>OY728157.1:826799137-829299137 GCA_963277665.1 Viscum album
ATTGTCTAACGAATTTTTTCAATGAAAATCTCCACTCCCTCCACTATAAAATTATATTATCCCAATCATTAAATATTTTCTATAAACCCTAAAGGACATTACCGTGAATATTCATTCTCCATAACTCATTAATCTGACCCATGTAGTTTCAAATGTTGTAATAAGTTCTCTCAAGATTTAGGAAGCTACTTATCATGGTAAGTTCTCTCCTCCTCCAATTTTGACACAAATACTTTTTTTGGGATAAGACCATTGATTTTAAATTGATTATGATTTCACATATCAATTATTAACCATTTAATTTATAAATTATTACTTATTTATGGGATACTACAATTACCACTCTTTTAACCCTTTGAATATTAATTTTTAAAGGCATTATAAAATAAAATTTACTCTATGATTCTCTCTCATATTTCCAATTCATTCACATCCATTGTTATAAGACTCATTCTTTCCATTTGATTAAGAATCAAAATTTTCATTTTTAACATGTTATTATCCTATTGATTCCCTATTGATTAGAAATTATATTTTTATCTCTTGATTCATTTTAATAATATTTATTTCTATTGTCATCAAGGTGAAAAAATCATTCTTTAAATTTTTGTCTCTGTGTTGTGAGTACAAAATTATTATATCATTATAGGGTATTTATATAAATGAATTTTAAAAACAATTATGGGTATGATAAAGGTTTTGTTATAGTTTACTATAATATATATGTTATTTATATCGTAGTTCAATGTGTGGTAAACTAAGAGAGAATTAAAGTTAAGGGTTTGTTGTATCAAGTTTAATTTCCCGAGGGATATAAATTATTGTGAACCATAAAATCTTTTCTATGGCGTGATTAGTCCCTAATGAATTTATTTTACCATATTCATCTAATTCATGGTGTTTTATGGATTATAATATTTTATTTCATTTTATGTATTTTAATTTTATGGATACAAAGGTCAAAAGGTTTGTTGTTAACTCCATACCCTTCATTGAATTAAAAGTCTTATTCATGAAATTATTTCACCCATGATTTATTTCTTCCACGATTAGATTATTTTCCAGTGTAAATTATTTAATGTTTCACCTAAAGTTTTTAAATAAATTATATCTTTTTGAAGTATCCAGTATTAAATATTAATTTAAAAGGAAAACATTGCAAAGTATTTCCATCTCCTCTTTTTACAAACATTATATCATTTTCATGTATACATTATTAATATATTATTTTTAAAGAAAATGTTTTCAAAATATTTTCACATATATTTTTTAAGTAATTTATGAATAATTAAATTTTATTTTCTTTTTAAATATTCATACTAATGTCTTTAAATGTTTTCTCATTCCCTTTAAAACAATTTGTTTCATAAAGTAATTTATACTTTAATATTTGAAATTTGTTTTGTGAGAACATTTTTATTTTTACTTATACAAAAAATACATGGTTTATCATTCATGAATTGATATTTTGATAATCTCTTATTTTTTATTATGATACAATTTAATTTGAAAGGAGAATTTTTGGATATCCAATGATTTATTATGTTTATTTTTTGTGACTTTTTTGATAGGTTTATGATGCCCATTTTTTAAATATGTTCATTAAGATATGTTTAGGATTGATTTTATTTGGAAGACATATGTATGGTTTATTATGGGTGGGGCCTATATCTCCCTTAAATTAAATAGTTAGTTTTTTATATAACATGTGATGATTTAGTGATTCATGAATGATATAGAAAAATATTTCGTAACATGTTTGTTGTGTGAACAAGATTCAGGAAGATTTGTTCCCATGTTTTTTGTGAGAACGTAATGCAGAAATATTTTTCACATGAATTTCTATTCTTATGATTGTGATTAATTTCTATGTTTTTATATATTTTTTCCATATTTTCAGGATGAATTTCATTTCCATGAAATGAATTGTTTTCATGCTAATTACTTTATTAAAATTACTCTATACCCATATATCATTCTACAATGTTTTATGATAATTGATATGTATTTTGGTTGTTGTCATATGTTTTTTTCTTAATTATATATTTATGATCTTAAATTTATCAAAAATGTTTTTGGATAGTCATATAGGGAATTTTAATTAATTATTATGATATTTATGTCTTCCCCAAGTTCTCCTTCATGTTTATGATCTAACATGTTGTTGTATGTTTTTACCTTACTGAGATTATGAGATAACCCATTTTATATGTTTCTATTCCCCAGGTTTTTATGATAATTATTTAATGTAGGGTATCATGAAAATAGTTTAGAGGATAATTTTCACTGAGTAATTTTTTTACTTTGGTAATTTTTTTTATATAGCTAAATTTAAAGACACTAAATACTCAGGTCCTTATTTTTTGTGAAAATTATAATATTTATTATTTAAATAATGAGATTATTATGTTATTTATGTAATTTTTATCTTGAGTCAGTATAGTTAGTATTAAAGGAGGGTTTAGTTATTTGTTGAAAATATTTCGTCGAATGTTACCTAAAAACCTAGGGAAAGGCCTTAGAGATGATTCTAATAATTGGATATCATCATGAAGTTTCGGTAAATTACAGTTTCTATGGTTTTACTAGAAATAAGTCACTTTCTTGATAATGGAAAGTGGATTTGGGATTTAGTACAATTGTACTTATGGGTAATAACTCTAAAGAGAGTGTGTTGGGTAGTTACTCAATTGTGACCTAGTGGACAACAAAAAAAGGTTAACGACACAACTAGATATAAAATCCCATGTTATATGAGTTTTTTTATTATATTCTACTTATAAACAACTATAAAAGTTATATTTTCTAGTTACACTGAGGTATTAATTCAATAAGTATAATAAAATCTAAACAAATGATAAAAGTTGAGTGATTTTGGTGGAATTTAAATTATCATACTCTAAAAATGGGTTATTTTATACATGATTTAGATTAACTATTATAACATTATATATTTATTTAATATAACTCTCTTTAGATACTATTTATTAAAAATGAAAAAATATTTTGGTTTTACTTAATGACTAGAAATGTGAGGTAGAAAATTAAATAATAATTAGGTTTTACATAGATCATTTAATGTACTAATTTTGTGATTTAAATAGATAAAAGATTTATTATCATGATATAAATGAGGAAGTCTTTTATGAATATTTTATCCACTTAGGATGATTTAATTATAATCATTATTTCAAAATTTAGTTTGAGTGATCCTACCAAATTTTCTTGAATTCAACTGACTTTCAAGTTACATTACATCATATCCAACACACCTCCAATTATATTATACTATAATGGAAATTTAAAATATTTTATTCATATTTTAAAACCGAACCCTTTAATATTACTCAATTTGGTAATTACCACAATAGACATTATTAATATTTTACAACATCAAAAGCTAAAATATGTATTAAAATAATTATTAATGCTATGTAGGAGGGTGATCTTTGGGTGGAAAATATATTAATTATTTGATAAATTAGATAAATTATTAAATATTTCTACCACCAACCATGCTTTATACCATTCTACATGATCTATGTTTAACTGTTTTATGGAAAAGAATATTGGAATGATATCTAAAAACAATAGGTTAAAAATTCTCAAATACATAAAACTTTTTCCCATTTGTCAATATAATTTAAATTTGGATTAAAATTATGTGACCGGGAAAAATAATTTAGATTATTTTGACCCATTATGATGAATTGTGTCTATAATATCTCATACGTCAAGAAGGAGTGCCCTTGTTTATTGTTTGGTTTGAGTATCTTAATTTTGGTTAATGTAATGTTTATTTGATATATGAGGAGGTTTGAGGGTGTTATAGGGGTTTAAGAAATGAGTGAAAGGGGATTTTGGACATCCATTGTATGTTTAAGGGCTAGCTTATGGTTAAATATAATCATCCGCCCATACCATGCTAGCCAAGAGGAGGGGTTCACATTTAAAAAAACCGTTCAAGGGGGAGAGCCAAACTATACGGGATTCAATAAATGAATTATGAATGGTTAGTGTATATATTTCTAAACCGTTTGGATCACACCAAGAAATCATGTGATATCATCCCCTATTGGAATGTGTATGGTACATGGTTTTCACATGGTTTGTAAAATTGTACAAGAAAACCTTGCACCCCATAAAAAAGTGAAAAACTACAAAATTGACCACTCGAGATTTTAGGTTATGTACCCGATATTTTCCCAATTTATCCTCCTATAAACCCTAGGGACAAACCATACTATCTCAAGCATCCAAGGGATCAATATCATCCGATTATAGGCTATTTTTAGTGTTGTTGGTTATGTATCGAAGCTTTGGGGGAGTCTAATATTCATCTTGATTATCTTTTATGGATTTGGGCTTGTAGAATTTTTCTTCGTCTACTAAAACCCTAAAACCCTATTTTTTAGTCAATAATATGTTGGGGCATCAAAGGGTTATTAAATTATTATATTATTCCATGGATAAGGGTTATCTCATCATCAGATTCAAGGTAGGTGGTCTATAATTTATATCCCATGGTTTTGTTTTAAATTTGTGCATGTGTGGTTGTGTTCTTGGTTTTCTCTTATTGTTAATTTTGTTCCATTGATAGGGTTTGGTAATATGGTTAAATAAACGAATAAGTGGAAGCCCCATGATCCATGTGGGATACATTGGGGGTAATTTGAGCGATTTATATTTTTCCATGGAGTGCACCAAAAATTTCAAAGGGTTAAGCATGAGATTTACTTATATTGAAATAGATCACACGATAAAAGTGTTGACATGTTAGTTTAAATGAAACATGGATCCAAAAGTGTTTCTGTCTAGTTATTGGTAATATAATAAGTTATTTTTTGGAATAATTTGATAAATGAGTCAAAAATATTAGATGTGAATGAGTCAAATAACTTGCGAAATTGGAAGGTAACTGATTATGTGGATTAAGGAATATGAAATGGTTAATGTGTGAATAGATTAATGAATGGGTAGTGATGAATAAGTTAAATGGGATAATTTCAGGGAATTTATATACGTTCCAAATTGGTAAATGTATGTAGTTGTGGAACATTTGAATTGGGTTAACATATGGAAAGTGTTGAATATCTTAAATGGTTTCAGGCACAGAAAAGGGAAATGGGTTAATTGGGTTATGTTAAGTAAATGGTAAATGGTTTAATGGGTTTAATCATGAGGATTATTTATTTGTTAAATGTAATATGAAATTTTTATGTTATGTTAATTTATTATTTATGGTTTTTGATTTTGTAAATTTGGGGTAAATGGATAAATAAAAATATGCACATGGATTGGTAGTTTTGGGGTGCTGAACATGAGGATCTCCTCCCATGGGTTGGGTTAAAGTGAGGCTCTAAACACAAAAAAAATATTTTATGGGTTAGGAAAGTTGAATGAGGCTCTATACCTCTAATAGATACATTTTATGAAACTACCTCTAAGGAGGCCCCATGGTAAATGTGATGTAAATGTTTGTGAAATGTTTATCCCTAGAGAGATAGAGATCTTAATCCATTTCCCTATAATAAGTAATGTATTTTATTATGCCTTTTTGTTAATAATGTAAATTTCTAACCCATGGTATATTTAATTGAAATAAATTAAGTGATGAAGATGGAAAAATGATAAAATTGTAACTAAAGATGTAAATAGGTAAACTAAGATTTGTTACCTAATGGACCTCGAGTTATTTTTCTTATTTTTTTATTTATTCATTTCTTCCATGCACTATCTATTTAGACAGGATAATTTTTAGACACCATTGGCGGTGGCCTAAAAATTTATATTCACACCCTGCTCAGCCATTCGTTGGGTGCCTCATCAGATTTCATGGTTGAAGGTTAGGACAACATAAATGGCCCTATGCTTTGGAGTTGAGTTGAGCTTGAGGAGTGTATGGATGAGGATCCGGAGTTGGAGTCAAGACCTATTTTGGGGATTTTGGTTGTTGGTATTTATTTGGGGTTTCCATCACTATTTGGCACTATTATTCTAACATCACATACTTATTATTTGATTGTGGTTGGTACCCCAATTTGGAAACAATTGGAAATGCATGTTTTGGGATTTTGGCTTATTAATTCCTTTATTTAATATGTTATCAATTGTGGATTACTCAGGTAAAGAGGGTATTGCCACCCCGTGTTACTTATAAGACCATATTAGTTTGTTGATATCCTCCATCATTCGAGGAGGTGTGCTTGAGGTCATGTGGTAACTCGTCATGGAGCACCGGTTTAGTGGATTCCAGGTCAGGGAAGTTATTGTGTCAACTCATGGACATGCATTTATACACTGTGGAGCCTCCAAAAGTGAAAATATAATTGGATTACCTGATGATCTTCATTTTAAAAATTTATTTCTATAGAAACTCCAATTAATTTTAAACCTATAAGGAATCATACCAAAACAAATATTTGAAAATAATTATATATTCCTATAACAAGTAAATAGATTAATATTTTTATTTTACTCAATATATTATGTTATGAAAATAATTTGAAATTATTACTAGGGTTATGATAATATTTAAATACTATTAAGTATTATTTTTAGTGTTTCATAATTTAAATTTTTAAGATTCAATTAATTCAATGGGGAAGAATGTAACACCCTAATATTTTATAATACATTTTCCCCTAAATAAACATTACAATGATAGCATGTTTTTCACTCTATATCATACAAAAGAAAAAATAATTTATATAACTTTCAAATACTAAACAAAACGTTTATATTATTTTCATTAAGTTGGAAGGTATCATAAATATTAACTACATCAAATAAACTATATAATAAATTATAATAAATCAATGATCATTTTATGCATAAAAAATATATAGTTTTTAAAAAAATTATGAAAGTTTAATTTAAAATTAATTTCTGAAACATTTAGAAATTGAATCAGATAAATTTATTCCCTTATTTTTAATTAAAATATTTAAATTATGTAATATGGTAAAAATATTTTTTTTGGGGAAAAAATTAAAAAAAAATTATATATTAGTTATCATCTTATAAAGGTTATTTTTTAGAAAATAATACGTCTCAAAAATTCTTTATTTTTAATTCGATGAATCTATTTTAAATTAATTCCATTATATTATGTTTAAATATGTATAACAATTAATTAAAAAACATATAATTTGTAATCAATGTCACATATTATTATAAACATAAAATGATTAAAATGTATTTTTTTTAAAATAGTTTTTCAACACATTATATATTTTGATTTAAAAGATTAATTTATGTTATATATAAATTTTATTATGATTAGATGAGAGTAATTTATTATTAATTATGTGAACATTTTTAATTACAGCTCATCATATATTTTTAGTAAAAAAAATAATTAACATAATTAAGGTGTAATCATGATTAAATGATTAAAATGGGTAGATAGGGTATAAAAATTATCAATGATAAAAAGGTCACTCACATCCTATAGTTATATATTTTATTTACAAAATTTGAAATCAAATGTCTCCATCCAGTGTTAGTTTTTAATTTTCAAAAACTTTTATGGGGAATTTGAGAATCCTCATAGCATTAAACACCAAAAGAAACTACATATTTTTTGAAGAACAGTTTGAATTGGTTAGAGTCAATCTCGCTAAACAATATCGAGAGAATAGAATTTATCTGGGAGTCAGGGTATCCCTTTAATATGCCATTATATTGATTTTCCATGAGGTCCCAAGATTTTTTGAATTCCTCTATGTTAATCTTCCCCAAATTGAATCCTGTGGGCAAAATATGATCCTTCTTATCAATCCACTCACCTCACTCATTAGTGGTTATCACACAAATTATTCTTCCCATCTTCATCAACACTTTAATATTCGTAGCTTCCTCTACCATTTATTCATATGAGTGAAAAAGTAGATCCATGTGTTCCATCACTAAGGATATCTATCACCGATCATCTCCTGTGGATCTTGTATCACATTGTTCTCCAGTATCCTTCATCTTCGTACTACTCGAGGGAGTGGCAGGGACAACAACCTCACCTGTTGTAGACACCATGTCACTATAGGTGTTGGCTACTATATACGATTTTCCCTTAGTAATAATATCCTTTTGAGGAAGCATTAACTTATTTTAAATTCTAGTGATATGATGATTATGTAGGTTAGAAAACTCCTTCTTATGTCACCACTCCAGTTTTTCGTAGTAAAGCTATCAGAATCAATAGTGGTGTGTACTTTCCCTTCCTTTAGAAGGATCTGTGATAATCCACCACAATGATAACATACTTGGGCTTAGGGCGGATGCCCAATGCATCATACATCACCTCTTGAGTATCTCCCACATCTTCCTTGTGGTTTTCTCCATGTGCAACCTTCATCCCTTTTAGTTACCCACTATCTTGGCAGTCGTTATCTCCCAACATTACATACCGATTTTGAAAGTTCATATTTGATACCCCAGATATAGCCTTCTCGCCATAAGAAAGGGTTTCATTCATGGCCTTTATTGTCATATCAAAGACACCTACCTTTTGAAAACCACATCCCATAAATTGAAATTGCATTGAGGTGTCCTTCAATGACAGGCACTAGGAATCCTCACCTGCATCTTGGTCCTCAAAAACACCCTCAATCACCTCAGTTACTTTGGTTAGGTTTTTTGGAACCGTCTTGATTGCTATATCCTCTAGGTGGACCTCCATCACTCAATCACTGCTACCTACATTTGATCCACCTCCAAAAGCATGTGTAGTTATTTCCCTACCTCTACACTGCGACCTAAAACAACAATATTTAGGGGCACCAAATCCTTAGCTTCTATGTTCGATGTGGTTTCTTTTCTCACCATTTCCCCTAGGATGCACACCCCCAAATCCCTCTTCATTCTACCAAGAAACTTAGCTATATTCTCATTTAGAGGGGGGACTGGTATTTTCCTCAAATAACCATGTAATATAAGACCATGATTATATCGTGGTGCCACCTTCTCAAGTTTCTTGACATCATCAGTACCACTATTAGTGCACACTAGTTCTACTTCTAATGTTTTACTGCTACATTCACCCATACACAATCCCTTTCGTCTGTCACTTGGATCTGAAACCTTCAAAGAATAAAATATCTTCCTACCACGTCTATAGTCTACCTTGGGATGGTTGATCATCTTACTGGAATTATATAATTAGAACCATGTTTCATAGACTACTGGTTGTTTGTGGAGAAACTATTCCTCCATTGTAATCCACATAAAATCAAGACTAATTTTCGACACATCAAGATCCACACATATATGGGGACAACTTGAATGATAGAACACCCTAGTACCCATGTCGGCACAAAAAAAACTTCCAACAAGGTTACCTAACATTCTAAAAATTGTAGGGTTCTGAAAAAGTAAAGGATGTACCAGAAAACTAACCCAAACTATAGTAGTTGGAGTGTCGTGATGTGTGGGGAAATCATACAACCAACTAAAGAGGTAGAACTGAAGACCATCATAGATACATGGGGAACCAGACCAAGATTTAACTGGATCATCCTCTATTGCGAATTCAATCCAAATATTCTTGGAATCTAGTAGATCCACCATTTCTCTATCATGTAAATCCAATGACCCAAATATGTACCTATCAAATGAATCCACCTAGAGATGCTACTTCTTCGAGAACATAATTTGGGAGAGATTTATTAGTCTTGAATCCTCATTGAACACCGAGGTTGAGATCAAAAAGTTGGGTAAGCAATTTATCAGATCCAGGACATTAAAGAAAAGATAAATATAAAGAAAGGGGGGAAGAAATTCAGGGTTCCGTAAGGTGTAGAAGGATGGATCCATTCTTTTTATGTATGTTATAGGTCCCTCTATAAATCCATCATAAGGAGTAACTATGTTTCTATTGATTCTTATCAGGAATTAAGATTCTAATTATAAATATAAGTGTTCTCCTATATCACGACCCATCCCCTAGGTCCCATGCTGTGACTACCCGAAGCCCGCCTTTTATAGGCCAGGGCCTGGAGACTAGCACTAAAGGTGTAAATCCCTAAAACTGGGAAGGGGTTGCCTTCATAACCTATAAACAAACACACAATCAAGCACACAGTAGGACGAAGCACCAAGTAAACTATATAAGAAAATAGTTATCAAAGTAAAAGGGTCCAGAATACAAGCCCAACTAGAAATTACAAGTACAAATGTGATACAATACAACTGAACAAAAGGGGGAAAGTCAACCACTATGTCCTCCTCTGAGGTTCCTAACAAAAGGGTAGGTACGGATCACCTCCTCAACACTCCTCGTTCGTCCATCTCCTCCATGTACCATCTCTTCGTAAGGTCCACCTATAGGTACCATCCAGTCTTGCTACTCTTATCCTTAGTCAGTACTTTCTGTTGTCTGCATCCAACACAACAAGGTACAGGAATAGCCCGTGTAGAGGTGAGTATAACGATACTCAATAGGGAGACTAAGACCCTCTAGGTCTCCCAAAATCCATCAAGGATAAAACAAAAAGTAAAAAATCAATATATAACCTTACATAGGTATATACTCATACATATACCTATGTTATCAAGTAATTCATCTCAATCATGAGGAAATCACAGAGGTTCTGACTCAGCTCACACCAGGATTTAGTCAAGGGGTAGTATCATGTAAAATTCCGAACACAACTTTGAACACCTTCGCTGCTGGAGAAATCCTCCTCTATCGAGTACAGTGGGCCTTCTACGTCACACAGAGGTGCTTCCCATTAACCTTGGACTGCTGAGGTAATCCTCTTGTTGAGTATCGTGGGTCTGCTATGTCACACAGAGGTGCTCCCCACCGTGGGTCTACCGAATCAGACAGAGGTGATCCACCTCAAGACCTACAGAGGTACTCATCCTGTCGAGTACCATGGGTATGTCGCATCACCAAGGAGCTTCCCATCGTGGGTTTTCTACCCCACCAAGGCGCTCCCCACTGGGCATGTCGAGTCACTCTGAGTCAAAACGGTTTGCAGTCATCAAGTCTCAACCAGCCACTAGGTCTCCGCACTATTCTCACTCATCTCTAGAATCATCCACTCTACAAGCTACTAGTCGATACTCCTATTACCACAAAGTCCCATGAAGAAGTATCTCAAATTACATCTTCATCATATGAGTCTCAATGTAATAGAAAACGCATCAATCTGACTCTCGGTTTGTGAGTTACTAGCCTTTTTGTCCCGGGGGCCCAGTTGGATTCATGCTTGATCCAACTTGACTATTCCCCATCTAAATCCAAAATATAGTTGGGTATCACTCAAAGGTACCATCTCTCTTAATGATTTCAAACACCACTGAAAGTTTTTTAAACGGACATCCGGTGCCAAAGTTATGGACAAAAGAAAGTAACTAGGTCGAAGTGAGCCCGGGACCAGTCCGAATCGATCGAACCGACCCGACCCGCCTCATCCTGGGCCTACCCGGTACAGGCCGACCTGACCTATAGTGTGGCCCAGCCCGCTCGGTCTAGCTTGACAAGCCATGACAGGCTGCAGATGGCCATAGATGGTAATGAGGGCGCAAGGCCGCAAATCGGCTTGACCGGAAGCTGCCACAAGGGTATGTGACTGTGGGGAGGCTTGGAGGGCCAGTGGGTAGGGGGGTTTGGGTGGCTTGGATGGATGGCGGGATGCCCAAGACAAGGTGGCTCTGAGGTCCACAGTCCGTACGAGCCGTGGAGGCTTGGAGGGCCGCGGTGAGGGCAGTTCGGCCAGGGCACAGGGTTGGTTCGGTCGGTAGGCCGGAGCGCCGCGGGGGCACGGGGCCGGTTGGGTGGGAGAACTGAGCATAGCAGGTGTCTTGGATAGGGCTCATAGTCAGGTTGCATTGCCAATTCGGCCAGGAGACCGGAGCGCCACCGGTGGCTTGGCAGGGGCGCGTGTTCGGTTTGGCCTGGAGGCCAGATTGCCATTGATGGCTCGGCCGTGGCGCGGAGCTGAGGTGCATGGTCAGTTCTGCTGGGAGACCAAAACATCTCAGGGGTGGAACGAGTCATGGAGTCCATGGGTTGTGGCAATTTTGCCTTCATTACCTCCATCGCCTTCATCTCCTCCCTCCATTTCAAAGAGTACACCAAAGAAGAACAACAGAGGGGTTGGGCCATGTATGTTTGGCCCGCACCCTCTGCGTTTAGAGTAATGGAAAAGGGTTCACAAATAAAAAAGCATGAACTTGTATAGAAGATATTTTAAAACATCATTTCCCAAAACCCATGTCAATCTCTATACCCAAATCTCGTAAAATAATATGAAGGGGAGAACATGGGAGGTGATAAACAATAAACCCTACCTCGTTTGCTTGATGAATTTGGCACAAGAATGTTGTACGGTCATCGATTCACCATAGATTAGGGTGTCCCACATCGGAAGAAGTCATTAGGAAGAAGGTCAAAGGGATTCATCCTTATTTTTTGGTAGAGCGTTCTTCACAGAAGAACGTGTTCTTCA
The DNA here is from genome assembly GCA_963277665.1 of Viscum album. Taxonomy (NCBI): domain Eukaryota; kingdom Viridiplantae; phylum Streptophyta; class Magnoliopsida; order Santalales; family Viscaceae; genus Viscum; species Viscum album. The sequence continues at coordinate 826,811,593 of OY728157.1, forward strand.
TTAAAGAGCTTTCTCCCAGAGCTCCTTCCTCCCAATTCCACCATAGATTTCAAGGATAACAGATTAAGTTCTCTATTTAGTTCATTGGCACAAATTCAAATTATCCTAATCAATTATATAGGTTGGAATACTTATGGTATGTGTGTTGGCACAATTAATGTGGAGGAAGTCAAGAGGCTCCTCTACATTAATGATGGGGGCTAAGAGGTTTTTTTCCATAATGAAGGGAGTTCAAGAGGTTTAGGCCTAAGTTAGTCCCCAACACCATAACCTCTTATGGGAGGTTAGGTTCGGGTCATCCGCACTTCTCAACTTCCACATGGAGGTTTAGTTCTGATGGAACCCTCCTCCCAACACCCACATGGGTGTTGCAGATAAAAATAAAATGTTCGCACAATTTTTTTATTTTTTCAAGAAAAATCCAAAAAATAACATTCACCATTGACCAACTATTGTCGAGGTGAAAGTATCCTTAAGTGAATACCGGAATTGTGAGTTCAATGGTGCAAAAAAATTTCATTTTCACGCTACGTTTTAAATGTTATAAAAACTCGCTTGTACGTTTACTGAATGTTACTCAAAAAAAGTTCAGAAATTCATTCCGGGCACTCCGGGCCTCAGAATCACGTGCTTTCAATTTTTGCGGACTTGTAATATTTCTATTTATTTAAAACAAATTACATTGAATTTATGGGTCTTTACATTCTCTCCACCTGAGGGATTTACGTCCCTATAAGCTACAACTCAAACTGAGGGAACTAGTGGGCGTACTGAGCATGCATCTAAGCCTCCTGCTCCTATGTGCTCTCCTGGAGTTTCCCATGTTGTCAGAGAACGTGCACGAGAGGTATAGACAATCCACTATGGACCACCTCCAGTCGATACTCAATCTATACTGGAACCTCTGTAAATGTCACCCCATCATCAAATTCTAGCTTTCCATGGTCGATGATATGAGAATGGTCATGAACGTATCTCCTCAGCTGTGATATGTGGAAGACATCATGCTCCTGGTGCAACAGAGGTGGAAGCGTTAAGAGGTAAGACAACTCACTAACTCTGCTGAGGGCCTGAAAAGGTCCTATGAACCTCAGAGATAACTTGCCGCCTTAGCTGAATCTTCGTAAACCTCGTTAGGGTGAGACCTGTAGAAAGATGTGGTCTCCATCCTCGAACTATTGAGGTCTCTATATCCTATCTTCATACAACTTCTTCCTGCTCTATGCAATCTTCATCCTCTCCTAGATGATATTCACCTTCTCTGTGGTAGCTTGTACCATCTATGGTCCCACGAGTGCTGACTCCCCTAGGTCAGTCCAGCACTAAAGGTGGCCTGAAAGGTCGTTTATATAGCATCTCAAATGGTTCCATCCTAATGGTGGAGTGATAGCTATTGCTGCGTGCAAACTACACCAAAGGCAAGTGATCCTCCCATCTAAAACCGAAGTCAAGGACACAAGAATGCAACATGTCCTCAAGGGTCTGAATGGTCTGCTCGGTTTGGCCATCCGTCTGAGGATGGACGGCATTGCTCAAATGAAGTTGTGTCCCAAAAGACTCCTACAACCCCTACCATAGCTGGGAAGTAAAACGTGCATCAAAATCAGTGATCATCGTCAATGGTACTCCGTGTATCCCCACAATCTCTTGTACATAGAGGCATCCCAAGCTCTTTACTAAACCCTGCTCTCTGATCAGTAAGAATTGGGATGACTTGGAATGTCTGTCAAAGATCACCCAGATCGAGTCATGAACTCCAGATGTACGTGAATTTCCGGTCACAAAGTCTATGGATATCACATCCCACTTCCACAATAGGACCTCTAAAAGCTGAACCAAGACTACTGGTACCTGATGATCCACCTTCACTTCCTGACAAGTGATGCTTCGAGAGAAAAACTCCTCTACTGCTTTCTTCATTCCCGGCCACCAGTGCTGTCACTGGAGGTCTGGATACATATTTTCCACTCATGGATGTACCACTTGTGGGGATGTGTGGAACTCCCTCAACACATCCTCTTGAAGTGGCACGGGTACCATGGTATGTCCTCTAAATAAGATAATGTGCTCCCCGCCTTCAAGAAATCGACCAGGTGCATGTTATGTCGATATCTAAGAACATTATTCCTTGCAGTCAGCGTCCCCACGTTTCACCTCCCTAAATCACTGTAGAAGTGGGGGAGTGACTATAAGAAACTGTAGAAAGGCTGCTCCGTCTCTATCCACATTTGATATCTGCAAAGCAGCTAGCTCCTCTGTCACCTCACCTAGAAGGTGTCGACCATACCTCCTGCTGAGTGGATCTTCTACAACGTTCCCCTTCCTATTAGTATAAAATATCTCTTAATTATATTCCTATAGGATATCAAGTCAAAATCACTATCTCAAGTTTAGATCCTTCTGAGAGAAGATATACTTGAAAATCTTGTGATCATAGTACACGGTAAAACACTAGCCAATCAGATAGTGGCGCCATATCTTCAGGGCGAAGACCACTACTGCTAACTCTAGGTCATGTGTAGTGTAGTACATCTCATGTTGTCTCAGATGTCAATACCCATATGCGATCACTTCTCAATTTTTCATCATGACACATCTGATTCTGGTCCCTAATTCTTCGTAGTAAACTATGTACCCTACGCCCTACTCCGAAAGCCTCAAGATTGGGGCACTAGTCAGTATATGCCTAAGCTCATGAAAACTCCGCTGAAATTTCTATGTCCACAAGAAGTTTTCCCCTTCTACGTCTATGCTGATAGTGGTGCTACAACACTAGAGAAGTCTGAATCAAACCTCTAGTAGTATCCAGCCAAACCCATGAAACTTCGTACCTATGCCACACTCCTGGGTGGCTCCCAAGCATGTACCTCCTCAATCGTTGCTGTATCCACTGAAACTCCAGCCTCTGATATGACATATCCCATAATGTAAACTTCATGACTCCAAAATTGGCACTTCGAGAGCTTACCATAAAGCTGGTGCTCTTGGAGTGTATCCAGTACAACCTACAAATTAAAGGAATGATCCACCTCAATAGTCTAGTAGATTAAAATGTCATCGATGAATACTACTACGTAGCGATCAAGGTACGGAAGAAAGATCATGTTCATGATTCCCATGAACACTTCTAGAGCATTTTCCACACCTAATGGAAAAACCATGAACTCGTAATGGCATTACCGACACCTGAAATTCATCTTCTGTACATCCTCATCTCTCACTCTATGTTGGTGATAGCCTGATATAAGGTCAATCTTCGAGAACTACCGTGGTCTCATCAGCTGATCAAAGAGTTCATCAATCCTCGGGAGTGGTTAGTTTTTTTTTCACAGCCACCTGGTTCAGGCGCCGATAGTCAACACAAAGACTCAAGCTACCATCCACCATCTTGGTGAATAGAATCGGGGCTGCCTAAGGAGAAACACTCGGTCAGATGAACCCCTTTCCCTGCAAGTCCTCAAGTTGGACCAGCAGCTCACGAAGCTCCGCGAGAGACATATGATACGCTGGTGTAGATATCAGTGTCGTTCAGGGGTACAAGTAAATGTAAATTTCCACCTCTCTATGTGGAGGGAGACCTGAAACATCAACAGGGAAAACATCCACATACTATTCCACCACAACAGGATATCTCATAATCTCCACATCAACAGCTTTGAGGGTAAGGCTAGACAACTGATGAGTGATCGGCTGCACTGACCTCTAGGTAAGTCCATCTTGCACTACAAAGACAACCCTTCTCACTGGTGAAGGTAAACCTGTTCCCATTCGTGTGGACACACCGCACCCTGCACCTAATAAAGTTTATCTAAGAATGGACTATCGATAACCACTCCATACCTAATATGACATCATAAGGCCTCAACGCTGCTACTAGGAGATCCCAGCCGAAACACTCATCTCCTAGAGTAAGCTCACACTGTTGGTACAAGTGAATAATCATAGAATCTTCTCCCATAGGAGTCCCTAGCCATAAGTATTGATCCAACGGTTCTGTTGGAATTTCGGAGCTCCAAATGAGGGTAGTGGCAATAAAAGAATGACTGGAACCTGTGCCTATAAGTACTACAACTAAGGGGGAGTAGACACATATCATACCTTGAATCATCATCAGAGCACAATGATCATAATCCCTAACTTCTTGGAGCTGAGCACTCCCATTTCCACCAGCTCCCTGCGGTTGGGGTGAACCTCCTGGTGGTGGTGGTGGTAATATCTCGATTTTTCGCCCACCATCAACTGCACGACCAGCTCCTCTTCCACGTTTTCCTGCTACCTATAGACCTCCTTGGTCAAACCTCTTTCTCTACCTGGGTAGTCCCTCGACCATCTGCTAATCTTCCGTACATCGGGTCGGACAGTCACGAGCCATGTAACCCTACTCGCTGTATGCATAACAATGTCCGCTCCTGGCATGACTAGCTCCGCTTCGGGTGCCCCACACAACTGACCCTGAGTCATGCGGTCGTCGACTTGTAGGTATGGCCCTCTTGGACCTATGTGATGTCTGTCTGCTACCAGCTGCAAAAGACTCTATTATCTGAAGACTGGTAGTGGGTCTCGCTACTGGTGTCTTCTAAGCAAGGAAATTCTCTACTAAGAGGGCTCTCTCAAACACCCCAGCCAGCGTCGGGATACTGAGTGAGATCACCGAAGCCCTGATCTATGGCCTGTGTCCCTGCTCAAAGTTCTGGGCCCTGAATAATGGGTCCAACACCATATTTGTGGAGTAGCATGAGAGGTCAGCAAACCTCGCTGATTACTAAGACACAATCATGTTTCCCTGCTGTAGATGAAGTATCAACTGAATGCGCACTGTGCAAAGAGTCACTAGAACAAACTCTTCCCAAAGTAGGCTCTCGAATTGCACCTAGAAAAGCATCACCTCATTGTGAACCTGGAGCATCAAGCTCCACCATCTTTCTATTGTTGCCTGTAGAATACTAGTGGCGTGAATCACTATGAAATCAGTTTGTGTCCCTACAAACCGGAAAAATCTCACCACATCCTCCAGCTAATCCTCAGACGCATGTGGGTCTATCTCTCCCCAGAAACTAGGTGTCTTATGGCACTGGAACTCGTGAAATGCGCTCAAGAAGCATGCACCGCCTGATGCTGGGGCAGGTGGCATCGGTGGCCCAACGGGGAGTGGTACTGCTGGGCCTCTGATGGAACCATTACTAGAAAAGATCCTTTCACCAAGACCTCGTCGCTCGGTGGGATATTAGTGTGTACAACTCTCAGAAGTCTAGTTGGTTGTCTGCATGGAGGCATCCAGAAATGAAACCGGTGTGCCGCTGTTAATAGTTATACCTGGTGAGATAAATGTTATACCTGGTGAGGTAACTCAGAAGATCACAATGAAAAATTTTAAAAACACACACACAATCTGTTTTTTCGTGCAGTGAGTCGGAAATCATAAGTCAAGGTCCTAGTGTATGGATATGTTGGCTGCCGCACCAATACTGAATTCCCTAAACTGAATACTTCACTCATTAGCCTAAACAATATTGCTTCAAAAAAAGGATCAGAGTGCTAGTTCAGCGGTAGAACTGACTCCTCTGATACCAATTTGTCATGACCCGTCTCCTTGGGCCCGTGTCGTGACTACCCCAAGCTGTCATTTCATAGGCTAGTGCTAGAGACTGTCACCAAATGCTTAAATCCATAAAACTAGGAAAGAAATGACTTTATAACCTGCAAACACACACACATGCAAGCACACCGCTAGACGAAACACCATGTGAACTATTTAACAAAAGAGTGCTGAAAGTGAATGGGTCCATAATTCAATCCCAACTAGAAAGTAAAAGTTCAAATGTGATACAATACAATTGAATAAAATGTAAAGTTAGCCACCGGGTCGTCCTATAGGGTTCTTACATGAAGTGTATGTACAGACTGCCTCCTCCATAATCCTCGTCCGTCTGTCTCCACCGTATACTGACTCGTCGTATGGTCCACCTCCAGGTACCATCTAGTCCTGGTACTCTCAGCCTTAGTCAGTGTTTTCCATCGTCTGCATCCAACACAACAAGGTGTAGGCATATCCAATTTAGGGGTGAGTATAAAGATACTTAGTAGGGACCTCGAGACCCTCTAGGTCTCACAAAATCCAACAAGGATAAAACATAATGTATGAAATCATCAGATAACCTTACATAGGTAAAGGCCCATAAAATTACCTAAGTAATAAAGTAATCAATCTCAATCATGAGGAAAACACAGAGGTTTTGACTCATCTCACACCAGGAATTATTCATGTGGTAGTATCGAGTAACATTCCGAACACAACATTGAACACCTCAGATGCTGGAGAACTCTTTCTCTATCGAGTACAGTGGGCCAGCAGTGTCACACAGAGGAACTTCCCACTAACCTTGGACTGATGAGGTACTCCTACTCTCGAGTACCTTGGGTCTATTCGCATCACACAGAGGTGCTCTCCACTGTGGGTCTGCCACGCCACACAGAGGCGCTCCCCCTCAAGGCATTCTGAGGTACTCCTCCTGTCGAGTATCATGGGTCTACCGTGTCACCAAGGCTCTTCCCACTGTGGGTCTACTGCATCAACAAGGCACTTTCCACTGATCCTATAGAGTCTCCATGAGTCAAAACAGTCAGCAGTCATCAAGTCTCAGCTAGCCACTAGGTCTCCACACTATACTCGCTCGTCTCCCGGAGGATCTACTCCACAAGCTATAGTTTGATACTCTAACTACCACGAAGTCCCAAGAATAATTATCTCAAAGTTCCGCCTCATAATAGGTGTCACAACATAACAAACGGCACATCAATCAGACGCCCGGTCTATGAGTTATTGGCCATTTTGTCCTCGGAGCCCAGTTGGATTCGTTCATGATCCAACTTTACCATTCCACATCTCAATCCAAAACATAGTGGGTTATCACTCAAAGGGACTGTCTCACTCCATGATTTCCAATTCTAGTAATGGTTCGTCAAATGGACGTCTGGTGCCAAAGTTAGGGCCAAAAGAAAGTAACTAGGTCGGAGTGGGCCCGGGTCCGGTCCGACTCAGTCGGACCGACCCGGCCCGACCTGTCCTGGGCCGAACCGATTCGAGTCGACTTGGCCTGACCCAATCTGGGTCAAGTTGGCCTGACCCGGTTTGGGTTCACATGGCCCAACCCACTGGGTATGTCCCAGCTTGCAATGTGGCCCATCCAGTAGGGTCGGTCCGATAGGCCGCGAGGGGCCGCTGAGGTCCGCAGATGGCAACGAGGGAACGAGGCCACAAAGTGGATCGGTAGGAAGTTACCATGAGGGAACGAGGCAGCGAGGCAGCTCTTCTGGGGTGGCTCGGAGGGCTGACGGGTAGTGCAGTTGGGGTGGCATAGAGTGACGGTGGGCAGCGCGAGATGGGGTGGCTCGGAGGGCCACGGGCGGCGCTAGCCGGGGAGGCTCGGATGGCCATGGCTAGGGTGGTTTGGCCATGGTGCAGGGCCGGTTCTGCTAGAGCATCATGGGGGAATGGGGCCGGTTCGGTCGGGAAGCCATAGAACCGCAGCAGCGTGGGGCCAATTCGGCCAGGAGGCTGAAGTGCTGTAGGGGCACTAGGCCGGTTTGACCAGGACACCGAAGCGTCGCGGGTGGATCAGTCGGGGCGTCGAGCTGAGGCACACAGCCGGTTCAGCCGGGATGTGAGAGCTCCATGGGTGTTTCGGCCGGGGCACAGAGCCGTGGCACGTGGCTGGTTCAGTCGGGAGACAAGAACGCCGCGGGGGCGGCGCTGGCCACGGAGGTCGTGGGTGGCGGTGCCATTGCATTTGTACCTTCGTGGCATTCGTCGCCATCCTCAATTTTCAAGAGTACACCAATGAAGAATAGCGGAGGGGTCAATCCATATCTGTTTGGACCGCACCCTCCGTGTTTATATTGATAGCATGTGGTTCACAAAAAACGATCCTTGAATGTGTATGGAAGATATTTTGAAACATCATTTAACACAACCAACGTCTATCTCTACTCCCAAATCCCACAAAATAATTAGAAGGTTATAACATGGGATGTGATAATCAATAAACCCTACCTCATTTGCTTGATGACGTTGGCTCAAGAAGGTAGTACGATGATCGATTCACCGTAGATGAGGATGTCCCACATTGGAAGAAGTCCCGAGGAAGAAGGTCGAAGGAATTTAGTGTTCTTCATTGTCGGAGCATTCTTCACGGAAGAACACATTCTTCGTTGAAGATATTTCTCCCAAGAGCTCTTTCATCCCAATTCCACCAAATATGCCAAGGATAAAAGATTAATTTCTCTATTTAGTTCATTGGCAAAAATTCATATTATCCTAATCAATCAACTATGTTGGAATATTAAAGGTATGTTTGCTAGCATAATTAATGTGGAAGATGTAAAGAGGATCCTCCACATTAATGAGGGGGTTGAGAGGTTTTTCTCCATTATGAGGGGAGTTCAAGAGGCTTAGGCCTTTGGTGGTCCCCACCACCATAACCCCTCATGAGAGGATAGGATCGCGTGGTTCCCACTTCTCAACTCCCACATGGCAGTTTAGTTCAGGTAGAACCCACCTCCCAACACCCACATGGGTGATGCAAATAAAAAAATGTTTTCCCAATTTCATTATTATTTTTAATCCTTTATGAAGAATCCCAAAACTAACTTTCACCTTCTACCAACTATCATCGAGGTGAAAGAATTCTAAAGCGAATACGGGCACTGCGAGTTCAACGGTGCCAGCAGATTTCAATTCTGAGCATCGATTTAATATTTTCCAAAACCCTCTCATGCGTTTACCAAACGTACCTGAAAAAAATTTAGAAATTCATTCTGGTCACTTCGGGCCTCGGAGTCACACGCCGTCAATTTTCGCAGACTCATAAAATTCGCATTTATTTAAAAAAAAATACATGGAATATCCGGGTCTTTAAATAATCCACCTATTTTTTATTCAAGTACGTATTTTGTGATATCAGCTTCAATTTTATTTTCCTTGTGGTTTAATATATTCATGATAAAAAAATCCAGTCCAAATTTTTTCTTAATAAAGGGTGAAAATCCATCCCACTCCTTAAAAATTTTCAATAAAATTTCTTTATATTTATTATGATGTTGAAATCACTCCTTGATTCTCTCCCTCCTATATTAAATTCAAGAACATCCTTTTTTATAATCAATTTGATTTCAATAGGATTATGAATCCACATGGTAATAATTTATAGTTTATTGCATTAATTATTCCTTATTTATGAGATACTATCTTTATCTCTCATTAAACCATTTTGTAATCATATTTCTATAGTCACCATGCTTCCAAAATCATTCTTTCATTTTTTTTATATTCTTATTGTGAGTACCAAACTCTAATATCATAAAAGGGTATTTGATATAAATAATGTTTAAAAAGGATATTAATATAATAATTTTTTTAAATTATGTGACTGGTTAACTATTTTTGTTAGATTGTAGGTTATAATTTGAACAACAAACCAATAATTTATGGTAATCATATTGTGTCTCAAATGTAATTTTTTCGGAATCATTCTTATTGTGTACCAAGATGTCACTATTACAATGTTATTAAAACATAAATAATTCATTTTTTCATATTAATGTAACTAATGGGGACTGAAGTCCTTTTCCATTTTCCATTATTAAATGTATTTTGACTCTATGTATACCGTGCTCATAAGGATCTTTTTTAACTCGAATCCCTTCATTGCGTAATAATTATTGTGGTTGAAATTGCTTATTCCAATATTGATTTCTTCCACATTAAGATTATTTTGAAACGTAAATGTTTTCCAATTTTTTCACATAATAATTTTATAAATTTTAAATATTTTTTACGACTCGCTTTTTAAATATTCGTTTAAAAGTAATTTTTTTTGAAATTTTTTTACATATTCTTAATGAAAAAACATGTATATTTTTCATGTTGAATTTAGTAAATATTCTTTTAAAATAAAAAACTTTCAATGATTTTTTAATTATATTTTTTGAAAACATTATGAATTTTGTTAGATATATTTGATTTCTAACTCTATGTATTGTGGTTTTCTAAATTATCATATTTTTCTTTTGAAATATGTAATTTAGAAATTAATTTATAGTGAAATGTTTTAAAAGGTTTTTTGATAGCCTTCATATTTTCACTCATACATAACCACTATAGATTATATTTTATGAAGTTATGTCTTTATCCCACTCTATATATTATTATGATATGATTAATTATTGAAAATGGGAGTTTTTTATCCTAATATTTCTTAATTTAATGTTATATTAATTTTTCTAATGTTTTTGAAACACATTCCTTTTCCATGTGTTTGTTATGATATGTTTATGATTGATTTTAAGGGAAACAGATATGTATGGTTGATGTGGGATAGGGTCCTATATAAACCTTAAATGAGTTTTATAAGGTTTAATGTCATTTGATATGATGAAATATTTCATGAATGAGATATGGCAAGCTTTGTTCACAAATTTTTAGTGTGAATGAGATGGATGATGCTTTTTCTAAATGTTTTTTGTCAGAAAGTTATTTGGAATGATTTTTTCACATGATTTTATATCCTAGTGGTTGTAATAAATTTCCATGTTCTTAATCATGTTATTTCAAATTTCCAAGAGGTATTTCATTTCTATGAAATTCCATGTTTTCATGATTATTCCTTGTTTTTAATTATTTCACACCCATGTATCATTCAAAATTGTTGTATGATTACTGATATTTATTTTGATCTATGTCATAAATATATTTTTCTAATTTTTACATAATGATATTGTGTTTCTCTAACGTTTTTTATGAGTATCATGAAATTTATTTTGATCTTTTATTAAGATATTTATGTCTTCTCCATGTCATCCATCATTCTTATGATATGACAGGTTATGATATTTTTCCCCTTAATAAGCATATGAGATCACCCATTAATTTTGTATCCATTCAATAGGTTATGAAAAATTATTTTCCATGTGAGGTATCTAGAAATGGGTTTATAGGAAAATGATTATAGATAAATTTTTGTAAGTGTAATATGTTTTTGTAGATAATTTATAGGATACTAAACCATTTGGTCCATAAGTTTTGTTATTTCTCTGAGATGTATTATTTAAATAAATATATTATTGAAGAATTTGTGTTAGTATTATATTTGTTTTGTATAAATATGCCTAGGAGGACAATAAAAACCAAATTGAAAAAGAGCCATAAAATTGAAATTTTGGTTACCAGAAATACATGGTCACCAAGACCACATTATGGAAGGTGAATAACGGTGGAAAGGGAAATAGGGGAGTAGAGGAGTTATATAGTAAAATAAACTGATAAATAAACATCAAATATTGAATAAGGCAATTAAAAGTACCATGAAGGATTAAGAGAATGAGAGGGGATGTCCGTAGGGGTGAGGGAGTCTAAATTGGTGGAATGGAGACCCAAATGGGTATTCATTAAAAAGTGAAAAAACCTATAATTTCCAAATGAAATACTATATCTACGGAATGTCATAGCGTGAAACATTATTCATAGTGTAATATTCCCCCAAGTTGGACACATTATAGTGTGAAAAATTCTTCATGACATGACAATACATCCAACAGAGTTGGGGTATGACTTCTAGAGGCCATGTCATAATGTGATGCACCACGTCATGGTGTGATTTCATACATTAAAAAAACATCAGGTATAAGGTATAAAAAACTATACATTATGACCACCTTATTAATTACTATGGCTCTATATGTTCTACATCTGCGAGATTCCAAAAACATGAGAAACTCCCAAAATTAAAATAATTTAGGAAAAAATGAAATTAGAAAAATAAAAAATATATAAAAATATAGGAAAATGAGTGACAATGATAGTGGTGGGTCTAACTAAATTTTAGCTACAAATGTTTATGTTTTGTAATCATTTTTTCATAATTATTTTATAATAATATATTATGAATCTAAATGGGGTTCATCAACTATAAAGATCATAAGACAATTCTATAATAGCTATAAAATATTCATTTAGAATTTTCATGGATTTGATGAATAGGGACTTTATAGTTCACCTTAATAAATTTATGGTGGTTTTTATTGAGGATATTTTTATATACTCTAATATAAATGATAAAAATGCGTATTATGAAGGAATTATGGTAAAAAATCTTCCTGGATTTAATGAATATCAATGGATTTGGTGAATAGATTCTTTAGAGATTATGACAAATAAATTTGTTATTATTTATTGAAAATATTATCATATAATTGAAGAGTAAAGAAGAATAATAGTATTACAAAGGGATTAAGCCAAAGGCTATATGAAATTTGAATTTTTACACTATGTTCAAAATTTATATCTTTTGATGGAAATGAAATAAAATAGACTAATTTTATTTTTTTACTAGACTATATTATAGACCACGATATGTATATGATTAATATAAAATGATATAATTTGTTTATGTCGTAATAAGTATGAGTGACCCCTAATATATCATATGATGGGATTGTAATATGGGTGAGTTACTACAACATCTTCCACTCAGTTTGTTTCTATTATATGGTATCTATAATGACCCATAATTTACATACATTGTTAATAATTCAAAATTTATGTACACTTATTACAAAATATAACAAAACCATGAAAGGACCATATAGCTATAATGTCTTTTGAAACTGGGAAACATAAAAATTGGTTCATAAAGCATCTACATTGTATCCCATTAATTTCATCATATCTAGAGTCCCTTTTGGCATATACTACATTATAACCTTCTTCCTGACCTGGGGAAAGAAAACATACAAAAGGGTGAGCTCAAATTCTCTGTAAGGGTAAACAAAAGAATTATCAATCACATCATATTCATAAGAACATAACATTTTTAAAATCTTAACCTGAAAAAGAGATCATAATTTAATAGTAATGGGATAAATCATAGTAGTGAAATGTAATCCCAATAATCGTAACCTAAAATATTAAACTTTTTGGAATACACACATAATCATAGAGAATCATTTCTTAGTAGTCAAGACTCATTTCCAAGACTATCTTAGCGGACAAAGTCCATTTCTGAACCGAGTTCACTCCTCGTTTCATTCCTGTTTCGCTGAACCAGTTTAACCTACCGTTCTAGCCATCTCTATCTCATGAGATATAAATAATACCCAATAAATTGGAGGGAGATATAGGTCCCACCCATCTCATAATGAAACCATTCTTATGTGTGCCACAAAATCATAAATCATACATCATAACATAACCCATGTAATAAAAATAAGATTCTTAAACATCAGGCCAACATAACATAATCCATATAAGATAAAAAACAACATAAAAATAATTCCATCATAACATTATCAAATCAATGTTAAAATAGGGATTGAAATAAAACCCTATATTATCTTAGATGAAAATTTATTTTGATAAAACACTTGAACTCCATTCTTGAGGAAAATATCCTTCCTACTTAAAATTTTTTTTTCCATTCTTAAGATGTTATATAATTTTAAACTAAACTAAGTTGATTAAATATAATCTTGAAAACATTTATATGAAGATTCATTGAAATAATGTTTTAAAAATCCATTCAAGGCGTATAAGTTAAAAAAACAGTCTTCTCGTACTTTGGCTGGAAAAGAAAAAAAATACCTCGTACAAAAAAAAAGATTTCATTCATATATTTTACTAAAAACTCACCTAAGGGTAAAATTGGATTTAAAAAATTTTAGGCGGATATAAATAATATTACATATTGAGGAAACATGGATGTGTATGATAAATATTCCCCAGTAAATTCTGAAGTATAAACAATCTCAGATAAAAATTGAGATTGCGAGATTTTCCCTTACCTTAGGTCCGATTTTCTTTGTAAGTGTCCGAACCTCCTGTATAATTATTTAAATAATGTCATTGACTTATTCCAGAATCATTATCATTGTTATGATATCATATATGGTCATATTCTTAGCTTCTTATTAGTAATATTTCATTGCTACTTGTAATTCGGGTGTTTATTACTTTTTGTTCTTATGCGTGTTCTGTCGAATAAATTCTTATTCTTCTCTTTAGGTTATAGATACCTAATTTAAAGAATGGTATTAGTGTAATATATGTCATATTTATTCATTAAAATCATTTATGTAATCATTATGTAATGAAGATCATGTAGAACGAGTCGCATCACATCGTGGAGACGGTAGGCCGTACGTACGCACGAGCGATGATATCATTCCCATGATCATTGAATTGTATTGAAGTGTATATATAATATTTCATAATCAATATCACTTTTAAATAATCATATATAGTTATTCTATACCCCATTATACCCATCCAAGTGATGTTGTGGTGGAAAATAGATTACACCATGGCGTGGAGATGGTATTCTGTATGTACGCACGCGCGGTGATTTCATTTTCCATTGGATGGATAGATGGTGAAAAAGGGTTGTTTCATAAATATAATAAAAAATCAGTATATGAGTGATACTGATTTTATTACCTAATAATGAAACAACAACATAAGAAGAAGTATAAGAGGAAGTAATGTTTAAATAATCGGTAACGGACATTACCTCTTTTTTGAAGCGCCTCTTCTTAACCACCTCTTAGGGAACTAAAGATGGTCTTTGAAGAAGACCAGGACCTCTAGGATGTTTCTAGGGAAGTTTAAAAAAGAAATTTTCAGGGTTTGGCCGAGATTTAAGGCTCAAATTGCTGTGAGGAAGAGAGGGAGGATGTGCCCTTTTATAAGGGAGGAGAGGGGCACCTTTGGAAAAACTAAAAATATTATTTTATTATAATGTCATATTCGGTTTTTAATAGCTCAAAATTGATTTATTTCGAAGATAAGGAGGGTATGGCTCGACATCCACTCAACCAATGGGTTTTAGACTAGTTTAGGTCATTATATTAACCTTATCTTTTAGTTTTAACTCTTAGTTAATTAGATTGACATTTACCATGTCACTTTGTATTTTTATATTATAAAGTTAATAAACATACCATATACATCCAAGAGACCCCCAAATGGTACATTAATGATACACCTATAATGATATATGTATATTTGACGAACCATATATTTTTAAGAATATAATAACAATTAATAATATAATATTTGTTTTAAAAACTATTTTATGTCAATTTTAACACTATTTGGTAATAGATTTTTGTGAAATTCATAACAGAATGATTAGTTTGGAAAAAGTGATTAAATAAATAATAATATTTAATATTAACCTAGAAAATTAGTGGAATTCATAAAAAGTCTTAAATTACATTTATTTGAGTATTTATAACATCTATTTTGTTAATATTTCATTAATAAGATTATTACTGTATCATCATTGTGTCATAAATAGATTAAATAATCTAATCTCAAAAAATTATAAATAAAATAACATTATGTATGAAATCATTTTAGATTTTTAATGAATATTTATAGTTGAATTTATCTTACGTATAACCGTATATTAAATTTTTTTAGTTATTAAACATTGATTTTAACAATTTTTACTCTTCTTTAAATAAAAAAATATTAAATGTATTAATCTAATACAAGTGGACCTAAATGGTCATATTTTATTCCTAAGGTTGTTTTTGATCGAATTACACTTATCCAATAGAATTAGGACATGTTTTAGGGTAATAATAATATCATTTGTACCCTAAATTACCATATTTACTTTTAACTGTGGTAAAAAAAGTAAAAAGATACTATTCATAAAAAATTATTTTCATCTCATTAAACCACATTTTAGTCCTTGATATTAACCATGTCTCTCGGATTTCTGAAATTCCACTCACAGAAGCGGTAAAATTAAGTTTTATGTGAATTTGCAAATTCTCCTTGGAGGTGGGTAAAAGACGGTGACAAGTTCAATTAAATTTTTATATATCTAAAATTGTTATAAAATGACTCCAATGAATTAATTTGAACTTATATAGGTATTATGTATCAATTTTGACCTAAAATAAATTTAAATAAAATAAATAATTATTTAAATAAAATGTTGGTTTTTTAAATAGTAACCCAGTGTTTTCACTATTCATCAAAAATTGAAAGTTTTCAGAAAAATACCAAAATTTCACCCTAGGATAATTTCAACATTCTTAATCAAAAAATGAAGTCCATTTTTTAAAATAATATTTCCAAAGGTGGGTATTACTATTCATAATAGCTAGTTTAAATAATATTTTAATATCATATCGTTGTTTAGTGAAACTCGGTATTGCGTTCAACGCAAGCTATCAAGGAAGCTCACAATTGCGTGTAAAGAAAGTCAAGCTTGTGTTTTGTATAGTGAAAGATTCCTTTGATAATTTATATAACATAAAAACAAAATATTTCTCATAAAAATCTCGGATGTTACATTCTACCCCCCTTAAAATGAATTTATTCCTTGAAATTCGTCACTTTGTAACAAACAGATGAGGATACCTCTCCCTCATCATATCCTAAAGACTCCCATGTAGCTTCTTATAATTGGTGGTTCCTCTATAAAACATTCACCAAGTGAGTGGTCTTTTTCCGTAGGACTTTTTCACTACGATCTAGAATCTATATCGACCGTTCTTCATTAGAAAGATCATGCTCTAGCGGTACAACTTCCGAGCTGAGTACATGTGAATTATTAGGTATGTACTTTCTCAGGAGAGATACATAGAACACAACATGAACTTGAGATAGATTTGGTGGAAGCTCCAATCGGTAAGCTACCTTACCAACATGATCCAATATTTCGAAAGGACCGATATACCTAGGCTCAACTTTCCCTTCTTTCCAAATATCATTAATCCCTTCCAAGGAGATATTTTTAAGAACACTTTATCACCTACTTCAAACTCTAGGTCTTTTCATCGGTTGTCGGCATAACTTTTTTTTTGACTCTGAGCTTCTCTTATGTGTTGTTGAATAGATCAGACCTTTACTGCCATCTCATCAACAATATACAGTCCTAATAGCTTTCTTTCCCCAACTTCATCCTAGCAAGTCGGAGAGCTTCATTTCTTTCATAGAGAGCATTATAAGGATCCATCTGAATACTGGAGTGGAATCTATTATTATAAAGAAAATTCCACCAAAGGTAGGTGTTGATCCCAACCACCTATTAAATCCATAGAGAAAGCTCTCAACATATCTTCTAGAGTTTTAATTGTCCTCTAAGACTGATTGTCGGTTTGAGGATGATAAGCAGTGATGAAACTCAAATCTGTATCTAGAGTATGATGAAGACTTCTCTAAAACATTGAGGTAAATATCGGATCCTGATCAGATATAATGGAAAGTGGTGCTCCGTACAATCTTACCACTTCTTTTACATATATCATGGCAAGCTGATCTAGAGGGAAATCCTCTCTAATAGCAATAAGGTCTGCTGAATTTGTAAGATGATCCACTATGACCTAGACACAATTATTTCCTTTGGATGTTTTAGGAAGTCCGGTGACAAAGTCCATAGTGATGTTCTCCCATTTCCATTCGAGTATGTGTAATGGTTGTTACATCCCCTTATACTTCTGTTTCTCAGCTTTAACTTGCTGAGAAACCATGCATCGATAGACATATTCAGCAACATCTATTTTCATGCCATCCCACCAAAATTACTCTTTCAGGTCCCTATACATCTTCGTGCTTCCAAGATGAATAGAGAATAAAGAACTATGAGCCTCTTCCAGTAGCTTTTTTAATTATGGTATGGGAGGAACACAAACCTGATTTCTGAACCTTATTATCCCATCACTATCAAGGTTGAATTCAGGAACATTTCTCACCTTCTTTTGTAACTCTACATCTTCTTTCTGTGCCTCTTTAATCTTCACATGTATAGATGGTTGAACATTCATTTGGGAAAGATATGATTTTTTCCCTTCCATAATAATTCCATGATCCATCCTTTGTAAATCCATAAATATTGGATCTTTTGTGATCCTCATCATGGATAATCTATCATGGTCTTGTCGACTTAATGCATCTTCCACCTTGTTTGCTTTCCCAAGGTGGTAATGAATTGAGCAGTAATAATCCTTAATCAGCTACAACTATCTTCTTTGGAACATATTCAGCTTATTTTGTGTGAAATTATACTTTAAACATTTATGATCAGTATAAATATCACAACATTCCCAATAAAGATAATTCATCCAAATCTTTAATGCAATGATTACCGCAGCTAACTCTAAATCATGAGTTGCGTAATTTTTCTCATGGATTTTCAACTATCGTGAAGAATAATCTATCACCATTTCATTTTTCATGAGAACACACCCCAATCCCTTCTTTGATGCATCACTATAGATCACAAACCTTTCTCCACTACAAGGCAGTGTGAGCACAGGTGCACTGGATAACCTTCTTTTCAACTCCTTGAAATTCTCTTCACATTCCTCTGTCCACACGAACATAGGTGCTTTTCTAGTTAACCTAGTTAGAGGATTAGATAATCGTGAAAAATCTTTCACAAAAGGTTGATAATATCCACCCAAACCAAGAAAACTTCGGATCTCAGTTACGGTTGTTGGTCTCGACCATCTTTTGATAACCTCTATTTTTGGTGGATCTACAGATATCCCCTCTTTTGAGATTATGTGACCCAAAAATGAAATTTTTTGAACCCAAAATTCACACTTGGTAAATTTAGCATAATGCTTATCCTTCATCAGGGTCTTCAATACAATTATCAACTGATCTTCATGTTCTTATATGATCTTTGAATAGACATGAATATCATCTATAAATACTACCACAAACATATCAAGATAGTATCTAAAGACTCTATTCATCAGATCCATGAAGATAGCATGAGAATTAGAAAGACCAAATGGAATCACTATAAATTCATAGTGTCCATACCTTGTACGGAAAGTTGTATTTGTTATATCCTCCCTTTTAACCCTTAATTGATGATACCCTGAAAGAATATCAATCTTGGTAAATTATTGATCTCTGCGTAGTTGGTCAAATAATTCATCAATGCGTACAAGAGGATATTTTTTCTTGATCATGATCTTGTTAAGTTTTTGATAATCAATACAGAGTCTCATTGATCAATCTTTCTTCTTAACAAACAGAACATGTGCTCCCCAAGGTGACGCACTAGGGTGTATGAATCCTTTGTCAAGATTATCTTGGAGTTGGTTCTTCAATTCCTGCAACTCAATTGGGGCTATTCTATAAGGTGTCATTGAAATAGGTATAGCACCCAATACGAGTTCTATTGAAAACTCAACTTCACGATTTGGTGGAAGACCAGGAAATTTATTCAGAAATACATCATCAAACTCCCGTACAACGGGAATATTATTAATCATGAGTCTATCACCAACCATTTGAGATAAATAACCTTCATTTAGAGGAATCAGGACCCATAAGATGGAAGAAATTTCTACTGGAAGGTTGTGTTCATCCTTGCATCGATAGAAGATCATATATTGATCTGTAATATAAAATGTGACTTCCCTTCATTGGAAATTGATGTGAGCTACATATAAAGAAATCCAATAAATGCCAAAAATCACATCAAATTCCACTATAAGAAGGATCACAATATTTTCAGGAAGCACTTTCCCACAAACTTCAGTCAGAGAAAAATTATATACTTTTGATGCTACTGTTGTGCCAATAGGGTTTGTCAAAGCTAGCTCAACATCTAATTGTTGAGGTAATATGGTGATAACCATAAAAAATCCTTCAAAAATAAAATAGTGGGTTTATCTATAATCAAATAAAACATATGCTACTTTAGATTGGATTGTAAGTGTACCTTTTACCACTTCATTATCATACTCCACATCGCTGATAGAAATTGCATGTGACTTTCCTTTGTCTTTATCCTTATGAGTTGGTTGATGTCAATCATCATCAACAACCCTTGGATTAGGGAATTGATTAGAATAATTCCCCATTTACTTGAACTTGTATCATTGAAGTGTAGGAGGTTCACTCTGTGTGGCCTTTTCTTTGTTCACATCACTAGACATCTTCCTCCCATCATTGCAGCATTCAAATTCCTATTGACCTTCTTTTCCACATTTGAAACATTTACTTGTCCCTTTAATACAACTCCCTCCATGTTTCATTCCACACTTTGAGCATAATGGAAAACTCATCTTCTTTTCAGCTTGGTATTTATATTTTCCTTTGAATTCAATTTTCCACTTCTTATCAAACCCATATGGTTGATGGGTTACTCCAATATCCATCTCAACATTGAGAGCACATAGATAGATTTCCTTATATCTATTGAAGTACCTTATGGCTAACTCCATTTGAGGACTTGGTTTTAAGCCACTAAAGAATCCATCAATCTTACTCTCAGGTTGGATAATAATCCCAGAATCGTACCTTGCAAGTCTTGTAAAATTTGCTTCGTAGGTACCAACAGATTAATCACCCTTTTTCTTTAGTTCAAGAAACTCCTTCTCTATCTTTGTTCGAAGAATACAAGGGAAGTACTTATTGAAAAATAAGTTCTTGAACTTTTCCCATTCCATGGAATCAATTTCATCTCTTGGCCTCATATTCTTGATAATATTCCACCATTGATCAGCTTCACCTTACAAATGATATACTGCTAAGATTTATTTATCATGTTTAGAGCATTGATGTACTGAAAATATCTTTTCAGTAGTACTGATCCATTGTTCAGCAACTAATGGATCAGTAGACCCACTAAATGAGGGTGGACGACGCCTCTTGAAGGATTCAACAGAATTCTTCTCCTTTTCTTGTTTGGAAGTCCTACATGATTCATAGTTTGAGAAAGTTGTGTTAGCATGGATACATGATTTTTCATTCCAACTCCCATAACGTTTGGCTGCTAAGGGGGACAATCATTGCATTGCCCGTCGCATTCCACATTAACACGGTTCCTTTGAGTTCCAGCCATTGACAAAAACCTAGAAGAATAGTGTGAGAAACACTAATTATAATAGGAAAACCACATAATCAAGAATAAAAATTTACACTTAAGGTTATATCTTAGGTTATTCATGGCCATTTCTAAAACACTACGATTATGTTCTATTCTTAGATATATCCTTAGGGTTCTTATTAAGGCTTTCACAACCTTGTTTCCAATGGTTGACTATACCTTTCCTCTGATACCAACTATAATGAACCATACTTTACATACATTGTTAATACTTCAAAACTGATGTACACTTATTACAACATATAAAAAACCAAGAAAGGACCATGTAGGTATAGTGTCTTTAGAAACTAAGAAACATAAAAAACTGCTTCACAAAGCATCTAAATTGTCTCCCATTTATTTCATTATATCTAGAGACCCATTTGGAATATCCTACTTAATAACCTTCTTCCTGACCTGGGGAAAGAAAACATAAAAAAGGGTGAGCTCAAATTCTTAGTAGGGGAAAACAAAAGATATATCAATCACATCATCTTCATAAGAACATAACATTTTGGAAATCTTATCATGCAAAAGTGATCATAATTTCATAATCATTGGATAAATCATAGTAGTGAAATGTAATCCCAATAATCATAACATAATACATGAAACTTTGTGTCATACACACATAATCATATAGAATCATTTCGTAGTAGTCAAGACTCATTTCCATGACTTTCTTAGCGGACAAAGTCCATTTCTGAACTGATTTCACTCCTCGTTTCAGTCCTGTTTCATTGAACCGGTTTAACCTGCCATTCCATCCCTGTTATTCTCATGAGATATAAATCTTTACCCAATGCATTGGAGGGAGATATAGGTCACAACCATCTCATAATGAAACCATTCTTATGTGTGCCACAAAATCATAATTCATACATCATAACATAACCCATGTAATAAAAATGGGATTCTTAAACATCAAGCCAACAAAAAAAATCCATATAATATAAAATGACTTCATAAAAATAATTCCATCATAACATTATCATTTCAATGTAAAAATAGGGATTGAAATAGAACCCAATATTATCATAGATGTAAAATAATTTTGATAAAACACTTGAACTCCATTCTTGATGAAAAAATCCTTTCTACTTAAAAAACACTTTTCCTTTGTTAAAATGTCATATAATTTTAAACTAAAATAAGTTGATTAAAAATAAACATGAAAAATTTTAAAGGTTGATTCATGTAAATAGTTTTCTAAAAATCCATTCAAGTCGTATAAGTTAAAAAAACATTCTTCTTGTACTTTGGCCAGAAAAGTCAAAAAGTTCCTCGTACGAAACATGACAAAAGATTCCTTTCATCCCTTTTACTAAAAACTCACCGAAGGGTAAAATTGGATTTAAAAAATTTTATGAGGATATAAATAATATAAAATATTTAGGAAACATTGATGTGGATGATAAATATTCCCCAGCAAATTCTGAAGTATAAACAATCTTGGATAAAAATTGAGATTGTGAGATTTTCCCTTACCTTAGGACCGATTTTATTTGTAAGTGTCGGATCCTTCTGTATAATGTTTTAAATAATGTCATTAACTTATTCCAGAATCATAATCATTGTTATGATATCATATATGGTAATATTCTTAATTTCTTATTAGTAATATTTCATTGCAACTTGTTATTCAGGTGTTTATTACTTTATGTTCTTATGCATGTTTTGTCGAATAAATTCTTATTCTTCTCTTTAGGTTATAGATACCTCATTTACAGAATGGTATTAGTGTAATATATATCATATTTATTCATTAAATTCATTTATATAATCATTATGTAATGAAGATCACATAGAACTAGTCACATCACATCATGGAGACGGTAGGCCGTATGTATGCACAAGCGATGATATCATTCCCATGATCATGGAATTGTATTGAAGTGTATGTAGACTATTTCAGAATCAATATCACTTTTCAATAATCCTATATTGTTATTATCTACACCATTATACCCATCCAATTAAGGTGGTGGTGGAAAATAGATTACACTGCAGCGTGGAGACGGTATTCCATATGTACGCACGCGCGGTGATTTAATTTTCCATAGGATGGATAGATGTTGAAAAAGGGTTGTTTCATAATTATAATAACATATCATAATATTATTGATACTTATGTTATTACTTAATAATTAAACAACTAAATAAGAAGAAGTAGAATAAGAAATAAAGTTGAAACAATCGGTAACGAACATTACCTCTTCTTAACCTCCTATTAGGGCACTAAAGATGGTATTTGAAGAATACCAGGACCTCTAGGATGTTTCTAGGGAAGTGTAGAAAATAAATTTTCAGGGTTTGGACGAGCATGAAGGTTCAAGGTGGTGTGAGGAAGAGAGGGAGGAGGTTCCCTTTTATAAGGGAGGAGAGGGGGCCCTTTGGAAAATCTAAAATTATTATTTTATTATAAATTCATATTCGGTTTTTAATAGTGCCAAATGGATTTATTTCGAAGATAAGGTTGGGATGGGTCTTAATCCTCTCAAAAAATGGGTTTTAGAGAAGTTTAGGTCATTATATTAACCTTATCTTTTTGTTTTAACTCTTAGTTAATTAGATTGACATTTACCATGTCACTTTGTATTTTTATATTATATAGTTAATAAAAATACCATATACATCCAAGCGACCCCCAATTGGTCCATTAATGATACACCTATAATTATATAATTATCTTGGCCAATCATTAGATTTCATGGAATATAATAACAATTAATAATATAATAAATGTTTTAAAAATTATTTTATGTCAATTTTGACACTATTTGGTAATTTATTTTTGTGAAAATCATAACATCGTTATTAGTTCGTAAAAAGTTAATTAAATCAATACTAATATGTCATATTAACCTATAAAATTAGTTAAATTTATAAATTTCTAAAATTATATTTATTTGAGTATTTTTAACATCAATTATGTTAATATTTCATTAATAAGATAATTACCACATCATCATTGTGTCATAAATAAAATATATTATCTAATGTGTAAAAATTATAAATAAAATATCATTATGTAGGAAATATTTTTATCTTTCTAATGAATCTTTATAGTCTAATTTATCTTATGTATTACCCTATATTAAAAATGTTTTAGTTATTAATCATTGATTTTAACTATTTAAACTCTTCTTTAAATAAAATAATATTAATTGGCTTAATCTAATCCAACTGGACCTAAATAGTCATATTTTTTTCCTAAGGTTGTTTTTGTTTCGAATTACACTTATCCAATAGAATTAGGACATGTGTTAGGGTAATAATAATATCGTTTCTACCCTTAATTTCTCTATTTACTTGTAACTGTGGTAAAAAAAGTAAAAAGTTACTTTTCACCAAATATTATTTTCATATCATTGAACCACATTTTAGTTCTTGATTTTAACCGCGTCTCTTGGATTTTCTAAATTCCACTCACAAAAGCGGTAAAATTATGTTTTATGTGAATTTTCAAATTCTCCTAATAGGTGGGTTAAAGACGGTGAAAAGTTCAATAAAATTTTTATATATCTAAAATTTTTATAAAATGACTCCAATGAATTAATTTGAACTTATATAGGTATTATGTATCAATTTTGGCCTAAAATAAATTTAAATAAGAAAAATAATTATTTAAATAAAAAGTCGGTTTTTAAATAGTACCCTAGTGTTTTCACTATTCATCAAAAAGGTAAAGTTTTCCAAAAAATACCAAAATTTCACCTTAGGCTAATTTCAATATTCCGAATCCAAATATGAAGTCCATTTTGAAAAATAAAATTTTAAAAAGTGGGTATTACTATTCATAACAGCTAGTTTTAAAAATATTTTAATAGCATATCGTTGTTTAGTGAAACTCGGTATTGCGTACAACGCAAGCGATCGAGGAAGGTCACGATTGCATGTAAAGCAAGACAAGATAGTGTTGTGTGTAGTGAAATATTCCGTTGATGATTTATATAACATAAAATCAAAATAATTCTCATAAAAATCTATGGTGTTACATTCAACCCCCCTTAAAATGAATTTCGCCCTCGAAATTCGTCACTTTGTTACAAACAGAGGAGGATACCCCTCCTCATAATATCCTCAAGCCCCCATGTAGATTCTTATTATTGGTGGTTCCTCCATAAAACATTCACCAAGTGAGTGGTCTTGTTCCATAGGACTTTTTCACTACGATCCAGAATCTCTATTGGTTGTTTTTCATAAGAAAGATCTTGCTCCAACGATATAACTTCTGAGCTTAGTACTTGTGAAGGATCGAGTATTTACATTTTGAGAAGATATACATGGAACACATCATGAACTTGAGAGAGATTCGGTGGAAGTTCCTATCGGTAAGCTACCTTCCCAACACGATCCAGTATTTCAAAAGGACCGATATACCTAGGGCTCAGCATTCCCTTCTTTCCAAATCTCATTACTCTCTTCCAAGGAGATATTCATAAGAACACTTTATCACCAATTCAAACTCTAGGTTTTTTCTTCAGTTGTTGGCATAAATTTTTTGTTGACTCTGAGATTCTCTTATGTGTTGTTGAATAGATCAGACCTGTTCTGCCATCTCATCAACAAGATCAGGTCCTAATAGCTTTCTTTCCCCATCTTCATCCCATCAAGTTGGAGTCCTGCATTTCTTTCTATAGAGAGCTTGATAAGGACCCATCTGAATACTATAGTGAATGATATTATAATAAGAAAATTTCACCAAAGGTAGGTGTTGATCCCAACCACCTTTGAAATCCATAGATCTAGCTCTCAATATATATTGTAGAGTTTGAATTGACCTCTCGAACTGACCGTCTATCTGAGGATGATATGTAGTGCTGAAACTCAACTCTGTATCCAGAGTATGCTAAAGTCTTCACCAAAACGTTGAGGTAAACCTCAGATCCCAATCAGATATAATGGAAAGTGGTACTCCATGCAATCTTACCACTTCTTTTACATATATCGTGGCAAGATGATCTAGAGATAAATCCTCTCTAATAGCAATGAAGTGTACCGACTTTGTAAGATGATCAACTATGACCCAGATAACATTATTGCCTTCGGATGTTTTAGGAAGTATGGTGACAAAGTCCATAGTGATGTTTTTCAATTTCCATTCGGGTATGGGTAATGAATGTAACATCCCCTTAGAATTCTATCTCTAAGCTTTATCTTGCTAACAAACCAAGCATCGAGAGACATATTCAGCAACATCTCTTTTCATGCCATCCCAACAAAAGTACTCTTTCAGGTCCCTATACATCTTCTTGCTTCCAAGATGAATAGAGATTGAAGAACTACGAGCCTCATCCAGCATCTCCATCTTTAATTCTGGGATGGGATGAACACAAACCCGATTCCTGAGCCTTATTATCCCATCACAATCAAGGTTGAATTCAGGAACATTTCTCACATTCTTTTGTAAATATATATCTACTTCCTATTCCTCTTTAATCTTCACATGTATAGATGCGTGAACATTCATTTGAGAGAGATATTAATTTCCCCTTCCATTATAATTCCAAGAACCATCATTCGTAAATCCATAAATATTGGATCTTTTGTGATCCTCATCATGGATAAGCTAGCACGGTCTTGTCGACTTAATGCATCTGCCACCTTGTTTGCTTTCCCAGGGTGCTAATGAAATCAGCAGTCATAATCCTTAATCAGCTCCAACCATCTTCTTTGGCGCATATTCAGCTCCTTTTGTGTGAAAATATACTTTAAACTTTTTTGATCAGAATAAATATCACACCTTTCTCCATAAAGATAATGCCTCCAAATCTCTAATGAAAAGATTACTGCAGCTAACTCCAAATCATGAGTTGGGTAATTTTTGCTCAGGGATTTTAAATTGTCGTGAGGCATAAGCTGTCACCATATAATATTGAATAAGAACACACCCCAATCCCTTCTTGGATGCATCACTATAGATCACAAAACTTTCTCCACTACAAGGAAATGTGAGCATAGGTGCACTAGATAACCTTCTTTTCAACTCCTTGAAATTCTCTTCACATTCCTCTGTCTACATGAAATTAACTCCTTTTCGAGTCAACCTGGTGAGTGGATTAGATAGTCATGAAAAATCTTTCAAAAAATGTCTATAATCTCCAGCCAAACCAAGAAAATGTCAGATCTTAGTTACTATTGTTGGTCTCGACCATGTTTCGATAACTTCTATTTTTTCTAGATCAACAAATATACCCTCTATTGTGATTATGGGACCCAAAAAATGAAACATTTTGAATCCAAAATTCACACTTGGAAAATTTGGCATAAAGCTTTTCATTTCTCAGTGTCTTTAATACAATTATCAAGTAATCTTTATGTTCTTCTTTGATCTTTTGAAAGACAAGAATGTCATATATAAAGATTACCACAAACCACAAACTGATCAAGATAATCACTAAAGACTCTATTCATCAGATCCATGAAGATAGAATGGGAATTAGTAAGACCAAATGGAATCACTATAAATTCATAGTGTCTATACCTTGTACGGAAAGCCATCTTTGGTATATCCTCCCTTTTGACACTTAATTGATGATATCCTGAATGAAGATCAATCATGGAAAAGTATTGAGCTCCTTGTAGTTGGTCAAATAAGTCATCAATGCACGGGAGATGATATTTTTTCTTGATCGTGATCTTGTTAAGTTCTCGATAATCAATTCAGAGTCTCATTGATCCATCTTTCTTGTTAAAAAAAATAACAGGTGCTCCCCAAGGGACACACTAGGGAGTATGAATCCTTTATCAAGATTCTATTGTATTTTCTTCATCAATTCTTGCAACTCAATTGGGGCCATTCTATAAGGTTTATTTGAAATAGTTAAAGCACCCGGTGTGATTTATATTGAAAACTCAACTTCATGATTTGGTGGAAGACCAAGAAATTCATCTGGAAAGACATCATCAAATTACCATACAATGGGAACATTCTTAATCATGAGTTTCTCACTAACCATTTGATATAAATAACCTTTATTTAGTGGAATCAAGACCCATAAGATGGCAGAAATTCCAACTGGGAGGTTATCTTCATCCTTGCATTGATAGACGGTCATAGATTGATATGGAATATAAAACGTGTATTCCCTTATTAGGCAATTGATATGAGCTCCTTATAAAGAAATCCTATCCATGCCAAAAATCACATAAAATTCCACTATAGGAAGGATCACAAGATTTGAAAGATGCAGTTCCCCACAAAATTCAATCATAGAATAATTATAATCTTTTGATGCGACTGTTGTGCCATTAGGAGTTGTCACAGCTAACTCAACATCTAATTGTTCAGGTAATGTGGTGATACCCTTAGATAATTCTTAATAAATAAAAGAGTGGGAGGATCCAGAATCAAATAAAGAATTTTATACTTTAGAGTGGATAGTAAGTGTACCTTTCACTAATTCGTTATCGTACTCCACATCGCTGATAGAAATTTCATGAAAATTTCATTTTCTTTAGCCTTAAGAGTTTGTTGACGTTGATCATCATCAGCAACCCTTGGATTAGGGAATTGATTGCATAATAACCCATTTCCTTACACTTGTAACATTGAAGTGTAGGAGGTCCACTCTGTGTGGCCTTTTCTTTGTTTTCATCACTAGACATCTTCTTCCCATCATTGTGGCATTCCAATGCCTGATGACCTTCTTTTCCACATTTGAAACATTTACTTGTCCCTTTAATACAATTCCCTCCATGTTTCTTTCCACACCTTGAGAATAAGGGAAAACTCAACTTCTCTTCAGTGTGGTCATTATATTTTCCTTTGAATTACATTTTCCTCTTCTTATCGAACCCATATGATAGATGGGTTACTCCAATATCCATCTTAACTTTGAGAGAACATCATACGTTTTCCTCGTAGCTATTGATGTCGCTAATGGATAACACCCTTTAGAAGACTTGGTGTTAATCCACTAAAGAATCAATCAATCTTAATCTCGGGTTGGATAATAATCCTAGAAGTGTACCATGCAAGTCTTGTAAAATTTTCTTCGTAGGTACCAACAGATTCATCATCCTCTTGCATCAATTCAAGAAACTCCTTCTCCATATTTGTTGGAAGAATATGTGGGAAGTACTTATTGAAAAATAAGTTCTCGAACTCGTCCCACTCCATGGAATAAATTTCATATCTTGGCCTCATATTCATGATAATATTCTACCATTGATCAGCTTCACCTTCCAAACGATATAATGCTAAGATGACTTTATCATGTTCAGAAAATTGAAGAACTGAAAATATATTTTTAGTAGTACTGATCCATTTTTCAGCAACTAATGGATCAGTTGACATGCTAAATGAGGGTGGACGCTACCTCATGAAGGATTCAACAGAACGTTTCTCATTCCTTTACTCGATTGAAAGTCCTTCATGATTCATAGCTTGAGAATGTTGTGTGAGCATGGCTACAAGATTTTTCATTCCACCTCCCATAACATTTGGTTTCTCAGGGGGACAATCATTGCATTTCCCATCGCATTCTACATTAACACGGTTCATTTGGGTTCCATCCATTGACTAAAACCGATAAGAATTATGTGAGCAATAATAATTATAATAGGAAAACCACATAATCAGGAATACAATTTTACACTTAAGGTTATATCTTAGGTTATTCAATTCCATTTCTAAAACACTAAGATTTTTTTCTATTCTTAAATATATCCTTAGGGTTCTTACTAAGGATTTCACATCCTAGTTTCCAAAGGTTGACTATAACTTTCCTCTAACACCAACTATAATGACCCATACTTTACATAAATTGTTAATACTGGAAAATTAAAGTACACTTATTACCACATATAACAAAACCATGAAAAGACCGTATAGATATAGTGTCTTTAGAAATTGGGAAACATATACAACAAGTTCACAAAGCATCTACATTGTCTCCTATTTATTTCATCATATCTTGAGTCCCTTTTGGAATATCCTACTTAATAACCTTCTTCCTGACCTGGGGAAAGAAAACATACAAAAGGGTGAGCTCAAACGCTCAATAAGGGTAATCAATAGAAATATCAATCACATCATATTCATAAGAACATAACATTTTGGAAATCTTAACCTTCAAAAGAGATAAAAATTCCATAATCATGGGTTAAATCGTAGTAGTGAACTATAATCCCAATAATAATAATGTAAAACATGAAACATTGTGGAATACACACATAATCATATAGAATCATTTATTAGTAGTCAAGACTCATTTCCAAGACTATCTTAGCGGACAAAGTCCATTTCTGAAGCGAGTTCACTCCACGTTTCAGTCCTGTTTCACTGAACCGGTTTAACCTGCCGTTCCAGCCATGTCTATATCATGAGATATCAATCTTTACCCAATGAATTGGAGGTAGATATATGACCCACCCATCACATAATGAAACCATTATTATTTGTGCCAAATAATCATAAATCATACTTCATAACATAACCCATGTAATAAAAATGGGATTCTTAAACATCATTCCAACATAACATAATCCATATAAGATAAAACGACTTCATAAAAATAATTCCATCATAACATAATCAAATCAATGAAACAATAGGGATAGAAATAGAACCCTATATTATATTAGATGGAAAATAATTTTTATAAAACACTTGAAATCCATTCTGTAGGAAAATATCCTTCCTACTTAAAAAAGCATTTCCCCTTTCTTAAAATGTAATATAATATTAAACTAAAAGAACATGATTAAAAATATAGTTGAAAACTTTTAAAATATGATTCATGGAAATAATGTTATAAAAATCCATTCATGATGTATAAGTTAAAAAAACATTCTTCTCATACTTTGGTCGGAAAAGTCAAAAAGTACCTCGTAAGAAAAACGATAAAAGATTCCTTTCATATCTTTTAGTAAAAACTCACCGAATGGTAAACTTGGATTTAACCATTTATAGGAGGATATAAATAATATTACATATTTAGGAAACATGGATGTGGATGATAATTATTCCCCAGTAAATTCTAATGTATATACAATCTCAGATAAAAATTGAGATTGTGAGATTTTCCCTTACCTTTTGTCCGATTTGCTTCGTATGTGTCCAAAACTCCTGTATAATAATTTAAATAATGTCATTGACTTACTCCAGAATCATACTCATTTTTATGATATCATATATGGTCATATTCTTAGCTTCTTATTAGTAATATTTCATTGCTACTTGTTATTCAGGTGTTTATTACTTTTTTTTCTTATGCATGTTTTGTCGAATAAATTCTTATTCGTCTCTTTAGGTTATAGATACCTCATTTACAGAATGTTATTAGTGTAATATATTTCATAATTATTCATTAAATTCATTTATATAATAATTATGCAATGAATATCATGTAGAACGAGTTGCATCCCATCCTGGAGACGGTAGGTCGTACGTACGCACAAGCGAAGATATCATTCCCATGATTGTGGAATTGTATTGAAGTGTATGTAAACTATTTCAGAATCAATATCACTTTAAAATAATGATATATAGTTATTATCTACACCATTACACCCATCCAAGTAAGGTGGTGGTGGAAAATAGATTACACCACAACGTGGAGAGGGTATTCCGTACGTACGCACGCGCGATGATTTTGTTTTCCAAAGGATGGATAGATGGTGAAAAGGGTTGTTTAATAATTATAATAACATATCAGTATATTAGTGATACGGATGTTATTAATTAATAATGAAACAACTAATGAAGAAGAATTAGAAGAAGAAATAAAGTTGAAAGAATTGGTAACAGACATTACCTCTTCTTTGAAGCGCCTCTTCTTAACCTCCTCATAGGGCACTAAAGATGGTCTTTGAAGAAGACCAGGACCTCTATGATGTTTCTTGGAAAGTGGAGAAGAAATATTGGTAGGGTATGGCCGAGCATGAAGGCTCAATGTTGTGTGAGAAATATAGGGAGGAGGTGCCCTTTTATAAGAGAGGAGAGGGACACCTTTGGAAAAACTAAAAATATTATTTTATTATAAAGTAATATTCGGTTTTTAATAGATAAAAACTTATTTATTTTGATGATAAGGTGGGTATTGGTCTAAATTCTCTCAACCAATGGGTTTTAGAAAAGTTTATGTCATTATATTAACCTTATATTTTAGTTTTAACTCTTAGTTAATTAGATTGACATTTACCATGTCACTTTGTATTTTTATATTATATATTTAACAAACTTACCATATACATCCATGTGACCCCCCATGTGGTCAATTTATAATCCACCTATCATGATATAAGTATTTTGGCCTAAAAATAGATGTTTAGGAATATAATAACAATTAATAATATAATATTTGTTTTAAAAATTATTTTATGTCAATTTTGACACAATTTGGTAATTGATTTTTTTTAAACACATAAAAGCATGATTAGTTAGACAAAAGTTAATTAAATCAATAATAATATGTCATATTAACCTATAAAATTAGTGTAACTAATAAAAAGTCTTAAATTACATTTATTTGTGTATTTATAACATCAATTATGTTAATATTTCATTAATAAGAAAATTACTGCATCATCATTGCGTCATATATAAATTAAATTATCTAATGTCTAAAAATTATAAATAAAATTTCATTATGTAGGAAATATTTTTATATTTCTAATTAGTATTTATAGTATAATTTATATTATGTATAACCCTATATTAAAAATGTTTTAGTTATTCAACATTGATTTTAACTATTTTAACTCTTCTTTAAAAAAATTAATATTAAATGGTCATATTTTATTCCTAATCTAATACAAGTGGACCTAAATGGTCATATTTTATTCATATGGTTTTTTTGGTTGAATTAAACTTATACAATAGAATTAGGACATGTGTTATGTTAATAATAATATCATTTTACCCTTAATTACGCTATTTACTTTTAACCGTGGTAAAAAAAGTAAAAAGTTACTATTCACAAGATATTATTTTCATCTCATTGAACCAAATTTTAGTCCTTTATGTTAACCATTTCTCTCGTATTTTTGAAATTACACTCATAGAAGTGGTAAAATTATGTTTTATGTGAATTTTCAAATTCTCCTAGGAGGCGGGTAAAAGACGGTGAAAAGTTCAATAAAATTTTTATATATCTAAAATTATTATAAAATGACTCCAATGAATTACTTTGAACTTATATAGGTATTATGTATCAATTTTGACCTAAAATAAATTTAAATAAATTAAATAATTATTTAAATAAAAAGTCGGTTTTTAAATAGTAACCCAGTATTTTCACTATTCATCAAAAATTGAAAGTTTTCAGAAAATACCAAAATTTTACCCAAGGATAATTTCGATATTCTGAATCCAAAAATAAAGTCCATTTTGAAAAATAAAATTTCAATAAGTGGGTATTACTATTTATAATGGCTAGTCTTAATAATATTTTAATAGTATATCATTGTTTAGTGAAACTCAGTATTTCGTAAAACACAAGCTAGCGAGGAAGGTCGTGATTGCGTGTACAACAAGCAAATATAGTGTTGTGTGTAGTGAAATATTCCTTTGATGATTTATCCAACATAAAAAAATATTTCTCATTAAAATCTTGGGTGTTACAGTATCAATATAATTTGTTTCTCTCTTTACACAAATTTAATAAGAATTTGAATATTTTCAAATATCATATAACTGAATTCACATTAATTATGTGAAATGAATTTTGGATTACAAGAATTTTCAAATAACCCTCGAATACCTTCTTTAAATGACTTTAGCCTATTTAATTAGTCATATTTTCCTATTCGGTGTTTGTGATTTTATCATTCCAAAGATAGAGTTCTCTTATATATTACTTCTCCATTTATCTTGATCGAAGAAGGTCCTAGAAAATATCTTCAACATTGATAATCTGTATATTATCCTAAAATACCTATCAGCGGTGTCTGAAAGGACTTCATCATTGATTAAATATGGTTTTATACTAATTTAATGTATAAAATGCATATCAATAAACATTTCTTGCAATACTATAGTGTATGATATGACATGGATGATTGTGAACCAACATATTACTCTACTCGAATTAAATTATTGGGGATTGTGGTCCATGATTCTTTTTTTATTAATTATAACCTATATACAGTATTTATTATAGGCTACTATTCAACATACTCCCATGGTTTTTTATATTGTAGGCTATCATATATAATATCTAAATATGTGATTGATAATTGATAATTAAGAAAAGTGAACTTTATGTTTTAGTTATGATATAGAGGATATTTTCAAATATTATGTGTTCCCTATTATAATTCTTATCATAATTTTTTATTCCAAAAATAGTTGATGATAGATAGATTCTCTTAATAATTGTAAAATATAATATAGCCTACAAAAGATTTTTTTTTCAAAATGTCTCATGGATTGTGGATTATTTATTAATGTTATGTATTAGGAATTATAAATGGAATAAATTTATACACAAATTAAATATTTAATGTTCATTTTAAAATTTAATGTTTTAAAATAAATTATTTACTTATTTATTTGTTCAATTTGATTATTCATATTTTAAAAATGATAATATAATTAGAATATTATTTGTTCTTAAATATATATGATAAATTTATTATTATCAAATTTACATGTCATGTTATTATCTTGAATTTAGAGTTTGGATATTCTTAATGCATATTAGGTGTTGGAATTATGATGTAATAGAATTTTCTATTTTGAAAAATATCCTTGGAAAGAGGGTATCTTGGTTGGACTTGACATTATCTTGAAGTCTTATGCCTTGCTATCATAAGTTGGGGTATGTTGTATCAACCACGGTAATGTTAATAGTAAATAAATTTTACGTCTTTATAATATTAATTATTTATATTTATTATAGTTTCATTCGTTAAAATGATAGAATGTAATTTTCAATGAAAAGAAATTTTTTTATAACCAAATTTGGTTATTATGCATTATATAGTTTAACATAAAATAATTATTTAAAAATTATAGAATTTTAATATGAAAAAATTAACTTCATTTTTGAATTTATCATGATAAAAATAAATTATTATTCCATTTTGAGATTTTTTGGAAAGGATTTATTTTTAAATGAATACTGAAAATAATGTTTTTTTATGAAAAACTTTTATTTCACAGCTTGAATTTACAAAGTTCCATTTGGTTTTAAAATAGATCCAAATTGACATTATATAAGTTTCCTTATGAATAATGTAATAATTTTTATTTGAGTACATTTTATACTTTAAATTTTTATAAAATATTTTTGACATTAAAGACATTTTTATTAAAAAATATCATTCTCCATGTTTTTTTGTTCTAATTTTAAAATTAAATTGATCGACTTATATGAATTAAATTTGATAAAAGGGATGATTTTTTTTAATTATTATAATTAATATTAAGTAACAATTTAAAATTAATTATTTTTTATAAATAATAGAAAAATGATAAACATATGTTACCATGGTTATGTTTAAAACAGGTTCATCGGGGGTTAAACTTATGTGATATGAGTAAAAATGGCCTAGAAACTAGCATAAATTATATTGTATGTACATATTTTGAACCTATATCATATTATCTGTTTAAATTTCCTATTTTAGATCTATTTTGGTTGATAAAGACATTAATTAATTTTTATATTTTAAAAAATACCATGTGTGTCATGTCCTCCACTTATATAAGTACACCACCTCTCCACACATAAAAAGACTCTTCAGATATCAAATAAAAAATACCTTCTTTAAATTAATACAAATCTCCTATATTACTTATTCTAATCATAAAACCAACCTAGATATACCTGAGGCTCTAACCAAAAGAGGTATTCCAATGAAGAGGTATAGTTCCTAAATGAGTGTTTTTGTTTATTTTCTATAATACCTCCTAAAAATATTACTAAAACATGGTAAAATAATTTCAATAGTATATTCAACATTTTTAGTTGTATTTATTCAAATTTCATAATGAATATCCATCTCTATACTCTATCAAATGTGAAATAAATCCATCGTTCGTGAGTACGGTGTTCAACCGCATCAAGAAGAAATGTAATTCATTTTCCAACACCTCTTCTAAAAGACAGTTATTACAATGATTTTAATTTATATATATGATATAACTGACATATTTCACATTCAATAAAGATAATATATCTTCTAAATTCTTACATCTCAATCCATTGGAAAATGATAATATCATTTGTGCATACATTTGGATTACCACATCCACGAAGTGATGTGATTCATTTTTTCTCGACCATGTCAGATTGATTATATAAATAAGTTAATTATAATAATAAATTATATATATATTATGTAATCATAATTACAGAGAGGAAAACTAATACTTACCTAATTTTCATTATCTGTATTAAAAAAATGTAAATGTTACTAATTCATACATATGACATACAATATCAATGATTATAACGTAATTCATTTTCCATAATCTTATTTAAGGGGTTTTAAAGTATACTTGAGGTATAAATATTAAAATAATGTCATTATTATTTTTCTTGATTTTATGTAATAATTACATATTTGACCATAGTCAATATACCAATGTCATTTTGGATATTTGAGATGAATATTATCAAAAAATCCAATGTCAACTTAATTGATTAAGTAATATCATAAGGCATGATAATAAATAACATAAAATGAATAATAACATGAAAAGGTTAACTAATAAATAAATAATTAACACAATTTTATTATTTTATAAGATAAATAACATGCATGAATATTCATTCATGAGGAAAGGGAAATTTTACCTTAAAACCATGTTTTAAGTGTTTTAAAATTTATTTTATTGGAATATTTATGTATGCAGAATTAAATACAAAAGGACATTTTATGTCATTTTTTATTTTCTTTCAAAGGTTATCAAATAGAACTTGTTTACATATTTTGTAGAGAATATTTTGACAAAATGGGAAACAGAATGTTCTATTAAACTATATTCATTATCAATGGGGTTTCCAACTAACGTAACTGTTATATGAAATTTGGCTTCCTTTATGTAGTTTTAGTCTTCATTTAAATAAAATCCGAAATTATATTTGTTTTTATTATTTTCAAAAATGGTTTTAAATGGAATGGATTTTTCAATAACAAGTAATATTTGTTTTATGGATAGAAGGAATATTTTTATGATTATGATGATGTAAATTAAATCATTTATACATTTTTGTTATATTATGTTTTCTAGGAATTTTTAATGTTCATGGGTGATGTTGATATATCTCATGATGATGGGT
This sequence comes from Viscum album, assembly GCA_963277665.1. Taxonomy (NCBI): domain Eukaryota; kingdom Viridiplantae; phylum Streptophyta; class Magnoliopsida; order Santalales; family Viscaceae; genus Viscum; species Viscum album. The sequence continues at coordinate 826,848,728 of OY728157.1, forward strand.
GAGCCTGATATAACTGATAACGATGTGTGATTTTGTTATAGCTCTCAGATGCATTGGGTAAGAGATATAGTTATCAAATTTTCCTTCTATTAAGTGATAATTTTAATTTAATTTATAGTTAATTCCATTTTTTAGAGTAAAAAAAAATGATTCTCATGTTTCCTAATTTATTTATCATTACATTAAATAGTTTTTTTCATGAAATTATAATTATTTCACACAACAATATAATAATTTTTTTAAACTATATATATGATACTTTTAAAGAGTGAAACATATATATTCATGAAAAAATCATGACTTTTCATGATTATAATGTAACCATTAGCGGTTTTATTTTTTCCAAAATTATTTCTTATGAATATTTTTAGAAAAATATTAGGGCATATAAGTTAATTTGTTGGGATGAAATGGTTTATTTTGATCTCAATGTCTACATTGAATAATAAATTTTTATGAGTATTCATATACTACTATGTTTATTTAATTATTTTTATATGTACCATATTGATATTATTAGGCTCATACCATATTTTCAAATGTTTCCTATTCGGTTTTAAGTATTATTTAGAATAAGGATGAAGTCACATTTAAAATTGTGAAGATATGTCATGAAAATAAAAAAACAATATGTCGTAAACATTTTTTATTGCGGAAAAAAGTGATACATAGTAGATTTTTTAACATTATGATTTAATATTTTTTCATAAGGTTGATGACATATTTATCAAGAAATATAAACATAAATTATCTCATGGAATGTATGAAAATTAATTATTATATAAATAATAAATTTTATGGATTGTTTAATTCCAGGTCTTTATGGTTTGAATCTGAGGAAAGAATTAGATTTTTTAGACGGTATGATAATGTGAGTAAATACCCTTAAGATATTATAATTTATAGAAATAAAAATATAAAATTTTATAATTAAAATATTATTTCAACTAAATAATGTATCTTTAGAATTATTTTCAGTAAAGAAAATAGGGAAGTTAAAGTAAAGGAGAACCAAGAGGACAATATCCATCAAAATATGTAACTATGAATTCTGGATGTTGGAACTCAATAGATTATTACTGTGATGGATTAGTTGATGTTGGTTATGAGGGGTTTTTTCATTAATTATTGATGGTAATTAAAGAATGTGTCAATAGTGGTTAATTATATGAGACAACAACCTCTAGAATTTAGTGGATCTCTTAAAATTGTGTTCACTAGGTGATGAATTGAATATTTGGAAAATATATTCAAATTCATTGTTTATTTGGATGATACACATGTCAATCTTTCTATTTACCAGTTTTATGGTGTAGAAAATCAATGGTGATCGATGGATAATAATACAAGGAAAAAGGGAATATATTTATTCAATGAAGTGGGATATATTTTAAAATATTCATCCTCGAAAATAATTTCTTATGGATTTTTGGAATAAGATGGAAAATAAATTATTTAAATAGATTTATATGGATAAACATATAGTGATATTGTATAAGGAAACTAAATTTTATTTGTAGGTTAACCACACAATTTCATTTAGAATCTTGATAATAAAAGTAATTGGTTTTCTCCATGATTAAAGAGAACAATTCAAAGTGGATTGTCCTCTTGTGAATTTAAATTTAATGATAAACATGTTATCTATGCTATGAATGGGGAAATATATTTTTCTGCTTAATATTTATTACATGAAAATAAGAAGAAAAATAGATCTATTATGTTTGAAAATAGGAATGATGCAAAAAATAAGTTTGAACTAAAAAAACATATTTTAGTTTTGTGATATGTTAGATAAAAATCACCATGTGGAATACTTTATGAAATCAAGGATGTTCTTCCATTTTGTTATGTTTGAAAATATTTATGATGATGGAAAATATCATGACATTGGTTGTTGTACTTAAAAAAAGATGTAGTAAGGTGTTTGAAATGTAGTAATATTAGTCATTAAGCAGATGCATGTCTGAAGATGAGAATGAATTATTAGAAGTATTAAGACTGTAAGTAGATGAGAATTATGAAATCCTTTGAAATTACATTAGTGGAGATGAGGCCATCAAACATAGTGGTAGCAATTATATTATATTTTTATTCAGATTATATTAACTTTTTATTTGATTACGGGTATACACATTATTTTATTTATGAGAGATTATATTATATAATGAAAATTTATCCTTATAAAATAATGTTAAGACTTTTGATAAAAACTAATTTGGGTAGTATTAAAGAAACATTAATATAAAAATTTCTTCCTTTTATCCTAATTGGAAGGGTTTTCGCCAAATAAAATTGATGTGATTCCCATTATATAAATTGATGTGGTTAGAGGTATGTATGAGACTTCAGTGAGTTATGATAAAATATATTTTTGAGCCAAAAAATTTATTTTCTGAAATGAGTTTCAATCTATATATAAGAATGAATTCATACGATTTTCATCATATCATGTAGCTGAAATTTTTTTAATATATATATATATATATAAATGTTACCTTTCCAATAGTTTTTAAAATAATAAAATAATTTAGTTTAATTCTTTACCCGCAGTAATTAAATATCTAGTTGTTTTTTTCTGGTGAGTTGCATAGTATTATACCTAATGAGGAAGTTCATTTTATGGTTGACAAAGTGTCTAATGCTAATTGAATTTCAAAAATCTCCTATCAAATTTCTACAGTAGAATATATGGAATTTAATAAGTAGTTATAGGAGTATCTTAATAAAGGATTAATTCATGAGAGAACATCACCTGGGAGTTCTTCTATTTAATTTTTTAAACAGAAAAAATGGTTCCATGTTGCTTTTTTTGGTAATAGATCATGGACTAAAAATAATGATATAAATACATTTTGTGTTTCTCATATTAATTAATTTTTTATCAGAAATAAATTCCTAAGTATTTCACCATGGTTGATCTCAGCACCAGTTACCTATAGTTGAAGGAAAAGGAATTTGAAATCCATAAGGAAACATTTCATATAGTTTTTTAGAATTATGAGTTATTGGTTATTATCGTTGGGTGGTAAAATTTTCTAGGTTTATTCATAAATATTATGAATAGTGTTTTCCATGGGTATTTTTATAATTTTTTGGATATTTTGTTGATAATATTATGGTTTATTCAAATATGTAAGGGGATAATGAAAACAATTTGAGGGTTGTTTTATTAACATTAAAAATAAATAATTTATTTTTAATATTGACCAAATTTTAATGTTTATTACAGTAGATTTCATTCTTTGGAAGTATCGTAAATTAATATTGTATAATTGTTGATCATTTTAAAAATATAGTGGACTTTTAATATCTAATAACTAAAAATGTTTCGGAGATTCATATATTTCACGGGTTAGAATGATCATACTATTTTTTTATTTAAAATATTTAATTGTTATCAAGCCCAATAACCATGTTAACAAGAAAAGGAGTTAGGTTCATATGGATAAAGTAATTTGATTAATGTTTATTAGAATTGAAAATAATATTATTGAAATATCTAGTTTTACCTTACCATGTATAAATAATGAATTTTTTATATATAAATATTTTTAATGGAAAGGTTTGGGTTATATTTTTATATTTTATGATCAGGTAATTTATTATACATTACATCAACTAAAACCTCATGAAAATATTTCCATCATATAATATTCACACAGTGGTTGTATTTTTTAAATTAAAAAGTTATGGATATCATTCATATGGATTAATGTGTGAAATATGTAATTATCATAATTTTTTTAAGTGTATTTTCACTTAGAAAGAGCTTAACAAGAGAGAGGAGAGATGGATGGAATAGATAAAGGATTACAACAACATAATTCATCACCATAAATGTAATGGAAAGAGAGTTGATGATGCTTTGAGTTGGAAAGATAACACTACATTATGAAATTTTATATCATGAATAGGATCGTTTGGTTTTTATTTAATTTATATATGCAGATAAATTATGCATGAAGATCCCGCTATTTTTTCATGATTCAGTATAATAATTTGTTTTGAATTTATTAATCATGATCATAATGAAGACATTGAGTTACAGGAAACTTCATAATTGGTTAAGAAGGGTATGTTTCCTGAAATAATATTGTAAATATTTTGTTTTGAGATTTAGAAAGTATTTAGGTAATTTATGTGACACCAAATATATAAATGTACTGATGGGTGATTCTCATAGTTCTCTATTTTCTATTCATCTTATCACAATAATATGCATAGAATCATTTGAGAACATTTCTATTCAAAAGGTTTGAAGAAATATATTTCTTATTTCAATAAAAAATGTTTTACATTTCAACTGGTTATTAGAATATAAAAACTAACTAATGGGTGATTCCAAAATTTATAGTTGCATAATTTAAATGGGAGAATATATTTAGGGATTTTAGGGTGGTATTACTGAAGAAATATTTATATAATAATTAGATTTGTTTAATTATTTAATGATTTAATAAATATGTTCATTTTTTTGGATTTGAGGTAATATTTCATATGATAAAATTTCATAAATTTATGTTAAAAAGATAATTTGATTTTTTATGGAATCAATATTTATATTGTATATGGTCATTATTTTGGATTCACATCTAATTTCTAGAAATTACATCATATGTCCTTGGGTGCTGAATTAAATTTTAGCTGAACCTTTCATCCACAACCAGATGGGAAGTTAGACTGAAAAATTACAACATAGAAGGATATTATTAATCAAATTAAAAGTATTATAAAATATTTTTTTATCAACATCTAATATTATATGTTTTCATATAATAATATTTTTTATTTTAGTATATAGATGCGAATGTTTGAGTCTTTACATGAAAACATGTGGTAGACTCCATCTTTTTGGAATGAATTTGTGGAAGGAATGTTAATATAAATATAATTGGTTGAACAAACTGTTAATAAGGTGAATTTTATTTAGCAGCATATGATAATTGTTTAGAGTAGGAAAAGAATTTATGTAGGTAACTGAATTAATGATCATTGTTTTGAGTTATGAAATCATGTTTTTCTTAATTGTTTTTCTATAGAAATGTGTCACATGTTTTTGGTAAAAATGGAACTTCTGGTCCACAGTTCATTAGACCATATGAAATTATAGGGAATATTGTATCTTTTTCTACTGAGTGCCATTGACTATGATTTTTTAATTGGTACAATATTTAGTTATTTTTTCATTATTAATAAAATATGTATCTAATGCATCTCATTTTTGGTGCCATGGAGTAGGACAGCTAGACAAAAACAATTCTTATGAGTAATATTTTTATAGGTCCATGAACAAAAATAGAAAGCCTAGTTGAAAATATTTATTTTTCAGGTTATGGTTTTTTAGAAAACCAATATTATTGAACAAACAACATAGGAATCATAAAATGATATTATGTAAAAGTAACCATACTATTTTATGTAATGAATAAAATTTAGAGGATGTAATTTCCACAAAGAGAGATGAATGTAACAACCAAAGTCATGTTAATAGTAAATAAAATTGAATAATTATTAATATTCAATAACTTTATTTCCTAGAGTGGTATTATTTATAATAATAATAGGTAATTTTTTATTATAAAGGAAAAACATTATTTCAATCATAATTCAGTTTTCTTGCATTATAGGAATTTATAAAAAAAATTAATTTTAAAATTTTAGAATTTTAATTTTATATATTTAGCTCCAGTTTTTAATCCAAAATGTCCAAAATATCATTGGATGATGTTTTTTAATTTTCTAATAAGTTTATTTATTCAGTAAATAGTAAAAAATAACAATTTTATTAAAACTTCATTTTTATATAAATAATATACAAAGTTCCATTTTTTAAAAAATTTGTTACATAGTAACATTAATTATATTTCATTATGAATAATCCAATTAAGTTAATTTGAATCAAATATATAGATGAATTTGGTGTAAAAACATTTTATACTTAAAATGAATTTTTATGAATAACCTTTTAATGTCACATTTTGCAGGATTAATTTCAAGTTTTATTATTCAACTTAAATGAATTGAATTTGATAAAATTGATTAATTTTAACAATCAAAATAATTATTATTTGGTAGAAAGTTCAAATTAATTTTGTATCATAAATAATTGTAAAAACAAGAATAATCTACTACCATGGTTAATGTTAAAACATGTTTATTTGGGGTTAAATTTAATTGATAAGGGTTAAAATGACATAAAAAATTATATAATTTCTATTAGATTTTAATATTTTGACCCTATCTCATATCATATTCAGAAATGGTCCATTTTTTACCCATTATCATTATTAATACATTAATATATTTAGATATTCTTAAAAATTCCATGTGTACCATCTCCGACACTCATAAAAGTACACCCCCTCTCTACACTTATATAGCCTAGAAACCCTTTTTATTCTTCCAATACCTATAAAAATACATTCTTTAAATACATTAACACTTTCCATAAGACCTTTTTTTATTATATAACCAACCTATGAGGTCTTTATGTTTAAAAATAAATAGCCTATCCAAAAAAATATTATAGTACATAACTGAGCAATTTTGTTTTATTAATTTTTGTACCTCAATGAAATATCCTTCAGCCATGATAAAATAATATTAACAATAAATTTCATATAATAATATTTTATATGTTAATTACATAACCTATATCAATCTCCTTTATCGATTAAATGGAATATAAAACCATTGTTTGTGTCTATTGAGGACTAACACCTCATGAACCACTGTAATTCATTTTCCATCCCCACCTCTAAAAATAGTTTATAATGAATGATTTAATTTATATATATATTATTATTAATAAAATATTTATCATTCTAGAAAATTTATAGATCATACAATTTATTAAGTTTCTATTCATTGAAAATTGATAAGTATTTTGGTGCATACGTGTGGATTACCATCTCCACCAAGAGATGTGATTTGTTTTTATTAAACACATCAAATGGATTCTATATATCAGTGTATTTTAAAAACAATAAAGTATTTATAATATAATAATTATTCTTGAAATATAAAATAATACTTACTTCTTTCTGTCATGTTTTCTAAAAAAATGAAACATTACTTTGTCATGCGTATGACTTACCACCACCATGATTATAAAAAAATTAATTTTTCAAAATCATCTTTCATGGATCATTATAAAATTATAATTGATTTCTATAAATTTGAATTATTAAATTATTATTAGGATTTGGATGATGGAATGATGACCACTTTTACCATAATCAACTAACCAAATTAATTTTGTAAAAATGATCCATATATCATCCAAACATTTTATGTAAACTTAATTGATTATATAATTATATATAAAATGATAATAAATAAAATAAAAAGAATATTAAACTTGTGAATGTTTCTAAAATAATTAAATAACTTAAAAAGTTTATTCAATTTTATGAAGAACATACATGATGATTCAGTATCAAGGTAATAGACACTTTACCCTAAACCCCTATTTTAAAATATTTTGAATATTTATGTTCTAAAACATATTATTCCATAACAATATTGGTAAAATTATTTTATAAATATTTATATACATTTAAATTAATTATAAATGAAATTTTATATCATATTTTACATTCTCTCAATGTGTTTGACAAGGAATATTTTTACATATTGTATACCAAATTTGTTGATAAAATGTAAATAGGAATGTTTGATTGTGTCATATTCAACATCAATGGTTTTTTTTACACAACCATAACAGTTATTTGATTTTTTAATACTTCATAAGATTTCATTTTTTATATAAATAAACCTCCTACCTAAATTATAGTTATTTTCAAAAATGTTTTTAATTGGATTGGATATTTCATTATCAAAAAATGTATTTTAATTTTTGTAAAGAATATTTTTCTATATATGATAATGGAAATTGAAGATTATATTTATTATGATTATGTTATGTTTCTTGGTCATTTTTTAAGAGGGAGGGTGATTACAATATATCTCTTGATGATTATTTATCCTCATATAGCTCATGATGACCAGAAAGCTTTACCAAGATCTCCAATGTATTATGTAAAGACATAGTGTTTGCCCGGTAATTTTATCCTATGTGATCATTGGAATTTAAAAATTAGGTTACTAAATTTATAAGAGTGACTATGAGACTTATATAAAAGTGATCTTTTAAGTTACCATCATTTTTTATCTATTATTTATCAGGGTTATCATGCAAATCTTATAATTTAATAAGACAATCTAATGAGATTTTGTTTAAACAAAATGATATGATACTTCTTTAAGAAGAAATGTATAGCTTCACGAAACAAATTCATGTGTTTTCAATTATTACAAAAAAAAACATTTATGAGTTTAATTTTTCAATTTAGTATTTTTTATGAAATATTTTATTAAAATATTTGGGAAGTGAATTTTATTTATCGAGTATGAAATTTTTTAAATTCATAATTTATTATTAAAAGGGATTTTTGTGAGTATTAATCAGCTAAGAGATTTATTTATTTATTTTTATATTTACCTAATTTATATTTTTGTACTCATACCATATTTTCAAAAAAATCACACGGTTTTAAGGATGAGTAGTTACATGGTTGAAGCCATGATAAAGTTGTGAAAATATGTAATGAGAAAAATATGTTATATCATAAATGATTTTAATTATTAAAAAAATTGATATTGGATGGTAGTGTCTACCTTATGATATAATATTTTATTTTATAGTGGTGATGAAATTATAATAAATACATCTAGACATAAAATATCATCAAGAGTGTGATAAAATACATTTTTTCTGTAGAATCATTTTTAGTCACAATATATGTTCTATTTTGTATATTCTTTTTTATATCTCCAGGATTACTCATGTGGGGATTATAAGATTCCTATAATTATAATCCATTACATGGAATATGTTTATGTAAATAATGAATATGATTCATTTGGATAAATGTAAATAGGTTTTCCTTTTTTTTGGACAAGTAAATCAAACTATGAATTCTGTAATGAGTTGCACATTAATATGGTTTGAACATATATTTTTTGAGAAAGAATAATGATTCAAAAACTAAATCATTATAATAATTCATATAAAAATAAATAAATAATTCGATAATAAATATTACATGTGGTGAAATTTTTATGGATTTAACATTCACGTGGTGTATACAAAATTGGTGTGAATTTTAAATAAAACCCCTCAAATACTATGTATGATATTCCTTTAAAATAAAACACATTCTAAGACCATGATAATAAAAACATGTATGTTCTACCATAGAAAGGTAATCATGGATTATTTTGTGTGTAATATATTTTAAATTAATAACCAACTAGTGAGGTAAATAAATCTCATTAGGAGAATTTGGTGGAACATAGTTAGTAATCACAATAGTGAGGATAATAATGGAATAGAGTTGTGTGTATATTTATATAACTAATTTGGGAAAATATTTCCCACTTAACTATCCAAAATTCATATATGATATGATAGGAATGATAGCCTTCCTAAATATGTAATTGATTTAAAAAACATAATGTTGACTCATTACATAGTAAAATATGAATCTTGGACCCCTAAAGTATTGATGTATGTGTTCATAATTTTTTAAGTACTTATAATAAAACTATGTTATATAAATATATTAAACAGGATATTCACATATATATATGCCCTATTTTTATAATATTCCATGTACCATGTTTTTTATTTGATTTAACCCATATATATGACCAATGAAACTATTATAGATTAATATATAAGGTCGGGGAGTTTTCTTAGAGAGAATAATTTAGAGAATATTGATGTCAATGTTATTGAAATAAATTTATCTACTTTTTATTTATCGGTATTTAATACGATGTGTGAATCCCACATTTCTATTATTAAACACAAACTCATATATGCGAGTGAGTTGAATATAGGTGAAGTATATTATGTGTTGGTAATGGGTAAAGAGTTATTACACTAGAGGTTAAAACATATGATATAATTCTACCTAGAATATCAGTTTTAGAAGGTGAATTTTTTTATTAGGTCCCTACCATAAATTGATATTTTATTCATGTATTTTTTTGGACAAGATGTGATTTTTATTCTTTATTTATTGAAAGAGTTATTATATATATATAAATGAAAGAATATTTAGATTTGGGAATATGATAAAATATTTAGTTTTTATTAAAAAAGATAATCCAATCTATAATATTAAGAATAATAATTTCAAGATATATATTAATCCCACTAACCATTAGTATTTTTCCCATATACATTTAAATGAGCAATACATTCATAAAATACATAGTGATAGATTAACGGAATCATTTTTATTATGAATTATTTGAAAATGTTTATTCATGATTATTAGTGAAAAGGACTAATTAACATTTCATTTTAAAAGTTGAAAGGATAGTGGACTATTTGATCTTAGACATTGTGATGTATATTTACCAATGAGTACTCTTGAATGTGTTGGTTATGTATACTTTGTAACCATTAATTATTATTGTAATTGGTGTGTTTATTTTTTTCTAATGTGGCACAAGATATAATAATTTAAATAGTTCAATGATTTTCAAAATAAAGTATGCAATCTCTTAGGAAGAAGTATTATGGATTCTTTATCATGTCAAGGTGGGGAATACATTAGAAAAAAATTCATAGATAATATGAGAGATATTGTTATTGTTCTAAATCCAATTTATCCTATAATTTCATAGTGAAATAGTTCATGTTAAAGGATGAATAATAACTTTTTAAAAATGATCTGATTAATGGTGAGTTAGTGTAACCTTTCTATTTCATTTTGAGGATAATATATTGAAATAGGTATATCCCTATATAATCATGTCATGAATAAAGAATTAAAAAAGTAACCAAATGATATATGAACTAAGAAACATACCAAATTTTTTATGAATATTTGGGATCTAAATTTTTTTTATGATGTTTAGCTTCTGATTATCCTGACCCTAAATCCAAAATTTTTCTATTTATTTGGTATCCCAATGAAACTATGGGATATTGTTTTAATAGTTCTTCTAATGAAAAAGTATTTTTACTCAATTTTCTAATGAACATGAGAAAGAATGTATCATTTTAGGATTAAATGGGTCAAATTCTAAAATTAGAGAAGATCAAGATTAAAAAACAAGAAATATTCCTGAGATAAATGTTGAGATACATGCATAATGTGTTTTGGAAGAAGATAAAACCCATTTTAAAGAATAAAAATGAATTTTTAAGAGGATTTTTTAGTAGAATAATATTTCTATATTTATTATGAAAAATTATGATGAATTCATGTCTATATATTATGAATATATACCATATTGAGAGTCCATTATGAATTGTGATTCCATGAAATGGACATATTCTATGATATAAGAGATGGACTCTATGTACACTAACCAAATTTTGAACATGGTGGATGTTCCTGAAGGGGTATGACCCATAGGGTACAAGTGGGGAAAGCATAATAAAACTAGCATGGATTGTAGTTTGTTTCCTATAAACCATGTTTATGGATGGTGTCTTTAAACACACTCATTGTATTATGAATGATAATTTTATGAAATTTTGTAATAAAGTCTAATATTATATTTCTTTCCATAACACCTCTTTAGGATTATGATATACATCATATGGATTTCAAAACCACTTCCTTTATGGGAATTTAGTCATGGATGTGTATAGGATGGAACCTTATGGTTTTGAAGATATTTATGTGTATGCAATGGTATTCATGTTTCGATATTCCATATATATATTTAATAAATATTCTCATTATTGTAACATCTATTTGGATGAAAAAATCAAATATTTTGGTTTCAATAAAAATATGGATGAATAATTAATATAAAAAATAGTTACTGAATGTGTTTTTTTCTTATTATATTATTTTTATATAGAATATATCTTATTGAAAATTATGCTCCTAAATTATATTTTATAATGATGTGGTTAAAAAAATTAATCTCAATAAAATTAATAGGTAAAGAATCCTATATACTCGGTATGATGATCAATAAATATATATTAAATAGGTCTCTTAGACAGTGTCTAAAAACATATATGTGAAAAGTGATAAAGTTGTTTAGCATATTAAATACCAAGAATGGGTCTTTAGCAGTATTTCATGGAAGAAATCATTGGAAGATTAAATATCTTTATAAAGTGTTATAAATGATGGATTATATTCCTTATTCCTCAATCATTCGATTTATCATGTATACCATGTTTTTTTCCCATCCTGATGTCATCTAAGCTTTGTGAATAATGAGTAGATAACAATAAATTCATAGTAATAGTAATTGTATTACTATTATGAATATCCAAAATTAATTTAGAATAAGTAAGTATATATTTATAGCAATGTTAATATTATATGACATCAATATAAGAGGTCATAATTTAGGGAGATATGTCCAAAAAACATTACACTTTTAATGCATTTTGGCATATATCGTATGGCATTATGTTAACATGTAGTATAGTATGATGTGTAGAAATTGAGGTTATATGATGTTTCATTGTTTTGGGTATATCATAAAAAATGATATTGTGATATTTTTTACACAGAATTTTCAATTCAAGCCTTTCCTGGAATAATATAAGATATCATGTGACTATATACTAAATGGTAAATGTAAATATTCACATTATATATTAATGACTATTGATGTATTATTGTGTATAAAATTATTACACAGTTAATTTCACATTAAAAAAGGATAAATCCTTTACTTTTCATGAATTTATTATTTATGTGTTTTTTGATAGGTGAAAATGGGTATTCAATGACGAATTATATTTTCTATTACATTATTCAAGAGATTTCAAAGAAAAATAGTGGTAGTAAAGAACTTTTATAACGTTTTGGGATTCAACTAAAACCCATAAACCATGGATCATAGAAAATAAACCATGTGTAATTTATATTCAATATATAGATCTAGTCACATGTTTTTCACATAGTTAACCTAACCATGTATATTAACCCATGAAGAATTTAGTTTGAAAACTCAAGGGACAGAGCTGACCACATGACTCATATATATATTACCTAACCATGACTGGAATCCATGAACCATGAAAACATAATACATTTCAAACAAAACAATATTTTTATGTCTTATATGGTGGTGTTTACCAAATTTTATTTATGAGGAGAAGGTGTATATATTGAACAACATTGGTGTGTGGTTTACCAAACTATTTTCTTTAACCGTACACCATGGACACCTTAAAAACACATTTCTCATCTAGCTCAAAGGCCACCCTTAAACTAGGATTATGACCCATAACCACTACTATACCCAAGGGTATGAGTAAGTAAGGGTATATTAAACCTCTTGATGAAGGATACTCTTCTTAGAGTGAGGTGTGACTATATGGTAATCTATAAATCCCATGGAAGAAGTTTCCATTTTAATTTTTTTCCTTAAATTTTATTTTTCTAATTAATAATATAATGATAAATCACTATAACATTAGTATGTATATTTTCATCTACATAATTAATTAAAACATTCTCCAATATAATGGTGTTTTAGGTGATAATGGATCGTCTTTTATGAATTTTAATCATTATTATTATTTTAGTGTGATTTATACATGTGTCTTATAATTTATTCAATACAATATTCACCAAATATGTGGTATCAATATATGTATAATACTATGAGGTGTATCTAAATGAATAATGATGAATAAGTTTATAGTCATTTATTTCATTCATTTTCACCTTATGTTTTTTAATAATTTTTTTTGAGATCGGTTGTCAAGCCAAGAAATTGATTTTTTTAGCATTATAGATACCTACAAAATAGTGTTGGTTTTTTTAAATATCAATGTTTAAAGATGTTTTAATGATATAAACACATATGAATGGCATAATTCAAGTGATCTCTATTAAATACCAACAAATTAATGTACATTTATTAAAATTTTATAAATCTAGATTTAACATTCCCACGATTTCAGTTACATAAGCACAAATATATTTTATTTTGGTAAATTGAATCTTAAGTGGGGTTTAAATAAGAATTAAAATCATCAAATAATTAATTAATGGTTCATGTCATCAAATATCTATGGTTTCCCAAGAGACCAACCCTATACATATGTTATAGTAATTATGGATTTTAGATTATAATTTATTTTCGGCAACCTAGAAATTTCTAATAGGGTGGAACAATACTAGATTTCTACCCCATTTTAAAGGAACCCATCAAATCGTGAATTGTTGATAAAGTCACTTTTGATTAATTTGAAATAAAATTATAAAAATATGTTAACATAAACCTATTAATATTTTTTATTATTTTATTCTAATTACAATTTTATACATATTGTTTTTTGTTTGGATGGATCATGGTTGAATGAAACATCACTAAATTTATTCCAAGAGTTACAAATTATACAAGAGACTCCTCTTTGATAAGAAGATTGAACAAACATTACTTTTTTAATAATTTTTTCTTATGGGAGAGACATTCAAAATGATAAAATATGAAATATAGAAGTGGAAAGCCTTACAATTTTCCAAGGGGTTGGAAAATGATTTTAACTCATGTGAGTGGGGGACTAACAATTACTTCCCACTGTTCTAGAATGTGTTCCAAAGCACCACCCACTAGATCAATTTTCAAAAAGATTTTATTACAAACAAATATTCACTAATACATGCCCAAACTTCCTAAAGAAAAAATACCTACATGGTCATGTCATATATATTATTACATTATATCCATCCATAGATAAGATTAAATAATTTTAACCACCCATTCAATATAATATTTTTGAAATGAATTTTGTTATTGTAAAACTTCTTCAAAATAAGGTATAGTTTTTTGGTTTACCATATAAAGACCATAATTCTATCTGTTCTAACTTAATTGAAATATGTGACACTTTTTATTTAAATATGTTGTATAAGGGCATGATAAATTTAGAAAATATGGTTTTTTATGTAACCCTTTTTAATATTCCAACGAATATTTTTGGAGTAAGGCGTTGAGATGGCGCACGATTCAGATGCTTGATGAGACCTGAATTAATTTTATAAAATATTGAATATGTTTTCATTACATGAACACATTTTTTTATTAAAAATTGGAATATCTCATAAAGGTAGTTTTGGATTGGAAATATGAAACCACGGTTGAGTCCAAAACATATATTTTACCTCAAGTGCGACCAAAATATATTTATCGTGGGACGTTCAGATGGGGAAGTCAATGGTGGGTGTATTAGAAAAAATAATTATTTAAATTAACATATTTAATAACCCAAACCCAAATACAGATGGAGAATCATATGGGAAATATGTGGCCACTGTTGAGTTTGGAATGTGGTGTTTACCCTAGGCGTGACATAAATTTGATCGGTGCAGGATGTACGAATGATGCAGTTATTGGTGGGAACATTTAACTAAAATAAATAAATAATTTATTTATTTGTTATATTTAATGGCTTAAATAATTCATCTCTAAATACCGTCATATTAAAATTTTCCATGATTTGGCTGTATAATCATTTTTTAATCTAAGAGAAGGCAGAGAGCTTCCTTCTGTATAGGACAGAGGCAAGATGATGACCGGTGTTCAGATCGAGGTGAATCTATAGGCAACGGACATAGAAGATCAAATTCATCAATAAAAGTTGTATTCTTCACCAACGATCATTCCATAATTGAAATAGGGATCTTAATTTGTGCTTTCTTTCATTATGATCAAAATATTGATCATGAAATAAATTCTTTGATCTACATTTAAATGATACTTCTCATGAGCCATTGTATCCAAATAAATTAATACTTCAATTTATTTCTTATCTATTCCTTGTTTCTCATTTTGATTTACCTTCTATGAAATATTTTTCCTCGAATACTTTAAAAATAATGATTATCACATTTTTATTGGTACTTTATCCCACTGTTCTTCACGATAGTCATTGTTGGACCACATGGTCAAAATTCGACATGGGAAAGGCAGTTTTGAGCTTGATAGAACCCCCATACTCATTGAAGTAGAGAAAACAACATATGGATTGATGTTTTAGGGGAAATATTTTTAAATTCGTAGGATGTTGTTTGGTGAGTGGATTGGATCATTACTATGGGTGCAGGTTAGTGATCAGAGGTTGTTCAGGATCGGATCTGTGATCCCTATTTTCATAGTTGGCATGTTGAGATGAAATGTGATGTGACATTATCTGTTTTGAGTAGAGGCTATATGAAAAGTCTCCGGGTGGAGGCTACTCATCATGGATGAGACTGTGGCCAAACACAAATCTATGACAAGGTGGTCGGATGTGGTCAACACATAAAGCATTAATATAATTAAAAATAATAATAATGGCCATGAGTGAAAAATAATTTGTCCTGATTTTTTATTATTTATATATTAATTCATAATAATAATAATGGTGGCATAATATTTATTTTTAGAAAATAAAATTAAATGGTTTTTATTTAATTGTTGTTGTATTATTATTAATACTATTTATAATAAAATTAATTTGAGTATTTATCAAGATGTGGCATAAATTGAGTCAATTAATGAATTAAAGAGTCACCTATGTAGTGGTGTGTGTGTACAAAAAACTGAGAATTGGGGTGGGGGACCACCATGAATTTTCTTTTAATAATGAAAATCAATTGATAAAAAAATAGTGAAATTAAATCCTTATTAGTATTTGAAGATTGATTTAGGAAAGAAAGGTGAATAGGGAGAGCCATCAATGTGTCATATTTGAATGGGGTTTCAAAAATTATATTAGTCATAATATTTTAATATTATTATTATTTATTTTGGTCGTAAAACATTAATTATGACATAACATCCCCATACAATGTTTTATTGTTGAAAAAATAGGGGCATAGAGACCTTGAAATTGAGGTGGATGTTTTGAGACCATTGTTAGGTATTTAATTTAGGTTCATGTCTTGGGCCCATGAAGCACTATTCATGTGTTATATGGTGAAATGTGTCCTTCTAACTAGGTTTCCAATTTATGAAATTGAATAGACTATCTCAAGAATTTTTTCATGAGGATCACACTAGATAGATTGTTTTTTCTCTCTGGGGTTGTTTTCATAGGAATATCATTGAAAATACATTTTTCCCTTTTGGGAAGATGACAATTCTTTTGTGTTAATCAGGATTTTGGTCAATACATGTTGTGTATTACACTTACATGTTCTGTATTCCTATACAGCAAAAAATTCATGTGATAAAAAGTAAATAGTCCAGTAAAGAGCCGGACCATATGTTGTGTGGGTCCCTTAAATGTTGTGTACTTCATTATGAATCTTCAAGCTTTTGTATCTTTTACATTTGAAGTCAAGTTTTTTCTTGTGAGTATCCTATCCTAAGTGTTTTTTCACATTGAACATGATGGTTCACTTCCATTGTGGCTTCGAGATACAATGTGTAATGTTTCAGGTATGAATCTTGGATAAGATATGCTCAATGAGATATGTGATCACATATGATCATTAAAGACTACCCAGTGGTACCCTCCAGTAGGAATGGGAAGTGGAGCTCTTCAATGGTTTATGAGTGGTACCCTTTAGTAGGGATAGAAAATGGATTTCCATGATGACTATCGGGTGGTACCATCCATTAGGGCATAGTAGTGGAGTTCTATGTTGACTATTTAGTGGTACCCTCCAACAGGGCTGGGTAGTGGAATTCCTTGATGAATATCGAGCGGTACCCTCCAGAAAGGCTGGGAAATGGATTTCCATGGCGCTTTCGAATTGGCACCATCTAGTAGGGCTAGGTAATGGACTTCCTTAATTACTATCGTGTGGTACCCTCTAGTAGGGTTGGGCAATGGAGTTAACTCAATGGTTTACAAGTGGAACTCTCCAGTAGGGGTAGGGAAGTGATGTTCTTTGATGCATTATGAGTGGTACTCTCAAGTAGAGATGGGTAGTTTTTTACTCAGTAACTATCAGAGTGGGAAAATACTATTGTAACAGGTCTTGGGTTTCCTTCCTAATGTTTGTGGCCCATCAACTATGCGGAATAGTGATGGGGCTTGGTTTGACATGAATGATTACTTTTTGATAGACGCTTGATATATTGAGCATCATTGTTTTACTTCTATAACTAATTATTACTCTCTTTTCATGGGGCTTAAATATGCATGGGGTATGCCACATGATTTCTATATTTGGTTTTTTCATCGTTGGATGAGTCTACTTTCCCTCTAGTGGTAAAAAAGACTCAATGTTTAGTTCAACTACTCACCATCTTGTGCCCCCTGTGCTGGGATGAGGGTACACTTTCTTTTCTTCTAAGTATGAGCTAAAATATAAATATCCCCTTACTATCTAATTTTGGATTGTTTTGAATGAGAATATATATATATATACATATATATTATTCAGAATCTACACCTTCTATTAGTTAACTAATTTTCCAGGGGAATCAATGACGTGCGAGGTATGCCACATGCTTTCCCTTTTTATCTACTCATGGATTGATGAGTGTACTCTCCTACTATATATGGGAAAGAATTAACATGCACATCATATACTCATTGTGTTTATCTCCTTGTGATTGTATGAGGTTACATTCACTCTTGTTTTGGGTTGATCTATTCTCTTTCATAGTATCCCGCATCCTTTTTTACTACCTACTATCTTTCTATTCCAATTGTATATCTTACTAACCCCTTCATCATTCATGTAATCCTTTGTGGTTTGTATATAATCACCCCTTCATGGAATTTTTTCACATGTGTCATGTCTTACACAGACTATGGATATGTCAGTGGTGAATACAAAGGAGTTTATGGATACGTGGTACTTCGGACCAAGTACAGTGGTTAAAGCTTGTGATTCAGGAAAAAGCCTCTCTCAATCATTTATTTTTACATTTTTTTAAGATAATATCATCTTTTTTGGTTGGGAGTGTATTTTTCCCCATTAATTTTGAGTTTTCACTATCATTGTCTTATACAACCTAGAGGTTATGCACACATGGTTTACTTTCTAGTTATGTTGTATATTTTACCCTTTCCCTATACACATATTCATCAAGATGGATGTGTGTGCGCATATAGGTATATAGTAAAATTCCTCCCCATGATTGATATTACATCGACACTAGTTCCCACCCCTATCATATAGAGGTCAGCTTGGGGTAGTTTCATCATGAGCCCCATATTGGGTCGGGTCATGAAATATTTGTATCAAAGCATGTTCTTTCAGTGGAAAGTTGTTTGGTCAAGTAACCTTAATAGGATATGGTTGGTATTAGGGAAATAGAGTAAATTTTTTTATATTTCATCTCTGAGACAATGAAATCTAGTGATGGTGTGGGAATCCTACATATCAATTCACCAGGACCTTGACAACCTACCTTTTGACTCATCCAACAAAGTAATTGGTTGCAAGTATCAATGACAAATACATCACATAATATTGAGTCTTTTACTGTACTTCTTATGTCAGCTCCCCATTGATGAAATATATATGTGCTCATTTGACCATGATACATCTCAATCACTTTCAAGATGCCTCTGTGAGGACAGCCTGCTGGGTTTTCAAATTCCAGATCGTGATGAAGATCTAATGAGCGGAGATGACTCAGTTCAGGGTCCATCATGTGAGATTTATTTCTTTTATCAGGAAGTTACTAACTCCACCACATATCTTGAAAAAGTTGGTACCAGTATTGAAGGCTGAGGATGTGCGCAGTGTTAACAAACCCTACCAATTCTAACACTAGAGGCCATTGAGGTTCCATGATGAGCTAGTTCATTAGGTATTAGAGGTCTATCTTGAGTAGGTGATCTTTAATTATAGACTTATGTAGATCCTGATAGATATTATGGTTTCATTTACAACTAGTTCTCTTTATAGAGTCTTAGTTGGTTCTGTTGGTACTAGTGGATGATGCTCCAGTGTTGAGTGTTAATAGAAGTTAGGCACTTTTTAGTTGACCCTTGTCGGTGAGGATGATGTATCATGCCTCTAATCGATGGTTGTTACCCCTCATCTTCCCCCAATGAGTTAGGGATTCAAAACATACGGATATTGACTAAGAGATATTCTGTGGCCAGATATCGTTCGGTGTATCACCTAATGGATTTTTGGAACAAGGTAATCATGTTGATCTTTTCAGGGATAGTTAGTGATTTCGATCATGTTATGAGATTAGGTGAGGAGCATGTTTCACACTTCACCATTGGATATACATTATGGTGTATGGAATATGTATGGAAGATCTAGATGTGGGCTCAGTGTCCTCACCTTTTTCCTTATTTTTTCTTTTCGAGGATGAAATGTTTTGAATAAGGGAATAATATAGGTACACTGGTTTTTAATTATTAGACTTCGTAATATACTTAGAAATATTTTTAGAGCTGGGAACAAAGACGATATAAAATTCCACGGTACAACAATCCCAGAATTAATTATATAAAAATAATAAATATATTATTACTGGGTGCATGAAGTATTTTTGAAAAAGTATAATATCTCATAAAATAAGTCTTGGATTAAAAAATGACATCACATTTGAACCTGGAATGTAATTTTACCCCAGGTACGACCTAATGTTGGTCATTGTGGGATGTTCAGCTAAGGCCATCATTGGTGGGTGAACTAGAAAAATTAATTAAATTTATTTATTTATTTAATTAACCTAACCCATGTAACCCACCGACATAGTCTCATATGAGAATTGTTAGAACACCATTGAGTTTAGAATGTGGTTTTTACCCTAAGTGGGACCTAAAGTAGGTCATTATATGACGTTTTAATGGGGAATCTATTGGTGGGTGCATTGGATAAATTATTTAAATAACCCTAACTCAAATTACTCACAGAAGGAGACTCAGATGGGATATTTTAAACCACAAATGAGTTTGAAATTTGGTGTTCACCATAGGCAAGACCTAAATTTGGTTGATGTGGGATATTTATAGGAGTATGTTGTTGGAAAGTACGTTTAATTAATATTTAAAATTAATTTAAATATTTTCAATGTTAATGACATAAATAAATCCTTCATAAATACCCTCTTGTGATAATTTTACTTGTATTGGTCGCATAAAACTTGTTGGATATAATAGGATTAAAAAACATACTTTTTAGGAAGATTGAGAGTAGATGACGACCATTGATTTGATCGAGGTGAATCGACAAGTGACCAAACAATCAAATCATCTTTATCTCTAGAATATGCGCTCTTCCCCAATGATTGATCCATAATTGATGCATGATTTTTCATTTTTGGTTTCCTCCATTATTATTAAAATAACAAGCATGATCAATTTTTTTTATTCAATTTTCATATAAATGAACATTTACATGAGCTTATTTATCGAAATAATTTATTTTTTCAATTTATTTCTTATGTATACCATGTTTTCACCCCAATATCCCAACTATGAAATCGTTGTAAAGGAACATTTGAACAATTATGATTATTTCCTTCGTTATTAGATATTTTCTCCCACCTTTCATTGCATTACTCATCATTGAACTATGGGATCATGACTAAACATTGTCATGGAAGGTTCAAGTGCGGTCAAACACCCAGATTTGTTGAAGTTTCATGAACGACACGTGGATTGATGGTCTATGGAATAATTGATAGACAAGAGGGATGGTGTTTTGGGAATAGATTTCATCAGTACTGCGGGTGCGGGTAAGTGATTGGATGTGGTTTCGGATCAGATAAGTGATCCCTGTTTTAATGTTTAGCAACTGGTGATGATGTTTTGTGTGATGGGATTTGTTCCAAGTGGAGGCCCTGTGCGGACTCTCAAGGAAGAGGATTCTCAAAGTGGATATGACGGTTATTGGACATTGATATCCAATGAGTTGGTTGGATATCGACAATGTAGAATGTGTTAATATTATTAATAATAATAATTATGATGATGTGTTAATAAAATTTATTACAGATTTGTTATTATTATTATATTCAATAATAATAATAATTATTCCATTAAAAGTGTTGTTAGATAATAAAATTAATTGGAGTTGTGTTATTATTAATATTATTCATAATATTAACAATATGAGGATTTGATTAAATGTGGAATTCAATAACTCAATTATTGAATTAAAAATGAACCTATTTAATGGTGTGAACATACAAAAAAATGAGAAGGGGGTGGATCACCTTTAATTTTTTTATAATGAAAATAGATAGATAATAAAAAGGGAAATGAAATCTTTAAATGGATTTGAATATTTATTTAGGTGTGAAAGGCTAGGGGGAGCCTTTATTGTTCTATCATTATATGGGGTTTAAAAAATATAATAACAACAATATAAAAATATTATAACAATTTATTTTGGTTTTGAAACCTTAAATCAGATATAACATCCATGTACGATGTCGTATTAAAAAAACTGATAGTGGAATTACTACCCTAAAATTGAGGTGAACGTTTTGAGACCAACACTGGGTCTTAAATTTGGGTTTGTTGCACAATCCCACAAAGCATGATTCATACATTATATATGTTAAAATGTGAATTTTTCTCTAGGTGTCCCATTTTTTCAAGTGAATTTCCTATCTCAATCATTTTCCCTTGATTATCACAATGGATCCATCCATTTTGCCATTTGGGGACATTTTCATAGGCATATCAGTGAAATTATTTTTTTACCCCTCTGACCGATAAGGAGACTTTGGTGTTCATTGATATTTTGGTCAAGACATGCTGTGTAGTACCCTTACACGTCGTGTAGTACTACATGGCCAAAAATATATGCGTTAAGCAGGACACTACCCAACTGCAAAGAGAGACCATAATCTCTATGGGTTTTTTATATGTCATTCACTCCTTTATGAATAATTAATCTTTTGTATCTCCTTCTTCTGAACTCATATTTTTACCCAGGAGTAGCCTATCCTGAGTGTGTTTATTCATAGAACATGATGGTGACCTTAATTATGAAATTTGGGATATTATGGAAAATGTTATATGAATGAAACTTGCCTATGAGTAGATTGATGATGTTAGTGCTAATGTAAAATTACTAGAGACTATCGAGTGGTACCATCCCATAGGGTTGGCTAGTGGAGTTCATCAATAATTTCTTAGTGGTACCCTCTAGTAGGGTCGGTTAGTGGTGTTACCTGATTTCTATCTATTAGTTTATTTCAATAGGTCTGGAAGTGGAGTTCCTTGACAACTATAGAGTGGTACTCTCTAGTCGGGATGGGTAGTGGAGTTCCTGGATGACTGTCGTGTTGTATCCTCCAACATGGTTGTGCATAGTAGTTCTTCAATTATTTCTGAGTGGTATCCTCTTGTAGGGATTGGTATTAGAGTTCCTTGATAACTATAAAAATGGTACCCTTGTGTTTTACAAGTGAATATGTTCCATTATTAGATTTTGTATCCATTTGAATGTATAACAAAGTGATTGGGATTCATTTGACTTGGATGATTAATTTTTGGCAGATATATGAGATGATGAGCATCATTGCTAGAAATTTGTAACTTTGGTTAATCTATTTCAAGAGTAGGTGAATAAATGTTGGGTATTACTTATTAATTAAAATTTTATCTTCTCATGGTTGGATTAGTGTACTCTCTAGTAATGGGTGGAAAATAGTAGATGTGTGGTTTATCAACTCCCCATATTGATCAAATTATGCTTGTATGAAGTTAGTCTTTCTATTCCTATTAGGATGAGTTTTCTGATGGATATTCCCTTACTCTCTCATTAGGATTATATTGAATGAGAATATCTATATTCTTCTATGTCCAAACTTGTAGTTAGTTACTCTTATTCCATGGGTGGTGAATACATGTGGCGTATGCCACTTGATTTCTATGTTTTGATTCTCATGGTTAGATGATCCAATTATACTACTATTGGTGGAAAATAATTGGTGTGTAGATCATATACTAATCATTTTAAATCCCTCGTGTTTGGAAAAGGTTATATAAAATCTTGGTTAGGGTTGATCTATTCCCATGTATTATATCATTCATCATGCTTATGAACTATTTTCTTTATATTCTTATTTTATCTACTAATTATCAACATTTTTATTTTTAATAATTGTACTATGTATGTATATACTAACCCATATATGGGATTATCCCACACATTTTGTGTCTTATTCAAACTACATAATGGTTGGCGGAAGCTAAAGAGGAGCTTTGGGATACCAATTATTTTGACCACATACAATGGTCAAATCTTGGGATTCAGGAGATGTGATCTCTCAATAGTTTAATTTTCATGTACACTCACATTGAGACACATTTTTTGTTGGCCATTTATTTTTCCTCTATAATTTTTAGTTTTCACTATATTATTATTCTACACCCTAGAGTTTATTTATGTTTGGTCTATATTCAAGGGGTGTTTCATATTTTACTCTTTCCCTCTACATTAATGTATTTATATGGTTCTGTGTGTGCATAAATTTACCAGGTAAAATGACTCCCCATGTTAGATATGCCTTTAGTTCTCATCTCCACCCCCTCGATCATGGAGGTAGGCTTGGGGTAGTTGTGGCTCGAGCCCCATCTTTGGTTGGGTCATGAAAATATAACCCTAACTCTTTTGATTATCATTAAGGGATATGGAAAAGGATTAGATCAAAGGGATTATATAGTGCTTTATTCTTATGAGGTATTTTTTTATGAATCCTTCCATGAAATTTTTCCCCATCCAAGATGGGTATTCTAGGGGATGATATTAATAACTTTAAGCAGTTCAAAAAAAATCCCCTTTTTATCAGGGTATTGTTTCTCAAATATTTTGAATAATTTACCATACCATGAGTTTCCATTATGAATTAATTTCCAAAAATTATATGGTGGACTTACCACATGAACAATTTATATTGTGGATAAAATGGTATGTGGTAAAATTATTAGGAATTAGCTCGAAGATGATGTTATTTTTTTAGAATACATGAAAGCTAATAGCTTTCAATAGAATGAAGGGTGGGGGAAAAATTTAGTCATGTATGAATCAGAAAAAAATACTATGTTATGATTCAAAATTTATTAAATTACAAAGAAAGATTATGTGCACTAACTCATGGATATAATGTAGGTTAGGTCTATTCAACTGCTTTCTTGCAATAAATGTGTTGGAATCAATTACATGTGATAATATCTGAATACATGTTTTGATATGTCATCTTTTTAGGTGATATATGCCTCAAATATTTATAAAATTAGGTTTTTAAATTATATTTGGGGATATTTTTGGATATTTGTGGTGTGAATAATTGGTTTAAGTAAATATTATTAGTGTGGTGGTTTTAATTTTCAATGATTAATTCATATTCATGATCACATGATCTTTAGAGAAAATATTGTTCTTTGTTTTTTGAATTTATATTTAATATCTATGAATTTTATTAATAAAGAATTAGTTTTATTCTAGAAGATTAAAACATTTTTATAAAAATATAAAACAATTGGTTGATGCATATGCGTTATTATCTAAGATGCATAATATTTATTTCAGACTGAATTTGGATATTTTGGAAATGCAAAAGATAGTGAATGATTCATTAAAAGATGTGAATAACTCCTTTGGAATTTTGTATCAGACATTTACATGTGTGTAAAACTGATCTCTCACCTCTTTCTGAGATGTATGACCCAACATATTTGTCTTTTAAGATGATTACCATTGGAATTCATAATAATCAATAAAATCTTCATGTGTGTGTATTTTTTTAATTAAATGTTTCTACATATGAATAAACCCATAACTTCTTAAAATATAAATTTAAATTTTCTAATAAATAATAGATATAATTTCCTAAATGTTTATTCTAATGAATACTTATACTAGTTGATTCCCAATGATACATTCTTCATCAAAATAATAGTAACAACAAGTGGTTATAATTTTATTCACTATTTGAGAATCCCATGTTGATAGAAGAAAAGTTATTTCAAAAGTTCTGTATATAGACATGCAGATGTGGATAATGAATTAATATAAAATATTGTTAATGTTTTCCATATATGATAATATTTTGTGAAGATTGTATATAGATTAGCGAATGTTTTTGAATAAGGAGGTTATGGTGAAATAATTCTTGTAAATTAAAATTCAACAGTTTATATTCATGTACTTTAAGGAAAAGTAGAATGATTTTTTAGTGGATAGCCTGAATATTTAATATGACCAAGAATTATGATTATTTGTATTTATTAATTATGGAAAAAAATTTGAATGTTTTTTTAATATAAATGAATGAAATAAAGGTGGAGAAATTTCTGGAAAAAATAAAGAAGAGAACTAATACACTTCTACGTTGACCAGCTATTGTATTTAAGAGAGAGACACATAGTATTAAAAAAATATAAAGTTGATTTTTACAATCATTATTGAGAAAAATAAATAATAATATCAAGGGGAATAAGATCATACTTGAAAAAAAATCATCTTAGAATAGAAATTTTGTACAATTACAACATGTTTAATGTCAAAAATATTGGATGTTTTTTGTACTACTGAAAAAATAAATCATATAAATTATAAAGGATGAAGATACACTGTTCGGTGACTATTATTTTATGTGTGTATTTGATATACCCTAATTACTTTAATCCAAATTATTATTTCACAAGAATATGTGATCTTGGATTGTTTCATGATCAAACCAATGATTATATATTCTTAAGGAGTTGTGAACCAAATAAATCAGTTTTTTTACTCTATTTGTGTCTTAAAAATGTTACAACTCTTTATCATGTGTATAATGTTTTTTAAAAAATAAAAAAAATATGGATCACTGATTCACACCCCATCTCAATGATCTCACAAATACCATGGGTAGAATTACATGTGTTATCAAATCCAGGATCATCATCGAGTCAAGGCTTCTTAGAGGTTGAGGAGGAATTGATACCATAACTGATTCTCATTGTCTAAAATGTATAGGTTTAATTTAGTGAATATAAAGGGGAATTATATTTTGGATTGTGATCTGGAGAAAATTTCTCATGATAACATAAAAACCGTCATTGATACTTGTCAATTGGGGAAGTATTGAATATACAAGATGGAGGGAATGTTTAAAATATAGATACCTTATAAATCCTAAAAATATGAAAGGTCAAATATAGTGCTTATCATAGGTGAATTCAACTGTTTTAATTCATAGAAAGGTGTGAGTTATAATCTTTATGATCTTATGTATATTTTTTCAATAAAATTTAGAAGATAAAAAGTATGTACAAAATAAATATTCCACTAAAATAATTAAAATACGGAGATATTGGGAATTTTTAGTAAATTTTTCATGAATAAATAAATATGTTGCTAGTGATGGAGAAAGTGAAATACTAAGTTTATTATTAAAGAGGAAGTATGATAGGTTATAGTCATTCTTTTAATAGAATGGTGGGATATTCAATAAATATAAAAAGATAAAATTATTATCTAAGTGTGGTGGAGGTGATGACAATGAAGGAGAATATAAATCTAAGACTTCTAGTGATAAAATTGATTAGAATATACTCACTACTATAGTGAATGACTAAAATTTCACTATTTATGGAATTACTAAATCTGGAAGTGAATAATAAGAAACAATGATTGTGTTTGTGCTGAAGAGAAAGTTAAATAATTTTTTTTGAAAAATATCAAAGATTTAAAATGAAAATTGTAATTTGTAGATAAATTATCAGTATTTCAACAATAAATATATTCATCATGCATAAGAAAAATTCATGTTACATAAGGATATTTATGACATAAATATGTTTATTGATGATAAAGAGACTATGAACCTTAATATAGTAGAAAAGATGAAGGAAAAAGAAGGGGAAATTGATATCACTGAATACATATTATTCAATTCTAAGAAGTAATTGGATATATTTTATTTTATTTTCTATTAGATTATCAATGAAATTAAAACATATTTGATGAAGGAATCATCTTAATAAGTATAGTGATAATAAAACTCAAAATAATAGAACAAAATCAAATATTTGGTTTAAAATATGAGTAATAAGAGCCATGTCTTGATGATAGAGTATATAGTAATGATAAAAAAAAATTCAAAATATTTAAATTATGGAAGCATTAAATTGGTATAAAAAATTGATAAAATTTTGATTGTAAAAAAGCTAAAAAATAAGTAAAAATTGGGGAATAATAATTGATGGGTTTTGAAAAAAATAAATAAAAAATATCACACACATATATATATATGGTTAGATAAATGATAGAAGATGAGTATACATTTCTAAAAAACAATATTTCTATGATGTAAAATATTATTATTATAATTATTAATGGTATATTAGATGATATTGGAACAAAATATGAAAGTGTTGGTTTAATTACACTCTACATAATGATTTTCGAAGTCTTGGGTGGTATACTATAAGGTGGATTCATCCCACACAACGTAGATAGATCCACAAAAAATATTAAAAATCTGAATGAAAGACTAACAATCTATATCAAAAAATTGTAAGTATTTGGTGAAATGTATGACTAGACTAATCATCATTCCAATGATTTTATTAACATATTATCATCCCATAAAATTATTTATAATATCACTCAACATCCCAAATAAATGAATAGAAAAGGAAAGGAGAAACTCTTGCTAATAAAACATATCTCTAGGATAAAAAGGGGAATGACCATTGATATTGGATAGTTGGTGATCTTCACATATGTCTTGATACATAAAGCTATTAAATAAATTGAATGACTCCAAAGAAGTGTCAATGAATTTTGGGATTGAGAAGTCACTATTAATAAATGTTAAATGATCATTTGTGTCTAGAAAAGAAAAAAATGAATTTTTATAGTACCTTATTTTTTGATGGAATGAAAGAGATTATATTGATTTTTTAACTTTGTGATAAAGTTATTGAGTTTATTTTCAAAAAGTTATGCATCCTAGTGAAAATACATAAATATGGAGGAATTATGAAGTGAGTGAAATTTACCAAGTGTAAATTTTTTACAAAGTTGGTAGTCATAATTATTCTTACTTGAGTATCAAGAAAGAAAACTATATATGGAATAGAATGATTGGACCAATTTTCTAATTAAATATGAGTGATCTCACATAAAGATAATGTTTTCATGACGTTACCAAGATAATTGGAAGAAGGTACTATATATTCTCCACATGATAGAAAGGTTTGTTTACAAATTCATTACATTAGATTGTTTAGATTCATATATCTCATCCAATAGATCATATTCATTATAACATATGTGGGACCATACAATAGTATTAAAAAAATTGTTGTAAGCCTATTATTTACATTTCTTATGAAATAACTCACATTCCATTCATTATGTTTATGAAATATAAATTATAGGATATTAATATTTTTAATAGTTTCAAGTGAAGTATTGGAATAGAGTGTTGTTACCCCATAATGAATATTAAGATAGATAATGGTGATGAGTACACAAATGATATATGAAAATCTTTTCTTGAGAATATTGGAATTCACAATTATCTAATTGAAACATACAAACCACAAAAACACGTGAATTTAAAATTATGAATTATATATTGGTGGAGAGGGTGTGGACTATATTGATTGTACGTGATTCATTATATTTTTTTGAAAATACAAAACTAGAGAAGTATTTTACATATGTTATAACTACATATATATAAAAAATACTAATAGGTCACCATATTATATCTTTCATATGAATACTCTAGTTTTTAAATATTTATGGGTTTTTAGATGCCCGTGTATTATCATAGGCAGAGGTGATAATCTTCTAATGTTTTAAAAAATAGGGGTTCTTGTTTTCCTTTGAGGTTACCCTCCAATGGAAGAGGATCCAGAAGATATAATAATAAAATAAGAAATATCATTGACTCTTATGATTTTAAAGTGTCAGATAATTGTCTAAAATAAGACATATATGAAGTAATGTGTTTTAGAAGTGATGTAGGAGAAACAATTTTTTTTAATATTAGGATGAGGTTTCATAAAATTGTAAGGAAATAGAAGTTGTTTAGGATAAAGAAAATTATCCAACCAAATATAGTGATAATGAGAAACCCAAATCATCTCATAAATTGCTATGAAGGAGGTCAGAGGTTGTAAATGTAACTAGAGATCAAGGAAACAATTTTAGACTAGGAGATCTTTAAGGAAGAAAATCACATACCTCAATATTTTTGTAGTCCCTAAAAAAATGAAGAATTATTATTATGGACTCAAGATATGTTTGATGACATGAATGGAAAAATAGGTCAGATAGAGAAGAATTATATATTACAGATGGAATGGAAACTAAAATATAAGAACAATATTGAAACAAATTTGATATTCTGAAATAAGTTGGCTGAGAATGGATAATTTGTGAGAAAAAACCTGGATAGTGTATAAGGGATATTCTGAAGTATAAGAAGTGGAATATGATGATACCTTTCACTAGTTTCTAGTATCAAGTCTAAAATAATATTTTATTATATTGTATATTAAAATGAAATACAAAATTTTTCAAATAGATATCAATTCATCATTTGTCAGTGGTGGGTTGGAAGTGGAGGTCTTCATTTTGAAACCATATAGATTATTTCAATAAAATGTTGATTACAATATGTAAAGGTTGAATAAGTACATAACTGGGATGAAACAAGGCATAAGAGATTGGTATTCCAAGTTATAAACCTACATGAAATTTTTGAATTTCAAAAATGGGTGGAAAAAAACATAACATTAATGTTTAAAAAGGGGTATATCTCATTATTATTATTTATGTAGATGAAATAATTATTTTTCAAAAGCATTGATAAGTTTTTGAATAATTTTTTTAAAAAACAATCATTTTATTTGAATTATCCACACTCGATGAGATGGTTTTTTGGAATTAATATTTCTCATGATAAAGATTACATTTTTTATTCTCAATAGATGTACATTGTGTAGATTTTAAAAAGGATAAGCGGGGCTGATTAAAATATAATTTCCACACCAATTTAAATTGGAAAAAATAAATTAAAAAATAAATAGGAAAGAGACATTGATTACATATAATTAAAAAATCCGATTATAAGTTTAATGTATCTAAAATCATCAACACCAAATTTTTGAATGTTATTACTCTATGTTTCAGGAATTAATGATTACTAAATGAGTCCCATGTTAGTGATAAAAAGTGAATTCTTGGGTATATAAAAGGTACAATAGTTTCTAGTTTGAAATACAATTGAAATGGGAAGCGTGATCTATTTGGATACATAGATACCGATTAGGCATGTTTTGTTGATAATAAGATTTCCATATATGGTCATGTTTTCATAATTGGTTGGAATCATGTTAATTTGAACCATTAATAAGATGAATTATTTAACTCTAACCACTACTAAAAAAGATTATTTTTATTCCACTAAATCTAAAAATCAATTAATGTGGATTATAACACAATAGGATGACATTCATATTGAAGTAATGTTGCCACTGGTATTAGGGTGTAATTATCTATGTATTTTTACAATGAAATGAATCATATACTTTACTAAAGGTATAATAATATTTATATCAAACACCACTTCATATAAGAAAATTAGAGGAAAATTAATTGAAGTTGGAATTTATTCCTATAATGAAAGAAATAGATGTTGGTTTCACCAATAAGCTACCTAAATAAGATTTTAAAAATATGAGTTTGATATTGGGAGTTCAACCTCCCCCTTAACCAGACTAAGGTATGATGTTTTTCTATCCCCTCTCTCATATAGTTTTAGGATATTGTTTTCAATGAGGGAGAAAAATAATTCGAATATTTATTATTCCATTATATGTAACTTACATAATTTTTTTAAAAAAAAATGGATAATATATATGGGTAATATCCACTAATAGGTGTTTCAATTAAGTGGTGGATATATTTAGAGAGATTATCTAAAATGGGTATGCTATGATTTGAATATGGGGCATTGGATATTTGTGAACTAAGTTATGATTTCAGCATGGTTCATGGTACATGTATAGACTTTGTTATAATTTTATTAATGTGTATATAGGAATATATTATTTATAGGTTACTTATATATAATTATATAGTTGAGGAAACATATTATGGTGGTGATGACAATAATGAAGTAATAATTATGTATTTTCATGAAGAATCTCATATATCCCGATACCCTAATACCTGAGATGAATTTAACATGGACCGAAGAGAATTCCCGATCCCCATAGATTGTAAACTCGAACCTAGAATCTTATAATAAATAGGGGAATTATTTTTCCATTAAACAAAAAATATAACAGATACATGTCTGTATGATCAACAAACCTCAAGCATAGAATACCCAAAAAAATAAAAAAACTAAAATAGTGCCCCATCAATGAACTCATCATCTTCTAAGATAAATTATTAAAAAACCCACACAACAAGTGGATAACATCTCCAATAGTTACCTCGATCACTCAAGGCCCCTAGGATCATGAACATCCACCACCTCTTTGTGGAAGTTTTATCAGAGTTGGAAAAAGATAATCAAAAAATGACCAATGGAAAAGGTACGGTGTGAGCTAAATATCCTAGTAGGTTATCACCTAGTGTTCCAAACACAATACCATAGAAATCCAATTATTCAATCAATTTCAATAAAACAAGGAGTGGAGAATCATATCAATATTTTAAACAAAACATGATTTTAAAGAAAATGATGGGATATATCTCAAAATTGACTCAATGAACATTATTATATAAAACACTTTATATAATGTTGTTGGAAAGAATTAAATAATTCTATAATAAAATTTTATAGCTCAAAATAAATATATTTGTATACTCATATAAACTGGCCATTAGGGAATCCCATTTTGGGAAATCATATTACACCCCATATGGAATCCCTTATCATGCAATCAATTTACAATCCATTAGAGGAACCTATATTTGGTAGTCAATCTTCAACCCATTAGGGGAGTCCATATCTTGTGTTCAATCTATATCCAATTAGGGGAAACTATTACATGTAGTCAAACATCCAATCAATCATTGGAAAATCAAAATTTTTAAATCCGTTCAAAATACAATTGACCAATATTACTTTTCAACATGAACTTATCATTTCAAAATCAAATCATAGTTTTCATAAAATTCATACACATTGAAATAATACATCAATTTAATTCATTTCCCTAATTTATCAACATGAAATCAATTTCCTAAAATTAGTTTTCAAGTTAAGTAATTAATATTCTCAAATTATCTTAACAAATTCAACTTCATTGAAAATTTTGTTTTTTCGTAAATTTCATGCCAATATCAATATATAATAATAATAATATAAAATAATGGTTTTTAAAATAATTTAAAATCCCTTTAAATTTAATCATACAATTAATGGTTTCATGTAAAGGTTAATGATTTATAGAACCACCAACCATTAATCACATGGTCAAAGACAATACCTCTAACACAATTTCCAATAAAGAATGTGGAAAAGGAGGCTAAAAAGAACAAACTAGATTGATGATTCATCAAAAAATATTAGATACATCAACATAATAATGATATATCAATATATATAGAGTAAATAATAGGATATAAAAATAATCGAACAGGAGAGAAGGTCTACTTACTTGAATGAGATCAAATGACGGAAATCATTCATTAATAATCAAAGATAAAGGTTTTGAGGATTCAAACCCACTATTTGAGATAAATAAAGACAAAATAAATCAATTAACAGTCGTGGGATTCAATTAGGTGTAAAACCTAGTTTCCAAAGATTTGAAAATTAATTTTTCATTGATTAAAGACACATGTTCACAGTTTTCACCATGGGCCACATGGTTATTAGTAACCATTCACCCTAATTGTGGACCCTATATGGGTTATTATTTTATATGATTGTTTTGGATGTATTTTTACATTAACTGTGTTCCAAAAATGAAAAACCACACTATTTGATTTTCTTTGTTTTGAGGGAGAGGTCACATGATTTGGATAAACTATGTACCCTCATCTAGTGGAATATCCTTGCATGTATGGTTTTCTAGGGGAAACCGGTTTATTTTTTTAATCATCTTCCAAATATCCAAATCCCCTTAAAACACCAATGTTTTCCCTATTTCAACAAAAATATTCCAAAATTAACCCCAAATAATGAAGAACAAAATAGGGTCAATAAGTTCTTATAATAAGGTAACATTATGATAAATCATCCCAATAATAAACACTCTCTTTCCCAAAAAAGAATGTCAACAGGATTCCATATCAATGTCATGAGGCCATAAATCTCTCATCAATTCCTCATGATCCCACGCCTCCTGAAAATAATAACCATTTTTTAGAAGGGTCCCTCGTCCAAACGACTGAGGTAATTTTATTAAAAATAAGGTTACAAGATATGCAAGTGCAAAGGATCTTTAAAACTAACCTCATAAAGATTTAACAACACCACCTAGGATGGATCTAACCAGCAAAGTAAATCACCCAAAACCATGTTGTCCATCCCATTCACAGTCTGGTCCAGCTCCTTGTGAACTCAGTAACTTCGAATCCTTTGCTGTCTAAGCCATTGCCATTAAGTGGCATGAACTAGCCATGAGAAATCTCATGAGGATTTTTTTCCAGATTCTTCCAGCTCTACAAGATATGCTTTAGTTATTATGTGGATATGTTTTGAACTCCTTACCTTTAAATCAGTATCCGTGATTTTTCCAGCTTTAGGGGGTCTCCCTACTTTCCTTTTCAAGCATTGAGGACCTTTGGAGCCTTGAAGCATGTCATCAATGTTTACAGCATCAGGTATCCCACTGTCCTTTAAAATTATTTGTGAGTATCCGTGGAGACCAGAATGAGGTGCATGCATTGCAGAAGAAGAAGGGCCATGTTTTGAGATATTCAAATCATACATTCTTGAATTAGAGTTTATTTGAGTTCTATAAGGATTCATCATACTGCATGCATTGTCAGAAGAAATAGATGGAACAGAACTGTGTGCAAAAATACTTTGAGAAGTAGCATTTTGAGAAGTATTTTCAGATGAAGTAGATACATTCAATGTGTTAATAGTACTATTAACAGTAGAAGAAGAAAAAATAGAATGATCATCATTTGTCATTGCAGAATTAGCAGTCTTGCTCCCCATGACATCATTTTACATAGCAGCAGTAATAGGTTTAAGAATCTACAAGTTCTCCTGAGCATTGATGCTGTCCAATTCTATAGCTGAAGCAGGACCACAATTCTTCCCAGCTTCATCCTCTGAGAAAGTGACTAGGTTTTAATCATTTGTTCCCTCTTCAGTATCAACCTATAAAGATAATAGGAAAACATGGATTTCATTCTGAAAATCCATAGAAAACTAGATTTTAGCTTCCTCAGTCTGTAAATCATGCACTATGTTACAAATAGAATTGCAAATTTCAGAGAATATATTAAGGTCCTCCTTTGAAACCCATTCAATAACTGGCTGAACCACCTTAGGAACAGATTGTAAATTCTGCTCATCCTCCTCAACCATATCAGCCCATGAAAATCTTTGTGATGAGGAGGAATCAGAATTCTTTGAAGTAGAAGCATTTTCACTGGAAGAATGAACCTGAGTTTTACCAGGAGGGGAAACTGATTTTAGAATTCCCTTTTTCTCAATAAAAACAGCCTTGATCTTTTTATTTTTTTTAACATCAGTCCATTCAGAAACCTTAGGTTGAGCCTTGGTATTCCTTTGGATCATCCTACACATTGATACATTATGCCCCAAAATCTTACAAAAATCACAAAAGTAGGGCACATTCTCATATTCCAATCGAATATTAGATTTAAAACCATTAGCAGTAAACATGACAGAAGTAGGCCTTTTGATTTCCAAAATAATGTCTACAAGAAATCTGTAAAAATAACCACTTTCACCATCCAAGGTACATTGATCCATCCTCAATTGGGTGCCAATACATGAAGCAATGTCATTGAGGATTCTAGGATTCCAATATAACCAATTTAAACCATGCAACCTTACCCAAATTTGTACATTAGATTGTTTGAGATTGAAAGGGTTAAAATTTACATCCCAATCCGATAACCTTAGTAAACCAGGCTTGAGTTGATGATTTCCTAGGTTACAAACCGAATTTAAGGAAGTAGAGGAGTTGAAAACAATGTGAAAAAAACCTTTTCCAATTGAAATGAATTTACAATCTCATAAATTCCAGCAATGAGATATTCAATTTTTAAGATCAGCAAAAGACCAAGGTTTTTCACCCTTTGAGTAAATAACACGACCCAGTAATGAAAACATACAATGGTCTAGCCACTGCTGCAGTGCATCCAGATCTTCAAAAATTGAGAATCCACTATTCTCAAACCTGGTGATATTTGCGGATTTAGAGGAATCCTCCTTTGTAGGATTTGAAGAACCAGAAAGAACCTCCGTGAAGGATAAATTCTTCTTTCGAAGAATCGATGAATCTTGGAGACCTGAAGGTTTAGAAATTTCCTTCGGTACTTTATGATAGCCCTTGAAGGCAATGTACCATTCTAGGTTGAATCCTGAAAATAACAACAATGATTCCATAGAACCTAGATGAAAAGAATCATCATCCCATGATGTACCTTTTTCTCATAATCAATAATCATCTAGATTCCCAGTCACAGATAAATCAGGCTCAACATCAATATCATCCAAGATCAGGACATGAAGGTGGCCAAAAATATAATTATTTTGATTCAACACATGAAACATTTTTTGGATTAAATTCAACTATATAGTAAGTTCAAAATGATAATCCACCTTACCCACATATTCAACAATCTCAAAAGGACCCACAAAGATCATTGTATTATTTAACTATTTTAAAATATTTCAATCACACAACAATGTTAAAACTCTCAAAATAATATGTTACAAATTAAAAAAAATTCAAAGAACATCGATGATTATGAGAATAGGACTTATACCAACTAGGTGATGTAATCATTCTCCGATGATTCAACTAAATCCTCACTATAATCTCTTAGAAGAAACCCTATCCAACTAAGGAAGATTAAATAATCTCTGACCAACAAAATAGAGATTTTCATGGTTATCTTTACAATTTCACAAAAGAATCCATGTAAATTTCAGCTAGGTGACTTTTAGTTGACGAAAAGTTTAAAATGTTTCAAATGGATGTCCTAGGATCCACTAAAGAAACAAGTAGTGGAATGTAAAATGTCCTCAAGGATTTGTATATGTTGTTAAATCTATATATCCATTGATGGATGATTGGTCATGCTGAAATAGACTTATGATTATATTTTATCATGGAGGACCCTCTAAATTTGGTCATTAAATCATGGATCCCTATTAGAGTCTATATTATAAGTAACAACATTTAAACTAAAAATATTTTGGACATATAGATGCCATGAGTACTCATATTTGGATTTATCTTGAATTGGTATATATTGAGATGATTTGGAGAGATTATCAATCAAAACCTTTAATATATTCTTTCCATGAGGTATACATAGAAACCCAACCACAAATTCCATGGGGATCTAATCCTACAACTATGTCCGCACTAGAAGTAGATAAAGTAAATATAAAGGTCTTTGGTTCTTGGATTTTTCCTATTGGAATGTGTAACAACGAGAAAAAAAATTCAACGATATCTTGTCTCATACATGAACAAAAAAATATTAATTGTATATCTTAGAATGTCTTTGTGGTATCCAAGTCTACCGCCCACTTGGATTTATTTAAATACTCCATCTAGACATTTCTCATTACCAAAGGAAAGAAAAAATGGTTGTTTAAACATACGTTTCCATTAGATGAGAATGTTCAATCACTGTTAGTTTCCTTACCATAAATAGAGTCCCTAATTTAATATAATTCATCATCATGCGATTTTTTCTTAAGCATTATTTCATGAAGAGAAGAGGAAAATTTACGACTAGAAAGAAAACACTAATATTATTTATCCTTGACTCCCAAGTGCATGTGGGAATAGGGAGACATCATATTAAACTCTTCAAATGATTCAGTTGTGGAATGGAAAATAATTCTCATGATCAATGCATCAGTAATAACAATCATGTCCCTTGGGGTGTAAAAATTGTCGAAATTAGAAGACTACAGTTGCTCCACCTGACACCTTTTTCAGAGATTCAAATCATTTTGAGAGAAGATATAACTATATATTTTGTGGTCATAATAAATTACTAAACATTATATAAAAAGTAAATGTCACCAAATCTTAAGATCACGCATCACAATTACAAATTCGTTATCATGGGATAGAAAATTCATCTCACATGGCCTTAGATATCTGGAGCCACAAGTTACCATGTCATCACACTATACAAGAAAACAATCCAAACCCAAATGTGATGTGCTACATTAGAAAAAATAGCTCCATCCATCCTCCATACGGGTAAATCCTAGAATATAATCCAAAATACATTTCAACTCATCAAATGATATTTTTAATTTTTTTCTATAATAACTTCACTCCCTTATGAGTGGGGGAAGTCATTGGAAAATCCAGCTTCTATAAATATTTAACAATCCTATGTTAAAATATTTTCAATACCAAGAACCTCTATATCTCAAAAACATAACACATTTTATTCTACATCAAACAAACCTTCACGATATCATGATCGAATTTAATTCCATGATCAGTGATCATGTGTCAAAATAACTTCACTTCTCGTATCGTAAAATTACATTTCAAAATCTTCACATAATTTCTATGATCTCTGAAGATTTCTAGGAATGTTCTGATAAGATGCAAATGATACTAATTAGTTTTGTTTTAAAAAAATATCATTATACCACTATGAATGATTTGAGGTACTCATGGAATATTTTATTCATCAAATCCATAAAAATAGTAGAAACATTAATCAGTCCAAATAGAATAACAAGATACTCAATGTGAACATACCTTCTCCAGAAGGAGTTCATTGTAATTTTAGACACATTAATTATTAATAACCCTATCGAATATCAATATTCAGTAACCACTTTTCCGATTCTAAAAAATTAAAACATATCATCAATACTTGGTAATGGATACTTGTTCTTTACCGTAAATCAATATTATTTTTTGTAATAAAAATACTGTTGAATTTTTCTATCATATTACTTCTAAAAAATAATAGGTTCCACCCAAGGTGACTCACCAATTCATATATCTAATTTCTATAACAAATCATCTAACTAAGACATTAATTTCATCAACTTCTTTTGTTCCATATAGTATGATGGAATATATACTTACTGAGTACCAGGTACTAAATCAATATCTAAATCTACCTCTCTTATTAATGGAAGACCATAGAAATCATAATGAGACATGTTAGGAGACTTTATAATGACTATATAGAGACCATCACTCAATGATTCTAACTCTATGTCAAAATAAAACACTAACATTACCGCAACCCACTCTATAAATATCTTCCAACTCTACATAACCTTGATTTCCAATCATCCTAAAAGATATTATACACCCTTTCAAGTGCAGTAAATGAGACCCATCAAAGAAAATAGTCAATTTAAGCCTTATAATCTATTATTGAATCAATTTATAGGATGACATCATTAGGATTCATGTTGATAACCATAAAATTCTAAATAATTTCAAACTAATACTAGTAGAAAATATAAAAAGAACATTAAATAACATTATCTCTCTTCATTTTGAGAGGCATAGTAATATCAATCACATATGATAAAATATACATAGAGAGATTTGTCATGTTCACAACATGAGTTGATAAAAATAAATTATTTTCCCCATCATCAAATAAATTAGTCATAAAAGATGATTTTATACTGTTGGAAACTATCACTATCACTGTACTCATATCTGCTTCCCCTAGAGACTCTTTAGGTACATAAAGAAGCTTCATTATATGTTATAATGGCTAGAATCCCATATATCATGAAGCATCTGATTATACATCAGAAAGTTTATGTTTATATGATACCATTCTCGTGTAAAAAATAGAAAATAAGTGGAAAAACATATATCAGTGGACAAAGATGTAGAATGAACTATAGTTCAAGACCACATCAATTGATTTAGAGTCATGATTTATCATTTAGGGTTTAAATATGGGGTATGAATATTTTAATATGAATTTTTGGGGGACTGAAAATGAGTGTGAATGGTTTGATACATAGGTCAAATGATTTGTAGTAATTCTGTTCACTAATTATACACCTTATATGGTCATATATTTGGGGGTTTTTGGTTTAGATAAATTGTTAGATTAACTATAACACTCAAGGTTTTTGAAAAATAAATTTAATGCATGAAACTTTTCATTAATTATATATATATAACTATCATTTAAAAATTATTTTTCCACTTTTATGTTTTGAATTTTGAAACAATTTCATATGAAATTTTATTTAGTAAGTTATTTAGAGTTTAATGGAACCAACTTGGTTTTTGGTGAATAGTAACATACCCATATGAATAGTAATATGAACCTAATGAATATTTAATCGTACTATTATTTTATTTTCTTAAGGATTGAAAATAATGACATTTTGGTTAATTTTTCAATGTGATATAAAAGTAGTTATAGTTTTAAAATACATTATTTTTTAATTAAGTATAATTTAATTTAAAAATTAATTTAATAATATATAGAAAATTATTTAAAACAAAATTGAGATCATTTTTTAATTCTACACATTGATAAATGATAAGGGTGAATTTTTAGGATTTTTATGAAATTATTGAATTTTCGATGAATAGAGAAATACGGTAAAATACCGTATATTCAAATTACCAGTAAAATACACTACTTATGACATCATAATTTATTTAAGCCCACTAGGTTCGAACGCACAGTCCATTATTACTATTTTGGGTCACATGAATTAGGAGTATTCATAGTCTTGAGCAAAAATATTATAAAAATGATTAAAAAATGAAAAATACCCCCCTCTCCTCCACTATAAATACCACACTCATTCCCCAAATCCTCCCACACCTATCAAGCCTTTAGCATTAAAAATTTTCTTCCCAAAACTTCTACCAAGGCTCTTATTCGTGTCTTGGACCTTCCCGTCTCACCAAAAGTCCAAATCCAAAACCAAAGGCCTTGTGAAGGATCTAAAGGAGAAGATATCCAGAGGTAAACATACTCTTTTATTTTCTTTCATTTCATTCATTTTATGTTTTTCTTTTTCATTCCATTTGGATTATGTTTGGATATCTAATTTCATATATTTTTTACTTCCCATATTACTTAATAATTCTGAGTTATCTTTTTTCTCTCATCAAATTATTTTTATGAAATTTTAAGTGATGTCATTAGGATTATGATTTTTTGTAAGGGATTTCACAAATTTTCTTTTATTTTGAGTTCCTTTATTTTATTCTTCTTTCCACACCTCCTCTAATAAAATAGGAATTAAAGCTCTAGAATATTTTATATTCTTTATTTTCTCATGTTGATGAAAAATTATTCATCAATAGTCTTCTCCTTGCCCACTTATTCAAGGAATTTAAAACAATGTTTGTGATGTGTCGAATTACCAACATCATTGCCGATGTGATTTCAATATAACATAATTATGCCAAGGAGGGTCCTGAAACTATTATTATGTTTGAACCGGGATATAATATATATATTATTTCGATTCTATGGTTCTTTAATTTTTTTGTACACACGGTTTTAATTTATAAAAAATGAGGTTGTTATTATCAAAGAACCACTAAAATGGTCTAAACGAACATCATTAATTTTTTTATCATATGATTCATACTCATGTAAGAATTAAAAAAATATAAATCATATAATTTATATTTCATTAAATATGTAAATACCACTCCATTCCAAATCGGGAGTCTCAATTCCAATCGACAAGAACAATCCATCATGAACCGTTCATGGAAATCATGCAAAGAACTCACCCAAAACAGTGCAAGGAACAAAATAATAACAATTAAAGGATGAAATGATGTAATGAAACGATCATATATGGTATTATAAATATGTATATGTTTCTGTAATTTATTAATAACAGTCTTTTATCTATTATACGGGAGTATTAAACAAGTTGTAAGTAAGACAAACCCGAGGTAAGGGAATTCATAACCTGATTTCCATTCTTGGGGTTAACAATATAATTCATTATTTATGTGGTATTAAGATTCTTTGTGTGAATAATTATGATTATAATATGTTAATTTATATATATTTATAGTTTTTATAAATATTTCATCCAGTCATTTTATTTACACTTGAATTATATAATATTTATTAGGGGATTTTCTTTTAAAAATCATTTTTTAAAATTCGGTTATAATAAATCCAAAGTAATTTTTTTATAGAATTAATAATGTTTTATGATCATGTTATGCTTATTGGGAAATGATTATGATGAAGGGTGGGAAATATTTTTCCCTCCAATTCATTGGGTATGTGTAAGTTGGAGCTCGGCCATATGGTTACTCCAAATGTAACTATGATGGTTACAAAAATTGTAAGGTAGTTGTGAGGGTTACAAATTATAAGGTAGCTGAGAGGGTTACAAGATTATGTAAGTAATTCCCCATGATACCTTTAAGATTATATTTATTTTTGTTTGTTTTCTTTGGATCTTGTTTAAATCTCATGTTTCACAAAGTAAGAATATATTGGTGACAAGTATTTCTTTTGAAAATGA
Source organism: Viscum album (assembly GCA_963277665.1). Classification (NCBI taxonomy): domain Eukaryota; kingdom Viridiplantae; phylum Streptophyta; class Magnoliopsida; order Santalales; family Viscaceae; genus Viscum; species Viscum album. The sequence continues at coordinate 826,891,328 of OY728157.1, forward strand.
TTTCATATGTTACAAGTGTTCAAAGAATAATGAGTTCTTTTTTTATATACCATACTAAGAATTTATGCTCATCCCATGTTTTTAAATTATTTTAATAGGTTATAAGGATGTGTAAGACAATTAAAGAAGCCAAATTAAATGTTTTAAGATTAGTCAAAGAAATCATGATTTATGTGAAATGTTATAAATTTTGCAAGAAATGAATACTGTTTTAAGGCATCCACTAAAAAATGTGTAATTATAAGAATGTATTATATCTCAATTTTCAAAATCTATAAACATGAATATATCCATAATGTGAAAGGAACTGAATTCATTACTAAATCCAAGATAATATACTGTAATAAGGATGAGTCCTTATAGTTGTTATCAGATAATGGTTTAGATAACATTAGGGGTGGTATGATGTTAATATATTACCATAAATGTTTTCTCTTACTCTAAGGTCAATTTGAAATGATATAGAATTTAATTATTACCATGTTTCTTCAACTAAGATATTTTTTTTTTCAGAATGGTTTTCTGCATAAGGAATGAAGAAGCTGAAGAGGAGAGGCATCGACAGAACGAAATCTATCTAAATGTGTAACCCGGAATAGTAGGGACTATAATATAGAAGATTGTGATAGTAATGGATAAGCTAACTCAAGAAATAAATGATGGTGTCATACATGAAAGAGAACAGTTATGAGTTCCAAAATAGAAGAAGACAATCGTGGAAAATTTTATAATACAACAACCTCTTTCTTTCAATGAATATTCCAACCTAGTAGCAGCTAACAGGTGGATTAATAACTTTGAAAATATAACTGATGTTATGGGATGTTCAAAAAATAAAATGTTATGTCTTTCCATTTATTTATTGGAAGGTGAAGCTGATCAGTGGTGGTCAATGGTATTGAATATCTGGGATATATAAAATTTTTATGCCTTTAAATGGGATGAATTTAAAAGTATTTTCCTTGAAAAATATCTTCCTAAGGTGGTGTGACATATGATTGAGAATTAATTACTTGATTTGAAATAGAAGGAGGAAGATTTTGTGGTCATGTATGAAGAAAACTTTAACCGACTGGTGAGGTATGCTTTAAATATTATTTTTGATTTTGATTAAAAAATCAACCGGTTTTACTCAGGACTGAAGAGTAGGTATCTAATGGTGTTGGCCTCCTGTGAATTCAAAATTTATGAGAAACTTGTCAGATGTGATGAGAGGGAAGAGATGGAGTTTTCTTATGATCACCTGAATTTTTCAATCAAAGAGAAGAACAGGCCCATATGGAAAGAGATGGGTAAGAATCAACAAAAGAAATCTGATGGTAATAAAATCCAGTTCCTAATTTGTGAAAAGTGTGGCCAGAAGAAGCCTTGAGAACATCTTACCAAAACTGGGAAGTGTTTTAAATGTGGTATGTTTGGCCATATGAGATAATAATTTTAATGAAAATGACCCTCAGACTAATCCAGATAAGAAAAATGTTATGCGTTTTAAATGTGGTGAGATGGTTCGTTATGAAACCTTTTTCCCAATGTGTGATCATAATAATGTAAAGAAGTCAGACCATAAGTAGAAAATTATAGTGAGATCCTTTGCGTCGATGTTAGTAGATGTTGGTCTGTCCAATGAAGTTATATTAGGGACTTTGTTTTTTTACTCAGATTTTTTGAAAGTTTTATTTGATACGGGGTCTACACATTCCTTTCTCTCTGAGAAATATTCTAGGAAATTGGAAATATAACCTCAACAAATGATACTGGAACATGTTTTTAAAACACCATGGGGAAATATTATAGCAAAGTGGAATTATAATAATAATTCTATTCTGGTATGTGTAAATCATTTACCTAAAAACCTTATTGTATTACGCTTAGTTGAGTTTGATGTTATTATGGGAATATATTTTCATTCTTTTTATGATTCTAAGATTGAATGTAGAGTGAAATAAGTTGTCTTTAAGAACGAGTTTTAGTTTTTTATATAAGAATGAACCCTTAAAATTGATAACATATCAAGATGTTTTGAAACTATTTAAAGATGGAAACGAATGTTATCTTGATCACATTGTTTTAAATAGGGTAACTATTCAGATTGATGATGTGCCTTTGGTAAATGAACACCTTGATGTTTTTTTGATGAGTTACCTAATATCATACCTAATCAAGAAGTCGAATTCACATTTGACATAGTTTCTTATTATAAGACCATTTCAAAACCCCCATATCGTATGGATCAAATAGAACTTCTTGAATTGAAAAATCAGATGTAGGATTTTCTTGATAATGTATTTATTTGTCCAAGAACATCACCATGGGTTGCTCCTGTTTTATTCTGTAATATTAAAGATGTTTCAATGAGACTTAGCATTGATTATAGAGCTTTGAATAACATTATAATTAAAAACAAGTATGATTTTCCTCATATTGATGACTTATTTGATCAGCTACAGGGAGCTTAGTATTTTTCCAAGAATGAAATTCGACTCGAATACCCTCAGTTCAAGGTGAAGGAGAATAACATCCTGAAAACAGCCTTTCGTACTATATATGGGAATTAAGAATTTGTTGTTAGGACGTTTGGATTAACTAATTCACCACCTGTATTCATTAATATTATGAATATAATATTTCATGAGTTCATGTATATGTTTGTGGTTTTTTTTATTGATTAAATTATGGTATTTTATAAAAATAAAGACGTGCATGGAAAAAAATAAAGGTTGTTTTAAGACCATAAAATGAATGAAACTATATAGAAAATTTACAAAGTGTGATTTTTGGTTTGAAACAGATTTCTTTTCATGGGAACATTGTAAATAAGGATGGAATAATAGTTGATCCTACAAAAAAAATGTGGTTGATGAATTGCCAAGACCTATAAATGTTACCACGATTCATAGTTTTCCTGGTTTAGTAGGTTATTACCAAGAGTTTTTTATGAACATTGCATGTTGATCTAACCTGATAACTATGTTAACATGAAAATGGGTTAAATTTATTTGGACAGAAAATGTGATGTTTCTTTTCAGGAACTAGAGAAGAGATCAGTGAATGATCTGGTTTTTTCCTTACCATCCCGTAATGGGGAGTATATAATCTACAATGATGAGCCTATGAAGGGACTTGGTTGTGTTTTGATGCATAATGATTAGGAAATTTCTTAAAATTCAAGACAACTAAAAACTCATGAGTTAATTTATCCCAAACATGATTTTGAATTGGAATCTATGGTTTTTTCTTTGAAAATTGGGCGGTATCATTTATACGGATCCAAATAACAAATATATACAGACCATAAAAGTCTGAATTATATATTCACTTATATGGAGTTAAACATGAGGCAGAGAAGATGGATTTATCTAATAAAGGATTTTAATTACATGATTAATTAACCTCATAGAAATGAAAACAATGTGGTGGATTCCTTGAGTCAATAACATCATGCATCATTAACTATGTTACGTTTCGATCATGATCCCATGATTAATGATTTGATGAATTTTGGCATAGAAGTTTTTCTTGTGGGAAATACCTCTATTTTGTTTTAGTTTTCAGTGCATTCATCATTATAAGATATAATTAATAAAGCATATAAGGAAGAACATGAGCTATAGAAAAAGGTGGAATTGGTTAAAATGGGTAAGTTTCCAAAATTTAACATTGATAAAGATTTTGTTTTAAGATTTGGTAAAATGTTGTGTGTGCCATGTGATTCCAATTTGAATAATGAATTATTGTTTAAAGCACACAGTTCTCCATTTTAGGTTCATCCTAGTAGTACTAAGATGTACAGATACCTTCAAGAGTATTATAAATGGGATGGAAATAAACGAGAAATTGTTGATTTTACCATGAAATTTATGTCATGTCAACATGTCAAAGATAAACGGTAGTTACCGAAGGGGATACTTTAGCCTTCTAAATTTCTAGATTTGAAGTGGGAGAATTTAACCATTGAATTTGGGGTGATACTACCTAAGACATCTCGAGGTAACAATGAAATTTGGGTTATTGTTGATTAGCTGAAGAAATCTTCACTTTTTTTCTATTCATGATACAATGTCTTTGGATCATCTTTTTCGATTATACCTCAAAGAGAATGTCAGATTACGTGGTGTCATTCTTTCTATTGTATCTGACCGAGATCCTATGTTCACATAAAATTTTTGGAAGGGACTTGAGACATCGTTTGTCACAAAATTAAATTTTAGTATAACTTTTCATATTTAATAAGATGGGCAGTTAGAACGAACGATTCAGACTTTGGAGGATATGCTTCGAGCTTGTTAAATGGAATATCAGGGAAGTTGGGATCAACATAATTCATTAGTTGTGTTTTCTTATAATAATAGTTTTCATTCTATTATAGAGATGACATCTTTTGAGGCATTGTATGGAAATCGGTGTCAGACTTCAGTGTTTTTGGGTGAGGTGGGTGAAAGGAACATGATTAGGTGAGAATTAGTAGAGGAACTGGCTAAGAATATGAAGATGATCCTACAGCACATGAGGAAAGCTCAGAGCAGGTAGAAAAGATATGAATATAATAGAAGGAAAGACTTATCTTTCGAGGTAGGTGACCATTTTCCCTTAAAATCTCTCCTTGGAAAACTGTGATGCGTTTCAGTGAGAAAGGGAAGCTAAGTACATGGTTCATTAGTCTTTTTGAAATCTTGGAGACAGTTGGAAAAGTTACATACCGAGTATCTTTTCTTCTCTGTTTGTCTCAGGTACATAATGTTTTTCAGGTATTGATATTCAGTAAGTTTGTTCTAGATTCATAACATGTCTTGATCCTAGAAACTGGTAACCTGGAAGAGAACCATGCTAATGAAGAGAAACCAGTTAAAATCATTGATCGAAGGAAACAAGTATTGTGGAATAATTTAATCCACCATGTAATGGTTTTTTTACAGATATCGCATGGTATAAAAGGCAACATGAAATCTAAAAATGCTAGGAGGGAAAGGTACCCTTACTTGTTTAATAAGTAAATAAAATTACGAGGACTCAATTTTTTGAAGGTGGGGATAATGTAACACTCCAAGGTTTTTTAAAAATAAATTAACATAAATGAAAATTTGTTTTAATTAGATATTTATAACTGGACATTAAAAAAAATTCCACATTAATGTTTTGAATTTGGAAAAAAGGCCATTTACAATTGTGTTCATTATGTTATTTAGTTCCTAATTGAACCAACTTTTTTTGGTGAATAGTTAAATACCCTTATGAATGGTAATATGAATAGTAATATGACCCTAATGAATAATAAATTGTACTATTATTTTATTTTCTTAAGTCTTGAAGATAATGACATTTTAGTAAATTTTTCAATGTGGTATAAAAGCAGTTATAGTTTTAAAATTGTTCCTTCTTGAATTAAGCATGATTTTTTGTAAAAATCAAATTAATAATATTAAAAAAATTATTTTCAAAAACTGGATTTAATTTTTGAATTCTTCAAATCAAGAAATCTTAAGGGTGAATTTATGGTATTTTTCTAAAATTCTTGAATTTTTGATGGGTAGTGAAATATGGTAAAATAACATATATTACATTTTTCAGTAAAATACAGTATTTATGACATCATAATTTATTTAATCCAACTTGGTTAGAACTCACATGACATTATTACTATGTGGGGTCAGATTAATTAATATTATTTATATTCTTGATTACAAATATTATAATAATGACTAAAATAACGAAAAATACCCCCCTCCCGTCCAATATAAGTACCACCCTCATTCCCCCTTACTCCCACACCTCTCAAGACTTGAGCCTTACCTAAGTTCTGCCCAAAACTCCTCTCAAGGATCTTCCCCACGTCCTATACCTTATGATCTCATCTAAAGTCCAAAACCAAAGTCCTTAAGATGGATCTCAAGAAGAAGAGATCCAGAGGTAAACATACTCTTTTATTTTCGTTCATTCATTTCATTTTATGTTGTTCTTTTTCATTAACTTTGGCTTATGATAGGACATTTCATTCCATACCCCCTTACTACACGTATTATGCAATAATTATGAGATACCCCTATTCTCTCATAAAATTATTTTATGAAATTTTAAACGACTTTGTTGGGATGTAGAATTTTCGTTAGGGATTTCTCAAATTATCTTTTGTTTTGAGTTCTTTTATTTTCTTCTTCATTCCTCAACTCCTATTATAAACAAGGCATGAAAACTCCAGAATCTTTTATATTCTGGATGTTATAATTTTGATGGATATTTCCTCATCAATCTTCATCTCCTCCCCCATTTATTCATGGAATTAAAAACATTTTCTGTAATGTGTCGAATTATCGAAATTATGGAAAATTCGATTTAAATCTTCTTTAATTCCATCATGGTTGGTCATGAAACCATTTTTATGGTTGTACCAGTTTATAATATATTTATTATGTCTCATACTTGGTTCTCGAACTATTTTGTACTCATTTTTTTAATTTATAAAACAAAATGAGGTCGTTATTATCAAAGAACCATTAAAATGATCTAAATGAACATCATTAATGTTTTATCTTTTGAATCATCCCCATGTTAGAATTAAAAATGATAAAGGATATAATTTTTCAATATGGAAATATGTAAATACTAATCCTTTCCGATTACGGTGTTTCACTTTTAATTGAAATGAACAATCCAACATGAACCGACCATTAAAATCATGTAAAGAACTCACTGAAAACAGAAAATACTAACAATTGAAAGATGAAATGATGTAATTAAATGATCATATAATGTATTATAAATATGGATATGTTTCTGTAAGATATTAATAACACTCTTTTAAACATTATACATGAGGTTTAAATCAGTTTTAAGTAAGATAAAACTGAGGTAAGGGAATTCTTAACCCTATTTCTATTCTTTGGGTTAACAATCTACATCATCATTTATGTGGTATTAAAATTGTTTGTGTGGTTAATTATGATTATATTATATACATTTATATGTATTTACAGTGTATATAAATATTCCATCCATGAATTTATTTCATGCATGAATTATATGATATTTATATGGGGTTTTTTTAAAAGTCCTCTTTTAAAATTCTATTTTATGAAATTCTAATGAAATGTTGTTATGGAATTAATCAAGTTGTACGATTATGTTATGGTTCTTGAGAATTTTTTATGAAAATTCATGGGAACTATTTTTCCATCCAATGCATTTGGTATGTGTAAGTTGGAGTTCAGTCGTATGGTTACTCCATGTGTAATTGTGATGGTTACACAAATTGAAAGGTAGTCATGAGGGTTAAAAATTATAATGTAGATGGGAGGGTTACCAGATTATGTAAGTAAATCTACAAGATAACTTTATGATTATATTAATGTTCTTATGTTTTGTTTGGATATTTTTTAAATCTCATGTTTCAAAAATTAAGTATATATTGGTGCCAAGTATGTCTTATGAAATTGATTTCATACATTACAAGTGATCATAGACTATTGTGTTCTTTTTTTGTATCCCTCATTGAGATTTTGTGCCCATCCAAAGTTTTTAAATGATTTTTATTGGTTATAAGGATTTGTATGACATAGAAGGAATCCATGTAAATTTTTTGAATATTTGTCAAAGTAATCATGTTTGATGTGGAATGTTTTATATTTTTAAAGAAATGAATACTGTTTTTTGGTATGCACTATGTAATAATGTGTAATATTATGAATGTTTTATGTCCCAATAATCTAATTCCATAAACATGAAAAGATCATAAATGTGAAATTAAGTTAATTCTTGACTAAATTAGAGATTATATAATGTAATAAGGTTTGGTACTTATATTAAAAAAGCTCTAAATATGAACCCCCCCCACTATTTGAAATATAATGGTTTAAAGTAGAGGTATCACTGTTTGGGAAAAATGGGCACCAACTTCTAGTGGCACATCCATGGCTTCATGATTTACTTGGACAAATACCTGTGTTTTCCCTAACAATATGCTATGGTACAAAGCTCTTTAAATATCCATTTTTTCAAATTTCATAAAAAGCAACCTAAAATAATCCCCAAATAAATTTCAACAAAAAAAGGATCAAGAAGTACTTATATGAAGGTAAATTTATGTTACATTTATAATGAAGATTATGATGATAAAGTATTGAATTAATTATGTATATTAGTTATTCGTATTGTATGGAATCAATACTATAAAAAAAATAATATATATCCCTATTTGATGGAAAGCCTGATATTACTTATTGGTTGATATTTTTTTCTAAAAAATTTCTACTCAAGTAGGAATATAATTATTTTTTAGTGATCCATAGCTATAAATATAGAATTTTACTATTATATGTGTTCCTTGGTTGGAAATAATTTTTGGCGGGATTATTGAGACCAAGAGTTATTGACATGCAATTTGGGGAGATTTTATAAATGACGTGATGCAAAGAAATTTTCTAAGTGAATATTATATGTGGGTTGGGTTTTCTCAAAATTTAAATCATTCTCATGCTTAGATGATATATTTTGATTATAAAGTTCTCGATTAATTTGATTTTTATTTAAGTTTTATGCTGATTCATGATAGTAAATTATTGTAATTATGGAAGTTAGATATATTAATAAAAAAATTAAATGGATTGGTGTCTAGGTATGAGGGGTTCAATGAAAAATTAATGAGTTACTTCATACTATAGTTTGAGATTTTTACAGAGGTTGAGATAGTACATTAATCATTCAGTAATGTTAATAAGCCATTTAATGTTTTGTATTATTCATTTAAAGGTCTGTATAAGTTATCTATTACATGAATACGAGCCATATTACACATCATAAAAGTAATTAAATTTGATTAAATGTTACCTATGTATGATTCTTTGGAATCCCCGTATATGAGTAAATTTTTATAGAAAATGGTTTTAATTAGAGTCATCATATGAAATAATATTTTTAATTTTAAATTGGAAATAAATTAAATGGAAATGTTTTTATATTATTTATTTTAGAGAATATTAGATACTAGATGACACCGAATGGTTTTTTATTCATCAAAACAAACATAAAATTAAGAGGATATAAAACAAGATTATGATTTATAATCCAATGCTGCAATAAGGGATGTCATGACATGTTTTGTACATGTAGACATGCACACATGGATGATCGATTAAAAAAACATGTGCAGAAGTCTTCATGGATGTTCAAATGATGAGAATATGTTTTTGGGATTTTTGGATGTTTTAAATAAGGGGGTTGTGGTTCAATAATTATTGGAATTTTAAATTAAATATTTTAATTTAAAATTATATAAGAATTAATGATAATGACTAGGGAATGTTTTACCCATATTATTTAGGTGGCCTTAAATGGTGATTATTTCCTTATATTATTTTTTAAATAATTTTCACAAATTTTTTGTGATTATAAAAGGAATAATTGAAGGAGAATAAATGAAGAGAAAAATTACTTGTTTTAACAGATACACTAATATATTTAACTAATACTATATCAAAAATAGATATAATGAGTTGAAGAAGAAGAAGAGAATAAGAAGATGATGAAGAAGAGAAATTTATTTCTCATTGTTGTGCTAGAGAAATATGATGAAGAATATAAAGACGATATAAATTAAAGTAATGCGGGATGAAACATATAAGAAACACATCGAGGATACATTTGAAGTATTAATTGTTCAATTATTTATTATTTTTGAAAAAAAAATTTAATTATATAAATTGTTTAGGATGAACATACACTATTGGGAGACTATTATGTAGTGCAAGTAATTGATATAAATTTATTTTTATAATATATAGATAATTTCTAGTGGACTATCTCATCTTGTATTTTTTCTAGATCATTCCATGTATTACCTATTCATATTGTGGAGTGGACCATGTAAAACTTTTATGTTTATTTTTGTGTGATTGTGTGTTTGAAATATCAGTAATGGTGGAACACATTAATTGCAGAAAACAATATAGAGAAATAAAAAAATTATAGTTCACCAATTCACACTACCGTTGTTATCTCATAGATCCCACAAGTGGATTTTAAAGTCGTATAAAATCTTGATACTTCATTTACTGTAAGATATTTTTTGGTTGAGGTAGAATTGATTAAATAATAGAATATGATTTTTTAAATGGAATATATGACATTATTAAACATAAAATGAATTTTTATATTTCATTGAATAAATGGTTATATCTGGAAGGAAGAGATGATTTCATTCTATTTATTTTTAAATATTCATGTTTTGGAAGATAAAATTGATGGTTTCATCCCTCATAATAAAGGTATTGTTATAATAGTAAAATATATAAATAATAGAGAGAATGATAGATGTTGTTGAGATTTAAGAATTTCTTCTCCATAAGAGAGTGAATTTTTTATTATTATAGAGATCAATAAATATAAAAGAATTTGTGATAAGATAAAGGTTATTGATAAATGGAAACCAAATCTGAGATAAAAAGTATATATTTAGGTTTTAAATATGATTATATTAAAATGAGAAATGAAGAATCTATAAGTGAATTATCTACAAGGGTGAATGATATTTTGAGCACTACTAGAATCATTTGCGAGGAGTTGGACGATTCCACAGTGCTCAATAAGGTACAACACATTCTAAATTTCAAATTTTGATGTGGCATGATAACATAGATTGGGGGTGGGGAGGATAGAAACCATCATATTTATAATAGTGGCCTAAAAGATCCCCTTACTAATAAAAAACTCAATACCAAAATCCATAACAAATTACACACTAAGGAAATTAGTACCTATGGGTAAAATATAAATAAAAAACATATTGTAACCCTCACCCATTACATCACCATTCATAATAAAATAATGTTGCTACAATACTACACAAAGAAGAAAATTTAAACATGGTGTTTATTATTTTGATGTTTATCAGAATTTTTGAAACTCAGTTCCAATCTTCAATGTGACTATATACAGGCTCAAGAAATAAATTGGATAACTTGGAGGCCTACCTTCAACAAGACAACTTGGAAAACATCCTGGTTACATTGAAAATAACCATTGAGGTAAATCCAAGGTAGTAACCTTAAGGTGTGAAATGTGATCTCACAACTAGACATAATAAATTAAAAATCATTTGAAGGAGAAAATCAGGATGGTCCATCGCAACCCATGAAAGAATAATTTAAAACCAAGTTCCCACTATTCAAAAAAAAAGATAATCAATGGGAAATGATGTTTTTTCTGGAAAAGGAGAATCAGGTATTTAAGACTTATATACCTCCATTGAAATTTTTATAATCTATGAAATAAAGAAATATTGATCAACAATTTAGAACTTTTGTAGAATTATTCTTGAAACACAATATCGACATTCCATTTTTTGATTAATTGAATCAAAATACAACCTTTATGGTGTTAATGAAATAAATCCTCTCAAATAAAAGGAAGATGATGGAAATGTACATCATTTCCCTCAATAATGAATTCCCAATGGATGAATAATATTCAATTCCACCAAAACTATAATATCTAAATAGTTTCTCTATCTCACGATCTATCAAACCTTAAAGATTAGTAAGGATTTATGTGAATTGCGAGCGAGGTTTAATTGTATAACTTTAAAACTCATCAGTAATATGGGAATATAAGAATTAAAATCCTCCCACATGGTGTTGTATTTCGCTGAAAAATCAGTCATGTATCCCAAGAGACCTATAACATCATAATATCTAATCATGTATTTTCCTAAAATAAATATTTTTATAATTGATTATTCTATATTTAACACAAAAATAAAATGAGATGATAAATTTTAAAACAAAATTATTAAGAAAATTATTAGAAGTATAAAACCTCATGTAAATAAGAATATTGTAAAATTTCCATCAGTAGGAGAATAAATAATTAATATGATTTAAAATTAAAAAGGACCACACTTTCACAAAAAAATTTATATTGTTAATAAATTAAATCAATAAATTTTAAATGATTGGTATGATATTGTATAATATCAAAATATTTGAAATGAAATATTATCAATTTATGAAAAATAAATATTTACAAAATAATTCCAAGAACACCTAATGTGTAAAAATTGCCCCTTTTTAATAAATTTTTTATCCTTATATTAATTATTTTCATACTAAAGATAAATATATAATTTATAAGATTAAAATTATAAAAATTGAGAATAGTTTTTAATTTTTTATATCAAAATTATCATAGTATCAAAATTAGTTATTTGATAAAATGTTTTTAAGGGGAATAGTGAAAATGCATATTTTCCTAAAACCACCACTTTTATGAAATTATCATAATAAAAGAATGATTAAAATGATTTTGAAACATATTAATATAAAATATATATCTGTAAAGTAATATAAAAAACGTAAAATACCAATGTTATATTTATAAAACCCATTTTTATCATTTTTGAAATATAAGTAATATTTTACTCTAAAAAATATACTATTATCAAATATTAAAAAAATCATTTTCATTGAATTTAGAAATTAAATTTTTTAAAAATACATTTATTATATGATATTAGTATTTAAATTTATTTAATAATGTAAATTTTACTTTTATTCATAAAAATAAAATTACTAATATTAAATTTATTTACTGTGATAATGGTAAAAATCTTATTTACCAAGAAATCATTTATTAACACTGTATGTTTTTAATCTAACAAAATAAATTAATCACTTCTCGATAATAAATATAAAATAATTTTTAAAACTATATATAAATATATTAAAACTCCATAAGTTGGAAATCATTAATAAATAATATTAAAAATTTTTAATGGTGTAAACAATATTTGTCCAAGAAATGGGTTTTCTATATATTATATGTTTCATTTTAAAAGTTAATTTTGACATATTTAGAAATTGAATTTCATTAAATATAGGATAAATTTAGGTTCATCACAGCCAAAATTTTTAAGAGGTTTTATTTTATATTTTTATTAATACATAAGTTACGTGGGTAAAAACTAATTAAATCAATGAAAAAAATGGTAAATGTAGATATATAAGAGTAAATAACTCCAAAAATCATTAAAACATGTGTGTAGTCTCTATTTGGATGTTTTATCAACCCAATAAGTGATACATAGTCAATTATGTATCACTTTTAAATTCATTATTTCTCAATTTATCAACCCAATATCATTCTAGACCCCATTATTTATCCATTCTCATCCACCTATAAATTGAAAATGAATGTCAATCATGTGTATGTGCAGACTACCACCTCCGTGTGGTGACATATATAATTTTGCTTTGTTACCACTCATGGTTAGTTTTAATGATGGTATTTATAAATATGTTATATATATATATAATTAAATTAGTATTCTAAAAATACAATATAATATATTCTTTTATCCTTTGTCATTCACTTATAAATGATATCCTTAACTATATATACATATAGACTACTGCCCACACGAAGTAATATTTTTCATTTCAAATCTACTTATTTTTGATATGAAACTATCTTAATATATAATTTATAACCTTGATAAAATTTAAATAATATCATCATACATCTATAATAATGATATTATAACCAAATTACCCCATAATCATTCTTATCCATTAATTTTAATATGTTTGGGGTTTTTTTTGGTTTAACCACAAACATAAACTAGGATATAAATATATTTCATGGATGAATATGGGAAAATAAATAAAAAATTATAATAATTTATAATGAATTTATTTCATTATGTTATTAAAATTTACATGTTAATTATTTAACTTATTATTATAATATCTTCTTCGATCCTAAAAATGGACGAAATAAGTCAACACCAATTCCATTTTCACCCAATATAACTAAAAAACTCGTAGAATAAGATAAGACATTTATAAATAAAAATATGATATCCATTTCAGTACCATAAATAATATATTAATTTTGAACATGGTATTAAATAATGGATAATGAAATCGACCTCATGAAGTATGCGTGAAGTAATTAATTTTAATAAAACCCAATGGAAAGTATGATTTAAAAGTTACTAATATGTTATTAATAAATGATCACAAAAAAAGTATATAAAATGAAATAATTTTTTATAAGGATGTAAAATGAAATATTAGGATACTTAAGTTTGTTTAACTATAGGTTATATTGATTTCTACAGAGATCGGAAATAATGTATGTTATTTTTATAACCTTATTTACTTCCTTCGAGTTATAAGATTTATTATTAAACCTTTTTATTACATGTTTGATTTATTATTACAAATTAAATATATGTGTTTTATTTTCACATTATTTTTTATATTTATTAATTATAACATCATTATTAGATGACTCTTACATTATATATTATGCTACTTGTAAGGGTTTCTTGGTCTCAATTTCTATTTCATGGGACATGCTTCAGGTTTTGAACCAATATAATTTTATATGGATACAAATATGATAATTTTTTTATAACATAATGAATTATATTTTATTAATAATAATTTATTTCAATTTTATGCTATATATCTCTCAAGGGTTCTGATTTGAATGTTACTCAGGTCATAAGTTTTCTTTTCCCAACCTCATTTTAAAATCGAGATCTCCCAAAAGTGATAATCCATTTGGAAAATTTTTAGTCCTTCATTCTAATATCATAATCAATTTATTTTCATCTAGATATCCTTAGGGATATTTTTTTTATTTACATTATTATTAATAATAACATATATAGTCTTTTAAAGTGATGTTGTTTATAAAATAATTATTTTAAGAAAATATCAAAAAAATTGAATTTATTTTTATGCTCATATTATTATATTTGAATCAAATATTTTTGGATATCCCTTTATTAATTTCCAAATAATTAAATTTATCATTTTCAATTACATTGATGTTTCGGAAAATGTTTTAAAATAAATTCAATTTAACATTTTTAGAATGAATCTTTTTCAATAAAAATAATCACTTTTAATGTTTCAGATTGAATGTATATTTATACAGCCTCTTTAATTTTGTATAAAATTTTCCCTAAAAATTTTCACTTTTAATAAAAGAAATTATTATCCTCAATGTTTTATAAAATAATTTTTTAAAGGTTAATAATTTTTCTTAATTTAAAAATAATTTTTCTAATACTCATAAAATTGTGTTTTTCACCAATCTCAATATATCTAGAAATACATTATTCTTGATCAAGTTTATTAGTCAAATGTTGCCATAGACTTTATTTAAACTTATTTTTAATTTTTTTTGGGATAACTGTAGTAATTCATTTCTAACATTGTTTTTAATAACTATTCACTGTGAATATTATTCACATTTCATCAAATATATTTCCTTCATGAATACCCTATTTTCCATTTCCATGATTGGAGGGTTCCCACAAGATTTAATACATTTATTGATTAGGTAATTTAATGACAAAAATATATACGTTTCCACTATATGTTTAATATACCATATATTTAGTTGAATTTTATCTACCTAGAATGTTATTTAGTATCATTAGATACACATTTATTTTCTATGGGTTTATCACATTATGAATATTTATTGAATTATGAATTATTTTCTTTATGTTATTCCATTTCAAAAGGATATAAAAACAATAATATTTTCATGGGTTCTTTATGATATAATGAATGAATGATTCAACAGGACAATCATATGTATGGATGATGATGGGAGGGGATTTATATCAACATAAAATGGATTGGTTAAGATTTTATATCCCATGAGACAAAAACAAGAATAATGTAAGGAATGCTTGATTTAATATTGGAATATGGTAGGGAATCAAACTCTACAATGTTGTGGGAATTGGGTGGTGATTTCTTTTACACAAGGATATAATTACATATAATATTGTTTTTTCCACTACTTTTCTCTATGATATAACTAATTTCTATTTTATTCCAAAAATTTATGAATTTTACAGATATTTTAGTATCTTGTCATTTAAATCTACGTTATATTTCTTATTTATGCCTCTTTTATATGATATTCCACACTATAATATTATTCCATACCATATTACATGATTTATAATTAGTGTTCTATTGGGTATGACGTTATTATATATCATGATTATACCCATATGTTAATATTTTTATCACTTATGATTATTGATTGTTATCAAATATGTTTACCCTTAATAGAAATTTGAGCTCACACCTTCTTAGTTTTTCACTTTCATTAAATTAATAAAGGAAGTAATATATATGATTGTACAAGAAGATCCCCTTGTGTGGAGAATTTATTTGAGATTTAAAATAGTCATTTTGGATTAACTATTTTATAATGCAGTGGGAAAGATATCCATTGGATTCAATTAATAGGGAATTAATTACTTAAATCTTTATCATAACTCTCAAAATATATAAAACTAAACTATAACATATAATGTTAATGTAACATTAATTTTGAAAGGTTAGTTAATTTATAATGTGTGTTGAGGATAGTCAGTAAAGTGTAATTTTATTATAAGTGTATCTGAGAATGTGTCTCTTGGGATAACTCAGTTTGTATCAAAGAAGATTTTAGATTACCTTAGAGGTTATGTTGATATTTTCTGAATATAAATTAAGAGTTAAAAAAGTCAATTAGGATGGATAGGTTAATATTTATCATAGTTTCAATCGTTTAGTTAAACATTTAGGTTAGATATATTGAATATTTTACATAAATAAAAGGGTTATTATGAAAGAGATTTAGTAAAATACCATTATATTTGTCTATAGGACATGTCCAAATATAAGATAATATCTCGATGTTTTGGTATTGTTTTGGGTATGTTGTTTTCCTAGAAGTTAAATACCGATATAGATGTTGGAAATTAGATGCATCCATGATACGAATTCTCCAATGGGAAAATCCAATAAAAAATATGGTTTGGTATAAAATATATACTAACTCAATGTATGATGATAGGGATTAATACTGCACACCTATCCAGACACTCCTAGAGGATTTTTTTTATAATCACTCCCTATTTATGATTTATTATGAATCATTTGTTAATTTATGTATGTATTTTAAAAAAATTTAGAGACACCAACCTAATGAATCCAATATTGAACAAATAATGATTTAGAGTGAACTGAAATCTAGTGTGATATTTTTAGAGAGTAAGAAATTATGAGGCTATGTTTTTTATAAGATCATTTATGATTATTTTATTATGATGTTAATTATTAATCCCACATGTTATCACCTTTTAGTTTTTGTAAAGTTTAATTCTAAAATTAACCAAGTAAACTATATATTCTCTACGAAATTCACTAACTATCCCATTTAGAATCCAACCGGATAAGTTCTAGATTGAGAAAAATTGTCATTTTGTACAACTAGTTATCAAGAATTTTGTTTAACATCATAAATTAAGTTTAGTTTCCAAAATTGATAAATATGATAATGATGGAGATTCATGTAAATTTAGGTTATAAAAGTCATGAATGATATAAGATTTTATTTACTTAATGTCAAAAATCGGTGAATAAGAACCAATGAAAATGTATCAAATGAACTGGATTTTTTTATGTGTGGAAATAGAGGTCATAGAACAACTTATTTCTAAGATAAAGTGAAGATCTCAGTGGACATGGTGAATAAAAAAATGGTTCTTGCTAAATTAAGTAGAAAAATTCGTTATATTAAATGTGGGAAACATAGACATTATCTAATTCAATGATAAAATCAAAGGGACAACATGGATGATGGGGACTATAAAATTCAATAAAATTAGAATTTATAGAAAATAAAAACTATGAAAGTGAGTTATGGAGATGATGGGGTTTTATGAAAACTATTCATCCACTCATAGACTATTATTGATGTGTTTTATTCTTTTTATACACACTCCTTTATACATTGAATGATTTCTAAGAACATAAAATTTCAACCCTGATGAATTTATGTAATACAATTAAAATAATATAATGGAATGATTATTTCATCCCAATAATATATCTATTCTCTGATGATTGTTTTTTGTTACTGATAAAATATTATTATACTTCATTTAGATGAAAATTGATTTATATCTATTTAGAGACAATGATAATTTCTAAAGATAGAGAATAAAATATAAAATTCATACGGACCAATGATCACCACTACACACATGATGATTATAATATACCAATGGAAAATCACTACCAAAATATATAGGTCTTCATACTAAGTCATGAGGGGTACTTATCTAAAACCATTGGAGGGAAAATCAATATCCGTGATATGCCAATTATAAGGGATAATATGATTTGACTTGTCATACCCAAGATAGTAAGGTTGAAACATAAAATGAAATAAAATATTGAGTCATGTCTTTATTTTATATACCCATTGTTATTGTCATTTGTTTGGAATGATTATAATTGAGAGGATGAAATTTATTTATGGTGGGAAAATGAACATTCTGAATATTTAACCATGTATTGTCCTTAAATAAATATTATTTAAATAGATTATTCTATAAAAAAATTAACAATCCATGACATATAGATGATCATTATTAAGAAAATTCTAAAAATAAAAAATATCTATTTTATAAAAATATAGTAAAAATTATTGCATTAAGAGGATAAATGAATAATATGATTTAATATTAAACAAGATTATTCTATCTCTAATATCTATTTCTTGTGATAAATAATTTGTTAAAATACATTTAAATAATAATTATAATAATATATATTATTACAATATATTATGTTATATATTATCATACTCTAAAATATAAATTGGTTTGAAATAATACTAAGAACACTTTATGTGTAAAAATGTTGACTTTTTAATGAATGAAGATTATCCTTAAATATTGTGTTTTCATTATAAATATTAATATATAATTTTTAAAATTTTAAAATAAAAAAGTTAAATAATAATTGGATTAATAATTTTAAAAATATATTATTATGATTTTTTTGATTTTTTTTTGAATACATTTATTTTTAGCAGAATCGTAAATAAATATCATTTTTTTATGAAAAAAACACTTTTATGATTTTATCATAATAGAATAATGAATGAAATTTATTTAAATTTTTTTATCGAAGTTATATATATTTATAATTATAAAAAAAGTTATTCAAAATTACTATATTATATTTATAATACCCACGTTTATCGTTTTGGAAAATTATTTAATTTTTTAATCATAAAAATTTCTTTATTTTCTTATATTAAAAAGTATTTTTCTCACATTTTGAATTTAAATATAAAAATAGATATCAAATTTTATATCCACATGTACATATTGATTAATAACTTCATTTTCATATTTTGAAATAAAAATATGACAACTAAGATTAATGTTAACTGTTCTGATAGTAGAAAACTCATATTTTCAATGAATAATTTTTTTAGCATCGTATTTTTTTATCTAGAAAACAATTAATATATTTATAAAAATTACTCTAATATAATTTTTAGACCAATATATAAATATATATATATATCATTGAATTATTAATCAATACTAAATTATATTATGAACACTTAATTATGTTAGAAACATTTTTCTACATAATTGTTTTTTATATATTTTATATTATAATTTAAATGTTAATTTTTTTCATATTATAAAATAAATTGGATTAAATAGGGAGAAATTTGGTTTCATAATTCCCAGTTTTGGTTAAATTATTTATTTTATATTTATTTTAAAACACATGTTTCTTGGGTGAAAATGAATTACCCCATTGAAAAAATGGAAAAAGTTAAAAAATAATAGTATATGACATTAATAGTGTTCAAAGTATGTGTGAAAATTACAAGTGCTATGTATAACAAATAATAACCACACAAAAATCCATTATATATCACATTTATATATAGTTACTATTGAATTGTTTCATTTCATTATTGAAAAATAGGGAACATTCACAAATGTACCATTTTATTCTGTTATCAAAACGGATATAGTTACACCACTTCATACTATATATATCCCTTTGAATTAATTATGAAAACTCACCAATTTTACAATACATAAATTTTTATCACACTATATCAGGTATTTTATTCCAAAATAATTTACATTCCCCATTAAAATCAATGTGGTTTCCAATTGAATTTTAATCTCTTCTATATAAGCATCTCACTTATCTTTAGTTTGCTTCCACATTTTATTATTTTAACACCCTAAATACCTTATAATATGATAAATTTTAAATTATTAAAATGATAAGAAGTTTTCATATTAATTGAAATACAAATATTTATTTTTACAAGCCCCATAGAAAATATAAAGGAATTTTGATCGAGTATTTTTTTTGAGAAAAGATAAGTTAAATTACTAATCAAGAAAATGAGGCCTACCAAGCTAAGAAGGGAACGAGTCCACCCAACAATGAACACAGAATTTCAATAGTGTATACATGCACACGACCGCCTCTAAGAGGCGAAAACTAAATTTTTTCATCAAAACAATTGATGAATTGTGTTAATTATGGTATTGATTAAAAAATATGAAATACATATAATGAAATTATGATTCATAAAATACAACTTATCAAATTCATTTTTTGTAACGACCCAAACTTAATAAATAAAATTTTCATTGTGATTGTATTAAATGACCTATTATGATTAGGAAAAACACAAGGACTTATTTGGTTATATTATATCATATCTGACTTAAAATACTGTTATGAATCATAACCATTGATAATATATCCATTTAATAGTAATCACATGATTAGTATAAATACAGGGTTCTGATAAATCCAAGTCACACAGACAAAAGAAGTAATGGCCTCGACTAGTAGGATTGTACGTTATGAAGCCCATTTATCAAATAATCCATGGGAGATAACATCACTAATATTTTTCCATGACTAATCACAATATAATATTCAAATAGTGAATAATAATTTAAACTTCTTATGGTATAATTTCACGCTCATAGAGATCACAACCCAAACTATGTACGTCGAACAACCACCTGAAAATATCACCATGACACAACTTATCCTCAGGGGATTTGATGGTGTAATAAAGGTCTATGTATCAAGTCCCTAATAAAATGAATATCTTTATTATGTAGATTAATGTATATATATACTTATCATTGTCATTAATATTTAATTTTTTTTGTAATGATAAAAAAGAAATTTTATTTTTGTGTAATATGAAGTTTTAGTTAAGATATTAATTTTTTAGGAATTCATTAATTTAAAAAATAAATTATAATTGAAACAAAAATAAAATTAAATAATATTTATTTAATTTAAATGATAATATTATTTTAATGATTTCAAATGTAATTGTTAAATGGGTTTGAAAACTATTATCATCCAAAAAAGCAAAATTTCTCAATAGATTTCTATTCTTATTTTAAAAGATAAAATTCACCTAGTTAAAAAGTTATTCACCTAAAATAAATACTATTTTTGGAATAATCACATTGAAATTTTCAAAGAGTGAATTTATTATAATTTTCCAAGACAATCAAATTTTTGGGTAAAAGTTAAATATAATATAAAAATATGGTGTGTATTATGACAACATAATGACACAAAATTTACACAATAAATTATATAAAGGATATACACAAAAAATATTAGTTTAAAATGTAAAATAATGTGTTTTTAGGTTATTTTATTAATTTTATAATTATTTATAAATCCTACCAAACCAATTTTATATTTTAACCATTTAAAATCAATTCTTTATAAACATGACTCACTTATACTTCACCAATGGTGTCATTTTAATGATTTAAAAACATGTTCTTATAAAATATTTAAATACACACCTATTTCTTATGAAGAATGGTAAAAATCATGGTAAGGTTTGTGGTTTTATATGGGGGTTAAAACCTATGTTTATGAAATAATTAAGAACTCCCTTATCTTTGCTTATATAATATCACCCAAGAACCAAATAATCATCACTCAAAAACCATTTAGAACATCCATACACTGACCTAACCTCTAGAGTGTTCTTCTAAGATTCACCAATATCTATATAAGCACTCATAAGCTCTTGGAATCACCCTTAAATAGTAGGGGACCTCCATATCTTCTTCTCAAATCAAGCACCTTCTTTGTATTAATACCTTTTAATATCAATTGGTTATGTTATAATGACATTATAAAGATCCCTATGCATTCCAATTTTTGTATTAACAATGATATATAATTTATCTAATCTCATTATAGAATGTACCTAATCCATTACTAAGCCAAAATTTAGTATGTGACCATCTCGTTCTCCACTTTATTCAGGCATATACCCTATTTTATGCCTTCTTATTTCCAATTCCTATTATTGGAATAGTTTCTTACACATTCATATTAATTTTATTTTAATATAGATATGATGAGAGAAACCATTCAATATAATTATTATTTATTATATATTTATGTACTATTGAAATTTCATTATGATTTTTCATGAAAAATGATTATTTCTTGAATATCCACCCCCATTTACACTCAATGGTATTCACGTAGATGTACTTTTCCTTCATTTATTTGGGAAACCCATGAATGTAAACCAAAATCCATGATACTGGGGTCGAAATTTATTAAATAAATTTTTATATTGTTTGACTTATGTTGAACACTTATGCATTTAAAATATATGAAAGTGATGAGTGTGCCTGAAATAATATAGCACTCTAATTCATTGGGTAATGTATCGTTATCATGAGATGTTGTGTATTGGATTAGGGAGTGAACCTAATCCATTATAATATATTTTTCTACCATCTTATTATTTATTGGTATTTATCTTTGATGTATGTTTATGATTTCATGTTTAATTATCTCCACATTACCATGTTACCTTTAAGTTATCATGCTATAACATGCCTCATTGTTCATGATTATGATTCTCACCTCTTAAATGTCCCATTGAATTATGTATTTTCTAAAATGTAACACTTTCTAGACGTTATTTTTTATTTATTACCTAATTAGTCTTTATAGATCACCCCTTTAATATATATATATTGTCCCTGGAATATCCCATATAGTTTTAAGAATGATGGTAAATTATGAGCATGTTAAGGAAGTTTTCACTAATACTGATGTAACCTATGTTTTACATAGTTATATAACAAACATAATTACCCAAAGTCGCTAGAATTTTTCAATAATCAATATTTGATTAATTTTATTCTTATTTATTAAATCATGAAATAATGTTTAATAAATACAAGGGTTTTCATACATTAACCCCTCTAATTTTTTTAGAATTTATAACATTAATTGTACACACATACATACTACCATGTCCATAAAGTATATTTTTTTTGAATATAGTATTTTATTAATTATGAAACATTATTAATATATAATTCATCAACATTATAACATCTACATAATATCATTATACTTCGTTAATAATGTTATTATAACCAAATTATACTATCAGAAAGCTTACCATTAATTATAGCATGTTCATGTTTGGGTGGGTTAAACCACCTACATGAATGATGATATATATTTCATTAATGGAAGAATAAGGTTAATTAAATACTAATATGATTATATAATATTATGAAAATAATGTTTGGTTTAGTGTTATTAAATGTATACATTATTTATTTACCTTTTTACAAATATACCATCATTTATCAATAAATTATCAAAAATATCTCATAGTTATTCCATTATCATGAAATATAATTGAATTCTTATGGAATAAGATAATAAATTTATAATTTAATATATCATATTTATTCTAGTACCTTAAATAATGTATTAATTAAGAACATGGTATCAAATAATGGATAATGAAATCTATATCATAGATCATTTACGAAATAGTTAAACTTACTCACACTCTATTGTCAAAATAATATATAAATAACTAATATATTAATAATAAATGATCATAAATGAATTATATAAATGATGATGTATATTAATAATGTTATTAAATGTAATATTAATTTATTTATGATT
Source organism: Viscum album (assembly GCA_963277665.1). NCBI lineage: Eukaryota > Viridiplantae > Streptophyta > Magnoliopsida > Santalales > Viscaceae > Viscum > Viscum album. The sequence continues at coordinate 826,915,174 of OY728157.1, forward strand.
GTTGTACATGTAGTTAGATAGAATTTCACTACACTGGCAAACAATTTAATGGTTTTTCTGAAGTTAATTTCCTTCCATTGAGTTACGTGGTTTATTATTAAACTATATTTTTACATTATTTATTTATTCTACCTAATGAAAAAATTAATAAGTATATACAATTTTTTATAATCCTCACATATAACATCATTATCTAATGAATCTTACCTCAAATATCATATTTTTTATAAGAATATCCAGATCTCAATTCTTATTTCATGGGGCATGCTTCTTGTTATTCACAAATTTAAATTTCAATGAAATTTATAATGAATGATTTTTATATTTACATAATGAATTATCATTTATTAATGATATTTTTAAATTAATTTCAAGTTTTCACTCTTCCAAAAGGATTTGATTTAAATTCCAATCAAATCATAAGGTTAACATTCCCAACATCCTTTAAAAAACAAGATTTCATAAATATGATAACCCATATATGGAATTTGTATTGGATTTCTTTATATATTAGAATCATTTACTTATCCTTTGGTCATCCTTGATGATCCTTATTCTCTATTATATTTATTTAAAAATTTAATTTTTATTTTCATTAAAAATGTTGTTATTTTGTCAAATGTATTTTAATATAGATATATATATAACCGAATTTTAATTTATTCTCATGTTTTTATCTTAGACTCCATGTTTTAGGTATATCCCTATATTTATTTAAAAAAATGAAAAAGCTCATATTTAACTATCATGATCTTTTTTTAAAAATATTATAGAATAATATATTTTTGATGGTTTCCAAATGATCCATATTCAAGAAAATTTCACTTTTAATTATTATGTGAGATTGAATCATTCATTCATATTAATTGTATTATAGGAAACATTATCTCTAGGTTTTCATATTTTATAAAAACATCTTATCAAAATTCTTTTATAAAAAAAATTTATTGAAAAATTTAAAAAATGGTTCATATTTTTGAATTTTTTTTAAAACTCCTAAGAAAATGTTTTTCACCTATGTCAACATCTCATGACATATTTTATTTTTGATTGAGGATATTCATTAAGTTATAAAATCATACTTTTTTCTTTATATAGATTATGAGATTTTATTTTTTTATTTGAGGAGTGATCTATGACTGGATTTTTCATTTTTAACTATTAACTATGTATAGGAATAACCATTCTTTATACACATTTCTTTTGTGAATACCCAATTTTTCATTTACATGATTGAAGAGTGTTCAAAAAACTTCTATACATAGATTGATTGAGGAAATTAAGGACTAAACAATATAAATTTATTTATATGGTCTGAATACCATATTATTAATTGAATGGAATCTCTCAATAATTATATTTAGCATCATTAGATACCCATTTTTAGATGGATTTATCATGTTATGGTTATTGATATAATTGTGAGTTATTTTTTTATGTGATTTCATTTAAAAAGGATATGAAATCAATATTATTTAAATGGGATATTTATAATATGAGGAATTATTGATTTAATTTGGAAATCATATGTCTAGATGATGGTGGTTGGGGTCATATATCACCCTTCAATACCTTGATTATAGTTCTATATCTCATGAGATCACTATAGGAATCATGTAAGGAATTGCCACTATATTGTTGGATTCATATAGGGATGCTTGATCCACTATGTTATGTAGTGTACTATGATATGATTACATTTGATAATGTTAGTTCCACTTAATTTTCTTTTTATACTCATTATTTCAAGGATATTTTAAATGATCTTGATTGCTCTAACTTTATGTATTTATTTTACTTTAATGCTTCGTAACATTCCACGTTTATTTTTCTTTTCTAGGATATTACACACTTTATTATTATTCCATGAATTATCCCATTATTTTAGATTGATGTATATTTGGATGAAACATTCTTATATATATTAATTATACCCTTATGAAAATATTATTTCCAATTATGAACATTTAATTTTAGTTCCTATTGTTACCTTAGAGAGTTTTTGATATCGCTCATTCTTATTTTTTCATTTTTCCTAGGTTATGAAAGGAAGTATTGTGTATGACATAACAATAAGACCATATTTCAGGGAGATATTTTGGGATATTTTGAAAACATATTTTAGATTAATTAGTTCCATATATAGTGGAAAATATTTCTATTTTATACAAGGAACATTAGTTATACTAGTTAAATATTTTTTCTAATTACTTAAACAACTAAAATAAATTTGTTCATACAATTTTAGTATTATATTATTTTAATGATATTTTAATAAAATATTTTTATCTAAGAGAGTGTGAAAAGTATATTTCTATTACAACCAAATCAACAAGTTTAGGTTTTGGGGTACCTTATGACTTTTGGTAGATTTTTAGGGGGTAAAAAATACTCATTTTTCTAGAAAACCTCATTATAATCAACATGGATGAAACCAAATAGGAGAAACTAATTTTAGAATTTAAATTTATTTTAATATTTAATTTATTAATTTTAGTCCTCCAAAGGGATCGATATTACATATGAGAAATAAAAATGAGACATACAAAATGCTTAAATTCATAAAACAAGACTGTCTAATATAATATGATGGTTATTATACTATATATATCATTTAAAATTAAATAGGGTTCACATAAATAGATATGTAATATCTCTAATCATTTTTAGAGTATGTTGATGAATAATTCCATATTTTTCAACAAATATAATTTGATCATTTTTCATTTTTCCAAGGTAGTCATTACAGGTAGTGTGAAGCAATTATAGATATATTAGACAAAGGGAAGGCTATAATAATGGTACCTATAATAAAAAAGGAACATTATATAATCATTAATAAAATATCTCTACTTAAGGAATTAAGAATCGTTATTGTTTATTATAAAATCTCCCCTCGTCATTGATCATGAATTTATTCTATTTAAAGTTTTTAAAATAAGATTAATGTCAATTGGATGGAATATTTTTTTTAAAAGGTATTGAAGCTAGAATTTTCACCCACGTGGTTCAATTAAGAGGAAAAGGTAATCCACATAGGTATCCACCATGAAGGTTGCACACACTATTGATAGAGGTTGTTAGAAATTAGGTAATAAATCTATTTAATGTATGAACTATATTTTTAATCTCCAATAGATCAGAGGTGATCCCATTTAATTATTAACCAATGAATGGTTGAATTATGGTGCTCTTGAATGAGGATAATAAGATAATAAACACCAGGCTGATCATGGCATAATGGGTGTCCATGGACTACCCAAAATTAAAAGACTCCACATAGAAAGAAAATTTTCTCTTCCCATCATGGAGTATATATTTGAATATTTATAATGGAATTTTTTGTATTTATTCTAGGATGGATATTAAATATAAAAATAAATTTATATTACACATGTTTACCAAGAGATGAGTGCCATTACATGACCTTATGAGGATTATTCATACTATCAAATGTCATTCGACATGGGAAATTCTCTAAAACCATTCTAGTGTTGTCTGATGGATATCTTCCATGACAGTATGTAGAACATATTGTAAATCTTGATGAATGATTTTAATATATTTGAGAATTTATTCCACATACTCTTGCTGAACATGGTGCTTGTTTTAGGGATATATAAACAAACTATATTGGATCTTAATTATGATGATGTCCACTTTATGGTATGTCATGGCATTGGTTTTTGCAATAAAATTAAATGAAAGGAATTGAAAATGTCCATGAAAAATTCAAGGTTATCACTATCCATACCATAAAAACTAAAACCCAAGAAATTATAATCTTTCTTCTATATTTAGGATTGTATTGATTATATTTACGTGATTTATATAATATTTATAAATAAATGATATACATATTAAAAAAATTACATCATTGAGTTAGATAAGGATATAATAATATCTTATTGGATTTTCAAGAAAAGGTTAGTGGAGGACGTGATCATGATTTACCCAAATTGGAATGATCCATTTGAGCACATGTATAATGATAGTTATTTTGAAATGGGACTAGTGCTTTTTTAGTAAGTCAGACATATCATTCTACCATTATATTATTCAGTCTACATGTTATATATAACGAACCAGCCCGAGTGGGCCCTGAACCTGTCACCCCAGCCAGCCCGCGACTAGTATCAAGAGGTGTTCCCGGTCCTCCGAGGATAAATACAAGCACCAAGGACATCAATAGAGTAAACTATGGAATTATTTAACCCAAATATTAATAATCAAACAAACAACATAATGAAATGGACAACCCAAAGTACATTTACATAAAAATTGAACTGAACATTATTTGTAAAACAAACTGTAAGTACCGATAAAACAACAAACTCAACTAACTAAACCTTATAACTAACTAACTATAAGTGACTCCAATAGTCACTCTCTAACATAATTATCGCACAATTACTATATCAATCGAACTCAAGCTGAAATCTACACAAGGGCTAAAAATATACGAAGACCATAGGAGTGAGTATTAAAACTCAGTAGGTTAGCCCGATATTCTATTCCCTAATGAAATTTAATTAAAAAAGAAACTTCAATTTAATGTTTTAAATACAATATATAGAGGTATGTTTTCCAAATGAGGTCCCATCCTATAAAAAATTACGTGAAAAAACATGTATGTTTTATAAACAAAAATGCTAGTAACAATTTTCAAAGAGGTGAAACGTAAAAATGAAAACTGTTTTCAAGAGGGATTCTTTAAAGAATGTACAAATTTAAATAAATCTTTCATGTATCTGAATTTACCAACCATACACACCTTATTACAATAGTGAGTAAAAAATATCCAATGAGCACAAGTCACGGGAACACCCTGATGCACTAGTTAGTTGTAAGCCCCAGGTACCTCGTATCATGGTGAAGGAAACCATAATAAATATATGTTCTCAGGCACATGAGACACTAGTAGCAAGAATACCCAATACCTAGTGGTCCTAAAAAAACATCATCATCATAGTTTATTTAATATTTTCATTTTCAAACTTTCTACATGAAACAAGGGGCCTAACCCCATGAGATAACTTCCATTCTAGTACATGTCCGCCAACCTAGATACCCAAGATTCCCTATTATGCTCAATAAAGATAGAAATATTATCAAATAATATATCCGTGTGAAAATTATATTCCCCAACCATAAACACAAAAAAATCACACAAACTTGCTTCACATTTTTTTCATAGATCAATAAATCACTATAACTTTTCATAAAACATTTTCAATGAGAGTAATGAGGCTTTGCACATAAAAATCATTTAAAAACACTATTTTATGTATAAAATCACAACAAAACCATACCCAACCTTATTTTGAATCCCTAAATTTTTTTTATAAAATCATTTCATGGACCATAAAAACAATCTCAATTGAAACAACATGGTATATACATGTAAAACAGTCATTCTTTATTTTTAGGAAAGGCCAAATGGCCCTAAAACATTTTCCCAAACCGACATTTTCAAAGACAAAAATAAAAAATTTAATAAGTATGTGATAACCCACCATTTTCATATTCAAAACATTGGTTAAAACATTTCAAATATTCATATTACTTATCAATTACAAAACCCTTTTTATAAAATTACCAAACGGGCCTTCCATTAACAACACATGTCAAAATACCTTCAAGCCAATAATCATTCTTTTTAAAAAATAAAACATGCTTGGAATCCACAAAAGGAACCCAAAAACATTTATTTACCCACATATAATGTAATTATAAAGATAATCCAATCATTTTATACCATATTCATCACATAAAAACAAATAGATAATCTTAACGAACACATGGCATTCATTAAAAAAACAATTCATTTTAAGCACTAAAAAATGATTAAAATATAAATTTCATGCCATAAATTTATTCAAGATACTGAACCATGTTAAAAATACTACAAACCATGTTCATAAGTTATGAAATAATTAGAAAAACACACGGTGTGCACCATTTATAAAAACTACACCACTTTACCAAAAACACGGTTTTAACTGCCACTTGGCATAACAAAATAATTATCCAAAGTATAAATTAAATTTTTTAGATTATGAGAAAGATGAAAAAAACATGAAATATATGAATCTTAAATAAAAAGGTCATGTTACATGGGAAACCTACCTCAAATCTTTGGCGTAATGGAAACACACAACGAAATCACCCACCGCGGGTTTATAAACCCTAAAACTATGAAGAACATAAATAAATGAATATAAAACTCCTAAAAAATAATTACAAATACATAGACCTAGGATTTTAATTACCATGAAAAAATAAATAACCATGAAATAATTGATGGAGGAGGAAGAGGGAGGATAAGGGAGATGAAATATGAACGTGAAGACTATAAAATTCATCTTATTCCATTAGATATACGCCTATAGAGGAAAGAGAATTGCTTAAAACATCATTGGGAGTCTTGTAAGGATAGGAAAAAACTTATAAATAATAATTGAAGAAAAATAGTACAAATTGAATGATTTATGAATGAGGAAAATTATATTTGGAAAATGTTGATGATTTGGGAAACCTAAAAACGTTGCGCCCTAATCCATGACTAATATGAGCTCTAAAGAGGTAAAATGGAATATGGGGGGTGAATTTATATATCTTGGGATTTATTGGATTGTGAAACACGTAAAATTATAAAAATTGAATATGATATGAAAGAAAAAAACTATTTTTTAAAAACTGGAAATGGGCCCACAGTCTGGCCTAATACCTGAATCAATAACAAAAAATCACCATGCTTATGAATTCATAAGGGGTCCAAAAGGATATGGTGGTATGAAAATGATAAAGGAGGCCATGTTGTTTGTTTAATAGGTAAAAAATGATTAATAAAAAGGATTTATAATAGAAAAAAATTGTATTTACATATAGATATGTGTTCACGGTTTGGCCCAAATCATGAAGTAACCACCCTTTCTCCCAAAACATCAATACAGGAAAGGGGGAAACCAATGTTATAATATTAGTAATACATGGATCTTAAAAATCATCATTATTATCACCCAATATAGAAAAAAATGATTCATATTTAAAACTAACCCGATCAAAACAAAGACATTAAAAATTGGGTGTGACAACTATCCCTACCATTAAAACATTCCACCCCAAGAAAGCCATAACACATTCCAGCTGAAAGATCAAAACCTAGGGATTCCCTATAAACATGGTCCAGAATCTCAATACAAGGAAATATCATCCAAAATCAATAGAATTTATTCTTCTAGCTCAAACAAAACACCAACTCACAACCACTTCCTGAAAATCAATGGAAAATTCAACCAACCACCTCCAGAACAAAGCCAAAACCCAATTGTTGGGCCTTCTCCTAATGATCCAAAAAAACACATAAAAAATCACTCATGAAAACCAAATATGTAAGGGGAGTATGGAATTGTCTCCCCATCGTTAGGAAATAACTAGAAATAGAAAAGTTTTTTTTAGAAAAATCAATGAGACCTGTGGTGGGTCTCCCCCCACTAGAACCCAACTAGAAACAAACAAACAAGAATTCCAAATTAACTAGAATTGGGCCTCACTTGAACAAGTCCACCTAAAATCTACCACAAAAACATACCAATCCAAGTTAAGAGGGTTATAAAATGATCATTTAAACCATAACCTCCCGAACAGAGGGGGCAAGAACTGGCCCAACACTTTCTTGCATGAATCCAGACCCCCACAACTCGAGGAGATGAGGGAAAGGGTCCCAACCATTAGTCCACTAAAACAAAATAAAAATAAAAAATGGATCTACCTAAAATTATTCACCTATTAAAAGGTAACACAATGACCACACCATATTTACACTGGCTGTCCACACATGGACATTTACTGGAGACCCACATCCAGGAAGGCATAACCATAAACGTTTTTGTGAGGGGTATGTCTACCAAGATCATTATAAATAAAAGATATTAAAATTGATAAGGAACCACAATATAGACATAGAAACTAACATACCACAGTTGTGGAGGCAAAATCCCAGTCGAGCTGCCCACACCACTAGTGATTTCCTGACTATGGGAAAAGCATCAGTCCGAGGCCGGTGGCTAGAGCCCTAATGTTTGAAGCATCTATTACGCCGCAGTTAGGAGCTACGAATCACATTATCTCTTGAAATTCACTAGTTCAAAAAACATTAATACCCAACAGATACTAAGGGATACACACCACCATTATATCTTATAAAGAACGAGGATTGAAATTATCAAAGAACACGGTGAAACACAAAAAGAATCACCAAGCACAACTTCTATAACTGAAAAAATCATCATAACCAGAAGGCACTATAAATCTATACCAAATAGGTCTCTATTTCAAAAAAAAAAGATGAGAATTATTTGAAGAGATGGATCTTTCTTGTGAAACATGAGAAAAAAACCCTTAGGTTGATATGATAGAAATTATGCAAATAGAGAACTTACATTGGCCACGTCACAACATCCAATACATCTTTAGAAAACCACTGAAAATTACCCTCATACCAAGCCACCATCAAGATACCATATCAAGACACTACAGTAGTTCATCTTCCAGATCACAAGGAAGAATACTGAATAAAATAATCTTCTTAGACATAAGAAAAAACAATCCACATAACTGTCGGTTTATAAATAAATGCCATAATATTTCTTCTCAAAACAGTTTTTAAACTAACTTGGTGGATTTCCACATTCAACAATGGTGTTTCACCATGTCTCACTCACAGGTACCTTTCAAAACCACCCTAGGAACCCAACCACCATTCCATATGTTACATTTTTTCAGATATCAATAGAACCATGCATGTGAGAAACCATGAAAACATCAAATGCTAAATAAAAAAAATCACATTCCAAAAATCATATACCATCCAAAGGAATATAAACCACCAAGTTAAAACCCTTTTCAGATATTAGAAAACAAGACACAGTACATCGAGAACCGTTTTCTTAAAAACCTAACCCTTTTCATTTTTAATAACTTTTGAAACAATCATTCTACTCTAAAAAACCCCTTACCATTTTCTAACATTAGGTAAGGTATATTTTCATAATCTTGTGTCCATTGAGAATAATACCCATTCAAGGAAAATACCAACCACTCAAAACAAATTTCCAAAAACAATTCATCAGATTCAGTCACTTTTTAACATTCCAAAACACCATATTTAAAACAAATATTTAGAATCAACTTAAAATGATTCAATATTTCAAAAACAATATTTCAACATACCACGTATTTAGATTTGGGAAGATATAATCCTATTAAATCATTTCAAATTCCTCCTGAAACATTTTATCACAAAAAGAACAAACTTCCAAAACTATTTATATATTTACATTTTGAAAACTCCTTTTCCCCTTTTCAAAAACCATCCACTCCTTTAAAACCCAATTTTACTATTCTCATACTACTATCTTCAAAACAAAATTCCAAGTTCATGAAAATTAAAATGGACCCACAAATGGGAACTTCTGTCAGGGGTGACTTGACCATATGGTCGACGGCTATATGTCAAACACACCACAGAAACATAGAATCTTCTTAGTAACATTCCTCAAGCTCCACATGGATTTCAAGGCCCTATTATCACACATAGACCATTAGTCTAACTCCCATTGTCATATCCCAACACCATACAATCAAAATAACAAAAGACACTAACAAAAGTTTACTTTCTATAGACACCCGAGGATCAGAACAAGTAAGAGTTCACGATGCTCTTCCAAAACTACCCCTAAAGTCCCAAATATCATACTTTATCTACCATTACATCCCCAAATAACATAGGTCACTCAGTAATGTAAGGTATACTATGATCTGACCTCCATTGATACCATTTTTTCATGAACCTTCTAGAGTCAACCCTGAACCTGTCACCCTGACCAGCCCGTGACAAGTACCAAGAGGAATTACCGATCCAACCGGGATGGAGACAAGTATTGAGGGCATCAATAGACTACACAAGGTAAATATTTCTCCCAAATATATACAATAAAACAAATAACTAAAAGAAAATGACATCCCAAAATACATTTATAAAAAAAATTAACTAAACATTATTGGTACAGGAAACTGAAAGTACAACTGAACCAATAACTCAACTGACCAAACCTGATAACCAACTAACTCCATGTGACCCCAATGGTAACTCTCCAATACAATGATCCCACATCAACCAAGGTGATCGCATTTAAGATGAAACCTACAAATGGGCTTAAACAGAAGAAGACTATAAGAAAGGGTATTAAAGCATTATAGGTTATCCAGATATTCTATTACCAATTAAAATCCATTAAAATATAATAAACATGAATTTCATGTTGTAAATAAAATATATAATGGTATTTTTTTCAAATGAGGTACTATGTGATAAAAAAATTACTAGAAAAAACTTTCAGGTTTCATAAACACTAATGCTAGTAAAAATCTTCCTAGAGATGAAACATTAAAATGAAAATAGTTTTCAAGAGTGATACTTCAAATAATGTACACTTTTAAAAAAATCACACATGAAACTTAATTTAACAATCAAATACACCATATGACAATAGAAAGAAAAAATATCCAATGAGAAAAATTCACAGGAACACCCCTAGGCACTAGTTAGTTTTGATCCCATAGTACCTCGAATCTTAGTGAAGGTAACCATAATATATATATGTTCTCATACACACAATCCAATTTTAGGGAGATTACCTATAATTTACTAGACATCCAATAACATCATCATAATATGTTTTAGTTATTTTTGTCAGTTTCAAACTTTCTATGTAAAATAGGGGCCAAACCCCATGAGATCATTATTATAGTAGTATACATCCCCCACCTAGATACCCAAGATTCCCATTAGTGCTCAATGAAGTTACACATATTATAAAAACACTTTACACATGAAAATACAATTCCCAGACCGTAATCACACAAAAATCCCACAAACATGCTTCACATTTCGTTCACAGATGAATAAACCACATAAAAGTTACATAAAACAATTTCATAGAGTGTAATGAAGCTTTTTCACATAAACCCCATTAAAAAAAACTCTATTAAAGATAAAAGAACAACAAAACCATACCAAAACATATTTGGAATACCTAACAACATTTAATAAAATAATTTCATATACCATAAAACAATCCCAATTGACGCAACATCGTATATACTTGTAAACCACTCATTCTTCATTTTTAGTAATGGCCAAACATGCCTTTAATCATTTTTACCAAACTAACATTTCTCAAAGCCACAAATACAACATTTAAAAAGGATTTTTGAACCCGCCATTTTAAGATTCAAAACATTGGTAAACTCATTGAATATATTCTTATTATTTATCCAATACACAACCGTTTTTATAAAAGTTCCAAACGGGCCTTCCATTAGCAACACATGTCAAAATACCTTAAAACTAATACACCTTTTATCTAAAAAAACCTACATGGAATCCACATAACAAACCCAAAAAATTTCTTTTCTCACTTAAAATATTATTATAAATCCAAACCATTCATTTTAAACCACACTCAACACATAAAAGACAAATGAGAAACATACCGAACACATGGCATGCATTTTTTTTAGCAAAAAATTCATTTTAAGCACTATAAATAGAATAAAACATAAATAGAATGCCATAAATTCAATCATGATAATGAACCATGTACAAAATACCACAGACCATGTGAATGAGTTACGAAATCATTTGAACAAACATGTGTTGTGCACCATTTAAACAAAACTACACCACTTTACCTAAAACAAGATTTTAACCGCTACTTGGCACACCAAAAAAATTATACCAAGAATAAATTAAAATTTTCAGAGTATGAGGAAGATAAAAATAGAATGAAATATATTAATCTTAAATAATAAGGTCATGTTCAATGGGAAAACAACCTCAAATCCTTGGTGGAATGGAAATGCACAACTAAAATCACTCACTGCGGGATTATAAACAGTAAAACTATGAAGATATTTCCCAAATTAATATAAACTGCATAAAGAATAATTCCAAGAGATAAACCTAGGTCATGACTGAAAAGGGGTAAATAAATAACCATGAAATAATGGAAGGAGGAGGAAGAGGGAGGGGAAAAAGGATGAAATCCCACATTAGAAAGTAGAACACTATTCATATTCCCTAATATCTACACCAATAGAGGAAAGTAAATGGATTGAAAAATCTTATAGATTCTCCTAGGGTAAGGATTAATAATTAAAAGACTTTTTGGGCAAAAAAGTGTACTATTCTATTCATTAATGATTGAGACAAATTACCTTTGGCAAATCTAGACGATTTTTAGAAACATTGAGATTTTTTTTCCTAATTTTTGACTAACATGAGCTCCAAAGAGGGGAAATGGAAAAATGGGGTGCACCTAGGTTTATTGGGCTCGAGTGCGAGGTAGAATAACCGAAAATTAATTAAAACGAATAATATATAAAATATTTTTTAAAAACAAGCAAGAAATGGGCCCACAGAGTAGCCCAATACCTAAATTCACAAGAAAAATCACCATTCTTATGAATTTATAAGGGGTAATAAAGGATATGGTCGTTTGAATATTTTATGTTAGGACATGTGGGAAGTTTTATGGGTAAAAATTTTGAATAAAAAATGATCTATAATAGAAAGAAAATTTTAATTAAATTTGGATGTGGACTTACGGTTTGGCCCAAATCAAGAAGTAATTTTTATTTCTCAAAAAACATCAAAACAAGTAAGGGGGAACCAAAATTATGATGATTAAACATAGATAGAACTTCAAAACTAATCATTCATCTAACCCAAATCAAAATAAAAGGATCGGTATTTTCAACGAACTAGATTTGAACAAAGACTTGAAAAATAGGATATGAGATCAAATGTGGCCCAAATAAATTACACAATCCTAGTGAATGATATTTTTAAATTGGACTCTTAATTTTTTAGATTATAACCAAATACAGTGTTTGAAATATGATCTTAAATAGAAAAAATGCATCCCTACAATAACTCTTGGAAAAGAAAGATGATTATATGTGTTTAATTTGTTGGTCTCTTCTTCCTCAAGAATTTAATTTAGAAATATGGGATAAGGAAGGTAGGTATAATTTTTTTCACTTATCTCACATCGAATTACCTCCACTTGAATTGTAATAGGATCAAGAGATCTGGGAAAAAATTTTAGATGAACGTATTTTTTTAGTGATGGCGACACCTCAACCAGGGTTTTCTGTTATTGAAAATTTCATGTCCTCAAGAATGATTCACTCCAATATGTACTTAAAATGAAAGAATAGGTTCTTGGTGGATGTGAATTATTATTTATTAGAATACATAATCATATTCTTATCATGAAAATATGGAATTATTAGATTATTATATACCAGAATAAGATAATAATGGGATTTTTTACTGTATCACTCTTACCATCTTGGGGCCCCATGACCTAGAACAACTCATGTAATGATTTTATAAACTCATTTATTTTGAACCACCTTTCATATGTGTGCCTATAAATTCACCTTATGTTTTGATACATTGATCTATATAAGTAAAAAATTTTATTTATAATAAATGTATCACTAACCAATTTTGGAAGGGCGTATCATTAATGTATGGTATATTAATTTTATGGGGACTTCACCACCCTCTAATAGAATCATTTGAATTCTAGTTTGCACGGACTATGTCTCTATATGGCTGGAGTCTGTAGATACCACATGTGACATGTACAATGTAATAATAACAATCTTAAAAAAGAATACCATTATCTAGATTGGATTTATTAAAGTAATCATTAGTAAAAGGTATAACCTTTTTGATAAATCCATGTTCAGAAAAAAAATATAAAATATGAAATAGAGTATAATAAGTGAACACTATACCACCCTAAAATAGGATTTCATGATGATGAATAGAATTAGTAACTAAAACTGGCCCTATAAAATATAGTGGGTTCCTATAAAAAATTGTGGGAAATGAATGTGATGATTCATTACTTCAAAATATGATTTGAATCAATACACCTGTAGGAATGTCACCTTTCTACTTAGTTAATCATAAATAATTTCAATTTATAGTGTAAATTGAATAGAAATCATGTTAAAACATTATGAAACTAAATTTTGATCTCAAGACACATGAAGGGAAGTGAATAATTTGGATTTTTGAGTTAACTGAAATCTTTGGGGATGCATATGAAAATTCTATCATTTATAAGGACATAATTGAGGTGGTCTATGATCACATTATTGTTTTGATATGCTTTAAATATGAGAAAAATATACTAATTTTTAACTTTTAATTGGGGACTTTATTATGTAATATGAAATTCATGTGGTATTTTCCTTTTAAAGTGATAATGTCCTTTTACGCTGGTGTGATGGAGATCATAAGAGATATTGGGACAACCAACAATTCCAATAGTCTATTGTCAAATAATTATTTGAAAATGTATAACATAGTGGTAAAACATTTCAACATACATATTTGTTAGAAAGAGGCCCATGTTCATTTATTTTAAGATGTTAAATAGAGAAATCACCAGTTTTTAACCCATAATAATATAAAAGACATAATTTTTATATATTTTTTAGTGTTTTACAAATCTAATAGATCCTTTTAGTGTGTTATCAATTAATTTACATTATTCATAATATGGATATGAATTATATGATTATTTATTGATTATTTTCATATAGTTATCGAGATAAACATTATAGATGTCATAATGTATTTAAAAATTATTGGGGTACTCAAGTTATCATCGAGGGGATTAAAACTTCTTTCAAAATCATTATGGGAAAAAAATTTCAATTCCAAAGAAAACCACTTGGTTGGCACACAATATATAATTTTTTCACTATAACCCTATTTGGTAAAATAAAAAGCCTTAAATAAAATTAATTATCAATAAATTGGTATCTAAACTATGATCCCAAAAAATATAGGGAGGATGAAATCATTGTAACATGACTTTATTGTTTACCAATCCTTAAAGATCTTTCAAAAACCACAAATTTTTGTAATTTATCATGAAATTCAATTTTTAATACACCCCTATCATACATAAGATGAGAATAAAAACCTTTATTTAATATCAATATGTTTATATTTTCTCCACATTCCCTCACCTCTTTCATCCACATATAACCATGAAGCAAACCCATGGTCACTTTTTCAACTTTTACATTCTATTTCTCTTTCTCTTATTCTTCTTCTCCTTCCTATTTTTATTATTTTTCATTTTCTTTTATATTTTGGTTTATAACCCAACTCCCTCTATCCCCCAATATTTTTCAAATTTATTCCAATATCCATTCCCTTTTATCATGAGTTTTCATTCCAATTTATAAAACTGTAACATCTCACACACTATATACCGATTAGTTTTCTAAAAACACAAAATTCCTTTTACAAGACTACATCGACTTAGGGATTCCATGATATTATATTATAATTTATATTGTTTATTTCTTTTATTTATCTTTTATATTTTATTATTATATATTGTTATGTGTTTCATGTAATAACCCTGAATGAACCCCAAAACACACCATATCAAATATCCCTTCTAAGGAAACCCATTTACCCCTCTTTTAAAAACCATAAATCCTTTAACTCTATTTATCTAAAAAAGAAGAAATATAGGGATATAAAATCCTCGTAACATGGTTGGAATCTCCCCATCTATTCCTTGGATGTTAAATTCTATCTACACTTGAAATTAAGGTCCATCATACTAAGGGCCTTGAAGTTATCAAAACAATTTAGAAAAAAAATTCGCTTTGTTCATAGATACCTTCTATTATAAAAATATTTACATCATTGATGATTATAGTGAATTTATGAAAAGTAAAGATAAGTCTCATTATACATCCTAAAAAGATGATACAAGATTTCACTTAATCGGTATGAAATTTTCACTGGGTATTATACTAGGGAATATATGTATACTACAACATGGAATAAATTTAAATTATCATATGTAGTTGTTTCCACCCAATAATTTTGGGCTAATGTTTCCCAACCAAGTCCAATTTATAATCCCAAAGCATTCAAGGCATTATAAATAATGAATATAGTACACCGAGTTCCCCATCAGGTACTTACCACTTTCTTTATAACATTTTAGGGTAGTGTTTCTAATATGAACATATTTTTTATCCACTATGATTATAAGTATGTGTATCTATTTGGAATTAATTTAAAAACAATACCTCATATATATTTTTACTATGCCAACAAGAGTGGGTGTATCTTTGGGGGACCTTATATGACACTCTTGAATGAGAATAAAGGAACTGATTTTGATTTTAAATCCTTCACTAATCATGACACCCATATTTCTTCTGATATTAGTATGGAATGACTTATATATATACTTGAATTTTTTATTCATCTTTAATATTTTCATAGTGCCATGGATGTATTGAAAGAGGGGGTGGAGGAAGAACATTCTATACAATAGAATTCATATGAGGATCCTTTGGTTCCTCGACATAACCCCACTCATACTAAAATATCATATTTACCATCACTACATTAACTCCCCATTATTTTAAAGGAAAAAAAATATTTTTTATGGCATGTGTGATACACAATAATGGGCTTAAATGTACCATGAAAAATTATTATTTAAATATAATTGTTATAACATTGTTGTTGAATTAACGTGTATGAATAAAAATAACCACATTATGAAATATAGATAAAGGTCCAAATCAATATATTGTTTTTGATTAATTCAAATATAATAAAAACCAAATTATATGTAAAGTAATTTTATTAATCAAAAATATATTTTCTTCCAAAAATTATTTGATTAATTTTTGTGAGAAAATAATATAATTAAAATTTTAAAAAAAACATATAAAATATTTAAAAATGTAAACTTAATTTTGGAACAAAAAATCTAAAAAACTATAATAAATTTAAAATTTTAGACTTTTTAAGAAAAATGTTGATTTTTAATTGAATAGTGAAAAATAATTATTTTTATTGGAAACTCTATTATTGATTCAATCATTTAAAAAAAATATTTTTAAAATATATTAAAATCATATTTAGTTCTTTTACATAATTTACAACCAAATTATGGTAATAATAATCAATTTTATAGTAGATTTTCTATAAAAAATTAAAACATAACTGAATTGTTTTCTAAAAAAAGTTTTTTTTCCTTATTAATTTTTCTTATAAATTAATTTCATCCACATCATTAAATTTAATATTAAAAAATTGATTCCATATTTAGAATTAAGTGGCTTAAATTTGAAAATTAATTCTATTTTATTTGTTATCCATATGAGAAGTAACCAAAGAAAATTGTATTCACTTAGGAATGGATAAAAATAGTAAAATATTGTTAAACTTTATTATGTGGCTTTAAATATTCTCAAACACATTCCCTTATCCAATTATGTTGGCGGATATTTTCAACTTCCTAAAAATTCTATAATATATGGACACTTGGTTCCACATTTCTTTTATTATGACCATTATTTTAAATTATGAAAATAATAAATTCAAAATGTCTCTCTCTTAACATTAATAGAAATAATATTTTATCATCAGGTTAAAAGGTGACTGTATTATTTTATAAATATTTCTTTATAAGATAAATTAATTTTATTTATCATAGTAATTTATTTTTATATTTTTAGGGATGGAATAATTATACTAAATACTTTCTCAACTATGACACATTATTTACTCAATTAATATAAAAAAAAGTAAAATATTTAAAGACATTAAAATTAATGTAATTTGGTATAATTATTGTGCTCTATAAATTATATTAACAAATATGACCAATTATATGTGTGTGAATGGTTTTTATTTGAATTATATTTTTTTATTTCTTTTTCTTTATAGTTTTATTAAATAAATAATGTAAAAATGAAGTTAATGATATTATAGGAAAATAATATATTATTAAATTATTTAAAAATAAATAAAATATTATAATAGAACATGTGGATAATATATGGTATTAAATTGCATCAATTTATTATTTATGATCAAATTTTATCCTTATATGTAAAATCATATCTATTTAGGGGTGAAAAAAATATAACCATTATTAATGATAATATAGGTTAAATAAGAGGTTGAAACAAAAGATAAGGTTTAAAATAGCACATAAACCAATAAAAAATTAATTTTATATGTTATTTAAAATCTTACCTTACCTTCAAATATCAGGTCATTTAGATGAATTTTTATTGATAGTTACATTATTATAATTTTTTTATTAAATTCCATGAGTAACCTTCCCATAATTTATAAAAGGCAACCCCATCCTTTCCCTAATATAAACAACATTAATCCTTATATATCTATGAAACCATGGAATGTTATCATAATAAATTCCATATACATGAAGTATATGTGTTTCTATTCTTAAAATACATGTCCATCTGAATTTTAGAAAGGGTC
Source organism: Viscum album (assembly GCA_963277665.1). NCBI lineage: Eukaryota > Viridiplantae > Streptophyta > Magnoliopsida > Santalales > Viscaceae > Viscum > Viscum album. Next base: position 826,933,604 of record OY728157.1, read on the forward strand.
TAATGGAGGCCTACTAAAGAACAGATAAACATGTTAACTAATCTCTTTCAATTGGTTTCTTTTTTTCATCCTCAAAATATGTGTATTACTCATAAAATTATAAATTAAGTATCATAATGACACTTAAATTATATTATTACTAATAAAAAACTTTTAATAATCTTATATTTCATAAAATGGGAAGTAAAAGTATTACTTTTGTGTATTTACATTCTACCATCTCCACGCCGCAATACAATTCATTTTCCATCACTATATATCATGGATAGTTATTATGATGGGTTTAATGTATATATATGATATTAATGAAATAATTATTATTATTTAGTTATAATATAATACCTACCTTATTAACTATACAATCCATCAGAAAACCAAAACGTCACACATACATACATGTGGACTTCCACCTCTATGAAGGGATTTGATTTTATATTCATTTTATAATTTTCACAGATATTAATAACGGAATATTTAATTGATATATATGATATATCTGATATATTAAATATTCTTTAAATTTTAATTTCTATTTATATTCTTATCATTCTATCTATCAAAAATTAGTAAAAGTGTTCTGGTGTACATCCGACGTACCATCTCTATTAATGGTGAAATTCATTATTTTATCTTTATATTATAGGGAAGAACATATATATACATATATAATATATATTAAATTTAGTTCATTATTTAAATTATGATGATGTCAGAACCATGATTAATTTATAAGGACCAAAACTACAAAATTTAAATTCACATGAAAAATCCGAACAGTTAACCCTAAAAATAATGATTGTAATAAGTAATTATTAACAAATCAATATTAAAATTTTATAATTTTATCATATTTGATATTATAAATTTGATATGTATTATGTTAATATATTATAATTAATTTTAATATATTATATTTTATTTTAAATCACATTCAATGAAATTCCAACTTAAGGTAATGATTTATCATCTAAAATAGTCTTCTTTAGAACAAATGTTATGTTATGCACATATCATATTTAATGAGGTGTATATATGAACCATTTGAAAAAATATATATTTAATATACTTCTATTATTTATATTTAATGATTCATTTGATATTATACATTCATGGGGATTATGATTCAAAAGTTACCAAAGTGGTAATGGATTTATGATAAAATATCATTATTTTTCAAGATTGTTTATGATTATGTTATGATGATGAAATATTATAGTCCACCACTTAATAAAATCTTGAATATTGTTATCCAATATTAATTTATGTCAATTTCATTTTTTACATTCAATTTTTATTATTTAAGTACAAAATAGACCGAAATAAATGTTTTAAGGAAACCCAATATTATTTCACTCTTCGGTCAAAAATCATTTTACTTCAATATCAATGTCATCTAAAATTATTTCAAAAATGTTTTTAATTTTTCATGTTACTTTTTGAAGACATTTTTACCCATTATAGAAATTTTTTCAAAATATTTTTAATGGAATATTCTTGTTGTTTTCTAAATGAGATATTTTTTGAATTTTATTATAGAAGTTTGAAAGGATTTTTTAACTTACATGACATGAACATAATTTTCAACCATCATTAATATAAAATGCATTCAATATTAGGTTACAATATTCCAAGATAATTCTAAAAAAATCAAGTTATTTTATAATCTTTTTGAATCTAAATAAGTTATTTCAATTTGAAAAGGTTATTTTCCCCAAGAAATATTCCTAGTGACATCTTAAATAAAATTTAAATTATACTACCATCCTTTGATGATAAATATTATTTACTAGGGATATGATAAAATCATACCTCGCTTATTATTTATCTGAATGGTTTATGAGAATTATAGAAATGTGATTATGAAACCAAATTATTTACCACAGGTTACACCATGATGAAGTGTTTATCAAACCCATTTATTATTCATGAGTTGTCATATGATGAATTTTTATTGACTTTCTAGCACAAATATATATGATTTTTATTATAAAACTTGAGGGACCGTAATTATATATCCATCCAAGGAATTATTAAATATAGAAATATCATGACATAATAAGAACTATAATTGGAATGAACCTAATTTAGTAAGGGAATCTATCCTTATGGTAGTATCAAGAGTGAACATTGTCTACTATGATGGAATGGGGGAGAACCCAATCAACTATGATATTATTTTTAGTGAAACTTGACTACAGAGTAAATTATTTCCAATACTTTCGTGTATTCCACAAATCTAGGGTTTATTTTAATTTTATGATCTAATGGATATTATTAATTTATTTCTTTAGTATTAGGGTCTTATGAACTTATATTATTTTTAATCTAACTCAAAATTATGTTCGTTGATATATAAAGTATTATTTTCAAAAGATAATATCATGTTCTCAAACCCTTGTTCTCATTATATATTTATGTGACCATTATTGTCTCCCATGTTTACCTATAATTAGAATCATAACACACCATTTCTTATTATTCATGTCCCTAGGTGATTACAAAATGTTTTCAGAATGATATGTCTAATAAGGGTTATAGAGATGATGAAATTAATAGGAGATGACGTAAAACTCTTATGAACAAGTTATTTATGTTTCCATGATTCCAAATATAATTAACCTATATGAGTCTATCATGGAACATTATGTTAAATAATGAATATACATTTATACAGATTTAATTTCTATATATGAAATATATGGGTTGATATAGTTTTTATAAGAGAATAGTTTATTTACCTTTTGAAATTAGGATTAGAATTTTTTTTGAGATCCTTCAAGATAATCCTTAGTATATATGAGTTTCCAATGTTGTGATAAATAAAATAGTTGTACTTTCTTTGTATAAAATCCATTTCTGAATACTACAAGTTATTGTGGTTTTGAAATTGATGTATCTTGGGATAATAACATGAATCATAGTTGGCTGAATATATCTCAACCATCACTCTGGGACCCGGTGAGTGGGACCTAACTGAACACCTAGTTTGACACTCCCAAGATATATGGTTGGGTTAATTAAATATTTTTATGAACCATTATAATGTTTTTGAATAGATGATAACCAAAGGTGGACTGGGTTATACCTAAGGTATCATAGATTTAAAATACTGTGTTGTAGTTTCGAAATAATTGAATTTTCGAGATTATGTGGTTTACCACTATGATTGTTATTCCTAAAACAATGGTTTTTGGTTATATTAAATTTATGACACCTGGCGCAATTTTGTTAAAACTAAATTTGGATAAAAATGGATTGATTTTATTTATAAGAAACCATGTGAAACAAGATTATGAAAGAAAAATCATATGGTTATTCCTAATTATAAATATCAGTATACGATAAATAATTTCAACATGGGTGTGTTTCCAAGCACACCTAAAAAGAGAAAAATTATGTTTCATGAATTACATAGTGGGATAAAGGTTCAATTTTCTATATGTCATGTGTTATAGAAGAATTAAGTAGGGAAATGAATAAAATGAACGACAAGTTGTTGTGGGTGTGGAAATATAAGATAGAGTAATTAATTTTCAAGGAAAACGAAATGTTTAGTTAACAAAAGAGATGAGAATAATGGATTCCCTATGGTATTATCAATGGTTGAATGTTTTAAATTTGGGATATATGAGTATTAAAAAAGTCAATTCTATAAAGGGGAATCGCTAAAATAGGAACATTAAGGTTTCATAACTAAATGTTTTATTATTGATGATGAAGACACTACAAAAAAATATGAAATGGGGGAGGAATTATTGAATAAGGTGATGAAGACTAGATAATTTTCTAAAAGAATAGTGAATTTACTGAAGTGTTTATGATTTATAATGTGATAATTATATTGTATAATATTTTTTATGAATTATAATTTGGTTATAAGGATCCTGAAAATTTTATGGATTGTTCTAAAATAGTTTGTATTTAAGGATGTTTAAGAATATGATGTTTGATACTAATGACCTAGAAAATTGATTTAATGGTAAGGTGATATTTTATTCAAAAACACATGATTTGGGGAATGATATGAATTAATATGAGCCTTATTATGAAATAATGATGTTTATTAGTGATAAATATATTACTGATAAATTAAATGGAATATTATTTTTGACCATGGAACTAATTACTAATTTAATGACAATGTAATTTATGTTATATTTGATAGAGTATACAATAATTTATGATTTATGAAATATATTATACCACATAGTACTGTACATAAGGAATCAGTAAAGTGTAAATTTTAGAAAGAATATATATTTTCATTTATGTTTTATGGTAATTCATATTATTACAATGTTTCAAGAGATTATATTATCAAGTTATACACATATTTCATATGGGATATTTAGAGCTACATTATATTGTTTAAAGAAGGTTGTTGTGTTTATTTTGTAAATTTACTTACATTATTCCTAAATTTTTGGATTTTGAATTTGGTTAGACATATTTTGGACTTTTATTAATGTTAAATACTTATGGAATGGTTTTAGTTGAACATTGTATATTCTTGGTTGATGTAAATATATTGTTGATCATATTAGTAAACTTCTAAAAATATAATTTATTTTTGTAAATATATATAGACATGGAGAATGGGGTTTTATTCTTTTATAGGTATTATGATCCATTAAAATACAATTCTAATGCTTTAGGAATATAAATTCATCATGAATATACATTCCTTAGAGTAAGAGATGATGTGGAAATTAATTGAAGCTCAACTGAAGGATGAATGTCTAGATAAGATTTGGAAATAAATGAAGTAAGTATGACTTCTCGTGTTCTCTATATTGATATTAAAAAATACCACATCATTAAGAGTTTGATATTTAGATAAATTGTCAAACTTTTATTTTCATTTCTGAAGATTTGATATTCCTTTCACACATAAAAAAACTATGGTTTTATGGTCTTTAAAATACCCCTAATAACATTCTCTAATAATATTAATTAATAATTGGGAATTCTTTTTCTCTTCCATGTTTGTATTTCTACTTCCCAACAACATTATCCTATTTATAATCCATGTTTTGTGTTATTCAATATGACCTTTTTATTTCCATTTTCATCATTTAAGATAATGTTTCGTTAACATTTTTTGAAAAATCGGTTTTCAAAAAATAAGTTTTCAAATATCAATATAGTAATTAGTGATTAGAAGTTGAAATTTCTAGGTAGAACTTTATTAAATGGGGGGGAGAGAATTTAAAACCTATTGATTTGCAGAGAATAACATTATGTTCTATAGCATGTATAATACACAACATCGAGCTTAAATGAACCACAAATCATTATTTTTTAAATATGATAGTTATGACCTAGCTGTTGAATTGGTATATATTAATAGGAATAAAAACATTAGGAAATATTTAAAAATTAAATAATCTATTAAAATGTGTTGATTAATTCTTATAAAACTCAATTGTAAGTGAAGTCATTTTATTCAGCAAAACAATATTTTATTCAAAAATTGTTTTCATGAATATTTTTTTTGGAAAATAATATAATTAAAATTTTCCAATTTTAGAAATATTATTTGAAAAATAAACATCATATTTTTCTAAAAATCAAAATTATCTTATTCTAAATTTCTGAAAAATTTCGAAAAAAATATATTTTTTAGTTTATACTAAAAAATAATGATTTTTATTAGAAACTATGTTTTTTTATTCATGAATATTTTAAGTATCACATTTGAAATGGTATAAAAGTAAATTTAGTAATATAATATTAAGAATAGTCCAATTAAATTCATTTGATCTATTTTAGGATAGAATTTGTTATGAATTTTTTTTTATACTTGAATGGAATTTTTTATAAAAAAAATTCATTTTATATTTTATTTTTCTCTTAAATTAATTTCTACCACATATATTAATTCAATATTCAAACATGGATTAAATATTTTAAATTATATGTATCAATATTTTAATATCGTTCAATTTTATTTTTGGTTAATTTTTGAAGTTACCATATTAAATTTTTTTCACATAAGTTAGTGTAAAATAAGTAAAATATGGCTACACATTTGGATTATGTTTTTTAAATATCACTAAAAATTCATTATCCAATTTTATGGGGTTATTTTAGATATATCCATCAAGTTCTCAGATATATGACAACATGGTTCCATATTTATTTGATTATGAACTTTATATTAATTTATGAAGAGAATAAATAAAAAATGTCTCTCTCTGGTATTTTATATCTCTAAAATTTAATCGTAAGTTTAAAAATAGGATATGTTGAACAATAAAAATTTATTTAAAGTATAAGTTAATTTTATTAATCATAATAATTTATTTGTATGATTTTTTAGTGATTTGATAAGTACCCTAAATTCTTGCACAACCCCAACATTGTTTTTATTAAATTATAAAATAAATATAATAAATGATTTTAAAAAAATAGAAGTAATATATTTTGGATTAATTTTTGTGTCTCGTGAATTTTTAATATAAATTCAACATATTAGAGATATTTTAATCATTTGGTTTCTGAATATATTTCTATATTTTTATCTTTAAATCCAAATAAAATAAATAGTGTGAAAATTTATATCAGTGATATTTTACGAAAAAAATATATTATAAATATATATAAATTTAATAAAAATATTTAAACAGAACAAGATATATTATATATGGTAAAATGTTTTTTCCATTTTAAATTTATTATAAATATATCACATTTTATGGAAAATTATAACCCTGGAAGTGTAGAAAAAAATACCACAATAAACACTAAGAAAGGATAACTAAGTGGTTAAACCAATAGATAATTTTTCAAAAACCTATTAAACTTATCCAAATTTCACTGTTTAATGATATTTTAACTACATATTGGATTATAATAAAATAAATAGATATTTCAAATCATTTATAAATTGAATAACTTTGTTATATTTTAATCTTTTAAGAAATTCCAAGTGTTCACCACCCATCACTTATTAATGGGAACACCTTCGTTCGATTAAATTCACCTTGTTGAACCATATATCTAGACAAAAACCTAAAACCATATATTATAATCTTACCTATATATGATTTATTGATGATTTTATTCTTATAATACCATTACAAGGGTCCTTTTTATAGGATCTATAGGAGGTCAACTAAAGAAGAGAAAAAAATATTATGCGACCTCTTTAAACTTGTTTCTTCATAAAATTTATGTAAATATAAAATATCTTTTATAATATATTAAATTAAGTCTCATAACTACACTATAATGTTATTATTATTATTATTAAAACACATTTTAACCTTATCTTGTGTAAATTGAGAAGTAAAAGTATCGCTCATTTGTACCTACGAATTACCATCACCATGTAGCGATAAAATAAATTTTACATAAACATATTTAATGGATGATTATTATGATAAGATTAGTTTTTATATATGAAATTTATTGAATAATTTTTTTTCTGTAATTATAATATCATATCAATTTTCTTACCTTCTAATCTGTTGGAAAATAATAATATCAATCGTGTGTACGTGTGGACTACCACCTCCATGAAGTGATGTGATTTTTTTTCATTATAAATTTACATGGAATTTAATAAAAAAATATTTAATTAATATATATGTTATAATAATGTATTTTAATGTGAATTACTATTTAATATTCTATCATTCCATCCGTTAAAAAGTGAAAACAACAGTCATTTGTATGTGTGGCATATCATCTCCATGTATGGTGTAATTATTTTTCTTATCAATATATTTTAATGATAACTATGAATATCTATTTAATTGATATATATAATATATTTATATAATTATTAAAATTCTCCAGATGATGAAACCATGATCAATGTATTAGGACTAGAACTATTGATCCAAAATTCTCATGAAAAACGAAACATTTAACACAATAACATAATTTTATTAATAATAAATTATTAATAAATGTGTGTTTAAATTTTATAAGTGAATCAAATATGGAATTAAAAATATGTAAATTATTTATGTATATGAGTCTAATAATTTTCAATTTATTATTTGGGAGGTTATACCCCATTCAATGAAAGTTGAAATTTTATTATTATTTTTCTTTTCAAATTATCTTCTTTGGGACATATGTTTTGTTATGAACCTATATTATTTTATGATATCCATATAAATACCATTTTACAAGTTATTTCATTAATATTTGTATTCTCATAATGTTTAATGTTTCATTTTTTTATTCTTCCATGGGGAATATGATTGACATATTATGAAAGAGGTAACAATATTTTGTAATAATATCATTGTTTGTTGGGATTGTTTATTACTTTTTTATAATGATGAAATATTATGTTCTACCTCTAATGAAACTCTTTAATTTTTTTATCCTCTAGTAATTTTATAAAATTACATTTTCCTTCAATTTTTATCTATTTATGAACTCAGGATATTGAATTAATATTTTTAAGGAAACCCAATATTATTTCTCACATTTGTGGAAATACATTTTTCATACATATAAATGTTTTATAAAAATATTTTAACAACTTTTTTCAATATTATACAAATATTTTTTAAAGTAATTTTTATTGATGATATAATTTTGAAAAAAACATAATAAAATGGATATTATTATTATTTTCTTAAATAGGAAGATTTGAATTATTTTTACAAATGTATGAAAGGAATTAAATTTTTATCTTATAAGTCATGAACATAATTTCCTTACATCATGAACTTTCAATTATTTGTATATTAATTTACAAGTTTTAAAGGTTATTTTTAAATAAAATTATTCAGATAATATTTTGGAAATTATTTTATTTTAATGAAGTGATTTCAAAGAGAAATGGATAGATTCATCATGTATTATTTGAATTAACATTTTAAATAAATTTTAAATTATCGTGAAATCCTTTGATGTTAATTATTATTTATTTGGGATATGATCAAAGTATAAAATATTTATACTTTCTCTATATGGAGTATGATTATGATCAAAAAAAATTTATGAATCCCATTTCTTTTCCATGGGTTATTGCGTCATGAATGTTTTATGAAACCTATTTTTAAGGGTTATTGTATGATGGCTGTTTTATAATTATTTTAGAGAACATATGTATTATTTTTATTTTATTAATGGTGATATTAGAATTATATAACCCTCCAATGAATCTATTAATGATCAATATCTCGTAATATAATAAGAACTATAATGGGATGTGAACCCCATTAATTAATAGACATTATCCCCTATACTAGTCTTGGGAGTGAACCTTGACTGATATGAAAGAATGGGGAGTGAACCCAATCCACTATGATAATTTTTAAGTGATACATTAATAATAAGGAAATGATTTTATATTCATTTGTGTAATCCCAAGATTTATGTTTTATTGATATGATACACTCTCATGGTTCATGTTTTTTGATTCCTTTAAGACTCATGTCTTATGAACTAACAAGATTTATTGAACACTGAATATTATGAAATTTATAGGAAGGGAATTGTTTTAATATGTTAATCACATCTTCTAATAAACTAATTGTTATGATATATTAATGTGATCATTGATCTCTCCCTTTTTTAACCTTACTAATCATATGAAATCATCCTTTCTTATATTTCATTTCCCTAGGAAATAAAGTATAAATTTATGTATGATATGTGAAGGAAGTGTTATTTTTATTAATAACTTAATTTGAGATGATTTATATCCCTTATTAAATACTTACCTAAGTGTTCATGTGTCAAAATATTCCTAATGAATATGATTCTGTTGTGGATCATTATGTTATATAATGAATATACATATATTAATATGTAATATCTATTTATGAAAGTATAGTTCTCTATACCTACCACTTACATGACTCCGCCACCAAACTTCCCTTAACCCACCTACCCAGACCTGAAGTGCACCCCTTAGGAAAACCATGACCTTTACTAGATGTGCTAACATGATAACAATGCCATGATCAATTAGAATATTGAGCCCACTATACATCTGTTCGATGGAACATGCCTGCAAGTCCCACCTCCCACAGATCATTAATAAAAAATACCATACCATACATTATAATAGTACATCAAAGGTAGTTATTTTTCTCTCCAAGGGGACGCGTGGTACCATATGAAAATAGATGATTTTATAGTATTTGTTAGTGCCACAAGTGTTAGAAGGGAGAGTGCTTCCACAGTAGGTTTTTCGAGTGGTGATTTTATAAAATCATTGTGAATGGGTTGAGTTATTGTTAGAGACCTATATAAAGATGAGTTTTACCATGTAAATTTCAATAAATATTTTGAAATGTGACCTTTAATAGTCTGGTAATAGTAGTATTTTATGCACGGGGATGTTTTTTGTATAACATTTTCTACAAGTTTGTTCTCCTTTTTATGCTTGAAAACTATAAATAGAAATTATTGATATATTATTTGGGATTCCAAAATTGAACTCTACTTATAGATTTTTATTTTTTTATATTATATTTTTCACATTTTATTTTCATAACTATCAATTCATAATTTGTTCTTGATTTCATGGTTAAGATAGTAGGTTAATCCAATATAATTCTTCAGAGAAAACTATTTTGATTGATAAGATATAATACACCAACCTCCATCCATTAATTCTGCATAATTATAAGTGATTAATATTTATATATATCTTACATTCTTAAATTATTTGTTTGATTACCCACTCGACATGGTTGATTAAATCTTTTTTTATGCTTCTCACCTTCCTGAGTAATAATGATTGTAATCACTCATTAAATTGTCTATGTATTTTATCATAGTTCTTATAAATTAAGGGAATGACGAAATATTTTTATAATCCTGAAATATTATTAAATAATACATCTTAATGTAATTATGGACTAGTTTAAATCATTAAATATATTTATATGATCTAATTAAAGACATTTAAGATAGTTAGAGATCCAAGGTAATGTTTGAATAGTATCAAGAAGCATAGGCTAGATGATTTGTAACCACTAATAAGATGGAGGTTTGAATAATATACTCTCAACCTCCTAGAGTTTACTAGATAATCGTTGGATGTTGGTAGTACTATGAATCCTCAAGGTATATCACCGGCCAGCTAGTGGTTGCGATTTAGAACCATCATATGAAGTTCAAATATTAGTTAAAAATTATTGTATAGACTCTTTTATGTCTTCAATAAAAACATTACTCTTACAAAACATATGAATGATATAAATAAACCCTTTTTTAGGTAATAAAACTTTCGTTCTCAATGATTATGAGACATCAAATCTCTATGATCACCAAATGAATCTCTTTCTTAAATGTGCTCAGAATTCCAAAAATTGTGATTTCCTTATAAAATTATTTTCACTCATATATCATTTTCATCATCTCTTAGTAATCCTTATTATCTACCTAAGATAATAGAGAAAATTCAAGAACTATATTGATTCTAAAAGTCCTCTCCTTATTCTGATCATTCTTCAATTTTGATACTCAATACCCTTTAAAGTGAGGGAGTGAGGTGTCATTAAAAATAAATTAAAAGGAAAGGTATTACATATTATTGAGTATTATATCTAAAATTTTAAAAATAGAGGGTCGATTTTATTTTGTTTTATTATTATAAACGATTAAAAAGTGAGGGATATTTGGTATGAATGATTTTATTAATTCCAAGGGACATGTACAATAATCCCTTATGAAATTGGGGTAAGATAGATAGGGTTTCATCAAACAACATTATTCAAACTCCTTTATCAAATTTATATCTTTATATTATGATTTATCGCTTTATCATTTTAATAATGTCACGCTAATATACTCATATACTTAATCATTCACTTTGTGAATCACACATTCTTATAGGTTTACTTTTTTCTAAACATATAAAGTTATTCCAATTCCCATTATATTTTTGTTTTATTATATAAAATGGTCTTTCTAAAGTCTCCAAGTGGTTTTAATTATCATTATTACTTCAAAAATTAATATTTCTTCTTTATGAATTTAATTAGTATTTTTTTATTGGGAAATTCATTCCCTCTCTTTCTATTATACAAAACTCCGACCTAAACTATACCCTTTTTGACAATAATATGATCATGGGGCGTATTATAAATATTCAGTATAGGTAAGGTATCCTTGGAATATTTTTATATTTTTATCCCTTGACTAATCTAGAAAATAAAATTAATTTGAATAAATATTTAAAAAATTTAATAACTATTGATTAGTCATTATCAGATATAATATAGATATATTCGTAAATTTTAATGTTTTCATGCTCATTAAAATGATGATTTTGTATTAAAATGATAAGTTATATGATTATGAATATCAATTTTTATTCACTAATATTTACATTTTTGCGTAATTATTATTTTATTTATACAATTATTTTATTGAGTAACAGATTTTTATTCCCATTCATTACAGATACTCAATGAATTTTTGAATTTTTCTATATGATGAATTTTTTATTGATATATTGAAATGATATGAATTAGTATTAGAATATGGGGTGTCTATTCACACCCAAACATTAAAACAGAATGATTTTAAATGGAATATTATGTTCAAGGGTTTATACAACATGCAATATCCAGCTTAAAAACCCCCAAAAATATTATTATTTCAATATGTTTGTAATAAAATAGATATTGAAATGGAGGGTATGAATAATATATACAAAATTATGATATATATAGATTTTTCATTATATACAAATTTAACGATTAATTCCTGGTAAATGAACAAATCTTTTTTACTAAAGTCATTTTATACATTTTCTTCCAAAATGATTATTATTGCTTTTATTAGAAAAATGAAATAATGATTTTTTAGAAATTTTGTAAAATTTATTTGATAATATGGAAATAATTTTTGAAATAATTGAATAAAAATTATCTTAGAGTATTTTTTGGGATATATCTAAAAATATTTATTTTCTATTGAATAAAGAAAATACAGATTTTTAATGAAAAATATTTTTTTATTGAAAAATATATTTTTATTTTAACCATTGAAAAGGTACATTAAAAATTTAAAAGTATATTTAGTTTAATTATGTTATTAATATTACAATTATGTACATTGTAAATAATTTCATGGTTGAATTTGGAAAAAAAACATTTTTGTACTAAGAATGGAATTTTTTTGGAAATCTTTTTTTCATTACTTTTTCGGGATTATTTTTAAATTTAATTAATCCAATTTTGAGATAAACATATTGAATAATGGAATACATATTTATGTTCCATAGGTCCAAATTTATTTAATTGATACCATTTATTTTTTTTCAATATGAATAGTAACCTTAGTAAATTTGGTTATCAAAGTAATGGGTTAATCGGATAAGTAATGTTAATAATAATATGGAAAGGACTCTAAAATAGAACTATCACATGCCAAAATATTCTTCTATAAATAATTTTAGTACGTATTTATTATTTTTTTATATTATCATTTATGTCCTCTAGATGAGATTATGACCTTTATAATATTTTATTTATAAAAAAAGTCCAGGACATGAGATTCATGTTTTCAATATATATAACATTTATAATATGAAGTAATACAAAGTAAATGTTCAAAAATAAATAGTATTTAAAAATAAAAAATATTTATCTATATCATATTAATTTATTTTTTAATTTTAATGAAGAAATATTTTTTTTAAATTATTACCCAATGACGATGCAGAAATTATATATTTAATGGAAAAAATAAATTAAATGATATAAAAAATATTAAAATTAATATAATTTTAAATAATTAATGTGATAGAATAATTTTATAGAATAATATGACAAATTATATATGTATTAAAATATTTCGTTGTATGTTATCATGTTTTATTGAAATTATTAAGGCCAAAGTAATGAATATTGTCAAAATTGACAACAATGTTATTTAATGAATATAATATTTTATTAAATTATTTAAAAAACATAAAAAATTATGAAATAAAAAAGGGGATGATATATGGTCTACAATGTCATCCCCAATGAATTTATAATCCATTTGGAAGCATTTGGATTTAGAATAGTCCTATTTTATTTTAATATTTTTAACAATTACAAAAGTGCCCCTTACCTCAATTATAAAAGGGCTCCCCTTTCTTCACTATTTACACCACTATGAGCCAAATATTCTAACCAAACAATAACCATTTATCTTTTTGACATCATTATACATTTTATATAGGTTTTGGTACTTCCCAAAAATATCTTTGATCCCTTAATAATACATCTAAAGGAAGTCTGCTGATGAAGTGGTAATCGTCTTTTCCAAAACATTCAAGTCTATTTCTTATTCTACTTCCTCTTAATATGTAATTTAAATAATAATTTAATAAAACCAATAATACATATATAATGAGATATTATTATGTTAAAGATACTCCCATTTTCTACCTTTTATTAATCCTATGAAAAATGAAACCACACTGCGTACATGAGTGTAACTTACTATCACTATACAATGGTGTAATTTTTATCTCATAAACACATTACTTGGATAGGTATAAATATGGAAATACTGGATATATATGATAAATATTAGATAATAATGATTCTTTAAAGGTTAATTATTCCTTAAAATCAATTCCTTCCACTCATCATGAAAATAAAATAGTGTTCTTGTGTACTTACGGACTATCGTCTCCATTAACGGTGTAATTTATTTTTCTATCTATATCTTCATGGATTAAATTAAATATGAATATTTAATATAAATTTTATATAAAAAATTAATAATATTATATATATGATGTAACTATGATAAATTTTTATTTTTTAAAATTATTGAATCAAAATAGACATGAAAAAATAGATACCACCCGAAATAGTTATTTTAACGATAAATTTATAATATATAGGTGATAAAATGTTATAAGTAAATAATATATGGAATAATTAATATATTAATTTGGTTCACTAAAACATTTATAATAAATCTATAATTATTTTCTAAGATATTCCAACACATACAATGTAAGTCAATCTTTATGTAATGGACTTCATCTTAGCTTTCTTTCATTAAGGTATATTTTGATTTTATGCACCTATATTCTATTATGAGGTCTATATAACACTATATTGAAATTTTATAACATTTTTTTATTTACTAAAATGATAATTAATGTTTCTTAAATGTTATTCATTCACAATTCTTACAAATTATGCTATTATAAAATGGTGAGGGTATTTCGTCACACTTTTAGTTCTGTGATACCTATGTCATATTCAAAAGCTAATTATTTTTTGTGGTGTATATAAGTAATATTTTATATATTATATCATGAATCAATTTTTCCTCGTGGGATTTTATGTTTCATGTCATATTATTTCTTTCATGGTGATTATGATTGAAATGACTCCCATGTTGTAAGGAATTATTTTTCATTATCTTCATTATTTGGTATTTTTTGTCTAAATCTCCATTGGGGAATTACTATCTTCTATGTCCATGTTTTTTAAAATTGTTTTTAGAAATTTTTACTATTCTCCAATAATTTTTTAATGTCACTTTTTTCCATGTTTAAATTTTTATAGAATGTTTTAAAAGGAATCATTCATTTGTTTTCCAAAGGAGGATGGTCGTGAATCTTCCAGGAAAATACTAAAGGAATATTTTTTTTAACTAATATGGAATGTGTGTATTTACCAATTATATTGAATCTTTAATACATCTAATCTTATATTTCTTGTAAACATGGTTATTTTCAATGATAATTATTTCCTTTGAAATTTAATAGTTTTTATAAATTGAATTTCAAAGTGAAAAAATATTTTTCTCAAAAATGTTTTTAATGATATTTTTTTGGTATTTTTATTCATAAAAGGAAAGAATCCTTTATTTTTATTTTTCTAAATTGATTATTATTTTAATTATATAATCCTTTGATGCATTAACTTACTTATTATAATAATTTGTTTTATTTATCCAAAATATTCATATTATTATTTCATGTATATGATCATTTTCTTAGTTGTAAATCAATTCTAAATACGGTGTTGCATTTTGAATGTATATGGTTGATAGGGGAATAATTGATAAATATGTATTCTTTACTCAATATAGATATTTTTTAAAAGGAATATTTTTTTCATGAATTAAATATATTATTTTGATATACGTGGAATGCATTAGGTATGAAGTTATGGGTGGAGCCTTAAATTGTATAGCCTCTCGAGGCATTTTTTGGTATCATGAGACAAATAAGTTAAACAAATTAAATGGGTTTTTACCCAGAGTTATTAAATATTCATTTAAAAGGTATTAATAGTATATATACCTTGATATCTAGGATAATGGAATATAATATTAATAATTTCCCTCTCTAATAATTTCATTATTGTAATCCATGATATTCTCACCAGGATATTATATTTGGATCTATATTGTGCATTATTTTCTGATTAAACAACATTGGTTTCCAATTATTTATATTTCTATATTGAGTATGCCTTATCCTCTTAATTTATACATTTTTTTGATTAAATGGCCTTTGTGTTAAGTTTTTTACCATTATAAATTTTTTATGAATTATTTATCTGAGATAACGTCAACTATATGTAACCCTTACTGAGCATTTGAGATCACCTTTATTTTCATTATTTTCCCAAGGATATGAAGAATTAATTATTTAATGAGTTTACAGATACATTAATTTTAATATAACTATGTTTTTTCTTATGTCTTATATTTTATTAAACGACTTAAATATATTTCTATAAAAAGAAAACTAAATTATTGGGTCCTTTTAGATGTGATTCTATGTATTTAGTTTCAATTTAATAAAAAAGACCCTAATTCCTAGCTATTGGATTTTGGGTTATTATAGTTGGTTTCAAATGAAGTTTTATTGAAAACTTGATAACGTGATTTATAAATACATAAATTAGGTAATATAACCCTATGAATAATTTTTATGGTATTTACAATTATAGGTTAACATCCTATATATTTGATAATGACCCTAAATAAACTAGGTTAAATATAATGACTCTTATATTGAGAATAATGTTTCATGATTTTGACATCCATTGAATAATATTTCATGATTATTTGATATCTCACTATAATTATTATTATTTTATTCTTATACACTATTTTATTGGTTTAGAAAATGGTTATAACTAGTTGAAACCATATTCATATTGAATGTGATAGAAAATATAGTGATCCTAAGAAACAAAATGGAATGCTAATGGGGGGGGGAGATATTTTGATTACGCATAGTGATTTATCTAGATATATTATACAAAACATACTCATTAACCTAATCTCAGACAAACCAAATAAAATAAGGATATATTTTTCTAATAGATTTGGTATTAAAGCCCATAGGGTTAAAAGGATCAATTTACTTCATGAAAAAAATGTGGAAAGAAACACCTTGGATAATGTCTCAAAAAAATGGAAATATTTTAATTTGTAGGAAAGATGGACATAATGTAACAAATTTATAAGGGAAAATTAAGTGTGCGATGGAAGAAAATTAATTTCATCCTAGGGATGAATTTAAATTTCACTGTCTAGAATTTGGGGAATGTATCCATTATTTTAGTCAATTACCTCTTCAAAAGGATAACTCTGATACAAAGGAGGGGTTTGTGTTTTTTAATCATTGAGGTGGAATTATAGAACTATTATGTATTGGGATTCAAGAATTATATTTTCTATTTTTAATACAAAATCATATTTTTATTGTAAGAATCATGAAACATCTAAGGATATTATTGATTTTGGATGAAAATATGTCTTCATTAACATAAGAGTAATAGAAACAAATAGTGGTTTATAAGTTTAATGTTGATAACAAGGTATAAACACCCATTTTAGGTTTTCTATTATGGGAGGTAACATATATTAATGATATTATTTGAGACAATTGTGGATTTATATAACATTGGTTTAATATTTTATTTCATAGGAAATTTATTTAAGGAATAATCTATTTACATTTTATGGACATAAATATAAAGGTTATGGTAACCTTATTGGTTTATATTATCATTTACATTGAGGTAATTTTGAGTTATTAAAATTACTAAATGTTATAGGAATTATATTAAAATATATTTTGAAAAATCATAACATGTTGATTAGGTGAAAACCAATCACAACGAGAAGGGTTGCGAGACAAGAACCTCCAAATGAAGGGAAACAAGGGTGAATCACTTATAACTGGACTATGTTATGTCCTAATTAGTATGACATTGTTTTTCATTATTTTAATGGTATGATATATAATGTAAAATTCCAGTTTTTAAACAAGAATTTTATATAATAAATGACCTAGTATTTTTAAATTGATTTGAAGTTTAGTGATTTATATTATTTTAGAAGTTGGTCACTCTTTTGAGAACCCTATATTATTATGGTAAACCAAATATTATGGATGTTATTTGGAATAGAGGTTTAATTTTATTTTTATGAAAAATATGGTTTTATTATGGAATCGTCATTATTCAAGTTTGTTTTGAAAATGGATTGCATATATATATGATTGTATATTTATAATGATCACATTTTTGGAGATAAATATTCAATTTCTCACAGATGAGTATGTGATCTAATACATATAGTTTTCGAGTTTAAATCATATCCATGGATATTTTTCAGGATTATTATGGATTTTTATTTACAAAATGATCTATGTTTATTTTTGGTTGTTACTGTAGTATTTTGAGAGATTAATTTATTTTTCTTCAAAGGAAGGTTTTTTCTTTTTTTGAATTACCATTCCATGTTCTAATCATTTTGGTTTTGGTTAATTACTTAATATTGAAGGAATATATATTTATTCTTTTATGGATTTTATAATCGGTGGAAGTTTATTATTGTGTGTCAAGCAAAAATAAATATTCATACTCATCATTCATAAAAAAATGATTTTTTTCGATAGAAATTTATTAAAGAATGAAACTATACTTTTAATGTAATTATATTTTATTCTTTTCTTAATCTTGGTAGTAAAATAATTCCTCATCTCTAGGAAATGGTTTTTGAAACACAAACATTATCCATTTAATTTTTTTACCAATAAATTAATCACCTTTTCACCCATCACAAGTATATAGTCTTGTGATGGTTAACTTTATAATGACCATGTTATCTATTAGTCTCCATCAGTACTTGGGAGTTATTTTTTCTCTTTCTTATACATTGTTTCACTTAACAATTATGTTTTTCCACATATAAAACAATTATTTGTAATTCTATATGTCATTATTACTTTTATTTATTTATTTTAATGTGAATGTTTAATTTTCCCACTTTATGATGTGGTATTTCCACAAACTAATTTGAAAATGTAAAACCCTTAATTAATAATCACAATTTGAAATTATGATGATGAAATTTATTGAAGTAGGGTTTGGTTTAACACACCTATATTTTTAAAGGAATACTCTATTCTATAGCTTATTCAACATGAAACCACAAGTATAAACGAACCAAAAAATCATAATATTTAAATATGTTTATTGAAAAATAGTTATAAAAATTGGGGGTATTAATTGTATTAACCAAATTAAGAAATATATATAAATGTTTTATTCAATAAAATATTATGGATTAATTCTTCAGAAATTTGAACTCGAAATTTAGTAATGTTATTTTACATGTTTTATTGGAAATTAATTTTTATTATTTTTAAGAGAAAATAATATATTTAATTTATATAGATTTTATATATTATATTTTATAAAATTAAAATTAATATTAAAGTACACATATCAAAATTATCTTAGGGTGAAATTCTGACATCCCAACCTGAGAGCCACTGAATGGTGCCCCAAGCCGGTTGGCCACATACCCTCATGCATGCATCCCTGTTCTCTAGAGGATGCTGACTAGAAACAAGGTTATGGAAAATCAATATTAGAGAGACTATACCCGATGTTACTAGAATAATACACTAGTGGAAGAAAATAAAAAATAACCAAGTACGGAAGAGTATAAATAAAAATAAAAATACCATGACATATGATAGTAAAAACTAGAGAATACAATTCTCGACTGAAAGGTAAATCATTCTTTGAAAATGAATGTGTCATGTTTCTACAATGCAACTGGATGTAAAGACACAATGACTCCAAATAGGTCCTAAACCATGTGTTCTTCCCTCTCCCATGCTTCAATCCCAAACTGAAACCTATCACAGGGCCTTACCCTTATCCAGTCCGGAAAAAACAATGTCTTCCTAGGTTCTGATCAGGATACCCAAATAGGGTGTGAGAAAAACTCAGTAGGCCACCACCAATGATGTCTAAAACAGGTCCCGTCAAAAGATAGATCATGAAAATTTATGAAGCAATAAATACAAAGCATAAACTAAAAAGTTATCATATTTTCATTTAGTCATTAATCATAACATTAGGACAAGTTCAATTCATGTTTCCCATTTTAATCATCATTCATTATAAATAATCATTTGGTCAATGTTTTCATGACTAGTACCCCAAATATTATTTGAGTCATAATTCATTGTTATCATTAATCATTTGGTGTAGTATGTCATGCCTAGCAATGCAAATCTCTTTGAGTTTAGCTCATCATGCCTATCACTCAAAAATATAAATTGAATCATCATTCATTATTATCATCAATATTTTGTCTTAGGACTTCATGCCTAGCACCAAAAATCTCTTTGACTGTAGGTCACCATGCCTAGCACTCTAAAATCTCAATCTTGGAAAACTCTGGGGAGGAACTCAATGTCCATGTCCCAATATCTAATCGGTCTAGGAAACCATTCCTAGCACCACAAAATCTCATCCATTTAATCATTATTTAATTCTAATGAATTTATCACATTATTAATTTAATAATCCAATGATTAGTTAAACATTTCGAAGGCCATTAGTTAATTCAATAATTTACTAAGCACATAACACATTAATTAATTCTTCAATTAATTAATCAATCAAACCCTTTTTCATTTCACAATTAATTCTCAAAATTAATTATATTTAATCACATCATGACACCTAATTAGTTCCCCCCATTAATTATCTTTTTCCAACATCATGGTACATAATTAATTCTCACAATTTATTATCATTAATCACAACATGACACATAATTAATTATCCTAATTAATTATATTTTTTCAACATCATGTAATATAATTAATTATCACAATACATTTCCTTTAATATACAAACATACGTCCGTAATTAATTTCCCCCAAATACTTATCTTTACACATTCAATTTAATATCTAAAATACAATATCAAATATACAAAAGATAAATTTGGGAAACCCCCTTCATTTGTTCCGGGATCAATCATCAATTAACCACCATGGAAAATCTCATGTCAAAACCATATTCAATATTACTCCCATTTAAGCATTAACTTATTGATGGAATCTAGAAATTTTATAACTGACACACATATAAAAAATCATGACTATGGGAGTTCAATTTAGACCACCTACCTCAATTTATTCTTGGATGTTATCCCCACGGAAATCCCCAAAATCTAAGTGGTAAAATGTCATCAATCAAACGTCAGATCTAATTCCTTTAAACCAAAATTAAGATCAAAGGCATCATGATCTTGAAAAACTAGATATATATCCCAAATCCCGGATCTAAAACTCAACATATAGGTTTATATATATGGAAACAATGGAGATATTATTTTAAAATATTAGGGAAATATAGAGGAAAGAAAATGAGATGAAACGAGATGAAATACACATACCAAGAGGATATAGGTTCTTCAATTCGGGCTTTGGATCTCACTGAACTTTGTTCAAATCAATATAGAATCCCTTCAGAAGGCTTTGGGAATACCTTGAATTTTTAAAGCCTGAGACAAGATCAAAATATGGGAGTCCTGGGGGGGTCAGTTGTTTTAAAGGATATTTTTAGATATTAAAGACTGCACGCACCGTTTCTTGGGCAGAGGCGCACTGTTAAGAAAAATGTGTGCCAACCGTGAAGACTCCACTTCCCAGTTTTGCACCATTTAAATATTTTGGTTGCTTAATTTTTCTAAACGTGCACAAACTGTGTGGACTCCTCTGTCAAGTTTGGCATGCATGGAATTGTTTGGTCACACATTTTTTCAAACCATGAGCTATCTGTACGAAGCCTAATGTTCTTTAGTGTTCCTTAAATGTTCACCCAAATGCACCCCAAGCCACTAATATAAGTTAAATATACTTAAAACATAAATATGTACCAGAAATCGTGCTCAAGATGACTCCCAAAAAAGTCGAGATCTTACAATCTCCCCACCTTATAACAACACTTCTTCCAGCTGCACTCTTGAACTTCTATAATATTCCAAGCTAAAAAGATTGGGCCATTGAGCCATCATGTCTACATCACACTCTCAAGATTCTATTGAACATTACCATGTTTCCATAACACATGAACTAATGGCATGATAATTCCCTATAACACTTTCTCACTACGACCAAGACCACGTACCATATGCTCCTCAAAGGTCACATATACATCGAGGTCAACTTACTCTATATAAATCTCATGATAAGGGTCCAGATGATACCTCCATAGTTGTAACACATGGAAACAATCAGACATAGCATTGAATTTCTATCAAAGGGCTAATTGGTACACCACCAACTTGATTCTCTCTAGCACCTCGAATGGTCCCACAAACCATGATGATAACATTCCATACCTCTATACCCTATGGCGACCCAATCTAGGTGACAACCGAATGAATACACAATCACCCTCCATAAACTCTTTCGTTCATTTCAAACTATATGCATAAGATTTATTTCTAATATGAGCTGTAGCTATACAATTATGAATCAATTATACCTTATTTAATTTCTCCTAAATGATACTCGGTCCCAACAACTCTGACGCACCCCCCTCTAACCAAAATAGAGGTGATCTACAAGGTCTACCATAAAGTGCCTAGTACAGTTCTATCTGTATAGTTTCCGTATAACTGTTCATATAGTAAAACTCAACTAAAGCCAATTGTTTCTCCCATGAACCACCAATGTCAAGCTCAGAAGCTCGCAACATATCCTCTGACACCTGTATGGTACACTTCAACTACCCATCTATTTGTGGGTGGAAGGTTATACATAACTGAACCTATATACCAAGAACCTTCTGTAAACCCTAAAAAAATCTTTATGTAAATCATGAATCATGATCTAAAACTACTTTTTGTGGGACCCTGTGCAAACAAACTGTCTCTCTCATATATAGTTCTCCTAACTTCTCTAAAGTAATTATTTCCATGATAGGTATAAAGTGTGTTACTTTTGTTTCTCAGTCCACAATGACTCAAATAGAATACTACTTCCTAAGAGTATTTGGAAGTCCTATCAGTAAATCCACAGTCATGTCCTCACACATCCATTCTAGAATAGGTAAATGTTGCAATAGGCCTTCTATTCGTTGATGCTATTCTTTCACCATCTGACAGGTGAAACATCTTCGTATGAAACATAATATCTTCTTTTTCATACCTGGCCACCAAAACTACCGTCGAAGGTCATGATACAAATTTGTAACCCCAGGTTGTACCACTCTCCTTGATGAATGAAATTCTCGCATGATTTCCTCTCACATAATCATAGGCACAACAACCTGGTTTTTCACACAGATGATCTCATCCTCATGTATTATCTTGTCTAAAGGTGTCTCCCCACATTCAAGGCTTTCCCTTAAGTCTAAACACTTTGGATCCTCATACTTCCTATCTCTTATCCATTTCAAGAGTGTAGACTCTATTCCTACAGAATCCAGAGTCATTATATCTTGACTCTCTTGAACTACCACATGAATTTCTGCTAGCAAAGTCATCATCTTCCACTCTTCACTAGACTCATGTACCAACTGAGTCTGAGTTTTTCTACTCAAGGCATCAGACAAACTATTCCCCTTCCCATGAGTATATGACAGTTCAATATCAAAGGAGTTCATATGCTCTACCCATATTCACAACCAAAGATTCTATTAACGCTTTAAAAGGATATAATTCAATATTTTATATCTATAAATACTATAAACTTGTCACCCAAAAGATAGTCTCTCCAACACTTAAGTGCATAAACCACTACATCCAACATGAGGTCATGCATAGGTTAATTCCATTCCTGTGGCCTAAATTTTTATGACCCACAAGAAACAACTCAATCCCAATTATTCAACACGACTCCTGGTCTGACCCGAAAAGTGTCCCAATAAACTGTGTAATCCTCCCCTGACTTATGTAAGATCAAAATTGGTGTCGATGTCAAGAGCTTATTCAACTCTTGGAAAACATTCCAAAATGCTTCTATCCAAACAAACATTATCCCTTTATTTTTCAAACCATTAAGTGCTGCTTCCAAATGGGAAAAGTTCTGGATGAACCTCCTATAATAACCAACTAATCCAAGAAATCATCGAATATCAAAAACATTTTTCGGATTCTCCCTTGAAATAACTGCTTGAAACTTTTTTAGGTCCACTGCTACACCTCCTTCGGAGAATATGTGTCCCAAAAAGTGTACCCTGCTATTAAAAAACTGACATTTAGATAGATTTTCATATATCTGATGCTCTCTCAGTGTACCTAGATGATGTCAAGATGTTGGGTTGATTGTCATGAGTCTTAGAGTACACTATGATGTCTTCCGAAAACACCAACGAAGCTGATATAACTAGATAGGGAATATGTTGTTCATCAATTCCATAAACACTGATAGAGCATTAGCCAATCCAAATGGAATTACAACAAACTCATAAAGGCCATACCTACTTATGAATGATGTTCATGGTATATCGAAAGTCTTAACTCTCACCTGATGATACCTTGATCTCATATCGATCTATAAGAACACACTAGCCCCCTTCTGCTGGTAAAATAGATCATCGAATAATGGACTAGGATATCAGTTCTTCACAATCATTTTATTCAACTTCTATTAATCAACACACAATTGTAGACTCTCGTCGACCTTCTTTGCAAAAAAAAAAAACAGGAGATCCCCAAGGGGACATACTTGGATGGATAAACCCTTTATCCTCCAACTCCTCTAACTGTGTTTTGAGCTCTTGAGGCTTAGTCAGTGCCATTCTGTAAGGTGGAATAGATACAGGC
Organism: Viscum album; assembly: GCA_963277665.1. NCBI lineage: Eukaryota > Viridiplantae > Streptophyta > Magnoliopsida > Santalales > Viscaceae > Viscum > Viscum album. Next base: position 826,958,654 of record OY728157.1, read on the forward strand.
CTAGCCCTTAGTGTGATCTCAATGGTGAATTACACATCTACCTCAGGTGGAAACCCTGAAAAGTATTCAATAAAGACATCCAACAATAGTTCTACTACTGGTGTAAGGATTACTTGACTACCACCCCCATTATCCAGCAAAATACTAATAACATGGTTCGTGATCTCTCCCAGTTGATAAGTAATTGTCTCAGCACATCCTACATGGATATCCCATTCTCCACTAAGGACATATTGGGCACCCTCTAGAGATCCAAAGGTCACTCTCTTGCGAAAACTATCTATGTGGACTCAGTACGTAACCATCCAGTCAATTCCCATAATAAGATCGAAGCCAGTTATATCAAGAACATAGACATACAAATGAAATTGTTACTCACTGATCTTTAGAGAACATCCCTTGCATATACAGATATCCATAGACCATGTTACCAAATGTGTATTGATATTCATTATCTGACTTACAAAATCTACATTCAGGCTCAATACATTACCCATATATGTAGATATAAATGAATGAGAGGCACAAGTATCAGACAAGTGAGTAGCTAATGTTTAATCAACTATAATAGTACCTCTCACTGTGGATTGTCCATCCTCGCTCTCCACAAGTTTAGGTTATACTGCATGTATTTGTCCTACCCAACTTCCCTATATTGTCATCTAAAACCCTTGAGTGACAACACTCTACTGCTATGGGAAATCATACCCTGAGGCACCACACCCACATCGTCTACTGCCACTTCCAGAAGAACTCCAACTTACAAACCTATATGTTGTAGAATACTCCCTTCCAACTCTTTGACTCCGAGCAGCTGCTCCCTCAGCATCAGTCTTCCACTACTTATTGAAAAAATTCAAATCATTCCACAAAACTGGCACTCCCCTAGTGGTTGCAGACAATGTGTGCGATAATTTCTTTAATTACCACCCTGGTGGCAAAGAACATGTGAAAGGTCTGGTGAAACTGTTCGTCATGACTATCAACCTAGCTTTCCATTGTCCTAACATAGATTTTTGTGATGATGCTTCCTACTTTCGGAAGGAATACTACCGGATCATCCAACTACCAATCCAGTATTAGAAGCTTCTCACATGTTTCCCTCTAAAATGAGAGCCTAATTAACCACTTATGAAAATTTCTTCAGGCTAAAGATATTCACATGGGACTTAATTTAACACTTAATTTTTTCATGAAATAATTTTACCGAAGAATCTGCATCTACCGCCATAGCTAGAGAAAAACATTGTAAATATATGAATTGTTCAACATACTCCATTATAGAAATGCTCCCTTTTTTAGATTAATAAACAATGAAGCATTCTATTTTCTTAGTGTGTCTAGGAAGATTTACCTAAGAAAATCTTCAGAAAATCCTTCTATAACATCTCATCAGTCTATGTAGATTATACCTGAAGGTCCCACCAGCACGTTGCAGAACCCCACAACATATAAGTAGAATACCTGAACCTCCTCTTAGACAGAGTCTACAAATGGTCATGTATATTCTCTATAGATTCAATATATAATTCCAATCCCTCAGGTCAACCCTCTCTAGTAAATATAGGAGGGTGCTACAGCTGAAGCTTCCTTGTCAAATCAGGCATTCTTTTCTACACGTGCCATGGGTCTCTCTGCATAAACTACATGAAACGAGCGATGTTTTCACAAAATTGTTCCCCTTATTCCACGTCTATCCCAAATGGTTCCTCAACCTCCTTATCTGGATGTTCATTTTGGGCCATACCTCTCGGTCTCTCCCTCCACAAGCATCATGGAGGCATACTCCTACAAATCCAATCACACGTATAAGGTCTCATAATGAAACCTTATAACATTTACGTAAGGGAATAAACTAACAAAACAAGTTTCAACATGTCATTTCTCCCTTTTCTTGCCACACGGTCAGCATCGAAGCCCTATCACTACCCTTAACTATCATACTACCAGGTCTTGGTTAACAAGAGTACATTCAATCTTATTAATTAATCAACTATTAATTAATAACATTATCTCAAATTAATTAATTAAACAATAAATAAATAATTATTCCCATTCCATCAATCAATGTTCTCATTAAACTCCCATTTATTCTTATTTTTCATCATAATTCGATTCTCACAACAAGGAAAAATAGATCACGTTTTACAACATACCCATAACCCATTTTCTCATGAGGGCCTAGAATGATGAATGTCACAACAACCATGAGAGCCTAGAATGGTGAATGAAAACTCAACTATCATGCCTATTTATGCCATGAATCAAAGTTCAACAATTTTCTAAACATATATCACATTACCCCACAAGTTCGTCACCCAAGGTGAAATAATATTCAATAATAACAGGAAACAAAAATCACAACAATATGACCCTGAGTACTCGAACATTCTATTATACCTAGGTTTGAAACTCCCATGCAAGAACTAATTTTGAAATTTTTATTCTTCCATGTCTCATGTCTAACTTTCCTAAAATAGTATGACAAAAAACCAGAAAGAAAAGAAAACCCCCTTTGATAAAATTTTGTGAGGTCCTGACCTGGAATCCATTGAACAGTGCCCTGAGCCGGATGGCCACGTGACCTCAAGCATGCCTCCCCATATGCTAGAGGGTTCCAACTACCAACAAGGGTCTACTAAATCAGTCTTGGGGAGACTAGACCATATATTATCAGAATAAAACACCATCATAAGAAAATAAAAATAACCAAGTACTAAAGTGTATAAATAATATGAAAAATACCATGACATATGATATTCAAAAACAGAGAATAAAATACTCTACTAAAAGGTAAAATATGCTATAAAAATGAGAGTTATGAGTGTCTACAATAATAATGAATTTAAAGACATAACGACTCAAAATAGGTCTCGAACAATGTTTGGTTCCCTCTCCCATTCTACAATCCCAAACTGCAACCAATCACATTAAATTTTCCTTGTCTTGTCATGAAACAACAAAGTCTTCTAGGGTACCGATCATGTGGGCCAAATATAGTTTTAGTACAAATCAGTAGGCCGCCACCAATGGTGTCTAAAACGATTCCAATAAAAATATAGTGCATGATAATTCATGAAGTAATAAATACAATGCAGGAATATAACATTTACCACAATGTCATTTAATCTTTAATCATCACATTAGGACGTGCTCAATTCATGTTTCCCATTTGAATCAGTATTCATTATCATTAATCATTTTGTGTAGGTCGTCATGCCTGACACCCCAAATCTCAATTGAATCACCATGTATTATTATCATTAATCATATGGTGTAGGACGTCATTCCAATCACCACAAATCTATTTGAGTGTAGGTATCTATTCTTAGCACTCCAAAAACTCAATCCTGTATTACTATTGAGTAGGAACACCATGTCCAAGTCCCAACTTCTAATCATTCTTGAACACCTAGTCTAGAACAAAAAAATCACACCCATTTAATCATTCATTAATTATCAATAATTTTCCAAAATATTTATTTACTAAAAAAATGATTAGTTAAACATTTAAAAGGCCATTAGTTAATTCAACAGTTAAATTAGCACATAACCCGTTAATTAATTCATCAATTAACAAATCAAACAAAACCATTTTCATTTCATAATTAATTCTCACAATTAATTATCTTTAATCAAATCCGGATACGTAATTAATTCTCACAACTAATTATCTCTTATCAACAACATGGAACATAATTAATTCTCACAATTAATTATCTTTAATCACATCATGAAACATAATAAATTATCCTAAATAATTATATTTTTTCAAAATCATATTACATAATTAATTCTCACAATCAATTATCTTTTAAAGCAAAACATCCTTTCATAATTAATTTCCCCCAAATACATATCCATACAAATTCAATTTAAAATATCAAATAAAATATAAAATCTCCAAAATATCAATTTGGTCAACTTTGTTCATTGGATCCATGATCAATCATAAATTAACCCCCAAGGTCAATCACATATCAAAACTATATTCTTAATTACTCTGATTTATGAATTCATTTATCAGTGGAATATAGAAATTTCATAACTCATACACATATCATAAATCATGACTGTAGGAGTTTAATTTAGACCTCATAACTTGGTATGTTGATGGATGTTAGCACAATAGAAATCCCTAAAATCTAAGCAGCACAACGTCATCAACATTCTATGAATCAAAATCCAGAAAACCAAAATTAAGATCAAAGGCATTAGGATCATGAAAATATAAATCTATATCTACAATATTAAATCAAGATCTTAAAGGATTATATCCAAGGAAATAGTAGAGACACACCCTGAAAATATCATGGAAGGATATATGAAATAATGGAAAAAGAAAGAAGATAAAATCCTCTTACCTAGAGAAGATAAGATCTTCAATCTGAGCTTTCGATCTCAAATAACGGTGTTTAAATCTCCTTGTAATCCCTCTATAAGGATTTGGGAATACCTCGAACATGTCAATACCGATCGAAAGTCGAAATATGGGAGTCCCAAGGGGTTTGGGAGGGTTTAAAAGTGATTTTCAAATACTAAAAACCACACACATGGGTTCTTGGGTAGAGGCACTTGGTTAGGAAAACTTTTCACCAACCGTGTAGACTCCACTGCCCAGTTTTCCACGGTTTGCATTGTTTGGTCGCACGGTATGTGAAACTGTGTGAAAACTATGAAGACTCCCTTGTCTAATTTTAGATGCTTAGGATGGTTGGGTCGCATAGTTTTCCAAACCATGCGTAAACTGTGCACAACCCACTGTCCTTTAGCTTTCCTTAAAAGTTCACCGAAATGCACCCAAGCCACTATTATAAATTAAAGGTACTTAATCAAATAAAAAAGTATATGAAAATTCTCCTGAGATGATATTATCCTTGGATTCAGATTCTGCATATGTTATTGATTAAATGACATTTGTTTCCATTAATTTATATTTTCATATTTATTATGACTTTATTCTTATTTTATACATGTTCTTGATTAAATGGATTGTGTGTTTAGTATTTTACTATTCCATATTTTTTATGAGTTATTTATTCAAGATAACTTCAATTATATTTAAACCTTTCTGAGCATTTGAGATCACCTTTATTTTCATTCTTTAGAAGTACTTTTGGAAGTTTTTATGTACCTTTGACTTGGAATAGTGGCTTGGGGTGCGTTTGGGTGATGTTTTAAGGAAAACAAACAGATAGTGGGATGTGAAAAATTTGCACACGGTTTGAAAAAATGTGCGGCCAAATCATGCCAAGCATGAGAAATTGGATAGAGGATTCAGTACATTTTGTGCACAGTTTGACAAACGGTGTGACCAAACCATGCAAAAATAGGAAATGGAGTCTGCACGGTTGGTGCACGATTTGTCTAAACATGCGCCTCTACCTAGGAAACCATGCACATAGTTTTTAATATATGAAAATATCTTTTAAAACTACCTAACCCCCCCCCCCCTATACTCTCATATTTGGACCTTGGATCAGGCTTGGATAATTCTACATGTTCCCAAAGACTTCTAGAGGAATTCCAAGGTGATCATAACACTGTTCTTTGAGACCGAATGCTCGGATTGAAAATCAACTCTCCTCCCAGTAAGTGGATTTCACCCCATTTCATCCCTCTTTATTTCCTCTATCCTTCCATGATATTTTCAAAGAGGATATCCAAAAATTAATTGTATATAATCCATTGATTTAAGATCCAGATCTAGGATTGTAAATCTAGATCTCAATTTCAAAGATCTCAATGCCTTTAATATTAATTTTGGTTTTAGTGATTTATATTTGGATCTTGTTCAATGATGTTGTACCTGTCAGATTTTAGGGATTTTTTTGGGTTAAAATCCATAAAAAAAACTTAGGTAGGTGGTATAAATTTAACTCATATAGTCATGATTTATGATATGTGTATGAGTTATGAAATTTCTAAATTACCTTGATAAAGGAATTCCAAAATTTAAGTAATTAAGAATATGGTTTTGACATATTATTTGACATGTTGGTTAATTGTTGATTGATCCTGAAACAAATGAAGGGGCATTGGCAAAATTGGTCTTTTAGAGGGTTGATATTGTAGTTTAGATGTTAAATTTAATGTGGAATGATAAGTAATTTGGAGAAATTAATTATGGAAGGATTTTATTCTTTGAATGAAAATTATTTGTGAAAATTAATTATGTTCCATGATGTTGACAAAAGATAATTAATTAGGATAATTTATTATGTGTCACGATGTGATTAAAGATAATTAATTGTGGGAATTAAATATGTTCCATGATGGTTATGAAAGATAATTAATTGGGAGAATTAATTTTGAGTCCTGACATGATTAAAGAATATTATTTTTGAGAATTAATTATGAAATGAAAATGGTTTTGATTGATTAATTAATTGATGAATTAATTAATGTGTTATGTTCTTTGATAATTATTTAATTACCTAATAGACATTGAAATATTTATCTAATTATTGGATTACTAAATGTATAATGTGGAAAATTCATGATAATTAAAGAGTCTTTAAATGGATTAGATTTTGTGGTGATAGGCATGGAATCCTAGTTTGATTAGAAGTTAGGACTTGGACATGGTGTTCCTCCCCAATAGTTATCCAAGTGTGAGATTTTGGAGTTCATGGCATGGAGACCTACCCTCAAATAGATTTGTAGTCCTAGGGATGACATCGTATATTGAACGATTAAGGATAATAATGAATGATGATTTAACTAAGTTTGGGGTGCTAGGCATGACGACCTACACCAAATGATTAATATGAATGAATGATCAATAAAATGGGAAAAATGAATTGAAAATTTCCTAATGTGATGATTAAAGACTTATTGACAATGTGATAATTATTTAATTTATGAATTGTATTTACTGCTTCATAAATCTGTATGCACTATATTTTGACTGGACTCGTTTTAGACACCGTTGGAGGTGGCCTACTGAGTTGTACTAACAAACTATTTGTGCCGCCTGATCGGCACCTGAGAAAACATTGCTAATTGCCAAAATAGATAAGGGAAAGTCCATGTGATAAGTATTATTTTTTAATAAGAGCATGGGAGAGGGAACTAGACATGGTTCGTGACCCGTTTAGAGATTTATTGTCTTTACATTCAGTTACATTGTTGACACATGGGACTTTCTTCATCATATCATGTTTTACCTTTCAGTTGTGTATTTTATTCTCTAGTTTTGAGTATTCTATGTCATGGTATTGTTCTGGTTATTTATATGATTGTGTACTTGGTTATTTTTATTTGTTTTCAGTAGTGTTTTATTTTGATAACAGGGGTATAGTCGCCCCATGAATTATTTACAAGACACCTGCTTCTAGTTGTCACCCTCTGGCATATGGTGAGGTGCACATGAGGGCATGTGGAAAATTAGCTTGAGGCACAACCCATTGGAATCCAGGTCAGGACGTCACCAAGTGGTATCAGATGGGGTTTTCATTTCTTTCTTCTTCTTCTTTTGTCTTACTATTTTGGAAAATCTAGACAAGAGACTACGATGAGTTGAGATTTGGTAATGAGATCATGCATGGGAGTGGGAAACCCATGTACAGGGGGAAATCTGAGTACTCAGGGAGGGATTTTTTTGTTTATTTTTTTTTGTTACAGTTGAATTTTATTTCACCTTGGGTGATGCACTTGTGGTGTGATGTGATATTTTATTGAAAACTATTGAATTATGATTCATGGAAAAAGAGGAATGATCGTTGATTTTTCATGCATTATTCTAGGTCGTCATGGTTGTGGTGACATGCATCATTATAGGCACTCAGGGGGAAATGGGTTATGGGTAATTTTTTAAACTTTAAAAGTTTTTCCTTGTTGTGAGAGTGGAATAATGATGAAAAATGAATATAAGTGGGTGTCTAATGAGAACCTTAATTGATGAAATGGCATTTATTAATTAATTAATTGTAGAATTATTTAATGTCAGATAATGTGATTAATTAATGGATGATTAATTAATTATCATGAATATACCCATGTTAACCAAGACCAAGTTGTATGATGGTTATGGGTAGTGATAAGGCCTTGGTGCAGACTGTGTGGAGTAAAAATTAATAAATGACATGTTGAAACTTGTTGTGTTAGTTCCCTCCATTAAAAAATTTTAATAACATTGTGTTATAAGACCTGAGACGTGTGTTTGGATTTGTAAGAGTACGCCTCTATTATTCTTGTTGAGGGAGAGACTGAATGGTTTGTCCCAGAATGAACTTCTAGATTGGGAACATGAGGCACCCTTGGGGCAAGATGAGAAAGAAGGGAAAAAATTCCGGGAGAACTTCACTCTTTTTATGCATTTTACGGAGAGAGACCTTGGGTGGGTTCAAAAAACCATTTCTGATTTGACAAGTGAGTTTCAGCAGCATCACCCTTCTACTTTTACTAGAGAGGGTAGACCTGATGGAGCTGAATTCTAGATTGAATCCATACAGGCGGTACATGAACATTTAGAGACTCTAGCTGAGTGGAGGGTCAATTTGGATGCTTATATGTTGTGGGGTTCTGCGAATCACTGTGGGTACATTCAGGTACTATCTGGACAGTCTGATGAGATGTTATTAACAGACTTTCTAGATCAGTTCTTATATCACTTATTCAAAGACCCACTAAGGCATGATAAGGATTCAATGTTTATGCATCTGACATAAGGGTGCATGTCCATAATGGTGTATGCAGAACATTTCACTGATTTATACTATTTTTCTCTAGATTTTTTGAAATATGTGGCTTCTTCAAAAAAAAATTTGGGGCAGACTTTAGTGTTAACATAAATCCCAAGTGAATATCTTGAGGCTGAAGATATTTTAAGATTTTGTCAATTAGTCTCTCATTTAATAGCGGAACCTGAAGGAAGCTTCTAGTACTGTACACGTATCTAGATGATCAGGGAGTTTTCCTTTCGAAAGCATGAAGCGCCTTCATGAGAATCTTAGTCAGGAAAATGGAAAGCGAGGTGGACAGTCTGGAGGAACAGTTGGAACAGATCTTTCACATGTTATTTCCTACCAGTGTGGTAGACACAGACAATATCATACACATTGTCCTCAACCTCCAATAGTGTGCCATTTTCATGAAATATGGGACACCTAAAAGAATTTTTGTAGGAAGAAGCGGCTGGTTGGTGCTAATAGAGAAGCTGTTCAGAGTCAGATTGTGGGAAGGGGATCATCTACACCATATTGGTATGGAAGCCGGAGTTCTTCTGGTAGAGGCTGTAGAGGATTTCGGCATGGTGCTTCATGTTATGAGGACCCATACCAGTAGAGTGGTGCTACTCATGGGAGTCAGAAAAAATCATAGGGAAGAGGGGCAGAACAAATAAATTCAGTGCAGCCTACACATGGGGAGAGAGAGTCTAGACCATCGACAGTGACATGTACTATTCTAGTAGCTTCTATATTAGCTATTTCCTTATTTGATATTAGTGCCTCTCATTCCTATATATCTACAAAGCCTTTTAATGGATTGAACCTAGAAGTGGAGTTTGTAGGTGGGATGATAAATATCGATACACCATTGGGAACACGGTCTAGGGATATCTGTTTATGAAAGGGATGTTCTCTAGAGATCTAAGAGTATAATTTCTATTGGGATATCTATTTTCTTGATATAATGGGCTTGGATCTGAATATGGGTATGGACTGGCTTGTAGTGTACCAATCCCACCTAGTGTTTTTTTGAAAGAGAGTGACCATTTTATCTCATGAGGATGACCTATATGTCCTTCTTGGAGAATGGGATATCCATGCAGATAGAGTTGGGCCAATTATTCAGAATTTGGGAGAGCTCATGTTTTTTTCCTAGTCTTTTGCTAGATAATGGGAGTGGTAGGCATGACATCCTTTCGCCAACAGTAGAATAGTTTTAGGACGTCTTTCCTAAAGGATTTTCTGGTTTTCGACTTGAGAGAGGTATGTATTTACTTTTGAAGTCATGTCAGGGGCTGAGCCTGTATCTATTTTACCCTATAGAATGTCACTGACTAAGAATCAAGCGCTCAATACATAGTTGTAGGAGTTGGAGGATAAAGGGATTTTCCATCTATGTACATTACCTTGGGGATCTTCTATTTTTTTCAAATAAGGATGAAAAAAGTCTAATATTGTGTGTAGATTACAGAAAGTAAAATAAAATTACTATAAAGAACCTATATCATCCTCCACGTATCAATGATCTATTTTACCAGCTGAAGGGGTATAGTGTGTTCTCAAAGAAAGATATGAGATCGGGGTATTATCAAGTGAGATTTCACACTTCTTATATACAATAAAAATCTTTCAGAAGTAGTTATAGAATTTATGAGTTTTCCATAATTCCATTTGGGGTAAAAAAAGCACCAACAGTGTTTATGGCCTTGATGAACAAGATCATTCAACTATACATAGATCAGTTTGTGGTGGTGGTTTTGGATGGAATATTAGTGTACTCTAATATGCATGATGATCATTCCCAACATCATGACATCATTTTGGGTACACAAAGAGAGAACCATCTATATTCCAAGCTATCTAAATGTAAATTTTTGACTGTCATGGTACAATTTTTGGGACACATCATCTCAGAATAAGGTGTGGTAGTGGACTTAGAAAATGTTAAGGCACTATTTTTATGGGAGCGTCCCAATTTTTTTTGATATTCTAATCTTTCTCGGATTAGTTTGTTATTACAGGAGGTTCATCTAGGACTTTTCCCATTTAGAAGCACCACTTAATGGGTTGAAAAAGAAAGGGATAATGTTCTTTTGGAAAGAAGCATCTGATAATTCTTTCCAAGAGTTGAAGAAGTGATTGACCTCAAAACCATTATTGATCTTATGTGAGTCAGGTGAGGAGTACATGATGTATTGTGATTCTTTTGGGGTCAGACTAGGAGCCGTGTTGATGCAATGGGATAGAGTCGTTGCTTATGGGTCACGATAGTTGAGGCCACATGAATAGAATTAACCAATGCATGACCTTGAGTTGGTTTCAGTGGTTTATGCTATTAGGTTATGCCAACACTATATTTTGGGTGAAAAGTGTAAATTTTTTATGGATCACAAAATCTTGAAGTATATCTTTTCATAGCATGACATGAATATTCACTAGTGAATATGGGTAGAGTATATGTAGTCCTTTGATTTTGAACAGCCATATACACACGAAAAGGGGAATCATGTAGCTGATTCCATGAGCAGAAAAAGTCAAACTCAGTATATACAGGAGTTGAGTGCAGAGTGGATGATGATGAATTTTCTAAAGGAAATTCATGTTGTAGTTCAGGAGAGTCAGGAGAGGATGACTCTAGTTTCTTCAGTAGTGAAGTCTATATTCTCGAGACTAATCATAGACATGCAATAGGAGGAAGATGCGTGTTTTTTCCTTTAGGGAAATCCTTGAAGGTGGGGAGAAACCTTTAGACTGGAAAATAGATGAGGATGAGAACATATATGTGAAAAATAGTGTTGTTGTGCCTGCAAGTATGTGATAGGAACTCATGATATAACTTCATGCTTCATGGTGGGTGCAAGATCCTGGGGTGAAAAAAATGTATCGGGTCCTTAGACAATAGTTTTGGTGGCCAGGTATGAAAACGAATATAACATGGTTCATAACAAGATGTTTCACATGTCAGCAGGTTAAACCAGAGGATCAATGACCTCGAGGCCTGTTGCAACCGTTACATATTATGGAATAGAAGTGGGATGATGTGACTATGAATTTTGTGGTAGGACATCCAATGAATCATAAGAAGAATGATTCTATTTGGGTCATTGTGGATTGACTAACAATTATAGCGCACTTTTTTCCTATCAATGAAAACATTATAGTAGTGAAGTTGGGGGAACTGTACGTGAGAGATATAGATCATTTTATTAGGGTTCCATGGACTATAGTTTCATATCACGATTCTCACAATACTTTATGTTTATGGCAGGGTTTACAGAAGGCTTTTGGTACACATGTTCTATTATGTACAACCTTCCACCCATAGAAAGATGGGTAGTCATAGCATACCATATAGGTGTTATAGGATATGATGTGAGAATGTGTTCTTAACTTTGGTCATTCTTGGGAGAGACACTTTCCTTTAGTGGATTTTTCATATAAAAACAGTTATCAGGAAACTATATAGATGGCACCATATGAGTCACTTTAAGGTAGAATTTATAGATCACAGCTATGTTAGTTAGATTCAGGTGAGTCAAAGCTATTGGGACAGAGTCTCATTCAGGAGACACCAAAGCACGTACCGTTGATTCAGAAATTTATGGATATGGATCAAAGTAGACAGAAGTCATATGAAGATAGAAGGAGACAACCGCTAGAGTTTCCCGAGTGTTCTCATGTTTTCTTTTAAGTGTTACCAAGACTGGTTCACAATAGGATACAAAGGTAGGTCATGATAGCACCTATGTTTGTGGGACCATCTGAGGTGCGAGAGAGAATCTAGTTGGTAGTGTACCGATTAGTACTTCCATAGAAATTCAGAACTATACATGATGTTTTCCATGTGTTACAACTACGACGGTATCACCCGGACCATTCTCATGGTATTGATATAGAGGATGTTGACCTCGAGATAGATTCTTCCTTTAAGGATCATCTGTTTTATATGTTGGGACACAGTGAGAATGTGTTATGGGGAATGGACATGCTGTTAGTTATTGTGTTATGGAAACATGGTAATGTTCAAGAGTAATCTTTGGAATGAGAAGCAGAAATGAGGGCTCATTGGCCCAATATTTTTGGCTTGGAATTTTAGAGAAGGTAAAATGTGTATCTCAAGGACGAGCTGTTATAAAGTTGGGGTATTGTAAGATCCCTACTTTTTATGGTGTCATCACATTTTCAAATTTTCCTAAAAATATTTATTTTCTAATGAATACGGAAAAATACATATTTTTATAGAAAAAAGTATTTTTATTTCAACCATTGAAATGATAAATTTTAATTTAAAATGGTTTAAATGTTAAATTAGTTGTATTATATTATTAATATTCATATTAACTATGTGTGAATTAATTTCATAATTTAGTTTTGAATAAAAATATTTTCATACTTAAAATCACATTTTCTAGAGAAAAACTATTTTTTATTACATTTTTCAGGTGTAATTATAAATTAACATCAGACACTATGTGTATTTAATTCTAAGAAATTTAATATATATTTAGATTCATGAGTTACATTTTTACTGAATAGGTACCTTTTATTTTTAGGCAATATGAATAGTAACCTTAGTGAATTTTGTTACCACAATAAAGGGTAGATTGGATATGTAATGTTAAAAATAATATGATAATGACATCAAAATAGTCATGACACATGAAATAATTTTATTTTGTGTGTAATATCATATATAATAATTCTTGTTTTTGTTACATAACCAGTTATGGATATTTGTAAAATATTATGACCATTATAATATTTTATTTAAATAAGAGTCAAAGAAGCAACATTCGTGTTTTTAATAGGTACTAAATTTTTAAAATTTAGTAATCCATAAGGTATATTTTTATAAAAGTATTATTTTTAAATATAAAGGATTTCTCTACCTAATATAAATTTATTTTAAAATTTTAGTGAATAAATGTCTTCCATAAATACTTACACAACACCGATGCAGTAATTATTAATTAATGGAAAAATAAAATAAATGATATTAAAAATTTAAAATTATTATAATTTGAATTGATTAAGATGATCCACAAATGTTCTTAATTTAAATAAAATTTTATGTTTGTATTAAAATATTTGGATTGAATTTATCTAGATGAGTTGATACTATTAACGTCATAACTGATAATAATGATATTTTAGGAATAAATTATTTATGGAATTATTTAAAAATAATAAAAATATTAAATAATAGAAAATAGATAATATATTGTCATAAAATTCATAACATATGGATTGAAATGAAATTTTTAAGCATTTGGATCTAGAATCATCTTATTATATTTTAATATTTTGTAAAATTCTAAAAGTTCCCCAAACCTTATTATATAAAGACACCTCTTCCTTCACATATTTAAACCACTTTGTGACATTTATATCAACCAATATATACTCATTTATCTTATAAAAATCTTTATCCATGTTCTAGATGTTCTATTCCATCAATTATACCAACCCTATATTCCATATGAAGAGACCCAAATGAATTTGGATAAAGAAGAGGTAATCATCTAACTAACTCTTCCATGTTTATTTTTTTCTCCTACATCATATAAATACGTTTTTTCCATAATAATTTTCAAATAATTTATCATATAAATACTAAGAAATAATTATGATTGTTATAAAACTATATTCCCCCTTTTATCCATCCATCAAAAAATGAAAGCACTGTGTGTGAATACGTATGGCTTACCATCTCCACGTAGCATGTTAATTTTTTATTCATCACCACTTTACATGTCTAGATGTAAATATGAAAATATTGGATATGAATGATATACATGGAATAATAATTATTCCATAAATATTAATTATTTTTTATCATTCTTTCATTCCTTCAATAGAAAAATGAAAACATCATTCATCTATACGTGCGACCTACCATCTCTATGAACGATGTAATTCATTTTTAAATCCAAATCTAAATGGATGAATATAAATATACATAATTAATATATGTGACATTTACACAACAAAAAATAATTTGGATATGATGGAACTGCTATAAAAGTATAAGGTCTAGAACTACAAAATTAAAAAATTCATGAAAAACAAATTTGTTACTACCCGAAATAGTGATTCTAAAAATGTATTGATAATAAATATAAGGCCCCAGCATTAAACCATACCTAATCATGAGTTATTACAAGATTACACATTGAGTATCTTTTCAGGTTTAGAGTTTTAGAGAATTAGATCATAAAACTTACATTACATACTACATTTAAACAAAGTGGTTACATAAAAGACAGTATTCATTTTTTCCCATCAACGGAAACATATTTAAAAATAAAACATGGATTCTTTCTTGTCACTTCCTTGACACTATCATCATATCATGTACCTTTCCCTTGAATTGTGAAAAACATTTCAAAAAAAACATGGGATGAGCATAAAAAGCACAGTAAGGGATATTAAAATATGGAAAGGAAACATGAGTACATATACACATAAGAATGAAATCATACTTTATCCATAAAACATAATAACTTTAACATACCACATCAATTCATGAATAAGTCATAGAAATCATAAGACATAAAAGGTAACTTGAGGCATTCATAACATTCTTACATAGGGAGTAACCCTCTTGGTTACGTTTGGAATACCCACCACAGTATATTCCCTAAATCTCTTCGGAGAAACCTTAACTTTTAAACCCTTCGCGTTACCCAATGAATTGGAAAGCTATATCGGGCTCACCCGCCCTTAGGTTATCACAGAACCACCCGTCTTCATAACAATTCCCAAGAACCATAACATAATTGTATCACATAAAACATGCATAAAGGAAACATAACATTTTCACTTTTAAATCACAAGATATCAATACAACACATTGATATAAAAACATTATGAAAACCATTTTCAATAATAAAATAAAATAAAAGTAATGCATGGTATTTATTATTCTTTTAAAAAGAAGGTATGTCTTGTAGAGGAAGCTGAAACTCAAATAATGGTCCCGGTGGTGGAGAAGTCATTGTGGCCACATACGTACGACAAAACATTACCTTTTTTTGTTCTGTAAAACACTTCGTATAAAAATAATATTACTTTTGGATAAACTTAAAAGTAAGAGGGGTTTATACACCGTATATAAGAAGGTTGTGTATAAAATAAAATATGCCTCAATGAAAGGAAATTGAGATGAAGTCCCTTACAAAGACGATATCCTTGGATTAAGGACAAATAAATTACATAATTCTGTGTGACAAAAGAATACACCAAATATAAGTGGATATTAAGTGTAAATCAATAAGTTTTCCTTAAAACAAATTCATAGAAATACATATTCAAGGAGTACAAGTTTATCCCAAAGAATCAAAATTTGGTTAAGAAGTTCCCTTGCAAAAATAATACATCCTAACGGTGTCACATCAAAATTCATAAAAAGAGTTGATGAGAGAGAAAATGGTATCTCATCACTTGGACATAAAATTTACGTCAATAAGGATATATAAGAACATATCCCAATATAATAATATGTATATTAAAAGACCCAACAAAAAGAAGTCTTTTAAAAAAAGGGTGAAAGGTTCCCTTACCGACTTGGGTATCTTACGAAACATACACCCCATGAAAGAAGGACAATAAAACATTGATGTAAATAATAATAAACAAAAGTATATTACACAAACAGTATAATAATTGGATTTACATATACCACTCAAAGAAAATTGTAGAAAATGTAGCATAAATCTCACGAGAATAAAAGTGAGATGAAAAATCCCTTACGAAAACTCCGCAGCCTAATGACGCCACATAAAACATCCAAAAATGGATGGATGAGATTAAATAGGGTCTCTCATAATATTAGAATAAAATGTACAAAAATAGTAATATAAAAGAACATCCCCCATCATAACAAAGAGGAGCTTAATAGAAGTGACATAAAGGAGAGTACTTAAAAAGAGAGAGATTGGATCCCGTACAAAAATCCGGCAGCCTAACGGTGCCAATCAAAACATCCAAAATGGTTAGACGAGAGAAAATATGGTCTCTAATAATATGAACATAAAAAGTACAGTAATAGTAATATAAAAGAACAACCCAATCATAAGAAAGATGAGATTAAAAGAAATGACATAAAAGAGTGTACTTAAAAAGAAAGAGAGGGGTAGGTTTCCCTTACCTCGGGTCCGACTTGACTCGATCGTTCTTTAATCTCCTGAATAATAAACTTGATTTAATTTCTACTTCCTTAAGAACCTTTTTCAAGTTCATTATTCCTTTTATATCACTTATTACAATGTCATGAACACTATGTTATTATTTATGTTAATAACGGTTATTTTAACGATCATTGGTACTTGAGTCAAAAATAAACTCTTTATAATTACAAGTTGTTCATGTGGTAAAATATCCATTATATCCAGAATTATATTAATCATTTAGATATCATATATATCATATATATCCATTATATTCATGCATTTATAATATTACATGACATTTAGAGTTAAGAAATGAAATGCACCGTTCATGGAGACGGTAAGCCGTACGTACGCATGAACGCTACTTCCATTTCTATTTCATATTTAATTGAATTAAAACATAATGATACATAATAGTATTCTAATTCCAGTATGGTATCATATATAACATCATCAAATATATCCTTTATATGTACCACATATGGTATTAATGAATCAAATCACTTTGAGGGGGCGGTAGTCCGCACTTCCTAAAATAAAGATATTGCGTATACACATAATGGAAGCCATAAAGGTATGCCGTAAATTAAAAATACAGAAGATTAAGGAAAAAATAAACATATTATATATCATATATAAATGTATTTATATCATAATGGCCACAATGAAAGGTGTTAAGAGAATATTGAACAAACATCGTTTCATGAGGCAGTAATTTCCCATCCACAGAAACAGTAAGTTCATTAACAATTAGACGAAGGTGTGTGTAAGTTTAGCACGAATCCTTAACATAAAAACATCCTATTATATTGAAGATACTTGTGTTGTTACAATAGAAAGGAATAAAATGATTTTAGGGGGGTGGAGAAGCAAAATAAAACCAAAGGACTCAAGTGAAGACATTACCTTAAAATCGGGTAACTCCCTTTGGTTTGAGCTCAAAGGCTTCCATGGGATGACTTATGACCAATGTTAGGATTCTAAGAGTTATAGAGGGATGGGGAGATGAAAAATGGGCAGGGTTCGGCCGAGCCAAAGCCTTTGGAAGTGTGGGTAAGTAGGTAGAGTTGGGGGCCTTTTATAAGAGGAGAGGAGGGACACTCTTGGAAAGTAAAGAAATGGTACTTTATTTTAGAATGAGTTTCGGATTTTAATGGTCCCAAATTAATGTTTTTAGAAGATAAGGTGATAAAGGTTAGAAATCCACCCATCCAATAGGTTTTGGAAATGTGTAGGTCATATATTCTACATTATCTTTCCATTTTATTTAAATCGTTAAATAATGAGGTCATCGCTGCATCATCATGATGTCATAAATAATTTAATGTATATAATGTCTAAAAATTATAAGAAAATAACTATGATGTAGGAAATAGTTTTAGATTTTCAAAGACTATTTATAGTCAAAAATATGACTTGTATAACCGCATTTAAAAATTGGTTTAGTAAAATAACTCATGTTTGTGTCATTTTAATTTTAACATTAAATAAAAAGGTATTTATGTCATTTTCCAACCAAAGTGGCTCCATGGGGTCCCCAAGTTGACCCATGGATTTTATTGGTCGGACATGACTCATACAATGAGTTTATGACATGTTTCTAGGTCATTTCATATTATTAAAAAATTATTTTTACCTTAAACTACACTAATTACCTCTAATCGTGATAAAAATCATAATAAGTTACTATTCACCAAAAAATTATTTTAATCTCATTGAACCACATTTTACTTCTTAATGAAAACCATGTATGTCTGATTTTTGAAATTCAAAACCCAAAGGTGAAAAAATATCATTTGAACGGAAAATCAGTTTTTATAAGCACCACTTAGTGTTTTCACTATTCATCAATAATTGAAGTTTTTCAGAAAATTACCAAAACTTCAACCTAAGTTATATTTTATATTCCGAATTCAAAAATGATGTCTATTTTACAAAATTAAAAACATATAAGTTTAATTAATTAATTTAATAATTAATTCCCGCTGTCAAAACAAACATCATGTTTTTATGAAACAATATATATCAAAAGATTGACACTAGTTTAAGTCCAATTTCAATGACCACCATTAGATTTAATGGTAAAAATATATTCTAATTTCAATTTAAAACCAATTTAAAAGATAATATAATCATTTAAATAAATTATATTAAAAAGTGGTTTTCAATTAAAATACAACATTTTTCACTATTCATTAAAAATTGAATTTTTTTGGAAAAATACCAAAAATTTAGACAAAGTAAATTTTAATGTCCCAATTATAAAGAAGAATTTTATTTTTTCAAATATAACACATAAAATTATCAAAAAGTTTATTTAAAATAGGTTCTCCATCAAAAGGCGGTTAATCGACCTTTTAAAAAATATTAGAATGTTTACGCATAAAATTGGATTCATTCACATTTTTAATCCTCTAACATTTATTGGAAAAAGTAAAAATATTTGACAAACCTATATAATCATTTTTTAGTTAGTTCTATTCATTCCCGCCATCACAATAGCTAGGTGTTAACTACCATTTAAAATAATATTATTTTATTATTAGAGTGAAACGTAAAATTCCCAAGAAACTTGTTGTTGCGTGTTGGGTATGCCATCAAGCATAGAGTACCCTTTAAAGTTATATTAATATTTTATTCACAAATATGGATAAATGTGAAAATTTCATACTCTTTATTTAGCTAGGGTGTTACATCCTTCCCCCCTTTTGGGAATTTCATCCTCACAATTTTAAAATTAGGCTTGGAAACTTCATTGAAAATCCCACATCAGAACATGAGTCAGTAATACAATCACATTAAAATAAAGAAAGATAAGTATTAATGTCACCCGAGTTAACCCATACTAGGATTCCACGTATGAAAATATGGACATGGAGGAAAAACCAAAGGGTCATGTTCTGATGGAGAGTGATAGTAAACATGTCTACGAGAAAGTTAACCATAAGAAAATCACAAACTTGTGATGGGTTAAACGGTATTCGATTCCCTAGTAGGAAACGTTAAGAGAAAACACTTTTGTTTTAAGTTAATCTTCATTGAGGAATTTATTTTTGATCATAAGGAACCATACTTACTGGTCATGTTGACTTTCAACTTTTACTAAATTTCTTACAGAAACTCATACTTTCCCCAAAAGATGAGTATTTAGGAAGACTTGTTAACATTAAGAGTACTATAATCAATATCTAGAGAATCACCTAATCCACAAAAGAGAACTATATAATTCCAATATCTATAGACCTTAACAAAAACCAAAACCAAAAAGGTTAGTACAAGATCAGATTACACCCAAAAAGGTTAATCCTTTAAAAAAACAAATCTATTCATAATCTAAAAAATTTATCAAACAATACCCAAATTTCAACAAGGACCATTTAATAAACAAATTTTCCATTAAATACTTAAAAGTAAACCAAACTAATTTTGAAACCCAAACATTTGAAGGATTTAATCGCATAGTCTTCCATGGTATAAATTAACACTTATCTTTAACAAACATCAGTTACTCTTAAAGTCTCGTATTGAAATGTAATTAACCTAATCACATATCCTCCATGATAGGTTAATAATTTTCATAAATAACCCAAAATAAACTTACTCTTAGTTCATAAAGTCACCTAACTAAAAAGAATAAGTCATACTAATCAGGGACTTCATGTAGTCCAGTGGTAAGCGATAAATACTAGTTGCACTTTGGTTGTGGGTTCGATTCCCGTAGCTTTGTCCAACACGACGGGTTTTCACACGGTCTGTGTGTTGTCCTTTTTCCAAAACTATATAATTCTTAAAAAATTTCCCAACAGCGAGATAAAATATTCAAAAATAATCATAACATAATTTATTCTCAATTTTATCGCATGCCTTTCACTTCCATCATAACATATAGTATCCCATAATTACCTCAAAAGTAAGGATCATATAAACCCAAATGGTCCTTTATAATTATGTCCACAAAAGAATAGATAACTATTCCTTGAATAAAATTTTCATATATTAAACATCAGGGTTATGCATACTATAAAAATCCTTCTAATGTAACCCCATCATCAAAAGAGACTTAATACTCTTAATAATTTCACCATTACTCTTGATGCCCTTATATGTTGACTTCTTAATCATTTAACATTCATCATGATCCATTAACCATCCCTTTCCAACTTATTCTGAAATACTGATTTCCTACAAACCAAATCATGAATCATATCCTAAGATTCCAAAATAGGAAAACAAAAGTTATGAAATAATCAATACCTTTGAGTGGTCATTGTCAGTTTCTTCATCCTCAATCATAATGGAATTAGGTATTGGTAAACGAATATTTTTATGATCTTGGTGATCCCATTCACAAAACATCTTTATAGGAAATGTGTTTGCATAATGACCATGCACACCACATTTAAAACATTCAATTGATTCCTCAGAAAGAAATTCTTTCCCTTTCCTCGAGTCAACTAGATGCTTCCTTTTTCCATGGCAGGTTCTTGCTTTATGACCTTCATTTCCATGTATATAGAATATTTATGTCCCTTTGAAACATTTTCCTAGGTGTTTCTTTCCACATCTTTCACACATAGGTTTTTGAACACACTTACCTTTATGATTGTTACCTGTAGTTCTATAGGGATTTGTTTCTCGCATATATGATGCCTTAGAGAAATCACCAAGGTTTAGGTGGTCAATCATGACTCCAGATTGTTGGTTGAGGATAAACACAAGATTTCTCATTGTAGCTCTCATATCATTCAGTTGATTGCTAAAGAAAACTGTCACAGTTTCCTTCACATCCACTGTTACTTTGGTGCCTTCTAGATCCAGCCATTTACTAACACCAAAAAGGTCAGTGTGAGTATATCAACAAAACCATCATGTACTAATAAGGAAGACAAACTCTAAGATATACTTACTCATTCAATTTATTTAAAACTAGTACCCTTTCTGAAATCCTATCCATTATGGTAATATCACTTATGCCTAGATAATACCCTAACCTCTAAAGTTATCTAAACCAACCTCTGATACCAACTATAAGGCCCCAGCTGCAAACCTTACTTAATATTGAGTTATTACAAGATTACACATTGAGGATCTATTCAGGTTTAGATTTTTAGAGAATAAGATCATAAAACTGGCAATACATACTACATTTAAACAAAGTGGTTACATAAAAGATAGTATTCATTTTTTTCCATCAATGGAAACATATTTAAAAATAAAACATGGATTCTTTCTTGGCACTTCCTTGACACTATAATCATATCATTTACCTTTACCTTGACCTGTGAAAAACATTTCAAAAAAAAACATGGGATGAGCATAAAAAGCTCAGTAAGGGATATAAAAATATTGGAAGGAAACATGATTACATATACACATAATAATGAAATCATACTTTACGCATAAAACATAACCACTTTAACATACCTCATCAAATCATGAATATTTCATAGAAATCATAAGACAGAAAAGGTAACTTGAGGCATTTATAACATTCTTACGTAGGTAGTAACCCTCTTTGTTACATTTGGAATACCCACCACAGTATATTCCCTAAATCTCTTCATAGAAACCTTAACGTTTAACCCCTTCGCGTTACCCAATGCATTGGAGAGATATATCAGGCTCACCCGCCCTTAGTTTATCATGGAACCACTCGTCTTCATAACAATGCCCAAGAACCATAACATAATCATATCACATAAAAAATGCATAAAGTAAACATAACATTTAAACTTTTCAATCACAAGATATCAATACAACACATTGATATAAAAACATTATGAAAACCATTTTCAATACCAAAATAAAAGAAAAGTAAAACATGGTATTTATTTTTCTTTTAAAAAGAATGTATGGCTTGTAGAGGAAGTCGAAACTCAAATAATGATCACAGCGGTGGAGAAGTCGTTGTCGCCGCATACGTATGACAAAACATTACCTTTTGTTGTTTTGTAAAAAGCATCGTATAAAAATAAGATTCCTTTTGGATAAACGTAAATGTAAAAGGGGTTTATACACCGTATAAAAGAAGGTTGTGTATAAAATAAAATATGTCTCAATGAAAGGAGATTGAGACGAAGTCCCTTACAAAGACGATATCCTTGGATTAAGGATAAATCAATTACATAATTATGTGTGACAAAAGAATACACAAAATATAAGTAGATATTAAGTGTAAAATAATAAGTGGAACTTCACACATATTCATAGAAAGACATATTCACGGAGTAAGAGTTTATCCCAAAGAATCAAAATTGGGTTAAGAAGTTCCCTTTCAAAAATAAGATAGCCTAACGGTGTCACTTCAAAATTCAGAAAAAGAGTCGATGAGAGAGAAAATGGTATCTCATAACATGGACATAAAATTTACATCATTAAGGATATAGAATAACATATCCCAATATAACAATATGTAATTACTAAGACCCAACAAAAAGAATTCATTTAAAAAAAGGGTGAAAGGTTACCTTACCGACTTGAGTATCTTACGAAACATAAACCCCGTGAAAGATGGACAATACAAAATTGATGTAAATAATCATAAACTAAATTATATTACACAAACATTATAATAATGGTATGTACATATACCACTCAAAGAAAATTGTGGCAAATGTAGCATAAATCTCACGGGAATAAAAGTGAGATGAAAAATCCCTTACGAAAACTCAGCAGCCTATCGGCACCACTTAAAACATCCAAAAATGGATTTATGAGATCAAATAGGGTATCTCATAATATTAGCATAAAATTTACAGCAAGAGAAATATAAAATAACATCCCCCAGCATAACAAATAGGAGCTTAAAAGAAGTGAGATAAAGCAAAGTACTTAAAAAGAGAGAGATTGGATCCCTTACAAAACTTCGGCAGCCTAACAACGCCAATCAAAACATCCAAAATGGATAGACGAGAGAAAATAGGGTCTCTAATAATATTAACATAAAAAGTACAGTAAGATTAATATAAAATAACATCCCAATAATAATAATGATGAGCTTAAAAGGAATGACATAAAAGAGTGTACTTAAAAAAAAGAGCGGGGCAGGTTTCCCTTACCTCGGGTCCGACTTGACTTGATCGTTCTTTAATCTCCAGAATAATAAACATGAGTTAATTTCTACTTCCATAAGAACCTTTTTAAAGTTCATTATTCCTTTTATATCACTTATTACCATGTCATGAACATTATGTTATTATTTATGTTAATAACGGTCGTTTTAACGATCCTTGGTACTTGAGTCAAAAATAAACTTTTTATAATTACAAGTTGTTCATGTGGTGAAATATCCATTATATCAAGAATTCTATTCATGATGTAGATATCATATATATCATATATATCCAGTATATTAATGCTTTTATAATATTACATAACATTTAGAGCTAAGAAATGAAATGCACCGTTCATGAAGACGGTAAGACGTAGGTACGCATGGACGCTACTTCCATTTCTATTTCATATTTAATGGAATCCAAACATAATGACACATAATATTATTTTAATTACAGTATGGTATAATATATAATATCATTAAATATATCCATTATACATACCACATATGATATTAACGAATCAAATCACTTTGATGGGGCGGTAGTCTGCACTTCCTAAAATGAAGATATCGCGTATACCCATA
Source organism: Viscum album (assembly GCA_963277665.1). Classification (NCBI taxonomy): domain Eukaryota; kingdom Viridiplantae; phylum Streptophyta; class Magnoliopsida; order Santalales; family Viscaceae; genus Viscum; species Viscum album. The sequence continues at coordinate 826,983,136 of OY728157.1, forward strand.
ATGGAAGCCATAAAGGTATGCCATAAATGAGAAATACAGAAGATTAAGGAAAACATAAAAATATTATATATCATATATAAATTTAGTGACATCATAATGGCCACCATGAAAGGTGTTAAGAGAATATTGAACAATCATCGTTTCGTGAGGCAGTAATTCACCATCCACAGAAACAGTATGTTCTTTAACCATTAGAAAAAGGTGTGTGTTAGTTTAGCTTGAATCCTTAACATAAAAAAAACCTAGTATATGGAAGATACTGGTGTTTTTACAAAATAAAGAAATAAAAACATTTTATGGGGGTGGAGATGAAAAATAAAACAAAAGGACTCAAGTGAAGACATTACCTTAAAATCGGGTAACTCCCTTTGGTTTGAGCTCAAAGGCTTCCTTGGGAAGACTTATGACCAAAGTGGAGATTCTAAGAGTTCTATAGGGATGGGAAGAGAGAAAATTGGCAGGTTTTGGCGGAGCCAAAGTCTTTGGAAATGTGGGTAAGGAGGTAGAGGTGGGGGCCTTTTATAAGAGGAGAGGAGGGACACTCTTGGAATGTAAAGAAATGTTGCTTTATTTTAGAATGAGTTTCAGATTTTAATGGTCCCAAATTGATGTTTTTCGAGGCTAAGGTGATAAGGGTTCTAAATCCACCCATACAATTGGTTTTGGACATTTGTTGGTCATAAATTTTACATTTTCTTTTCATTTTATTTAAATCGTTAAATAACGAGGTCAATGCTGCATCATCATGATGTCATAAATAATTTATTTATTTAATGTATAAAAATTATAAAACAAATACTATGATGTAGGAAATATTTGTATCTTTCCAATTACTATTTATATTAAAAAATATGACTTGTATAACCTCATTTAAAAATTGTTTTAGTAAACCCACTCATGTTTGTGTCATTTTAATTTTAACATTAAATAAAAAGGTATTTATGTCATTTTCCAACCAAAGTGGCTCCATGGGGTCCCCAAGTTGACCCATGGATTTTATTGGTCGGACATGACTCATACAATGAGGTTATGACATGTTTCTATGTCATTTCATATTATTAAAACATTATTTTTACCTTAAACTACACGAATTACCTCTAATCGCAATTAAAAACTTAATAAGTTACTATTCACCAAAAAACTATTTTAATCCCATTGAACCAAATTTTAAATCTTAATGACAACCATGTATGTAGGATTTTTGAAATTCAAAACACAAAGGTGGAAAATTATCATTTAAATGGAAAATCAGTATTTATAAGTACAACTTAGTGGTTTCAATATTCATCAAAAATTGAAGTTTTTCAGAAAATTACCAAAAATTCAACCTAAGCTATATTTGATATTCCGATTTCAAAAATGATGTCTATTTTAAAAAATTAAAAAAATATAAGTTTCATTAATTAATTTATTAATTAATTCCCACAGTCAAAACAAATAGCGTGTTTTTATGAAACAATAAATATCAAAAGATTGACACTAGTTTAAGTCCAATTTCATGGTGAAATTAATTTCAATGACCACCATTGGATTTCATGGTAAAAATATATTCTAATTTAACTTTAAAACCAGTTTAAAATATAATCTAATAATATAAATAAATTAGATTAAAAAGTGGTTTTCAATTAAAATACAATATTTTTCACTATTCAGTAAAATTTGAATTTTTTCGGAAAAATACCACAAATTTACACAAAGTAAATTTTGATGTCCCAATTATAAAGAATAATTTTATTTTGTCAAATATAACACATAAAATTGTCAAAAAGTGGATTTAAAAGAGGTTCTCCATCAAAAGGCGGTTAATCGACCTTTTAAAAAATATTAGAATGTTTATGCTTAAAATTGGATTCATTCGCATTTTTAATCCCCTAACATTTATTCTAAAAAGAAAAAATATTTTAAAAACATATATAATCATTTTTTAGTTAGTTCTATTCATTCATTCCATCACAAAAGCTAGGCCTTAACTACCATTTAAAAAAATATTATTTTATTATTAGAGTGCAACGTAAGATTCCCAAGAAACTCATTGTTGTGTGTTGGGTACGCCATTGAGCATAGCGTACCCTTTAATGTTATATTAATATTTTATTCACAATTATTGATAAATGTGAAAATTTCATACTCTTTATTTACCTGGGGTGTTACAATAAATGAGTGATAAAATATTACAATTACATATTATATAATTTCATATACATGATTATGGTTCAATAATATGTTTATAAGAAAACTATAATTATTATCCTAGAGACTGAAACATGTACAAAGGAAGTGGAACCTCCAGTAAGGGGCTTAATTTCAATTTTATTTCATTGAGGCATATTATGATAATATGAATAAATATTTTATTATTAGGTGTATATAATTACCCTTTTACATTTTATATAATAAACTAATTTATTATCATGAAATTTATTTTTTGTTAAATATTATTTATTCTTAGGGTACATGATTCAGTTGATTGCAATGTTGTAAGGGTTTCTTCTTTTGCTTTTACTTCAATAAGACATATGCCATATTCAACACTAATTTCTTTTTTGTAGTGTATATATTTCCCCTTTTAAATATTATATTTGGAATATATTTTTCTACATTGTATTAAAATTTTAATATGAAGTTATTACTTTCATGTTTATTATTATTCAAAATATATCCATGTGGTAAGGGTTTATTCCACAATGTCATCATTATTCACAATTGTGATGGGTCTTGATAGTATAGATGCCATGATGTATGAGATCATGGAATCCAATATTAATCTTTTCACTCATTATGAATTCAGTTATTACTATCAATTATATTTTCACAATGATATTATACATGTATTCATATTGTGAACAAGTTATTGATTTAATTGAATTTGATTCCAATTATTTGCCTTTCCATAATGATTATTCCTTATTTTCTTATGATAGATAAGTTATTCCTTAAATGCATCGGTTTTTTGATATTCACCTTTCCATATTATTTCTACGATATTGATTAAAGATAACATCCATTATATATAATCCATAACTAGAATTAATGCTCACCCTTATTTTGTTTCTTTTCTATAGGATATGAAGAATAAATTCTTGAATGAGTTCAAGGATACATAATTTTTACTCTTAGTATATTGTATCTTATGTATTATATTGTAATTAATGACTTAAATTTGTTTCTAATTAAGTGAGAGTACTAAAATATTTTGTCTTTTAGGATGCGATTCCTTATATCGAGTTTCAGTTTATAAAATTATACACTAATTCCTAGCTACATGGGTTGAAGTTGATACAATAATATAATTATTTAGTACCAAATTAATGGTATTCTGGTCATCAATTGATATAATTTAAACCATTTGGTCTTGAGACCCACCATGAATTTTTATTTTGTAAAATCCAATGAGACCATGAATTTCCATGGTATGAATCTACATTAAAAGGATAATTATCCATATTATTGTAATTCTCTTGAAATAATCAGATGATTATTAATTTAATCATTAAGGATAGATCTTAGTTATTCATTGTACCATCAGGTGAGTGTTTATAAATTATGATTGTAGGAAAACTCTTATTTATTTATGGAGAAAGGTTAAAAATTATAATTTTTTTGTGATTATGTGGTTCCTTGATCATTTAAAAATTGTCTAAGTAAGGAAAAATCATTTAATTCATTCAATGTTTTGTTATCACACATATGTGAAACTGGAAATAAAAGTGATGTTAATGTTATTTGAAGTGAATTTAGAGAAGTATAATATTTTTAATGTGATTTAATTAATATAATACATTATATTAAAATAATCTAGTCTCATTCTTCATGGATATGAGTTAAATTTTTAGATAATTACACAAAAAACCTCATCCTTAGATATATTTGATACTTAATGGATGTCCTCTTGATTTTGTTAGTTTGATTTATAATTGAATATTTCGATTAAAATAAAGACTATATATTAATTTCATTTGAATGAATTTTAATATAACTCCATTTACATGTTTATGAGAGATGAGTGAACTATATTTCAGGTATTTTAATAAAAATGGAATGGATGTTAATGTAATGGTGAAAAATTTTATTTAAATAGGAGAGGAATCTATAATGTAAATTACATTTGGGACAGTATTAGAAAACAATTGAATTGGACTACTTGTGTTATTTTGTAATTATAATATAATAATTTATGTTATTGAGTATATTATATTTAATGTTTTCCATGGTTGAGTATGTATTATTCTTCTTTTAAAGGTGATTTTTTTGGAATAAACATATGATCATGTGTGGGGGTGTTTGATGCATTGTTGGGTAAAGGCCAATTATATAATGAATTTCACATATAAAATGGATAATGCATTAAAATATCTTTAATATATGTTCTAAATGTATTTTGTAATTGAAAAAAAACATAAAATGAATAATTGTTTGAATTTTTCATCAATAATTTATTTTTGGATTTAAAATAGAGGCATTCAGAAACTTTTTTTTTATTGTGAACGGTTTCCACTGAAACCTAATAACTATGTACCCAATCCAAGGAACTATCCATAGTCTAATTTGAAATGACATATTCCTTCAAATTGATAACATAACTATTGAAACCCTAACTCCAAAAATATGGATCTAGTGTATACATTTTTACATTGGCATAAAATACATGGGATATATTCCCAAAGGACTGGTCAGTTTAGTCATCTAGAAGGAACAAATATATAAATTATTCCCATGATACATTTGAAATATATAATATATAGAAAAATAAGCACTCTCAGATAATTTATATTATTCAAAATATCATTTTCCATATCATAGGTTAAGGAAAAAAACTTATTATCTTATATGATGAACAAGATATATATAAAATATATGTTGGCCTATGTAAATAAGACATAATCAATATGAAAAATTAAATAACAAAAAACAAATTACATTTAATCAGTAACGTGAGGACGATATTTGTACATGGATTATATAATTTTAGTAATCTCGGAGATTGTAATGAATAAATTTAAAATGAATAAAATGCATAATATTTGATGTCATGATCTCAGGATACATGATATCTTTCTAATCAAAGCTTTAGATAAGAAATTTTGTTTCATGGGTAGATATCTACCAAAACCCCATTTAATATGCTTTGCTAACAAGTTTGTATCATGATACCTATAAATGTTTCAAGGGGATATCTACTACTAGTCCCCACCCATAAAAACATTTATAGTGAATCCATCATATATAGAATGTATTAGTTAATTCAAAAAACAATTCTTTATCAAAAAATGTTCATATTAAATAAGGAATATGGAATATCAATATTTCTACGATCAATAAAATATATTTCATTGACAAAGAATGTACGGAAATTTTTTTAATGGAATAAGAAATAATCATGTTTTTGATAAGGAATATATATATATATATATTTAAGATAAATGTAATTTTCAATGATCACAAGAATGTGAATGTTTCATGACAATATTAATGACCATAAAAATAATAATAGATAAATTATGGCCATCAATTCATTCGATATATAAGTTTTGTAAGAAAATTATTTATTATAGAAATAGAGAAATTGGAAGTCAAATATTAATAGATGAAATCATAAAAAAATTGTAAAAACGCTGAAAATTTATAGAAGAAGCTATATTTCATAAAACAGTTATTATGGAGGTCCTTTAATGCTGTATACATTAAAAAATATTCCTTTTGACTTTAAAGAAATGAAAAATAAAATATTCAAAAAAAATTTGATTTTGAAAATTTTATAATGTTAATGGTAGAATAATATATCCATAATAAATCATTTTTGGAAATAAAAAAATTCTATAATAATTTTTTTAATCAATATGGACATTGAAGAAAAATATACCCAGTCAAAAACCAAAATAAAATCTACTGTTTATTTAAATATTACAATTTTCATATTCAAATTACAATGATGGGAAACTTTCTAAAATATTTTGTAAACTCATTAATTATCTATAGTCCAATAAAGTAGATAGAGTTAATTATAGTTTATAAGATTTATAAAGAAAATAAAAGCAATCCAAAAAATAGAATTTTAAATAAATCCTTGCCTCTTTAGTAGCATTAAAATTGTAACCCTTGAATGAATAATCCCGAATTGAAAATTTAATCATCGTGAATAAATATATATTAATGTTAAATATATTTAATGGATAGTATATACATCACATAAAATTGAATATATGTATAATTAAAAATATGTCTAAATGGAGTATAAATTGAGATGAAATCCATTACCTCATGTTAGGAATTCCTCATTAATGACTTTATCTTATTATATAATTAATTTTGGTTTATTATAATTTAATACTAGAAAAAATAACTATATATAATATCCTATATGATACATTTATAACATTTTACCACCCATTTTCTAATAATATTTTTATTTTTATCATTATTTTGGGTGTTAATCGCTTCATTTTTCATGTATCATTTGATTCAAAAGTTTAAGAACTTGAATTTTACTAATATTTTCTAATATCTACAGTTTTATTCATTACATAAATATCATATATGTTTAATTAATAGATATTTGTATTCTTCCATAAAATTTAGTGATAGAAAAATAAATTACACCAGTCAATTATATGTTAGGCTGTATATATGCATGGAGGTATTTTTACATTTCAATAGATTGAATAAATGAAATTTAAATAATAACACACTATTACAAGATAATTTTTATAATTTAATTATAATATATGTTCAGTAAATATATCTTTATTCCATCCGTGTAGAGTATAAATGAAAAATATATTACATCGCTATGTGGAGTTGGTAGTCCTCGTGTACACCTGAGTGATGTTATTCTCTCCCATCACATTAGAACATAAAATGGTATATTTGATGTTTTATTTACAGAAGAATAATTATGTCATAAAAGTAGTATATATTAATTATTTATAACTTTATAACCATCTAGGTAATGTGGTGATGAAATATGAATTACATCGCTACGTGGAGATGCTTACCAGTATGTATGCATGATTGATGTTTTTTCTTTGCGTAGGATGAAAAGGAGAAGGAAAATGGTTATTTCCTAGTCATATTAAAATAATAGTATATTTATGACACTATATTTATTCTTTTATAATTTCTATAATATACTCAGATGAATTATAAGTAGAAATAATCTTGAGAGAGTCGGTTAAGATGATTACCTCTTCTTTGGTATACTTTCCTTGGATCCCTTATTTGGGACCCTTTGTTTGGAATTTTAATAAGACCATAAACTCTCATGAATTTATTGATAAGTGAATAATGTAATTGGGTAGGGTTTGGTTGTCCTAGATAGATCAATTTGGTGTAATGAAATGAGATAAGTGGTGACCTTTTATTAGTGAGTGGAGATTATCTTTTGGAGATTCATAAAATATTATAAGATCATATGTGTCTAGATCATGTTAAATGGTTATAAAATAAAATATATTACAATATAATGTATATATAGAACTAATATATTTATAAAATAAAATCTAGAAAGGTTTATATATCAATTTAAACCTAATCATTTTGATTACCCCCTTCGGTAACAATATTTAATATTAACCATGGAACCAACTATTTCAATATTGAAGGGATAAAGTATTACTTATATGATGAAAATGGTAACATAAATGGACAAGGAAAGAAATTACAGACCTTAAATTATGTCCCTTTTCCACTTTTTTTTTTATTTTTTAACAATTTAATAAAATATTACTTTCATAAAATTTCATTAATGTCCTTTTTCACATTATTAATCTAATTTGTCATTATTGAGACCATGATAAAGATGAAATTTGAATATTATCTATTTTAACCTCCCTTATATGATATATTAATCTATTAAATATATTTAATGCAATATTTCATAAAAATTTAATTACTTTCTATATTTTTTATATCATTTATAATATTTTCTATTAATTTAATAAATATTGTGGCATCGTTGAATTAGAATTTAAGGTAGTTATTCAATTATTAAAAATTATAAATAAATTATGATGATAAAAATATTAAATCCTATTTAATATTAACATTTTGAAATGATTATAAAATATTTTTACCATTATACAAAATTATTAGATATATTAATATCAAGAGTGTGAATTTTTATAATTCTGTTCATAAATTAAAATAATGGTCAATATCAATGAAAGATTGCACCATGTGGACATATTATAGAGACTTCGATGGAAAGGAATGAAAAAAATTCATTCAATAAGATTAATGACTGTTTTATAGATATATAAAATCATTTTCCAAATGTCTTATCCATGTTTTAACTATGTTCTCCATTTTGGGGTGACAAATATCCACCAAGGATACTATTTATAATGACAAAAAATAAAAGGATTCGTATTTATGAAATTTTAACATAATGGTTCCATATAGAGAATATATTTTTAAAATTTTAATTCTTATATGTGTAAACAATTAATTTAATATAAAAACAAAAAAACACAAGGGGAAGAAGTTTTTTTTGAATAATGTGTTTTTACGCCCAAAAATGAACTTATACCAAAATCTTGTATAATTATGAAAAAAATATAATTAATTATATAATTTATAACTACAAGATTATTATGTTAATTTACGATTAAATTCAAATAATTTTGTGTTTTTTCAATTAAAATAAATTATAGTTATATTAAAATCATTATTGCAGATTATTCACTAAAAATCAATATTTTAATAAAAATACCAAAATTTAAACTTATTTTAATATTACAATTATGGATTTCAAATTGATATCATTTTCAAAAAATTATTCTTCAATAGTTATTTGTGGTTCATTAAAAATGGAGTTGCGTGTAAAATAATCTATCAATAAAAATTATTTAAAGAGAAATATATCATAAAATCATAGAATATAACATTATATCCCCTTATAAGAAATTTTACCTAAAAAATATGTCACTCAAAATAATTGAACTGAGGATTCTTTAAGATTATAAAATCCTTAAATTCCCATATATCTACGTCAATTTTATGATTTTTTCCATAGATATTTATCTAGACGATTGGACTTTTTTCATAACACATTTTATTTACAATCCAAAAATACCCACATGTTTTTACTCACAAGATAGTTCATGATCTAGTGGTATGACCTATTACATTAATGAATCAGAATTATTTTCTATGTACATCCTTAGGATAGATACATCGATCACATCATGATATTGAGATAGATTCAGTATAAGTTACAATAAATAATTTGTGGTCCCAATATGATCAAAATTTTCAAATGGACCAATATATATAATGATCATATATCCCTTCATTATATATATCATAATCTTCTACAAAGGAGATATTTATAGTAATACCTTGTCAGCAACATTGAACAATAGATATCATCAATGATTATTAGTAAATCTTTTTTGTGGATATGAGATTCTATTATGTGTTATGGAAAGGATCTAACCTTTTTTCCATTTCATCATCCAAATATAGTCCCAAAAGATTTATTTCAAAAACAACATCTCAACTTGTTAGAGTTCTATGTTTTCTCCCATATAGGGATTGATGAAGATCCATATGAATTATTGTGTGAAATAAAATTTAGTATGGAGTTTTTACCAATGGAATTTGTTTCCCATAACTAACATTGAAATCCAAAGAGAAATCCATTAACATGCCTTCTAAAACACAACCGGTCCTATCAAACTAACCAACTATTTAAGAATGATAGCAGTAGTAAAACACAAACCTATATCTATAACCTTCTAATGTATTCTCTGAAACATATAGGTTAAAATTGGTTTCCAATCAAATATGACTGAGAGTATTAGTTCATATAATAGCACAAATTTTTTAATGCAAAATTGAGTAATTTGTATAAGATAAAAATATTTTCAAATCGCTGTAAAAAAATGAATTTTGTAAAGAGATTAACTACAACCCAAATTGAATTGTTCCCCATATTGGTTTTTGGTGGTTCGATGATGAAAACCATGGAAATGGTTTAAAATTTTCATAAAGTTATGGAAAATGGTTGTAACATCCCATAAGACTTTTGTATCTCATCCTTAACATTCTAACACACAAATAATTTGAGTATATAATAATTAATATCTGTTTTAATGTTATCCCACCAACAATAATATTCTAGATCTCTATACATAAATACTATTCCTGGATTAGTAGATATTTATGAACTATGGGATTTATACAAAATATCCTCAAAATATGGGTTTGATGGGACACATACTTTGTTCCAAAACCTTACTATTCCAGCAGTATCCTGGTTAAACTTAGGATCATTTATTAGTATATTTTGTTATTCAACGTCTCCCTTTTTCACATTCATAATAATCTTATAGATGGGTAATTGAATATTAATATGAGAAACATAAGATCTATCCACATTCATTAACAACTATAGATCAATCTTCTATAAATCCATATATATTGGATCTCTTTTAGTCATCATCTTGAAAAAACTAGCATGATATTTATAACTCAGAGCGTCGGCCACATTTTTCTCCTTCAAAGGGTGGTATTATATTGAGAATCAATTATCATTTATCATCTCTGACCATCATAACCGGAATATTTTCAATTATTTATATGTAAATATATACATCATTATTTTTTGATTAGTATATATATTTCACCTTTCTGCATACAGAAAATATCTCTATATCTTCTGTGAAAAATACTTCACACATATCTCCAAATCATTAGTTCATTAATTTTCTCATGTATTTTGAATTAAATATAATTTTAATTTATCACCATATCATTATACATGAGGAATAATACCAATCCCTTCATTTATGAATCAATATATATAGAAAAATATTCCCCACTAAATGGTCCGGTAAGCATAAGAATATTAAAATACCTTATATTTGGTTATTTGAAATTCTCCTCACATTCATCGATCAACAAAAACATAACACCCTTCTGATTTAACTTGGTGAGTGGGTTAGATAATTATAAAAAGTATCGTACATAGAATCAGAAGTAACCATATAACTCATGAAAAAAAATTGTTTTTCATTTCTGTGGTTGGTCTTAGACATTAATCAATAACTTTTTTCTTTGAAAAATCCACTGATATTCATTCATGTGAAATTATAAGACCCAATAAAAATGTTTTTTGTAGAAAAAATTCACACTTGGTAAATTTTCCTTATAGATTTTTATTTTTCAGGGTATTCATCACAATTCTCAAAAGTTATTCGTGATCTTTCTTTATCATTGAATATAAATGAATTTCATCTATAATGACTACCACAAAATGATTGAGGTAATCTCTCAATACACTATTCATTAAATCCATGACGATTTCATGATCATTTATATGTACAAATGGAATTACTATAAATTCATAATGTCCATAACTCAAATGGATTGATATCTTGGTTATATCCTATTTCTTGAAATATAGATGATAATATCCAAATCACTAATGAATCTTATAAAAATACATAACTCATCATAATTGATTAAACAAATCATCCATACATGGTATTGCATACTTTTTCTTAATAGTTATTTTGTTAAATTCCCAGTATTCAATGAATGGTTTCATCTACCCATACTTTTTGTTAACAAAAATAATATGTGCTCCCCATAGTGAAGCACTAGGTTGAATGAATACCATATCTAGATTATACTAGTGTTACTTATTTAATTCCTATAAATCAATTATGTCCATTCAATAAGAAATATTTATAATAGGTGTAGTGAATATATGAGTTCTATTGAAAACTCAAAATGATGATTCGAATGAATAATAGGAAAAACTTCTTGAAATTAATTAAAAAATTCTTCTATAGTATTAATATATTCAATGAACAATTTCTCCCCAACCATTTGAGATAAAAATACCTCATTAATTTGTATTAAAAATTGTATGATAGAATTAATTTCCATTGAGTTTTTAGGTCATTCCTTGAATTGATTGTCAATAATATGTTGATTCATAATATCTAATATAACCTCCCTTTCTTGAAAAGTGATATGGGCTTTAAACTGAGAGGTTTAATACATTCCCAAAATTTTTCTCAATTAAAATAGAGTAATAATAACCTGATTTTTATGAATAAAATTTCCAAAAACATCAATCATAGAGGATCTATAGACTTGATATTGGATAATTCCATCTTTAATAGTTTTGATCACCAACTCAATATCTAATAATTGAGGTGTTGATGTAATATTATTAGAATATTATTCAGATATACAAGAGAGGTTATAACTTGAATAAAATAAAACATTTTCACTTCTATAGTGGATAATATGTTTTCCATTTATAAAAATTCTAGGATCTTCCAATTCGACTGTAGTTTCTCCATATTCTCAGACTTCTCTCCTTGGTTTGTTTTAGAGTTTGTTACCATAACACTTGAGAAATTGGATTAAATAATTCCCCATATCCTTATATTTTAAGCACTATATAGTAGTGTTTTTTTATTTCCATTTCAGTCATTTTCAAGACGATTCTTATATAATCACATATAACAAATATCATTCCATTCAAGCATTTCCTTGGATATTTGATTACATATTTCTTATAGGATGGAAATCACTTCATTCTCTTCTTGTTATTTTTTATGTTCCCTTATTATTTGTTCGTAGAAAAATTATTATTCTCCTTATTTAACATGAATATAGAAGATATATATAATTCATTATTTTCCTTAATAAAAGTTGATACTATATCATCTTAAGATGAAAATGTTTGAGGAACTAGTTCCCTTCACTAAATCGGGTTAAACCAATTAAAAATTAGTCAATCATTATTTCTATATATGTATGTATTCTAAAGAACATGTTTCCAATATTATAAATTATTCCTCATGCACATTCAAACATTCCACTTAGTTTTTCTTTAATATAAGGAACTTCATCTCTGTTTCATCTCTTTTCTCTCAGGTGTAGTATTTCTTGATAAAAATCACATTAATTGTTCTCTTTTCATGATTTCTATTTATCCATCATCTTTATTGGTTTGGATCGATGATCAATGTTGATCAACTTGTCCTTTAAATCAATATAATTCAAAAATAACCATTTTTATATTATTAAATCCCAAAATCAAGAATATTTTTTCTTCAGTATTTATCCATTGTTAGTCTACCAATTGATTAATTTTTTTATTGAAAATCTCAACATCTATCACATAATGTGATCTAACGTAGTCGAATCATAATTTGGAAGAATAGGTTTCCCAATTTGGGAATGGTTATTTATCATAACCAAATTCATATACCCTATTATGGACATGATATTATATGTTTTAACAATATCTATATTGGCTTTCTTACTAGTGAAATTCCTACATTTCCTATGGTTATTGATTCTCTTTCTTCTGTTATGAGCCTTCACTAAATGATGGATCATGTAGGTTCATATAATAATTATCATGAATGTTGAGGAATAAATTAAAAATATCTACAATGGTAAATGTTATCAAATATTCTAATGGATTATCATAATTATGATGCTAGAAATGTTCATTTAAAATATAATTCCCATGATCGTTTGTAAACTTTTTTTAATACCAACAATAGAAACCCCAACTCCAGTAACCGAAAGCCAATTTCAAAATATTACATTCTTATAAGATAAAAGTGATGACATCTTAAAGGATAGGTTAGTTCAAAAGTCATTAAGAACCTGATACACACGTGACTTCCATATTATATTGTAAATATAAAATACATAGCATAAGAAACACTCTTATATCACAAATCATTTAAATTATACATAATATTCTTATTCATATACGTGGTAATAGAATAAACAAATGGTGGTATCATTTTATCATTAAGATTTACATAATAAAAAGGATATGATAATTAAATATAGAATAATCAACTTAATAAGGTATATAATTTAAAACACATTCCATTTAGTTAATAAATTGATTATGAAATTCATCCATAGATAATATCAATGCAGTAATATCAAGGATAATAATAAATAAATTCTAAGTAAAGTAAATAAATATTTTTGTATGTCAGGATGTTTGAGATCATGATATCTTTACTACCAAATCCTTGTGAAAATTCTGTTTAATTTATGGGTGGGTATATATAAAAATTCCATTAAATAATTTTGTCCAATAGGTTTTTAACATGAGACTTGTTGATGCGTCGAAGGGATATCTATAATGGGGCCCCAACAATCACTACATTTACAATTCATTCTAAATATATTGAATGATCAATTTAATTCCAAAACAATCTACCATATCAATAAATATTCATATTAAGTAAATAATAAGGAATATCAATATTTTACTATGTAATCAATCAAAAATAAGTGTAAAACACCGTATGTTAAAATATTATATGGTTTTATAAATAATCATATCGATGGTAAATAATATGTATTTTTAAGAGGAATTTAATGTATAATTATAAAAATAAATTGAATTTTTCAAGATAAATTTAATTTATAAAACATTAATAAGTGATAAAATATGACCATCAATTCATCCAAAATATTGGTTTCGTAAATATATCCATTACTAAGGAGAAAAAATTTAATATAAAAGAGATAATAAAATTAGATTTCAAAATATATTTTTCTTTTTAAAAACATTTAAAATGTTTAGAAGAAACTAAATATCATAAAATAGCTATGACAGTTGGAATGTAAACTAACTTAGTATACATAAAAACATTCCTTTTGGCTTTTTATAAGTAAAATTTAAAATAAAACATTAAAGAACATCATTAATATTAATTTAAAACTAGGTAAAAAATCTAGTCCAGATTAAAATATACTTAATAAATCATTTTTAAAAATAAAAAGTATTGTTTTAATGTAATCTTGAAAAAATATAGTCATCGAATAAATATATACTAGAACAAAAAGTAAATTCAGATCGGATTTTATTTTGAATATTACATTACTTGATTTAAGTGAAAAAATATAGAAAAATTTGGATGAAAATATATATACTTCTTGAATACCCAAAGTATAATAAAAGATATCGATTTTATAATGTATTATAATATTTCATTAATGAAAATAATGGCAATCCAAAAAAGAGGTAAAATAAATCCCTATAACTTTTGTAACATTGGAATTATAACCCCTTGAATAAATAATCATGAATTTAAATGTTAACCATCATGAATAAATATATATTCTTGAGAAATATATTAATTTTTCATTGTACAGACCCTATAAAAGTAACTTGGCGCATAATATCAAATATGTCTCAATAGAGTGGAAATGAAGATAAAATCTCTTACCTCAAGTTTGACTTGCCTCGTATATGATTTAACCCCCCACATAAACTATTTATATTTATTATAGATAGATAAAAGAACTGTATACATGTATATCATATCATAAATGATCCATTTGTAACATATTACCACCCATTTGTTAATAATATTATATTATTATCATTATTTCAATTATTTACTCCTTTATTATTCATGTATGTTTTTATTCGATTATTTCAGTAACTATGTTTCTATCGAGGATTGATAATATATATTGTCTTTTAATGACATAAATAAAATATATATTTAATTTAAATAGATATTCATATTCATCTATTAATGGTATAGAGTGACAATTGAATTACAGAGATCATGGAGACGATTGGACTTACATACGCACAAATGTTGTTTTCACTTTTTGACAGATGGAATGGAAGAAAGGTAACAAATAAAATTAACTTTTACAGGACCATTTTTACATCATATATATCATTTATATTTGTTATATATATCCTTTTTATCATCTATGAAATATATAAATGAAAAAGGATCACAACATTACGTGGAGGTGGTAGTCCACACGTAAACATGAGTGAGGTTGTCATTCCCCAATATATTATAATTTAATAAGGTATATAATATAATATAATTAATAAATCATTATTATTTCATAAATATTATATTAATTCATTATTGAAATATGTTTAACCGTCGATGTGATGGGTAGATGAAAAATAATTACGCTACTATATGGAGATAGGAATCCATACATATGAACGAGTAACATATTCACTTCTAATAGGATGGAAAAAAGATAGAAAATGATTTTATAATAATCAAAATAAAGTCTCAGTACATTATTTATACTGTATCTATTATTTTAGGGTGGGTATAATTGATTTTTAATAAGTATATTTAAAAATAAACATGAATGAGTCGGTAAAGATGATTGCAACTTCTTTAGTATACATCCTTTCAATACCTCCATAAGGGCCCTTGGAATGGGATTTTAAGAATAAAAAACCTCTTCATAATTTATAATAAAGTGGAGAAAAAATAATGGGTTATTTGATCTATATGGATAAATTTCATTTAATGAAAGGAGATATGTGGTGTCCATTTATAAGTGAGGGGAGGGGTAGTTTTGAAAATTCATGGAATATTATACTATATTTGTCTCCAACTCATTTAAAATGATTCCAAAATGGAATATAATTAATTAAATGGAGTATAATATCCTAATATAATAATGAAATTATATTTATACTAGTTTATATATCATTTTAAATATTATCATTTCGATTAACCTCTTCATTAATTATCTATAACCTTAACCGTTGTAAAAAAAATTTCATTATTAAATGATAATAATTTTAATTAAAAGATGTAAATAGGCTCATAAATAGACAAGAGATGAAATATTTGATCATATATTTCCTCACTTTTCCTATTTCATTAATATTTTCATTTTAATTTAATGTAATTGAAATATTATTTTCATAAAATATCATTATTTTTATTTTAACACTATTTATTAAATTTGACATTAATGAAACTAAGACAAAGATATTATTTGAATATAATAATTTCAAGCATCTCTAATATGATATATTAATATAAAAAATTCATTTAAAATAGTAATCCATAAAAATTGTATTCCTTTTATACTGTTGATATCATTTATATTATTTATATATTAATTGACAAAATACTATGTTGGTGTTGTGTAAGCATTTTAGGTATTTATTTAATCACTAAAAAATTAAAATAAATTTCTATTATATAAAAATTTATTCATATTTAATATAAACAAAAAAATATATAACCTGACTCTTTTTACCCCAATGGTAAAATATTAGAGATAATAAAGTCAATATTGAGGCATGTTTTTATTATTTTCATAATGTAAAGTAAAGTTCAATATCAATGAAAAATGAAACCAAATGGTTAGTTTTAGAGACTTGGATGGAAATTTTTGAAACAAATTCATGTAATAGGATAAATTCATGTGTTTTATAGATTTTAATGACTGATTAAAATGTTTTAAACAATGTTTTAAACAATGTTTTACCTATTTTACCCTTACTGAGGTGACAAATATAATCCAAAATAACTATTAATAAAGAACAAAACTAAAAGGTCCATATTTATGAACTTTTAACCTTTTTATTCGATATATTAAATCAATATTATCTAATTTAAATTCATTGTAGTGTTAGAAATTAATTTATGAAATAAATAAAAGAACACAATGAATAATATATTTTCTAAAAAATGCATTTTAAGCCCAAATTAAACTTTTACAAAAATAAGGTACAATTAAGATTAATATTTAATTAATTAGATGATTTCTATCTTAAGTGGTTTTAGGTCAATATATGATAAAATTAAATTTATTATGGTAATTTTTCAATTAATAAAAATAGTTGTTTTTAAATATCAATATTTTCCTCTATTCACTAAAAAATCTTCATAGAAAAATACTAAAATTTTATCCTATGAGAATAATGAAATGCTGAATATAAAATGATATAGTTGAAACATAATTATATTTAATTATGTTTTCATGGTTCATTTAATCTAGGTTTTGGGTGTAAATTAAGATATCAAATATATTTATTTAGAGTAAAATATATCTTAAAATCAGTAGTGGTTAAAATAACCATTTGTGTTCCCCCCATGAACTATGTGGTGTGAAAACTCAAGAAATTGAGAAAACCACAGAATTATAACATATATCAACCAGTGGTGTGTGGAAACCATAAACCTTGATAAATGACTATAATTCAATCTTCAAGGATCACTTAACCATGTGTACTAACTGTACACCTTTAATAGAATGTCGTTATATTAGACCACAAGGTTGTTACAATGATTACATAACTATGCACCAGTGATATATTAGTGTTCCAATTCTCATATACCTCCCCAAAATTTCATTGAACTACTAGTATAAATCCTAACAACTACAAGAAACTAGGGACTAGGTAATTACGGATCTCTCTAACCCGTGGAAGGAGGTGACACTTCTAGGAGAGAAGTTCGGCCCTATAGGGATCCATAAATCCATTGTATGATGAAAAATGCTTTATTTTTAACCCGTTTTCCTTTTTTTAATATTTTTTTAATTGAAAATTGTAATAATATTTTTGTGTTATTCATCATATGCATCATATATAACCAAATTGTATATTTAATTTGGGTTGTGGGTGGTGATAATGATTCCTTTGTGAAATTGAATTATTATTATCTTATTTGTGTGATTTATAATTATTTTTATATTTTCATCTTGTCAGAATTCATTTATTAAGTAGATATATAATATCCAAATAAGTACTATATTCCTATGGATCTTTTAAGGAGTTAAAATTAATAATTCCATGACCAATGGATGCATTCATCATCAACATATGTCGTATTTTAATAAACTCTATAAAAATTACAAATTTGGGGGAATTTGTTTCTGTAACAGTGAGAAAACCAATTTCATTGAGTTTTTCATTTAACTGTCACATTTAGGATTGAAATATATTTAGTAGTGATGATGTTTTTAATTCAAATCTGCTTATTATAACTAATTTGAAACACATATTTCAGGGATATTCAAGATGTCGCTATTTTATTAATATAAAAAAATTCACAGTTTTGGGGATAGTTTAATCTAAAACCATAAAATTTTAATTTTAGTTTGTTTTCTATATGTGTTATGTGTTATTGTTATTGTTATTACCATATATAGAAGTGGTGTTTACTAATACCAATATAATTATCAAATATTATTCATATTTCAGGTATTTTTGAATTCTTTTAGAGTACCCAACATGAATTTTAACTACCATCAAATTTTTATGGTGGTTCACCATGATTATAGGTTGTTTGAACCATTAATAAAAATATATGAAAAAAATATTTAACCTTGAAATTCAATTATCTCTACTAGAATATAATAATTAAAATTTATAAAAAAGAATGAAAAAATAAATGAAATTATGATTATAAAAAAATTAAACTATATTAAAACATTTCATCGATATTCAACATATTAAATCACTAATTTATCTACAAAAAATATGTGATTTCATTAGAATTTCATAAAACCAGGTAATGCATAAACAAAACAACACAAAAAACCTTCATACAAATATATCACTATGATTGACTCGATTTGAAAAGTTCTCCACAACTAGATTTCTTCCAGCCACTAGTTCCCGAAGCTACAAAATTTAACAACAGAAATTAATATTATAATAAAAAATAATATAAATAAAATATAATTAATAATTTGTTGTATCTTTTGAGATTTTTGAAACATAGATTATATTTCTTACGGAAATATCCACATAATGTTTTCAAATAAAGTAGCCAAAGTATCTCCTATAATTAAAAACTGATCTTCTGGAAAAACTTATGTTTTCATATTCATTTCAATTCTTTCATTATCTTTTTATATTAATAAATAATATTCAACTATTAGTAAAAAAATTACAATGTTCACTAATGAAAACATACTAATAATAGTCAACCCCTAATATCATAATTATTTTACATGTGAAAAAATTTGTGTAGTTGAGTAATGCTTATATATTGGCTGGCCTAATATCTCAAAAATCACCTCCACCAGCCCCTTTTTTGTGGGTACTATAACTATAATAGTGGGCAGTGTATTTAATGGAAAATGGACCATCACTGATTATGTATCATTGTCATAATTTGTGGACATGATATTATATGATATTTTATTCACTGAAATGTTTCCTAAAAAATATTCAATTCAATTACAACAATTGAAAATGAATGAAGGAAATAAAAAATTAAAATTTAAATCAACAAAAATAATTTTTTTCATAATTATTTTATATTTATAAATATAATTAAATGTTTAAAACTATTGATCTATTTTTTTTAATGATAAATATTTTTTTAATTAATAATCAATATATTCCATTTACCATAAACCCCATACTAATAGTTCTCAGTGTCGAATTCATGATTTTCCAACCATAACTATTGTGAAGAAATTTCATTATTTGTGAAATTAATGTTAAAATAACATTTATTATAGATATTATAGTTAATAATGAATCACTATTTATGTATTAGTTAACAAAATATGATATACTATACAGAAAATGGATTAAACATACATTAGTTTCATTCAAAATTGATTATCATCATCCACCGTTAACATGGTGTCCTTAAATTCCCCCTCTCTTGAAGTAATGATAGTTTCAATTTCTACAAGGTCGTGATGATCAATCACTTCCAATTAATAAATTTTTCCATTAGTAAACAATTATTCAAATTTATAAATAAAAACATAAAACTCTCCTACTTTAACATGGACTACATCACAACACCCTTCATCAGTTCTATCGTCTACATAATATAACATTTTATCTTTTAAAGATAAAATATTTAGATTTTTCTCTTCCCACTCACCATTATAAATAAAATTATATTACTTTACATAAATAATATTTCATTAATATTTCATTAGACATCTATAAATATCAACTTACATGAATTTTAATAACATAATGGATAGATTTCCATGATAATTCAATTTGATAATATCAATCTACATTCCATAATATCCATGCCCTATAATTTTTTTAAAGATTTCATATTTTATGGTTTAAAAAATTCACAGTGATATGTTCTACAAAACATAAAACTACATAAATTATATGTATAAAATCTTCTAGATTACATCAATGGCCATTGAGTTAGATACTTCAAATTAGAATACATTTCAAGTCGATTTTCCAAAATCATGACCTTAAAAAAATGGGGAAAATAATATTAATATTAAAAGAAAATTTTAAATATACAACAAATATAAAAATAATTTTCACATTTGATTACATTGTGAACAATCAATAATATCTTTTCCACAAATTTTGTACATTATCAACTCTGAAGTAATCACTTTTTTTGTATCTTTTGTTATTTTATGAAAGGTAATGTGAAATCACTATTTAGTATAAAAAATATTTATTCTTGTATGAACACCTTAGCTTTTATCCAAAATTATAGAATCTACCCAACTATATAGTCTTAAATTACAAATATTATTCATTTACTATAAGCCTAAATATAATTTTACTTATTTTATTCATGTGAAATCCGATTTAATCGTATCTCAATATCATCCCTATATATAAAAAATAATGTGATACACTAATCATCCATGTCGCTTCTATAATAGATCATCCGTGTTGAGTTTTTTTCTTTACATAAGACTTAAAATTAATTTCTTATTAAGTTAATCAACACATTACAAACCTATATGTTATGATTTGTAAAACATAATTAAATAGTGAAGAAGATTTTGTATCATAACACATCTAAATGGTATACATTGATAAGTAGTGTACGGGTCTCCCGAATTTAGATTCTATGACTAAATTCAAGGTAAAATAAATAATAATATTAAAAATGATTGAGTAAATATAATATCTAAGTGAAAAAATATCATTAAAATTCCTTACATTAAAATTTCAGGGTTATTGGGCATTAATTTATTCACTCCATGTTATCTGAAGAACATGAAAACTCAATTAAGGATGCTATTATTATATCAGGTAATAAGTTATGAAATGACAATAGTATCAATTTATCTATTAAAATATATCCTTTTTGAATTTTTAGATCATAAAACATATGATTATTAAGTCAACACATCACGAAATGATACCATTAAATCTATTTTGTATATTCATATTATTTATTATTTTTTTGAAGACATTGTTTTTTGGTTTTTTAATATTAATTTTTTTTCAAGATAATTCACACTCACATTTTCACATAGATGATGTTTAACATAAATTTATTTTTAATACATTATATGTATTAACATGTTCCTATTTTATTCCCTAATTATTTGTAATTTTGAAAATATTATTATGTAACACATTATTCTCAATGTTTATAATGTCAATATTAGGATATAACATATACAATTATAAATAAGAATGTTTGAAAATATACATGTTTTACCCCATGGTTGTGTTCCAATGACATATGATGTCTAAGTAATTATTTCCCATTATTAATAAACTGATGGTCTTCCCCAAATTCTATAACAACACTTAATAAGTGTACTATGTATCTATCCCTAGTAATAATTTTAGAGGGGTCCTCAATTTTGTTTTTCCATAAAATCATGAATTATTAAATCAAAATCTAATTTAGGACTCACATGATCTATGATAAAATAGAAAACATTATTTTAGACTATAAGGAAGCCTTTTAAAATTAATTTCAATGTTAAAAATGGATATTTTAGAAATATATGATTATTACAACTTGAAAATTTCTCATGTCAAAGAATTTCACTAATTCTCCATTTGAGAGAAGCAGGTATTTTAATCATTTTATTAGTTAATGCATCATGTATATGCAGACCATTATACCCTAACTATTCAATTTATAATATAAGAGTCTAAATTTATACATCGATATCATTTTAAGGCATCTATTTTCCTTGAACAATCAACCAAATAAAAAATGAATTTTTTTTGTATTCGTAACCATGGTGGAAAATATTAAGTGATCAAAATAAATGAAAATATGCTATAACAAATACATAATGTCATCAATGGATTAAATCTATTACTAGACACTCCCAACTTCAATTACCTAGGATCTAAATTAAAATTCCAATATATATATATATATAATTAAAATATTACCATGGTGTTGAACCTATTGGATGATGTAGAAACACTTCGCCATTATTTTTCATTGATTGCACATCATCTGCTTTATCGTTAAATAAGATTTCAATAATCTTGGGAATTTTGGTTTTACATGGATGTTATATTAAACCATTAATGGAATTTTATTTCTATATTCCTTTTTAGTAGCACATTGATTTTTTATTTCATCATTAATTATTGAATTATATCTAAATGTATAATATATTTTATATTATTATTTTACTAAATATTCACCCTAATATAACATACAGTCATAATGAAATGTTTTTATGCTTTTATAATTTATCCCCAAATTGTTAATAACTTTTTTAATATCACAATATGATTTTAGGGCCTTTTTATTACAAAAAGCATCATAAAAAAAATCTAATATAATGGATATTTTATTATTTTTAATTCCTTATAAAAACATGATATGATACAAATTTATTAGAAATAATAACTTTGAATATTATTCATACACCCTGTATAGTTATTTATTTCCATACTCTATAAGTTCTTATAAATAATTTGATTATTGAGTTAGGTTTACCCTATGTTAATCTTTGAAAAAAATATTATAATCAATTCACATGTTTTGATCGTTATATTTTCAGATTTTTGAGAAAAACACCCATAATTATGTTCTGAATTTCAATTTTCTATTACATGTGTAGTATCTTGATGATTATGATGTTTAAAAAAGATTTAACATTTTACACTATTCAATTCACCTTGCAAATCAATCACACATATCCAATAGGAACTTGTCACAATATCAATTGTTCATAAATATCATCTCTTTTCAACCATCACCTAAAATTACAAATATGACAAGCTCAATTAATTATTCCAATTATAAATACATTTTAATTTAAAATTATTAAAATTTCCCCAACCCTTAATGATATTGTGGTGCATTTCAAGGTAAATTATTTTAAGATTTATTCATTACATTACTATTATAAATAATTTAAAAACATATATCATATTATTTAAATGAAGTCAGTTTTAAAATAAAACATTTGATTAATATAACATCCTTATGAGACTAATAATAAAATATTAAATTCATATTATATTTTAAAATACAATTTATCTTGTTTATTTAAAAAAATTTATTTAAAAAAAATAAAATGCAACATTAAATATTAGTTCAAAAAGAAAACACTATTATTTTTTATTTTATTGAATCATTTACAAACAAAAAAACATAAAGAAACTAAATAATTCAGTATTAATATAATACATTTTGTGATTTTTTACAAGCGATTAAAAAGAATAAAATATTTCATTTTTGTATATTTAAGATCTTAATAGTATAAAATTTAACACTATATTAGTCCAATCATATCATAATGTCTAAACAAATCATTTTTTATGTAATTCAAAAAAACATATTCTTGAAAATTTTAATAGAACTCCTTAAAAGTTTTCTAAATAATTAGAAAAATAATGTAAAAGGAAGATGAAACAAATAAAGTAACATGCTTAAATAGATAAAACCATCTAATATCTATGAAAAATAAGTTAAAATCAAATTTTAAATTTATAACTTCATTGAAAATTAATTATTCTATCTTTGGGTACCAAAAAATAAAAAATTAGAGTCTTGATGACAAATGATCAATACTTGATGAATGAAACAGGGGAAAACCTACCTCAAATTTGATTAAAAATTAATTTCATTCAATGATAACCATAAAATAAGTATTAATATAAACTTCAAGATCCCTGGATTCCTAAATCATAAATTTATAATAAACACCACCGATTTAGGGTTTTTCCCACATCAAAAAATGTGAGAGGATTGCCCAATAATTAGAGAAGGTGGAAGAAGAAATAGAGGATAAAGTCGACCGTACCTAAAATATCTTATTAAGAATCATGAAAAACCCCATGTGAATCACCTATAGAGATAAGGGATGTAGAGAGGGTATGAGGTGTGCAATATAGGTGTCTTTTAGAATAAGATAAAATAGGTTTGATATAATGGATTTAGGGGCACATTAGAAATATTTTTATCATGTACTAACTAAATTATGATTTAGGAACAGTTCATTAAAAAAAGGTAACAATTTACAAAAATAGGTTTTAAAAAAGTGTCTCTGATGACTCAAAATATATTTTATATTGGTGAATTAGTGGTGGTTATTAAAAACCTCCATGAATAGACATATTCTATTTTTTTTTGAATTCTTTGTTTAATTGGTTTTCAATCCAAGAACTCATATTTTAAGAGCATAATAAAAACCTACTAGACCAGAGTGGTTGTAATTATTCAACCCAAACCTCAATTTCAACCAGGGACTTAACTAGCCCTCCACATACTCGTGGGTAAATCATGATCCCTCTAGGATGATGAAATGTGTAAAGGTTATAACATATAATCATTTGGGATGGTTTCACCCACATGAATATAAACATAAACATCCACACAATGAAAAAAAATAAGGATAAAAAAACATATTCCAATAAATATACATATAAATAATAAGAATTTAATAAAAATATACATAGCTACAAATTATGATGAATAAAAGAAAGATAATTTCCAATGATTACAAAACAAAAAAAACGAGAAAATTGATTTCATGATTCCAATGGATCGATAACCATCTCCATGGGACTCACAAGTCACAACCACAATCCCAAAAATCTTCTTCTTCCCATAGAATATGGTATCAAATCAAACCTAAAAGGAAATACCTGATGAAGCCTTCACAATACATGAATACTCCATACCAACCAACATGATTATATACAGTGTAATTTTAATCTAGTAGGATTACACCATGAGTCCATTTCACATAATATATTAAATAAACCATTTATAATTATTAAAAAAGGAACATGGAATGGTAAAGTGGGTTTTTATTTCCATACTATAAAATGGGAGTAAAAAGGTATCAAAAATTAACTTTCCCAAGTAAAACTATTTCACTTAAATGGAGAATTTTCAAAAAAAAAGTTACATTTTCAATAGAAGACAAACCATTCTCTTTAAAACATGTCAATTTTGAAAATAAACCCTCCCATGGTTTTAAATATTTCAAAAGTTATAGCTAATGGAATAACATTGAAAATATTGTTCACCTTATACCCCCATAAAATATTTTCCACACCCTATATAATGGTGAGAAAGTAAAAAAGGGAAAAAATTGGACATCCATTGAAGGTAACGAGAAATACAAATAAATGGATGGAACCAAACAAGTCATTATAAAGACTAAAACAAAAAAACACCCAAAAATCATGAAATTCCATTGAAAATGGAAATAAATATTCCAATATTTATTAACAAAGGTATAAAATATGATGCATATCATGAGGGTACATTACAATAAAAAATGGTAAGTACGAGATGCAAAAAGTAGACATACATTTGAAAAGCTAACGGTCCATATCTGCTACTTTGTATCACCAGAAACACCCCACTAGATCGATATTACATTCTAAAAGAGGAAATAATTTAAAGAATAATGTCAAATATCATACGCTCATACCCTAGCTTCCTACTTAGTATCCATGGATCCATTATGTTTTAACCAAATGAGATCGCATACTTACAAACAATGTCATCACATGAAATTAACGAGCCTTAAGGGATAACATCAAACCCACATTTTTCCCATACCCCATTTAGTACCTTGCGAAATATCCCCCATACATAAGCATGAAATGAATCAAATATCAAGAATCCATCTCATAGAGACATATACAATCATCAATAATGAAGGGGTCTCAACAATGGAACAATTAACAATAAATTAAACAAAACATCATAAGGTTATAACATGTCCATTAAGTAATCAAATTTAGTATATAAATATGGAAATAAATTTTAATTTTCTTAACCAAAACTAAATTCCAATGAAATCATAATCAATAACAATCATAATTAAAGGAACCAAATGATTCCCATTTTACATTAAAAAACATTCCACCCTACAAAAATCCATGGAATCCCATTGAGTAAAAAAAGTGATACTATCTTGGAAAAAATTTGTTTAAAACAAAATAAAAAAATATTTTCTTAATAAATACCATTCTATTAATTCTATAAAAAATATAAAATGCATAAGAAACCTATTTTAGGAAATCAGAATTTTAAAAATGAAATTATTACCATTTTTAATATGGAAAGAAAACCAAGTTTTAAAAAGCTTCCTAATATAAAACATAGATTCACCAAAATTATATAGGTTCAACATGAAAATATAAAACCAAAGTATCAATGGAACTCTCAAATAAAATTAAATTAAATGAAAACAGCTACCTCAATTGGTGTAACCTTGTCGCCTTCGATGAAAACAATAATAAAGGAACTCCTACTATGGGTTACAACTATTTCAAACCAAAATCCCCTATTGCAATTATCCATGATCAAGAAAATCATTAAATATTGAACAATAGGTTTATAGAATTTGGATAAAAAGAGTTAAACTAATGTAATGAAGGAATAAGATCTCATATTCATTGATGCTTTTGAAGAACCACTATATATTTACTCCAAATCAACTTGGAGAAGCTTGTAGAATGTGGGAAAATCTGTTGAGAGGTGATTTGATCATGGGATTATAATGAGGGAGGATAGGGGTGGTTGAAAATAATTAGAAACGGCTAAAAGACCGAAATACCCCAAACTGGTCTGTACCGATGGTTTTCTCACACAATTTTCCAAACCATATATATATTTTTTATATGCCACTACCTCATGACCCATAGTACTCGAATGGTTGTATTAAATGATTTCATTAACTGTATGAAAATATTTATCCCATATTACATGCCTACTAAAGCCACACATATTTAATTAGGACTCCCATAATTATGAAAAATGTGTTCATTCCATGAAAGGTGGTTCTTTTCTCAAAAAAACACTCCAATCATAGTTAGTTGCACAATTAGAAAAACTATGAAACAGACATGTTACAGGGTTTCTCTTAAAAAAGGAATATTTTTGACCCCCATAACTATGGAAGTCTAATAATGGAATAATGGTAAAAATAAATCCAAGTAATGATAATGTTAGGACGTGGAGGGTGTAATTAACTCTATACTATAAAACTTTATTCCTTCAAAAAGTACTGAGAAACCTAGGGAAAGGGGGAATTACATGACTACCTCTATCTTAAGAAGAATGAAAACCCTAAAAAATTTACGAATATAAAAAATACAATATCACAAGAAATAATAAAACCAGCCTCATGTTAACCAAAACCCAATGATATTAAAGTGACAAAAAAATAATATACAGGGACATACACTGCTCAGGTATTCCATGAAATTAGGATTGTCAACATATCAAACACTACTCATAAGTGTTTCCAAAATTGAAGCATAAATCATTAAAAAACAAAACCTTTAAAATAGATAAGGCTACTAGGACAAAATAATATGAAATCCTAATCAAAGGCACCCTAAAGGATTATCCCATGAAAATAGAAAAATAATGGATACCTAACACATGTCTCCCCACCATTTTATAATTTTTCTATAATGGTGAATCATTTTCTTAGTTCACCCAAAAAAACATTAACTATAAAAGGGACACTATTCAACTAACAAAACTAACCAAAGGTGGAGGAGAACCCAAAAATAAATATATTAAGAATCAACCACTCCAACATTTGTAATTAATCTAAAATAGAAATACAACTAACACAATCATTCCACAAAACTAGTGTCTCCCAAAAGGAACCATGTTTTAGAATTACCCAATGTGAATGAGAAAAAAATCTATGGATATAAGAAATGATAAATGTCCTAAGGGACCAAAAACTAGATCATCCAAACTCAATGTATCCAAAAATCAAGGGGTATAATAAAATGAGAAATTCCTATATAAGAAATGAGAGGTCTATCATCTATGCCACATTATGAATAGAAGTTTATTTAGATAAAACTCCCTAAAACATCACCCTCAGTTAATTCTAACAAATTACACAGCCTGATGGCTCTACTACCTGACCTGCAACAAAATTACACCCTAAGAATATATACATTATCCCTATGTTCTTACCGTATCAAAACTCAAAAATGCCAATCATCAATGGGAAATGATAATTAACAAGGCATTAAAATATAAATATATACCAGAAAAGTGTTAATAGTTTTTTTAACCATTATACATAATGGAAATAGGTATAAAAAAACTGGACATGCCTTAAACCAAAAGAAAATTACACAAGGGGATGGTCACAGAAAATAAAATCATCTTGAAAAAATCTAATGGAAGAAATAATGAAATCCACCAACATATCCACTCTAGGTCTTAGAAATATTCTTTTTATGCGTGAACAACAAAAAAAGACTTTGAATGTGACAATTATACCCACATAAATGAAAATTATTTAGAGCTTCCAGAAAAAAGGATTGAATGAGACCAGATTTCCCAAACATAAATCACTTAATTGGTGTAATGTCCCCAAAATTTCATATAATTTTTTTTTAATTATATGGAATTATTTCGAGACTCTGAAATATGAAGGCATGTGATTCTGAGGCCCGGAGTGCCCGGAATGATACGTCGAAGTTTTGTTAAGTTTTAATTAGCCCAGATAAGATGATTTCATGAAAAAGTAGAATAAATCTTAAATTGAAACTCGGATCAGAAATCGGATCACACTGTTGCGTTCATGATGGCGATTTTACCCTATGCATGATTTATGTTTAGTTGGAGATGGCCTCCGGTGAGAATACCCAAAAATGGCATAATCGTGAATAAAATAATTAAATAAATTATTTAATTTTTCAAATTCACTTTTATTGAAAATCTGAGACAATCGCTGAACTGATGAGGGAATTTCCACTTTAGGAAGATACTAACATTGGTCGGAGCGGGCCACCCTTAATAGTTAGTTATTAGTTGCAAATAAAATAATTATGTGATAATTATTTTATTGTAAAATTAATAACTTCTAAATGGAAACATAGATTGAAAATATGGGAGTACTGTTGGGTTTGTTGGGGTGTGTTTCAATTAGCCAGAGCCTAACCTCGACTGGCACGAGACAAGGGTGACTGTTATAATTTTTCCGAACATTTTTTCGGATACGTTCTATAAACACGCGAGCGGCATTATATAACTTTTTAACTGGTGCTTGGAATTGAAATATAAGGGAACTGTTGAACTCACAACGCCGATATTCACAAAAGTAGACCTTCACATCGACCATAGTAGGTTTGGAGAAAAAGTTATTTTTTGGATCTTTTTAATAGAATAAATAAAATAACTTTTTATTTTATTTTTATTCTAATCCTCCAACAGATGAGCTGTAAGTTGGGACCAGTGATATGTCAAGCCAATAAATGGCTTGACCATTCAATTTTAGTAACTACACCATTGGGGAATTATAAAGGTTCCAAATTAATGGGCCTCCATTAATCCCACGAACGTTGCACACCCTTCCCCTATCTTATTTATATGGAGATTGGGGAGAGGTGTTGGAACTGATTTTCCAGTAAATGAAGTGCTGACAAATTTATGTGATGCCAAACCCTTGGAGGATAGAGTCAGTACCAGCGGGAGAAGACGAGCGACACCCAAACCCTGAACTGAAGATCAATGAATGAGTGACTTCGTTGGAGGCTAGTTTTCGGGGACCAAGAATGCATACACATCCTCAAATGCAGACCCTCTCTAACAAACATAAGGTATGGGATTAATTTCACCTGGGGTTTTTTTACTTCCTATTCCTAGTTCTAGAATTTATACGACGAACGTGGTCAACTGAATAATGGGTTGACCCACAATTCTTTCGCCTTTGCGGGAGGATGTTCCGAGGAATATTGTCTGGTTTGTTTTTTTATTACCCCCTTACCCATTCATGACATTATTCAGGATCCCAGAATTAATAAGCCGCTTGCTACCACTCTAACACAAAGGGTATGGGTCCAACGAACATGGCCCGACCTCTCTGCAATCCTTTAAGTTTTTTGATGTGTTCTTCATGATGGAGGAGGATGAAGACCAGCGCTAGCGATTGGCACAGGTGGGACTCGGGATCAGCGGTCGGCACCACATCCAGCTATGAAGATAGTGGCGATGCGACCACACCACTGATGAAGACCCATGGACCGTTGGACACATCATAGAAAGGGAGGTAGCCGGCACTGCAATCGGCTGCACGAAGGGGATGGTGGCATGTGTCCATGACCCCCGTCATGCAAGAGTTTTAGCCTTATGTCACAGTGGAAAGAGGAAGGTGTTTGTATCGCTGTCGGCCACTGGTGAAGGCGTGGCGTGTGACTGTGCTTCGTTGAGAAGGGGGCGGGTTGTTCGGATAGCCGCGGTGGGCCGCCACACCATGGGCTACCCAACTAGGGGCCACATCGCAAGACGGGCCATCCTGATCTGTCAGGCTGGACCCAATGGGCCAGGCCAGATCCCTGTCAAGCCGGGTATGGCTGACCAGGTTGGACTGGACCATGGCCCACTTTGACCCTTTTCGCTATTTCAGTCATATCATAAGCTATGAGTGTCCGTTTGATGAACCTATTATGGCGCTAAAAACTATTGATTGAGGATTTCCTTTTGGTATACCTCAAATGAGTTTTGTATAATGTTGGGGTACGATCGGGTTGGATTGAGCATGAATCCAACCGGGACCTCGGGACTAAAAGGACAATAACTCATAGATCGGGCATCCGATTGACGCACCATCTATTTTTTTGAACCCCTTTTTTGTGGCAGTGCTTTGGGATACTTCTTCGTGGTAATTCGTTCCAGTTAGAGTATTCGACCAATGGATTGAGGAGCGCACCCTCTCAGAATCAAGCGAGCTTAATGTGGGAACCCTGTAGCTGGCTGTAACATGAGAAAAGGATCTTATGTGGGTCTATGTTTTGGGATTTTTCGTGGGTATGTACATGAGGATCCCACATGGATTCTCTCTAGGAATCCATGTGGGACTAATCTAGGATCCTATGTGGGTCTGATGACATAGGATACTATGTGGGTCAGGTGATTTTGAATCTTATATGGGTCTACCTCTTAACAGAGTAAAATGATTCAGCAGTTACATCAAATCATATTTACTACCATACATAAGTTATACCTAGTGTGAGCTGAGTCTTTACCTTTATGGTGATACCTTTTTGGTATTCTTCTATATGGTGTACTTATGTGGTACTTTCCTTCGTGGTGATAACTTGGTGGAATTATTCTGTGTGGTGTACCGGTGTGGTGCATTCCTTCTTGGTGATACCTTTGTTGTATTCTTCTATGCGGTGAACTTGTGTGGAACTTAAATTTATGGTGATACCATTGTGGTATTATTCTGTGTGGCATACCAGTGTGGTAATTTCCTTCGTTGTGATACCTTGGTGGTATTATACTATGTGGCGTACATTTTTGGTACTATCCTTCATGGTGTTACCGTTGTGGTATTATTTTGTGCGGTGTACCTGTGTGATACTTAAATTAAGGGTAATACCATTGTGTTATTCTTCTGTGTGGCATACCCATGTGGTACATTCCTTCAAGGTGATACCTTGGTTGTATTATTCTATGTGGAGAACCTGTGTGGTACTTTCCTTCGTGGCGATACCCTTGTGGTATTATTCTATGTGGCGTTACCATTCTGGTAATTACTTTTGTGGAGTTACCTTTATGGTATTCATTCCATCGTGGACAGTTGATCTTAGAGCTAATGAGTTTGGCCTTGTTTTTTCAAATTAATGAGATGGGTATACTTGATAACTTAGGTATATGTATGATCATATGCCTAAGTAGGGTATTGTTGTCATGCTTTTTTGTTTGTCCTTTGTGGATTTTGTGAGACCATTGAGGGTCTCGGGGTCCCTACTAAGTATCATTATACTCACCTGAATGGGCTATGCCTGCACCTTGTTGTGTTTGGTGAAGACGATGGACAATGCTGACTGAGGATGAGAGTACCAGGACTGGAGGTAGCTCGGAGCTAGACCTTAGATGAGGCGTACTGTAGAGACAATCGTTCAGGATCTGTACCTACACTTCAGGTAGGATCCGTCGTGGGTGTTCACAGGTGTTGTATCCGTTTATTTTTACATTCCATTTGTCTTACACATTCCAGTTGGGCTTGTATTCTGGCCCCATTTACTTACTGTAAACACCCTTTTTACTATTCAGTTTATGTGTGTTCATATCTTGCTATGTTTTTTGTCATGTTTGTTAACAGGATATAAAAGAAGTGGTGTCCCAATTTTTGGGTAATACACCTTTTGGTTCTAGTCTCCAGCCCCAGGCTTATGGAAGGCGGGCTTGGGGTAGTCACGACATGGGCCCCGGGGAATAGGTCAAGACAAATTGTTATCAGAGGGAGGTTCTACTATTGATCATTTGACACTGATATTTTTAACATAAATAGTGTTATGTGTAGTGAGTGTGGTTATCATTTTAGGGTATCCAGTGTTGGAGCGGCAGCCGACGTATCCATACACCAGGGCCCTGACGTCTGATATCTGACTTAGTGCATGAAATCACTGCTTGTGTGTGTTAGGAAATTTTTTCTTGTGTTTTCTTGAGTCAGCTAACCAGGTATAACATAAAGACCATGGCACACTTGTTCTTTATAAGGATTCCACTGCGTAGACAGCCATATGGGATTCCTGAGAGTGTACATGATGACGGCCCACCAAGCAACGAGGCTCTGTTGCAGGGCCCTCTTACTATGTTGGCACCATCGAGGGGTGTACCAGCAGCTCCACTGCTCATTGGACAACCGTTTCCACTAGCCCCACCAGTAGAAGGTGCATGACGACTGAGCATGTTGCACGAGTTCCAAAAGTAGAGGCCTATGAGGTTTCTAGGCGACACAGATTTCCACGTAGCTGAGGGCTGGCTGGAGGCGGTTGATAGAGTTTTCCACCTAGTTGAGACACCAGTAGAGAATATGGAAATCATAGCTACTAGTATTTTTTATTATGTGACCATGAGGATGTCCTGCATAGTGATGAGGATTTGATACATGGACCATTACCTTATATAGTACCTTCGGGTACCGTGTCAGCTATATCACTACCTGTTGGACAGCAGTTACAACCAGCAGTACCGGTAGAGGACCCATATAGGCTTAGTGCCTTATGCGTGATTCAGTATCAGATACACCTAAGGTTCTGAGGAGAGCTCAACTCACAAGAGGCGGATGACTGGCTTCAAGAGGTGGCTGAGAGTTCTCTAGAGCTTATACAGCTTCTGCAAGATGACATGTCGGTAGCTGAGTATTCATCGAGGTGTACCGATCATTCCTGATACTCGAGGAATACGATGCGATCAGTGCATTAGGGATCATACATTCAGGGGTAGTTTGTTTAAGGATGTCCGAGACAACATTATGCATCTATGCATTCCAACTTATGTTGGGGTGCTATAGAGTACCATTGTGGTTGAATTTTATTTGGATGAGTAGATAAATCCAATGAATTTTAGTAGTGGGAAAGAAGAAAACAAATGCTAGTCTCAGAGACATAAGCATGTAAAATGTTTTGGGAAGTGGATGTGATAGGGATATGTGATTTTTCAGGGCTGCAGACATTGATGCAGAGCTTGGAGGGCAGTGTGAGGTGGTTTAATTTTTGACATGTTAAAACCACCCTCCTTTGTGGTCCCTGCCAGGCTTAGGGAGCTAGATGACATGGGATGAGAGTAGCTCCATGCAGTCAAGGAGTATGACCCCAGGGCTCTAGGAAGAATTCAAGGTAAATTTAGTGTCTACTACTTGCTGTCGTAACAATAGACATAGGTACCAATCATTATTTCCTTCTGAGAATCTTGTCCAAGACCTAGAGTTTCTGTTTAAACCATTTAATTGACAATCACATCTGGAGATACCATTGGGAGGGGACTCAATAGTCACACATATGACAATAGTGTGATATGACCCTTGAGTTGAGTTTTTTGGTTGGATCCTCTTGGGGGTAGCATCGAGGCCTTACGATGTTAGTTTGGGTATGGCTGGACATCCACAATTCATACTCATATTGACTATATTATGAAAAAAGTTTGTGGTTTATCTATAATGGTGGGATGAGGTTTTCCTTAGTATGAGAAAAAGTAACCCTAGGTAGCCTATAATAACTCATGCATCGGAAGCTGCAGCCGATCATTCTTGAGTCGGCCAGCCTTACCCTCGTGGCAGCAGAAGTTTTGAGTTTTCAGTTCCCAAAAGGTGTGGCTAGAGTTCCTCCATGACTATGAATTTGAGATATTCTATAATTGTGGGAAAGGGAACGTGGTAGTAGAGGAACTCAGTAGTATGGCTAGTCTACAGCTACTAAGTGAGGCATTAGAGTAACTAGTTGCGCTGTAGATATCTTTCGTGGATAGAGATGAAGCTGCTTACATCATGTCCATGACTCTCACATCCCCACTCCTTCTACAAGTCGGGGAGGGGTAGATTGGGGGAATTGACTGTGTGACTTGATGTGATTAGATTTTTTTAGGGAAAGCACATGATCTATTTTATGATGGTGGGGAGCACGTCATCCTATTTAGAGGACATACCAGAGTACAACTGGCGCTTTGGGAGGAGGTGTTGAGGGAGTTCTATACATCCCTTTGGTGGTACATCCGGGTGTGGTGAAGATGTACCAGGACCTCCGACATCAGAACTGGTGGATAGATTTGAAGAAATCTGTGGAAATGTTTGTATCGATGTCTCACTTGTCAGTAAGTGAACACTGCACAGAGTTGGCATAAGTCTTATACTGACAGGACACAGAGACCCTTGGAGTGCTAGGAGGGGGACCATGTATTCTTGCGAGTCTCTCCTCAATGGGGACTATGAAAGTTTGGACTAAGAGGCAAGTTATCGCTGAGGTTTATCGGTTCATTTATGATACTTAGTAGGATAGGTAAGGTAGAATTCCACTTGGATCTTCCACCACATTTGGAGAGGGTGTGTGACGTCATCCACATATCCCACCTGAGGGGATACGTGCACGACCCCTCTCACATCATTGACTGAGGCGAGCTGGACATCAACAATGGGGTGACGTTTATGGAGATTACAATGGAGATTGAGGGTCGACATGAGGGAGTCCATCATGGGTGATCGATACATTTAGTATGTGTATGTTGGCTGCACGGGATCCCCCAGGAGAGTACATTGGAGCGAGAGGCTCAGATACGTGATCAGTACCCTCACTTATTCCCTTAGTTTGAGTTGTGTATTTCAAAGACGTAATTCCCTAAGGTGGGGAGAATGTAATGTTCTAGAAATTCCATAATTTTTTTAATTATATGGAATTATTTTGAGGCTGAAAAATCTCATGGTGGGCGATTTCGAGGTCTAGAGTGCCCAGAATGATCTGTGGAAGATTGGTTAAGTTTCAACTAGAGCATGTAAGCAGTATTCCTAAAAAAGTGTAATAACTCATAAATGGTAACTCGGATCAGAAATCCAAGGGCAGCATTGCATTCAGGATGGCGGGTTTACCTAGGCGTGACTTAAGATAATTCGGTACGGTCCTCCTATGAGAATACCCAAACATGGCATAATTGTGAAAAAATTAATAAAATATTTTATTTTATTTTTCAATTGTTTGTAACTCACCAACAATAACTCTGATTGAAAATCTAAGACCACAGATGAACTTGTGAGTATATTTTCTATTTAGGAAGATACTAATATTGGTCGGCATAAGCCACTAGTAAAAATAAGTGTGTGGACATAAATAAAATAATTAAGTGACAATTATTTTTTTGTAACATTCCTAATTCATAAATGGTTACTCAGATTGAAAATCCTAGAGTAACATTGGGTTCGTTGGGGTTTGTTTCACTTAGGCATAGCCTAACATCGACTAACGCTAGTCAAGGGTGACAATTATAATTTTTCCAAACTTTTTTTCAGGTACGTTCAGGAAATACACGAGTGGCATTATATAACTTTTGAACTAGTGCTCAGAATTAAAATATGAGAGTAGCATTGAACTCACAACGCCAATATTCACTTAAGGAGACCTTTACTTTGACTGTAGTAGGTCGAGAGAAAAAGTTAGTTTTTGGAACTTTTTTATAGAATATATAAAATAAATTAATTATTTTATTTTTATTCTAATCCTCCAACGGATGGGCGGTAAGGTGGGACCACTGATGTGTCAAGCCAATAAATGGCATTAACTTTCAATTCTATGTAAATTCACCGTTTGGGAATTACTAACGTTCTTAATTAATGGGACCCCAATAATCCCACGAACGTTGCACACCCTTCCCCTCTCCTATTTATCGGTAGCTTGGGGAGAGGTGTTGGCACTACTTCTCCAAACAACAAAGTGCTGACAATGTGTAGTGATGCCAGACCCTTAGATGATGGAGTCAGTACCAGCGGCAGGTGACTAGTGACACAGAAACCATAAACCAGAGATCAATGAATGAGTGACATTGTTGGAGGCAAGTTGCGGGAGATGACGAGAATTGACACTTCCTCAAACGCAGATGCTCTCCAACAAACATGAGGTAGGGGATTGTTTTTGTTTGTGTGTATTTTTACTTCCTTTTCCCCATTCTTGAATTTATACAAAGAATGCGGTCAACCAACTAACGAGATGACCCGTGATTCCTTTGTCTTTGCATAAGGATGTTGTCGGGTATCTTTTAGGGTTTATTATTTTGAATACCACCTTAACCATTCTTGACATTCTTCATCATTGAAGAATTAGCAATTCTCTTGCAACAACTCTAACGCGGAGGGTACTGGACAAATGAACATGGCCCGACCTCTCTACAATCCATTGAGGTTTTTGATGTGTTCTTCATGATTGAGGAGGATAGCGACCGGTGTCGGTGATTGTCATTGGTGGGATTTGGGAGCGGCGGCTGGCACCACGGTCGGTCATGAAGACAGCGGTGGTGCAACCACACCGCCAGAGAAGTGTCTCAGATCGTCGACTGCGGTAGAGCAAGGGAGGTGGCCGAAACTACAGACGGTCGCACGAAGTGGATGACGACGCGCGTCCACATCGCCCGATGTGCCAGAGTCGTGGCCTTGTGCAATGGCGGCAAGAGGAGGGTGGTCGGCTTGCTGTCGTCTACTGGTGATGGCACGGTCCGCGACTGCACTACATGGAGAAGGGGGCTGACCTTCCGACCGGTCGAGGCAGGTCGCCGCACCACTGGCCGCTGCACCCTGGGTCGCTGAACTGCGGGCCGCCGCGCCCCCACAGCGTGCCACCGCATCGTAGGACGGGCCACGCTGACCGGCCGGTTTGAACCCAGGGCCGGTCTTGGGTCGATCCGGGTTGACCCAGATTGGTTCGGGTCAGCCCAGGCCGAGTTGGGTTGGGTAGGGTCGATCGGGACAGACCAGACTGGGGCCAACTTCTACCCTTTTGGCCCTTTTGGTCATATCTTGAGCTACTAGCATCTGTTTGACGAACCGTCTATGGATCCAAAAACCATGTATCAAGATGGTCCTTTTGGTATACCCCACTTTAATTTTGCATAAAGTTGGGGTACAATCCGGTTGGACCGAACACGAATCCAACTAGGCCCTCAAGCCTAAAAGGCCAATAACATACAGACTGAGCATCTAATTAACGCAACATCTATTATGTTGAATCCCCATTTTCACGGAAGTCCTATGGGAAACTTATTTGTGGGAATTCTTGGAAGATGGAGTATTCAACATGTATTTTGAGGAGTGGACCCTCTCTGAATCAAGCGATCATAGTGCGGGAACCCTATCGTTGGAAGTAACATGAGAAAAGGATCCTATGAGGGTATATGTTTTGGGATACTTTGTGGGAATGTGATTGAGGATCCCACATTGATCCTCTATTGGAATCCATGTGGGACTACTCTAGGATCATTTGTGGGTCTGTTGTACTGGGATATTATGTGGGTCTGATGATGTACGAGGATCCTATGTGGGTCTGATTATTTAGGATCCTATGTGGGTCAGATGATTTTGGATCCTACGTGGGTATGCCTATTAACCGAGTAAGATTATATAGTAGTTACATCTAATCATCTTTACTACCGTATATAAGTTATACCTGGTGTGAGCTGAGTCCTTACCTTGGTGGTGATACCTTTGTGGTATTCTTATGTGTGGTGCACCTATGTGGTACTTTCCTTCGTGGTGATAGCTTGGTGGTATTATTCTGTATGGTGTACTTGTCTGGTACATTCCTTCTTGGTGATACCTTTGTTGAATTATTCTGTGTGGCATACCTGTGTGGTAGTTACCTTCACAGGGATACCATTGTCGTATACTTCTATGTGGCTAACCTGTGTGGTACATTCCTTCATGGTGATACTTTGGGGGTATTCTTTTGTGTGGCATACTTGTGTGGTACTTTCATTCATGGTGATACCTTTGTGGTATTCTTCTGTGTGGAATACCTGTGTGGTACTTACCTTCATGGTGATACCTTTGTGGTATTCTTCTATGTGGTGTACCTGTGTGGCACTTACCTTCGTGGTGATACCTTGGTGGTATTCCTCTATACGGAAAACCTGTGTGGTACTTTCCTTCGTGGTGATCACTCTATGGTATTCTTCTATGTGGCGTTACCTTTGAGGAACTTACCTTTTTTGGGTTACCTTTGTGGTAATCTTTCCTTCATGGAACAGTTGAGCTTTGAGCTAATGAGTTGGGCCTTGTGTTTTTTAATGAATGAGATGGGTATACTTGATAACATAGGTATATGTATGGGCATATTCTTAAGTAGGGATGACAGTTGTTTTCATGCTTTGTTGTTTATCCTTTATAGATTTTGTGAGACATTTAAGGGTCTCGGGGTCAATACTATGTATTGTTGTACCCACCACTGCACGGGCTATGCCTGTACCTTTTTGTGTTTGGTGCAGACGACAGACAACACTTACTGAGGACGGGACTACTAAGACTGTAGGTAGCTCGGTGGTGGACCTTAGATGAGGCATACCACATAGACGATTGTTTGAGAATAGTACCTACCCTTCAGGTAGGATCCTTGGTGGGTGTTCATAGGAGCTGTTTTAGTTTACTTGTACTTTCCATTTTTATTTTACTTTCCAGTTCATATTGTATTCTGAACCCTTTTACTTACTGTACACACTCTTTTTACTATTCACTTTAATTGTGTATGTATCTTGTTTTATTCTTGGTCGTGTGTGTTTATATGATATAAATGCAATTCATTCCCGGTTTTTGGGGAATATGCCTTTCTGTACTAGTCGCCAACCACTGGCCTATGGAAGGTAAGCTTGGGGTTTTCATGGCACGAGCCCTAGGGGACGACCCATGGAAATTGGCTTCTGATTTACTAATATATTGTCAGTTTGTTTTTAAAAAAGAATTTTTTTTAAAGATGGATTCCCATCACCACCACATCCATGTTTCCCCTATTTTATTACTAGTTCATCCTCAGTATCTCTAGTTAAAAATGAAGCATCACCCATCCCATGTTACCCTATTAGGATTTTCACAACAAAACAAATGGCCTTATAAGCTACTTATATAAAGTTAGTCGAGAGATACTAAATCAGTAATTAAAATAGTTTATGAAAAAAGGACCCAAATAAAGAAACAACACTTATTAAATTCTTCAGTGACCAATGTTTTAGAAAAAATAAATGGGCTAGTGAAATTATCAACATATTCCTTCGCTAATTGATCACCCTATAGGTTACCCATTAATCCATAACATTCCAAAGTCACACTTATTATTGATAAAAATAATAAATAAATAACACCATGAAATGTCCCCATGATATGTCCTTGAATAGCTGGGAATGAATAAGGAGATTGCAACACTACATGCCCAAAAAATAAAACAACAGAATGGTGTACCGCACACTACCAAAATTAGAGTTAGTAACAAGTCAAAAATATCATTAACCATGGATAACCACTCGATCAACTCATGTGAAATTCAATTACCATAGAATATTTTATGATACAATTTCATGATCTCTCTTGAATGATCAATTATATAGGAATAAAATGTATGTACTAACAAATTTTGAGACTGGTTAGGTCTAGAAACCAAAAGAAAAAATCTTGAATTACCAAGAAAACTACCTGAGGAATTCCATTATTTTAATGATGATTGTTTCTGGGGGGACTCATTAAAATTAATAACAAATCAAAACCTCTAATAATCCATTTTAAACATCCAAAAAAACCAAACCAAACAAAATTTCAAAACACCAATTTTTTTCAAAAGGTAACTGAACCTCAAAGAAAACAAAAGTGAGGTAATTGAACCATTCTATATTTTCCACCCCAAATATTTGGACACATTTCATATCACACAACCAAAGAATTTTTAAACTAATAAAACATTAAAATCACATTCCATAATCAAACCACAGGAATTGAGATTATGAACTTTTCATAAGAATACCTCAAATCAACCAATATATTTCAAAACATCCATCAAAAAAATTACATGAAATTCATTCCTTGAAAAACAACTCATCTCAAAATATATATTGGGATTTGAAAAAAATACCCAAGAAACTCAAGAATCCAAAACATTGATTTAAAAACAATTTAAAAAAATGTATAAATTTAGTTTCTTAATCTACGTTAAAACATTTTATATACTTTCATAAACCTAAGAAATCAATCCAATCAATCATAAAAAAGGATAAAACAAAAAACGGATCAAGGGAATAAATTTTTTCCAACATTATCCATTACACATTGTTTGGCCTCACTCATTTTTAGACCTTGTTCCAACAATTTGAGTGATACTAGATGTTTTCTAGAGTTTTTTAAGGGATACACATAGTTTGACAATCCATGTTCTAAAACCCTGTGAAATATTTATTTATTAAAAATTCACTCCAAAATCAAGAATTTAATAAGATGTCTCCAAAAATCACACAAAAACCCAATGTGAAAGAACACCGCAAAAAACACTCAAGAAAAATCCTCTACAACCACAAAAGTTAAATGATTACTATGATCAACCAATGGAAACTTGAGGACCGATATAAGGAAGAGTGGTCCATGTACTCCCTGAGACCTAACA
Organism: Viscum album; assembly: GCA_963277665.1. Classification (NCBI taxonomy): domain Eukaryota; kingdom Viridiplantae; phylum Streptophyta; class Magnoliopsida; order Santalales; family Viscaceae; genus Viscum; species Viscum album. The sequence goes on from OY728157.1 coordinate 827,024,993, forward strand.
CTTGAGTCTTGAATATTCTATCTTTTTTTCTACAACAACCCAAAAAATTAAAATAAGGTGATTACGATGAACCCAGCCACACTCTAATGATACGAAGATCCTCCACTAGTATGAATTTCTAATGAACCTACCTAAGAAACCATCTGAACCGGTGCCCAAACTAGCCCACCACATTCTTGAGGTGTGTCCTGATCCCCGAAGGATTAGAAAGAGAATCAAGGGTATAAAACATAACATTTGGGGAGGGTTTTACCATCAATAATCCAAAACATAAACATTCAAACAATATTAATGAATAAGTATATAAAAATAAAGGCCAAAAAGTTGACATACAACCAAGAATCATTTAGTACAAAGCTATTAATATATAATATAAGATGAAGAAAAGAAAGGTAATGACCAAATAGGCCAAAAAACATTATTTAACCATTTTCATGAATCCAAATTATCCATATATATTCCTATGACTCAAAAGCTTCAATTTGTGTATGAATGTTGTGAACCAAAGTCATTATGTCACCACCATGATACCATTACATTTATCTTCTAAAATAAACCAATTTTTATGTTGGTAAAAAATATGGTATGGTTATATATGTGTTCATTTTTATTCCAGAAAAAGGTTGTAAAACAAGTATGAAACCTTCACTTCCCCAAAATTGTACCATTTGAAAATTATTTTCACTAAGATGGTTTTCAATCTGAAAATTAATTTAAAAGGAAAAAATATTTTTATTTAGACATCATACTTTCGAAAATAAACCCTCATATGGTGTCAAGTATTTCAAAAGTTCCAACTAAGGAATACAAATTGAAAACATTTCCCACTTTTTCTCATTTATAATATTTTTCACACCCAACTCAATGGTAAGAATGGAAAAAAATGGATACAATAATAAAATACAACTATAAAAGGTCAAATGTTATTCCAATAAACAGATCAAACCATACTTATAAATAAAAACACTAAAACCATTGAATAATTGAAGAAGCTCTATAGGGTATAAATAGAAAGTATGAGATGCATAAATATGAACCAATTCCGTTTGATTAGAGTCCTACATCATTCAACTGAAATAGGAACAATAATGACTCGACATTAAACATTACACAATCCAGCCATTTCAAATAGATTTCACTTCTTTACATTCCCAAATATTTTTTTGGTTTAGAGTTTCAGAATTTAAGGAAATAACTCATACATATAAAACTGTAGGCATACAAATTCAGTACCATTAAAATAACATCCATTTAATAAAAAATAATTATCAAAAAAATAACAACATGATTTCTTTGACAAATATTCGTAACATTTAACTTGACTTTTATGTTTATCTTACACATCCTAATAACCATTGAAAAACATTTAAATCATGGGATGAGGATAATAATCTCAGTAAGGGGTATAAAAAAGGAAAGAAACTATTAGTCCATGGGTACTTATAAACATATCAAATCAATTCACAAAGACATACTTCTCACCCATATATACAAACATTGTGTAACATGAAATTTTTATAAAACATTTGGAATCATATATATAAAACCATAAAGGTATCTTGGGGAATTACATAATTATATTGTAACCCTTATGGCAACCTTTTGATTTACAACCCTCCTGGCTACCGTACATTGTAATCCTCATGGCTACCTTATGGTAACTACCATAGATATACATGGAGTTAGCATATGGATGACCTCCAACATACACATTCCCAATGCATTGGAGGGAGATATAGGTCTCACCCTTAATCATGAACAATTCCCAAGAACCATAACATAATAAAAAAATTCATAATTTCATAAAAATCATGCTTTTTTAATTTCATAAAATAGAAGTTTTAAAGAGGATTATTAAAGGAATTTCGTTTAAAAATTTCATATAATTTATGGGAGAGTTAATTGAATGAATGGAATATGTGTATAAATTGTAAATATAAATAGTACAACATAATATAAATAAATTTTCATTAAAGAAATATTTTTATTACCATATAATCAATGAAGTATAATGTTAACCCAATGAATGGAAATTGGGTTATGAATTAACTTACCTTCGGTTCTTCTTCATCAAATTTGTTTAAACATCTTCTTTATCTCTTCCCCTTGAGATCCTCCTTATGGCCTTTAGTTTTTCCTTTTTGTGAGACCAAAATGTCTTGAATTTGAGGAAGATCCTTGGTATTTATATTTATAAAAATTTAGACAATTCCCAAATCTTCACAGGCGTGAAAGGAAGAAGGGGGTGAGGGTGGTATTTATTGTGGAGGAGAGGAGGGGTTTTCCATTATTTTAATCATTTGTTTAATACTATTTCTCAAGACTACGAATAGTTTTGATTCATATGACCAAATATTGTAATAAAGCCATGTGAGTTTGAACCAATGGCCATTTACATCATGCATGACTCCATCATGATGCAAATATTCATTTATTTAGCATTTATCATAAATTATTGAATTTAACTATTCATGAAAAATTCAAGTATTTCATAAAATCACAAAAAATAACCCTAACTATTTTCCATGTGTAGAATTAAATAATAAAATCTGCTTTTTATATAATTTTCCAAATATGGTTAATTTAATTTTTTAATAAAATCATAATTTATTCAAAAAATAAATATTTCATTACTACAACTCATTTTATAGCATAATGAAAATTTAATCAAGATCTCATTATCTTATAAGCATAATAAAACAAAATAATATTATTATTAACTATTCATAAGAGTCATATTACTATTTATATTACTATTCATAAGGGTATGTTATTGTTGACCAAAAAACATGTTTATTCTTTCAGACTCCGAAGAACATACTGATCACAAACATAGATGTCTGTTTATTGAAATTCAAATCATAAAAGCTGAAAAATTATGTTTAAAGGCTATTTTATAACTATTTCTTTAAAACCATGTTTCATTATGTAGAGAATCAATGTTTTATGCATTACAATTTATTTTTGAATCCATAGGGTGTGACATTATCCCCAACTTCTGGAAATTACGTCCTTGCAATTTCATTTACTCATTAAACAAATGAGGATCTCATTCCCTCATAGAATTTTCATATTCCCATATTTCTTCTACAACCATGTAGTTTATCCCTAAAACCTTTACTTGGTGGATTACCTTATTTTGCAATACTTGTTGTCTTCAAACAAGAATCTGATCATGTTTCTCTTCATATGAAACATTATCTTCCAACAGAACTACTTCTAGGATCAAAACATGAGATTAATCTGAAACATACTTTCTCAACATCGAAACATGAAGAACATTATAAACATGAGATTAAATTGGGGGAAAAGATAATCGGTAGGCAACCGGTCCAACTTTCTCTAGGATTTCATAAGGTTCGATGAACTGTGGAATCACTTTCCATTTCTAACAAAAACACATAGCACTTTTCATTGGTGAGATTCTAAGTGAATCATGATCACCTACATCCAAAGAAAAGCCTTTCCTCTACTTATATACATAACCTTTCTATCCTCTTTGAGCTATCCTCATGTATTGATCCATCATCATGACTTTCTCAGCCACTTCCTCTACTAATTCTGGTCCTATCAACTTCTTTTCCCCAACATCATCCCAAAATGATAGAGTTCGACACTGCTTCCCATATAATTCCACAAAAGGATACATCATTATACTGGAATGAAAATAGTTATTATATGAAAATTAAAATAAATTAATATGTTGATCCCAACATCCCATGTAATACATTGAACAAGCTCAAAGCATATCCTCTAATGTCTGAATTTCCCGTTCTGACTACCTAAATGACTGAGGATGAAAAGCTATTCAAAAACTTAATTCTATTCACAATGACATTTGAAGGACTTTCTAAAAAATAAATGTAAACCATGGATTATGTTTCGATATAATTGAAATAAGAACTTCATGTAACCTGATAATATCTTCTAGGTACAGTCGAGAAAGCTCTAGAATAATTTGGTAGTCCCATAACAAAGTCCAAAAATATAGTTTCTCATTTCCACTATAGAACTGGTAATGGCTGAAGCATACCATTCGGTAACTGCCACTCTTCTTTAACTTGTCGAACTATCAAACATTTCATGATAAAATCTACAATATCTCTTTTCATTTCATTCCACCAGTAATACTCCTTAAGGTCTCTGTACATGTTTATACTTCTAATATAAACAATAAATATATAATTATGAGCTTCAGACAACATTCATTTCATTGTATAAGAATTAAAATTCACACTTAATCTCTTTACACGTATTATAACACAATCTTTATCAATGTTAAATTCTGGAAACATACCCATTTTAACCAATTATACCTTTTTTATAACTCCCCATATTCCTTCTGGGCTTCCTTAATTTTTTCTAATTAAGATGACTACCCAGAAGCCTAATACAAAAAAGAATAATTTCTTACATCGACAACTTCCAAGCCAAAATTCATCAAATCATTAATCAAAGGGCCTCGTTCTAGCCATAACATAGTTATTGATGTATGATTTTTTCAACTTAAGGATTCTTTAACAACGTTTTCTTTTCCCAGATGGTAATTGATCATGTAATCATAATATATTATCAATTAAATCCATCTAACCTAACTCATGTAAAATTCATTTGGAGTGAATATATAATTTTGACTATTGTGGTTAATATATATTTCACATTTGGATCCATCTAAATGATGCCTCCATATTTTTAAATGTAATACCACAACTGCTAATTTCAAATCATGTGTGGGATAATTTAACAAGTGAGGTTTTACTTTTCTTGAATCATAGGCAATTACCTAATCATCCTGCATCAGAACACAACCAGGTCCCCTTAATGAATCATCATAGTAGATGAAAAAATTCCAATTTTTTTAAGGTATAATAAGAAATAGACTATTCACCAATATTATTTTCAATTCCTAAAAACAATAATCATGTTATTTTTACAATATTAATTTAACTCCTTTTCAAGTTAACACATTCAATGGACTAGATAATTGTGAACTTTTTTCAAAAATCCTCTGGAAATATCCTTCCAAACCAAGAAAAATATGAATCCTTGTTATATTTGTTGGTCTTGGTCATTCTTCAGAAACATTTATTTTAACAATACCAATATTTATGCCATCATTAGAATCAATATAACTATGGAATGAAACTTTTTGTAACCAAATTCACAATAGCTAAATTTTCAATACATTTAATTTTAATTAAAGGTTTTCAAAACAACCCTTAGATGTTTTTCATACTCCCCTTTACTTTTAGAATATACTAGAATGTCTTCAATAAAAATAACCACAATATTATCAAAGAAGTGATGAAATATTCTATTTATAATATCCATGAATACAGTTGGTGAATTAGCTAACCCAAACGACATAACAATTAATTCATAATGGCCATATATAATTCGGAAAAAAAATTTAGATAGTTATCATCTTCCACCTTCATCTGATGGTACCCGAATCTCAATTCAATCATGGAAAAATACTGAGCTCCATATAACTGATCAAAAAAGTCATCGATGTGAAGAAAAATGATACTTATTCTTAATAGTAATTTTATTTATGCTTTATAATCAATTCAATGTCTCATGGAACCATATTTATTTTTAACATACAAAATAGTGCTCTCTATGGTGAAGTGCTAGGACGAGTGAAGCATTTGTCAAGAAACTCCTACAATTGATTTTTCAATTCAAGAAGTTCCATTTGAGACATCCGATAAGGGTTATTTCATATTGAATTACCATTGGGAACTAATTCGATTGAAAATTCAACTTCCCGATCAGGTATAACACCAACTAAATAATCATGAAAAAACTCAAGGTATTCTTTTTCCATTGTCACATCATTAATCTGAATAGTCCCCTTGATTTCAACAATATGAGAAAGATGACTTTAATTTCCATCATTCTGTAGTTTCTTAGCTTTCTGATATATTACCAATTGTATGGATTCATTCTTGTGTAAAACCTAAAACTCTTTCTAAAAAACAAGTTATTTATATCTAGAATCCATCATATCTTGATTAATAGAAATTCAATCTATACCTAGAATGACATCAACCTCTACTAAGGAAAAAAAGGAATACAGGTAATGTGTTTCGAATAAAAACAATAAGAATTTTTTAATTTAATTTTTTCTATAACATTTCCCACTGGTGTTTTAACAATAAGTTTCGGTCTCATTTGTTAAGGTGACATTTCCAAATTAACAGAAAAATTATCAAAAATAAAGGAATGTTTAGACCCCATATCAAACAAGAATTTAAAAATATATGTGTAAATAAAAATGTACCTGATACCAATTTATTGGATGGCCCTACATCTGTTGACATAGTCTCAAAGGATCTCACTACACCTTTCTTCTTATAGAATTTCTGCTTTCCATCACTCAGATCTTTCTTTGGGAAGGCATTTTCATAATGACACATCACACCACATTTGAAAAACTCTACAGTTTTCTAATCATATTTTTTGTAAGATCATTTTCATTACAATCTCGGACCATATGACCAAACATACCACATTGAAAACCATTTTTGGTTTTGGTAAGACATTCCCCAGGGTTTTTTTGACACTTTATGAAACTAAAAACTGTACATTCATACCATCATATTTCTTTGACTGATTCTTACCCATCGCTGGTCATTTAGAAATCTTTTTCTATTTGTCTTCAAAGTACACGTGGTCATTGTAATATTCCATTTATACCCTCTTAGAACATCTTAAAGGTTATTCATACCATTTTAATTCATGGAAAGATAATTCCCTTCAGTATCTTGGATTCAATAATGAGTAAAAGCGATTGATTTTTCTATCATGATCCTAAATATAATTTGGAGCATAACTTGCAATTCAGGTGTAGTTCTCTTGATACATAGCCACTGAATCTTTTTTACTTTTGCCTAAATTAATGTAATTTTTTCTCCATCCTAAATTGAACTACCATAGGAAAATATTTTTCAAGTAAACGACCTTTGAATTCATCCCACTCTAAAACATCAATCTCCTCTCTATCCCTGATATTCTTAACCGTTGACTACCACTAATCAACATTACCTTAAAAATGATAAATGGAAAGACTAATTTTTTGATTATATGATAATCCCATAACATTGAATATCTTTTCAAGGGCTTTAATCCATCATTCATCTACTACTGGGTCCAAATATCCACTTAAAGCTGGAGGGTGTTTCTTTATAAAATGTTCCACTATCATCATGTTTCTTTATGGAAGCTCTATTTGTTCTCTTACATGGATGCCATAATACTTTATTGCTTATTTCATCTAATCCATTACTGTCACAAAATAATAGTTACAATCCCCTCTATTCCTGGTTGCGGATGTCGAAAGATACCAGCCTCTCGGTTCCTTCCAACATCAACTCCCATGTTTCTTCTGTGAAAAATCATTCTGATCAGACATATATTAGATGAATGTGCATGGTAATCATTAAATTATACACCATTTCAACATAAAAATAATTTAAAAATCATTTATGGTGTTTTATTAACATCATTCTAACACTTAATGTTATCTAAACAGTGCTCTAATACCAACTATAAGGACCCAACCTTAATCATTACATAATCTAGCCATTTTAACTAGATTTCACTTCTTTATATTCTCCTAGATCATTTAGGTTTAGAGTTTTAGAAATTTAGGGAAAAATAATACATATCAAACCGTAAGAATACAAAGTGGGTACCATTATAATAGCATCCATTTCTTCCAAAACATAAAAGTTTTAACACAAAAATATGACACGATTTCATTTATAAATATTCATAACATTTAACATGACTTCATTTTTTCTCTTACACATCATTATAACCTATGATATTTTATTAAAAACGTGGTTTTAGCATAAAAATATCAGTGTCGTATATAAAAAAAATTAAATAAACCATTAATCTATGAGTACTTATAAACATATGAAATCATCTCACAAATACATACCTCTCACCCATATATACTTACTTTGTGAATCATGGTATTTCCATACAACATTAATAAAATATATATAAAACAATAAAGTTATATTGGGAAATTAATTACTTTTATTTTAACCCTTGTGGGTACCTTATGATTTGTACCACTCAAGAGAACCTTATAATGTAACCCTCACGACTACCTTATGGTGTAATTATCACTGTTATACTCAAAGTAACTGTACAATCGACCTATAACATACACATACCCAATGCATTGGAGTGAGATATATGTCCCATTCTTTATCACAAACAATTATCAAGAACTAGAAAATAATCATAAAACATGAATAATTTCATATTAACATTACTTTTGAATTTTGTAAAATATAATTTTAAAATACAATTTTTAAAGGAAATTCCTTTAAAAATATCATATAATTGATGTGAGAATTAATTGAATTAATGGAATATGTGTATTCATAGTAAATACACATAGTACAACAAAATATTAAAAAAATTAATTACAAAAATATGATTATTACCATATAATCAATGAATTATAAGGTTAACCCAAATAATCAAAATTGGGTAATGAATTATCTTACCATGAGTTTGTCTTACTTCAAAAATGTTTAGACCTCCTCTTGATTTTTTCTCCTTGGTATCCTCCTTATGGCCTTTGTTTTGGGCCATTTGGTGACACCAGTAGTTCTTGGATGTGGTAATGATCATTTGGAATGGTATTTGACAGAATTTAGACAATGCTCAAAGAATAAGATGTGTGAAAGGAAGATAGGGTGAGGGTGGTATTTATAGTTGAGGAGAGGAGGGGTTTCCAATATTTTAATAATCAGTTTAATATTTTTTCTCAAGACTTTGAATAGTATGGATTCATGTTACCTACAACAGTAATAAGTTCATGTGAGTTTAAACCAATGGCCATTTACGTCATCCATGACTCAAGCATGATGCCAAAATTCATTTATTTAGCATGTTTCGTAAATTATCGAATTGAACTATTCACCAAAAATTCATGTACTGAGAAAAATTCAAAAATTTCAACATAACCATTATTTGACGTGTACAATTAAAAAATGAACTCCATTTTTTGAAAATAATTCTCTAAATATGATTAATTTAATTTTTAAATAAAATCATTATTTCTTCAAAAAATAACAATTTTAAAACTATAAATCATTATATAACCATGAAAAATTAATCAAGATATCATTATCTTATACCCATAAGAAAATAAAATTATAATATGATTTACTATTCTAAAGGGTCATGTTACTATTAGTCTTCATAAGGGTATGTTACTATTCTCCTAAAAGCTTGTTTTTATATAAGACTCCAAATTACATACTTATCACAGCCATATATGTATGTTTTTCAAAATTCTTATCATAAAAGTAGCTAAATTATTTTTAACATATAGTTTATCAATTCCTCATTAAAAAAGTTTCATTATATAGAGAATCATCATTTCACAAATTTCAATTTATTTTTGAAACCTAGGGGTGTTACAGTAACACATTAAATTTTTATGAATTGTTATTATATTTTGAATAAATTTAATGTCTTCGATAGCTTGTGTTTCACATAGCACTGAATTTAAAAAAACCACGTAATATTATTAATATTTTTATTTAGAAGTGACCATTATAACATATCATTTATATTAAGTTATAAGAATAGTGTTAATTACATATTATATATGGAGTATAATGGTTTTATATAATGAAAACTTATTAATAATGAAATTACATAATTTCTTCAAAATTCATTATATGTTTTGGAAATACCATTTTATAAAAAATGTTTTCAATTTCCTTTTGAGAACTATAAAAAATTTAATATAATAAATTTTAAGAATATTTATTTAATATATTAAAATTAAATTTTGAAATAATTATTTCACAATTATCTTATGGTGAATTTATTTGGTTTCTCTAAAAAGATTATTATATCAGGGATTAGTGAAAATATTGGTCCTTATTAAAAACTATAATTTAATTTAAAAAAATTTATATGGTTAAATTTTGTTTTATTATGGATATAAAAGGTAAATTAATTTAATTAAATATCATTTAGTCTGTTTCATTTCATTTTAATCTATTTTATATTGAATTGTTTTAAAAAATCATTTTAACCTTGGACATTTTCTCTTTAGAAAACATATTTTTCATCACATGTGGGCTATTATTTTAAATGACAATTTTATAATTATTTGAATTTAATTTAGAAAAATGGATTCCATATTTATAATCACAATAATTTATATTATCTAATAAGTTAGACTTATTTTTATAAAATAATGAATTATTAAACAGGAAAAAATATTTATTGCGGATAGGGTAAAAATGGGTATAATTAGGGGGGTTAACTAAAACAATAATGGATGAAAATGACCCAAAACATGTTAAACACCAATTTTATGGCTTTAAAAATACACTATATATTTAATTATTTATAATTTTATATTTATGATCCTTGTGGAATGATAAAAACATGGATAAACATTTCTCTTCTTAAAAAATTTCATTTGTGCCACCCACATCACTTATAAAAGGTCAACCATTCTTCTCTCCTCCTAAAACATTCAAAAACGTTTGGTTTATAAAATAAATAACCAAATAAATTTATTTAATCCTTTATCCCATTATATAATCCTTATTTTTTAGTAATTTCAACATGAGAATCCTTTTTGTGCAAACCAAAAGAAGTTCTCTGAAAAAAAGCTAACAACCCTAATCGAGTGTTTTATTGTATTTCTTCCTCCACATACTTATATTACTATATTATTATATAATTAAATATGTATCTTCTATATACATATATATTTTTATGTTATTTTCATTACCTAAAACAATATTTTCTTCAATCAAAGGGGATATTGAATAATCATTCGTGTGTATGGCGGGTTATCGCCTCTTGAACCAATGTTTTTTGTTCTCGATCACTAGCTATCACCGATGGATATATTTATTTATTAAATATTTATATATTATATTTATTATATTATTTTACTTTGGGAATTATTATATCACAAATACCATCTTAATTTTCATTCTGTCGGAATACAGTAACGATGCCTTTATGTATGGCAGACTTCCACCTCACAAAGCGATGTGATTCATTAAAACTTTACATGGAAGGTAATAAAGATGGTTTTAATGAATATATGTGATATATAGGAAATAAAATTATTATTCAATGGAAATATATTATTTAACTTTCTTTCCTTCAATTCACTGAGAACTAGAAAGAACATTAATGTGTTCGTACAACCATCTGTCTTCATGAACTGTGTATTTAATTTTCTATATGAAAATAATATAAGATAATATAAAAGAATATATGATGAATATATATGAAATTTATATCATGGATAAAATTATTTATATTATTTAATCATGATCAATTTAACAGGAAAAAAATAAAAAATTATAACATGCATGAAAAAAGAAATTATTTCTCAAAATATGAATTTTACATGGAATTGTTAATAAATGAGTAATAATAGTTCATAAGAAAAAAATAAATGGTGTGATATATATAATTATGGATATTTAATATATTTATAATAAACTTATATTTAATATTCTAGAGTCTTTAATTTGTACAAAAGATGATGAGTCAAAAGGTAATGGATTTGTTTCTCAATTGTTTCTTCCTTGACACATTTGATATGTTATTCACATATATTATTCAATGGAATGTAAACAAACCCATTTTTAACTATAATATAATTAATTTATTTATACTCATGATATTTTATGTTTCATTTAATTTAATTCCTTCATGTTATATACAATTCATTGTTATAATTGTATAAAACAATTTATGATACAATATCATCGTTTATTGGGAATGTTTATAATTATATTTCTAATAATAAAATATTATGATTCATCCCTCAATAAACTCATGAATTTTATTCTCCTATGGTTTTGCCATTATAATAAAAGTATTAAATTTATTTTCCCCTGATTAGGTACTCAAGATTTCAAAATAGTATTTTTATGAAAAAAATAATTATATTTCTCTCTTCGGTCGAAAAAAGTCATTTCCTTCCAAAACCATGTTTGATAAAATTATTTTCAAAAATGTTTTTAACGTTACCTACATTAATTATTAAACATATTTTGACCCATGTTTTAATTTATTATAATTTATTTTAAATAAATATTCATGTCATTTTTAAACCAATGCATTTTTTGATTTTACAAAAAAATTGAGAGACATCATTTTAACATGTACGAAATGATCAGAAATATCCTCTATAATGACCAATAATTACATTAAAGATAAAATTATAATATTAATATATAATTTTAATTGATAATGATTTTGAACTATTTTTTATGTTCTAAATTTTTTTTTCAATATAGGAAAATATATTTTCCTTAAGAAATCATTTAAGTGATTATTCAATACCAATTTTTTATATTTCATTACATACATGGACGTTACATATTCTTTACTATAGATATGATCCAAGTTTACCAATATTATTATTTATTTGAATGGTTTAAATTTATGATGGAATTATTTTTATGAAACCTATCTCCTTTATACAGGTTATGATATGATGAAGTATTTATGAAACCCATTTCATTTCATGGATTATATTATGATGAATGTTTTAGGATCATGTGGAACATGTAAAAATGTTTTTTATATGACTAGTAGAATTTATATCTCCCTCTAATGGATTGGGTAATGATTTATATTTCATGATATAAATATGGCTGTAATGGGGAGTGTAACATGGTTTAGTAAGGTTATTCAATATATATGAAGGTCTTGGGAGTGATCTTTGACTACTATGATTATTTAGGGAGTGAACCCATTCTACTATGATATCCCTGGAATTTAGACATGACTAATTTTTATACATCTGTGTATTCCAAAATTCTATTTCGTTTTCAAATGTTATTCTATCTTGGATTATGTTCTTAGATTAAATTTTGATTTGTGCCTTATAAATTGCTAATAATTGTTCCATGAATCATGATTTTGATCTTTGACATGTGGGGTATAATTATCGAATTTTATACTCTTGTTATAATACTTCAATGCTAGATATATGATGATATGTCTCTTTTTTAACATTACTTATCATACAATATCACCCTTTCTTATTTTTCTTTTCCACAGGTTATGATCAAAGTTATTGTGTATAATTTATATATGAATGGTTAAATTTATGAAGAACATAGTTTTATATTACATGAATCACTTATGAACCTGTTTTTTTATGTTTCCAAAATTTCCAATTGTACTATACATTTACAATCCTCGAATGTCTATTTGTATAACATAAATATTATTAATCTAAAAAGATGTAATATCTACATGTGAAAATCTTGGTTCACTATAGGATCACTCTCACCTAGCTACAACAGTAACACCCAGGTAGATAGGTATTTCATAAAACTAATGGATAATTATCGACGTGCAATATCAACTATCATTAACACATCACCTGAATTACCAGTTAGTAGCTTTAGATCCCTCATGTAATAACCAAAGAATATTTTCTACTAGGAAACAATGAAACTATATGACAATAACAAGCCCTGAGGGCTAAAATCAAAATTTATTTCTTCCAGAATCAATTTCACAACTCTTATAAAATTCCCCAGTCATAATTAAAATATGGATCACATATCAAACATCCATATTATGGATACATATAACATAATAAATAGGAAAGTGGGATCAATAGGGGCATAAAAAAAATCAATTATCCAACACAACATAAGTAGACAACTGATCCTTCAACATATCACCTATACTATATACATTATGAAATACCTTTTGGAAATAATTTGGAATCCAAACAAATCATTCAATAATCATAGTAAAAAAATCTAAAAAATACCCATTTTACAATATAATACAATACAACCCTTTAAAATAATAATGGCAACACTTTGAGTAAGAGATGGAAACTCTACCAGAAACCCAATTTTCATTATAACATAATATACAAATGATTTTATCAATAAATACAACTCAAGGATTTATATGAAACATATAAAATTCATAAAACACCCATTTTCCCAAATAACCATTTATCATATGAAATTCCTAACATTTTTTTCATGGAATCCAAACCATGCTAAGGAGATATTTAATAAATAAAACCTAGATAACCCACACCAAAATTATATAGGTTCAACCCAACTTTAGAAAACCTGTTAATTAGTGGAATTGATAAATAATTAAAATGAAATTGAAACACATACCTCAAGTGGTGGAATGTTGTCTCCTTTGATGTAAACCATTGGAAAAGTCTGACTACTACAAATCAAACCCCTCTAAAACTAAAATATCCAATTCCAAAAAAACCAAAAAAATAAAATTTTCCAAGAATAATGACTAGGTTTTGTTACATTGGATAGAAACAGATAAACCAAGGGAAATAGGGAATATGAGATCATTCCACTTTATATAGATGATGAACCACCAAATAAACAATCCAAATCCACTTGTAGAAGCTTGATGTGGTTGGTAGAATATATTAACGGGAGTTTGGGTCATGAGATTTGAATGAGGGAGTCTTGCAGAGGAATACCACGATTAAAATGTAGTGGAAAATAAAAAAATACCCCAAACTGGGTAGGTCACACCATCATGTCATGGTTGATAAGAGTATCCAATTCACGGATTATGTGATACTGCAGAACAAAAGGATACCTATGGAGTATTCATGTAATTAAATTACCCATTTTTAATATTCATCAAACAATGTGTGGAATATGGATACAATAGTGATAAAATGAAATGTTCAAGTATTGGTTCTTCATTTTACAAGTAGCATGTTTTTTTTGTTTTTATCATATATTTCTTATATTTGGCCTTCTTATTTTATTCAAAGATTTTTTATAAGTGCAATATGGTTATATAAAACAAAATAATGATATTATAAATTAACTATTCATTTTTTCTTGAAAACTAGTTTTTAAAAATAATGATCATTGACTGACATTATGTTGTGTGACAACATAATCTCAAGTGAGAGCTAGAAATTGTGATATATGATAACATAATGTGAATTTCCATTTATTAAAATAATATAATAGTGTAAAGTAATGATAATTTCTCAATCATTGTGTATAACAAATACATAATATAATATATGACATATTGATATCCCATACTTTTGATCGGTATTATAAGATATGATACTAGTGATACCTTAATCTGTGACAAAATCATAGGTTTCCCAAAGATGGATAATCGAGTCAAATTATTGATATAAACTCATTAAATGAAACATGTGTATTAGTAAGGGTTAGGATAAGAGGCATATAGGTTTCACTAATGGTTTCATTTACTAATTATTTTTCACTTCATAAGTAACCTCCACCTAAGCCCCTTCAATAGTGGTGATATATTCATACACCTTAGCCACAAAAGTCACCTTTATGAATATGTTTTTCCTATAATTTTATATTTAGTGTTATATAAGGTTTACTAAATTTGATACACAGTGGTTACTTGAGGGTCTACCCTTTTCCACAAAATTATAAAACAAAGATAAAGAAGGGTCACTCTCTATATAAATTAAGGTTATGCCACTAGATCCAATAATATATAAATTCATTTTCCTATAACCCAAAAGTGAAAGAGGATGATCATAATTGGTTATAGTTTTATCTAAAAAAATTATAAATGGTGGTGTTTTAATTGTTTGAGTGAATTTCCCGAACAATACCTGGGTAAAAAAACCGGTCACCAAAATCGGTATTCTATTAGGCTGGAAGGATGTATCAGGTCCCCAGAGGTTGAAAATTAGTGCATGGATATCATGAACACACTTATATGATTATGATTTCCCCTAAAATAAATAATATACATACAAAAGAAATGATTTTAAATTTTTTAATTTCGCACCCATAAATTACAATTCTATGAAAATAGAATAAAAAATTTCAAATACATAATAAACCAAACCTAGAATAAGAAAAAATAAACAACCCAACATGAATATAAAAAAATAGAATACAATATGTATCAAAATACAACATAGAAATGAAAGGATTGGATGGTACATCCCTATCCAAATAAAATAAATAATTAAAGATAACCTCTAAAAATCTCTTAGTGACCCTTCTTAACTCACCATATCCCCACATTTCTGTTAATAAACCAATAAAACATATCCAAATAGTGAATAATTCCTCAGAATCTGATATAAAACATGAATTTGTACACACACATCAATGTACATGATGGTTATGATCAAAACATGCTCAAAAGGATACAACCAAAAAAATTCATGTATCCCCATATATAAAATATTTTATGAATTCCTATTTGAAATAAATTTAAAAAATAAGACTCTCTACATTCACAATGTGAACAAAATAAATCACATGATTTTCAGTTTTTATATAAACATTTAAAACTTTTCCATAAAAACAAAGGAGGAACATTCATTTATACCAAAAGTATATTCATAACTAGAAAGGACCCATAATATTAAAAAAACAAAAAAAATAATTATAAATTCTTAACTTTATTTAAAACCCTTTTAATAATTCATAACACAAATAAATTGAAAAATAAAAAAATAACCATTTAATTTTTTCCTTCAAAATTTATTTTTTAAAACTTTATTAATGTAAACCTAATCATGAATGAAATAAATAATTGATCAAACAAGGTCTCTAATATTAAGTGATTATCATAAAATTAAACAGTTATAAATTCATGGTTCCACAAAAATCAAATGATTTGAAGGGGTGAAATCAACCATAAAGTGTAAAATCTACTCAAATCATCCATTAAGGACTACACCTCATGGTCAACTTTAAAGGATTTAGCTAGAAAGATTAATAACATTATTACAAATCAAGATACCCCAATGTAGATCATATCTAAATGCATCATATAATTTTCCATTTAGGTATTGCGTACTATACCAAAATTAGGGTGAAACATTCCTAGGGAACTAGACAGTCTACACACACTAATCTAATGTAATATGCATCTAGACCTTTTACATTACTGCCTAGGATTACCCACAATACAGATCAGGTAAATTTGAGAAAAAAATAATGAAAAATACATCACATGAAATAATAATTCATTTTAAATAATTATCATCTAACCTACAACACCCTCATTAGAAAGTAGCACTTTTCCATTAATACAATAATCACATAACATAAATCAACTTTCAGGATAATGTGCACACATTTCATAACATAAAACAAGGTGACTAATAATTGAGGGTATCCTAATGTGAAATGAAAACCAACTTCATGAAATTACAAACGAGGAATTGAAATGAGTTGGGATTCCATGACATTTTCCATTTTTTTAATTTCAGTTTATAATATATATTTTCTAAAAAATAACTATGGGTAATTGGAATTGAAATATATTTAGAAAAAAACACCATTCATGAAAACCATAATAAAACATTTCAAGAAGGTTTAATTCATAAAAAATTCCTTAAAACTAAAATTTCTTTTCTTTTAAAACAAAACAAAAGTAAAAAACATCTTCAATTCCCTTAAATTCAGTAGAAATTTCATTCACTAATTTAACCGATGATATGAAATACATAACAATTTTCTTTAAAAATAAATACAAGGAGACCATGAAAATCCATTTATTAAAAAAGAATGTTATTACCATTACAACCCATTATGGGTTTAATTATATGTATATTAGATATAAAAATACATTTGAAAATATTAAAGAATCTCATGTCCTGTGGAATAAAGTAATTAAATATAATCACCAACCTCAATTAATAAAAATAATTTAGAACATGTCTTCTTAAATGGTGAAAGAAAAACCTCAATAGGAAATAGGGTATACATTCCCTGGAAAATAAATTTATTTAATCAAATAATCCTCAAACCTATGTATGACTCACATAGTGATTGGGGTTCATATGGGGAATGAAACCCATAGAAAATTTAGTGAGGGGAATAGAGGAATAAGAAAATACTGGTTACCTCAAGGAACCTCTAGAAATTTACAGAAAGGGGTCTTGGAATTGAAGGAGACGGGAGGGAGAGATCACCTGGTCAAGTCTTGTGTTCAGATGAATTAGAGGTGGAGAAAAGAGGTCAAACAAGTGGTAATTAACAAGGAAAATGGTGTAAATCAATTTTTAAAAACAAGATAAATATTTCTATAATACAGGCCTAACTACCTACGGGTTTTCCCATCTCACCAAAAACCCTTAATGGAACTTTCCATGGAACCATTAAATTGATAGACCAAATAATTTTATGATGTGTATTGATCCTTGGACTGTAGTTTCAATCCCCTTAAAAGAGTTTAAATAATTGATCATTCACCATAGGTTTCAACAGTGTGTCCCTATATAGTCATGGCGTAACCACCCCCTCCCATGACACAATATGCAATGGCCTCTTGGATATGAATGAAATTATAAAAAGGAATAGGTCATGTCCCCCAACAAAAATACCTCCACAATGCATCCCTTAACTGTGATGTTCAATCCCTTAACTTGATCATGAACACCATAGCATAGTTCCCACCATTATAGTGTGCTACAGTTCAGACTATAGAGTTTCCATCCCAATTCCCAAAAGTTTCACTTTTTTATTTGTTTCATCGGTCTAAAATTCCCTAGGCATCCCAAAATTAAATCAAAACATGATCAAGAATAACATTCATCAATATAAACCTTTTTTTGACAACCAGGAAAAAAAATAATATAACCCATAATAGTGACACTGGGTGTAATGATTCTCCCCACCATGCCACATTATACATTCATAATTCCATTGGTGAACGAAATTTTTATTAGAAATAATTATATCACGAACATTGAAACTAATATGGTAAATCCATTATAACACCTCTAAATAGAGATTATTAGTCAAGTTGTTGGTCGGAGGGAAATCAAATAGACTATCCCTAAGGAAAGGATACATAAAACACAAATAATAAAAATAAACTAATATGATAAACCCACCAATATTAACAAACATATCTAAGAATATTTCCACAAAAAGAAAGAAACATATCCTAAGATAAAAATATATATATCATAGATCTTCCTACAATTAATAATTCACCTAAAAAGGTGAGGTAAAAATAAAATTCTACCACTGGAGAACTATCCCCAAAATAACATGTTTCCCCAAAATACATAAATGGGAAATATTAATCCAATATTTACATAATAAAAATATAAATAATGATCCCAATCGTCAATAGAAAAACACAACCATGATAAATTCCCTCAAAAGGAATAATGTCCTTGTCAACCAATTCATCATCATTTCACAAAAAAAAATGTAATAGATATATACATCCAAAAATTTCATCAATAATAAAATATATTTGAAAAAATTTAGGGTCATGAATATAAATAGAACATATCATGGGATGTTATCTCATAAAAAACACTCTTAGCATGAACCTACTATAAATACTCAATGGGGATAAATATCAAGAAAGGTACCATAAAGACCATAATCTAGACTAGTATATTACTCTTCAATGTTACCCTAGACATACCGATGGATTTAAACAAAAAAATTATTAAAATCCAAGGTTGAAGCCACCAGTGATCTAATTTCACCGTAAAATCACCTCTCAACCCCTCCCCAAAAAAAGAATCAATATATATTATAACACCCCCATCACCCATCTAAAACCGTAATAACATTTAAAAAAATGATGGTAACTCATGGAATATGATAACAAGAAAAACATAAACTCTAAAACACTATTAATAGTGTAGGTAGAGTCTACACTAAAATAAATACACCTAATAATGGTGGATGTTTATATAAAAAAAATCATGAAAGTAAATTTTTTTATATTATGAATATATTAATACTTATATAAACGTTTATTTCAAACTAGCATTCATATAATTTTTTATATAATGTGTTGTGAAAAAACTTTTCTTTTCCTATTTAGAATATTTTTCTAACACGCTCTATAAACACCGATTCTTGTGTTTATGTTCAGCTTCACATTTCCACTCAGGTTCCCAATTATTGATCTTGATTGAAAAATAATTTTTTATATGGCCATTTATTGATATAATAAATGATCATGGGTTGATGGAGATATTTAGAGTGTATCTTGGGATGTTTGTTTTATTGGGACGGGTATGTGCTGACCAATATGGATATTTTTATCTTGTATGAGATTTTTTATATTCAATTATTTTGTATGATTTATATAAGTTTTGGTATATTTTTTATTTCATTTTTTATTTATTTATGTTATATTATTTGTTCATGAAATTTTCATAGAAATAGAATGTATGGTCACATCATGAAATATTCTTGATTAGTTTTTTGAATATGTTTAATCGTTATTTTGAGTGAAACAGATATCAAGTAGGTGTGTCATTGATACCCAATGATTAATTACATTCCATTATGGATCAGGATCACATTTTGATCCTTGTATAAGACCATTTTGGGTGACATGTTAGATTATTTTGGGTTGGTTCATTACAAATGGTAACATAGCCTATGTCCTAAAAAGGGGGTAAGGTTCTTTAAGACACCTCTTATTATTTTAAAGGATTGGTGGTATAAATATTGGAATATAAGGAATCATGAGGAGTTTTTTGAGAGTTTTCATAATTATCTTTTTAATACTAAAACTAAAATTACCTTGGGTAGTAAGGATTTGAGTTTTGATTTTGTATTCTAGTTTGAATGTTATGATGGTCTTTTTGTCCCCATTGTGTTATATGAGGGGTTTGGGATGAATGTAGAAGGGTAAAGAGTGGAATAATTATCTTAGTTGGTATATAAAACCATCTACATAGTATTGAATGCATTCTAGAGGATAATTCCAAATTTGAGCATGGTTAAATAAAATATTGGACAATCTATTCCTAAAAAAATCATTTATAGAGTCGTTTTTTGACATATTTAACATCCAATAACTCAAAAAGTGGTTTCCTTTTTTTAGAATTGAAAAAAGGGAGATTTTTATTATATTGGAGTATATTTTACATTTCATCGTGTTATGATTTGAATATAAGATTCAACATGATTGATTTTCTAGTATATAATAATCCTAATAAAATAAAAAATCTGAGATACCATCCAGAAATCCCATTATATCGTACGAATACTCCCCATATCCCCACACATCCATCACTCTAACGAAAAATGGTATCCAAATTGAGACCTATAAATGTTTACTTGATAGAAAACATGAATCAACACTAACACACACACACCAATGTATATATAGGGTGTGAGATAAACATAAGCTGTAGGAAACTGGGAAATATTTTTTCAATCCCTCCTGTAAAAAATTTCATCAATTCTAGTTTGAAATGAAATTTGAAATTATGTCTGTCCACATCAATAATGTAAACAAAAAATTCACATTTTTACCTTTTTTATAAAAAAATCATTCCATTTTCATAATGAATGGAAGAACCTTGATTCATAATATAATGAAGTTCAAAATAGGAAATAAGGACCCTTATTTTTTAAAAAAGAACAAAAAAACTGTAATCATTATTTTAAATCATTACTTAAAAATAATGTAACAATCTGAAAGAAAAAAACAGTTGAAAAATAAATATCAACCCCTTGAAATTCATTATTTCAAAACAATTTTTTTAAAAAAAAATTAATGTAAACTGGATCCTAAAAAATAAATAATTGCTCAAATATTCACCGTAATAATAATGAAACATCTTAATAGAAATCAAAAATAAAGTGATTATACCGCAAATACTCCAATAATTGCAAGGGGATATTAATATAAATAATGTGGTAAATATCCTGGAATCAACCGTCAACGAAAAAACATTATAGGAAACTCACGGGGATCTGGACAAAATGATACTAGACTTGGTTTGTGATCATTAGCCCATATTTTTATCCCATTAAATCACCGAACATGGTTTCCCAATGATGCGTTGGTTACCAAAAAACCTAGGATTGTGCAACATTCCTATGGAATTAGATATCTTGAACACAATAATCCAATGTAACACAAACCTAGAATGTAAAGACCCCAACCCAAGTTACCTAGACTCGGTGCCTCATATTAATTCATTCTTATAATAGACAAGGAATTGTAATCCCAAATGATAAAATAGTATAGTAGTTTAAGAAAACTAGATTCAAACATAAGTTTTACATTGGAATATTGAACGGAACTACAATATATAAATTCCATTGTAAACATTTATTACTCATATATATCCTATAAAGTAATTCATAATTTTTATCTTTGCATCTTGAGGGAAAATAAAACATAAGAAACGGGTGACCATAGATGCTCACTAAGGGTATGTAATATAGTGGAAGATTAAAATAGACTAAAATTGATGTTGAATAACTAAAAAAATGTTCTATTGAAATAAAAACATGAGAATAATCTGGAAGAAATAGAAATTGATTAAATAAAGTCATATAAATGATCATAAGATATTGAAAATTAACCATGGATATTATACTAGTCAAATAATCACATGGAATATCAAATAAAAATCAAATAATTAGGGAATTCATAATGTGAGACATCATAAAAATATTTTCAAGGCTTTGAATAAGACACCATATATAATCGGGTAAAACATTAGCCCATACACGAACTTGTTTGTCTAATAATACCTATTGATGAACTGAAGGGATATATCCATCCCCACACAAAACATACTAAAAAAATGAATTCCTCATATGAAAGGGGTTAATCATAATCAAAATATACATTCATATAGAAACTAACATATGAAATTTAAATAACTTTCCTCAATCAGTAATCATAAACACTAATCATTCAGATTAATTTGTTGAATGGTATCAAGATAGCACATCCATAATAAAACTAATCCGAAACCATTCAATAAAATATGGTATAATCTATCATAAAATATCAATTCCAATTAAACATAATAACTAACATGGTTGTTGATATAGTGTAAAATACTCTTATAAAATCATTGAGGAATTCATTGGAGAAATACTCCTTTATTTTCCAAAGAGTAGTTATTTTGGAAAATTATTTGTATAAAACTATAAGTGAACTAAGATATTTTTTCCATAATAAAATAATTGGTATTAGAAAAATAATGGTTTCATAAAATAGGTTATAAATTTCACTTAAAAGTAGGTAAAAATTTGAGTTGTTCCCTTAAATTGGGATTGTGTATTGGGAAGAATTGAAAAGGGAGCCCTATAAAAACAAGTATTACCCATAAATGAAAGATGAAATGATATCAATATATGAGTCCAGAATATATATGAAAATAATATATAATAGTTAAAAACAAAATAATTATTATATTAGGGTAAATATAATGAAGGAATTACCCAAAGGAAAAAAATGAGGTTTTGGGTAGAATCGCTTACATTATATTGGAATGTGTTATGCACGTGACCATAATTTCATGGATTATAAAGTTAAATCCATTAATTAATAAATTAAGAACCTTTTAAAAATGTAATTTATTTATTATAATTTTTTTATGTTTTTATGTATTTTTTGATGAATTATAATATTCAATTTTATGGCTCGTGGAGATTCGTTCCCATGGTTTTCATGATCAGTATACTTGTATATGTGTTTGGATGTTCATGTGGAATGGGTATAATTATCATGAATTTTTAATTATATGTTATTAATGAACAACCATATGTTTATATGGTTATATATATAATTTTTTTTATATATTATGAGGATGAATCATTAGATAAGACATTTGGTGATAATTGTTTAGATTATTACGATGATTGTTGTTCTTAAGGAACTCATTTTGTTTTATCATTTCGTATTATGTAAATATGATACTTCCAAAACATAATGAAGGTTTAAATAGATATATTATATTCTTTTTTAAATATTTTTTTTCATTTCCATCATTGAAGGATAAATTGGAGAACCAAATGATGTCGTCCATGAAGGTTGTAAATCTGCACCTCAAAGACGATGATTTCAATTATAAAATGAGAGGGAGAGAGAGAGAAATGAGTTTGAAGAAGGTTATGATATCATTCATGTATATAGATGATAATGAATTTATCATTATCATTGGAATATAGTAGGTGGGTATGTAATGATAAAATAAAATAATTTGAAATGAAATTAAAAGGAAAAAGGAAGATGATTTTACCTCATGAATACTCCTCTTTGAGATCCTTCATAAGGGGATTGGTTTTTGTATTTTGTTAAAACCAAGAGCACCTCGACATGATGTAGAGTCTTGGGGATATTATTGGGCCAAATTTTACATGAATCAAGGCTAGGATGAGTGAGGATATTGGGTGGTTAGGGGTGATTTTTATAGTGGAAGAGATGCGAGTTTTTTAAATATTTAATTCATTTATTTATTATTTTTGGATCAAGACTATTAATAGATTGAGATTTATCATAAAATATATTTAAATAATAAATATATGTTCGATATTTTGGTATATACATCATTAATGACTCAAGTAATAGTGTATTTAACTTATAATTTATTGATACCATAAATTACCATATTTTAGAATTCACTAAAAATTCATGTATTTTAAAAAAAAATCCTAAAAATTCACCATAACCATTTATTGATGTGTATAATTTGATAAATGTATTAAATTTTATGAAAATAATTTTCTAAATTTGAGAATTTTAATTTTAAATTAAAATCATTATTTACTCAAAAACTAATGATTTTAAATTTATAACTGATATTATAACACATGAAAAAATTAACTAAGGTCTCATAAAATTATACTAAATGAATAAGTAATAAAAATTTTAATTTATGAATAAATTTTAATGAAAAATAATCTTTTAAATTATTATATTAATTATTAAATTGTAATTAAAAATTTATGACATTCAAAAATATCAGCACTTAATTAATAATTTTTAAAATATTTCTTTACATACACAGTGATATAATTATGAAGTAATTCAATTATAAGATGATTAAATTTTTATATACATTCATTGGTGAGGTTAATATTCATTTGGTTGGATTACTATTCATAATGTTTATATTACTATTCATAAGGTTATATTACTATTTTATCAGTATAGGTTCTTTGACTTCTAGAAGTACCTATTATTTCATTCATTAATCATTTATAATTTTTGTGTTGTGTTCAATAAGTTATTTTATGTGATCTATACTATAATAAATAAACATTATAAGGGAAGTATCAATGATATAATTCTAGGTTTTTACATTCTCCCCTACTTTAATAATTTTATCCCTGAAATTTCCAGAACATCGCCTCATAAAAATATTTGGGTCATTATTAATCATATGCTTCTTAGGATCACATGTTGCCTCTTCAATTTTATGATTTTTTCAGAGTAACTTTACTAGACGAGTCATCCAATATCTCAACACCTATTCTTTAGTGTCAAGAATATAGATAGGATCTTTAATGTAAGATTATTCAGGATCCAATTCTATTCCTTCAGGAGTGAGTACATGTGTCAGGCCTAGAATTTACATCTTAAACAAATGCGATTTGGAATAGTTTTTGTACCTTGGAAATTCTAGGAGGCATTGAAAGATGTTAAGTGACAACTTTAATTCTCTCTATTATTTTAAAAGGCCCAATATACTCGAGTCTGAGTTTCCATTTAATCTCAAATCTAACAACAAACTTCCATGGAGATACTTTCAAGAAAACATGATCTCGCACATGGAATTCAAAAAGCCCTCATTAGATTATAATTATATCTTTTTTTCCTTATTTGAGATGCTTTGATATAGGTTTGAATAGTGTTTACCTTCACTTTTGTTTTCTCCACAAGCTCTAGTCCCACATGATTCCATTAACTAACATCATCCCAACAAGTGGGTGTACGAAATCTATTTCCATACAATGAATTATATGGTACCATTTGAATACTATAATGGAAACATTTTTTATAGGAAAAATCTATCAGAGGTAAATAGAATCCCCATGTACATTCAATGTTATGTGATAAAGATCTCAACATGTCTTATAATGTTTGGATTATCCTTTCTGATTGTCTTCCAGTTTGCAGGTGCTAAGCATTACTCAAAATAATCATGGTATCCAATTATTTCTGAAAACAATTTGAGAATTTTGATATAAATTATGGATAATGATTAGAAAAAATTAAGATAAATTCTCTATAAATTCTTACAAATTCATTAATATAGTGTAGTGCAATGCACTTCAGGGGAAAATACTCCCTTATATTGAAGAAATGGGAAGATTGGGTAAGTCAATCAACAATCACCCATATTGCGTCATTCATTATAGGGGTTTTGGGTTGTCCAATAAAAAAATTAATAGTGATGTCATCCCATTTCTATATAGAAATAGTCAGGGGTTGAATGAAACCTCAATGATGTTGTCATTCAGCATTCATAAGTTGATAGATTAAACATCTTGGTACATAATCTACAATTTCTCACTTTATATTATCCCAATAGAAATTTTAATTTAGGTATCTATATACCGTAGAGCTACTAGGTTTTATAGAGAAATTAGATCTATGATCATCGACAAATAACTCCTTTTTTGGGAATAAGAATATAGGGAACACATAGCCTCTTCTAAAATTTAAGAATTTTATCCTCACACATGATGTCTGGAAATATCCCATCATTCAAATATTTAATTTCTTTTTAATATTCTCATCATTAAACTCATAACATTTATTTTTTTCCAATAAATATGGTTGGGAAACTAGATCAAAAATTGACGTTGTTTCACTTTCCTTGATAATTCCCATATCCTTCTTTTCTAGATCCTTGTACACATGATCTTTGTCAATCCTTGTTTTTTTCAGAAATCTGTGATCCTTCCTACTTAAATCATATTCTATAGTATTTTCATTCCTTGGGTGGTAGTGTATCGAACAATAATAATTGTTAAGTTACATGAGCCATCACCATTTCCACATGATTCATTTTTTCTATGAGAATATATATTTCAAACTCTTGTGATCCATATATATCTCACATTTTCACCATAGAGATAGTGTCTCCATGTCATTAAAGGAAATATTACAACTACTAAATCAAGGTCACGAGTTGTACAGCTTTATTCGTTTTATTTTAAATACCATGATTCATAGTCAAAATATTTCATTCTACAAAAGGACACAACCATGTACTATCTTTTATGAATCACTATAAATTAAAAATCCATAATATCCTGATGGTAGAGTCAAGATCATATCATTCACTAATCTCCATTTCAATTTATAAAAGCATACTTTACATTATCTTTTCCATACAATATTTACCCCATTATGAGTAAACATGGTTAACATGTTATCTAATTAAGAAATGTTCTTAATGAAATACTGATAATAACTGTCTAAAATAATAACAGTATGTACCTCAATTATGTTCATTGGTGTAGGTCATTCCTGATCATCCTTTATCTTCACTGGATCAACTGAGATTCTATATTTAGAGAAAATATGGCCATGAAAAGAAACTATTTGAATCCATAATTCACACATGATAAACTTCCCATCTAACTCATTTCTTTTATGGGTTTTTAGAATAATTCACAAGTGATTCTAATGATCTTTGTAGCTTTTTGAGTATACCAAGATATAATCAACAAATACAAAAAATATCAGTAAGATATTCTATGAATACTCCATTCATTAGATCCTTGAAAACAAAGAGTGTACTAGTCAGTCCAAAAGGAATTACTATAAAATTTTAATGCCCATACCTAGTTCAAAATGTTGTCATTAGAATATGTTCCTTACTTGCACGCATCTTATCATACATAGATCAAAGGTCAATCATTGAAAAATATTGGACTCTGTGATGTTGATCAAATAAATCCTCAATATGAAGAAGATGATACATGTTCATTATCAAAAAATATTTCATTTCCCTATAGTCAATACACAATTTCAAGGATCCATCATTCTGATTAACAATTAGAATAGGGTTTCCCCATGGAAAAACAATATAGAAAATAAATCCTTTATATGTTAATTCGTCTAGTTATTTATTAAGCTATACTAATTACATTTTTTCCATTCTATAAGGATTCTTCGATATAGGCTCTGTACCCGGAATTAAATCAAAAGAAAACTCAATTTCCCACTCTAAAGGATGTCCATGTAAATCCTCTAGATATACATCAATGTATTCTTCAACAATTGTTACATCCTCAATTTTAATATTTAATTCCTCACCCATAGATATTTTTGCTTTTTCTCCACTTGAATTTCATTTATAAGAGCAAATGGGGGTGGATCTAGATAAGAATAAGATGACAAGGTTTCTGCTATAAAGATAAGGGACTCTACATCATTCTCAAAAATTGTAACTTCCTTTTTATTGAAATATATTTTCATATATTGATTTTAAATAAAATTCATGATAAGAATTAAATAAAATTAAATAATAGGTATGATGATATGTTTAGAAACTAAATAATTTTATGTGTCGTAAAGGGGATTGATTGACACATATATGTTGAAATGATACTTTCTTTACGATTTTTGACTTAAAACCCATTTATTTAATAAAAATTTAAAAGTATAATTTCCTTGAAAAAATGGGAATATATAAAAGAATGTGATTATTTAGAATCAAATAAAGCATTGTATATTATTGAGGAAATGATTAAATTACCTTCCACTATATTAATCGGAACTTTAGCCTCAACATTTTTGACAACGTGAGCTTGGACTTGCTCCATTTTAATTATTGGGGGAAATTTTCATTTTTTTTTCTAAGAAATTCATGTGAATAAGGTACTATATCTTTATTAGTATAGCATTAAAAATTTGATGTTTCTTTCTTTTCCTTGAAATAACAAGCTTCGTGGCCTTTTTTCCACATTTTTAACATACTCTCATTCCCTTTAGACAACTACCCACGTGTTTCTTCCCACAATTACTACAGGGTGGAAAGTCAACTCTTCCCTTCATCCCTATTTCCTTATTTCCTTTTCAATAGTGTTCAGTAGTCATGTTATTATATTTCTTCACTTTGAAGGTATATGAAGTAGATAATTCTCTTTTTTTCTAGATTGCACATGAGACCATATCTTCATATAATGAGATATTTTGGAAAGAAAATCCTGTTCTGAGTAATGGTTTTAACCCATCAAAGAATAAATCAACATTTCTCCATATATTATGTATGTATTCAATGACATGACTACCTAACCTTGTAAATTTATCTTGATACGTTGGAACATTTTCATCCTCTTTCTGTATTTGACTCATTCATTACCTCTTTATATCTGCTCATTGTTCACAAGGAAAATAGTTTCCAATAAAATATTCCTTAACATCCCCATTACATATTTTAAATTTTTTCTCCTCTTTGTGATTTGAATTAATTACCACCATTGATACACATATCTTGATAGACGATAAACTATCAGTAAAAACCTCTCCCTTTTGTTACTTCCCAAAGAGATAAACATCATATTTAAGGAACTTATCTAATGAATTTCTTCAAATGGGTTTGTAGTCCCATTGAATGATGGAGTTTGTTGTAACATAAAGCGATCTATCATTTCTCCATCATTTTGGGGTTCAAGATGATCCATAAAGGTAATGTTATCAATCATAACCTAAGTTAACTATCCTAGTATAGATATTAGTTTCTCAACACCAGTAGAAGCTCCAATACCGCATCATTATCGTTCATTGGAGGGAAATACCTACATCGGATACGTGCATTGATATAGTTTCCATTCCTTTTATTAGGTTCTATTTCTAAATAATAGAATACACTAGATTAGGTTACAAATCCTAATGTATAATCTCAAACTAGAAAAACGCTAAACATAAATTGAAATTATATGCATAATTATTCTCAAAATCATAAAAATGGTTTTTATTGGGACATATTTAATTTTAAATCTGTTGTTATAGTTTGTAAATAAAATTTGATTATCCTAAGAATATCCTCTAGGAGTGTCAGACCAGGTGCACAGTGAGTCCTGTAGTTGTTTAACAAGTTACCACGAGTTAAGATTGGGACACCATATCAAAGATGTTACCCCTAGGTTCATTTGTACATAAACCACATCGACTTGTAGTATCCAAACATGGATGTATTGATAGGAATATCCACATTATCTCTACTTAACAAAAATTATAGGATTTTATTACATTCATATCCTCAATGTATATCGTAGGGATATGTTCCATAATCTATGTTTTATCAATCTATTTTTCAAGGTTTCTACTAAAATTCATTTGACACAAACTATAAATACCTCAACCTCAGTTACTCGGAGTGGATGAATTATATTAATACATTGGTATAATAGCTAATGATTTTGTATCCTAATGGACCCAATAGTTTAGTAGTTTTGGAATCTATAATGAATCATAAGTTTTACATTATCACTTTTAAAAGAAATTCCATATATAAATTCCATTAGAAAAATTCAAAACTCTTATATTATCTCTGCATGTAATTCATAATATTCATCTTTCCATCTTGGGGAAAAATAAAACCTAAGAAAGGTTTGAGATAAGATGATCACAAAGGGTAACTAACAAAATAGAAGATAATAATAAACAATAAGGAATGGTGAATAACTGAAAACACTTGTTATTAATGAAGGTTATGAGTATAGTGGTAGCGTGGTTGGGACGGTACCCAACTTTTATTTTTACCGTGATGAATGATTATTCTAGGATTAATAAAATGATGAATGCAAGTCTACACATAATATAATCAATGATTTAGATAAAGAATCAGGAGGCCTAATATCTTGGAGAATATCTTGCACATCATATTTATATTTAATGTAATTAATTTCATAAATAAAAATAATACATGTATATTTGGTATTTTTAATCATTTATGATGTTTATTGTCAGGAATGAACCTTTTGGATTATCTTTTTGTGGTTGTAAGGATCCAAACTAGAATCCCTATAGCGGTAATCCATATGTGCTCTGATGGCCTCTGATCAACACCACTCGTTCTCTGGGTACTATCATGGTGAAGTGCGTGTCTTGTGTCGGTCATTCTTGATCGCTTTTTCTTTAACCTTGAAAAACTCATCTCATTCCTGAGAGGGAAGAGAAGAGGATTCACGAGAGAAATTCTTTGGCTCAACAATTCTCCATTCAGTAGGAATGTGGTGTGTTGTTTGGCACAATAGGCGTACATTCCATTTTATATTCATGGAATTTCATTAAAATATTTAATTTCATAGCAACAATTAAATAAAATCACGAACATAGATAAAACCCATGCATTTAAAAATAATATTGTGTCTTTATTTATGGTGCGCCGACATTCCCAAAATGGAATTATAAATAAAATTCCACGTCAAAAAATAATATTAGTATTATTTTAATTTGAGATAAATAGTTAAATATTTATTGACCATCTTGAAAATATTTATTTTACTACCAGACCGACCTTGGACTGCTCAAACTCCACTTCCATTTATTGAACACCTGAAAAAATAAATAAATAGTTTATTCTCTTAAATAAATATTTTATTTACAAACTAGTAAATAAATATTTAATTAATGTTCAATAAAATAAATAAATATATTTAATTTAATTTATGTGATCATTGTAACTTGAATAAAATTAATCCACGGTATTTGGAATAATATATATTTCATTAATTAAATTCAAATAAAATTTAACCGAAACCACCAAAAACACATAGTGTGTGACCGTCTAGGATTCTCCTCGTTGGAATTAGGCGGTCTTGCTTGAAGACCAAGAGTACTTTCTAGAAATGTCTCAAGGCACCCCATAGAAAGAACATAAAGTCTCAACAACGACATCCACATACGAAGGCTCACTGTGTAATATAATCTCTTTGGTGGAATATCACATCATGCAGGTTTCATGACTGTGTCATCAACTTTTATGCTTGATATGTCATAAATTGACTACCATAAATAAACTCGTCCTTACACCATGGCCATGGAATTTCAGGCGATGGTTTTGTTTTTATCAAATGGATGAGATATCATATTCCATAAATGGAATGGACAAATCCTTCCTTGACTTATAAATTAATAACATGTCACTCATCATGAACCTAACGTACCCTATATCATGCCAACTGTCTTTGTGATGGTTTTCATCAGTAAATCAATGTTCGTAAGTCATGAAACGTATTGATGATAATCTAAATGTATAAGGATCATCACACACACATAAAGATAGAAATATTTGATGACACCAAAACATGCATAATTCCAACTAGCGGGTCTGTTCTCATAATCTATTATCATGGAGATTACCATGTGAAAACATCATGAGAGGATGTCTCATCTATTTATGAGTACACACACCTGACGGTCTGCATGCTATGTGTCCTATAATAGAATGTCATCCAACCACATAACTATATTAAATAATATTGTTATAGAATTTCATGGTTCTCATCATAGCGGGGATCTTCCATGACCTTATCAATGAAAAAAATACTCTAGGAAATTATTACATCATAGTAATGCAGATCAATGAACAATATGAAATAATAAATTAAATATCCATGTAATCAAAGTAAAACCAATTTGTTATTGGACACCAACTCTTACAAACTCTTACTTTAACTAGAGCCATCTTCCAATGAATTTCAGTCTACTAGACCTCACATGATGATCATGTTTCTACTGAGTCAAGGCTTTATTCAAGGGTTCTTCCACATTGTCTTCTATGGAAATACTTCTCACTACAACTTCACCTCTCTTAGAAAAATATATGAATTGATGATACTTCCAAAGTATGTGCTTTTTCCGTTGATGTGACCTATGATCTTTTGCGAGAGCCACCACTGCAATATTATCATAGTACAGTGTGATGGGATCTTCACTGCTAGGTATCACATCTAGATCATGGAGAAATATTCACATACAAAGTGCTTCTTTAGCTACCTCAAAAGCTATGATATACTCAGAATCCAATATAGAATCTATGACCACACTCTGATTTGATCTCTTCCAGCTCACTGCACCTAAATTCAAAGTGAAGATGTATCCCATTTGAGACTTCATGAAATCTTGATCAGTCTGGAAACTAGCATCTGCATATTCTCTTATGACTAGTTCCTCATCTCCTCTATAAACTCGGAACATATCCTTAGTATTCCTCAGATACTTTAGGATAATCTTTAATTCCATACAATGTCAGTCACCTATGTCAACTTGATATCTTCCTACCACACTCAATGCATAGGTGACATCCATCATAGTATATAGCATGGAATACATGACTAACCCAATTATTGATGCTTATAAATTTCATACCATTATCATTATTTCCTCATGTTTCTGAGGACACATTTTATTGGAATGATGAATTTCATGTGATGCTAGCTACAGTCCCCTACGTGATTGTTCCATACTGAATCTCTTTAGTATCTTATCAATGTATGTACTTGGACTTAGGCCCAGAAATCTCTTCAATCAATAATGATGTATCTTGATCCCAAGAATATACACTGCCTCTCCCAAGTCTTTCATGTAGAACCATTGATTCAACCATTCCTTTACAGACTGTAATACAGGTATCTCCTTTCATATGATTAATGATTCATCAACATATACTGTTAGGAATACAAGTACACTCCCACTAAATGGTTAGTAGAGATAAGTATCACATTAATTATTGATAAAACAAAATTCTTTTATGGCTTCATCAAAATAAATGTTCCATGACCTGGATGCTTTCTTTAATCCATAAATGCATTTCTGAAACTTGCATAACTTATGGTCATCCTTTAGAGTTACAAACCCTTCAGGTTGTGTCATGTAGACATCTTCGTGAATGTTCTTATTGTGGAGTGATATTTTGAAATCCATTTTATAAATATAATAGTCATGGTAAGCCACAATAGAAACTATAATTCTAATGGATTTCAACATTACAACTACCGAGAAGGTTTCAACATAGTCAATTCCATGATGTTGTTTAAATCCTTTTGCATCCTGTCGTGCCTTATAGGTAATAACTTATCCTTCCTTGTATAGTTTCTTCTTGAATACCCATTTGTAACCAACAAGATTTATATCAATTGGAGGATCTACCAAAATCTAGACTTGGTTTTGGTACAAGGAATCTTTTTAAAAATTCATGGCTTCTTGTCACTTGAAAACTTATGTACCACTTACTGCTTCCTTGTAGGTTAGAGGATCACTATTATCAACTAATAAAGATTCACCATCCTTGGTAATAAGAAAACTGTACCATTTTGGTTCTCTAACCTCTCTTGTACTCCTATATAGTACTTGTGTCTCTGGAATAGATTGTTCTTCCACGAGGCTTTGTGGAATCTGTTCATGTACCAACTCTTGTGTACCTTGAGCCTCGACTTCATCGAAGTCTATCTCGGTCCCACTATCTCTTTTGGATATTTTCTCCCTTTAAAGTAATATGATATGTCTTTCCACTATAACCTTTCTAGTCTAAGTGGTTTTATAGGTAATATCCCTTTGTTTCCTTGGGGTATCCTATAAAGGTACACTTTATGCCTTAGGGTGTGAGTTTGTTTCATGAAGAGGCCTTAACAAATGCTTCGCTACCCCACACAAGTAAATTCAATAACTGGGATTTTCTTCCACTCCAAAACATGTATAGAATGCCATTTATCGATTTAGTTGGTTCTTGGTTTATTATGTGTGCTACTGTTTGTGAAACATATCCCCAAAAGGATAAAGGAAGACCAGTATGACTCATCATTAATCTCAATATGTCCAACAGGGTGCGGTTTCTCCTTTAGCTCGCATCATTCCACTAGGGCGTGTTTGGAGGTGTTAGTTGGGATAGGATCCCAAACTCTCGTAAGTAATCAATGAAGTCTTGATTAAGATATTCACCACCTTTGTATGAGTTGAGTTTCATAGTCTTTGTACCAAGATGGTTCTCAACATAATTCTTTTATTATTTGAACTTATAAAACGAATATGACATGTACGTCATTATGTAGATATATCCATATCTACTGAAATCATTAGTAAAAGTAATGAAGTATGAGTAACCTCCCCTTTCTTCAACTTGAAAGGGTCCACACACATCAGTATTAACCAATTCAGTAAGTTCTTTTGCCCTTTCACCTTTCCCACTAAATATGGATTTGGTCATTTTCCCTTGAAACATGCATAACATACACCATGTGGTTTTAGTTTGAAAGATTCTAAATACCCATATTGATGTAACTTTTTCATGCGTTTCACATTTACAAGACCTAGCCGGTAATGCCAAAGTTGGATGTGATATAAGTCATGTGAAGTATATTTGTTATCGATTTCTATTAATTTGTTTGTTTAACCCAACACATAAATTCCATTGTTTAAATGTTCCCTACCATAAAAAATGCTCTCTTTGTAAAAGAAGAAACATTCATTTCCAAATGTGAAAAAATAATTATGTATATTCTAGATACAGAAATAATATTTTTAGTAATAGAAGGCACATAATAACAACCATTTAACAATAAAATCTTCCCATTTGGCAATTTTAGGTGGTAGTACCCAAAATCAACAACAGCAAGTCTGGCTCCATTGGATACTTGCAAATATACCTCCCTTCGATTAATCATCCTGAATATAAATGGTTCCTGTATTTGGATAAATATTTGAGCACCACAAGCTGTATCTAATATCCAATTTGTAGAAACAGATTGATTTCATTTGATAACAAACACACCAAAAGAATCCCCTTGATTCTTAGGCTAGGTGAAGTTCTTCTTCCAGTGGCCCTTCTTGAAACATGTGAAACAAATAGCCTCTTGTTCCCTTGCCTCCTCTATGATCTTCCTTTTCATGGAAGGTCGTGTAGATGCTTTGGGATTAAAGATCTTCACCTTTCATTTCCTTTTATTAACCATAATGACAAAATGCTTTTCCCGCTTCATATCATTGTACACTTGGGAAATGAGGATAAGAAGACCAGATAGATACTTCACAATGTTGTTCATATTGAAATCGACAACAAAGTTAGAGAATGTCTGGGGAAGTGATACGAGAATGAGATCAGTGCCCAATTCTTTGGTGATTTTTAACCCCAGAACCTCTAGGCACTCAATTTAGCCAATGATATTATCTACATGAGGCCCAGCTAGGGAACCTTTTCTAAACATACTCTGAAAGATTTACATATATATCTCAAACCTTTCTTGTCTTTCTCTCTCCTAGTAAAACCCACAAAGGTTCTTGAGATTTCTATAAGCATCCATGTTTTCATTAGACTTCATAAGCTCACTAGACGTTGATGATAGCATCAAACATTAAAAGTCTACTGCATCGTTCGTATGTTTTTCATAGACCAGGAAATCCTCATCACTCACCTCTTTGGATGGTGGATCATTTAACGATGACTCCAGCATGTATAACTTCCCTTGATGGAATAGGATATCCCAAAGGCATCTAAACCATTCCTGGAAGTTACTGCTAGTGAGGATGTTTTCTTTATCCAGAATTGATTGTATGGATAGTGTGGTTGATGAGTTTTTAATTTTTACTCTTCAATTAAAAGAGAATTTCATTATTATTTCCAGGATTAAATTTTATAAGAAATAATGAATTTTATTATGTCTCACACTATATTATTATGTCCCAATAACCCTCACCATTGAACTCATAATGTCAAGTTTCCATGAAATTCTAGAAGAATGGTTCCATATTCTCCTTCACATAACCCCAACAAGGGATTTCCAAGCTATTAGATGGTATTTAGGTAGGCAGGTCTTTCCAAAATGCAGGCTTGTAGCTCTTTGATATGTTGAGCGGACTCCCCAATTCTGAAATCATGACTTAGGATTTCCTCAACTCTTGCCTCCAATATTAAACTAATTCTATCAAGGGATACTCCTCTAGATATAATATAGTTAAGTCAATCCAAAACTTTTCATAAGGGCTTTATGTATAAAATTAAGTGTCCCAGCAAGGGTTGGTCAAATACATTGTTTTATTGAGTTTTTTCTTCAATCAAGTAATGGAATTCTTGTTCTAACTTAATTTTTTATTTGCAGTATTTTTTATCTCTTATGCATGAATTACTTATTATCATTATCACACGCTTGATAATATTAAGTGGAACTTACCTATGTGATTAACCATGTCTTGATAATATTTACACATAAGTGTAGTTTATTTTAGATCCATCTTAAATGATTATTTAATTCAATAATTATGTGATCATGACAACACATCCATGATGATAACCCCTACAACTAAAATAAATTAAATAAAATAAATTCCATGATCATGAGATTTTCTAATGGTTATTTTATCTAGAAATTGATAAAATATACCTAACCTAGGGGAGAAACACCTTGAACCTTTTGGGATCGTGTTTACAACTTCCACATGTCCACCTCTGTATCTCCTGGGATTGGTTTCGTCTCGGCTCTAGCTTGAACTGTCTATAATAGCATGGGAGTTCCATCCATTACATATGCCTTTTTTTAACTTACATGTAGGTGAGGGGTAAAAAGGGGGTTTACATAAAGAATCCGTGGGCACGTCGGCCCAACATATTAATAAGAAGAAGGCTCACATGCCAAAATATTAAATTCAAATAAATAAATTAAAAGAAACCATCCAAATACAAAGGTCTTGGTCTAGCTAATGATAATTTATACATGCAATGATATTTAAGAAAAAGTAAAACTAGAAATAAATTCATTAATCATTCTTATTTAAGATAAATCACGCTCGAATCAATTAATTATCAGCACTAATTAATCATTCCTTTTATCTTAAACTCTGTAATGAATTTCCTTGAGATTCACAAATATCATAATTTTAAACAAATAAATTCATTTAAAATTATATTTGAATGAAACATATACCTTGGAGGGATCCTGATGAATTCCTATTCATAACTACATAGTGAGTAGAAATGATCGTTACCCAGATGATAAATTAAACACACACATATATAACACCTATCACGTGTTGTGCCTCATCTTTATGCCTACAAGATGGTACACATCTCAGGGTTTTGTATAATATAATAATAAATTTATTAAATCTACTTTATTTGGATGAGTACATGACGTGTAGTTCCAAATACACAGCATGAATTATTTTTCATCTTCTATCCGAAGTACACGCCTAGGGAAACAATATGTGAGTATACTTCGGAAATCATCGATGTACACAGTATGTCCCGTGGGCCAGATGTTGTGCAGTTCCTTGTTACATGGTCTCCAGCCAAGCAAGCCATGTACGGGGTACACGGTCCAATCCTAACCCGAAGTAACAACACACCTTGTCCATTGGGACATACGGTGTATAATCTGGAAACCGTTTGACACATAGTCATGGTCCACACACAGAGTCGGTAAATACTTAGAAAGACTCCAACACATGACTTGGTTTGGTGGACTGGTCGGATGCATTGAATAAAGACTACATATTGTGTACTGTCAAAAACACGTTGTGTGTTCTGGTGTTGTATGGATAGGAAACTTTGGCACCTCCAGGTGAGATCCTCAATTTTATTTTAATCAAAATTAAAAGAAAAGATCATTTCTGTAAGGTGAACGAGAAACAAAAGTGGAACAATAGATCTCGAGATTCATTTTTATAGAATTATTAACTTGAATTGAAACAACTAAATTATTAAATGTGTAATTCATCATATAATTATTTAAATAATTATAAACAATGATGTAACCGCCCAGATACCACTTGAAGGTTTCGGGTGTAGTGGAAGCATGTTTGGGATAGGCCCCAACTTTGATTTTAACAATGATTAATGATTATTCTAAGATGAATAAGACAAAAAACGCTAGTCTCTATGGAATATAATCAAATATTTAGATAAAGAAGAACGAGGCTCGAAGCCTTAGAGAGGATCTCGCACATCATGTTTATAATTAATTTCATTAGGAAATATAATACATGTATCTTGGGTATTTTTCTTTAATGATGATGCTGATCATCTGGAATGACCCTTCCATATTATCGTGTTGCATTTGTAAGGATCCATACTAGAATCCTTCTAGGGGTGATCCAGATGTCCTCTGATGGCCTTTGATTGACACTGCTCATTCTCTAGGTTCTAGAGTGGTGAAGCGAGTGTCCTGTGTTGGTCATTCACGATCAGTTGTTCATCGACCTGGAATAACGTCTCTCGTTCTTGAGAGGGGAGAGAAGAGGATTTGAGATAGAACTTTTTTTGGCTCAATAATTATCCATTCACCAGGCATGTGGTGTGGTGTTTGACATAATAGGTGTACTTTCCTATTTATATAAATTGAATTTCAGTTCCTATATTTAATTTCATAGCAATAATTAAACAAATTCCTGAACTTAGAGAAAACCCATGCATTAAATAATAATACCGCGTCATTATTTATGGTGCACTAACTTGTGGAAAATGGAATTATAAATAAAATTCCTCATCATAAAACAATGGAAGTGTTATTTTAATTTGTACCAAAAAGTTAAATAATTATTTACCATCTTGAAAATAATTATTTTACTATGGGATGGACCTTGGTCCACTCAAACTCCACTTACATTTATTGAATGCCCGAATAAATAAATAAATAATTTATTCTCTTAAATAAATATTTTATTTACAACTTAGTATGTAAATATTTATTAAATGTTCAATAAAATAAATAAATGTATTTTATTTTATTTATGAGATCATTGTAACATGAATAAAATTATTCCATACTCTTGAGAGTAATATCTATTTCATTAATTAAATTCAAATAGAATTTTATCGAGACCACCAAAATCACTCAGTGTGTGACCCTCTAGGATTCATTCTCATTGGAATTATGTTGGATTGCATAATGTTCAAAATTATTGTCTAGCAATGGGTCAAGACACCCAAGAGAAAGAATGTAAAGCCATAAGAACAACATCCACAAATGAATTCTCACTGTGTAATATAATATCTTTGTCATAATATCTCATCAAGAAGATTTCATGATTGTGTCATCAAATTTTATTCTTGATACGAAGTTCTTTGACTACATAAAATATAGTTGTTGTTACACCATGTCCATGGAATTTTTTGAGGTGGTTCTATTTCAATCAATGGGCCAAGATATCAACATCCATAAATGGGATGGCCAAATCCTTCCTTGACTTATCCATTAATAACATGCCACTAGTCCAATCTTCCCCCAAATCTAAAATGGTCAAAAATGTTTTGGTTACAAAATTCCTTGTTTCCGGATTTGTTGGTGACCCAACCTTGGTGACACATGAAGGAGCACTCTCTCGCATACCTTGAACTCGATAGGTCTATGATGCCATTATGCATATGACTTCTACCTAATCTATGCTATTTCCATCCACTTTTGAGTCACCCAAACCATATCTTAAAATCTCCTACATAGGAATTGATCCTAAAAGCCCATACTCCCCATCTTCTAACCAACACAATATTGATCTACATGGTCTCCCATAGAGTGGCTCAAAAGGTACCATCTAAATATTATCCTAAAAAACAAATCTTATTAGTAAACTCAACAATTGATTAATGATTCTTCCTTGAACCATTGAAATTCAAGACACAAGATCTCAACATTTACTCTAAAACATCAATTAAATTCTCCAGATATCTATGAGTATATGGGTGATAAATTGTACTCAAAAACACCTGAGTACCAAGAATCTTATATAGCTCCTTCTAGAAACGTAATGTGAAATGCAGATCATGATCCAAAACTATGGTTCTATGAACACCATGAAACCAAACTATATCTCGAACATATAACTCACCCAACTGATGATCTATGTAAGTCTCTTATATTGGCAATAAGCGATCCACATCATTCAACAGATCCACAGTCACCCATGTTACATTTTTCTTCTTAGGTTTTCTTGGAAGACCCACTATGGATTCTATCATTACATCATTCCACTTCCACTACAGGATAAAACATGACTATAAAAACCCTCCTAGGAAATGATGTTCAGCCTTCACCTATTGGAAGGTAAGGCATCATGCCAAAAAACCAAAAACCACTATCTTTATTCTCGACCATCAATATTGATGATGAATATTAGGATACATTTATGTCATAATAGGATTTACTTCCCACATTGAGTTACGAAACTCATTCATTGACTATTCTTACACATATTTCATCACCCCAACACGACCCTGAACATACAAAATTCCATCATCAACCACATCCCAACCCGAAGGTGACTCCCCTCCTTTAAATTTTTCCTTCATAGTCGAGCAATCTAGATCCACCTACAGATTCTCCTTGATCTGGCTCAAAAGTACAGACTCAAACTCAATAGATGTGGTGGTCATTTTTCTGTGCCCATCCTAGACATCCAGGTGAATCTTGGTAAAAAAATACATCATCCTCAACTATTAGTGGGATTCCTAAATCACCGGATTCTATGTCTTCCATATCAGAGCGTCTACAACACTATTCCCATTCCCTGGTGTCTAAAAAAACCCAAAATAGAAGCATTTCAGGTACTCAACAAACCTTCACTATCAATTATTCAAATCCCTTGTATATAAGACATATATTAATCTTATTTGATTATTAAACATAGTAAATAATTATCCCACCATGTAATTCCTCCAACACATTAACAAAAAACCACAACAGCTAGCTCAAGGTCATGGGTAGGGTAATATCTTTCATGTGGTATCAACGTTTTTGTCCCAAATGCTACAACTTGATCAACCTGCATCAACAATTCCCCAATTCTAACACCATATTCATCACAGAACAAAGTGTACTTCCTACCAGGTTTGATTACGACCAGAATTGGTGAAATATTCAACTGCTTCTTCAATTCCTGAAAGGCGGTCTCACATGGATTTGACCACTCAAACATAACC
Organism: Viscum album; assembly: GCA_963277665.1. NCBI lineage: Eukaryota > Viridiplantae > Streptophyta > Magnoliopsida > Santalales > Viscaceae > Viscum > Viscum album. The sequence continues at coordinate 827,066,658 of OY728157.1, forward strand.
CCCTTCTTGGTTAAGCCTGAGAGTGTTGTTTCTAATTGGGATAAATTATGGATGAACCTTCGGTAATAACCATACAATCCCCAAAAACTCTGATAATCAGATAAATTATTTGGATAATACCAAGACAATGTATCTCTCACCTTCTCTAGATCCACTAACACACCTATCATTGTAATGATGTGTCCCGTGAAATGAAATTTATCAATCTAAAACTAATGTTTTGATATCTTCGCATAATGAATATTCTCTCTTAGTGTAATTAAGATGACGTAAACATGTTTTTCATAATCCTAAAGAGATCATGAGTACATCAAGATTTCATTAACAGAGACATCCACAAACTGATCCTAACGTGTTTGAAATATCTAATTCATTAATTTCACAATCACAACGGGTGCATTGGTTAACCCAAATGACATCACAAAAAATTTATAGAACTTATACCTACTTCGAAAAGTTTTATGTGACACATCATAAGGTATACGCTCAACTGATGTTATCCTGGTTTAAATAGATATTTGAGAACATTTATGCACCCTATATTTTGTCAAATATTTCATCAATTCTGGGAAGTGGGTACCGGTTCTAAACCATCATCTGGTCTAGCCTCGTGTAATCCACCCAAAACCTCAATGACCCATCATCCTTATTGGAAAATAGTATGGGTGATCCCATGGTGACATACTAGGACAAATAGATCCCTTTTTCTCCAACTCTTCCACCGAAACCTTATGTTCTTATAGTTATGTCGGATCCATTCGATATGGTGGAATAGAAACTGGTTTCTCCCCTAGTTGAAACTTGGTTGTTAACTCCACATCCCTTTCAGGAAATAGTCCTATGAAATACTTGGGAAATAAATTATGAAAATAATCCACCATAGGGGGGAAGAAATGTTTTCCACTTCTCTATCATCAATAATAATTCCTTACACTTAATCCCTAGGTTCTCCAAATTGATGAAAAATTATCCCATTGTGTCCTGCTCAAACATCTAACTCATCATGAAATACATAAGTGTGGACATCAGGATATATGAACATTACCCTATGATAGTAACAATTGATATGGTCTTAATACAACAATAATAATTCCATAACCAGAATCACGTTAAAAACCACCATCTCAAGGACAAATTGTTTCCGCAGAATTCAATAAACATCAACCTTTAAATCACAACATTCAGACTATCTATCATACTCAACTCATACCCCTAACAGAGCATCAATCGACATAACCCCACAAAATTGTTGTAAGGATTTGACTAAAACAACCACAAACTACGCAGAGATAAAATAGTGTGTGGAACCTGTGTCAAATATGGCATTACCAAATATACAAGCTACAATGATCGTACCTCTAATCGTATATCGTCTAGCCACTTTATCTATAGGTGTAGACTAAAATGAGTAAAGATAGCCAATCCATCTACCCTTTGATCCAGCTTGAGTACCCAACACTACACTACCCTGCTGGTATGGATGATATCATCCTAGAGTTCCACATCCTTCAGCCCTACCAGTACGCCCAGTGGAACTCCAACTACCTGCCTGATATGGGGTGATCGATCCCCTTCCAACACCTGGGTTCTGCCTCTGATTACCATCTATGACCATATTCCAGGGTTTCCTGAAGAACCTATGCATATGTTCCCACCTACCATAAGGAGAAAAATCGACTAGTGGTTTGGGAAGCTAGATCTGAATGTGCCCCAACCTTCAACACTAAAAACAGAAAACCTAATTACCACCATAAGAAAATAACCCTCACTTCTGACTATTTGGCACAATCTCACACAACTAGAAACTTACTAAACAATTATTACCTCCCTTATAGGCTCTACCACATGTCCACCCCATTGGTACCACAATTCCACCTCATATGTTTCCCATATGGTTCCCTTTTGAGATAAGGGCCTAGTCCACTACCTCAACAAAAATCATTAGATGAAGTATGTTCACCTATGACATAATCTCGTGCCTAATCCCATATTAGAAGAATTCTTCCATAGTCTCCTCATCTCCATCCATCATTAGGATGAATCTATGCAAGTTATTAAAAAATCTATCATAATCCATCACTGACGTATCTTCCTAAGTCAAACTCATAAACTCTACAACATTCTCCCAACTCTTGGTTTCTGGGTAGTAATGTTCTAGAAACATTTCTTTGGAATCCTTCCATGCCATTACTTAATCCTTCTCCATCATAACTATAATATCACACCAATGTTTGTTTTTACCTCTTAACATATAGGATGATAACATGGCTCGCTTATTAGGAGGAGTCTCTAGATGATCAAGAATAGTCTAGATAGAATCTGTCTAAAACTCCACTTCCTCTAGCCCACCCTCTATGGTAATGGTCGAAGGGTGATGCAACTAAAAATCCATGTTCATCTCGAACATACTCATCACAACGCACCCTAGACCCTGTTCCATCATCTATATAAAATGAGAAAATATTCTCACATATCTACTCTTCCCTATTATCATGAACCCCGAGATCATCTTGATCCACCATGAGGGGGCATTTTCAGCAACATTCTTCTATTTCCCAACCAACACATGTTGTTTTGGTGAAATTTATCTACAATCCCCAACACAATCATTAGAACACAACCCATAAGTCATCCAAAAATAAAATTTAAAACTCATCACTGTCCATAAATAAACCATTTACACACATCACATAAATAGGACCTATCATACCTGATACACTACACTTCTCCACCTCTACCAAGGACTGTAGTAACACATAATAATTACCTAACATGATTACAAGCCTTCCATTCTACCCTATATGTTACACACACTTGTCCTGTGTGTGTTACCACAATGAGGCATGTCATATATACACATATGTGCCTAAAATGATGCATGTATGCACAACTTAATTCCATTAGATTCATGAAAAAAATAACCTGAATCCATCACATCGCACAATAAATGCATCATACAATGGTGATATATCATCAAATGTAACAACACACTACATGAAAATAAAATTCACCCCTAGGGTGACTTGGGTTTTCTCTCATACATGGGATAACTACTCCCATTCATATGTTCATTACCAAGTTTTGACACCTTCCAATCCTCCGGTATACCAATAACAAATAGTAAATCATAGAAAAGAACCTTCTATGATACCACTTTGTAACATCCCCGACCTAGGTACCACTAAACCGGTGCGCCGAGCTGGGTCATCATATGAACTCAAGAACACCTCCCTATAATCTACAGGTTTCTAACTAGTAACGAGGGTCAAGAAGTCACATGGGTAGACTATACCCTCTTGGCCAGAGTAATCCACAATAGTAAACATACTTGATAGAAAAAAATATAATCTAATAAGTGAACAACCATATACAACCATCCTCAAAATGGGTACAAACCGTAGTCAAACAGTCAAAATTCCATGTTATACTATATTTACAAGTGATCAAACCCGAAATAAAGACAAAAATTAAATCCCTAAATAGTAAAAACTCCATGTTTGGAACCTCATTCATGATTTATCCCAAACCTGACTCAACTTCTGAGCATAGCGCCCTTTCCCTTATCTTGACCTGCAACCATGAATTCTACTCGGGTACCCAACGACGACCTGGGTATGGTGTGAGTATAACTCAGTAGGCCACCACCAATGTTGTCTAAAAAATATATAGTCTAACATATAGTTCATGAATGTATAAATGAATCAATAAGTAATTAGAATAAAATTTAAGCCATAAGTTAAAAATTATTTGTTAATTGTTACTATCCATAGTACCAAATTCATCATGTTCATCTTTTTCATTATTTAGTTCACCACCAATATATAAATAATGGGTTAAGCATTCACATCATTCACACAAGGATAATGGGATTTATTATTCTACCTAATGAAATAAGTCAAGTCCCAATCTAAATAACGATAACACATCTCAACATCACAATATCCTCACTTCAAAGCCTCGGTCTTGGAAGAATATAGTTGTTAGGGGAATAGAGCTATGTCCCCTTCCCTAACCCGTGCATTATGGTTGGAGTTGGAGCATCAATCCAACTCACCTCGTGGGAGGAGCCTTAATCCTTTATCACACACCTCAATCCATGTGAACATGATTATTCATCTACCCACCACCCAACCCATATCACATCCAATAACACCAATACAAATAAAAGTCATAAACAATAACAATTAACATGTAAATTAATATTACACCCTATCCCATTAACAACATCCCATTCATATTTATTAAACAATTTATCCCATGTTTCATTCTGAATCCTAGCGCAATAAGCACAATTAAAAATTCCCATATGTAAACCCATTTCACATAACCATCAATTAATTCATTAATTTACATTAACATATTTCCCATTCCACATACCACTACCCATTTTACATCTTCACCATTTCACATTCAATAACTCACATAGGCAATTCTAACATATTTTATAAGCCACATAACCTAATCAAAATTAACCAATACCCAATTTGAACATCAATTAGACATATAAAAATATTAAAAACTGTCTCTACATGATCATAGAACAACCTAGAATTACATAGCTAATTTATATGCCCGTAACATAATGGTGCACCCCATGGGTGGACCGAAATGGGTCAAATCATCCTTGATGCATCCCTTTGGGGCCATGAGAGTTTTCATTCATAATTTAGACACCAATTATACAAAACCATTTTTAGGGGTTTAAAATCACAACAATAAGTGAATAAGAACAGTGTTAGTCATGAAAAAATCAACAACAATACTATGGGATAAAATGTAAAAACCACGTACCTCAAATTTGTTGAAAAAATGCACTCTTAATTGAAGACTTGGGTACTGATTCCACCACCCTTTGATGTTTCAACATCGATATCACCATAAAATAAGGGTCTTAAGGATTCATATGTGTAATTAAGATAGATACAAACCCTAATTGAGAAATGGAAGAAAGGAGAAGATTATACTCCCTCATGGCTTCGATCCCTAACCAATGACGCTCCAAATGGCCTAGGATGAAAGGAGAATAAACCTTGGGAATTTTGGGTCTTCTTAGATCACATCTTGGGTTTCAAGAGGTAGAGAGGAGAAAAATAATATGTTTTACTTAAAAATCCTGGTGTGGAGTCTTTTTAATTTTTTCAACTTTACTAGGCCGCAAAGTATTCCTGAACATTTTTCTTAAGCATGCAAAAACTGTGCCTGAGACACTGTCCCAAAATCAACCCTTTACATAGTTTCTTAGTAATTCTACACTGTTTTCACCCACCATGTAAAAACTATGCAACATGCCCAAAAATCTCCTTTTCCACCTATTTTATGCCTAGAACCAACAGAACAACCCCGAGCCTTATCTTGAACTTGGGGAAACAATTATTTAATAAAAAGAAGGGACTTAAACTAAAAAACAAACAAAACATAACTTATGAAGAATATGGGATCTTATATATACAGTAATAATTCTACTAAAATAATATATATATACATACATATGATTGACTTACTTTTATTTCAATGTTATTAGAAAATAGAAGTAGTGTTAAAGTGTACGTATGACCTACCGTCTCAATGAACGGTATATTCCATGTCATATATCCATATTTTATAGATTACTATTAATATTTATATAATGAATATATATGATATATAAATAATTATTTATATTATAGAAACAATTAAATCATTACCTAAGTAAGATTATCATGAATAAAAAGTCAAAACACGTATGATAAAAAAGCGGTTATTACCTGAAATGTGGGATTAACATGTAATTGTAAATAAAAAACGAATCTATAGTCAAAAGTGAATCATATATGGTATTATATATAATAATATGGGTATTTTTTATTTATAATAAAAATATTTTTATTATATATTAGGTTTTTATGTGTATAATTAAATTCAAAACTAAATTTAATGGTTTTCTCATCTCACTTTTATTTATGTAAGAAAACTGCCTTATTCGCTATTCATTTCTTTTATATTGTGTATATACTAACCATGAATGTTTTCTATAATTATTATACCTAATTTTATGGGTATTTAAATATCCATTTTATGATATTTATTTCATGGTTTTATGGTTCATAATCTACGAAATTCATAAATTAATTTGGTTTCAATTTTCATTCTTTGATATACATGCCATATTATGAACATTTATTTTTCTATGTGGGGTATATAATTCCGTTTTAAATTTTATATCCTAAATATCATTCCCTTAATAATACTTTGTTATTCATTTAATTTTATTATTTTATGTTTATTATGATTTAATGTTACCAATATGGTAAGAGTTTATTGCTACAATCTCATCATTTATTGGGATTGTTTACAATTATGCTACTATTAAAGAAACTACACAATCCATATCTTAATAAATTTCTTTAATTTTTTTATCATATGGTTATTAATGTAATATAATAGTAATGGTATCATTTTTATATACTTTGTTACTTCATATAATTAATAAAATGTCTTTGAGAAGATCTGAGTTTATTTTTTCTTTCGGTTAGAAATCTGTGTACCTTCAAAAATATGTTCTATAAAAACAATTTAATAAATGTTTTAAAATTACCATATGATGTTTAAAATAAATTTTTACCCATATTTTAAATTTTTTAAAAACGGTTTTAAAAGGAATATTCTTGTCATTTTTCTGATCAATGCACTTTTCTAAACATTTTATGGTAGAAAATGAATTTTTGGAATGTACAAACATACTTTCAATCATGACTGTCATTTCCATGAAGATTCCTTTCTATTTTATAATATTATTTTTAAATAAAATATTTTTATAATATTTTGTAAAATTTTTTATTTTAAATTGGATTTAAAATAAAATAGTTTTAAAAACAATTATGGTTAAAAAGTGTTTTATGTGATTTTCAAATAATCCCTTATATATCATCAAAATGATTTTTTCAAAGAAAATGATTTAAATGATTTCAATATATATTTATAATTTTTTAATTTTTTTAAATACAATTGATATAAAAATGATTTCAAACATTATTTTTATGTTTTCAAATTATTTTCAATGAAAAACACTTTCATAATGTTTTCACGTGGCCTTTATGTGTTTTAAAAATGTTTTCAAAGAAAAAGGGTTTCAAAACATTTTGTCGCTTCATTTTTATTTTCATATCTATTTTATAAGAATCAATTTGAATATGATTTATGTTTTGAAAATAATTTTTCATAGAAGAAAATAATTTTCCTCATGAAATTATTTAAATGAAATTTTAAAGATTTATTTATAGGTAAAGGAGATTTAAATGGTTTTATAAAAGTATTTTTAAAGAAAAGGATATCTTCTTTAAGGAAGGATTATTTTTGTCTTTAAAATTTCTAGTCCATATAAGATCACATGATGTGTTATAATTTCTTCGTTACTAGGGATATCATCTATGATTTCTATTTATATTATTTCATTAATAATTCATGTTTTGAGAGAATGATGTTTGTTACACCATTTTCTCTTCATTTTTTATATTATTTTAAAACCCATATCGTTTCATGTGTTACTATTTGATGAAATAATTATGAAATTAATCTACCATACAAATGTAATAATATTATAAAATAATAGGATACCATTTCATTTCATGTTTTATTATATGAGGTTTATGTAACCCATCATTTTGATGGGTCATGATATGATTAAAGTCTTATTATCTTGTGGTAAATGTATTAATGATTTTATTATGTGATAGTTGAGACCTATATCTTCCTAAAATGAATTGGGTAATGATTCTCAAAATATAAGAAAATTGATGGAATCAATTTGACTGGCTTAACCTACTATGGAATATGGGGAAACATGATCCACTATAGGAATGTAGAGAAACATGATCCCTTATAAGGAAAGTAATGTGACTGGGGATTGTGGTGTGTCCAAAAAATAGGGGTAGTCCCCATGAATCTCTCTATTATGTTTTCGAAGTGCACCTTGATTTATAGGTAATGATGATAAATGGTTATAAGTATTCCCAAAATTCTATGTCTTATGACAGTGATATTATCACATGGTTCATGTTCTTGATTATATTTTGATTCATATATTTTTAACTAGAAATATTTATTCCATATATATTATTTATGCTATTTGATATCTAGGGTGTCATTTTAAATTTTATGTTCATGTTATCGTACCATTATGTTCTTGTTATTTACCCTTACTGAGCTTTCGATCTCAGTCCTTTCTTATGTTTCCCTTCACTAGGTTATAAATAATGGTTTTAAGTAGAATTACTATAGCAGAAGATAATGTTAGGAAACATTAAATATCTTTCTTATTGTTAGAATATTTATTTCCATGTTTCCCAAGAGATGAAACTATTTTTGTCCTTGGGAATTTAATTTTGTAATGTGTTGTATAATTATAAAAAATGATGTACTATCCATTTATGTTAATCCTAGGTCTCTATAGTTGGTATCAAAAGAATGGTTATGTAAGCCTTTGTAAACTTGGATGAGAATGCTTTAGTGATATCCCAGGGATATTTCTAAGGATATGTCTAGGGATTTCACTGATGATGAGTCTCAGGATGAGTTAATGTTTAGTAAAATGTCCAAGAATTTTGGAAAAGGATAGACTGAGTGGTTTCTTATAAATATATCTATATCTGGATACTATAAGTGTATGTGGCATGGTAAAAGATATACATAGGCTTAACTCAAAAACACCATGTTGAGCTAGAATCGAGTGAGAAGTGGTGCACGACAATGATCCATGACACACTCCTTGTTTGACACACTCGGGGATATGCTATGGGAATTCATAAACTCTTTACGAACGATCATGCATGATTTAAATATAGGAATGTAGTGAATAAACTAGTATAAACATGATGTGTCATAGATTAAAGAATTATGGGTCAGGATTTTGATATACTATAAGAATTTTTTTCATGATTAATTTATTTTCCACTATGATAAGTGATGGTCACACTATGATTAATGGTTTTAGTCATTGGAGGGAACCAAAAGGAATTGGATTAACATTGAGTGAGATGGAAAATTTTATGACGAGAATTCAAATGGGACGATCAATCAAGTAAAAGTTGTTGTGATCTTGCCTAATTAGTTTTCATGGAATATAATTAACAATCTGTACCTTAACCAAATCTCAAACCCACCAAAGAAGATATAGAAGGAGTTTTCTAAGAGTTCAGGTAATGGAGACCATAGAGAAAATATGATTCAGTTTCTTTTGTGTGATGAATATAGATAGAATTGCCTAATTTAATTTTGTAAAGGAAAAAGAAGATTTTTTGAATGTCAAAAAGAAGGACACTAATAAAGTATCATCAAAGAAAAAATGGATTGTTCAGTTAAAAAAATGGATGATAATATTGTCATACCTAAGACATCATTGAATGTTAAATTCTTTAAGTGTAGAATGAATATTTATTATGAAAATCGTTGTCCTAAGTGGAAATATCCTAAAGAGAAACAAAAAGATTTTATGAGTGATGGAAATATTGCAGATCAAGATGAGACTAACGATGAAATGTAAAAGAAAAGAGGTATTATGTAACAAGATGAGGTATCCTTCCTTTGGTTTGAGGATTAATTGGAATAATCTATGTTTTTATGTGTTTTTATTCAAGAATTATGTTATATGAATGGTGAAATATATACGGATTATTAAATTTAAGTTTATGTATTTACAAGAATACATTGAATAGTTTTGATGAACTAGATATGTTATTTAAGAGAATGGTGATTTCCCTAGAAAACCCAGGATTAATAGAAATATAAACATTAATATTTTTTTATTAAGACAGTGTTTTTATGATATGTTGGATATGAACAATTAAATTGGATGGTACTTATTATCATGGAAATTATTGAAATATTTATTACAAGTGGTTTATTATATCATTTATGATGTTTAAAACATTTTTGTATTTAATAAATATATCCAATAAAAGATGGTATAAGGAAGCATGCATGTTTCCAATACGATTTTGTGGTAATTAAAGTTTTTTAAATGTTTAAATGGAATACATGATGAATTTATTCACAGGTTTGGTATGTCACAACCAAGATATACTTTATGATATATGGGGGATCAATGCTAATCTATTTTGGGAAGTTTAGTGACTTTATCTCTAATGTTTTTGACTTGTATATTTCAGAAGGGTTATAAAGATCACAATTTATGGAATAGTTTATGTTAAACTATCATCTCATAATATAAAGATTTATACATAATTGATATATTGTGATAACCTTTTAATTTGATAAAGATAGATAGAATGACCTATTATTCTCTTTATGGGTCTCACAATTTGTTAATTATTCAAAATGAATAATTCACCTTCATTTCATGGAATAAGAGATGAAGTATAAGTTGATTAGGGAACAAAAAATGGTAAGGTTGTCCTGAAATCATGTAAGTATATATTTTCATGAAAATTACTTATCTTTTAGAAAAATGATATTGAAACCAAACATGTTATCCTAGTACCTTCATTTCCAATGAATCAAATGTCCCCATAGGCCATCTCATATATATGGCTTTGTGATTGTTAAATTTTTTCTACACAGTTCTCTATCACTCCCCATCATAACTTTATAGTTATATTTCTCATAGATGTCCATGTATTCACATCCCACCTATGTTATCCTATTTGTAAACCTAGATACACGTTAGATTAGGAAAACCTTATGGTTGCATATTTATTTTTTAAAATGAAGTTATAAAATTTATTTCTAAGATGTGGGTTTCTATGAATGGAACTTTCATGTATTATAATTGTAATAAATAAGATGAATTTTTATCGTTAAATTCATTTTAAGGGTGGTAGAATGTAACACCAAAAGATTTTTTGAATATATTTTTCAAATTAATTTAATCTTTTGATATTTTTTATTTTACATAACATTGAATATAGATTTTTTTATACCAAATAACTAAGTGAGGATTGAATTGTAGGCCATACCTAGTCAAGATTACAATATAGGAAACACTTATATTATCTTGTGGTACATGCAACACTATATATGACATATATAACTCACAATATAGAGTCCCTTCGATAGAATGTGTTATACATTGTGCTGACTTTTATTGAACAGTAAAAAAATTGGTAATATAATTATTAAAATATTATTACAATTATCACCTAGACATTAGAATGGATATTAAAAATATGATTATTTTTTTGACAATATTATTTTCACTTTTATATAAAATGAATCATTTGGTTATCAATAATTATAATTTAATGTAATACTTATTTGAAAATATATAAATTACTTTTATACGAAAACAATTTTTTCTATGAATAAAAATAGTTTTACATCAGTAAATTAAAAAAACACTTTTGATTAATGTTTTAAATAAAATTTAAATATGATTTATTAAACCAATATTTTTTATACTCATCCATTATATTTTATATTTATAAGATAAGAATAAATCAAATTTTATTAATCAAATGATGTATTTTATAAAAAGGTAAATTTAACACCTTTTAATGGTGAAATCAAATCAAATTTAATTTTTTTGACTTATATAATTTTTTTTAAAAAATAAACAAAATTTTTTGAAGTTTAATTTCAAATTTTACTTTGGGTGAATTAATATAATTTTTTTGAGAGGTTTCAATTTTTAGTAAATTGTGAAAACATTTAATTTTAATTCAAAACTAATTTTTTGTCTAATTTATTTATATAGCTAAATTATATTTTTGTTTTGTTTTAATGTTTAAATAGAAAAATTTTGGATAAATTAATCCAATTTATTTTACTGGAACCTGTATCACATTGCTATTATATATAAAAACATTTCAACCTTTTGGACCTTTTCGTTTGAAAACACTGTCATGTCTCATTTGTGGAATTAAATTTAAATTATTTTCTATACCTTCTATGATTTGAATTCTTAAAAATGGATTCTATATTTTTAATCTGATTAATTTATCCTTTAAGTTGATGGGAACATAGTTTTTTAACAAAAATTTTAATGAATGTGATTAAAATTAATCACAACGATTAAAGGGGAAAATTAGCACAATAATGGAATAACTTTAATCTTAAGGGCCAAAATGACCTATAAACTTGTCCAAAAATTCATTCTATGTTAATATTTATACCCAATACTATTTTTCTTGTGTTGTTACTATTATTTTATCCACTTATCATATGAAAAAACATGGATGAAATTACATTTTCAACAATTTACAAGAATGCCACTTCTCCTCCACTATTAATGATCTCACCCCAACCACTTTTTCAAAATTCTCATAAACATTTATCTCAAAAAATATGCTCAAATAAACTAAAAAAATCCATAAATTAATCATAAAATCCTATAATTGGGGATATATGTATCCAAGGAATCCCTTTGGTTCAAACCAAAAGGAGTTAACAAAAGAAGTGGTAACATCGTGCCCTAGGATCTTTTTTTATATTTTTTATCAACCCAATAAACTATTATAATTACATTATTATATAATAAAATCTGAATCCTAAATATATTTAAAAGTTATTATTATATGTTTTCTACATAAACGTACACAGACTTCCATTAAATGGGTAATGGACTTACCATTATTGTGTACGATGAACTATCGCCTCACGAAACGATGTGGTTCATTTTTCATTTACAACAAATCATGATGGGGAGTTTTGATGGATGAAATTTTTTAATATTATATATATTATATATTTTTATTTATGATCTTTTAATTATTATTTAAAACATAACTTCATGATTTCCATTTTGTGTGGAAATGATAACTTCATTTGTGGAGGGTGTGGACAACCGTTTCCACAAAATTTTGTGATTCGTTCTCACTCTACATTAAATGTATTGAAGATGGGTTTAGTTAAATTATATGATATATATGAATTAAAAAATATTATTTTAAAAAAATTATATATATATATATATATGTCACTTTATTTTCATTCAAAATGATAAGAAAACAGAAACATCATTCATTCGTACGTATGAGATACCACCACCATGATCATTATATTCCATTCCATATATCTATATTTTATAAATAATTATAAATATTTATATAAATAATAGATATTATATGTAAATAATATTTTACATTACGGAAAGAATTAAATAATTATCTAAGTAATAGGATCAAGATTAATAAGTTAAAAAACATACGATAAACCAAGAGTTTATTACCCAAAAACATTATTTTAACATGGAATTATTTATAAATGGGTAATATAAAGTCATAATTTTTTCATATATTGTATGAAATATATTAATATCCTTATGTGGTAGAATTATATTAAACCTATATTTATTATGATAGAGGTTTGAACATTTACAATGAATTACAAGACTTATGGTAAGGGTTTTCTCGTCTCACTTTTATTTTTGTGAGACTTATGCCTTATTCACCACTCATTTATTTTGTGTGGTGTATATAATTACCAAGAATTTTTAAATTATTATTTTAATTAAATTTATTTCTATTTAAATATCCATTCTATTTTCTTTCTTTTATGGGGTTTATGGTTCATAATCTACCAAATCGGTAAAGTAACTTTGTCTCAATTTTTTTTATTTTAGATAACAGCCATGCTATAAACCTATATTTTTATATGGGGTGTATATAATTAAATTTTAAATGTTATATCATGAATATAAATCCTTTTTTATATCTTAATATTCATTTAATGTTATTATTTATTGGGGATTCTGATTTAAAGTTACAAATGTGGTAAGAGTGTTTTGCTACAATCTCATCATTTATCGAGATTATTTATGATTATGCTTCAATTGATGAAATATAAAATTCCAAATCCAAATAAATCTCATAAAACATTATTTTCTTATGTTTATTCCTTTTATATATATAAGTAATGTACACTTTTTCCTCTCTTTTGTTCTTAAGATATTTATTAAAATTTCTTTAGGATGATTCAAATTTATTTCTCCATTTGATTAGAAATCTTTGTTCTTTCAAATTTTTTTTTTCTATAAATGTTTTAATATTACCATATTATGTTTAATTAATTTTTTTACCCATTTATTTTCTTTTCACAAAATAGTTTGAAAATAAATATTCTTATCATTTTTTGATCAATTAACTTTTATAATATTTTTAAGTTAAAAAAGAAATGTTCATCATTTACAGACATACCCACCATCATGACCGTCATTTCCTTAAATTTTAATTTATAAGTTTCAATTATTATTTTTAAATAAAATAATTTCTTAATATTTTAGATTTTCTTAATTTTAATGTGGATTTCAAAGAAAATTATTTTCAAAAATTTTTTATGTTTAATTTTTTTTAAAGATTTTCAAAGGTTCGTTAACATGTTTTTGAAATGTTATTTTCAAACAAAAAATGATTTAGAAATTTTAAATATTTCTTTATAATTTTTCCAATCCATTTTTAAAGAAAAGGGTTTCCAAAATGATTTTATGATATCTTTTTTATGTTTTCAAATTATTTTAAAATAAAAAGTATTTCAAAATATTTTCAAGAAAAATTTATGAATTTTAAAGGTGTTTTCAAAGAAAAAGGTTTTAAAAATATTTTGAAGCTTCCATTATAATTTTTCAAATAAATTTTAAAATATTCTTTTTCAAAATTATTTATTTTTTAAAATATTTTTTTATAAATAATGATATTTTCTTAAATAATTTTTTTAAATTATTTTAAATTATTTTATATAAGAAAATAATTTTTAAATGGTTTTATAATAAGGATTTTCAAAAAACGTCTATTTTCCTTAAGAAATTTTTCTTTTGAAATGTAAAAATACTTATCCATCAAAGATGAAATTTTTTTTTATGGTTTATGATTTACTATGTATATGATCTAATAATACAATTCATATTATTTCATGAATTTTTTATGTTTAGATGGAATGTTGTTTATGAAACTCATTACTCTTCTGTGGGTTTTATACTTTTTAAAGTCATTTCATTTCATTGGCTATGCTTTGATGAAATAATTATGAATCTGATCTATTTTCCATAGGTAAAGATAAGATATAATGTTAGGATACCCATTTCATTTCATGGTTTATGATATGATGTTTATAAAACCGATATCTTTTTATGGTTCTTGATATGATGCAAGTTTTATTGTCTCGTGGCACATTTATGTATGATTTTATTATGAAATAGGTGAGACCTATATCTCAATACTATGCATTTTGTAAATATTTTCATATCCTGATATGATGATGGGAATCAAATCTACAAGCTTGATCTACTATAGAATATGGGAAAAAAGATCTACTATGGGAAGATGGTAAACTCGATCCAATATGGTAAGATGGGGACACCCGATCCATTATAGTATGATTGGGAAAACCAATAACATATAATGAAAGGACAGTGTCTGGGGATGGTGGTGTGTTCGTCTATGTAGGTGTAGTCCCCATGAAGTTCCCAGTTATGATTTGGTAATAAAGCTTTAATTATAAGTAATGATGTTAAATGTGTATATTTTATTTTCAAAAATTGTTTGTCTCATGCCTATGATATGCTGACATGGTTTGTGTTCTTGATTATGTTATGATTCATGTATTTTTTACTGACAATATTTATGCCATGACTCTTGTTCCAAATCACTGATTTGTTGGGTATGATCTGCAAATGATATTCTCATGTTCTTGTACCCTTATGTTCATGTTATTTACCCTTACTAATCATTTTATCTCATACCATTATTATGTTTCTTTTCCCCAAGTTATTAAAAATGGTTTTAAGTAGAAGTTCTAAAGGGGAAGATATTTCTAGCAAACATTAAAGATCTTTATCCATGTTAGAATATTTTTAGCAATTTCCAAAGTCACTATAGTATTATCTTCCTAGGTAATTTACATTTCTATTGTTATGAATATTCAAAAAAAATTGTTTAATTTCCATGAATGATAAGCCTAGGTCATTATATTTGGTAACAAAAGAAAATTTTATTCAACCATTGGAAATGAGGATGAGAAAAATTTAGTGAGATGAAAATGTATATTTTTATGGATATGTATAGGGATGTCTCTAAGGATGATTCTAAGGATTAATTAATGTTTAGGAAAATGTCCTGGAATTTTTGGAAAATGGTAGAGTGAGTGGTTTCCTAGAAATTCATCCTAATTTGGATACTACAAGTGGATGTTACTCTAGCATAGATGTACATAGAGGTAACCTGAAAACACTATATTGATCTAGACTTTGTCAAGAACTACTGAATGAAAATGAACCTTACATAACACCTGGTTTGACACGCTTGGGGTATATTCTTTGTGAATTCACAAAATCTTTGTAACCCATCATGAATGGGTTAAATTTATAATGATGATAAATAACCAAAAATAAAACTAAGGCGTCACAGATTAAATAAGTATGTGTCCTGATTTAGACATCCTATAAGATGTTTTTTCAGAATTATGTGGTTTTCCAATATGATATGTGATGATTACACTATGCTTTCTGGTTTTATTGATTGACAAGGACTAGAAGGAAATATATTGACATTGAATGTGATGTAAAATTTGCTGACGAGTAGTAAACTAGGATGAAAACTAGTGGTAAAGATGTTTTGATTGTGTCTAATCATTTTTCACTAATGATAATTAACAACATGTACTTTAACCAACTCTTATATTTAACAAACAAGATATAGAAAGAGTTGACAAAGGGTTCAAGTAGAGGATGCCATGGAAGAAATGAGATTTAGTATCCATTGGGACAAGAATTTGGAAATAATCACCTAATTTAATGTCTTATTGAAACAATAATATGTTTTGAATGTGGAAAATATGGACATAAATAATGTTACTGTAATGAAAAAAATGATCGATTCGGTTAATGCAATGTATGGGAATATTGGCATCCCTAAGATATCATCGAAGGTTTAATTATTTATGTGTGGAATGAATGGTAATTATGAAAATAAGTGACCTAAGTGGAAGTATTCTAAAGATAGTCATAAAGGAAGTATAAGTGATGGTTATACAGTATATTATTATGAGAATATAGTTTAAATGTGAAAGGAAATAGGTATTATGTAATAGGATGAGGTATCTATCTGATGGATTAATGATTAAGTGTAATAATCAATGTTTTATGTATTTATATTAATGAATTATGTTATATGAATAACAAAATATATTAGGATTTTTTAGTTTATGTTTTTTCATATGGATTTACAATAAAACATTTACTGGATTCGATGGACTTGAAAGGTGATTTAATGGAAAGGTTATATCCATGGAAAACACATGATTAAGGTAAATATAGCCGTTAATATTTTTCTTATGTTATGATAATGTTGTTTGGATAAAGATTTGTTGGATATGTATAAATAAATTGGATGGTACTGATTACCTTGGAACTAATTAAAGACATGGTTACAAGTAGATAATGCTATCCTTGATGAATTTTACCATGTTTTTGGATTTAATAAATATATCCAATAAACATTGGATTATGGAAACATGCATGTTTTCATTAAAGATTTGTGGTAATTTAGGTTATTACCATTTTTGAAGGGAATGCATTATGAAGGTATTCACATGTTTGGTATGGGAAAACATAGATGTACATTATGATATATGGGGGATCAATACAAAGCTATTTTTGGGAAATTTAGAGACCCTACATATAATGTTTGGGACATCTATATTTCGAAAGGGTTATATGGATAACCATTTATAGAATGGTTTATGTTAATATATTATCTCACCATATTAATTTCAACATATTTTATTTCTTATGATCACATTTTTGTTGTGATAAAGATAGATAGAATGACCTATCATTCAATTTATGGATCTCGTGTTTTGTTAATGCTTCTGAAAGGAAAAATTCACCTTCATTTCTTAGAATAAGAGATGAAGTAAAAGTTAATGAAGGAACATAAAGGGGGTATGGTGTCTCTGAAATCATATAAGTATTTATTTTCAGGAAAATTATTTAACTTTAGGAAAAAGGATCTAGAAACCAAAAATTTTATCATAGTACATCATTTCTAATGAATCAAATTTCCCCTTAGGTCATCACATATTTATGGCCATGTGTTTGTTAAATTTATCCTGACCATGTTCTATTTCACTCTCCATATAATCATGATAGTTAGATTTCTCTTCCATTTCCATGTTTTCTCTTCTCTAATATGTTCTTCTATTTTTAAACCTAGATACATGATACATTGGGTAAACATTATGTTTCCAAATTTCATTTTTAAAGGAATTTATAGTATTTCTTTCTACGATGTGGGTTTCATTGAATAGAAAATTCCAGTATTATACATTTAATAAAATAGATAAATTTTGAGGGTGCAATTAATTTTATAAGGGGTAGAATTTAACACCCTCATATTCTTTGAATAATTTTTGAATTAATTTAATCTTTTGATATTTTTCATTTCACGCAAAACTAAATATTTCTTTTTTTTTTCTATGAAATCACTATCCATAGCTTGTGTTATACACAACACCAAGTCAATATTATGATACATGTTACACATAGATTATCTTGATGTACATGTAACACTATGTTTAGCATAAATTACACACAATACTGAGTCCCTTCAATATCATGCATTAAACGCATGGTTAAATTTTACCAAGTAATAGGATAATATTAATATTACTGAAAATTTATTATTATAGCGATGAAATTGAAGTTGGAATGGAAGTTAAGTATATGATTAACTAAATAGGGAAAATATTTTTTACACTTGTATATAAAATTAACCATTTGGTAATCAATTATTAAAAGTGAACTTATGTCCTATTTGAAAATAAAGAAATTACTTTTCTATGAAAACAATTTTTATATGTAAAAACAAAATTTTATCTAAATAAATTACAAAACACTATTTTTGATTAATATTTTAAATTAAATTTAGATATTATACCATCAATAAATATTTTTGATATTTTTCAAATAGATTTTATAGATAAAAAAAATCTAATTTTATGAATAAAAAGATATATTTTTTAAAAAGTAAATTTTACCACCTTTTAATGTTGAAATCATTTTAAATATTATTTTTAAAACTTTTATTATTTTTATTTTACAGAAAAAAATAATTTTGGGAAGTATATTATCTATATTTACTTTGGGTGAATTTTATTAATTTTTCTTGGAAGTTTCAATTTATTTATGAATAGTGAAACACAATAATTTTTAATTCGAAACTAGTTGTTCATCTAATTTAATTATTTTTTGAAATTATATTTTTTTAGTTTGAAAATTTAATTAGATAAAATTTAAATTTTATAAATCCAATTTAGGTCATTTGAACCAATCCCACATTGAAATTGTATATAAATACATTTCATCCTTTTAGACCATTTCCCATAAAAAAATCTATCATTGTACGTCCGTAGGAGAGATTTGAAATTATTTTATGCCAGTTATGTGATTTTATTTTTTTTAAATGGATTAAGTATTTGGAATCAGAATAATTTATAATATATAATGAGGTCAAATTAATTTTTTAACAAAAAAATAAATCAAAGTTATTAAAATTAAATATAGTGATTAAGAATAATATTAGCTTGGTAAAGAATTAAAACATAATTTAATGGATGAAAATGAACTAGAAAACTATCCAAAATCAGTTTTAAATTGATTGGGACGATTATTTTATCCACGTTTCATAGGAAATAAATGGGTGAAATTCCCTTTCCCAAAATTTACAATAAATCCACTACTCCTCGTCTATAAAATGTAACTCACCCCTAACAACTTATTCATTCCTCTCAATCCATTTTAATCACCCAAAATATGTTCATATAAGCTAAAAAAATCCCTCTATTAATCCTAAAATCCCCCCCTTGGGCACAAATCAATCCAATTAATCCCTTTGGTGAAAACCAAGAGTTGTTACCCAAAGAAGATGTAATATAGTTCCTCAACTCCTTTGTTTTATTTTCATTATCCACCCTACCAAATATGATTATTAAATAACTATATAATAACATAATAATACAAAATATTATTATATTTTTTCATTCTAAGGGTTCAACTTAATCATACACTCACTTATATTCAATATGTAATGAATATATCGTTCTTGTGTACGATGATCTTTTGTCACACGAAATGATGTGGTTTGTTTTTTTTACTTTACCACATATAATTGTTGGGATTTATAAATGGCACTATATTTTTATATGATATGAGAGATATTATAGTTATATTTTCATTATTATTTTGGAATTCGTATATAAAACATACCCTCATGCTTTGTATTCTATGCAGATACGGTAACTTTGTTTTTGGATGTGTGGACTACCGCCTCCTCAAAGTGAAGTGTTTCACTCACACTATACATGGAATGTATTAAGGATGAGTTATGTTAAAATATATGATATATATATATTACATAATTACTCTACTGAAAAAATATTATATATATACATATATGTCACTAACTTTTTATTCAATATGATAGGGAAATTGAAACAATCTTCATTTGTACGTAGGACCTACCGTATCCATAAACGGAGTATTACAATTCAGATATTTTATAGATTATAATAAATATTTATATAGATAATATATATTATATATAAAACATGTTTTACATTATTTTAAAAATTAAATCATTATCTACATAAAAGTATAAACAATTACATGTCAAAACACATATGATAAACAATGTTATTACGACCCAAAACGTTGATTTAACAAGGAATTGTTAAAATATGGGTGATATAACGTCATAAGTGAATCATATATTATATGATATTTGGGATTATGGTTCTTTTTTATATTTATAATAAACATATATTTATTATACTGGTTGTTTTAATGTGTACAAAGGAAGTCAAGTCTTAAGGTAAGGGTTTTCTCGTCTCATTTTTATTTCGGTGAGACTTATTCCATATTCACCAATAATTTATTTGGTGTGGTGTATATAATTTCCTTTAATTTTTTCAATTATTATTCTATTTAATTTTATGGGTTTTTACATAACGATTTTACATTCCTTTTTTCATGGGGTTTATGGTTCGAAAGCTACCAAATAAGTAAATTATTTTTGTCTCAATTTTCCTTATTTGGGATACGTAGAATATTATAAACCAATTTTTTTATTTGGGGTGTATATTATTCCCTTTGACATGTTATATTAGGAACATAAATCCTTTAATGATATTTTAATCCTAATTTAATTTTATTTTTTCATGAGTATTATGATTTAATGTAACCAAAGTGGTAAGGGTTTACTGATACAATATCATCACTTGTCAATTTTTTTTATTATTCCATTGATGAAATATCATATTACATATCAAAGGAAATTTAATTAATTTTATTCTCCTATGTTTATTCATGTTAAATCATGTAATGGTACCATTTTCTCACTCTTTTATTATTAAGATAATTTATAAAATGTCTTTAAGATGATCTGATTTTATTTCTCCTTTCGATTAGAAATTTTTCTTCTTTTAAAACCTTGTTTTATAAAAAAAATTCAAATATATATTTATTAGGGATATGATCCTATAATACCATTCATTTTTTTATTTAATGGTTGATATTTATATGGAATGATGTTTATGACACTCATCCCACTTCCAATGTTTATATGATTCTAAAAATTGTTTCTTTTCATGGGTTATTCGTTGATGAAATGATTATCAAACCTATCTCTTTTCACTAGGTAATGATATGATAAAATGTTAGTATACACAGTTCATTTAATGGGGTTTGATATGATTTTTTAAAACCAAACGATTTTTATGGTTCATGATATGATTCAAATTTTATTATCTTACGGAACATATATGTATTATTTTATAAAGTGATGGTTGGGACCTGTATCTTTTTCCAATGAATTGGTTAATGATTTATATCTCATGAGATAATTATAGGCGTCATTTTGATGGGCATGATTCAATGTGGAAAATGGGAAAACCTGATTCACTATAGAAAGATAGGGAAACTCAATCCATTATGGGAAGATAGGGAAACATGATCCACAATGGGATGATGGGGAAACCCAATCCCTTATAAGGAAAGGACTATGACTGGGAATGGTGGTGTGTACCACCTAGTAGGCATAGTCCCCATGAAGTTCCAAGTAAAGTTTTGTAAATGCACCTTGACTAATAGGGAATAGTGTTACATGTTTATAATTTTTCCACAAATTCAATGACTTATGCTTATGATATGATCACATGGTTCATGTTCTTGATATATTAGGATTTATGTCTTACCAAATATTAATATTTATTCCAGGTCTCATGTTAATGATCTTTGATAAGTAGTGTATGATATTTAAATTTTATGATCACATTCTTGTACACTTATGTTCACGTTATCTACCCTCACTGATCATTCTAGATCACCCCTTTTTTTATTTCCTTTCCCTAGGTTATGAAGAAAAATTTTAAGTATAAGTAATAAATGTTAGGATATTTTTGGGAGAAATTTAATATATTTCACCAAGATAGAATATTTTATTATAATTTTAAAAAGACAGTAAACTATTATGGTCCTCGAGCAAGTTTTTAATATTATGAATACTTCTAATAAATGATGTAATATCCATGGATGTTATGTTTGGGTATCTATAATGTTAGTTCACATTCTATCATGTAAACTAATATAATCTTTTAATATGAAAATTAATCGATGTACATTATCATGTAAATAGAGGATGCGGAAATATCAACACTGTTATGGTATGTCTACATCATGTATAATTCATTGTATATATGAAATGGTAATCAAAAAGTAATATTCAAGTTGGGTAAAGGGAACCCTCATTTACAACACTCTCACTTTCACTGGTACAATATATTAACTAACCTTAATTACTATCACATGATATGATCATGTTTCTTCTGGTTTACTACATCAGTGATTGGGCCTTCCATGTCTCTATTATGTGGCTACTCTGCGATTTGTGACCTCACCTCTTTGAGTAAGGATCCTTAATAGATGACATCCTTGAGTATTTTAACGTTTTCCACTATAAAATCTTTACATATTGAAATATTTTAGTATTATCATTATCATAATTTTTTATTTTTATAAAAATTAACTTACTAGGGGTGATTCTAAGAACATTAAAAAATCAGTGCTTATTTTTCACTACTTCTTCAACTACCTCGAAATCCAGAAAATGTTTAGTATTTATATATATTTTTACTACTGGATTGAATGATATATAGATTATTAACATATCCTAAATGATATATTTGATCATATTGATCTAAAGTAAGACTATTTTTCATCCAATCAAAAATAGTTTACCTTCATCTCTAACTACCAGGAACATATCCCATGTACTCTCTTTGGTATAATTTGATAGTTTTTGTCAATTTCAATTTATTTATCATAGATTAATGTAGATATTATAAAGGAATATCTTATATAATACATAACATTGTATATTTTATTGATCAATCAAATAAGAGTATGGAATTAAACTGACCCCATTAATCTCTTCATATGTCTCACACGTGTCTTCTTAGAGAAATTTATGACCTCCAATATTGGTAAAAATTATTTTTCTAATTTTTCCACCAATTATTTTTCAATACATTGAAATCATTTTTACTTTAACTTTCTTTATGAAACCCATTTTATCTACATCATCAAATCTTGTTCCACACAACATAGGATTCTACAATAAACCAATCTATGGTGAGTTACTTTCAAAATATTTTTTACTAAATATAATAATAAATGTTAATTTTCCATATGTTATCAAGCATATTTTTCCTTAAAAAAAGTGATACTACCACTAACCAATTATAGAATAAATGGTGAGAAATTATAAAAAAATCATATTAAATGATATTGTTTCTTAATTCAATCCAAACCTGCATTTCATTAACGTTTTCCCTTTATTATAATTATATGGTGACACCAAGTCTTTATGGTTTTATTTAATAGACACTTGAAATCCAATTTCAATTAAAATAGTCACTGAAAGTTTCCATTAAAATTAGTATTCCAATGGATTTAGTCATGAAGACTGGGTATTACCAATAGATTATATTGGTACCTCCCTTGCATTGCCCAAGTATTGTTTCTCATATATACGACTACATTATGAATATTAAAAAATTTAAAATAAAAATATAGGTAATTTGATACATGGAATCCATTATTGAATCATAATAAACATATTGTCCATATCTTATTTTATCTTAATTATTTCATATATGATGAATTATTCTTGTCGAATAATATATCACCCTCTATATTAATAATTAAACCAGCATTATGGTTTCATTATTCCCAAACAATATGTGTAAATGGAAAATTCCATTTCCAAAAGAACTTGTGGAAATTTCTTCTATTCCAACCACTTGTAGATCTCCATCATTGATTAAATTCATGGAAATATTTCTCCAACTATATCAAATATAGATGGACACACATTTATAATAATATAGTCTGTCTCTTGAATTGATTCTTTTAATAATATGTATTTTTATAATATCATTATAGAAAATTAGGATAATTACATCAGATGCGCATTCTGTTTTTCTTGATGCATGTTTTTTATATACATAACAATCACTTTTCTTACAAACATGTATTTTTATAAAATGGTGTATTTATATCATTCTTTAAATCATATAATATCTATTTTACATTATAGTTGGAATATAGTTATAATGTTTCAACCCTATATGTGATACATGTCTCAAAAAAATAATTTATGATTGTTTGATTCCTTTTAGTACATACATTGATCCTATTTATACTTATATCATGAAATTGATGTGTATAATCAAATGTTTGTTTAGGTATTCCTTCATGCTACATTTTCAGGATCAATGATTACTTGTAAGATTTATCCTCTATCCTCCTTACCAACATCATTGATTTGATATGTATAAGGAAATGTGTGTTTAATAATTACTCCATGCTATGTTATAATGATCGATTAATGATTCTTCAAGATATTATTCCACACAAAATCTTGAAGAAACTCATATAATCTGACCATGTATATTTTACACATCATTTTTTCATTCCTTAAATCAATTAAAGGAGTCTTATCATGTATATTTACCACTAAATAAAATTTTAAATACTTCATTCTCTTTATATAAACTAATTATGAAATATTTATGTACTTAATTTATTTATAATTTCTTTTCCAATTCCAATCATGTAGTTTTGTTGATAATTCCTAATGTATTTTACTCAAAATATTCTAAAAATAATTCTAACAATATCCTTGAAAAAAAATTATTTTACTATAGAAAAAATTATCTTTCCACTACTCGGTATAACCGAGTCATACCTTTTATATTCATCCATTATTACCAATTATTTGACCATAAATTCTCTATTATTTAATTATTCTAACCCACAAAAAATATTCAATAAAAAAGGGAATAATTTTTCCTTGTGTTAAATGGACATGTGAGATAAATATTTAGGTAATAATTAACAAAACATCAATAAGAACCATAATCATGATAATTAGAAGGAGTACACATCTCTCTAGTGGACTAAGAATCACCCATTCATTTCCACTTTGTTAATCCAACAGAGACATGTAAAATTTATGTTTTAACATGGTTAATTTAATCAAAGACATATATTTAATATGAATATTGTATTTAATACCCTAGAAGTACAATGTAATCATATAATACAATGATGTGAATAATTTAGTAGAATCTTCTTCTTTCTTTTACTCTAATTAATTTCATTTTGTCTTCCATAAAATTTTCTCATGACATTAAAATCAATGACATCATGTATAATTCCTTTCTCATTTTCATGAATAAAAAAATGTAAGGTTTCCATTCTGTCTGCAGTTTCTAGTGTCCTATTTTCTATTTTCCACAAATTCACACTTGAAGAACTGTACGGTCCTGAAAATTATTCAAGGGAAGAAAATACCCCAATAATCACATTACAAAGGGAAGAAAGTTCTACTACAAGTCTAGAAAGGTGAATTGACACAAATTGAGTTGAAAATTTCAGATGAAACTTGAATTAATTCATGTTTTCATATAATTTTGTGTGGTTTGCATACCATTACTGGGAAAGGTCTGTGGACTGCCTGGATTGCGAACCACTTGGTACACGGATAGATCAGTAATGTGATGGCCCACAGACCGATGGATAGCAATCCCAGCCATTCACAATTCTTTTTTCCAATGGAATCATTCATGAGAAACCCATATGTGTACCATCCCGTGAACTCGTTAGTTTGCAGATGAAGCAAAAAAGGTGGGTTCTGTGAACCATTATCACGTACCGTAGCCATTGCAAACCCTAGATTGACTGAGTATTCCACAAGTTAGAATATCTATGCATTGGCCTTCGAAAATGTTGCCACATGAACAATAGATAAAATTTCAATGATGATTTATAAAAGGAGCACAAAATTAATTGAGAGGTATAGGTGAAAATCATGAAGGGGACTCATAGGTTGAAAGAAATAGTTCGAATTTAATCTTTAGTCTTGATTCATCAGTAAATCCTGAATTTCGTACTTCTCTCTCTACAGGTATATCTAGCCATAAACCATAAAACATGGGAACATAATAATGAAAATAGAACCGAGAACCTATATGGTGGAACTATAAACCATATACTTCTAGCAGATGAACTTCCCGTGAATGATAATCCCCCAGACTCTCTTTCAATATGGTGCTCCGTATAGTGTACCACTACACGGATTGAACCCAACACCTTGTACTTCATCAGTACATGGATGGAACCCAGTATGCGAAATGAGGTATTTTTTGGTATTATTTCTTATAGTTCCAACCTCACCCTTCTACTGTTATCCAATCCTCCATAGTCCCTTTGAGAACCATTCCTTCAGAAGAAGAACAAAGCCACCTCCAAAGCCACTAGATCTGTATGATTAGACCATCAGGTGCATCAGTCCACCCCTTTTGATCTAGATACCCATGGTAAGAGGAGTCATGAAGTATCTCCCCACAATAGTTGGGGATTCGATAATGTCTCTGGGTTTACATTCACATGGTAACCTAGGGCCCACCTTGGGATGCTGACTTGAACCTCCCCATTCTAGGGAAGAAGGGTGATAACAAAAGATTCCATTCAATGAGTAATAGTGATCAGTCAATGGAGTTATGTTTTCTCCTCTTGTGATGAGAATGAAACTCATCCCCTTCCCAAAACGTATTATGCACTCCCCCTGAGGAAGTCACCAATATTTTGAGGCTGAGCCGCATGAGTATTAATTTAATTTCACATTGAAAGGTTCATTTCTATGCTCCCTTGGCCATGGTTACCCCATCCTCATCTGCCATAGGCTCTCCCTGTCCCACCAAAAGGAGAGAAATCATGTGGTTGGTTGTATCTCTCACATCCTCTTGTTTCTCACACTGATCATGACTCACATGGGCTTAGTGATTTTTGATGTTTAAAACATACACAAAAATTTTAACTATAATAACTCTGATTTCTGATCAAAGTATGATACATAGGACACCTACTTGAAAGCTCTATCTCAAAAGGGTACCCATCCAAAGGAGTTCACTCAACTATGGCCCCCCAATATGGGAAGCTTCCATGCGTAATCCCTACACAAATATAAACTATGAGAAATCGGATTTCAGATAAAACCAAGATATGCAGGATGCCTACATGAAGGTCTGAGCTCAATAGGGTTCCATTCTAAAAAGTTTTACCCAATCATGCCCCCTCAAATGGGTAACTTTCACTCATAAGCTCCAACCCTTCTAAACTATGAGAACATTTATTATTGATCAAACCAGGATATGTAGGATGCCTAATAGACGGCCCAAGATCAAAAGGGTTCCCTCCCATAAAAGCATCCACCCAACCATGTCCTCTTAATAGGAAACTTCCATGTATATGACCCACATAATTATGAACTACGTGGGTTCTTATTCTTCTCTTGGGGATACGCAGGAAACACATCATACGAGTCTGTTCCCAACATTGAGTATCCTTCCCCCCTAGATGATGATAAACTCTAGAGCACCTTATTGTATGGATCAATTCAGTAGTACATATGTATCATCAAATATATGCATTCCAATGACATCTTGAAAACCAGGTGTATCCCATGGATAGACTCTTCAGGAATGAACCTAGGATTCAAAAACATATAAACATGACTTAAATCTATAAGAGGTTCCTGAAATAGGAAATAATACTCCCCCAGAAAGGTGTTTTGATCCTAACTTCACCTCCTCTTGACCAATGCAGTCCTCAAGTGTCTTTGGAAAATTCATCAACCAGTGATCATCTTCCTATGAAAAGAAACTCCATAGATCATAGATATCAATACTGTTGGGTGTTTCTAGCTCCATTAATAAACTTGTTTGAGAGAATCTGAGGAAGACCGATTGCACGTGTACTTGACCCTACGCAATCACCCACTGGATCGACTAACTGTGGAACCTCTTCGTAATGAGAATGGGGAGAATTACCCAGTCCCCTTTAGGTTAATCCAACCATATTTTAAATGATAATGATCCCGAATAGTTAAAAACAAATTAAAAGGTGAATTTGATAGGAAACCATCTCTGAAAAAAGGTATGGGTGATGATCCTTGTTGGACCATTTCACCATAAAATGAAATACGCCACCTCGGAATAGAAACAAAAATGGCGAACCTGACATGTATCCTTAACAAATGTGGTGGTCTTACCCCACTCAAGCCCCTTCACACCTAAAAATGGGGTAAGGGGAGAAGTTGAATATCCAAATTGGAATATGTTTAAAAAATGATGTTTTTATGACTTCTTGTGATATGTATGTCATATATGTATTTAGGAGGTTCCCGCAGAGCTACCTTTGATCCAAATGAAATTCCGACGACCAATGCAGACACACGCATCTGGGATCCCACAGGTGGCCAGGGTCCCACCACAGAGAAGGACCGCCACACCTACCCAGTGTCTTCAATTCTGGGTATCTAACACAGTGATCAGGGAGTACCACTGAATTTTAGTCACCACATGATGGAAATCGTGAGACAATCCCTCCGGTCTTCAAAGGTTTTCCAACCGCCTCTTTAGCTACTACCAAAACACCAGCATGAGGCAGCCCAAATAGTCATCTCAAAACGTTTCAGGAGCCTGTCCCTGGAATGTGACAATTAGTACCTCCCTTATCTTATTAAGGTAGATGATGTTGATACTGACAACTTCATTCCAACTACACAAGGGTCCTACTCATGGGCCCCCACCAGAGAACATATCCACCGACACTGTAAGACCAGTCCTACTCCCACCAAATATTAACTTTTGTCGAGGGCACCAGCTAATGTACAAAAGACCTGGGCCCCTCAAGATTCCCACCAATGGTGGAGAATTAAAAATTAGGAACACAAAATCACCATGTATTTTGAGGAGAATCTTTTCCACACTAACACATCGACATTCAAGGAGAAGACATATGGATATTCCCCCTTCACTCAAGCCCACCATAGAAATATAGTGGCACAATACGATCACATGCACATTTATGCTAGTGCTCATCTGTCCTGCAATGTAGATAGAGAGGAAAACTATAGGAATATGCCGATATCGGTAAATGCACACTAAGCCGCCATCCATATAGGGTGGAAACCAGCTACACACATGCACAAACACCTGATGATATATTTAAAGTCTTCCATCTGAATCAGGTAAAAACCAGATAGACATAGGCACAAATACAGGCAGATTTAATTCAATCCCACCATCCAAATTCGATGGAAACTAGCTACATAGAGGCACAAATACCTTCTGATGCATATCAAACCCATCATCGAAATTGGGTGGAAACTAAATATGAGTAGAGTAAAATTCTATTGGATTCATACAAATACCGTTAGAAAAATAAATCAGAAAGTGAGAAAATGGTAATCCATGCTAAAGAATATAAAGACCATCAGTCAAATACGGTGGCTACCAGGGAAGAAAACTGTTGGCAGACACATTGATCTGTCCCGACACCCGAAAACTACCTATATCTACTGGAAACTCATGAAGAATCAGAGGAGGCACAAACCCCTACTCTGATATTGGAATGGGAGTTCATACCCATTCTAGTCAAAGATTTTTCTTAGCACATCCAAGAAAAAATTGAAGATCATACGTTGATCCCAGACCATATCATCAAAACATTCCAAGATATCATTCATAAATAGAAAAGGTGAGAAATTAGTTCCAATATTTGGTTTCCTATAACCAAACAAATCACTTAGAAAATCTAGTTAGTCACTCTAGATTTGTTATGCCTCCCTTCTCTTGACTCAAAGGGTCAATGATAATATCCCATGATACATGGAAAAGTAGATCTAGATCAAATACTCATTCAAACTAGGGGATGAAGGTCCAACGTGTTGGCCACTCCAAGTCCTGAAATATATCCACGGCAAAACTCAAGATGCCCGTCAGTGTATCCCAACGACATCATGGGACCCAAAAATATGGGTAACAATATATGAAGGCCATTACAACCAACAAATAACCCCATTTTCCCACAAGAGAGTGCTCACAAAATGAAATGCTCCAAGGGAAACATGGAATTGAAGAGAACATACAATATACTACATTAATGGAAGTTCGGGTTATTAATGCCCTAGCACATAAATCAATAACGCCTCAAGAACCTGACACTCCATTACCAAATTATAGAAGTTTCAGTAGAAATTGTGATGGTTCTCCCTGAAATATCACTACCAGCAGCTTTGATGGACCTTCATAGAGAACCTATAGGATATTTCACTATGGGACAAGAATGATCGATCATGAGTGCCTATATCTTGATCTGCATATGGGTATACCTCAACTAGAATGAAGATCAGATAGCAAGAAGGTCCTCCCCTTGTCATCGTCCAACCTGATGGTCCTCCCTAGTGTATACGCTGCAGATATACTCCCTCCTGCAGTCGGACATCAATTCATGATGGTAGTCCTCACCATGATGATGGTCATTGCGAAGGCCCTCCCCGCAATGATTGTTTTTAAGAAGGCCCTCCCCATAGTAACACTAAGAAATTGTAAGGTCCTACACTCATTGCAGTACATCCTGAAGGCCCTCCCTAGGATATTCACTATAGACATTCTCCCTACATCCATGTATCATGTAATGATGGTATTCCTCGCAATGATGACAGTCATTGTGAAGGCCCTCCCTGTAATGGCAGTTGTTGTGAAGGTATTTTACTCAATGACATCAAGTATCATGAAGGCCCTCCCATCGCTATATCCCACCCTAATGGTCCTCCATAGTTTATACGACGTAAAGACATTTACCATGGTCAGGCATGAAGTTGGAATAGTATCCCTCTCCATTGCTACATCAATTGCGTAGGTCCTACCAATAACCAAAATCCATACTAGAAATAAGGCCTTACCCTTACTAGAACAAATGTGAGAAATACATTGTATGCAAAAACACTCAGAAAGGTGGTGTCATACATATAAGGTACTCCATCCATCACGAGTGATATCCCTTCTCAACCAGAGGATGGGTCATGGACATGCTCATCTTCTGATCAATCCCTGCACCATTCACATATCAATAAGGCTCCCACAAGCCCAATTGCTAGAAACAAAATTATTAATAAGTAGCCGAGATGGGATTATCAAGTAGAGGAGCCCCAGGATCAACAACAGTATGATATTTTGATTGTGAGAATATAACTAACTAAGGATAATATACTAGTGATTTATTGGCCAATGGCCACTTCTCACTTCAATATAATATGAGAGTTCACTATGGAATCTATACATGAAATTCACCTCAATATATGGAAAAATATTCATCAGTTGAAAGAAAAATTCCAACCCTATAATGGGTATGCGGACAAATGTAAACATGTTAGGGATATTTTCTATGTAATTGAACTAGAAGCCCTCCTGTCCCCATGGTAGACATAATCAGAAAGGTAATAAAAAAACATGAAATGGTTTTCCTCTACACAAAACATAAGTTGCATCGCCTCATTGGTGCTGCCCTGACTATAGATCAAATTTAGGGATGGGGTGAACATGGAGCTGTACAAAATACCCCACAACCCATCTAAAAAACCTCATTGTAAATGACATCCTACAACGTCATAGCCTCGAGGAAGCAATCATGTGAAACCTTATCTCAAGAAAGATGGAATAGTCAACAAAAACTAGCTCGAAGTAAGTCTCAAAAGCATTATGACTGAAGAGATAAATCCATCAAAAAACATATGATTCAGGCAACCAGAAACACCCAATAGGTTTCCCAGGTATGGGAATCC
The DNA here is from genome assembly GCA_963277665.1 of Viscum album. Classification (NCBI taxonomy): domain Eukaryota; kingdom Viridiplantae; phylum Streptophyta; class Magnoliopsida; order Santalales; family Viscaceae; genus Viscum; species Viscum album. The sequence continues at coordinate 827,098,826 of OY728157.1, forward strand.
AACCAAAAAGCAATGATCATGTCTTCAAAAGGCCATAGACTCCTTTCAGGCCCAATTCCAAACTTATCATACACCCACACATGAGTACATGAAATTGAAAAGGTGGAAATAGTGGTTTCCACCACTACAATGTTGGTACAACCCCAACCCATAGGGATAGGGGAATTTTTAAATCAATATGACCCTATAAGACAAAAAAATCCAGTTCTTAGTGCATCGAATGATGAATAGGAACAACCCTAGACCACAGGGCTATGGCCATTTTTACCTCAGGTCCCCACACAGTGAACATCTGTCTTCAACCGTCTAAGAAGAATGATGGATAGAGGAGTCACACATTCCACCTCATCTCTTGGTTCATACCCTCTGAGACAAAGGGTCATTCAGTACAAGAACAGGGCTCCCTTTTGGCCAATAATCACCAATAAACCCAAAGAATACCATAGAATGGAAAGAGAATGTCCAACAGATGATGCATAAAGTCTTCCTAACATTCATTACCATGTATATCTCCCCAAGGCGGTATTTATTGGTGAAAATGGTAAATGTAAACCCCATGGATCTAATCAGAAATGGAATAGAGGGAGAGTAAGAAATGGAAGTCAGTTCCCTCCTAGTGCCTCCCACACTGAGCCTAATGTTTTGCATACCAGGAACTAGAGAGCTGTCCTAAATCTAGGTGCCCCTTAGGGAATTCGAGAATACCTCCTGTACAAAAACCCAATAAAGAGAATAAAAAATAAAAGATCTTCTATGACCCACCTTATCCTCCCCCTAGAAATGCATCCCTCACTCTCAAGGAAGGTTTCATCAAGTAGGAGGAAGTAATTAAAGCGATCAGGTGAATTAATACTGAGTTTCATCGAGGGATCTACCTTTCAAGATGTGTTACCCCATATAACATTAGCAGGTTCTCCCAGAAGAGGTGCCTTTGCCATAGGAACTCATCCCGGCATATGAAGCCAAGCTGAGAGGCTTGTCTAATCTGGCATCGGGACTGGAAACCTACTTAAACTTGGCCCCAAAAGGATAGAAATACTTCTTCCCATAGGGAATTCAACTAGAATATATTCAGGTAAACCCACAAATGATACCCCCAGCTGTGTATCCACCCCAAATTCCAACAGCGCAGACATGCCCAGTCTTGGCCACTGCCTCACAATCCCTAGGTCAAGCCCGACAGGATATGCATGATGGGATCTTGAAATCCTTCACGAAATTAACAGTTCCATTAGAAGCCTTTGAGGGGTGGAACACTCTGATAAAACTAGAGAACAAACCCTACCCAGAGTGGTTATGAAATTGTCTTCCATCACCAAACGTCAAAAACACTCTATGTCCAGTATTCAATGGATTAGAGGACTCCGAACAACATATAATTCACTATGCCTCTAATTTCGACCCCATTATGGGAACTCCAAAGCAGCAATAAGAAGTAAAACAGTGGTTCTTCGTACAAAACCTGCAATTCTATGTTTTGGTATTGTGTACTAGCCTACCATCAAATTCAATCAAAGACTTGGAGGTCCTATGATGATAGTTTCTCTTATAGTTTGGTTCAACGCTTCCTAAGATGATGGTAAATGATCTCTTGAACTGCAAATAACAAGAGAATGAAAGAGTCTTAGACATTATTGTCATATTGGAAGGCTAGAATTATTCCCTAAACTGGCCGCTTCCCCAGGATTAAATTATCTCCAAATGCATCGATACAATTTCGGATGAATTGCGAACACAGATCATCCTTGTGTACTAAACAAGTGGGTTTAGAGATTTATCTTCCATTTCCCAAAGGATAGAATATTCCTTGCAACATACTAATCTCAAGTCTTGAGTTTCCCCATTAGCCCATGGGAAAAGAACGGGAAAAGATGAAGCTGCTTCTGTCAATCTTAATCCACCCTAGGAAATGGCTCATGTTACGAGGCCCCCGCCAAACTGTGATGGACCCCCAAGATGCTAACAACCACCCCCACCTTGTCCCGATGAGTGACATGGTGATAAAATAATTCATTAATAATAATTAATAAATAATTCTTACTCATTCTGAGATGACCATGTTGAATGAAATTTCATAGACACTATAAATTGAAATTTTCTCCAGCTACCAGAGCCAAAACAAGTCGATGTAGTGGGTCTCGATGACCATCAACATTATTTTCCCTACCACCAAATAAGGGGATATACCATATTGTAATGATTTTTTTCATGTATCTCCTACAAAAGATGGTGGATTCTGGGAATGTTAAGTTGATCCCACCACCAGCACATGTGGTGTATGTTTCCACCATAGACTAATAAGAGGATGTGGAATAGAAAATAGTCAAAAACAAGAAGGATGACACGTTTTACAATTGGATGACCTGGAAGACCATCAATTGAGTCCATGAAATCCTCAAACCACATTTGAAACTACCATCCATGCCCCCAAAATCTCCAAATACAACACAACCATCATACTCGGCCCCACGATCCTATAAAAGATAGAAGAAATGAAAGAAAGAGAACAATGATGAGATGACACCAAAGCCAATTTCAATGTTGATGAATTCATAATTCATGCCTACAAACATGGTAAAATGGGTACCACCCCTTCAAATAGAACAACAGGCACTACCCTGCCAAATGGTACAACGTAACTTCGTCATCAAATTGAACTATCATAAGGATAAAGTCTTACAGAAACAGTGTCAGATGAAGAACTGATCTTCACCTCCATTAATGTGATTCACTTGATGGTTCCCTTCATAGATGGAGACTATTCCGATATACCAAAATTACATGTTCCCAACTAGAGAGCCATAGGAAGAGACTTTAGAGGCCGAAGGTTTTCTAGAATGCATGATCGTGGTAGGAGTCATATTCCCAATAACGCCATATGTCAAACCATTAAAATGGTAGAAACTCGCAAAAGAACCCTCTGACAGACACAATAATAACTAGATTGATCCTCAACTCTTGTAGGAATAAATCCAAGTCCAATTATATTGGAATATCCATTAGTGGAAGAAAAAATATCAAATCTCCTATGTCTTGTAGGCTAACTGGTTTGGCCAATCTCGGAAAGTACTACAGCACCACCTGCCCCAGCTATAGTGGATGAACCATCCACGTCAAAATCCCAAACCCCTAAAGTGTCTATGAAAGAGAAACCTAAGGACAGGATGAACCATCTTTTAGAGAAGATGTATGATATTCTAATGAAACTAGATTGAGTACCAGAGCATTTGTCAATCCTTGATGTATTAAGCCTGTTAGAAAATCTTCTGGAGGCACTCATCAAAGCCTTACTATGTCCCCTAAAATTCGAGCCGGAAATAGCAGCATTCGAAGTCTATCAGACATAGACCAATACTGTATAATGTCGCACCATCATCGCCTTCATAGATAGGGATAAATACGCCATCATGAAATGGAACATAAATCCCTTATATGTGTCCGACAAGATAAATGGAATTTATGTCTAGGGAATTTTCATTGACAACAGCTTTGGAGATACCTCCTCCTGCCGTGAATGCTTCGTCGGATAGGCTATAATGAAGACAATTTGACACCATTCACTACCACTCTATTGGGATATGAAATAATTGATCATAAATCATTGGGAATAATGAAGCTTAAAACGTAGATCATAGATATTATGTCAGATTCCATGTTCCTAGTAATACAAAAAAGTATGACCTTAAACGTCTTGTAAGAGAGCCCTTGGATGCAACAGTAAGCTACAATTCCTTCATCATCCCATCAGTGAATCAAGTATTTCACCAATAGAAATACAGGAAATTGTATGTAGAAAAATCCTCTTTTGAGTCATGTTATTCGCAATATATCAATGTAGGGTTCTTTGAATTAGAAGAAATTTTTTTCTTCAACCAAAGAAATTGATTGGATTACGACCCAGAATGGATTTGAAACAACTCCCACTGACCCCCTCCAAAATATTGGGGTATATTATGTATTACCCACCAACCAATTTGAATACATAAGGGAATGTCTAGATGTATACTCAATTGTCTTCATGATGTCCACCGTGACCACCATGTAAAAAGTCATAGAAAAGTGGGATGACTCCCATGATGTCCAGAAAATCCCTATAAATGTTGCTCCTGACCAGTCCATGGGACCTCATAGTAACCCTTCTCACTCATTAAACGAATAGATGATTTTTATTCCACCATTGGAGATTTCATCTCAAAAATCATATCTCCATTAGAAGGTGTACAATATGAATATGAAGAAGAAGAAGAGGGAGACCTCAAAGATACATTTCTATCATTTGAAGAAGGTGTATCCACCACAATTGATGAAAAAAAGAAGATAAATATGGGCACCAAAAATGACCCACGAACCACTTTGATATGTGTGGATATGCCTTTTGTGGAGCTGGAAGCATATAAATCTTTCCAAATGTAGAATCGAGATGTGTTTTCCTAGAACTACACTGAAATTCCAAGACTTGATCCTGAGGTTTCCACTCATCATCATGGAATACCAAAAGATCATCGTGGCAATAAGAAGGCAGCCAGGTGGACCCACCCAATGCATGTTGCGAAAATTGAGGCTAATGATGACAAGATGATCAAATACCCTTTCATGCAGGAGGTCTAATATCTGATCCAGTTGTCATACATAGTCCCTATCAATAATAAGAATGGATAGATTTGATTCTGCATTGACTTCAGGAAACGTGATCATCATTTCCCAAAAGACTATTTCCATGTCCCGATCATATAATTTTTTATCAATGCAACAGCTGGATATGAGGCCCTCTCTTTCATGGATGAATATTCTGGATATAACCATATCTAGATGGCTCGAGTAGATGAATAAGAGACTATTTTTAAGGCCCCACAGGGAGTGATTTGTTACAAATTTATTCCCTTAGGTCTAAAGAATTTTGGTTCCACATATCAACGCCCCATGAATCGCATCCTCAAGCACATCTTGGGAAATTGTGTCGAGTGTTATGTTAATGATCTAGTGGTTAAATCAATATAGCGCTTAAAAATCCTGACCAATCATGAAAACATCTTTATAAAATTACAGTAGAATATTTTAATGGTGAATACCCTAAAGTGAGCCATTGACATTACCTTTGGAAGATTCCTTTTCTTTTTTGTATGCCATCATGACAGCCAAGTCGACCCCAAGAAGACAAAATCCATCCTTGGCATGTCCCCACATTGTAACCACAACGAATTGAGAGGTCTCTAGGGGAACCATGCCTACATATAGAATTTTATAGTAAACCTAGCATGTAAATTCTTACCTTTCCCCAGGCTCATGAAGAAATGAATTATGTATGAGTGGGGTAATATTTTCAAAGAAGCATTCAACCATATCATAATATAACTCCTAATCTCACCAGTAGTGATGCCACCAGTCGAGGGGAGACCACTCATTTTGTATGTAACCACCCTAGAATGATCATTATACACCGTTTTGAAGTATAATAATGATTCTAGCAGTTTGAAAGACCTCTATTACCTCACCTGATCAATGATTGATTCTGAAACTATGTATTCAAAATTTGAAAAAAACTACCTAACACTAATCCTCACAGTTCAGAATCTTAGGAGTTACTTGTAGCACCATGGGGTCCAAATGGTCTCCTACTGCGATCCACTCAAATATATCTTTAATCATACCTAGCTAAATGGGAACCTATCATGATGGGTGTTTATGCTACAATACTTTGAAATGCGGTACGTGCCCCATAATTCCATCAATGTCCAGGAGTTATTATAAATCCTGGAAGATCACCCCTCAATGGAAACAATACCATTAGATGAAAAACTTATAGATGAAGAAGTTTCTTTCATCTAGGAGGACCCCCAGACATGGGAAATCTACATCGATGGTGCATCCTGAAGCCCCACTAGAAAAAGGATGGAGGATCACAAGCTAAACAAAGTTGGGATAGTAATTATACACATATCTACCGAAAATTCCATCCTTTCTGAATCTTTACTGATTTTAGAATGGTGTACAAATAATAAAGTAGAATATCAGGCCCTCATCATAGGACTGGAGCTCGAACATCATGTATAGGAAAAAAACTAAAATATAAAGGGTGATTCAGAGCTAGTAATCAAATAGGTAAATGGTTACTATGCCATCAAGAAATAAGTATGGGTCCCCATGATGGACCATGTTTGAGAACTAATGGCAGAATTCCCATCAGAACCAACATTGACCTATGTCCCCCAATCAAAAAATTCCTAAGATGATGCTTTGGAAAATGCAGCCACAACCTTGGCTGATCCAGACTGGGATGAAACAATCATTAGTATCACACACCGCCCGAAATTCTTCCCATTTATCAAGAGAAATATATAGAAAATAGATGAAAAAATTTCTGTTTTGGAGCCTTATGGTCCCACCACTGGATGGATGACACCCATTGAAAATTACCTTGGAAATAGGGAACTCCCATCAGATAGGGCTAAAAGGGAGTAGGTTCGAAGTTGGGTAGTCAATTATGCATTGTAGAATTGGGTAAAACAAGAAAAATTTCACTAAAAATGAGGCCTTTATAGCGTCCTTCTCAGTTGAGTTGATGGAGAAGAGACTTCTACGACCATGAAATAAGTGCACGCTATAGCTTTTGGAGTGCATAAATCAACAACCAAGCTCTCTCACTAAACCCAAAGGCTTATGTATTATTATCCAGCTATGATAATAGATTGTTCCATATTCACCAAGAAGTGTTATTGCGACCATGTTCATGCAAATTTCATACACCAAACCCCAGAGTTACCTAATACATCCATGTAATCCTGGCCATTGGATACCTAGGGAATGGATGTTGTGGGACCATATCCTCTTGCCACATCCAAAAAATTCACGTTCAAAATCACAGTGACCGACTTTTTTCATAATGGGTAGAGTCTATACCCCTCAAAAAAGTCGGGGTGAAAAACATTGTATTCTTTGTGAAGAGAAACATAATTTCTTTATTTGGTGTCCCTTATACAGTAAGGATGGACAAAAACTCTAAATTCTGCTCTATTGAGTTGGAAAATCTATACGAAGAATATGGAATCAAATCCAATCATTCATCCCACTACCACACAACATCCAATGGGCAGATAGAAGTTTTCAACAACGCTCTTTTCAATAAACTCTAGAAGATGGTTGAAAACAGATACAAAATCATGTCTAGACAAGCTCCATCATGATTTGTGGGATTACCGGACCATGACTCGTAATGCCACACAAGAGACCCCATACTCACTATATCAGTACACCCAATGGATTCCAAGACCCATGTTATCCCTCCTGGTTAATGTTGTCCTTGGAACTATGGTTTACGCCTTCTATCATCACTCACATCTATGGAATGTCAGAACACCCTGATTGTTATTAAATTAAAACCAATAATCATTTTTATGAAATCATAATTTTCATCACTTAATGACACTAAACTGCACAACATTAGGTCCCCACCACATGACATTAAACTGTGAGGCCAAAATTTTCCTTGTTGTATGAAGATAATCTTCATAGAAATGTTTTAAGCCTAAATCAACCTCTAATGTTGATTTTTTTCTTAGGTAATGACTCCAAATCCTTTTAATCCCTTATTTATCTCACCAAGAATAGATCATGTGAGATTAGAGATCTTAGTGAGAGATTCACTGTGACATTATGGAAAAACTGCCAAGGAATTTAGTCCTAGAAGCACAACCCTAAAAGGCATGTCACAGTTCCCATCTCTGTGAGGAACCCCATATTAGAGCCACGTGGCGTTAAATTACCATGTACCACATAGATGGGATAAACACCTAACCCTGCGTGTGATCCATATCTATTTAAGGGATACCTAATTCCATGAGTGAATCACAGACCAAATGTCCCCAATATGTTCAAATACACTCCTAACACACCTCAAAATCCATGTTCTAAGAGATCTTGAATCCCCATAATCATTCATGGATATCTAAGATGGAAGGCCAATGTCATGTGGACACTATTGTTTTACGATGCACATCATGCCTCGATGGATCTGCATATTTTCCCACAAAAATGTCCATGAATCAAAGGAAAATTTGTCTCCAGGAGACTCCTCTCCTACCTCAATATGCCCAATGGCTTCCAATCCTCGTTCCATCCCTCCCAATTCAAATGACCTCAAAGTCAGGATTTAGATTTTCCCCTTACACACATTCTGGATATATCAATATATGTGGGCCCCATTAATCTATAGAACCTTTCAAGGTTTCTAATTACACCCCATCCATATGTGTGAAGTTTATCCACATACAAAAAAGAGTTCCCCACTCATTTCTGAGTTTCCTTGAAGAATATCAGTTAAAATTCCCCTTTTTTATTTTCTGGGACACACCTTGTCAAAGGTCACATACATTATTCAAAAAGTTCCCAATCTTTATAATCCTTCATAACCATCAGAGATGGAAGGCTACTGTCTTACAGACACATTTGTTTGACTTTTCAAATAATTCCCATGGTACTCTGCATATATTTCCCCCAAAAATGGTTGTCAATCAAAGGATAATTCGTTATTAGGGGAGTACATTCCATTTTATGTACGCTTGGATGAAATTCGTGTCCTATTACACCCCTAGATTTGAAAAACATCTGGATAACGACATACATACCTTCCTCTTTCTAAATTCCCCTCACTTAAAAAAATCAACTGAACTGACAATTCACCAGCTTCTCCTCATGCAAGATAGAACGGTGTGGGAACATTTTCCAACTCAAAGACCATATGAATGCCCTTAATATTTTTGGACACCATATCATAGGCCAACCACCCAATGTGGCTCCCAACATCAAAATAAATTCAAAATGTTACATAACCCCATCGGGCCATCAGAGATGGAAGGATAGTGTTCTGAAAAAACCTCTAATTGACTATTCACCACATTCCCCAAAGGCACAGCATATGTTTCCCACAAAAAATTCCATCATTCAAAAGAATATTCATCATAATTAGAGTCATTTACTCCCTCCCTATGCCTTAAATGACTCCCAAGCCTCATAAATCTCCAAAATCACAATTTTAGGGTCAAGAAAAATTCTTAATCCTTGTCTAAAGGATATTAGAACATTCCCAACAGACCAATAATTAATTGGGACCCTACCCCATTATGTTTTGTCACAGTTGTTCAACCTAAAACATCAGTCATATGTTTGATTGGTAGGACTATAAACTGCCTGCAAAAAAAAGACACCATGCTTTCCAGGTGGAAAATCTATAGAAGGAACCTCAAGATAAAAGTCATGTATTGGTTCATTAAAAAAACTTTGAGCCATAAAAAAAAGAATAAATCCAGTTAGGTTAAAAAACCCCAAAGAGAGGCCTAAGGAAATGTCATGTTATGCCTGCTAAGACCATTCCAAGTAGGATTAGGAAACAATTAGCGTAATAATGAAAATGAAAAAAATGTTTTTGATGTTTTTACATAAAATATCAATAGTAGTTGAACTACTCCTGCGGAGTCTGGCGACTCAGACAAACAATTAGAGCTCGAGTTGATTATTTCAGTTTAATGGTTTCAATTCATGGTTTAAAATTAATACCTTATTAAAATGTTGTTTATATGATTGATCAATTGAAATGACTGAAAAAGAAAAAGAAGAAGCATTCAATTGAAAATTAGTACCAACATATTTCATAAAAATGTATGATGTGCATCCATATCCTAGATCCTCTCCTTGTAAGAAAGATAGTATCTTTACAAGAGACATTATACAGAGTTGTAGAGTTTCATTAATGATTGATGCGACTCCTCAACAGCTTGGATAATATTTAATAAATTCACTGTCTCATCCAGTTCACTCAACCATAGTACCTCTACAACCCTCATGAATTAGAGGCCAGTCCTTTATCCCTATTTCATTTTTAACATCACCCCTCCTCAATGGAGACTTTCACCTAGGTCTTCTACAGCTTATGCCACTCCATTTTCTGGAATTGTTGATCCAATTATAGGTAAAGATGTTCTATCAAGTAATATATCTTCATGAGTTCATTTTACAATTTTTCAACCATTCCAGCATGAGTGGTAGCTTCATCAATAATATTTTTCTATTTAACATTCAAATAAGCCACAAAATCTACAGCAAAAAGTAATGATTCAAGCGCACTAGGTGCTTCCTGAGTAGCAACCACCAACTTAATATATCATAAATACCATTATAGTTAAATCCATCAAAACCCAGGACCACAAACTGGTGGTGTAACATTGGAATTTTTACTAGCATCTCAGCCAATGGAATATGGGAAATAAATCTCCAAATGTTCCTTTATGTATTTTGTAGAGAGGGATGAAGATCGACCCATATTTCTTGATCACTCTCAGAATAACTTCCTAATGACGAAATGTAGTCATTATTGAACATTACTAGAGAGGTACTTGATTCAGTAGCTACTACATGGATCAGACATGCAACAACCTCGCCTCTATTAATTGCAGTGGAGGATAGAGTGGGGAAGTCTACCACTATTACTAAGTCTTTTGGTTGTGATTCTGAGGATTGGAAGGAGATGACTACACCTACCACCCCAGTAGATTTCCGACTATCTAAAACAGGTGGTGCTACATCTTCAATCGTCAGTTGCGCTATATGGTTACATAGGAATACTATATACCTAGAGTAATGCACGACCAAAATAGTAGCCCTTGAGGTGGCTCTCAAAAGGATTATGGTTAATATAAGGCTTTTAGGGATAGTAATTCCAGATAAGGATACCAGTGTCGAAATCCTAGGGGAAGGAAACATAAACCCTGTCAGAACTGAATACAAGGGAATGATAGCCCTCTCTAAATTTTTAGGGAAGAAATATCAGCCTCCCTGATTGTGACTTCCACAGATCCACCATGATCAGGCGTAATATCGGTTTTTGAACTAACTCCCTATATGTGGGAAAAATATGCTCGATCGAGATTGATTAGCTCCTCGACATTCTAGGACCTTCCAAGATACAGCAGGGCCATGGGTTCGACACCAGACATGGACCCTACTATGAAGAACACCCTGCCTCTCTCTATTAGATTCACAATAGCATGGTCATGTTAGCCCTAAAATTCTGGATTTTTTTCATTATTGGGGTATAGATTGTTTGAGCGGGATCAGGCACACTTGAGGGGTCAAAAATACCCCTGGTCTCTTCAAATGATCATGTTTTCTTGTTTTTGATAGCCTCAATAGATGGAGACCCTTCCTCATCCCTAAATGGTACTAGATCTATAGATGCCTAAGCAGTCATCATCTGGTTACCAATAAGACCTAAATCACTATACATATATGTATCAGTGATTCAAAAAGATAAGGGTACATGGTTCAACCACCACATGAACAGAAAATTACTTGTGATCCCCCTTCTAATACTCTTTGATAGTTCGGAGGATTTCTTGAGATTCTTTGATTGCTGGGGATATTGCTCATAAATAAGATCACCAAGTGGAGATGAAGGAGTAAATTCCCTAGAAGGGTCTGTAATGATGGCTTCCATGTGTTCTTAGGATCTGGGGGATCCCTCTACAGTACCCCTACTATTGATGGGGAGCACACCCCCACCACAATACCTTTGGGAAAATAAATCATGAGAAAGACATTTCTCGATATATGATAGGCCCCTTATAAAATATGATGGAATGGGGGAAAATCAGCTTCTCTTCAATAAAAGAATTTAAGTCCAGCTATTGTGGCCAAAACAACCTCTCCCATCTATAGTGGGAATACCTCCATCAATGCCGAGAGATCCAACTAGTAATTCCTATCTGTAGGAGTGTGGAGACACTTTTCCATTTCAATCATGTTAGAATCCACCTCATCAAGATTTTCATTGGCTGAAATACCGGTAGGAGCAATGGGTCCCCCATAACCCAAATGATCAAAGTGTTCCCTCTGAAGAATCCTCCACATATCTTAATTTGAAGCACACTCCCTAAATTCATCCCAGACAATCTAGGCATCTTGGAATGAAGTCAGAATTGGGGTGGATAGCGCTGGGGGATTGGAGATAGGAAGTGGATATGGATTCGATAACCGCAAATGTTTCTCAGGTGTCCCTGCAATCTCAGGAATTCAGTAAGAGTAATGTTTATGAGGCGATTGTAAGAAATAACAATCATTATTTGTGGCAACCACAATAGGTAAGGCAATGAAATTGTCATCCTCATCAATGGTTCTAGGTCACAACATGTCAAGTACCCAATGCAGGCACATATGTATTCCACTTTGGGAGTGGATTAGGGTCTCAAGGTCCTTAAAATTGAAAATCACTATATCTGGATCCTCTTTAAAATAGAGGTCAGCTCATGCTGACACATAAACAATGCCAGTAAGGGAAACTTCCCTAGTCTGGAGGAGCTACCATAAATCAAGAGGGGATTAGTCACAGGTAGATGGATGACCATTCAAAAGTTCCCAATTCCTCTGGACCAATAGAAAATCACCCTTAGGGGGGATAGATGGTAAACTCTTGGCAATAGCATCAACAACTTGTTCGACTGCCCGCGAGGTCACAACCCCATTTTCACCACTTTCTTGGGGGGATCCAAGAGGAATTTATAGAAATTTTACGTGTAAGGAGTGTTCAGTTAGTCCATTTTACTTCTCTTTTCCTTTCACCTTGGATGCCTTCAATGTGGTCACAATAGGCACTAGGTCTGCTAACTGGACATCGAGTTATGATTTAACCCAGGTCTCAACATATTTTTTGGTAAGGAAGGGAACTGAATCCCTAGGATCCAAGAGTCTATAATGGATCTGGGTGTCCTCTCGGGTAAACATTAACCATAGTTGATGGGATATCATCATATGTTTTTCCTAAATAGCATTGTTGAAAGTAGGAGTGCCCAAATTCTGGACATAGTTGAATTGATTACAAAACCTGTAGGGTTCCTAGCCCTTATAAATATGCTCCCATACAATACGGGCAACTATGATTCCTTATCTAAAAGATAATAAGTAACCCATGTATATGATGTTTTCATATAAACTATTTTTAATTATACCAGTAGGGGAATCAAAAGGGTAATAAGGGAAATGTTCGTAAATGATGAGATAATCACTTAAGTCCGGCTCGTTCTTTTCATTTTTCTCCTATTGCTTATCCTTTGAATCCCATGCTGTAGGCATGACCCCGTTGGTGCTCTGAATGTATAGTTGGAGGGTGGAATGTGAAATTGGTACGGAATTGATGAATGAATAACCACATATATGGGCTCTCATCCAGCCCAAATAATTTGGTACGGAGCAGTCACCTGATAAAGTGGCCCCCTCGCTGATTTGACCTCATAGGTGGTAAATTGTGTCCAACACTAGGATATCAAAATTAATACATATTATAGTGGATAACTGAGTTTCCATGATAAATTTTGAGGCTCTTATGCCACAAGATTCCCACACTGGTAGGAGCCACCCACTCAGAAACATGGCCAATAAATCCGCCAGTCAAAATAACCGATTGACGTCACGGTTGATCCTCAATCCCCATTTCTAAAAAGTACCCTCTTTAAGGGTGTTCAAATATGTTCTCGCTCACCTATGTGTTTTTTTTGTAGAATAAACCGTAGATCTCTGTGGATGGGGATCTAGACTAGTATGATTAATAAAAGCGCCAAACCAATCATCAAAAGAAATATCCTTCTTTGGATAGGGATCAATTTCCTTCAGAAACACCTTCACATGGACAATTAGTTTCTTGGATTGGGGGGGGTTCTTTCTTAATCATCCCAAGCAGATGAAGGAGGAAGAAATTCATCATAAATGTCCATGATGATAGGGACTCTCAAAATTATCCATATTTTGCAATGACTGATGGCTACCTCACCATGGTTCATGCGAAAGGTATTGGTGTTTGGACACCACATATTTAGGTGTTTTGAAATAAGTTGAGTAAGATGATGATTGTATGTATGAGAAACCAAAGAGGGATCATATAGTCCCACAATCTATAGCTCGGTTCAGAATTCTTCGCTACTCTGGCGAACCCAAAAAGACAACCCCAGTACAAGCCAAACGAGCCTCCTGGGCGAAAGACCTACCAGGATAACCAACCATGATACACATTCACTATATCCTTCCTCAAAATTCTTTGGTAGATGTGTGCTGTTTGGTGGGGCTTTTATTTACTCCCTCCAAAGTTTGAGGTGCATAATTCAGATATGACCTGGAGGTAGTATCTCTCTGAATGTACCGCACCCTGGAAGAAATAAATGACTTCAGAATTGAAGTATTAATTATCCATGTGGTAGGCTGACCAATCAGATTTAGTGATGGGATCACTGTGTCAGACAGTAGACCAAACCCATAAGAAGGTAGCCTATCCGAAGATGGTTACTCCCATTGGCCCACCATAAGTAGATTCACCCCAGATTAATGAAATGGAACAACCAGAGTTTTTTCGTTGACCAATGATACCATATTCATCGATATTTCATAGTAGTAGAACGAGGGGCAGTAATAGGAGCCTTCGATGGTATAAAGACGTCAGCAGTAACCTGTGAAGCATCTATTTTATTCTGCCTAGGAAGATCCGGGAGCTGAACAAATGTCAGTCCAACTATAATTGATTTGATAATGGCTACAAAGGAACAACTTATGGAATTGAAATATATTCACATTTGGATTAGTGTACTGATATCAGAAATAGTATGTGGATGGCATGATATGCATAATCCATGATACATGAAGGAAACCCCGACTACGACTATGGTACATGTATGTATTTCACCGCGTACAACCATAGTATGCTAACCATCCGTGAGGCACTGGCCCATAGATCATTGGCCAATGAAGAGAATGGTTCATGGGTGGTGGATACCATGAAACTAGTACTCATTAAGTTCATTTTCAAAGTCATGGGTTAAAATTTTATGTTCATATTTTCAGTTCTTAAAGTTCAATTCACCGCATCCAGATCGGTATGAGGACATGATATCATCATTGTGTTATCCAACACAGAATCCAGATTTTAGTTTTAAAATTACACAATGATGTTTTTGAAACCCAAAATTTGGTACGTGGATGGAGTAATGGAGTAAATTTGGGTTAATGGCTCGTAAAAAGCAGCTCACAAACATGAATTTTTTACGGATCACGATACACAAATGCAGAGGAAGATGAGGGAATCTAAATCATTTTTCTCCATGAGAAATGGTAGCACAAAAATGAAATGTGCACGTATATATAGTTTTGGTACCCTCTTACCAGGATCATCTATTCTACCACAAACCATTTTAGTGTAGGACCGCTTCTAAATTGGAATAGTCTCCTTTTTGGTCAAAATGGATCCCATTCTGATGGGGGCCTTTTTAAGGTCCTAAAAACTCTTCCACGGGAAGATAGTAGCCCCAAAATCTCTTTATTGAAAGAATCAAGTACTACAAAAAGTCTAGTAAGGTGAATGGACTCAAATTGAGGTGAAGATTTCAGATGAAAATGATAGAATTCACATTTTCCACGGACTGCATGGATCTCAAACCACTAGGTACACAGAAATATCTCCAAGACTGTGGCTCGTGGAGCGATGGCCAACAAACCCAGTGGACCACAAACCGTGTCGCTGAAGGACTCATGTGTGAGAAGCCCATCTGTGTACCATCTTGTGGACTAATCAGTTTGTGGAAGATGAAAATGGGCAGGGTTACACGAACCATTATCATGAACCTTTTCCTCTTTAAATCCCAGATTTATCGAGTCTTCTATAGGTCAGAGTATCTCTATACGGGTCTCTACAAATGGTGATGCATGCCTAAAAGATACTATTTCCCCGATGCTCTATAAAAGGAGAATGAAATGAATTGAGATAGAGAGGATTAAAGCTTTAAGGGGACTCATAGTTAGGAAGAATTATTTTAGATAATATTTCTGCTTCAGTATTGATTCATCAGTAAAGCCCAAATTGAGATCCAATCTCTTCATTGGTACAACTGACCCCAAATAATAAAATGGGGGAAATTAATTAGAAAAATAGAACGACAAACCTAAATGGTGGAACCGGGAACCGTACACTTCTCAAGGAAGAAAATCCCATGAATGATAATCCTTTGTACTCTTATTCAATATGGTTCTCTACATAGTGTTCCACTATGAGAACTGAGCCCGACACCCCATCCTGTATCAGTATGAAATTGAAACCCAAAGAAATGTAATGGGTCGTGTACCACTATTGTATGTGGTTGTCTATAAACCATCACGCATTCCTCCTCGGTACTCATACGACACCTCTTCCCACATACCATTATGGTATGCAGAGTCTCCCCTACCCCGCATAAGAAACCTGTACGCATAACGGGATATTTTTTGGTTTTATTTCCTCCAATTCCATCCTCACCCCTCTACTTCCGTCCAGTCCCCCATAATCCCTATGTGATACAGTCCTCCGACATTAGGTAAAAGTCTCTTCCAATGCCACTGAACCCGTATGATCAGGCCATCAGGTGAATCCTCGCACCCCTTTAAGTATACATTCCCATGGTAAGTGGAGTCACGAAGGCTCTCCCCACAATAGTTTAGCCATTGCGAATGTCTGTGGGTCTACATTCCAATTTAAACCCTGATTCCAATCTTGGGATGCCGCTATGATACTCCCCCTTCTAGGGATTAAGGGTGATCACTTAATTTTTCTTTCAATGGGGAATAGTGATCAGTTTAAGGAGTTATGTTCGCTCCTCATTTGATAAGGAAAAATTCCCCCCCTTCCTAGAATATATTTCGAAGCCCTCTAAATAAAGGAAGTCCCCAATCTTCTGAAGATGAGATGCATGACTTTTATTTTCATTTTACAGGGAATTGTTCATCGATCTATTTCATTTACCATGGTCCCCCAGACTTATCTTCCGTTGGCTCTCCCTCTCCCACCAAAAGAAGAGGAATCATATTGTTGGTTTGATCTCTCACATGCTCATTTTTTTCAAACCGAGCATGAATTGCAAGGTCTTAGAGGTTTGTGATGATTATAACATACACACAATTCTAAACTACAATAACTATGATTCTTGATCAAACCAAAATACATAGAACGCTTTCTTGAAGGCCCAATATCAAAAGGGTACCCTTCAAAAAGGGTTCACACTACCATGACCCCCTAAATGGGAATCATCCATGCATAAGATCTACACAAATATGAACTATGAGAACTCTATTTCTGGATAAAACCAAGAAATGTAGTATGCCTACATATAGGCTCGAGCCTAAATGGGTCCCCTTCAAAAAGGTTTTAACCAGTCATGCCCCCTCAAATTGACAGCTTCCACTCTTTTTCCCCAACCCTTCTGAACTATGAGAAGTATGAATCCTTATCAAACCCGGATATGCAGGATGCCCACTCAAAGGACCGATTTCAAAAGGGTGCCTTCTCATAAATGGTACACACAACCATGTCTCCCCAGTGGGAAACATCAATACATAAGCCTTACATAATTACGAACTATGTGGGTTCTAATTCCTCTCATGAGGATACATATGAAACCCATATTATGAGTCTGATCCCAATATCGATTCAACATCCATCCCCGTAGATGATGATAAAAACTAGAGCACCATATTGTATGGATGAAGTCAGCAATACCTCCATAGCATCAAACATATACATGCCTATGATGATCATGCAAACCAAGGGTATCCCATGGACACACTCTTTGGGAATGAAACAAGGATTACTGATCATATGATGAAACTAAAATATATAATAGCGTACCATAACATGAAATAATCCTCCACCAGAAGGGTGTGATGAGCCTGAATTCCCATCCTCTCAACCAATAGAGTCCTCAAGTGTCGTCGGCAGAATCATCAATCAATGATCACCAACCTTTGGAAATAAGGTCCATGGATCATGGATACCATGACCGTTAAGTGTTTCTCGATCCACAAATAAACCCACTAAAAGGCCATCTGAGGAAGTTATATCAATGGAGGATTGATTTCACGATTACTTGACCACACACAATTTCCCGTTGGGACCGACTGACTATGGGACCTCGTTCACAATGCAAAAGGGGTGAACTGACCAGTCCCCATAGGGTTATTCCAACATTATTTTAATGGATAATGACGCAAAATGGTTCTAAACAAAAAATGGTGAATCTGACAGGAATTCATCTATAGAAAATCGTATTGATGATGAACCTCATCAACCCATTTCACCATCACCCAAAATGCACCACATCGGAGGTAAAACAAAAACTTATGATTAAATTTTGATTATGTTCTTATCAACTTAGAAAACCTTACCCAAATAATAATGAAGTGTCTTACCATTTACTATTTATATTGTATTCTTAAATGAAACCATATTAAGTTAGTGTTAAAGATATGAGAATGTTATATATTGAAAGATCATGATTCATCTTTTAATTCACAAATATTCAGTGTAATAATCATCTCAAAAATTTCTTACATAACTTTATCCTCATAGGATTCTCAGAGAGTAGAAAAACATTAAAAACAACCATGTCTTGATGTTCTTCCACAAATTATTGGAATTTGATGATAAAATTATTAATCAAACATCAAATATGACACACATGAGTCTTCTATAAGATTCACTCTCAGCATCCCTTCCTGTGGAATCTCAATAGGTAGTGGAGACTCCATCACATATGATTTTTTATATCATTTTACTTTTTATAGACACCATTAATACTCTTGGAAATTTGTTTTGGTGATGAAATTATCTTTTTATTGAATTAATCATAGTGAACTTGTGACATTCTATACATTATTATATCAAATCTGTAATTTATATTATTACTTTATATCGATTAAGAATTTTGATTATATATTTTTTCCACCATTTTATCGAACTCAAGTGACTCTGACTACTATATTTGGAATACCCAGTCGCTCAGTAATTCTAGTAGAAAATATTAGTAAAACCTCTCCTCTTAATCCAAGATATGAGTATTTCCTTACATATAAAATTTCAAGGAAGGTGTTTGACTGTCCAACATTATTAACCCTTGGATCCTTGAAATGTTCATTGGTTTCTCAACTTCTAGAAATAATAAATAATATTTCTTTAACTCTTATCTTATAAAGTGAAAAAAATATAGCTATATAAATGAAATTTATATAATATTTATTTATAAAGAAAAATAAATTTAATAGGAACTCCCCGGAAGTAAGAGGCACCCTCAACATTGGCCGATGAGCACCTCCTAAATCTGGTTTTGTTCAAATTTAAAAGGTGGAAGGGGTTACGACATAATATTACTTTGATGGGGTTTTTTCAGGAATGAGTTCATTTTCAATATCATATGAACATATTATGTGATCACACGTTCAACATTACTAGGAAATAAATTGAAGTCATCCACCACACGTCATTTTGATTTAATCTATACACCATTTTCTTATTATTTTATGTGTTCTCATAAAATTTCATATTCATAAAAAATATTAAAAGATGCATAAATTAAATAAAAAAACAATAATCATGATATTTTACTTATAGTTGAACCATTCAGCATGAATGGATCTACATGGACCCTTGGGGTAAGATACTGGTTCCATGTTTGACTTGTATCATAACTCGAACCCCACTCAAAATATTTGCATCTGGTCCAAGAATTCAACCCCTCTTAGTGGTGTCTTCATGTTCATTAATCTTCACTATAATACACAAAAACTCTTATGTTGGTTTGGATCTATTAAGAATGAATAACACATATTCAACACATCTTTCATTACACACACACCATTATACATGTAAGGAGGATGTCATATGATGCACATTCCATTTATTTAATTAATTATTGAAAATATAAATGACTTGAAACAAATAGTTAATAATTTAAATTCATACAAACATTGGGTTATCTTGATTGTTCCAAAAACCCCTTCAATGAAGTTACAAGACTATATTGAGCCTATAATGGGATGAAGAGATCAGGCAGGGCTTGACCTAGCTCCACCTATGTTGGGATAACCGATCTTTCCCAAATGTTTTCTAGCTGTAGGCACCCTATGTGCACTATTCAAGATGATGTGAGGGGAAAGTTGGTTAGCAGGACTATTGAGTGGGGAAGGTTGAGTGGTGAGTGGGCCAATTTTGGGACCAGTATGTAGGAGGCTAACATGGTGGAGTTACTAGAACTAGGGGGCTTCAATGTGGTAGGGTGTGATGATTTGGTTTCTATTGCTAGTGGGCTAGTGTCCGGGAGGCTTAAAGGATGGGGCTGAGTGGGAGGATAGACGGTTAGGATGTGTGAGAGGTCGTATGATGGGAGGTCGGTGCTGGGGGACTAGTGTACATGAGGTTAAGATAGAAGGTTTGAGTAGGAGGCTGGACACTGAGAGGTTACTTCTTGGGGTGGCGGAACTGTAATCAAATTCTTGTAATTTATGTTTTTTTAACCAGTACAGGGGCAAGAACATGAGCTCGTTTATTTTTTACCCGTTTTGACATCCAGCATAGAAGATAACCACTTTCTATCCATGTCTTTCCTCTGTAATCTATATTTAGTTCCAACAGCCACATACCCTTTTTTATTATTTCAACCATTTTAAAATCATGAATTTTTTAAAAATATTCAAAATAAATTTAAAATTTTTGTAGAATTTGACCATGGAAGAAAAAATCTATTTCATCCACTAGATTCCTCGCTGGATTACTGGAGTTCACCAGAAACTATTTTTATTGAACCATACAGATAAATTATAAATTGTGTATAAAAATATGTTATTCATCAAAAAAACAATATTATTAGTTTGGATCAAAATTTTTATCTTCATAAGGCCATATTTAGGCTATTTGATATCATATTGGATCATAGTTTCTAATGATGATACAGGATATTCCCATATTCTTGAATATAATACACAATTAATTATTATTTTCATAAAAAATCATGTGACCCCTTTGATACCAATTTACGTTACTTAGAATTTCAGTGGAAGTAGATTCTTTGGGGGTTCATGTGTTTTAATCATCGATCATAATAAACATTTCATTTCCAGTGATGTTTATCCTAGTGACAATTCATTGGATTCCACATAAATATTTCATGCATGAAAAATAAGTCAAAAATTTCCTCAATCAATTTTATGGCATGTCTCAAAAGCACTAGTCATTGGAAACCATTTCTTAACAGAATAAAATATAGATCCATCTGTATTTTATAAACAAACTTTTAATGTCTATGGGAATATCAATTATCAATATCTGGGTGTTAGTGTGGATATCTTATGAATTCGTCAACATTCCAAAAATCACAACTATGATGATCCATCGATTCAGTAAGATAATCTCATATCGGTTGCTTATATTATTAGATTCATTCTCTAGGAAGCGGGATAGAAGAGATAGAGGATCTAAAAATCTTGTAGTGAATAGTACTCCAAAATGATTTCCTCCTCACCCTTATATAGTGAGATAAAATATAATTGGAAAAGAATCCATTAAAACTCCATTTTCATTACCCAACAAATAATCCATAAAAGAAATTTTAGGACCACCTATAGTTTTAATAAACATAATTTATATAGTTATCAATTACATGAAATAAAATAAAATAATTATATGATAAAATTGAACAATAAACTTGACTCAATATTCCTGCAATTATTGAACGAATCTAGAATATTAAATATTATTTGATCATGAAATATTTTCCAATGAATTTTCATAATATATTATTAATACCTTTAATTCATAAATTAAATTACAATTATTATAAACTCAAATAATATGAATTTATAAATTTCAGGGAGATTTTTCCAATATACACATCTCTCAGAGCACGTCATTGGGACCACCATGTTATATACTTCTATTCATTTAGAATAGTTCAGAAATTCAAATATTCCATGTATGTTAGTCTCTAGTTCATTATCTTAATAGCAATGAATAATAATCATATTCATGGAATAATGTCTATAAAACCCCAATGCCTCTCAAGAGATAATGATTAGTCAAAGAAATGACAGCCTCCTATAAACAGATGTTGTGAAAAATAATCTTTTTTTGGTGATATCTCATAAACTAGGACATGAAAACCATGTCATCAACATTTCATGCTCTATTATTAATTATCCTTACCTGATGTAATTTACTTATTCTACAATTTAAATTTATTTAGTGAATGTACAACCATCCTAATGAAACTGGCCTAAGATATCACTTTCTTTCATAGGAGGAAAATTATCTGTAGATTATTAAATAAATTTCATAACACTAATGGAACACCCAACCCAAGCTATATCTCCAATAAATAAATGTAACAATTTTGGCCTTACATGAATGTACATGATTAATTATTATACCCTTATAGTAATCTCAAGTTAGGATACCATTACACATGTTTTCATTTAGAAAAAATCAATGACCCCAAACATATGGGATGTTCTTATTGGAAAGTCATTCCTCATGACCTCCTCTTCTCATGATAAATAAGTGACAACATCATTAGAATAGGTCTCAATACTTATGATCCCCAACACCTCATAATCACACATAATTTTTATCCTTTTAGCATGATATTTATAGAACATATAATATAAGATAAATATTATTTTCATGGTATCTCTAGGTTCTCATTAAAGTATTATAACTGCTATAACATTTTTATACAAAATATAATCTACGGAAAATAACATATAAATAGTGGATGAAGAAAAATAAACACTATTTTGGTGAGTGTACATCACACATAACTCCATATATAGAAAATATTGTAATAAAAAATAACTATTTTAGGTGGTTATAGGGCACACACTTTTAAAATATTATCATTCCTAAATAAAAATGAATTACATGTTTTGAAATTAAAGATGGAAAATATAAACCAAACTAAAACTATATAAACAACCTGTACCCATACACCTGGATTTCATTTCAAAACATATTATTTATATATTTGATTTGATACTAGGTGATGTGACCCAAATTTTACCATCCATAATAACAATATCAATAGCCAAAATTTATTCATTTATATACTTAATAAATTTTTATATTAGAGTTTTGGAGAATTTTGAAGAAAAAATAACTTAAAAACACATATCCTTGTCATTTAGTGTGTAATTTTTCTCACTAAACCAAGTATTTATTATTTTATCAGATGCATTTAAAATCTGTAAAAAAAATCCACACATAATTATCTTCAATACATAACTTACATAATATCATTCTTCATAACCTAAGGGAATGGAATATAATTACCCTAACGTTTTACATATGACATTAAATGATTTTATTCATAATTATACATCAGAGTACAATCCATGGATCAGGAATTCTAGTGTATTTTTAGACTAGGTACATAAATCATAAAACATGGGACAAAAAAATTCTTTATTTAATCTCCATAATAATATGCTAAATTCCTTTTATCCCTAACATCTACATAGGGTACCCTACAGAAAACATGAAAAAGGGACAAGACAAAAAGGATAGTAAGGTAATGAACATAAGGATACATCGTAATCACATGAGTTAGGTGGAATGACATAATGATATCAAAACCATGGAACACATGAAATCATATTATATAAACAAGGGATCATATAAGAATGAAATCTTATATATGTGGCAGAAACATAAAACATGTCATTAGTATGAGTCAAGGCTAACCTCCAATCCTGTTTCCCATAGTAATACAGGTCAATGATAACTTCCAATATTGTTTCCCATTGTATTATGGGTCATGTATAACCGCCAATCGCGTTTCCCATAGTATTACGGGTCTAGGCTAACTGCTAATCCTGTTTCACATCGCATCTCTTGAGACTTAACATTAACCTATGCATTGGAGCACTATCTGGGCGTGCCCATCGTATATTTCAGGAATATATTTTCTACATAATTAATCATAGATAATCAATATTACATAAACATAAGGGTTACCCATGGAATTATTTGGGTACCATTATCAAGAAATAATGCATAGCCAATGAGCATATCTAGAAAGAGTACAAGAAATAAATGAATTAGAATATACAGGGACTTTCAGAATGAAAAATATGAATATATCATGGAATGTGATGTCAAATAAAAGTGAAAACATTTAGGAAATTTATTTGTGAAATTTTAGAATTAAAATACATTTTTTATGTTTTATGAAAAATACTATAGAGATTTTGAAATTTGGAAAGAGGAAAATCATTATTATAAAAAAAGAATTGAACCAAGAAGGTTTTCATATTGAAAATACTGATTTTTATTATATATTGGTTTCTTAAATTATATGATATAGTGCACTTGAAATTGGGTAAAAATTATAGAGGTTCCCTTAAAATAGGTATGATTATCAGAAAGTGCTAAGAAGGGAATCTTTCAAAAACAAATATATAACAAAAGAGAGTGATGAAATGGTCTTGATATTTTTTTTGTAAAACTATAAAAAAATTAGAATATTTGCATAAATAGATAATATAAATCCATTTTATATAAATAATGATAAGGAAACCCAAAATAACAATGGATGTTCATGTAGAATTCATTATGGTTTATCAGTATGGGGTCAGGTGTACCTAATTGGGCTTGATGAGAGATAAAAGGGGTTTATAATCACTCATAAATCATGTGTGGAGTATGGGGGAGTTGATAAATCATACCCCAGTCATTTTTAATTTCATATAAAATTTCATAGAATAGAGGACATCTTGATTAAGAGTGAAATGGTGAGGATCCCTTACCTTATGTTCGATGATGATCATTATTTTAACATAATGACCTGAATAATAAAATTATGTTTATTAATTAATAACTCTATACAATGTTATATATGAATAATAATTATTATACTAATTTTATGTTTATTTATAACCGTTTTTATTGTTTATGAGGTTCAATTTCATTGTTTGGGTCTGTTTGCTTAATTGGTTTTAATGATCAATTCACTTATATTCATGTTCGGATAAACATGTAAGATGAAAGTGGTTGTCTAGAATAGAAGATGTATGTTATTATTAAATATATAATATATTAAATGGTTATAATAATTCATTCTTATATTGGTATTTATGATGAATTCTAATGTAACGCCTAAGTGATAACCATTTTGGTTAATTGGTGGATTTGATTACAATGAACATGTTTGTCTTTAGAAATTAACAAAAATTTTACAAAAGGATTAAATAACCTTCACTAGGATATATTAAATATATAATAATCTATTTCAACCATAACAAAAATTTTTTCATGACCAGTACTAAAGATGATAATAGAAATTGATAAATTGGTGTCCTTGAAAGTGCTAAATTAACACATCTCAAATGGTGTTTTCATTTATTTTAAAAAAAATATTTGGAGAGGTGAGAATATAATGAAGTATCCCATTAGAATATTCATATTAGAGTAAATTTATGTTACAGGAGTTATCATACCTTTTGGCTGAAGGATGGTGAGGAAAGAAACAAAAAGAAAAGAACACAAAAGAAATGAAAGAATTGGAAAGAGGAATTTACCTCTTGAGTCTACCTCCATTGAGAACCATGTAAGGTGAATGATTTTAGTATTTTAAATGTACCAGGGGGATTTTGATGCATGGGGGGAGCTTGGGGAGATATTTGGGCCGAATATTTGCAAGGAACAAGGCATGAGAGGATTGAAGAGAAGAGGGTGTCAGTGGGGGTTTCTATAGTGGGGGAGAGGAGGCTTTTCATAAAATTTTAATCATTATTTTATTAATTTACCTCAAGACTATAAATAGTGATGATTACATGAACAAGAATAGTAAATGGGTCAAGTGAATTCTAAACAAGTGTGGTGACATCATCCACGGTTCAAGTAATAGTCTATTTAGCTTATAATGTACATATATGATAAATTACTATATTTTACTATTCATTAAAAATTCAAGTTTATCCGAAAAATCTCAAAAATTCACCCTAACCATTTTTCGACGTGTAGAATCCAAAAAAAATTCCATTTTTCAAAAAAAAAATTAATTATTATTACTTTATTATTTAATTAACATAATAATTTCTTATTAAAAAACTTGTTTTAAAACATTAATTTGCTTATTCTAAATTATAGCTACATCATACTTTCACTTGAATATTATATATATACTATCATAGGAATGTTCACTATTAATTAGGGTATATCACTATTCATAAGGTTATTTACTCTTCATAAGGATAGGTTTCTATTCAACAAAAATTATGTTTTTCCTTTCGGATTCCAAATAAATTACTGATCACAATCGTGTATGCCAGATTTTCGATATTCCAAACATAGAAGTGACAAAATAATGTTTAAAGGTCAAATATAAATTAGTAGTTCATTTTGTTGTGTTTTCATGTGATTATTTTAAATATTTTTTAGAAATTAAATTCCATTGGATCATTACAATCTTCCCCCCTTATGAAATTTCTCCCTTTAAATTTCGTTTTACATTATAAGCTATAAACAGGTGTAGGTACATTTATTTCATTACCTCCTCTAGTTCCCATGATGCCTCTTCATACATACTGTTTCTCTATAGTACCTTGAACAAGTGAGTAGTATTTTTATGTATAACAATATCTCTATGATCCAAGATCTTTGTTGGAAACTCCACATAAGAATGAGCATCCTTTAACTGTACCACCTCTGAAGATATTACATGTGAATGATCATGTATGTACTTAGTTAAGAGGGATACATGGGATATATCATGTACTTTGGCCATGGTAGGTGAAAGTGCTAGTCGATAGGCCATATCCCAGACACGATCAAGAATCTCAAAGGGATCGATATACAAAAAACATAACTTCCTATTTCTTCCAAACCTCATAACCGTATTCCATGGAGTTATGCGTAGAAATATCATATCTCCAACTTTGAACTCATTGACTCATCAATGATTATCTGCATAACTATTTTGTAATCATTGGAATACCATGATATGCTGATTAATATATTTCAACTTGTCCACCATTTATTTGACCATTTCAGGTTCTAATAGCTTAAACTCACCTACTTCATCCCAACACATCAGTGTTCTTCACCTTTTCCCATAAAGGGCATTATATGGTGCCATTTAGATAATTGAGTGGAAACTATTATTGTAGGATAATTCAACCAGAAGAAGATGTTGGTCTCATCCTCCTTTGAATTCCATAGAACATGCTCTCAACATATATTCAAGTGTCTGAATATTTCTTTCAGATTGGCCATTAGTTTGAGGATTATAGGCCATACTGAAGTTTAGTAATGTTCTTAGAGCCTGTTGGAGACTTTTCCAAAACTTTGAGGTGAATCTATATTATCTATTGGATACAATAGATAGTGGTACCCCATGTAGCCTTACCGCTTCTTTGATGTATATTTGTGCAATTTGATCCAATTAGAAGTCCTATCGAATTGAGATAGTGTGAGATATATTTGTAAGGCGATCCACAATGACCCATATAGAATTGTATTCTCTATATGTCCTTGGATGTCCAGTGACAAAGTCCATGGTAATGTTATCCCACTTCTAAGTTGGTATGGGTAGTGTTGGAATCATCCCCTTAGACTTTTTACTTTCTTCATTAACTTGCTGACATACTAGGCACTTTGATGTATATTTTGAAATATCCCTTTTCATATTGTCTCACCAAATGTTTTCTCATAGATCTCAATATATATTTGTGCTCCCTAGATGGAAAGATAATTTCAAGCTATGTGCATCATTCATAATCTCATTCTTTATCTCAGGATTGGATGGTACACATAATTTTGACACAAATATTACAACTCCTTATCAATTTTAAAATTGGAGGATTTCCCATTTCTGATATCTTCCACATATTTTTTTTAATCCTTTATTTTCTTCATAAGGGATGGTTGAGAAACCATTTGAGAAAGGATTTATGATGTTCCTCCCTTAATGAATCCCATTTCCATCTTCTGAAAATATAAGAAGATCAGATTCTATTCCACTGTCATCATTGATAAAGACGTAGGATCATTTCTACTTAGAGCATCTTTTGCCTTATTTTCCTAATTAGTATGGCAGTGGATTGAGCAGTCATAATCCTCGATGAGATCTATCCATATTTTTTGGTTCATATTAAGCTCTTTTTTGTGAATATATAAATGAGACTCTTATATATCGATACAAATCTCACAGTTCTCCAGATAGAGATAATGATGCATGATTTTAAATTCAAAGATCACTGCCGCCAACTCCAGATCTTGCATACGATAGTTGTGATCAAGGTTTATCAGTTCTCCTGAGGCGTAGGCTATTAGTTTTTTATTTTTCCTCATATTACACTAAAGGGAGACGGATAATATTTTCAATAAAAAAATTCCCATAAACTCAAACATTCGATATAATACTGATATAACTTTTCCTTAATGATATAATATCATTTTAGGTGGGGACTCAATGTTATTAGAAAACATGAAATATATATTAATAGTAAATGAATTAAAATACATTATGACATACAATAATTTTAGGTAGTGCTTACATGTAATTTATTCATCATTATCCACCATATCGTAGGGCCTTCAGTGATCCCTTGATCATGGATATTGTTGATGCTCATCATGCTACTCCTCCCTCACAATAGAGTATCATATTCGATAATGTCCAACTTCTCAACATTTTTAAAATAGAACTATGTACTTTTTCGTAGATGGAACTTTGTTTCCATTCATCACATTATTCATTTTTTCACATCAATTGACTACATTGTTCGCAATATTTCCACACTTAAAACATCTTCGTGTCCCTTGGTGACATTCCCCTTGCCGCCTCTTTCCACACATGTTGCACAAACGAAATTGGGTATTCTTTTTTTACCACCTTTATCAGATGAACCTTCATGAGATTTCTCCTTCTTCTTCTTTGACTCCATTTAAAATTCAACCAAGTAAAAAATGTTAATCTTGATTTTTTGATAGTTGGTTTGGTATAATCATGATATATCCATCTCAAGATCCAATCTGACTGGGGATCTCATTTTGGAAGTCATCACATTTCCCTTCACATAGGTTGATAACCAAATTCCTCCTATTACCAGTCATTCTCTAGAATAAAAGAAAATTTGTTTATGAGTATGAAATAAGGGGGAAACCAATGACATTAAAGGGATAACTTACAAATTAAACTTATATCTTTAGATTTTGTGTTTATAGCCCTTAATTAATTTTATTCTTGATCTATCTATGAATATATATTCTTATGGGATTATTTTTTTCCCTTAATAATTGTTAATACAAAGCTTATCAATTTACCCAAGCATATCCCCCAGGAGTGTGAAAGAAAGAGTCTAGCAAGGCCCATTGTCGTGTACCAGGATACCCCAGGTCAAGAATGAAACTCCTTGTCAGAGTTTTCACTCTTAGGTACATTTTTTCTAGAGCCACCTATACCTATTTGTTTCCATAAAGGGATGTATATCTTTGATAATCCACTTACTATATACTTACAATAATTTTGGGATGTTTTCTAATACGTTGTCTCATCCTTAAAGTTCATACTAATTCTCTCTATTCATAATATCCAAAAATAACTAGACCATCCTATGATGCCAACTATAGCGACCTTAACCTTCTATATATAACATTAAATGAATTTAAGCATAATTATAAATCAGATTACAATCCAAGGATCGTGACGTGTAGTGTCTTCGAATAATAGGCACGTAAAACAAAAAACATAGGGCTAAAAAACCCCATTATTTAATATCCCAAAAAAGTTTGTAACTTCCTTTGAGCCCTTACAGCTTCATAGGGTACCCTAGGGAACACATGAACAATGGGATGAGATAAAAATCCCAGTAAGGGAATGAAAATATGGATACAAATTATGAGCATGAGTTAGGATTCATGATATAATGATATCAAAAGCATGGAACACATGAAATCATATCATATAAACATGGGATCATATAGAAATGAAATAATTTAAATTTGGAAGAAACATAAAAAATGCCTTTACTATGATTCAAAGCTAACCAAAAATCTGGTTTCCATAGTAGTTTGGGTGAAGGTTAACTGCCAATCCCATTTCCCATAGTAGTATGGGTCATGGATAACCGCTAATCCCATTTCCCATTGTAGTACAGGTCTAGGCTAACCTCCAATCCCATTTCACATCACATATCATGAGACTTAACTTTACCCAATGCATTAGAGTGATATCTGGGTGAAACCATCTTACATTTCATGAATATATTTTCCACATAATCAATCACACATAATCAGTCTTACATAAACATAAGAATAACCAATGGATGTATCATGAATGTATCTATGAAATAAAGGAATTAGAATATATATGGACGTTCATAAGGTTAAATAGGCATATATCATGGAAAGTTATGTCAAATAAAAGTGAAAACATTAAGGATATTTATTTGTGAAATTTTAGCATTAAAACATTATTTTGTGGCTTTAAGAAAAATACAATAGATATTTTTAAAGAGAGAAGAGGAAAATCATAATTATAAAAACATAATTGACCCAAGAAGGTTTTCATATTAAAAATAATTATTTTATGAAGATAATGGTGGCTTAAAATATAGGATAGATTGCAATTGAAATTGGGTAAATATTAGAGAAGTTACCTTAAAAAAGGTTTGATTATCCGAATGTGCAAAGATATGAATTTTTTGAAAACATGTATATCCTAAAAAAAGAGTGATGAAAGGGTCTTGATAATTGTATTTTTTAAAACTACACAGAATTTATAATATGTACATAAACAAATTAGATACTTTTATTTTAATATAAATAATGGTAAGGCAACCTTAAAGAACAAATGAGGTTTTGTAATCCCATCATATGGGATTAGATATAAAATGAAATATCATTGAGGACATCTTGAATTAGAGTGAAATGCAGAGGATCTCTTACCTTAAGTCCGATGATGATCTTTGCTTGAACTTGATAACCTAGATAATAAAAATAGGATTATTAATTAATAACTCCATAACCAATTATATATTTAGAATAATTATTATAATCATTTTATGTTCATTTATAACCATTTTCATTATTTATGAGGTTCAATTTCACTGTTCGGGTCCGTTTTCTTATATGGTTTTAATGATCGATTCACTTATATTCACGTTCAGATAAATATGTATGATGAATGTGGTTGTCAAAAATTTAAGTTATATATTATTAGTCAACATAATTTAGATTACATTGTTAAAAAAAATTCAATTTTATATTGGGAGTCAAGATGAATTATTATATATTACCTTAGTGATAATCGTTTTGGTTAATCAATGGGTATGATTACAATGAACATGTTTTTCTTTATAACATAATACAATTTGTACAAAAGGATTACAGAACCTTAACTAGGATATATTGCACATATAATAATCTGGTTCAACCATAACACATGTAGTTTAATGACCAGAATTAATGATGATAATTGAAATTGATAAACTATTGTCCTTGAATGTGCCAAAATAACCCATCTCAAATAGTGTTTTTGTTTCTTTCAAATAAAATATGTGAAAATGGGAGATGTTAATGAAGTATCTCATTATAAGAAGGGAATTAAATTAAATGTATGTTACTGGATTTATAATACCATTTGGGTTAAGGGAGGTGAGTAAAGAAACAAAAAGAAAATAAATTAAAATAAATGAAATAATTAGAAAGATTAATCTACCTCTTGAGTCCACCTCCATTGAGAAACTCTTAAGGAGAGTGGTTTTGGTATTTTTAAGATACTAGGGGATTTGGATGTGGGGGAGGATCTTTGGGGGATATTTGGATAGAATATTGTAAAGGTACAAGGCTTGGGAAGAGTGAAGAGAAGAGGGTGGGGGGGGGGGGTTAAAGTGGAGGAGATGATGGTTTTCTTATGTTTTTAGTCATTAGTTTATTTTTTTCCCACAAGAATAGAAATATATATGATTCCATGACCAATAATAGTAAATGTGTTATGTAAATTCTAAACAAGGGTGGTGACATCAGCCATGAT
Source organism: Viscum album (assembly GCA_963277665.1). NCBI lineage: Eukaryota > Viridiplantae > Streptophyta > Magnoliopsida > Santalales > Viscaceae > Viscum > Viscum album. The sequence goes on from OY728157.1 coordinate 827,130,676, forward strand.
TCTTGGAAAATTATATTTAGTTCATAATGTATATATAAGGTAAATTACCGTAAATCACTATTCATAAAAAATTCAACTATTTTAAAAAAAATTCATTAATTCACCCTAATTATTTTTAGACGTGTAGAATCCAAATATAAAGTCCATTTTCCAAAAAAATCTAAATATTATTACTTTAGTATTTAATTAAAACCATAATTAATTATTAAAAAACATGTTTTGAAACATTCATTTTCTTATTCTAAAATATCGGTACACCATACATTCACTTGAATATTATATAAAAACTATCATAGTTAAGGTTAATATTAATCAGGTGATATCACATTTCATAAGGGATTGTTCCTATTTATAATGGTAGCTTGCTATTCACCAAATATTATTTTTTTCTTATCAGATTCCAAATAACTTACTGATCGCAACTGTGATTGTCTGATTTTTGAAATTCCAAACATAGAAGTGAAAATATTATGATTAGAGGTCACATGGAACATAGTAGTTCATTATGTTTCGTATTAATTTGATTATATGAAATATTTATAAGAACAAAATTAATATTTGGTTGTTACATGAAATCATAAGAATAGTGAGAAAAAAATCTCAGTTATGGTAAACACATGCATTAACAGCTAAAGATTATATGTTATCATAATATTTTCATCTGGGTAAGAGAATATAAAAAAGTTCTTAATAATATCATAAGAGTTCCATACCCAATAAAATATAGATCATAAACAATGATTCATGACATAAAGCATTAAAATAACAAATGACATGTGACAAAAGAGATTCCTCAACCACACACCATAAGAGCTTAACATAGTCATCAACATATGTCATCAATGAATGGAACATACAAAATAGATTAAATTTATTTCATTTTTTGAAGGCTCCCTTCCAAGATCATCATCACATTGTGGAAAAATTCACATAGTGGATTTGGTTCACCCCGATTATTTTTAAAACATAGTGGATAGAGACCCTCAGTGGATTGGGTTCACTCCCCTACCTTTATAGGTTATCTTATAATATTTATAGCTTTAAAAAACACATTAGTGGGATATATAATTACAATAACACTCATCACATACTGAATAACATATATTTGAGTTCAATAAGTATATAAGGACATCCACCAATCCATCATGGCATAATTAACCTGTGGAAAAGAAATGTGTTTCATGATAATTACATCAACAAAATATCATAAGCTACCAGAGATAGAATCTGGTTGATATGATTATATAATATCTCAAGTGAAGTATGAAAAACCATAACATATTCTAAAAAATTTGGGAAAAATACTTTTATACATACATTAGAAATCGTATTTAAAAAACAATATAAAATATCCTTTTCTTTTAGTGACATTTAAAATTAAAAATATAGAGAACAATGGGAATATAATATTCAATTAAAAACATGGGAACATAAAACTGATGTTTAATAATAATGAAAAATCATGATCTTAGAAAAATATGGTAAAATGGTAATCAAAAAGAAATATATTATTCACACTTTTTCAAGAAATTAAAAAGTAATTTAAATGGATAATGTTGAAAATATTACTTTAATTTTTTTTCCAAATAATGTCAAAGATATTTGAAAATTACCTTTAATAATCAATTATTTATGTATAATAACATTCTTAAACTACTATAAATAATATTGATATGTATGAGAATGAGTTGGTTCAAAGAATTAAAAACCGTTTAAGAAATTATTTTAAATTAAACCACATATGGATTTTAAAATAAAAACCCTTTTGAAAGAAAGAACAGGATAAAGAACATAAAATATGATTATTATAATGATTTTAATGATATAATATGTCATACATCTAGTATATACATCATCTAAATGGAAATGGGTGGATAATGTAAGACATGTCTCAATAAATTTTAATTGAGATAAAAACCCATAAAGGCTTTATAATACTTATAACAATAAAAGCATGATAGAGAGAAATTGAAAAAAAACTAAATACGTTAAATAAATAGATAATTATGATATATAACTTTAAATAGGTTGTAGATACACTCTATAATAGTGAATAAGTATATATTAAAAACAACTCTCAAAGAAGGCAATTTGATATGAGAACGCATTACAGGTTTTCCAATGCTTGAATCAAATACCATTGAAACAATGGACATGATTTTTACCTTTAAATAACATGAATGAAATGAAATACACAATAAAATCTAATAATGTGGTAGGAAATTAAAATAACACCATAAAAAAGAATACATAGTTCCCAAAAAAACATAGGTCTCCAGGAACTGAAATTGAAAACCAAAAACCCTTACTGGCTGGGAAACTATTTAATTAGAACTCTTGGAATAGATAATTATGTTGATTTTTAAATCATTTTAAATGATTGAAAATTATTATAAAATAAATTCATCATAAATATTCACACTATATAAGAGAAACCTATTGGTAACTAGATAGTATTAAGACCACTGAGTGGGGGGGTGAATTAGTGGTTCATTTTTATTTTATAAGAAATTATTTCTTACCCACTTAGTAATCATTAATAACCCATGAAAATTTTTGAAGTTAAAAACCACTCAAATAAATCTAATAAACCTCACCTATGATATGAAAAAAATATAAAGATAAGGCCGCACAAAATATTTATAAGGTTTGGTACGAAGACCCACTCATTTCCCTGATTGATAGTCCCACCAACATGGATTATTTCACTATCTTATTTCCATAATACAAAGGTATAAAAAGCAAGAAAGTCTAAAATCCCAGTATAAAAATTCCTTCTATAGTTGGTTATACCTCCCATCAATCCTAATTTAGTATCCACTTTCCCACAACTGGTTATACACTCCAAAAAGATATGTATTCTCAGAAACTGTTGAGTATCAATATTTACAATATCCACTTTTCTTCTTGTTTTATAATCCACTTTAGAAAGTATTCACATCCTCCACAAGTAAGATGTATCAAACATTAACTACATACAATCTTTACAAAAATCAACAATTATATAGGTAACTTGTTGGTCTTGAAACTATTTCTAAAAACTCAGTCCAAAAATCATCCTTAGTAAGAGTCAGTATGTTCCGCTTTAGTATAGTGACCTTAGTCCGATGGTCTCCATTTTATTGGAATCTATTCGATTATTCATATAGACATAATTATTTAGTTAACTATGAAGTCATCTGGAAAGTTTAAATTCCTCTATCTAATGGAACTCAGTCTGATGAACCATGGTCCAATGGATTTCACTCTGATGGGATCACTCGAGTAGTCTTTCTCTAATGAACTGTTATCTTTTAGAATATTCTCCATTAATCAGATTTAACTTCACTATGATCGATTAATTCTAAAGAAATATAATCTGGAATAACATGTAAAAAACATGGATGGAAATTCAATACTTGTTCGACCATTTCCAGATATCTATAGAATTTGATCAGTCCAGGTTTTCACACTAATTTAAAAATGAACTGTGCTGTCCTTTTATAGGGAACCCAAAATGGTTTGGTTGGGATTCTGAAAACTTTCCCACTCAACCATATTTCCTAAATCTTAAATTTTCCTTGAATATTAGATAAATATTTGACTTCTTCAATTCATATCTTCTGTCTTTATAACTTCAACTCACTTCAGGCTTCATAAATAATATTCCATCTAATTCTGATTTCCATTATGATTTCTTCATTATGATGAAGACATATGTATAAAAATTGATTATCTATTGCATTCTATCCTTTGAAAAGTCATTGTAAGAAAGAAATTATGTTAATTGTATCCAATGTATTTATCCTTTCCTTTCATTCCTTAGATAGATTATTTCGTTCTTGATTAAGTTTAGCATCAGATGAATTTATCGGTGTCATCTTGATTTTGACGAATTGATCTAATCTTTACCCTGATGAATCAGTTTCTGTTTCTATGTGATAATTCGAAACCTCCATTTAAGATTCAATCAATACTTTTATTCTTATTCCCATAACATAGTTGAATATGAAAAATGACTAACATCTTATTTTTCACAAACTAGTTGAAATATAATTTCAAATATCTCAAATATTATGACTATAATATTTCTTTTTATCCTATATCATAACGATACCAACAATTCATAAAACAAATTGGTTTTATAATCCATTACGGTGAATCGGTGGAATACTGTGTTTGATTGACCAATTATAGAAGTGAAATTTTTTATATCACCAAGATCTATCTTCTAGAATTATATAATTGTTACTTTGATGATTTTTTTCCGATGATTTTTATTATTCTATGTCTAGTGTTCCACACACCGATGAACAGCAGCCAGAATACTAGACATCATATTGTACTCTCTTCCACAAACATTCTTCTTATGCTGAATTCATCTTGTAATCATGGATTCTTCATGACATTGAATATATTTGATATCATCATAGAATAATATTAATTTAATTAAGAAGTATCGTAACTTCCCAAACATCCAACAACATCCTTCATTCTAACTGAGCCTCAATATGATTGATAGCACCAACACTACCACTTTAATTTAACTAGATTAAATAATATGTTTTAAAGAAAAAATATAAATTTTGAGAAATGAAAAATAGAAAATAATTATAATTGTTTACATCATATTTATGCATACTATGATAAACTTTCTCTTTATGATCAACACTTTCATTGTATACATATTACAATTTCTAGAAGCATTGGACTCGCTATCAAAATCCGAATCTGATAGATTGTATTCATTGATTCACTGATGATATACATCTAATTATTCTTACAGGTGTCTTGGGTATGAAAACAAAAAACTTCTACTTATCTCAACTTTATACATACATCATATATTGTCTAAAAATACAACTGAAACATTGTTTGGTACTAAAAATCTCACCCTTTGAGTTTGTTGTCAATACCCACTTTAATTACATCACAAATAAAACCACTTATTTTTATTTACTCTTTTTTTCTTCTCCTGATTCATTTAATTCTCCACCTATTTCCTTTCTCTCACATTTATTTATGTCTCACCCTTATTGAAAACCAAATACAAAGTGGTCATCATGAAATGTTTCCCATATTGATAAATGATCTCTGTAACATCCCATGTAAATGAATAATTATATATTTTTATACTTATTAATATCTTTTAAGTAAATATTAATTTTTCTTTAAAAGGGTTTCTTTGTTCGATAGCGTACCTGATACACAACAACATGTTTCTTTGGAATTTTATGTTGTACACTAATAATATAATATTATTATTTTAAATTTTAGTTAACTCCTAGCCGTTTTATTGGCGAGAATTAATAAAACTAACTACAGTTTTATTATACACGATTTTTAAATGTATTTTCATTTATCAAATAAAAATTTAAAGGCTTAAAATATGAATGAATCTAATTTTAAGTATAATTTACATTAAAAGGCCAATTTATTGCCTTTTAATGGAGAACCCTTTTTAAATCTAGTTTGGTCACCTTAATACATTCTATATGACCAAATAAAATCCTTTTTTGGAAAGGGGACATCAAAATTTACTTTTTGTAAATTTTTTGAATCTTTTCGTTAAAGTTCATTTTTTAATGAATAGTGAAAATATTGTATTTTAATTCAAAATTATGTTTTAATATAATTTATTTATATGGTTAGATTATATTTTTAATTTTTATTAAAGTTTAATTACAATATATTTTTTCCATAATACAATTTTTTTCATTGGAATTAATTTCACATTGAAATTGCACATAAACAAGTATCAATCTCATGATAGTTATTGTTTCTTAAAAAATGCTATTTGTTTTGATTACAATAATTAATATTAAAAATACTTAATTACAAATCTATGTTTTTAATTTGAAAAAATAGACATCATTTTTTAATTCGTAATATCAAATATATCTTAGGCTGAATTTTTGGTATTTTTCTGAAAAACATCAATTTTTTATGAATAGTAACACCACTTAGTGGTAGTTAAAAAACTGACTTTTTCATTTAAATGAAATTTTACCACTTCTGTGAATTGAATATCAAAAATCCAACATAAATGGTTTTTATCAAGAAGTAAAATGTGGTTCATTAAGATGAAAATAGTTTTTGGTGAATAGTAACTTTTGACTTTTATTTACCACGGTTAAAGTTAAATAGAGTTATTCAAGGTTAAAAGAATATTATAATAATTAAAAATTACCTTAAAACTTGTCCTAACCTTATTTTTTGAGTCATTAACGACCATGGGAATCTTTTGGTCAATTTTGGGACTCCTTTGATCCAGTTGGAAGTGATGATGACAATTTTGATTAATTAATTTAAAGTAAAGGCCAAAATGTCATAAACAATAATCTTTTAGTAATTCATTTTTATATGGTGTTATATAAGTCTTATTTTCAACTATAAATATTATTTGGAAAGATAATAAGATTTACTATATCATGGATTTTTTATAATTTTTATACAACTAATAAATTAAATTATTTATGACATAATAATTATGCAGTATTTACCTCATTAATAAATAATTTAAATAAATAAGATTATAATTATTAAAATATTATACAAAACATGTCCAATTCGGATTGGATGATTTTATTTCGACCATGACTCATCTTATATTGGAATATAATTATTTTTGGACAATTAGAAACTGAATATCATTATATAATAAAATAATAGTTTCACACTTTCATAAAGAGCCCCTCCTCCCCCTTATAAAAGGAGACCACTTATAACCAATTCCTCACACCTCTCAAGTCATTTTTCTCATCCAACCTCGACCCTATTAGGCTACCTACATCCCTCCCCTCATCTTAGAAGCCTTAACTTAGTCACAAGGCACTTCAAAAAGTCCATTGTTTCAAACCAAAGGGAGTTACCCCAATTAAAGGTAACAATTTCTCTTAAATTGTTTTATTTTATTTTACTTCTCCAACCCCTAAATTCTTTTTTTTCATTTATTTCGTAACAATACCAGTATCCTAAATATAATAGGATGTTTTTTTGAGAAGTATTCAAACTAAACGTACACGCACCTCTATCTAATGGATGAATAACATAATGTTTCTGTGGATGGAAAACTAAGGCCTCACGAAACGATGATTGTTCAATTACATATTACCTCCTCTCATGGTGGCCATTATGATGGAACTGTATTTATATATGATATATATTATGTTTATTTTTTCTATATTCTTCTATATTTTCCATTTATAGCATGACTTTATGGTTTCCATAGTGGGTAAATACGATAATCTCATTTGAGGAAGTGCGGACTACCGCCCCCTTAAAGTGATGTGACTCGTTAATGCCTTATGTGGGATGTATAAAGAATAGTGTTAATGATATTATATAATATATTATACTGGAATAATAATATAGCTATGTATCATTATGTTTTATTTCCATTAAAACAAGAAATAGAAATGAAAGTAGTGTTTATGCGTACGTATGACTTACCGTCTCCATGAACGGTGAATTTCATTTCCTACCTCTAAAAGTTATGTACTATTATAAATACATGTATATACTAGATATATATGATATATATGATATCTAAATCATGAATATCATTCTGGATATAATGGGTTGTTGACCACATGGACTACTTGTAAATATAAGTTGTTCATTTTTTACTCAAGTGCCAAATATCGAAAAAACAGAAGTTATTAACTTAAATAATTAAATAATGTTTATAACATGGTAATAAGTAATAAAAAAGGAATAATAAAATTGAAAAATGTTTTTAAGAAATTATAAATTAACTTTAGTTTATTATTCCTAATATTAAAGAATGATCGAGTCATGTCGGACATGTGGTAAGGGATTTCGTCTCAATCTCCTTTCATTGAGGCATATTTTGTTCTAATACAAGCCTTTCTTTTATATGCTGTACAAAAATCTTTTATTTTTAATTTAATTCAACGGTAATATTTTTATATGAATAATTTTACTAAATGAAAAAAATAATGTTTCTTTTAACGTACGTTGTGACAACGACCTTTTCTGTCGTCGCAAGTATTATTTGATCATTGGCTTCCTCAACAAGACGTAATGTTTTTTTAAATAAAATAAATACCTTATATTCTTTACGTATTTTTGGTATTGAAAATGGTATTGGAAATGGATTTGTTATGTCAATATATTTAATTGATATATTGTGATTGAAATGCGGAAATGTTTCATTTCCTGTATTTTTTTGTACGTGATATGATTTTATATTGGTACTTGAACATTTGACGGGTGGTACGTGATAAACCAAATGATGGGTCGTGCTGTGAATACCAGGATGGGTGGTTACGTTATAACCTCCAATGCATTGGGTATTTAATTCGGCTATATGGCTATTCCATTTATTAATATGTGTGGAACTCAATCATATGGTTATTCCATTTATGTATGTTTATGTCCCAAGTTACCTTTATATGTTATGTGTTCTTTATATGGGTTTTATGGTAATATTTTGGTTACAAAAGGGTAAGTAATGATCCTTTATTTAGTAGAGAGTATTTACTACATCATAAATGTGAAAAGTATTAATTATGATAAAGTATTCTTGGTTTACTTGTTGTTTTGAAAAACAAACAGTTTTTCTTCCTTGTGTATCCTTTACTGAGTTTTTTGTGATCATAACAAGTTTTTGAAATGTTTTTCACCGGACATAATGTAGAATAGGGTAAATGTTGGGACCAAGGGGAAGTCATGCAATCTTAATCATGGAACTAGACATGACTCGTTTTTTCAAGAGTTTATGTATTATAAAAAAATTGAAACTATGTAAAAGTGCCTACTTTGTAATATTTTTAAATGTAATAGTTATGGACTAAATCTATAAAACTCTATACCCGAAAAGATCCTCAATGTGAATTATTAATTTAATTCATGATTATGCATGATTTTAAGGACGAGTCCTTATAGTTGGTATCAGAGGTTGGTTTGGATAACTCTAGGTGTTAGGGTATTTTTAAAGTAATATCCATAAAGTAATTTATGTTAATATTGAAATCATACAGAATTTCCAGATTTCTATGTTGCTTCACCTAAGATATTTCATTGTTCTGAGTGGTTTTCCACAGAGAAAATAGGGTGGATATGTTTGGATGACATCAAGAGAAAGATAACCTTCCAAATCAGCAACCTGGGATGGTTATAATTGGAACTGAGCAATTTGTTGCAATAATGGCATAGTTGACTCAGTCTATAAATGGTGGTGGTATCCATGGGCGATATCAGCCAGATCAACCGCAGAGGAACATGTCAGTAGTGGAGAATTTCATGAGGAAACATCCCCCATAATTCAGTGGATCATGTGGCCTTGTTTTAGGTGAAGGGTGGATTAAAGCACTGGAGAAGATTTTTGATGTCATGGGGTTGTTCAGAACATCAAAAGGTTAGTCTTGCTGTTTACCATTTTGAAGGTGAAGCTGGTCAGCGGTGGTCGATGGTGAAAAATATCAGGGATAGTGAAGAGATTGATACTATCAATTGGGATGAATTCAAAGGTAGGTTTCTTGAGAAATATTTTCCTATGGTGGTTCATCTTAGAATGGAAAAACAATTCTTGGAATTGAGGTAGGAGGATGACTCAGTGGCTGATTATGAAGAAAATTTCACTCCACTGTAAATGTATTCACCAAATTTCATTTGAGATCTTGATAGTTATATAAATTGATTTTACTCCGGACTGAATCCATTATATCTAATAGCATTAGCCTCTCGTGTGTTCAAAAGTTATGAGAAATTTTTTTAATGTGTAGAGAAGGTGGAAATGGAGTTTTTCGATGAGCCTGTGTTCTTTGACAAACAACAGAATAAGAGGTCTAGGTGGCAGGAAAAGGTGAAGAATTCATCAAAGAAGCCTGGTGGTAAGAAAACTAAATATTCATCTTGTAAGAAGTGTGATAAAAAGAATCCCAGAGAATGCTTATCAAAGTTGGTAAAGTTCTTCCGGTGTGGTAATTCTACTCATATTTCTCGTAACTGTAAGGAAGATGATTACGCAAGGAATTAAAAACCATCGGTAAGATGTTTTAAGTGTAATTATAGGGTCATTATAAAAACAAGTGTCCAGAAAAGAACTCAACTGAGGGAAAGAAGCATGACTATAAGTAGAAAGGGGTGGTGAAATCCTTTTCAACTACTTTAGCAGATGTTGGGAAATCAAACGAAGTAGTATCAGGTACAGTGTTTGTTTGTTCATATTATGCCAATGGGTTGTTTGAATAGGGTCTACACACTCATTAATTTCTGAGAAGTTTTCTAGAAAATTGGAAATTCCATCTCAAGATATGAATATAGAACTTATGGTAAAAACACCTTGAGGAAATTTTGAGACAAAAAGATAACATAAGAACATTCCTGTCATTATGTGTGGAAATAATCTAACTGCAAACCTTATTATTTTACCTCTAGTAGAGTTTGATGTTATTTTGGGAATGGATTGTGTTTCTATTTATCATGCTAAGATTGAATGTAGAGCTATATATTTTTCTTTTCAGAATGATTTTTAGTTTGTATAAAGGAATGAACCCTTTATTTTGATAACATATCAGGAAGCTGAGAAACTGGTAAAAGAAGTAAATGAATGTTACCTTGCACATATTGTTGAAAAAAAGGAACCATTCAGATTAATGATGTGCCAGTGGTAAATGAGTACCTTGATGTTTTTCCTGATGAATTTACAAGTATTATACCAAATTGGGAAGTTGAATTTACTGTTGACATAGTTCTTGATGCTAATCGAATTTCTAAACCCCCTTATCGAATGGTTTAAATTTAACATTTAGTGTTAAATAATCAATTGCAGGAGTTATTAGATAAATGTTTCATTAGACCTAGCACGTCACCATGGGGTGCTCCTATCCTATTTTTTAAAAAAAGGAAGATGGTTCAATGAGACTTTACATTGATTATAGAGCATTGAATAACATCACTATTAAGAATAAGTATCATATTCCTCATATTGATGATTTATTTTATCAGCTCCAGGGATCTCGGTATTTTTCGAAGATTGACTTGAGTTTGGGGTACCATCAGTTGAAATTAAAGGAAGCAGACGTTCCAAAGACTGTGTTTCATACTAGATATAGACATTATGAATTTCTAGTTATGTCTTTTGGTTTAACCAATGCACCTACTTTATTCATGGAATTTATGAATAGAATTTTCTATGAGTTCTTGGATATGTTTGTGGTTGTGTTTATTGATGATATTTTGGTTTATTCCAAAATTAAGGAGGAACATGAAAGACATTTAAGGGTTGTATTTCAAACCTTAAAATAAAAGAATCTATTTGGTAAATTCATCAAGTGTGAGTTTTGGTTACAAAAAATTTCTTTCCTTGATCACAATGTTTAAAAAAATGGCATAACTGTTGATCTTGATAAAACTAAAGTTGTTGAAGAATAGCCAAGACTCCAAAATATAATAGAGATATGTAGTTTTCATGGTTTGGTAGGTTATTACTAGAGGTTTGATGAAAATTTTTCTAGGATATCTAGCCCAATGACTATGTTAACTTGAAAAGGTTTTATGTTTATCCGGAGAAAATAATGTGATGATTGTTTTTAGGAATTGAAAATATGATTGGTTAATGCTCTAGTTTTGGCACTGCCTTCCAGAAATGGTGATTTTGTTTTCTACAGTGATGCTTCGTTGAATGGACTGGGATGTTTCCTATTGCAGAATGATCAGGTAATTGCTTATGGTTAACATCAGTTGAAACCTCATGAGTTAAATTAACCTACATATGATTTGGAATTAGCTGCTATTGTTTTTGCTTTAAAAATTTGAAGGCATCATTTGTATGGAGTGAAGTGTAAAATATATACTGATCACAAAAGTTTAAAGTATATATTCACTCAAAAATAATTTAACATGAGACAGAGGGGATGGTTGGAATTAATCATTGATTATGATTTCATGATCCATTTCCATCCGAGAAAATAAAATAAAGTGGCTGATGATTTTAGTCGAAAAAGTAATACTTCATTAACCATGCTACATTTTGAAAGAGATACTGTAGTTTTTGATTTTATAAACTTTGGAATAGAATTTTTTGGTCGAAGGAATTCATCTGTTTTGTTTCAGGTGTCAGTGAGATCATCTCTATCAGACAGAATAAAGCAAGAGCAGAAAAAAGACAATGATTTGTAGGAAAAGTTAGAGTTGGTTCAGAAGGGAAAGTTGCCATAATTTAACATTGATAATGATTGTGTTTTGAGATTTTGGAAGAGATTATCTGTACCTTGTGATTCATAGTTGATGAATGAGTTGTTATGTGAAGCTCATAGTTCTCCGTTTTTAGTTCATCCTGGTAGTACTAAGATATACAGAGATCTTTGGGAGTATTAATAGTGGGATGGAATGAAAAGAGATATTGGTAATTTTACTCTGAAGTGTTTGACTTGTCAACAGGTTAAAGCAGAGAGGCAGCTACCAAAAGAAATGTTTCAGCCTTTACTGGTGCCATAGTGAAAATGGGAAAATATATCCATGTACTTTGTTGTGGGATTACCAAAGAAATCTTGAGGTAATAATTCCATCTAGGTTATAGTTGATCGATTGACAAAATCTGATCATTTCCTTCCTATTCAAGATAATTTATCTGTAGATCAACTTGCTCGGTTATATGTTAAAGAGATAGTCCGGTTTCATGGAGTTCCCCTCTCCATTTTATTTGATCATGATCTCCGGTTCATTTCTAACTCTTGGAAAGGCAGTCCGAATTCATTGGGTACAGAATTAAATTTTAGTACAGCTTTTCATCCTCAATCAGATGGGCAGTCAGAACGAACAATTTAGCCATTAGAAAATATGTTACGAGCTTGCTCGATGGATTATCAGCGATGTTGGGACGAACATCTTTTATTGGTGGAATTTTCATATAATAACAGTTATCATTCCAGTATACAGATGACTCCATTTGAGGTATTATATGGAAAGCATTGTCGAACTCCAGCTTTTTGAGATGAAGCAGGTGAATTGAAGCTGATGGGACCAGAATTGGTATAAGAGATGGCAGAGAAAGTTCAGTTGATTCAGAAGCACATGAGAACAACTCAGAGCAGACAGAAAATTTATGCTGATAACCGGAGGAAGGATCTTTCCTTTGAGGTAGGAGGTCATGCCTTTCTCGAGGTTTCTCCATGGGAATGTGTGATGTGTTTTGGTAATAAGGGAAAGATGAGTCTAAGGTTCATTGGACCTTATGAAATTCTAGAGAAAGTGGGATCAGTTGTGTATTGAGTGGCATTACCTGCATGTTTATCCTAGGTACACAATTTTTTTAATGTTTTGATGTTGAGAATGTATATTCCATATCCATCTCATGTTTTGAGCCCAGAGGTAGTTCAGTTGGAAGAGAATCTCTCTTATGAAGAACAACCGGTTCATATTATTGATAATAGAGAACAAGTGTTGCAGAATAAGGTGATTTACCAGGTAAAGGATTTATGGAAAAACCATATGGTTGAAGAGGCATCGTGGGAATCTGAAAATGCTATGAGGGATAAATACCACCACTTATTATGATAAGTGAATAAAAGTAGCGAGGATGCAATAACCAAAAGGGGGAAATATGTAACATCCCATGTAAATGAAGAATAAGATATTTTTATACTTATTAATATTTTTGAATTAAATATTAATTTTACTTTAAAAGTTTTTCTATGTTTGATAGCATACCTGATACGCAACAACGAGTTTCTTTGGAATCCTAAGTTGCACACTAATAATATAATATTATTATTTTAAATTGTAATTAACTCTTAGCCGTTTTATTGGAGGGAATTAATGAAAACAACTACAATATAATTATACATTATTTTTTAATTTTTTTAAATTTATCTAATAAAAATTTAAAGGCTTAAAACATGAATGAATCTAATTTTAAGCATAATTTACATTAAAAGGCCGATTTATCGCCTTTTAATGGTGAACCCTTTTAAAATATAGTATTCGTCACTTTAATACATTATATACGACCAAATAAAATCCTTCTTTATAATGGGGATATCAAAATTTTCTTTGTGTAATTTTTTGGAATTTTTCAGATTAAGTTCATTTTTTAAGGAATAGTGGAAATATTGTATATTAATTCAAAATTATGTTTTAATCTTATTTATTTATATGGATATATTTTCTTTTTAATTGGTTTTATATTATAATTAGAATATATTTTCACTATTTAATCCAATTTTGTTCTTTGGAATTACTTTTACTTTGAAATTGCACATAAACAATTATCAATCTTTTGATAGTTATTGTTTCTTTAAAACATTCTATTTGTTTTGATAATGGGAATGAATTTTAAAATTAATTAATTCCACTTCTATGTTTTGAATTTGGAAAAATAGAAATCATTTTTGAATTTGGAATATCAGAAATAGCTTAGGCTGAATTTTTGGTATTTTTCTAAAAAACATCAATTTTTGATGAATAGTGACACCACTTAGTAGTAGTTAAAAAATTGACTTTTTCATTTAAATGAAATTTTACCACCTCTGTGAATTGAATTTCAAAAATCTAATATACATTTTTTTATTAAGAAGAAAAATGTGGTTCTTTAAGATCAAAATAATTTTTGGTGAATAGTATTTTCGACTTTTATTTACCGCGGTTAATGGTAAATATGGTAATTCAAGGCTAAAAGAACATTATAATAATTTATAATTACATTAAAACTTGTCCTAACCTTATTGGTTGATTCATTAAAGACCCTAGAAATCTTTGGGACTATTTTGGGACCCCTTTGATACACATGGAAGTGATAATGACAGTTTAGATTAATTAATTTAAAGTAAATTCCAAAATGACATAAACAAAAATATTTTAGTAATTAATTTTTATATGGTGTTATATAAGTCCTATTTTCAACTATAAATATTCTTTGGAAAGATAAAATATTCCCTATATCAGGGTAGTTTTTGTATAATTTTTAGACAAAAAATAAATTAAATTATTTATGACATAATAATGATGAAGTATTTACCTCATTAACAAATCATTTAAATAAATAAGATTATAATGATTAAAATATTATCCAAAACATGTAAAATTATGATTGGATATTTTTATTTCTACCATTACACATTGTATATTCAAATATAATGAATTATGGACAATTTGAAACTGAATATCATTATATAATAAAATAATAGTTTTGAACTTTTCTAAAGAGCCCCTCCTCCCCTCTTATAAAAGGAGACCACTTCTATCCAATTCCCCACACCTCTAAAGCCATTTGGCTCATCCAACCTCTGAACAATTATGATCCCTACATCCTTATCCTCCTCTTAGAAGCTTTAACTTAAGTAGAAAGAACTTCAAGAAGTCCCTAGGTTCAAACCAAAGGGAGTTACCCAAATTAAAGGTAACAATTTTTCTTAAATTGTTTTCTTTTATTTTACTTCTCCAACCCATAAAATCTTTCTATTTATTTTCTTTTGTAACAACAAAAGTATCCTTAATATACTATTATGTTGTTATGTTAAGGATTCGAACTAAAATTACACAAACCTCCATCTAATTAATGAAGAACATAATGTTTCTGTTGATGGAAAACTAAGGCCTCAAGAAACGATGATTGTTCAATTACATCTTACCACCTCTCATGGTGGCCATTATGATGTAATAATATTTATATAAGATATATATTTTGTTTATCTTTTCATTATGCTTCTGTATTTTCCATTTATAGCATGCCTTTATGGTTTCCATAGTGGGTAAATACGATAATCTCATTTGAGGAAGTGTGGACTACCGCCCCCTTTGAGTGATATGACTTGTTAATGCCTTATGTGGGATATATAAAGGATAATTTTAATGATATTATATATGATGTTATACTGTAATTATAATATACTTATGTATCATTATTTTTTATTTCCAATAAAATAATAAATAGAAATGAAAGTAGCGTTCATGCGTACGTACGGCTTACCGTCTCCAGGAACGGTGCATTTCATTTTTTACCACTAAATGTTATGTACTATGATAAATACATGTATATATAAGATATATATGATATATATGATATCTAAATCATGAATATAATTTTGGATATAATGGAATATTGACCACATGGACAACCTGTAAATATAAGGTGTTCATTTTTGGCTCAAGTGAAAAATATCGACAAAACGAAAGTTATTTACTTAAATGATTAAATAATGTATAAAACATGGTAATAAGTGATATAAAGAAATAATAAACTTGAAAAAGGTTATTGAGAAATTAGAAGTTAACTTTAGTTTATTATTCAGGATGTTAAAGAATGATAGAGTCAAGTCATACATGAGGTAAGGGACTTCGTCTCAATCTCCTTTCATTGAAGCATATTTTGTTCTAATACAAGACTTTCTTTTATACGCTGTATAAAAACCTTTGAATTTTCATTTCATTCAAAGGGAATCCTTTTCTACGAAAGTTTTTTGCTAAATGAAAAAAAAATTCCTTTAATGTACGTGGTAACAACGACCTTTTCCTCCACCGTGAGTGTTATTTGATCTTTGGCTTCCTCAACAAGCCGTAATGTTTTTTTAAATAAAATAAATACCTTATTCTATTTTATGTATTTATGGTATTGAGAAAGGTTTTGAAAATGGATTTTTTATGTCAATATATTTAAGGGATATATTGTTATTGAAATGTGGAAATGTTTCCTTTCCTTTATATTTGTTGTATGTGATATGGTTTTATATTGGTACTTAGACATTTGACAAGTGGTTACATGATAAACCAAATGACGGGTGGTGCCATGAATACAAGGAAGTGTGGTTACGTTATAACCTCCAATGCATTGGGTATGGAAGTTGGCCGTATGGCTATTCCATTTCATGATATGTGTGGAAGTGGACCGTATGGTTATTACATTAAAGCATGTTTAAGTCCAAAGTTACCTTTATATGTTATGTGTTCTTTTTATGGGTTTTATGGTAATATTTTGGTTACAAAATAGTAAGTAATGATCCTTTATTCAGTGAAGTGTATTTAATACTTCATAAAGGGGAAAATAATTACATATGTTAAAGTATTCATGGTTTACATGTAGTTTTGAAAAACTAACAGTTTTACTTCTTTGTGTATACCTTACTGAGCATTTTATGCTCATCCCAAGTTTTTGAAATGTATTTCACAGGTCATAATGTCGAATAGGGTAAAAATGGGATCAAGGAGAAGTCTTATATGTTAAACATGGAACTAGACATGACTCTTTTTTTCAATAGTTCATGTATTGTAAAAAAAATGGAAACTGTGAAGAAGTCTCTACTTTGTAATATTTTGAAATGTTATAGTTATGGTCTAACTCTCCAAAACTCTAAACCTAAAAAAATACTCAACGTGAATTTTTCATTTAATTCAAGATTATATATACTTTTAAGGCCAGGTCCTTATAATCCCATTTCTAAGGGTTTGAACTTTTCATCTCAAAATATTTGATACTATTTTTTAGAATAACATAAGCATTACAGAAGTTTCATAAAAAAAGACTTCAACTAAACAACTCTATTTAAAGGTGGGAAAAACCAATGTACAAAATAATAGTTAATAATAAAGGTTGTTAATTATTTCAACATAAAAACTTTCATGAAATACCCTTTTCATGTTCCTTTCAACATTTTTATTTCTCAAGAAATCTTGAAAGGTATTTTTTAAGAAAAAATTAACTATAATCCATGTCAAAAAACACATAAAATTTTTAGGTATATAAACAAAACATTGAAAAATTAATATTTAATAACCACATTACATTATTTTGAATGAAAAGTAAGAGACTTATAATCAACATTTTCCTTATTTAAACTCCCTTAATTCTCTATATATTAGTGAACATACAAATATTTTTGGGAATATAGAGGATACTCAGTTTTTTTGAAGAATAATATTTTAGACTTAGAGTCCTCTCTCATCTATGAATGTTTATTCTTCTTCTTGGATTTTTTATTTGATATATTTTCTTCCTTCTATTTAGCTTTATAATTTTTTTTAACAAGTATCATTTCATCTCCAAATTATTATGATAAAGATGTCAATATTTTACATCTTTCAGAATCCTTTTTATAGTGTGTTTGTAACAACTCTTTCATACCTTCCTCTTGATCTAGTAGGATAATAATACAACTTTTGGTAACATTATCTTCGTGGTCACACATTTAAAACAATATCAAAATTTTCAAATCACCATAGGTTTAATTTTTTTTATCAAATTTGTTATCATATTAAAAACACCTTTTAAATTCCTCTGATTCAACTGTTTTTTGTGCATATTCTAAATTTCTAATAATATAAAAAAGTTTTAGATACATAAATAAACACTCTTTCTTTTGGTACTCAACATGTTTGTTCCCCAAATTTCAAAAATATAGTCAACTTTCTTCTCCTTTTGAGTTTCTCTTTTCGATTCCACATAGTATTTAAGAACATTTTAACTTATTTTCTCATCCTATATCCACCTTGATTCATATCTATTTCCTGGTAGAGACATGTTGTGATAGAATGAATAAGCTCTATATCTAAAAAATCCAAAACACCATTAGTGACATTTGAATGTTTTATTTTGTGACTAATTGTGAATTTTTTTCATAACATTATTAATGATGTTTCTTCACAAACCATGCACCAATTTTATCAGAAGTAAAAATTCATGAAATATTCTTATCTTCCTTGGTGACAGATGTTTTCTCACAAACGTACTTTTTTAAACCATTATTTTTAGTCCCTTTAGAAGTTTCAGCAATAAAATCCAATTCCTCATAGAAGTTTTCTCTAATATTTATGATATAAATTTTTGTTTTAAGATTTGTTGATTGCGTTTTACCCACCTACCCATATTTCTTATCAAAAATTATTTTTTGAAGATCTATTATTTCACCAAATTCATATATCTTTAACATTTTATATTTTCTATCTTCAATGGGGGTAGATTATATCGTGTTGAGATTCAAATTACTATAAGACTTTTCTTCCTAACTTTTCAGTTTTCTTTTAAGCTCACCATTCTAAAATGTAATATTTTTACTATCTTTCTGTATCTTCATTCATTATTTCTTGAGTTGAGTATTCTGTTCAAGTAACTTCTCCAAATTAATTTTTAGAATCCATTCAATTAATGTCAAATCATCTTAATAATTATCAATGTTAGATGAATTACTTCCATCTATAACTTGAGAATTACATTTGAGTTGATGATGATGTTCATCACAGGAAGAGTAATCATACACCATTCTTCTACATAGATATTTTTTCTTCTTCTTTACATAAGAAAAACATTCCTTATATTTCTTCCAATTTTTTCATGGATTTGTCATCATATTCTTTATAATCATACTTTTCGAATTTCATCCTATGAATAATCTGTAAAAAATGTACCTTCCCTTCTAAATTATGAAATATATTTGTTTTTATTTTATATTTTACATTATTTTATTTCATAGAAATTTGGGAAACTATTATGATGAAATATTAGACTTCAGACTCTTCATAAAAAATGATTTATTATTCTTTAATTTATTTATCATTGTTTTTTCCTTATAATAATAATTTTAAGGACATTTTTTGATCAAATTTTTTCATTAATTTTCATGAACTTATCTATTCTAATTTTATAAGTTACCAGAGTACTATAATGATCATCCAAATATAATGATTCTGGATCTCCATATTATAAGGATGAATCAATGGCATTAAAGTAACCATGAGTAATTATCAATATCATTTCAACAACAGTTGAATCATCAAGTTTCTCAACAATACATATTATAGTTCTAACTGTATCATTTAACCATCTAAATAAGCCACTAATAGATTCATAATCCACCATTTTTAGATATTGATTCTTCACAACTTATCCCAGAAACCTTTTACAATTCCAAATACATTTTTTTCAAAGAAACTCACTTTTATTTGGAGATGGGTGTAATGAATTTTTTTCCTCTCCAATAATTCTCTAGATTTTTCTTATCAATAGTAGTAACATGATCATTCTCAATATGAGGATGAAATCCATATATAGTATCTTCGAAAAATATCATACCCGAGGGACATAAGATATGAAATCATTTTATCATTTCATATATGATAGTGCATTCTAATGAAAACTACAATCCATATATATTTCAAGGAATTGATATTTTCTATTCTCAGATATGGATATTGTTTTGGGAACTTAATTCCCTAATACCAATTATTGGTGTCTAGGTTGGATAAATACCACTAGGGGGTAGAATTAGTGGTTTCATTTTATTTTAAATGAATTATTTTCTTAACCTTTAGTTAATATTTCATAACATATGAAACATTTTTATGTTATAATCCACTCCAATAAATATTCTCATCATAACATTTTTTTATTAATTGATGAAATGAAATGATATTTAAATGGTTCGGTACAATGACATAATCCTTGCCATGTTGGATAGTCCAACAAACATTGATTCTTTCAATATCTTCTTTCCAAAATACAAAGTCACATATAGTGAACAACTATACAATCACAATAGAAACAATCCTTCTGTAGTTGGTTATAAACCCAAAAAATATCATTTTTAGTGTCCACTTTCCCACAACATTTCATACAGCCCAGTAAGATTAGCCTTTTCTATAACTAGTGTGTATCCATAGTTACAAGCTCTACATTTCTTTTTCATTTTTGATCCACATAATAATGTCTTCATATCCTCCACAATTAAGATGAATCAATCATTTCATACATATAAAATTCAATAACTTGGACAAGTTTGTACGGAACTTTTTGGTTAGGAAAATTATTCCAGAAACTCAGTCTGGACATCTTTCTCATGAATACTCAGTCTGATCTACCTTAGTATGGTAACCTCAGTCTGATTATATCTGTCTAATTGGACATGATTTGATTATTCTTCTTACCTTACATATTCAATTGATTAAGAACTCAATTGGAAACTAACAATTCCATTTTCATGAAGAACTTGGTCCGATGAACATTGTTCTGATGGATGTTTCTCTAATGGGCTCACTCTGATGGACATTCTATGACGAAGTGTCATTTTCTAGGACATACTACATTGATCTGATTAAACCTCACATTGATGGATCCATTCCAATGAATCATCCTCAACATCAATTATAAAAAATGTATTGTTGGAAACTAAATATCAGTTTCAAAATATTCCGATCTTTATCAGACATGATAACTCTAGTTTTTCTCACTAATTTACAAATGAACTATGCTATCATTTTATAGGAAACCTAGAATGGTTGGGATGGATTTTTATAACCTTTCCCCCTCAGCCAAATTCCACAAATCATCAATTTCCCTTGAATCTCATATATATCTTTGATTTGATATGTGCTTCTCAACTCTTCTCATAACACTTTCTTGGTTTAGGCTTATTATGAAATATTCAGTTCGATTTTGATTTCCAATACGATTTCTTCATTATGATGAATACATAGTTATAACATCATGTTATTCATTATGTTTCACTTCAATGAAATTTCATTATAATAATGAAAAAAGTTGAAATATCTTCAAAGGATTTCTCATTTTCTTCAATTCCTTATATCGATGATTATGTGTCTGATTTAGTTCGTCATACGATGAATTTATCAACGTCATCACGCCTATAATGAATCAGTATATTCTTCAATAGGATAAATTAGTGTCAATGATAGCCTGATAAGTCATAACCTCCTTTTAAGATATAATCAATACCTTTTTTTCTATTGAATCAATTGAATTAGAAAAAAGTATTACTTCTTGTTTTTCTTAACCCATTTGAAATACAATTCAAATTTCTCAAAAATTCTTCCTCTGATATTTTTTTATCCAATGTCTAAAAGATACCAAAAATAGTAAAAACAATTAGGGTGAGGATACATTATGATGGATTAGTGACATCATTCATCTGATGGACCCATTTAGAAAATGATATTTCTTTAAATCAGTAAAATAAATCTTTCATCCTACTATTATTGTCACTCTGATGATTCTCATACTAATGATCATCATTATTATGTGTCTGGTGTTCCTCACACCGATGAGAAGTAGTTAAAATACTTCACATTTTATTATCTTATATTCTAAAACCATTCTTCTTCTACAAACTTCATATTGTAATCATGACTTCCTCATGATATTGAATAAATTTGATATTTTCTTAGCATCAGCTAACTTTCATTAGGATGTATCGTAACTACCCATACTTCCAACAACTTCATTATTTCAAACTGATCTAGAATATGATTGGAAACACTAGAACACTAATATTCCTTCATCAATCTTACATCACATGTTTTACAGAATACTTACAAATTCTATGAAATAAAAATTTCATGTAATATTCAGGATTTAAATTAGAATTATACAGACTACAGAACACATCATCACTATGATCACCGCATTCATACCAAACATAATACATTTTCCAGTATCTTATGATCCTCTATAAAAATCTCAAACTGGTGGTTCATATTCAATTATTCACCAACCATCTGTGTTTGATTCATTATATTGATTGCTTGTGTCTGGAAACAAAATACATCTTATTTTATATACTTTAAAAACACATATTCTTCTGACAAAAAATACAAATAAAATATTGTATGGTCCTAATAAAAACAAATGGTGAATATTAAGAATATATCAATTAAAAAAATTGAGAAAATAACACCATCACCCCTAAATATTACTTGGTTAGACATTCTCTAACATCTTCTTTATTGGATATTCTTATATGGGAAACTCTTTAAGCCTTACGAGAATGTAATTTTTATGATACTATTACATATGTGATATGTGAAATAGAGTAATGAAGTAATTTTTTAATGATTTTTTTCAGGATATTTTTTAGGAGTGATGATAAGTGGGGTGGTGAAGGGATTCTTTAATAAGTTAGAGGGGTGAAATTTTGTGAATACTCATTTTTTGGGGTAAACCAAGAAGAAAATTGAATTGCACTTCTAGTAAAACGACAAAAACACATACTCATAAATCATGTATGTGTTCACACATTGTTCAATGATGTGAAAAACCAAACATTTGAACATTCCCAATCCCCCCATCAACTAAGTGAACTGAAATTAAGAAGTAATGGGTCTCTAACCATCACACTAATTTTATCTTGCACACACTCCCATAATGAAAATACAAACATGTTAATAATAGGAAATTAAAAGAAAAAAATTATAATGAAAAAAATTACTAAAAACAGTAAAAAAAATTGATTAACGTTCATAGGATGAGTTGTCTTACATGAATACAAGGAACCACAGTAACATTATTCTATTACAAGAATATATCAACTAAAAAACCAATTTGTATGAAAAACATTTAGAATGACTAAAAAATTATTTCTTTAATTTCATTCATTTTTTTACATATAATATTCATCAATCAGATGTATTTCTCAACTATTATTATCCACTAATTAGGTTTGGTTTCTAGTTTCATTTAATGAAAATTATACAAATTTCCCTAGTCAAACAACATTCTTATATTCATGGAGAGCCTCCAAATGTATTGTTACGGTTGTTTTCTAGTGACATTGTTGACATGCACCACTTGAATTGATAAAAACTTTTAGAGTCATCATGAAATACAATTCATTGGAATAAGTTCATCAAACATTTTCATCTAACATTTATGTCATCAAAAGATAAAAACATTTGATGACCTTTTTTTATTGGAGGTATGAACAACCAATACCTTCAGACTGATCCAATATAACTCCCACTAAAAAAACATATGGAAAATGTTTTATTGGTGAAGGAACGTTTTGTAATATGAAATTAGGCTTCACATTACATTAATATCCCACTTGGAGTCCGGATTTAGGAAAAGGTTTAAGAAAAATTCCTTTAAAAACATAATTTCTTCCATTAATAGGTAGAATAAAGTATTCCTCTACTCATCATCCATTCACCAAATCCCTACTAAGGCATCATGTTTCCTTATATATTGTTAAAATAATGTTTTAGTGAACATGTCTACTAGATTTTGGCTTCCATAAATCTTCCAAATATCTTAAAATTTCACATATAGTATTTTTTTGATGAAGTTTTGATTAAGGTTGACACGATTCTTAATTGCATGAAAACTGAATTTTTATCCATGTGAATCACACTTTCGATATCATAGAAAAGAATAACTCATTTTTTATTTCATACCAATTCATTCTTCAATTTCTTCGACCAAATCATATCCTTCCCTAATTTTGTTTCCTCTATATAATATTATTCTTTCATACAAAGTGTAATAATCTTATCTAATAATTAAATCCAAATAACTATATCTCCTCTTTATGTAAAAATCAAACTATATTGTGTTATTTTTACAAACAATGTCTATAAAATAGCCAACAACAATAAATAATTACAATAGATATTCTTCGCAAAACCTGTACCCTGATCATAAATTACATTCAAATACCAATTGATCCATTTGAAGACTTCCCATTGTTCATTTGTAGGGTTATAAATGAATCTTATTATAAATACCAATTCAAAATAAATACCAATATGAGTAAAAATTATTTCATATGTTAAAATTATGATAGCAAAATAAAAAATTATTTCCTCCATGTATAATAACTCTTCTTACATGGTAGGTACTTAAGATTTTGATAGTTTGAAATCTATGACAAGAGGAGTAAATACTAAAATGAATATGGTTATCCAAAAACTTTTTCTGATTTTTGATATGAACTATTTATGAGATAAAAGCAATGTTTTGACCTTCTTATCTCATTCTTTAATCATACCAAAAATATTCTTGAACTACCTGATATTATTTATATCAAAACATTCATAAATATTATTATTTTATTTCTGAACCATCTGTCTATTTGGTCTAACTGATAACTTTTCATCAACATAAAATAAAAAAAAAGATCAATGTCCCATTAAACCATTTCCTTATATGATAATAAGGATTAGTGTTGCAACAGTAAAAGTCTTTCTGATTTCACTATCATTGTTCATACTTCTATCCATGCAATATTTTCATCAGTTGCATACAAAATTATGGTTTCCAACTTCTATTAAACCTAGTATAGTCTTATTATAGATTTATTCTTCTAACCCACCAAGTAGGAAAAGTATTTGATATTAATATTCTATAGATATAGGTTTCATGATTCAACCATACATACCACTATTTCGAAGGTATAATTTTTAGCATCTGGTGAGTTGAACTCTGAGAAATCTAGTCATTCCTTCTGTTTAAATTATTTCTCTACCATCCATTTTTTTATCTATTACCTACATAAAATCATTATTAATATAGAAAACACACTTCATTTCATTTTACTTTTTACCTTTCAAATGTTCTTACATTTATTATATATTATTTAACATAAATTTACTCATCTCTTCATTCATTACTAACTCTCACTATTTTATGTTCCAAAGTGAAGTTTCCTCCTCAATTTTTTCAGGTTCTTCTACATCGATTTAGATTATAAATTTTTTATCAATCCCAAACATCTATGATTTTCTTATAAATCTTGTAGTTATCCTAAAATGGGTTGGATGAGTATAACTACATTGATATACTCTATCTTTAATTTTGTGAACTACTAGTTATTGACCTTTTGGAGCGAACACTTCCAGTTGTCCCCCATTTGTTTCGTTCACACTTGAGTTATTAGGTATATATTATACTGATAGTTTTATTAATATACTTATTATTATTTTTTATCACTCTCATATGAGATTTTTATAAGTATTGAACTTCTCATGTCCTTACTCTGATCAACCTGGAATTTAATATTTTATTTTTCTTCAACTTAATCATTATCCATGATTCATTCCATTTATAGAAACTATATATTGAATCAAAAATCTATTATATTGATTATTATTTTATTTCATTATCCTATAAATGATATCAAAAATTTTAATCCCCATAAAGTAATATAAAATGCATTTAGGATATTTAATCACGTTTATCCATATAAAAACCCTTCCCTTTATTACATATTAATAAACAATTTAATTACAGAAAATTACACTTAATAGATCCCAAATGATATAGAATACTAGTGTGTTTGGGAATTAGGAACATTGCATCATAACATTAAACATGAATTACAACATCATTTTTGAAAACTTCTTTTACATGATTGAGATTAAAAATGTATTGGATAAACTTGGGAAATACATAAGAAATGGGTGATACATAAAGACCAATATGGGAATAAATATGGTAGAACCTGAAGTAAATAATAAATGTTAGATAAAGAATTTCAATGAGGTATAAAATAACATAGTGTTTTTTAAAAGAAAGTATCATGGATGAAAATTATCAAAAAAAGAGTTACAAGAGTCCAAAAGAGGGAAATTTAAATTTATCCCTTTAAAGAATATCAATCAGCTCAAAAGGGATACTGAAATAGTGGAAACACATGTTACTGGACCCCCATTGTTTTCATGGATGTCTGTAGGTTGATTTTCATCACGATAGATGTTTGTAATTAAATTGCTCACTGAGGCATGTTCTTTGAGGAATTTGTTCTATTTGGAGGTGAGTTTCCATTCCAGTTGTAGCTAACCTATTCTAACCGCATGCACAATTGTCGTTGAGTTATTTTGGAACCAATAATTGTTCCAAATTTTTTTGGCATTAAATTTCAATAGCTTTGATGAAACCCATCATTTCATTTTTAAGAGATGTGAAATTACCACATGGGCCATGAAGATCTTCAATAAAATCTCTATGATGGTCTTTGATGATGATTCCATATCCTGCTGGCCCTGGGTTACCTTTTTAAGCACCATCAATATTTAATTTGATCCATCCCTAAAATGGGAGAGTCCGTAAGTCTTCAATGTTGCCCCATGGTTGATGAAAATTTCCATTAACATAAATAATTCAAAGAATAGCAATGTCCTTGACCGAGTTGTCACAATAGTCATAAAACACTACATATAAAACATAGTTCAAGGATGTACAACCATGTCATAATGGAGTCAGAAGTCCCATAATGGAATAAAGTACAACCTTATCCCAACCTGATCTATCATTATATTAAAAATTACCCAGTTAGTTGGAGCAGTATATAATTCCGGTCTCACCCATCACTTTCATTTCATTCTCATGCTTATGTGATCCACATAGATCATATATCATGAATTCATTCATAGTTCTAATTTATTCCATTATCAAGGAGTCCATAATAAATACTTGTAAGTCCCCATTAATAAGTTTCAAGTGCATAAAATCAAACAGTCTTTATATGAAATTGGTATGGTATTCACTAAACAATTGGTTTAGCATGGAAAATCATATTGAAAATTTGACGGCATAATGTCATCACAAAAAAAATCGTAAAATGGGTTGATAAGGGAAAAGTGGGTATCTCATTATTTTTACATTAATTTTATAGTAATATGAGTATTTAAGTACATGTCTACAAATATAGTATTAGAAATATAATGCATACAACAATAAATAATCCTGAAAAAATGAAATGAAAGGACGCTTATTAAATTTTGACATGGTAACAGGTGTAAATGAAAGGGATTAATGATAGAGAAAGGGGTCTATCATCATTTTTAAATAATAATGTAAGTATGGGGGAGTGAAAAAACATACACCATAATTATTAATTTAAAATAAAGGGGCATAACAAGATAAATAAACATGGATAAAGATGAGAAAGGAAAGAACCCTTAATTGATTGTGTGGTTAAAAAAGACTAAAAAGGGGATTATTGGGAGATTGGAATTCCTTGGGAGGATTATAGAGAGGGGAGGGAAGAGTAAGGATGTGCTCCAAGTATTTTTAGAGATGATAAGAGGGATCATGGGTGGGATTTTATAGGAAATGAGAGGGGAATTATTTAATATTTTATAATGATAGGTTTTGGACTCTAAATAATAAAATTTTAAAAACCACAAACTGTACCATGGTTTTTTCCAATGTGGGTAGGTTTTAATTATTTTATGAGGTAAATGTCAGAACATATTAGAATATTACCCTTGATTAGGTGGAGGCGACTCACTCTTTTATATAAATGAATTTAAAATCATTAAATATATTATATAATTTAAAAGATTATTAATGGAATTATAAAATTAATAAATTAAAATTAAAATAAAATTATTTTAAATATAAATATATATTTTACAGATTATACCAATTATAGTATTTATTACATCATTTATTGTCATTATTATTCCATAAAACACATCGTATATTTATGCTTTATTTAATTTTTACCTGAAAATTTGTACATCTCAGAAAAATAAAAAAAAATCACTATTGGATAATTTTGATGTTATGACTCCAAAAATAATATTTATATCATCTAAATATTTTTCAAAATATTTTCAATTTTAATTTTCAAATAATATTCAATATTTACTTTAAAATGTTGGGTTTTTGATAATAATAGTTTTGAACCCTTATAAAATTAATATTTCACTTCATAAAATTTAGATGAACATTTATAATTAATAAAACATATTTAATATTAATTTTTTAAAGAATATTTATTTCAAAAATACATTAATTAATCAAAACAAATCCTCAATTGAATTTTAATATTACAAGAAAATACAATTTGTGTTTAATTGACTCAAAAAGGAAAATTATTTATAAAGTACAATAAAAATAAAAATAAATTCATTATTATTTACAATATAAATATTTATATTGTTAATTTGTTGATACATATACCTTTATAAAACCATAGTACATCTATAGAGTATGGCGTGGGATGGAAAGACTTTCATGAGGCTATTTAGGTAACATAATTAGGGTCGTGATCTCGATGACCTTGAAATTCTCTCGTAAACAGTTTCTATCATGCTTATGTTGTTGGATCTCATCTTTGGATTGGTCAAGGTAAAATCCAAGAGATTCTATCTCCCTCAGAATCTCTAATACATGGGATTCCTAGGGAATGATTCTATTGTTTATGGTCATCACTTCATTTGTATGGGTCAATTGGATTTGTTGAAAGACCTATATTTATACTAATCATGTGATCACTCATTAATGAATATTTTAACAACATGAAATATTTATAATAGTTTTTAATATTTAATAATATATAACCAAGGAAGTGCTTGTGTTTTCTACTACCATATTACATAATAAAACATTTAATTAAATAATAAGAGAAACATTATTTATAGTAGTCTGAGTCATGAAAATATCCCCCCTTGAGAAAATTCCCCAAAGAAATTCTCGTTTCACACCCTTATAATAGATGAGGGTAATTTAATGGCACTACATCCTCTGGTTCCATTATTGCCTCTTCAATCTTGTGGTTCCTCCATAACACTTTTATAAGGTGAACTATTTTATTTCATAGAATTGTTTCTCGAAGATCTGTGATATTCACCAACTGCTCCACATAAGAAATATCATTCTCAAATGGGACCACATCTAGATTATGTACATGTGAGGGGTCAAGTATGTACTTCTGACATAGTGATACATGAAATACATCATGATCTATAGATAGGTTACCTGGGAGTGAAGGTCAACATTCCACCACTCTTATATGATCAAGTATATAAATGGGGCCGATATATGTTGGACTAAGATTTACCTTATTCCCAAATCTCATAAATTTCATCCATGAAAATATGAATAGCAATTCAATGTATCTGAAATCAATCTCTAGGTCTCGTCGATGATTTTTAACATAGCTCTTTTTTCAAATTTGAGCATCCTTGATGTGTTTCTGAATAGTGTTAAAATTTTCCACCATTTCCCAGACTATTTTAGGACCTATAAGTTTTTTCCCAAAATTATCCTAGCATTCAGGTGCCCTACACCTCATCCCAAAAAAGGATTCATAGGGATCCATTTGGATGATTGAGTGGAATCTATTGTTGTAAGAGGACTCATCCAAAGGAATATGTTTATCCCTTCCTTCTATTAAGTCAATTGAGCATGCTATTAAAATTTCCTCAAGTTTATGGATAATTTTCTCTGATTGGACATTATATTGAGGGTTATAAGCCATCCTTAAATTCAACATAGTGTCCATAGAATGATGAATAATTTTCCAGAACATGGAGGTAAATCTTGGATATTGATCAGACCCAATCAATATTGGTTCTCCATGAAACCTGACCATTTTCTAGATGTATATTCTTAAAAGTATATCCAGTGAAAAATTATATTATATCACAACGAAGTGTGATGTTTTTATAAGATGATCCACCACAACCCATATATAAATATTCCCTCTTGATGTCCTTGGAAAACCAATGAACAAAATCCACGGTTATATTTTACAATTTCCATGTAGGTATGGGAAATGGTTTCATAATACCATTAGTTTTTTTCATTTTTTCTTCAGTTACTGACATACAATACATCTTGATGAATATTCAATGATCTCCTTCTTCATATTGCCCCAAAAATAGTGTTATTTGAGATCTTGATATATCATTGTGCTTCCTAGGCAGATGGGGAAGGTTATGCTATGTGCATCATCCAACAACTCCATTAACTCATGATTTGATGGTACACATATTCATGACCCAAATATTACAACAGCTTCATCATTAACATTGTAATATGAGGATTCCCCTTTACTTATATCTTATAATTTCTTTTGAATTCCAACGTAAACTCTTTGATCATCATTTAATCTATGTAGAAGAGACATTTTAGAAATAATTTGTGGAACGATTGATGATGATCCTTCCATTATGATTCCAATGTCCACCATTTTTAACTTAAGAGAATTAGTTCATTCTCAATTCTCATCAATGACAGAATTTCTTGGTAATTTCTATATAGATCATCTTACACATTATTCAATTTCCCATGATGGTACTAAATTGAACAATCATAGTCTTTGATCAGCTATAACCATCTTCGTTGGAACATATTCATCTCTTTCTATGTGAATATATATTTGATAATTTTGTGATCTGTATATATTTCACAGTTCTCCTAAAAAGACAATGCTACCAATTTTTTAAAGCCAAAATCACTATAGCCAACTCTAGATTATATTTTGGGAAGTTATGTTCATTAATATTAAACTAACTTAAATCATAGGCAAAGACTTTGTCATTTTTCATCAACACACAACCCATTCCCTTATTCAAAGAATCGTTGAATACCACAATACATTATCCACTTGAGGGTAGTGTAAGAATAAGGTTAGTGACAAGCCTCATTTTTAACTCCATGAATATATCGTCCCATTCATCATTCCAAGAAAAAATTACTACAACTCGTTTTATCTTGGTAATAGGGTTTGATAATCGCATGAAAATTCTCACAAATATGCAATTATAGCTAGCTAAGACAAGGAAACTACTGATATCTATCACAGATGATTTCCTCGAAAAACATTCAATTAATTCTATTTTCAAAGGGTCAATAGATATCCCGTTTATTGTTATGGTATGCTTCAAAAAGACACTTCTTTTAAAAAAACTCGCATTTTCTATACCTAGAATAAAGATTTTTCTTTTTCAATATACTTAGTATAGTACACAATTGCTCTTCCTTGTCCTCCTTACTTTTTGAGTATATTAGAATATCATCTATAATTAATTCCAAAAATTTGTTGAGGTAAAATATAAAGACATTAAATATCATGTCCATGAAGATTTTTGTACCATTAATGAGTCCAAATGGAATTACTATGAATTCATTATGCCCTTACCTTGTACGAAAAGCTTCCTTGGGGATACCCTCCCTCATCACCCAAACTCGATAATATCCCAAATGTTTATCTGCCATGGAAATGAATTGTGCTCTACATATATGATCGGAGAAGTCATCAATTCATGTTATAGGATACTTATTATTTATCATGATATTTTTGAGCTCACAATAATCGATGAAAAGGCACATTGACCAAACCTTCTTTTTAACAAAGTGGACTACTTAACCCAATTGTGAATCACTTTGGGATATGAAAACATTATTCATATTATCATGTATTTGTTTCTTCATCTCTTAATGTTCCAAAACAACCATTCTCTATATATTCTGGGATGATGGTAACACCCTAGGTATAAGCTCGATTGAAAATTCAACCTCTTGGATACTAGGAAGAATAGTCAAATCCTTGGGAAACACATCAGCAAATTCCGTCAAAATGGGAAAGTATCCAGGATGGTCTTTTCTATAGACTCAATCACTTGATCGAGATATTCTTGCTTGTAGGGAATTAAAATCCATTATTGAGATGATGTTGATAAAGATCATTAATCATTCTACTTGTATTTGGACAGAATCTAAGAATAATTATTAATATAGAGAGTGATTTCCTCCTAACATAAATTTTTGTTGGGTCTATATCGGAAAAGTCAATCCATTACCATAATTTCATAAAAGTACACCAAAGGTAGTATTAAAAGGTTATTTGGTAAATTCATCCCACAAAAATTGATATGAGAGGAGTTATTTACGTAGGATGAAAAAATTTCCCAATTTTCTATTTTCACCAACATATATAATTCAAGGATTTGAGGCGGTGTTTGAATAGTTCTACTTAACACTCATGAAATGAAGTAATGTGTAGAACCAAAATAGAATAGTTAGTTCTATATTCATGAATGAATAACTAGAAAACCTATCACTATATAATTTTCAGGATTCCCTTCGGTGGAAGTGATAGTAAAATATAGACATTTATTTCTTTGAGGTTTTTGGTTGTCTTAAAAAACCCTTGGATTAGTGTACTACTTTAAAAATTTCCATGGTTCCTTGCAGTTGTAGAAATTAACATTACATCGAGGGTTGACAAGAGCATTCCTTACCTCTGTTGTAGTATTGAGTTTCTCCTTTTAGAAATCATTATCTAGGTGATTTTCCTTCCCGCCCCTAATAATTTAACCATCCCCTTCAGGAAATTTATAGGGTGCTTCATTCCACAACTTTGGCAAGTGGGCTATTTAAATTTCATGTAACCATTATATCTCTCTACCGGGCCACTATAATTTATCTCCACTTTCCACTTCTTATCCTTACTATGCCCCTATGATTTTTTTATCTCTATTTTGACATTGAGGCTACATCGGAATATTTACTCATAGCTTTCAAAGTCATGCATCACTGGAGATTTCTATAGGCCCGGTTTTATCCCACTAAATAAGTGGTAAACCTCGAATTTGGGTGTAATGAAAAATCCAGAGGAGTACCATGGATGTATTTTGAAGTTTTACTCATACACACTGATAGATTTTTATTCTTTTTTCTTGAGTTCAAGAAATACCTTTCCATTTTAATACAGAGAGTACGACGAAAGTATTTATCGAAAAATAATTTCCATAAATCCTTCAACCCCAATTCAATGATCTTTTCTTCATGCATCATATTTTTGACCAATTTTTTCCACTGATAAAATTCACCTTTTATAAAATAAACCACCATACAGACCTTCTCTTATTCCATAAATTGAAGGATAAAGAAGACTGTTTCAATGGAGTTGATCCACTATTCTACGATTAAGGGATATGATCACCCATTTAAAGTAATATGAATTTGAAACATAAAGCTCTTAACTATAGATTATTCTACCTTTAGGGGGTTTGTATGCCCCTCCTGATCTAGGTTTCTATTCATAACCTAATTTAACTAAGAGAGTATCTTTATAAGATGTGTGATTCCTACTCCAATAGGGTTGGGCATAATATTGGATAAGTCCTCAGATTTATCTTCACAATGATTTTTTACCCAATCCCTCTTATTTCCTACCATTGGCTAGAATAAAAGGAAAAATATGTATCATTATATTTAAATATAAAAAACATAAATGGGAATTTAATGACATTAATGGGATAACTTATAACATACATTTAGTTCCTTATCATATTAATTTCTAGGCTCCAGTCTTTGATATCCAAGATAAATTTCATAACATATACTATTATGATATTTTTTACTCAATAAATTGTTGTTATTAAAAAGATTTTAAATTACCAAATCATATCCCCAAAGAATTTCAAACCAGGTGCACAGTAAGGCCCGTTTTTGTGTACCGGGTTACCCCAATTCAGGCCCAGAACACCTTGTTGTTGTTTTTACCCCTAGTTACATCTCTGTCAGAACAACATCCACATGTAGTATCTAGATAGGGAAGTGTATTATTGATAAAACACTTAATCTATACTAATGATAATTTTGGTATGTTTTCATATACATACTCTTATCCCTAAGGCTTTCTCTAGATTTTTTCTAATCTGTACGAAAAAAACTAAACATTTCCTCTAGTACCAATAATAACAACTCTTCCCTTTATTACACAAAAATACATTATTTAATTACATAAATTTAAACTTAATAAAATATGAAATAATGAGAATAATAGTGTCTTTGGTAATTATGTACATTTCAATAGAGCATTAAACAAAAATTAAAACATATTTATTTAAATGTTATTTAACATGCTTGAGCTTAAAACATCATTGGATAACCTGGGGAAATACATAATAAATGAGTGAGACATAAATCCCAACAAGGGCTGAAAAATGGAATAAGATGAATATAATATTAAATGTAAGATAAGGATTTTTAATGAGGCATAAATAAAGATGAATAATAAGAAATGATATAGCATGACAATCCTAACATGAGAAATGTGTCAATAACATAAAACACAACATAAAAAACATAGTTCATGGCTACACTACAATGAATTCATCCCATAAAAGAATCAGGTACACCCCTACCCCAAATTGATGTATCATGATACTAGGCATTATCCAATGAATTGTATCTCTATATAATTCTAGGAACAGCAGTCACTTTCATTTCTCTCTCAAGATTAAGTGCACCGCATAGACCATAAAACATGGATTCATTCATAAAAATAATTTATTTTATGATCACAAAGTGTTGAATTATTATGTTTACGTCCCCCATAAAATGTTATATGTGCATAATGTGAACACCCATTATAGGAAAAGGGTATGACATTCACTACACAATTGGTTTAGCATGGAAAATCACAGTGAAAATTCATCAGCATAACTGTGTAACATAAAAATTCATAGAATGGGATGATAAGGGTGAAATGGGTCTCCCATAATTTTAATGTGAAGTGGATAGTAATAAATACATGTAAGGTCATGTCCACACAAATATAATTAGAATAATAAGTCTTTATATGGTAAATATTCTTGAAAAAAGAGAAAAGAAAGGATTCTTACAAAATTTCATCACGGTAATGGGAGTACATGAGAGAGATTAATGAGAGATAAATGGGTATCTAATAATTTATAGCTAATAAGGTAAGTATGGGAGAGGTGGAAAAACATACTCCATGATTATTAATTTAAAAAAGGGCATAACAAGATAAAGAAACTTGGATAATGTTGATAAATGTAAGAACCCTTACTTGAGTGCATGGCTCCAAAATCATAAATAGAGACTTCAAGAGAACTTTGGGGACCTTGGGAGGATTATAGGGAGGTTGTAGCTGATTAATAAATTTGTCCAAGGATTTTTAGTGATGATAAGTGGGTAATTGTGTGGGTTTATATAGGAAATGAGAGGGGAATTCTTTATTATTTCATAATATTAGGTTTTTGACTCTATAGAATAAAATATTGAAACCACAATACTTCCCAAGGTTTTGGACCATGGTTTTTTCCAAAGTGGGGATATTTTCAATATTATTTTTCGAAAGTGGCCAAACATATTAAAATAATACCTTTTTTATGTGGAGTCAATTCACTATTTTAAGGAAATGAATTTAAAATCATAAAATATATTATATATTTTTGAGGATTCATAAATGCATAATAAATTTAATAAAATAAAAAAAATCAAAATAATTTTTTAGGATAAATATATATTTTTCTAAGTATACCAATTATCGCATTTATTTCATCATTTTTGGGCCATTATGATGTCATAAAAAATATCATATATTTATACGTTATTTAATTTTTTCCTGAAATTTCTACTATCTCAGGAAATATTGAAATACAAAATATTGAATAATTTCAATGGTCTGATTAGAAAAATGATATTTATTTTATGAAGATTATTTTCTAAATAAAATTATTTTCAATTTGTAAATTTGAATCGATATTTATTGAAAAAGTCTAGGTTTTTTAAAATAATATTTTTTTGAACCCTTATAAAAGGAATATTTCATGTCATATGAATTACATGACCATTAATAATTAATAAAAATTGTTTCATAATTTTTTTAATATTCTATTTATAAAAAACATCATTAATTCATAATAATAAATACCTTAATGGAATTTGAGTATGGCATGAAAATAAAATCTGTTTTTATTGAATCAAAATCATAATCATTTATAATTTTTCAATAAAAATGAAAATAATGTCATTATTATATACAATATACATATTATTATTATTAATTTATTGATACATGCCTCTATATAACACCGTCATATGCACAAATAGTATGGTCAGCGATGGGAAGACATTAATGGGCCTATTCGATGAACATGGTTTAAGCCGTGATCTCCATGACCTTGAACATCTCCCATAAAAGGTTTCTCTCATGCTTAATTTGTTGAATATTAGATTGAGATTGAACAATGGAAAATCCTATGGATTCTATATTCCTTGGAATCTTCGACAAATGGGCTTATTAGGGCATGATTATACTAGTTGAGGCCATCAATTCCTTTGTCCGGGTTAATTGGAATTGTTAAAAGCCCTATATTTATACTAATCATGTGATCACTGTTCAATGACTATATTAACAATAAAAAAATTAATTACAAATATTTTAAATACAATAAGATACAACCAAGGAAGTTCACGGATTTTTTATAACCACAATACATAATGAAACATTTAATTAAATTAAAATGGGAAATATCATTTATAATAGTTCGGGTCATTAAAACCCCAATAATTGGTATTAACTTGCACCTATTGTAAAATCTTGAAAAATATTAGATTATGAACTTCCAATAATTTTTCAATCCATATTTCTTCTAGATATTCCTGACCAACCACCACTATTGGGCGTCATTTGGAATGATATCCCACTTTTTGAATGCCTCTACCCAATGCGCCTTAGGGATTCTGGAGTGAAACATAAAAATTCCAGTTTTATTTTTCATATTCATGTTCATTATTTTATCCACTCTATTATGATATGGATATATGGGGACTATATTCTCATTTATTATTACCTTACTATGAAAAATTACCTAAATGTTGTATCTGGTTCACTCTCCATCGTTCTTTGTCAGGATTCACTTTATCATTCAATATATTTTCTTTTATACTGATGCTTTACACTGAGTAATCACCAATAATAATAATTATTATTTTTAAAAATGTAAATACATATTTTCTTTAAAGAATCATAAATGAGTGTAATATATTAGAGGGATCCACCATATATTTAATGATGGGTAGGCCCCAAACATATAATATATAATATCTATTTTTCATTTTTTGGGATTCCATCCATCTATGTTGAGATACACTCTCCATTATATTCCCATCACAAAATATTATAAAATTAGAATTTTCATTTTATTAAGATTAATTTTATCCTTTTTCTTTAAAACATTCATATTTTTTCACCAAGGGTATTGTAATTACACTTCGAAACATTTGGATCATCAAAAATTATACTTCTACTAACTCCACCACAACCCAAATTTCTGATCATGTAAAGGGTTTCATCTGTTACTTCTCTTGAGACCACTATTATCCTATAGGTAATTATCCTAACCCATATAAAATTTTA
This sequence comes from Viscum album, assembly GCA_963277665.1. Classification (NCBI taxonomy): domain Eukaryota; kingdom Viridiplantae; phylum Streptophyta; class Magnoliopsida; order Santalales; family Viscaceae; genus Viscum; species Viscum album. Next base: position 827,168,307 of record OY728157.1, read on the forward strand.
GTTCTATAACCCTATACATTAATTATACCATTGGAAATTATATTTTTCAATATGCCTAAGATGTGTATAATTTCAATTAACATCAAGAATCCCCCATTCTACATCCATATGTTGACCTATGTTTTTAAATAACATCCAAGGATTGTCTATTTTCTAGGAGAAAATTCATAAACATCCCATATATATAATATAACATGGATATTTGACCTCAATTTTTATGGCAGGATTCTCCATAATTATTCACCAATTATTCTAATAGAGAATTGACTCTTAGAAATATGGCTTCTCAACATTCTCTCACATCAACGAAATTTGAACTAATAGATATTAAAGACCTTCTAATGTTCTCTTTGAGGATATTAATTTTCTTCTTAATATATCCTTTAATCTCTAATTTCTATCATGCATGTCCGAGGCTAGTTAATTTTATTATACTCCTTTAATTATAATATTCTTGAGTTGGTTTCTCTTTGTATTTCTAATAGGTTGAACTTCCCCTTCCATTATCACTATGTGTGGTACCAATATGTACATGATCAAACCTAAATCTATGATATAAATCAATGAAAAAATTCTAGACACCATCATGTTGAATATGAATTTATCAATAGTATTTAATAACCATATGAACTATGACATCCCATCAGTATGATATTGAAGATAGAAGAAGTAATTCCTATACATTATCTGCAAAATAAAATTTCAATGATTTCAATTTCCCACAAAGCATGTTAATTTCATTCAAATTATTTTCATCTTAAATATCTATTGAATAAAATAATATGAACAACCATAAAAATGTGAAAACTTTGATATGGTCCTTTTTATTATCATACATATCTACTAAAGCCTTCAAAAAATATATTGTATTTTCTTATCTAAAATGTTTTATTCAATATGTTGTTGTTGATGGATTATTATCATCACCAATTACTTTATATAAAACTTTTCCCATTATCATTTAATATTTTATATTCATGAAACCTTTCAACTATACTTCTTTGTCATTTCGGTGTAATATAAACTTTTATCTTTATCCTCTAAAAACCAAAATATAATCCCTCAAATTTGTCAATCAGAATCATACCTGAATTCAATACCATACATGTCTTCAAACTAATTTACTAAACCTAAGTAGAAAAAAATATTTAGTACAACTTATTCCGGAACACAAAATAAAATTGATCTGTTCTACCAATAAAACCACCCGAAAATCCACTCAATGATCCACTAGAATTTTACACGTATATTGTTGTATTGGAAAATTGAAATTTCAGAAGTTTCCATATGACCCATTAACTAATTATACTGAATTCATATGTCATGTCACCCTTCCCACTATAGTATATATATTTTTCACACAATATGAAGAATAATATACCTAATATAAAATAGTGGAAATAAAAACAATTGAAGTACACATAACATAAGTACAAAAAAATTAAATAAACACAAAGTCATTAGATTTATTCAGATGAGGTGTCCTATTTTATGGTAGGAACTAATAATAACTTCTTATATTATAGTAATACCAACAATTACATCAAATAACAACTGAGTTAGTAAAAAATAATTACAAAATTATTAACATAATGTAATTGCCTAATTCAATGTGTAATTTTCATGTACTGCATTAATTGATGAAATGTATTGTTCAACTTTTTTTATCCAATGATAATGGTATATACCCCCCTCATTTTTAGGAAATTTATTTGGTTGTCTTGGTCGCACCACCTTACCACATTCATGGAGATCCTTTAAATGGAATGTAACTACCGATTTCATGTAACACTATTGACTTTCACTACTTGTATCGGTAAAAAAATATAGTGTAATTATTAAAGTAACGTTATTATACATATTTATCCAAAAATTCGACATAACCTAAAATGGAATAAGATATATGAACTTATAATTACACAAATTCTATTAGGGAGATTAATTTTCACTACCTTCACACCGATCTGAGACCACTTCCACTACCTAAATTCTTGGTAAAAGTATTTTTGATGAATATACATATGATACTCTAAAACCTATAATAATATCCATAATTTTTTTTGGTGTTTAGACAAGATAATATTCATTAGTTTTTATTAGATGTGGTTTGGTGAATATATCCTTCTATTAGTGATACACGTTTCATTTTTTTAAACACAAATTAGTTTACTTTAAAAGCATGTCACATTTAATGGAATGTTAGTCCAAAGAAGAAACTAACCTAAGTAAAGAGTATTAGTTAATCCAATTCTCATAAAAAATATAGGTATAAGATTTCAGATATTTTAGTAATTTCTCATTAGTTTAATATATTACAATTATTTATTTTTCTCATGAAAACTCATTCTTTACCATAGTAATTTGTGCTCATGTGAAAAATTAAAATTGATCTTATAACCAAATTTGAACATGGTGATTTAAAATATAAATACAATTTAATGATTTAATTATTGTAGCTAGTAAATATTCATTTTAATAAAATAATTCTTCATGTATGAAAAATAGTTTTTAAAAAAATACATTTTTAAGTATAAAAATGAATTTACAATAAAAATATATTTGTAGAATCTTTTTACAAGATATAAATTATTTTATGATAAAAAATGATAATTGTTTTATATTAAATGTAATAAAGAATAAAATGTAACCCATTAAATACTAAATTAATGTAAAAATATGAAAAATATATTTTTATAATTATGCATCACATAGATTAGAAAATATCAATCATCGAGTTTTTAAATTAAACATAATATTTTCAAATTAATAATTTTACATTTATAAATACTTTTAGTTTTGTAGAAAGTAGTTTTTTAATTTTTTTTGTAAATTCTTATATCATTATGATTTCATAAAAGTGGTCATATTTTTAAAAATAATATTTTTACAAATCAGCTAAAATTCAACCATTTCAATAAAATAAAACAAAGTAATCTTAAGATTAAATTTACATGATTATTTCAAAAAATAAATTATTTTTTTAGAATGATGAAACCATTTCAAGAAAATAAAGGTTCCATTATTTTAAAATAAATTCCAACTTACATAATCATGAAGAAAGGTGATCTATAAAAATCCCTCTTAAGAAGGGTTAAAATGTATTCAGGGGGATGATCATACCAGTTGAAATCAGCACCACTGACTCTATTATTAGTAAGTCTATCTACAATTGAGTTATATTCTCTCTAATTGTGGGTGATGATATGATTCATGGTGAGAAGAGAATCCAGGAAGCTAATCAATCTGTTAGTACGCTTCTATGATAAATTGTACGAACCCATTCTGATGGCATAAACAATATCAGAAGAATCACATTCTAGCCAAATATTTTCCCATCCATGAATCGTAGATTGATCCACCACAATAATTATACCAAGAATTTCAGCTTCAATTGCAGAGGCTATACCATATGAACCATTAGAGAAGTCCATAACATTCCCTTTGTGATCCCAAGAATATAGCACCATATCTAGAGGGGCCAGGATTACCCCTTGAGGCTACATCAGAATTAACCTTAATCCATCCAACAAAAGGTTTATTCCATAAGAACTCAAAAGTACCATATAGAGGCATGAATGTACCTTTGATACCAATTCGAGTAAGAACTAAGAAATCATGAATTTAATTAAATATGAAGTTATTCCTGGGTAATCTTGCCTCACGAATAGCATAAAACATGCATGAGAAAGTAGCATTGACAGATAAATGTTGACCACCATGAAGGATTTGATTCTAAATAGACCATATATAATGCAATAATTCAGAGGAATCTACCTAAAAAATATCCATCAATTGGGATGAAAGTGGAAGAAAATACCATGTGTGATGAAAATACCTGATGGAGACCATATTTGGGATGGAAAAATCAAATATGTCTGCCAATGATTTCCACATAGAGGAAGTAGTAACACAACAAAGAAACAGATGATAAACATCCTCTCAATGTAGATGACAATGAACACAAGATAAACCCAAAGAGATTCTACAATTATAAAGGTTAGAATCTGTAGGAATTTTCCTCTGAGCATTTATCCACAACAAAATAGAGAAACGTGGATAAATAAAATTTCTATGTATGTCTCTCATCCAAATTGCATTAGAGATTCCAGATAAAGAAAAACTGTAATAATATTTTTGTGAAAGTATACCATTAGTCGCATGTTCCTAGGCTGAAAAATACTTTCTATTGGAGAAAAAATATTTATTAACAATGTTTAAAACATGACTAGGAAGACCCTCCAAGTTATCAAGCTAATCCTTGGTAGAGATATGCAGATCAAAATTATTTGCATTGATAACAAATTCAAAAAAGGGGTTACCCATCCGATTTTCATTCCAAAAGATAATGGATGAATCATTAAAAATAAGCCATGTGGAGTAATAATAAATTTAATAAAAGATAATCTTAATGGATATCCAAACAGATGAATCAAGCTGATTAAAAACACCTTTTTGAGACGATTCATAAATTTTTACTGAAGAAAATTAAGAGCCTCATAATTTCTTTTAAAGAGATTCCAAATAAACGAGTCTTGCAGGGAATCATTAAAAAGTACAAAATTTTTAATTCCCAAACACCCTGTATCATAAGTCTTACAACAACAATTCCATTAAACTATTTCCAACATTCTTTCCATGATGTTACCACTTCAAATGAAGTTTTTGAGAGACACATTGATGTTCCATATAAATGATATAGGACAGTTTTACACCCTAAATGAGTAAATATGATTGGAGATAATGATTGATTTAACCAAAAAAAACCTGAACATCCATAGATAAGGACTTTCCTTTCCATGTAGAAAGCTACCTTCAAAAATTTATAATGATCTTAGAGAAATATTAGAATTTTTTTCTACCCCAATACAATGGAACCCCTAATTATTTGAAGGTAAGGACCCCTTTATGAATGCCAAACTCCTGAACAATTTCATTCTTCCTTTAGAGAGTAAGATTGTTTCCAAAATAAACCAAGGACTTGTCCCTACTAATCTCCCTACTAGAGATAGAAGTATAGTACAAAAGTGACCTATTAATATTTTTAATGTCCCTCTTGTCCTCCGTAGTGAAGAGGATAGTGTCATCAGCATATAATAAGTGGCTAGGATCATGAATCCATATACCAGCATTGATAGCTTTCATATTCCCATTTCCAGCCATAATGGATATGATCTTGCTAAGTTAATCCTATACAATAGAGAAAATGATAGTAGAAAGAGGATCACCTTGTCTGACCCATCTAGAACAAGTAAAATATCAATTGGGTGATCCATTAATATGAATGGAAATATGATCAGAGCTAAGAATGGACATAACCCAATAAATAAAACTATTATCAAACCTTAACATATGAAGAACCTTGAAAATGAATCCCCAATCCATGGTGTCCGAGGCCTTCTTGACATCAATCATAATAGTATGTCTTCCACCTTTTGAATATTTCTTGAGAAAATTCACATATTTGTAGGCAGTAATAAGACAATCCTCAAAACATTTCTATTTGATAAAACATCGATAATTAAAAGAATCAATCTTGCTATAAATTTAATCAAATATTGTGGCCAATATTTTGAAAATCATTTTTTTAATAGTATTGACCAATGTAACTGGCCTAGAAAATGAATTTCCTTGGAATTTTCCACATTAAGTATAAGATCAAGGAATTGAGCCTTGATACATTGGAGTAGGACATCACCCTTGAAAAAATTAATGAAAAATATAAAAACCTCATTTTGAATGATATCCCTAGAGGTTTGAAAGAAATAATTTCAAAACCCATCAGGACCTAGAGAGATTTCAGATATGAGACTAAAAGTAGCTTCTTTAATTTCAATGTTCAAGTAAACATATGTGAGAATGTCATTATCTTTCTGATTAAACTATTTAGGAATGATTCCCTCCACTAGACCATTTTGGACTGGGGAACCATTAAAAAGATCACTGAAATAGGAAATAACATGATATGAGAGATCTCTATCATTATCAATAATCTGATCACCATTATCTATCAAAGAAAGAGGATTAAAAACCTTTCTAATTGTCTTAATAGATTTAATGAACATGGAGTTCCTATCACCATCCTTCAACCATTTATCCTTAAATATGTCCCTTTGTAGGGTAACATTAATGTTAAAGAGGCCATTAAGCTTGTTAACAATCTCATAATTCCCTTGAAGACCATCCAAAAAAATTATTCCTGATATTATGATATTGAATATGCTCTAACAAATTTCCTAGAGAAGAAATATCTTGGTAAATTGAGTTGAATTTATTATTACTCCATAATCTCAAACTTATTTTAAAATTTTTAATCTTGAAAACAAAAACAATACCATCATTATTTTAATTAACATAATTTCAAGAGTGCTCCGTGATGGATCTACAATCAGAATGACTAACCTAGGACTTGTTAAATCTGAAAGGAAGGGGAGATATAAAATCCCTAAAAATAAGATAAACTAAAATAGGGTGATGATAAGAGCTAATCCTTGGAAGAGTTGTTCAAGAAATAGAAACCTAAAAGTCAAGACAAACATCATTGATGAGAGCTATGTCAATCCTACAGTCAACAAATCTGTTAAATAATTTCTTCTACCATGTAAACATTGAGCCAACCATGTTTACCTCTAATAATCCATTAGAGTCAATGCAAGATCTGAATTCTCTAGAAGAAATAACATTAGAAAAATCTCTCATCATCACATCTGGATACATGATAGATTTTAAGTCACCAAGAATGACCCAAGAGCCATAGATTGTATAGTTGAGAACATTAATATCCATCCATAACCACCTTCAATCCTGATAGCTGTTGAAAGCACACACAAAAGAGTAGAAGTGTTGATAAACAAGGAACTTGAAGGAACAAGTGACATTCCTCTCACTATTATCAACCAAATAAATTTCTGTCAATGAACAATGAACCAAGAACCAATGGCTATTGACATTATAAAAAAATATTGTAGTCCACTAAATGAATGCCTAAATAATCCTATTTAGAAAAATTGAAAGAAAATACTCTTTTAGGCTCATAAATCCTAATGAGGAGAGGTTTTTAAAGCCTGATAAAAAGACTAAGGGATCTCATTGTGTCATTATTAGAAAACCTTTTAAGAATTACAAAATAAAATCTTCATTTTAATTTCAGAACAGGGTTGGATCCCCCTTTTTTGAGTTCAATAGGTTTTACATTACTAGCATTGAGAGGTATTCCAACCTTCTTTTTAGGGGTATTGGCATCTTGAATAAGGTCCATGATATCAAGGATTTGATTAACTTTCTCATGAGAATAAGATGGACTAACATTTAAGATATTAACATGATCTATTATAGGAACATGCTCCTCACCCTTTGATACCTCAGTAAGATCTGCTTATGGTGTGGGAACCTAGATAATATGATGCAGAAGTTCATTTTCAGGTTGAAGAGGGGTAGAAATAGAGCATTCCAAATTTATAGAAGTGCTAACAATGTTAAATTATAAACTGAAAGAATCCGTTTTTAATTGATCAAAATCACCAAGATAACTTGAATTTCTTGTATTGCATGTAGAATTTTATGGATCAAGAATTACAGATGGACAGCTTAAATTATGATTGATGTAATCTATATTACATAAAGAATATTTGGAAGGGATAACAATATAATAATCAAGTTTATTTGAACTTATAACTAAAACATTTTCAGCACTGTCAGATGCACGTTTAACATGTCCCAGTTCACTAATTCTAACTTATTTGGTAGCATAAGATAATGTAGGAGTAGATTTAAAAGTATCATATTTACAAACCATGTTTTGAATAGGTTTACACCATTAAACAGTTTCTTTAACATCCAAATGGGATCTAGTCCTAGGGACAACATCAGAGTGTTCTTCACTTTATAGGGAGAAGTAGAGATAAAAAATTTCATCCTTAAAATCAAGGAAGATGTGATTATCTAAAATATCAGTTTGTAATCCAGAAGTTAAAACATAAATATCTGTATAACATTCACAGAAAATGTGAAAGTCTTCTTTGTAGTCAAAATCAACAGGAAGATGACTAACCTATGAATTATTGAATGCGGTAACCAATTTTTTATCCTCTATATATTTATTGTCAACCCAAGTAGCCTTCAAGGCGGAGGAGGGGACAAAATTATCAATAGTCGAAAAAATAAGAGCATTGGGATCCTTCTAGATTTTCTAAAGAAGGAGTAAATATATTCATGTTTTTATTGGTTTCTCAACAAAAATAGACATGGTATTTTTGTTTCTACTCACTTCATTCCAATCATTGACATTATAAGGTACAACATCTTTTTTTGTATTTTCCTACAATGAGAAGCATAATGTCCTAAAATTTTGCATACCTCATAGAAATAAGGAACATTTTCATACTCAAGCTTGATTTCAGAATTGAATCCATTGGGGTGAAATGAAATGAATTTAAGCCTTTTATCTCCTAAATCAATATCAAAAAGAACACGAGAATAGAATCTGATATCTCCATTCATGGTTCTATGGTCCAACCTAATCGTAGTACCAAGGCAAGAGGCGATGTCATTCAAAATCCTGGGATTCCAGTTGACCCAATTCAACCCAAGAAACTGAACATAAAATCTGATCATTTGAATGTTTGATGATAAATTTATTGAAGTTTATATCTCATTCAAATTATGTAATAATTCTTGGTTTATGTTCCAAATTACTAAGGTTTCAGGCATTGCACAGGGGATCACTTGACCTAAAAATGGAATGAATGTATCCTTTGCCTATGGGAACCATTTTCCGATCCCTTGTACCTCAAAAATGTGATACTGTATTCTTATGATCATTATATGACCAAGGTTCTTACCCCTTGGAATAGATAATGCGAATGAGTAATGAAAACATACATAGGTCCATCAGATGTTGCATCACCTCAGAATTTGCAACCACCGAGAAACCTATATTCTCTAGCTTTATAATATTTGAATTTTGTGAAGAATCAATTGTAATCAGATCTGTAGATCCAAATAAATATTTAACAAAATAACGTTCTTTCTTTCATGAAACACTGGGTTCAATTGATGCTGATGATTTAACACAATCTTCCAAAGAAGAACGAACATCTTTGAATGTCGATTCTCATTCGGGATCAAACGAACTCATTGAAGAAATCAATGTCCATCAAAAATTGATTATAATAGGTTTCAAAATAAATTCTATTTTTTGAAATTTTTATACTAAAATTTTTAAAAATAAATTTTAAATTAAAATACTAAATATAACAAAAAAAATTATAGGACCTTGACATTTTAATCTTTAAGTGTTATGACTTTTATTTCATATTAGTAACCAATTAAATGATTATTAAATTATATTATAATTTTAAAATTAAAAAATTTTATTATAATAATAATTTAAAAATTATAAATTCAATATAAGATAAAGATAGAAAACACTTTTAAAATAGTTATATGGAAAATATCCCTTTTTAATATTAAATAGTTTTAATCGTATCCCATTAATTATTTATCTTTTAAACATTAATTTTAATGATTTAATTTTTATTTGAACACATAAAATAATTCTTTAATAATAATAATATATATGTAAGAAATTAAAATGTATGTTTTTTCAATATATATATATGTATATGTTATAATTACATGAGTTGTTATTTTTATTGTAATTTTCATAATGAAATTTATTTAAAAAATTGGATAACATGGAAATGATTCTTTGTAATGATATATTATTCACCTTCACCATATAATTATTTTGTTGGGTGTTGGGGGTATTTTGGAGGAGGTTTATGGTGGTCAAATAGATTTCCGGGATGTAGAATAACTATAAAGGGTAATCCCTCTCCTTAAAGAGGGATTCATGATGTGATATGTTGTTTTACAGCATGTGAATCCAGTTATTAACCTCTAATATATGACAATTAAGGAGTGTGTGAAATTGATTCATTAAATGAAATTGAAATTCACATTATGTATTAATTTTTGATGAGGCACCACGAATTTCAATAGAAGTTGAAAAATATGGGAACTCACACTATAATTGGGATTCACAAATTATATTTCATGGACCTAGTGGAATTCATGTTGTGAATTTGAAATTCATGCCTTGAAAGGGGTAAATTACAACCATTTTATAATGATATGTTTCAACCAAATTTCCTCATATGACCTTCATTTACACTTAGATTTTAGTGAACCCCAAATTTCATTGGTGGATATTATATCCTTTTCCTATGGAATTTGTCTACGAGTATTGTTGGTTGATCTTTGATTATTTGAGGTTTTTTCTACCCCCTTCCCCTTATTTATTTTATTATTTCATTGAAGATTTTCTAAATTGGTGTTTTTTTTGTTTCAGGATGAGTTTTGGTTGTGTTTTTATGAACCCATGGGGTGGTTAAGGTTCATCCAACGTTTCCTAGTTCATCTTTTTGGGGTGTGTCTAATTTTCCCTATGGCACATAGTGAATCAGAATTCTTCATTGAGGTAGGATATACTAGTTCTGACCATTTTGGCGTAAAATTTGTGGGGATTACATTATTTTTTCCTTCCATTGGGTTTATAGTGAGTTTTGACTTAATTAATATCATTAATTGGGATATATTAAATTGTTGGTGATAATGAGAAATGTCTGGATTTTATATTTTTGATTTTATTGTTGATGTGTTTTTCATACTTATTGACATTTCTAAAAATAATGGATCTTGAAATCTTTAATTGTTCTATAGATGATGTATGTGTGACCCTTGAGGTTATGTTGTTTAATCACATGCATAATAAAATCCTAAAAAAATTATATCAAGATAATAAATATTTTCCCATGAAAGTCATGTTTTGTAATAATAAATATGAAAAAATAGAAATAATGAAATCCCATGAAATTAAAATTTTGAATGTTAGGATGTGATGGTTTGTTTGGTTGTTCTTTATGTTCTTCCTTGTGGGTTGTGGGTGATTTTTTGGTGGTGGTAGTGACTGTATGGGATGTGAGCTGTGTGGTGCGGTGATTACATGATGTTAGAATGGGTATGATATGGGTTTTTGTGTGGTGATGATGTGTGGTGGTTTGTTATGAGGTTATTGAGAAGGGAATTTTTGAGATGGTATATGCATGGGATTCATTGTGGGTGGTTGTGTGTCTGTTGTGTCATGTGTGGTATTGTGCAGTGGTTATAGTGTGGTTTTCAAGGTTCAGTGGTTGTGATGTGTTGTTTTTGTGATGCGATATCATGTATGATGTGGTGATGTGGTGATATATGATGTGTGATGTGTGTGTTACTATGTTTTTTGTTTAAGTTATCTTCCCATTTATCCATGGAATAATTTCTAATGATGGGTTTGAATGTGAATGGGATGGTAAATGAATAATGAATGGTTTGTAAATAAATATATGGTAATGAGCCCAATTTTTTTCATTGATAAATTAATGGAAATGAAATTGTAAATGAAATGTATTATTAAATATAGTTATTGTTAACTCATTAAATTTGGAGAAGGGTGGGACTAGTAATTTAATGTCGAAATTTATTGCACTATGTGGTGGTTGTGTGGTGTGTTACATATTGTGGTGGAAGTGGTTGTGGTGGTTGACATGGGATGAAATGGTGTTGTTGTGTAATATTATAGTGACGTTTTCATTAAACCATATAATGGGTATTGTATAGTTTTAATAAAACAATATATTTTATATTACTTCTATATTCACCCCACTTATGTTTTATAACCATTCAAATTTTATTGTACTTTGGTTCCAGGTGTCTTATTCAAAATTGATGATAGTGGAGATACCAATGGATGCCTACAACCTCTTCCCATTTCATACTTCAACTATGAAAAAAAATTTCCTTTATGTGATATGTGACATGATTAGGATGTGATGTGATTTCACAGCTAGTGTGGATCATGCATAATAGGAGGAGGGATTGAGGTTTTTGTCATTCATGTTTTGGATACTCTACATCTTTAGTTGTGTGTGGAGATGTGGTGAAATGACCAAGATGTATTCTAGAGATATGTGGTGTAATGGCCAAGGTTTCATTGAGTGAGATGTGCAATGATGATGATTGATGATGTAACCAGATGGTAGACCTTGTGAGGGTTGATTAGGTAGGGATGTTTCTAAACCCACATCAGTGATGGATGGTTGGGATGTGATATGTATGAAAGAGGTGGGAGAACATAAAGTCAACAATTTTTTCCAATGAGTATAAAATTCATCGTAAATAAGTGGGGTTAATGTTATTCTTGATTACTATGTTATTATATTTGATTCATGATTTGGTGATAAAGCCATGGTGAGTCTAGGATTAGTTAGTTGAACTATTTTTTTGCTAATTGGTTCCAATATTTATTCATTAGAGAAATAGTAATGTATTTTCACATGTGAACTAGAGACCATTGGTCTGATCATGCTGACTATACTTTTGTATTAACCCTACATATAAAAAGAAATTTTTAGTTTCATAGGAAGGCTTTGGCGACCATGTTGGGCGTTTCTAGCTTGGTTTGGAGCTTCTATTGAGTTTCTACTGTAGGAGTTATCATTTGGTATTGACTTATTGACTTTTATTGTATATATTAAAAATTTTAATACATTATGGGATTCTTTTTTATATAATTATACTGTATATGTTGGAATTTATTGGTTTGTTTTTATCCTATATCCAATTCATGTTTTTTATAGAGGGTAATTCCACATATTATTCATATTTTTTTACCCTCGGTGCTTGTCCCAAACCCGAGGACAACAGGGGGTGGGACTCAAGGGTTATTGTCTCTCTCCCATCACATTCATAAAAAGAGGAAAATATTTGGAGGGAGGGGGCCAGGAAATTTTTTTAATGATGAATGGTCACAAAAATATAATAACACATTCTAGAGGTAAACGTAAAGAAACCTTTTTTTGAGACATTTGTAGAGAAAGTCAAAAGTTAAAAATAAGAAATACGTTGAAAACAATCTAATCAAATCCTTGGTAAAGAAATTAATAAATATTTTAAAATGACCTTAAACAATAAAGTATGTTTGTAGAAGAACTTTTTCAAAAATTTAAAACAAATATGTACATGGGAGATGATGTTTTGGGTAAAACAGTTGAAAACATATAATGCTATAATTTTTAATAAAACACCTTACAACAATAAAAAAGAAATTTAATTTGATAGAAATATCATGGGGATGAAATTAAAAAATCATTATTTTAGAGGGTGTGTTGATATAATTTTTCAAATAGGTAGTATATAAAAAATATAAATGGAAATATGTTCATAATATGAAACACAACTCAATGATTTGAAATTGAGATGAAAAATCAATACGGATTTGATGACATTCAAATAAATACTCCATAAAGGAGAGAAGATGATATAAAAAACTAAATACCCTGAATAAGGAGAAAATAATGATATAGAATCTCAAATAGGTAGTATATACACCATATAGAATAAAATAGGGGTATATTGAAAAACATGTCTAAAAGAAGGTAATTTGATATGAGAAACCCTTAGAGACATTATAACAATTTTTAAAAAAAATCATTGAATGAAGGAACATAAATTGTAATTGAAAATATAATGAATTAAGGAATTAATATAATATAATATATCCATTGGGGTTGTGAATCAAAATAATAACTTATAAAATGAAACATGGTTCTAAAAATGAAAATTATCTCAATGAAAGGAAATTGAGACCGAGTTACCCTTATTATCAAAGTAACATTTGAATCAAAACTCATTAAATAGAACCTTATATGGATTTTTAAATCACTTAAAATGATTAAAAATAATTGAAAATACATCCATGGAAAATATAACAACTACATTAAAGAAAATTAGTGCTAAATATGAATCATATCTATGTGAATGAACTCTAAGAAAAGATAATCTTTTACACGTAGTTTCTCTTGGTATAACATGCTCTAACCTCCACTTAATTATATATGATCCTTTTTGAAACTCTTTAATAAATATTAGATTTATATTTTTGTGAAACCATATCCCTAGGACATGATAATGTGATTATAGATGTTGTTATGGTATAGTTTGATCATGATATGACACTTTAGGGGTGAGTAGAAGTGGGATGGTGAAGGGATCCTATTAAAAGTGAGAGGGGAGGATTTGTTTAAACCCTCATTACATTACATTAAAGGAATATCCATTTCAACGGAAATTGGATACAAATTAAATAATAATGGATATGATAAGGTTACTATTTGATCCTCCTCTGATACACAAAAATAAGGGATGATCTTCTAGATATTTTAAACATTTTCCCCTTAATTAAACCTTTTACCAAAAAAAAATTTTACCGTGTTAAAAATTTTCTTACCCTGGTACCATAATATACGAGTAAAAGAATATAATATTATAATATAATATAGACAATATGATTTAAGATATGAAAAAAAATTATGATTAAATTCCTAAAATTGTAAAAAATAATTTTTATAAAATTATTCATGATTTATAAAAAATAATTTGTAAAAAAATGTCCTTTTAGACCCAAAAATATATATTCACAAATAATTGAATATTATTTATTTCCATGATATATATTATTTTAGGATAATAAAAATGAGGTTTTATTGAATTTATAATAAATAAAAAACTGACTATAACTCTGTTAATACTTAATTTACGGAAAAGGGCCAAAAATCAATTTTTATTAGAATAAAATATCAGTTAGATTCCAATATTCCAATAATATGTTTCAAAAATGTAAATAATATTATTAAATTCATTATTTTTCTTTCTTAAATAAATTACTGTTCAAGAAAAAGTTTTATAAATTTTTTTCATGCTTATATCATGATGATGTCATAAAATTCCTTGTATTTTTCAAAATGGTATTTTCTCTATTCATATATAAATCATCCATTTTTAAAAATCCATATAATCCACCTTATGGTAATTTTTTTATAATTACATAAAAATTTAATCATTTTCCCTCAAATTAATATTCTTAATTTTTTTATTTTACTTTCAAATAAAAACATGAAATATAATGAAAATCATTTTTTATAAGAAATAGAATTTTTTAACATTTAATGTTTTTAATATTCATTCATATTAGTTTCATATTAAATGAGTGTTTATATATTTATTTTTATATGGGAAATTTTAATCATAATAATCATTTAAAATTTATCCCTTCTATATAATATAAAATTATAAAACACTTTAGAAATACCTATTTGATAAAAAATATAACTTCTTAACATTAAATGATTTTTATCACATGAAATTAATTATTTAACTTATAACCATTAATTATAATCAATTCTTTGGTATTGGAACATATAAAATCATTATTTAATAAGAAAAAAAATATACAAGGAATTAAAATATAAGCTTTTACAATAAATTATTTTATTGTATTTTTTACTTATTAGTGGTATCACTCTTACAATAATTTTTAAAATTATGGTTGAAATTACTCATAATAAATTAAGTTTAACATAAATTGTTCTAAAATATCAGAGTGCTAAAAAATTATAATATAATAGGGCAATAATTTTCATGAAAATATGATTAAACATAAAATACCATGAATCAATCATCAAGGCATACCAAAATTTTAAAAAAAATCCATCTATATTTATCATGTTTGTTGGAGATACTGTTAAAGATACCAAATGAAACCTAACCATCTAAACCATGATAAATATTTAAATTATCATGTTCTATCATGGATAATTAGATATTTATTATGTGTAAAAAATATCTTTGAAAAGTTTAAAGGGGATCTAAAATGGTGGAGCCCGAGGTCATACTCGCATACAAAGATATTACTATATGTGGAGAGTGATATAGTGTTAGAGTAAATATTGTGGGTGTTTTCATGATGTCATTTGGATTTAAAAATGGATAGCCTCCTCGTTCCCTTCATTCCATGCATATATATTCAATACATTTTTTTGATAATTCTTCTATATACATAGATATAATACTTGAAGGCCTAATATATGATAGGATGACTATACATGAACTTAAATAACAACACAAATTCTGATTCTACTAATATTATGAAAATACTGTAGTATTTAACTAGAGATATCAATGTAATAGTAGATCATGATTCACCTATGAGTGAGTCCCCTTGACCATTAATGTAACTGGATCCCATAACCAAAGAAACCCAAACATAATGGATGATTCCTCCTCCAAACATAATTCCTTCTTCTCATGCTATATCCTTATTAATCATTGGGTTTGAACAAGGATAATTATGAAACACACTACTTAACAAGGTGATCCCACCTCTATCTGTTATATCCTTTTCTTGATGGTGTATATGTTTCCACGATTTTGGATAACAGTCCCTCCATTTTATCAATGCTCTGAGTTTTATAAAAAGGGAGATAACTTTTTCATTCAAATAATGAGAGATTCTCCATCACCAGTGGTGTATAACATCATTATGAGAATCCCAAATTGTTTAATAAACTATAGTTAAAATCATTATTCAAATTTATTTTTCAAAATATTATTCATCACAAACATGAAAAAGTGTTGTCGAAAGTTATTCCAAGGATCCCCTTAGTGTTGATAGTGGGTTCCCTAGACCCGACTTGTTTCGTACTTGGATTAACACTAAATGTATTCAGTTTGTTATAATACATGTGTTTATCTGGCCATAATAGTGTAGATACTTTTGAATCCACATTGTTTGTGGAAATGTACTTAGATTACTCGTTTCATCAAAGAGTTATATCAGATCCCATGCTATAATGAGAACCCAAAAATTCCATGACAGTAATCTTAATGTAATGTCCTATGGTCCAGTTACATCATTCTGAAAGGACACAAATGATGTGTGACCATCAGGTGCTGGGGGCTCATATGCATTGAGACTTCTTCTCATGAAGTTTTCAATAGATGATCTCTAGTAGTTGAGATCATGAGGACAGTCCCACATAATGGGAACACCAGATGTTTTAGGTGTCATTTGTCATTCCAATCTACGAACATGTGTAATAGTCTTTAGACATGAGATCATTTTCAATGGATTTCATATAATTATATACATTTGATGCAAGGAAAAAACCATACTGACAAAGTCGTGGAGAGGTAATTTGTATCGGGTACGTCAGTAATGGCATCAAATTGATTGAATGATCGAGAAACGATTCGTCTCTTCCGAATTTAGGAAGAGATATCTTGGGCCTAGTTGATTAAGATGGTTTCACCTTCATTAAATCAATGGCCATGGTAGTGGAAGGTAAGAACGTCCGGAAAAATAGACATTCAAAATAAAGAAATATAAATAATGATGAAACTAGTGTGAATTATGATTTATTGAGATATCGATGATGAAGATATTATATTACACATACCATGTTTGCCGGAAGACATTCGTTACTTTGACTTTTCCTTATCTCTATATGGGCCTCAATGGGTTTCTAGACCCTGCTCTTGGTCGGTGGATATTATTCACTACTATTGATGTAAGGGCCTAGAGGGTCACACACAATAGCGCTTTGAGAATCTTCCCTAATTAGGGAATAAAAATATAGAACTTGGTGGGCCCCGCCAAAGGGTTCGAGTACAATCACACTTCTATGGATCACCAAAGAATAAATAAATTCATAAAATATTCAAGTTTTGAATAATTTTTTGAATTTATTTAGAACGTGTATTTTTAAGATATATAGTAAATACAAGTATATATATTATTCGAATGGATTTTAATATCCTAGGTTCGTTTAATATTATCAGGAGGTTTGAGTCAAGTTAAAGACTCAAATTTATCACGTAATAAATTTATATATATATTATGAGTAAGTGATAAATTATAATTATAATTTATGGCATAATTTTATTTTTCATAAGTAATTATTTATAACACTTATATAGTAGACGTTTATTACACATGGGTCTGTAATCCATACCGTGTGTTTTAAACATTCCCTATATAAGTTAGAGAGAGGATATCCCATGTAACTATTCATGTGTTGGATTTGAGTGCTTCTCTCTACTCCTAAAATATACAGAGAGAGTGTCTCATGTGGAAGAAGATTTTCAAGTTCAACCATCTCGGATTAAAGGATCTAGACTTACAGTGATCTTCGTTGCGCTGAAGTGAGGGTTGAAGATCCATGCTAGCACCGCGATCTCGACGAATGGCACACGATTAGATTCGATAGGCGTGTGTTGATGATCTAGAGGGATTGGTCATCAAAGTCTTCGAGCAATGATCGCCAGTGACCTATGGTGGTCTTGCACATGATATAACCAAACTAGGTACTAGTTCAAAATATTTTTCCCCTATTTAAACATTATGTGATCCTCATACTGAACTAGGACAAGATCACTAGAGTTGATTGGGTTATGTCACTCCGGTGATGTATAAAATTTGAAATTCTTGTCCCAACAGCTTCTGATGTGCTGTCCCGGTACCTAATAGTGGTATCAGAGGGATCAAAAGGTTTTTCTGAGTCAAAAAAATTAGGAATCATTAAATCTAAGTGTGGGGTGTTAAAATAGTTCATTCGGATCTGACCTCGTTTCATTTCATTTTAAAATGATGAAGCTACGAGAATTTAAAATTTTAATTTGATCGACATAGTAGTTTTTTCGTTCATCTAATGTTAATATAAATCATTATTTAGATAAAATTAAATATAATATTTTATTATTATAAAATAAAATAAATTATTTTATTATAAATTATTTTCTAAAGTAAGGAGGTGTGGAAAAATATTTTCCCCAAATTAAAGGGGTGTGGGAAAATATTTTCGACAAAGTTTATAAAAAAAATAATAAATAAAGGGAGACCAAGATGCCATTTTGGGTTCTTCTTCTTTATATTTAAAAAAATGACATGTAGGTGGCATATATTTCTAAGAACAGATAAATGAAATTTATAAGACTCAATAGGGGGTCTTCTTCTTCATGTGGGGTGCGACTCCATCTTGTGGGAGAAACCCTAGATGCACCTCGTCTCAGGCTGTCTAACCTCTACCTCGAACCGTCGGACCACCGCGCCGTGATGCTCCCATCCCTGCAAAGTCACACTGCCTCAGACTGAGCCTCGTAGGACTACCGCATCGTGAATCTCTTACACTATTTTGGTCGCGCCTCTTCGGACTGAGCCCTGCTGGACCGTCACGTTGTGCCGCTCCAACCCCAGTCTGGTCGCGCCGCCTCGGACTAAGCCCCGCCGGACCACCACACTGTTTCTCTCCCATAATGTCCATCCTCCTTTTCAAGTAGGCTGAGTCATGCAACGACCACTGAAAATCCTAGCTGTGCCAGACCAGGCTACCGCTGTTCTCTGTTGTCGCCACGCCTGCCGGCCAGAGCAGTGGGCTGCTGGCCATGTAGCTGGCCCAAATGTTTCCCGACCTCATCCCGCTGCCCCACTCCTGGCCAGAAGATGTTACCCCATGGATTTCACTAGACTGGGCCATCTCTCCTCAGTCATTCCACAATCACACCTTAGTCACACCGCGGTCATGCCGCAGTTACATCACGGTAAGGCCCTGATTTGGCCCTGCTTCAGGATGACACCCCGAGCCAGCTCGTAGTCCTGTTGGACTCCTCCTTGGAGAGAGGTAACACCATACTAAATCAATTTTAATTAATTTAGTTTTTAAATTAAATTAATTAGAATTAATTTTGTGGTGCAAATTTATTGTTATCCAAAAATTTAATTTAATTAAATATTAAAATTAAACTGAACATTTATTTTAGTTTTTGAATTAAAATTAAATTAAATAATTGTAACTGATTAATAAATTATTTTTGTTTTAATAAAATTATTTTAATTTATTATAACAACCTCACACTTTAGAATTTTTTTGAAATTTATTTTTATTGCCCATTTTTCCCCGAAAGGTCTTGAACTAGCGACAGACACATGCATGTCTATCTTTATTTATTTATTTATTTATTCAAAGTGTGCGATGATTGTAATATTTAATTAGATAAATGAAAGTCTGTGAATCATCTTTTAAATCAAATATATATAAGGTATTATGCATCCATTGCACTAGTTGTATTTTTTACCCCATACCCCTCTCCTGTGTGCGAGTATATTTGTAATTTTACGGTGGTGATCCGAGATGCAGACCCGGCCATGTCGAGGAGGTAGTCCAGGTATGAGTTGAGTGCTTTGCACTGGGACCAGCAGTGACACGAGTCACATTTCGACTCATGTATGGATTCCCCTAAGTAATGATTGATCAGTTATGGATCGATCATTATAGAATGATCAAGACCAGTCGGGTTGAATGATTTACATTATGCATAGTTTATTATTTTATGCCTCTACATGATTATTGTGTGATCACATAGAATAGTAAACAAGATAAAATGAATAAATATGTGAAGAATTATATTCAATTTTATGTTCAGTTGTGATCGTGATAACCTAGTTTAAACATAACAAATAGAAAAGGATTATATTTTCCAATAAATATTAAAAGTACCTCAAAGATATATTAAGTCCAATAAATTCCTTCCATTTTGCACATCTATACAAAACCAGCTATTTGGGGTGCTCATTAGCCATTGTTGAGAGGGCCTTTTACTACCATGTCATTTTCATGGGAGAACTGGTCCGACGTAACTAAAGTGAGTAGTCAGTTATTAGCCATAGTTAACTTGCTGTTACTTTAGAGGCAAGATGTTGAGGGAATCAAGTTCGTATTCCAAAAACTGGGACTTTATCAACAACACAAGGAACCACAAGAAAAATTGGTTGGCCAACATAGTGCTTACATTGAAATCCTCCATGTAGTGGCATATCCATAGCTTGAATACTATGAGGGAAGTTTAGAGGATCCTTACCACTAGAAAAATCAAGCAATAGAGTATTTTGAATCTAATAGGGAGGTCTATTAAGGTTAATTTAAATAGTGGGAGACATTAAAATTATATAATAATTTATTAATAATAAATGTTAAAAGGTAATCAATAAAAAGTTCTAACTGATAAATGTTTATCTAATGTAGATTCAAAATTGAAATCATGAACACCACAAGTACTATATCATTGTGATCAATTTTGGATAAAGAAAATATCATGACCAGCAATAACTTCTAGGAGGCGTACAGAATTTTGCGCATAGTACTACACCAAGAAAGATAATTATATGTGCTCGAATCTCCAGTTCCTGCGAAGCCACCTTAGGGAGCATGTAAGGAGGAAGAAGATAAATGGAGAAATCATGTAGAAAATTCGCTTGATGTAGAATGCATAATGTTTTCATCCATGTCTATCTAATTAAAAAAAATACATGAGGATGAGGATGCCTACAAGATGCTTTCACATATCTAAGAAATATATGAAGAGAGGGCCAGGCGTGAAAGTTATGAGAGGTCAAGTGTACTTGTAAGTGTAGGCCAGTAAAAGGGAACCCAGATGGTCCTCACATACTCAAGATGAATGGGTATATTGAGAGGCTTGAAGCCCTTGGGTTCAAACTGAGCCAAGAACTATCATTGGATCTCATTATTGCCACTTTACTGTTAAGATTCTTCACTTTTATTGTCAATTATAATATGAATGATATGAAAAAGTCACTCACAGGCCTTTAGGATTCAGTTCGCGAAGATGATAAGGATATGAAAAATACCAATTAATTTATCCTTATGGTGGACAATAAAAACAAGGGCAAGGAAAAGAGTTCTAAGTCCAAGTCAAGGACAAAGTCACCAATGCATCATCCTAAAAAGAAGGAAAAGATTTAGAGGCAGAGTAATGAGCTGAAAACTATCTTCTTTGGATGTTGCAAGAAAGGCCATTGGAAGAGGAATTGTAGAGCTCGGAAGAAGAAGAAAACAGATGCTTCTAATTTAGGAATTTTTTTCATTGAATGCAATCTATCTTTATCTAAAAGTTGGGTATTGGATATGGAATGTGGCTCACACATTTTATTCATATACAAGAACCAAGTAGGTTCATGACATTTGGAAAATATCAAGTGGATATTCGAGTTTCAAATGGTACATGTCTGGTAGCCTTGGCCATGGGAGACTATCACTACACCTTGCAAACTGGTTTGGTTCTAGTTTTAAGCAATTGATATTAGTTACCCTCTATTACCAAAAACATTATCTCTGTGTCAAGTATACACTCTATGGGGTTTTTTTCATGATTGGAAACAAACGTGGTCTCTTTTATAGGGATAAAATATGTTATGGTATGGAACATCTTAACAATGGTTTATATATGTTAGAACTAGAAAACATAGTAATGGAAACCAGTGACAAAAATAGCCAACATTGCTCAAATATCACCCTCCTATGGAACATCAGGCTTGGTCATGTAAACAGGAAGCAATTACGAAGATTACATCAAGAAGGGTATCTAGACTTGATACAATTAGAACCCTTATATGTATTTCAATCTTGTTTATAAGGAAAGATGAACAAAGAGCCTTTCTCAAGAATGGGAGAAAGATCCATTGTTGTACTGGAATTAATACATACTGATGTGTGTGGCCCATTTCCAGTTCAGGTAAGGGGTGGTTTTTTATACTTCATTAATTTTAACAATGACTATAGTAGGTATGTATATATCTAATTAAGGTGGTATATGTCGGATTCCATTTATATATTTAATGAATACAGACATGAAGTAGAAAACCAACTTGGTAAGAAGATAAAAGCACCCCACTTAGATCGAGGTAGAGAATATCTTAACCAAGTATTCATTGATCACTTGAATGAGTGTGGGATAGTATAGAAACTCACTCCTCCTTATACACCTTAATGGAATGGTGTTGGTGAATGGAGTAATAGTACCATTCTTGGCATGGTCAGATCACTGATGATCCATGAAAATATTCCATTATCCTTTTGGGGATATGCTTTGTTGACAGTAGCATATACCCTTAACCTAGTACCAAATAAAGATGTAGATGGGATTCCATATCAGTTATGGTATTGCATGAAACCACGTCTAACACACATATGGGTACGGGGATGAGTGGCGTTTGTCAAAACATTTCCAAGTGACAAATTAGCATCTAGAAGCATCAAGTGCAAATTTATAGGTTATCCGAAAGAAACTAGTGGATATTACCTATTCAACCCTTTAGAGAGAGAAGTCATCGTGGCATGATACACCACATTTATAGAAAGGGAACTCATTAATATTGGAAATAGTGGGAGAAAGATTGACATAGATGAAGTTAATGACCCATATGCACAAGAGTTGGAAGAGGAACAATCTCTACTAGAACAAGTGGAAGAATAAGTTGTTCCTGAGACACAGATACTGCATAGGTCTACATGAGAGGTTATTGAACCAGATCGTTGTGTTTTTTTGTCACTTAGTCATGTGACACATTATTCCTTGAGGATGATGAACCTCTAACCAGCAAGGAATTAGTGGAAGGCAAATAACTTGCTAAAAAACAAGATATGAATTCTGAGATGGAGTCCATGTACCAAAATAAAGTTTTGATTTTGGTAGACCCTCTAGATGATGTAAATCCCATTGGATACAAATGGGTATTCAAGAAGAAGCTGGACATGGATGGTGGGGTTAATACCTTTAATGAAAGACTGGTTGCAAAGGTTTTTTTGGCTACATCAAGGCATTGAATATGATGAAACCTTCTCAGTAGTAGCAATACTTAAATCATCAGAATATTTCTTGCAATAGCAGACTTTCATGATTATGAAATATTGAAAATGGATGTCAAAATTTCTTTTCTAAATGGGATGCTGGTTGAAGATCTCTATATGACTCAACCTGAAGGGTTTTTTAAGGCAATGAATGCCAATAAATTATTCAACATGTAGAGATCCATTTTGGGATTGAAGCAGGCATCAAGATCATGGAATGTTTATTTTTGATGAGGCTATAATAGATTTTGGCTCTGTTAAAAATAAAAGCGAGACTTGTGTCTATAAAAAGGTTTAAGGGAATGCCATTTTATTCCTAGTGTTATATTTTGATGACATATTACTTATGGGAAACGAGGTGCAAGTCTTACAGTCATTTACGACATGGTTAAATGAATACTTCCCCATATAAGACATAGGTTAAGAAGCCTACATTCTAGGTATCAGGAACCATGGAGATAGATCTCAAAGTCTACTTGTCTATGTCAAAGTATATATATTGACAAGGTACTCAAAAGGTATAGTATATAACAATCCTAGAGAAGATTGTTACTTGTGTCACATGGTGTAAATCTCTCCAAGAAAATGTGTCCACAAACACAGGAGGAGATTGAAAGAATGATTAGATTCTCTTATTATTTAGTAGTGGGTTCTATCATGTGTTCCATGATATGTACTAGGTTTGATGTAGGCTTTTATTTATGTATAGTGGTTAGATATCAATCAAATATAGGTGAGATATATTGGATAGCTGTTAAAACTATCCTAATGTACTTGAGGCATACTAAGGATATGTTTCTGGTGTATGGAAGAGATGGGGAACTAGTTTTGGGGGGATACAATGATGGTAGATTTCAGATAGATCATGATGGTATGAAATCGCAGTTAGGCTACATATTTTTATAGAATTTTGGTGCAGTGAGATGGAGAAGCTTGGAGGAAGTTGTGGTTGCAGATTCTATAGTAGAGTCAAAATATATTTCAGCTTCCGATGCCGAAAAGGAAGCAGTTAGGATACACAGATTTATCTCAGACATCAGTGTTGTTCCTAGCAGTGCAGACCATATTCCAGTATATTGTGATAATACTACTATAGTGGTGCTTCCCAAGGAGCCCAGGTCTCACCATATGACTAAACATATTCTTAGGAAGTTTCATCTCTTGATGGACTTAACTCAAAGATGTGAAGTGACAGTTAGAAGAGTATCCAGAAAGGACAACATTGAAGACCCACTGACTAAAGCCATTTCTCAACAGAAGCATGATTCACATGTGAGAGCTATCGTACTGAAAACTATTAGTAGTTTTCTCTAGTGCAAGTTGGAGTGTTGAAAGTGGGTTCCCTAGACCCAACTTGTTTTGTACTTTGATTACCACTCCATGTATTCATTTTGTTATAATACATGTGTTTCTTTTTCCCTAATGGTGTAGATACTTCTTTGTTCACTATGTTTATGTAAATTTATTTAGATTACTTATAACATCAAAGAGTTATAGCAGATCCCAGGCTATAATGATAACCCTGAGATTCAATGAAAATAATATTAATGTAATTCCCAATGGTCAAGTTAAATCACTCTGAAAGGACACAAATGATGTGTGACCATTAGGTGATGGGGGGGCATAATCTTTAAGACTTATTCTCATGAAGATCGTGCTTGATGATCTCTAGTAGTTGAGATCATGAGGGAAGACACGCATAATTGGAACACCACATGTTTTAGGTGTCATTGGTCATTCTTATATATGGAGAAGTGTAGTGGTATTTATACTTGAGATCATTTTCAATAGATGTTATTTAATTACGTACATTTTATTCAAGGAAAAAAACATTTCTACAATATCATGGAGAGGTAGTTTGTGTCGGGTACATCATGAATGACATGTCATTGATTGAATAATTGAGAAAGGATTTTCCACTTCTATGTTAAAGAAGAGATATCTCGGGCATGGATGGTTAGAATGGTTGCACCTTTATTGAATCAATGTCCATGGTAGTGGACGGTAAGACTGTCTGGACAAATCAACAAATAAATTAATTCAAGATAAATAATGATGACACTAGTGTGCATTCTGATTTATTTAGATATCAACGAAGAAGAGATTATATTACACGGACCACGTTCATAGAAAGGCAGTTGTTTCTTTGACTTTTCATTCTCTCTATAAGGGCCTCGATGGGTTGCTAGACCCAACCCTTTGTTGGTGGATATTATTCACTGCTATTGAGGTAAGGGCCTAGAGGGTCACACACAATAGTGCTTTGAGAATCTGCCCTATTTTGGGAATAGGAATATATAACACAGTGGGCCCCAAAAAAGGGTCCGAGTACTATCCATTTTCCAGGGATCACTAATGAATAAATAAATTAATTAATTATTCATGTTTATAATAATTTGTTGAATTTATTTATAACATGTATTTACAAGTTATATATTAAATACAAGTATTAATATTATTTAATGGGATTTTAATATCCCATGTTCATTTAATATTAGTAGGAGGTGTGAGTAGAGTTAAAAACTCTAATTTATCATGTAATATATTTGTATATATATTACAAGTTAATAATTATAAATATTATTTATGGAATAATTTTATTTTTCAGAAATAAATATTTATAACACTTATATAGTAGCCGATTATTTCACGAGGTCCAGGAATCTATACCACATGTTTTAAAAATTCCATATATAAGTTAGAGAGTGTTTCTCCCATGCAACTATTCATATGTTGGATTTGAGAGCTTCTCTCTCATCATGGAATCTAGAGAGTGAGTCTCTCAAGAAAAGGAATATGTTCAAGTTTATCCATCTCGGATTGAAGGATCTTTCCTTGCAGTGATCGTCGCTACACTAAAGTGAACATTGAAGATCTTATATAGCACAAATATCTCAATGAATGACACACGAGTGAATTCTAGAAGTGTGTGTAGACAATCTAGAGGGCTTCGACGTCTGAGTCTTCGAGCAACGATCGCCGGTGACCTATCATGGAATCATACACGACAAAACCGAACTAGGTACATGTTCAATTTATTTATGCTCTGTTTAATCCTTTCGTGATCCTCAGACCAAATAGGGACAATATCACCAAAGTTGACATGGTTATGTCTCTATGATGATGCAAAAAAGTTTAAATTCCTAGCCCACTGGCTTCCGCTGCACTATCCTGGTACCTAATATTTAGAACTACGACCCCCCTAAAAAACCATGAGATCTCAGAAGCACTAAACCAACTCATCTTTATAGAAAATATAAGGAATAAATTCCATATATAGGTTCCCATAGAATATAAATATAGAGGCTAACTAAATTACATTATGTGTCACTTAATTGTTAGTAGGTATTGTGCTTTAGAATATTTCCCACACCAAAAAACAAACCTGATAGGTATATTTTTCACTATAACACATTAAACCATGTACCTGATATAATCTACATGTGGTTGTTTTGGTGATAATCACACACACTATAATATTCCATTATGGATGGAGTAAAAGTATACCTATTCTGATCATATGATAGATGAATGTTAATGAATATATTCTTCTAGTCATAATCAAGAATTACATTTATGAAATTAGAGTTATTTTCAGTTATCGAAGAGCTATTTCATGGTGTTGAACATCTTGGAAGTAAAATTTTATAACAACCCATTATTTTTCATACATATATTTTATATATATATAGTTGAATTTTCATAATACATAAAAACCACACTAGAACCATATTGGTTTATTGTATTTGGGACATTGAAAACATAAACATTGGTTTATAAAAACACATAAATTTCTTCCCTATTGTTCCTAAATAACTAGAACCCTTTTTTTCTTATCATTCTGAAATCCTTATTTTATATCTTGAAAAAATTAAATGATGGAAAAGGGTGAGCACTAATGCTCAGTAAGGGTAAACAAGGGAGATATAAATCAGAATAAAAGCATAACAGTATAAGAATATGAACAGAATAATTGAAAATTATACCTTTGTGTCATAGTTCCTTAAACATGTGTTCTTGTTTTAAGAATCACTACTTCTAGGAAGTTTAGATAGGATTTATTTATGGAATTGGAAACATCCAACAGTTCTTTATCCAAAGGGGACATGCTTTCCAAAGGCAGGTGTTCATTAAGATTGAACATTATGATACTTAGGAACTTACATTGGTCGTGAGGATGGGAGGTTAGACTCATCACACCCTTTTGGGGGGAATTATTATCTACTCTGGGATTCTATTTGTAAACATAAGATATTTTCATGAATCCTTATTAATTCACCATGCATATCATATGTTTCCCTTGGAATTTACAATCACTTATTAACATGTGTAAAATTTTTAATCCCCAGTATGTATTCATGGTACTTCATTAATGGATATATCCATATGTATTCAAGGTTAACCATCAATTGTGTCCTCTAATATACTATTTAACAATTCTTTTAATCATCATTATGATGATAGTAGTTTTTAAGCCGCTCAGTAGGGCACTCTGGGATTTATTTCCATCTAGAGAGATGAATTCTTGTTTTGATTTCGGATCATAACCATAAATGGGCTACCTACGTTTCCTTGTGAAAGGCATCAGTACCCTCATAGTTCAGTGCCGCTTAATGGGACACTTCATACCTTTTAAGATCATGTGATATGGACCTAACCATACAATTTAATTTCATGTGGTAAGGACATCTAAGCGAGAGGTTCTTAGTCATAGTTTGGGGTGGGACTTATGCTGATGCAGCCTAATGAGCTTTTAAAAGGATATGGGTTTCCATGATAGATTATAACCTATAGGGAATATGGCCCAAGGGAAAGAGGGTTAATTTTTAAGTGTGTGGTTTTAACATCATTGATGTTTCGTATGAATCCCATGTGGATGGGAATCAAATACCACATAGTTATATGATTCCCATAGGATAATGAAGTCATTTGATAGAATTGAACTTGGGCTTACTTCCTAAAATGAATTCCTTGACAATTTAGTGTTTTAATTTGGGTCTTATTCCTAATGATGATGCCTGGACTTAGGGAATTGAGGTTGGATTCCTGAAGAGGATATCCAGTGAGATCGATTCTTGAGAAGGCTTCTGATGTATCCTAATTATGGTTTCAATCAGAGTTCTAACTATTCATTCAATCATGAAAATGTTGTGATCATGAGAAATCTCTAAGACCATATGAGTCATGCTCGGTGTGAGAAAAAAGAGGATGTTAAAGATTCAAAAAAGTAACATACACACTCTCTCCTCTACTATTAGAGGATGGTGAGCCTACGGTGTCTTAGGTGGATGAGGTCGAGGCGACCCAGGAAGAGGGCGGGGTGATGAGCCCTCAACCTATTAACATTAGATTTTAGAATAGTATAAATGAAAGGAACAAGGGATAAAGGTTAGGGGATTACACTAAGATGGATTACCATGGTGAAAACTCTCAACGGGAAAGGGAAAGGGTAACAAAATTCCATGTGCCCATCTCCCCTTTTTCCTTTGGAACCGAAGACGAGAGTTGGAGCAATGATGCTACCTACTATGAGAAAAGATAGGGGACTACGCTAGGATGGTTTCCCTAAAATTATTCTTGGTAGGGGAGGGAGACTTCTCCTTGGTTAAAAAGGAAGAAAAGAAGGTGTGAACCATACCTCCACTATTAGAAAACTAATGTTCTGTGTCATCTCTTTGAGAAGGCAGAGGCCAGGATCCAACCCTCCTTCAAACTGGTAACATCCTGACATTATTCCAGGGAAAAAGGTCCATGTGACTATGGATATAAAAACCCAAAGACACTCTGTTAACCCTAACCCCATTGTGAAAAAAATGTGGGAAACCTTTGACTATGGATATAGAAACCCAAATAGAAGACACAGTAATGTACCTTTCCCAATGGTTTGATAAGTCAGGAGGTTTTGACAGAGGCTTCATCTTAGTCCCTTTTAGATAAGGGAACCAAGGAAGGAGATACCCTATAATTAATGGATTTAAAGAGGGTACTCGAGTTGGTTTGTAGGATTTATACCATCCTCTGCCACGTAGTTTCCTCACACAAGTGTGTCTATTAGGTACCCTGTGTTGATTCACCACGCAGCAGTACTGTGTAGGTGTGTCGCACAGTTATGCTACGTATGTGTGTATGATGACTAAAGAATATATTTCTCATAGGGGAACCAAACCATTGTAGAAATTGTGAATGACCTTCAAAACATGCATATCCCATATGACTATCTTATCTCTTAAACATTAAAAAGATACCTACAAAAATTTGAGGGATCTGGGAAAAAGAGCTACACAATGGGAGATTCCGGGAGTCATTAATCTTTTTTAGTCTTTATAACGGGGATCCCAAAGGCCCTAATTATATTCATTGATGGGGCCTGGTCGAAGGGACTGTGTCCGAATAGGTTCTCCTCATGGATCCTCTATGTTGGTCTGACGCGAACGGGTGTAGAAATTATTCTATCAGGGAGGTTTGGCGGCCAGCTCTATCATGTAGTTCTACCACAAATTTCTATTGCACAGTTCTTTTGCGTAGCTTTGTCACGCAGTTTTGTCACGTAGCTCTACCGTGCAGCCCTTTGGAAGGTTTGGATTTCCTTTGAATTCTTCAAACTGTGCCTTGGGATTTTGAAATATCCTGAGATATCTCTATAGTATTTTTTTATTATTAAGTGCTGTCAAAAAAATAGACCCCCCCCCTCCGGATTGGATCTATTTTGAATGTGGGTCAAGTCTTGAGGTAAAATAATGGGAAAAGGTATATGGGTTAATTGTTCGAAAGCGTAGGTTTTCCATAGAGTTACTTCGCATAGGTATGTCATGTAGTTTTTTTGCACAGGTATGTCACATTGGCTCACAGCTGGTTATAAATAGGTTCAATCCTTTGTTCTTTTCTTCACTTGTTCTTTTTGAAAATTATTTCTCTTATTGCGTAGCTAATTTTTCTATCCCCAACGCATTGTGATCTTGTGTAATTCCCTTTAAATTCCATCAAGGTAAAATTACATAACTGATTGAGCTATGAAAAATGACTTCATTGAAGGAGTTGCACTTGGACCCTTGTGGAAGGACCAATGCGACAGACCTCATGGAAGGTCCTACATGACATACATCATCGAAGGACCTATGCGAAAAGCATCCTTAACCAAATTATAAATTATCCATTGAGTTGAAATTTTAAATTTTAATAATCCAAAATTCCAACCTAATAAGGGGTGAATATTTTTCATGAAATGGCTAGCTTCAAAACCTCTCTTGATGAAGCTAAATATCATCAAAATGAGATGATGAAGATCATCAGACTAGACTATAATGACATTGTTGATAGTAGTCTACAAGAACTATAGAAAGCATTAATTCTGTACCAACGTGAATACCCACAAAATAATTACATACCCATGTACAGGCATGGGCTTTTACAAGATGCCCATGTTCCATCAGTCAATAAGTACTTTCCAATGAATTGGGGTTCACAATATTCCATCTGTAACTGCATGAATATTAGTGAAAGGCGGCTCCAGTACATGAAGGAACAATCTCTTTTGGTTGCAACCTATATCACAGTGGTTGTTCCCTTGATATGAAAGATTATGTTGTAGAGTCTATGCCACAATTCCATGATTTAACATTTTTCACTACTTAGAAATATCAGTCTAATGGTTGGAAGGAAGACTTGGATCTTTGTTCTGGGGAAGGTGTGAAACATGGATGGATGTGGGCATTCTAGGTGCATCAGATTTGTTTATAATTAAGGAAATAGTTATCAGATGGTCATATCTATGAAGCTGTCTAGATGGGGAAAACATATGTTTATAAAAATGATTTCATTCCTAAATTATTGAGGTGATGGAGTCCGCAAATGAATACCATCCATTGGACGCATGGTAAAGTTGGTATTAGTCTCTGGGATATCAAAAAAATAACTAGAATTCCCATTCTCTAGGAAATTTATGATGAATTCATTCCACCAGTTACAACATGGGTGGATGATACCAGAACACCACTATTGGCCAATGAATTATTTAAAATATAAATTTATTTACCCAATGATAAGAATGATATTCATCTGTGGGAGTGGATGGAAGCCTTTTTAGAACCAACAATAGCGAAAGGGACAACCTGTGGACGTCCTATTATTTGTCCGTCTATAGATAACCTGGGAAGTTCAGGAAAATATTCCCTTACAATGGAATGAGGGGTCTATAAGTGCTGGGTCTATAAAGTTAAACCCGATATAGATACAAAGCTACACTTAGAATACTTCCTTGCTATATGTCTAAATGTTTACTTGCTTTAAGACTATGAATCCAGAGGTTGTGTAAGAATATGAACTTTTGTCTTTGGGGATAAATTAGCAGAAATAATATATATTGGATTAAAAACAACTGTATTAGAATGAATTTACAATTATTTATTGCATCTACACAATGGGAAGGATCCATTTAGAAATACAGGGTTGTTTTATGTTTTGTGGGGATGGATTGCGGCACACTTTTCATCATTATCAGGGCTGAATTCAGTTAGATTCCCCAATGTTCAAGTAAACCAATTTTTACTGAAAGTTTCTAGTATTCCACCATAGAATTTAAGACCTGATGTAGTGCTCTGAGCATTGAATGTGTCAGGAGAATTCAGTTTCTTTCCTTTTGGTAACCCACCAACTAGAACATTTGTTGATGATGGTAAAGAAAAGAATTATGGGATGAGATATTATATGATGGAATTCAGTGTTGGTGTATTATTAACCAAAATTGATGGTGAAATTATCTATGAGGATTATGTCCCTTATAGGATCGCTCTTCAGTTCAGATGTCTTCAAAAATAAAATACATTTCCACCCACGTATGTTAGACAAAAGAAACACCCAATTGTAGTGAGAGAATTTTGTAATCTAATAGCCTTAGTGGTATCGAAATTTTCAATTCTGTTACCTCCACCAGATGCATTAATTAGATTGGAAGATAGATATTCAAAAGCATGGGATTCTTCATATCCTCAAAGGGCATTGAATAAAATAATATATTGAGAGGTAGCTACAACAAATATTGCACGTGGAAATCCCGGTAAGAAGTCGAAAGTGAAATATGATGCAGATGTTTCAAAGGTTTTAGACCACTAAAAACAACTTCACATGATGTATATCAGTAATTCAAGGGATAATGTAGAAATATCATTATCACTAAGGAAATCCAATCTCCAACATCTAACAAAGGTTCATATTACTTATGTTTATCATTTGGAAGAAGAAAAGAGTCATTAAGAGGATCACCAGTTAGAAGATTTTGAATCTCCTCCACAATCAACCAGACCAATATTTAATTATGTGCGACCTTCACCCATTCATTGTTGGTAGAGTGTGACCTGTGATCTTAGGAATGCATGGGAATTCATCCAACAGAGCCATCGAATACTAGATGTGGGTGACATTAAATCCCCTTCTGATAGAAATATTTATAATAACCTAGATGAAGTACAAGAGTATTTTACAAAGTTGTAGGCCTTCATATATGGAACTAATAAACAAATTCATGTCTCTAAATGTGTGTCCCACACGATGGAATAAGGAATACGAAAGGGTAAATTATTGACACACATTAGGAATGGGATATTTATGTTCATAATGAGAATTTATTTTCCTTTTCTTTTGTCACAACTGTACAATAACATTCACTATCATTAATTATTATTAAAAATTCATTTGTGTAGATTGAATGTTTTGAAGGAATTTACAGAGAGGTTCTCAAGTCACCAAGGTATGGGCCCACAGATTCTCCCATTGATGCAATGAATTATCTTCCTAGGTCTCCAATACATTCTCTTGGAGTGAGAATTATGGCGGGGGTAATTCAGATGGATAATCCTCGGTCATTACCTCAATTTTATACTTCCAAGAAAAGTGTTCCGATTTCTCCTCATGATTTTGAAAAGAAAAGAAAGAGCAATAAGATTGATCTGATGTGTTCACCAAAGGAGTAATTATTTATATTGTCCTTAGGGAATTTTAATTTGCTCAATACACTCTGTTAATCACGATTATCCTCTTGTAAGATTTACGTCTCTCTCTTTTCTCAAGGCACTAAGAGCTGATTCTTCTATACCAGAGAAGGAAACCCCAGGAGAAACCCATGTCCATGTTGATGAATCATCTATCAAAGAAGATAAATCATCAAAATTGTCATCTTAAGGCGTTCCCTTATCCATTGAGAGAGAGAAAAGTCATGGTAAAATCAAATAAATTTCTCTTCAAATTTTAATTTTTTTCTAATATTCTTCTTTTCAACATATTTCATACCAGTTTCCTTTTCTAATGGATTCTGAAATAACCAATTCTGAAAATCATATCCCTCAAGAAGAAAAAAATGAAGACGAAGGGAAGTCTAAAATAAATACTAATGTTGTCTCAAACATAGAAAGATCTGTTGATTCCATACCCGTTGATAAACCAACATAACAGAATGTCAATGGAGCAAATTTGGGCATCAGCCAACATTTTATGAATAACTTAAATTGTGAGGATGCTATAACATTTTAGGATGTATACTCTAAAATAATAGACACCCTTAATACAAATATTGATATTCTATGTTCCATCAATGAGTTTTGGGATTTTTATAATGAATTTCAAGGACATACGTTCTCATTCTTGAACTTCAAATATATATTCTTTCTTCTTTTACTTGATACTTCACATCAATGTTCACCTTATGCAGTTTTATCTACAGAAAATTTTGCAAAGGCTCTTCAGGAATGGGGAATTCCACTATATCATTCTTCTACTGATGTTAGAGAAATACCCATTGAGGATTCCATATCACGATACATTCCAGAACTTTTAATTATGAAAATTTTTTAAACTAAGGAGATTGAACATTCTCAAGAAACATCGACTTGACATGTTGAAGTTGAGAATACCAGTGATGAATCCAGTCAAATGCATGACTAATTATTCGGTAAATATAATCGATTGTCTAGATCATACTATGTTTCATCCATTTTTCTGAAATTGACAGTGACCATTATTTATCATTTAGGGTTATCAACTTCCACAGTTAGATCAGATGGTGAAGCTTCCATGTTGTCTCAGACATCTACTGAAGGTGAAGTTTCTACTATTAAAAGAGAAGCAGAATAAGGTAGCTCCTTAAGTGATTATTTCCAGAGTACATTTTACCTCATGGTAGTGACTCTGAATAAGATTTATAATATGTAATATGCCATTATTATGGTTCGTAAGAAGACATGGCGACATATATAGAGAATAAATGCTAAGAAACCTTTAGATGAGAAACAATCCCACTTTGGAAAAACTCCCAACACTATTTTGTGTATTGTGATTTGATGGATTTAATTATATACCAATCAATGATGAAATGAAAGAGAACATTCTTCGACAGGGGTAGGAGCATAAACTGCCACAATATTTTGAAAAGGCAAAACAACTTTTCAACATTCAGAGCCTTCAAGCTTTAGTAGGTAAGGTAGAGGAAAATCATAACTAGAAATCAATCAAAATTATCCAATAGATCAAATAATCCATGAAGGAGTCATTATATCATCAACAGCAAAATGATGTAGTTCATAAGAAACATTATAAATTGAACCAGACATTTAGAGATTGATAATTGGAGGAAATAACCTCAATTTCAATCACTATGTAAGCACTTCATCGGGCCGAGGAGGCTGGAGTTGCTCAGCTATCTCCACATAAACAGTTAGCTGATAGGGCTTATGAAGCTGTTCAAAAAATTAGGAGTCATGTTGCGAGATTATTTTGATGCATGATAGAGAGGCTTCATTCTGTGGATGTCCCTCTAAATACATATAAATGAAATGGATTTTTGGTCTCCAATAATATGCATATTCATTCCTGTGTTCCATGATTGAAATATTAAAGGTAATTATAATGATGACTTCTTTTAAATATCAATCCTTCATGTAAGATAATTATGATTACAATGACAAGAATTAGGATGCTCAGAATTTTCTTATTTAGCCAATGGGCCAAATGAGCATAGTTTGATTTTTATTGGGGTTGTATGGATAATACCACAAACTTCATATCTTTTGATTTTGTTACTGCTCAATACTACCGAAATCCTACAAAAATGTAAATTTAGTGAGCCAAGGCTGGACTTTTGTTCATAGAACAATTTTTGGATTTTCAATCTAGTGAGTACTATTTATTTTGTTGTTTGCAGTTTAGAGTCCGACATGATGGACTGTAAAGGGATAATGGTTAAGGTCGAAATATCATTTACCATAAATTTGAAATTAAATCTCAAAAAAGACCTAGTGACTAATTATTTATTTAATATTAAATAAATATTTCCAAGGGGAATCATGATCCATGATTTTTATGGTCACCAAATTCAAAACTTGTATAAAAAATGAACATTCTATTCAATGAGTAATGCTATGATTATTTTACAAACCCGTTTTTGGGGTAATAATACACAAGGTAAATTGGGCCATATAATGCATATCCCAATTGTCGCATCTTTTGATTGACAGACCTGTTATGTAGGAAACTTTTGCAAGGAAACCTAAGGGCACATAATTCCTACTCAAGCAAAAAGATCCTATGAATTTAACATTTTACTATTGATAAACAATGGAAAATAATATTTTTGTGACTCAAGACCACAATGGGTGGTTTTTCTAGGAAAAAGATTTTATGAATAAAAGGGATATTTTATGACGACAAATTTCATGAATAGGAAAACCACCTCTATACAAATTTTGTGTATGAGGAATGGTCGAAATTTATAAAAAAGGTGAATTTCTGATATAAAAATGTGCAATTTTATGTCATTCAACGAGGACATTGTACTGTGTAGTTTTAAGTGATGGAGTGAGGACATTATGTGGCATTAATTTAAGGTCTTTTATCATTGAACAAAGGTATGTAAATATTCCAATTTATTGATGATTTTTTTGGAAACATACATTCATATTCATGCATGTAAGGGAAATTGTAAACTGTGATTTGGTAATTTCTAGATCTTAAGAATGAAATGGAAAAAAGGGATAAAGGAATTTGAGGAAGTCTCTTACAAGAATGAAGTTACCATTATTTGACAAACCAGTTACATGGGTTATAATACTCAAGTATTATTGGGACATATACAGCATATCCAAATAGTGGCATCTTTTGACTGACGGGCCACTTATGTTGGAAACTTATGAATGGAAACCTAAGGGCGCATGCTGTATAGTAAGTAAAAAGAGTTCTTCAGAATTTTGACATTCCATTTCTAAAAGATGATGAAAGTTTATAGAGTTTTATATTTTCTAAAGCACAAATTTTGGTTTATGGAGAAAGGTACCTGAATATGGAGAGGTTATTTCTAAATAATATTTCCAATGAATCGGAGGAATAAGACTTTTATGAAGGTCTTACCCAATCATAGGAGTTATTGTGTATGATGTTTTAGGTCGTATAACATGGACCAGAAAATAGGAACGATATATGATATGAGAACAAGTGATTAAAAGGTTATTTCATATTGATTTGAACACATAGGGAAGGAAATGTTTAATCCATGGTATTGAAGAGTTTCACATCGAATGAAAGTGAACGAGACAAATATACGATAATGAACATTTTAAAATATAGAATCTTGTATATTGTGGTCAATGTTTAAAGGGGATAGGGACACTATAAGAAAGTATGAAATTGCCATCATTTGACAAACCCATCATGGGGGTTTTATTATGTTGAGCCTACTAGGTCATATAATGCATAGCCAAATAGTGTAATATTTTGACTGACATTCTTGTTAAGTTGGAAACTTATGTAAGGCCACCTAAGGGAATGTGATGCATAGTCAAGGAAAAGAGTTCTCAGGTATTGGAAACTCTTTAACCAGAAATTGTACGAAATATTATGAGGATCTGAAAAATATTCAAGATTAAGAGTGTGAAATATAGAAGGGGGTTATGTTGAATTTGTATAATAAATATTTGAATCAATATTGGACATGATCCTCACATACTTTTTATATATCTAACTCATATGTTAATTGGAGACTTTCTTTGTTTCCTTTTTAATAGACATTCTATTGCACAGTCTAAAGACATGCAACTAAGACAATATGCTGTGAAATTTTAATTCATGTTGTGAAGAAATTGATAGAACCATAAGAAATTGAGAAACATTATTTATATAAATAAACCATTATCAAATTCATAATCGCATGTGAGATATGATCGATGTGAGAAACAAGGAGTTGTAAGGGTTTCATCTATAACACAAAAGGTGACATAATTAAAGAATATGGGTTTTAAATATCCATTCAGTTTAATGAAATGCGGTGAGGATGAAGATGAACCAATGTGAATGGAAAGACAGATTATAAATGGATAATGGGATAAAACCCAAGTGTCACTAAGTGTCTTGCAGAGGGTAAGAATCAAGCTAACATTCCATATGTTGTTTTGATTTTTATATAAGGAATAGAAGAGTTTAATTTTTTTTCATGGATAGTCCCACGATTGGAAATATAGGCATCTCTACGTATCTTATATAGATTAGAATCAAGCCATACATAGTTATTAAAACAATCATTTCCCACACCAATCGAGTTTGACATGTGAGACTAGGGTCATTAACACATTCTAGAAAAATAAATAACTTTATTACAAAAGATAGTATGAAAATCAAATCATGTATCTTAATTGAGTAATCTGTATAGATAAATCACATATAAAATATGATAAAAACGGAAATAAAAATTTAGTGAATGTGGTTGGTACCAAGAATGGATATCCAGTACTCTCTATATTTCTCAAATAGATGAGAATCAAGCCACATGTAGTTCTTGAAACAAGGTCCCTATGAAGATCTGACTCAGACATATGGAAGATAGGGACTCATGTGCCACTAAGGAGTAGTAATGATGTCAATTGTGCTTTTTAATGGAAGCTCCTAACATATAGTAGAGAAGACATTATCCTTATAGTTTAATTTCGTGCAACGAGGACAAATGGGGTCATTAGGTTTAAGGTCGTGCGACAAGGACAAAGTTTCTACTCAATTTAACATCATGCCGCATGGAAACATAGGGTTGTCATGTAGTTTAATGTCTTGCAACTATGAATTTTTATAGTGCAGTTTCAAGTCTTGTAGTAAGGACATTGGGGGCTATTTATTTTTCAGTCTGCCAGTGAGGAAATATAATCTGTGCAATTACACAAATTATTCCTTCAAGAATCTCACAATGGTTGGAGTTGTAATGAGCTCTCCATCCATTGAGATTAAGTCATAAGCTCAATTTGACTATACCTTATATATAGAATATGTTTTTTACCACATTGGCTCAATCATTCGAGGTTTCCTTCCTGGTATCGTTGGTGTTATGAGGACCTATACCAATTACCCTTGAAGAAATGATTGGAGGCAATCTTTCCTATTAAAATCTTGTGCTATTCTGTACTGATAGAGTTCTAAATGAAAAAAAATATGCATGAATTTATTTTCTAATCATTCCAGCTCATTAAACCATTTCTGAGACCTCTCATCTATAGACATCTAATCCCAGATTGCATCTATGGGTGAAGGCAATTTCATTTCAATTGAAAAAATAGCATCTCTTCCATATACTAATGAATTAGGAGATTCCCCGGTGGAAGTATAGGTAGTAGTTAGATAAGCCCATAAATAATTCAAAAGATAATCATGCCATGATTTCTTATCACTAATCACCATATTATGGAGTATATTTGATAGGGTCTTATTGAAGGCCTCTATCAATCCATTGTCTAATGAATTCTAGCGATATGAATGGTTGGATTTGATATTATGTTCCTGATATAACATTTTTAACTCGGATGAACAATAACTAGATCCATTTTCTGTCAAAATATTATGAGTGACACCAAATATAGTGATGATATTAGTTTTAACAACACTAAAAATGATTTTGGATTCGACCTCTTTGAGAGGTATTGCCTCAAACCATTTAAAGATGAAGTCAGTAGCTGTAATAATATACATGAACTGCTTATCCGTGGCTAGAGGAAAAGGTTATAATGTATCCATTCCCCATTTTAAGAATATCCCATAGTATTTAACTATATATAAAAACCCATGGGGATGATGAATGATGTTGGAATTCATTTGGAAGCGATGAAATTTCATAGTGAAATATATGCAATCTTGCGTTATTGAAGGCCCAAAGTATCTGAGCCTTTGGATCAAATCATAGAGTCTGTTCCTAGATTGTTGGGAACCATAAAATATTGAATTCACTTATTTCATAAAAACTACAGTTTCTTATCCATCAATACATATGAGTAGGACTCCATTGAAGACTCAATTTTTAAGGATCTACTGGAGGTCTGGACTATCATAAAGAGTAAAAATGGATAATTATTATCGGATTTGTTCTTTTTCGTCCCAATCATGTGGAAGTATTCCATTTTGCAGATATTCCATGATAGGTGTTCTCTATCGCATTGTATGACCATATGGATCAGGAATAGGAATAATTTCATTAATTGTCTCCATTTTTAATTGAACAGAAGGTGAGACCAATGACGATGGGCTATGCAGA
This sequence comes from Viscum album, assembly GCA_963277665.1. NCBI lineage: Eukaryota > Viridiplantae > Streptophyta > Magnoliopsida > Santalales > Viscaceae > Viscum > Viscum album. The sequence goes on from OY728157.1 coordinate 827,208,423, forward strand.
TAATTGTATCATCCCGATTTAGATCTACCAGTGCTATAGATATTTTATCCAGTGCATCAACATGATCATTTTGTGATTGAGGGACATAAGACAATGTCAGCTCTGAGGTAAATTCATCAATTAACCTGATGACATAATCAAACAAAGGGATTAACTCTTATTTTCTGATATAATTTTCCCCAATGATTTTATGGGTTACTAATTATGAAAAACCTATCACATTTAAGTGATTCAATTTCACTTGAAGGGCCAATTCTAAACCTATGATGAGAGATTGATATTCTTCCCCATTGTTTGTACCACCTTCTGACCATAAGAAGGAGTAAGGCTACAATGCCTTTTCTTAGGAAATAAGAAAATTTTGTTACCCCACATTGTTGAATTTAAGGTTTTCCATTCTCTTCCCTATTGAAATTTTGGAGGCCCCATCAAAGTACATCTCCCCATTTTGGGAATTATCCTGAATAAAGAAGACCTCTTCATCAGGAATTGTAGTATTCAATGATGTATCTTCCATAGATGGAAGTTAAACAAGGATAGAAGATAGATTTGGCCTTTTATTGCCTTATGTGGCACATACTAGATATAAAACTATTGCGAAATAACTTTTAACATATCCAAATGTCCTCTAAAAATAGAACGATTGAGGATAAATTTTTGCAGGTTATTGTGAGATATAAATTAGACCTCATGATGTTGTTGGTAGTGCCTTAATTTTTGAATTGCAAAGATTAATTCCATACAACACTTTTCAATATTGGAATACTGAGTTTCTACATAATGCATAGTTCGACTGAGATTGTTAAGGTTATTTTAATTCTCAGCTTCATTCTTTTGGGAATGCATGCCACCAAGTGATCCCTCTAAATCTATCACATAGAGAAGAAGTGGACATCCATTAATAGGGGGCACTAATAATGGTGTAATCAAAAGATATATCTTGAGGTCATCAAATGCTTCTTGGTAGTCTTCAGTCCATTGATAGGTTACACCCTTCATTATTAATCCGGTGAAAGGAAAAAACATTCCAACCAAATTATTGATATCATTCAAATTTTTAGGAGGTAACTTAACGAGGATTGATTTTGATTTCTCAGGATAAACATCGATACCATGATGTCATACAACAAATCCAAGGAACTTTCCTGAGGTTACCCCAAAAGCACATTTTAATGGGATTATCTTTAGACTGTGTTGCCAAAGTTTGTTTACCACGATGTCTAGATCATCAAAGTTATTGAATAGTTTTTTGGATTTTACCACCAAATCATCCACATAACATTCATCAAATTTACATCAAATGGTTTTGAATATATGGTTTATGGCACATGGGTATGTTTGACCAACATTTTTTATGACAAAGAGCATTACACGATAGAAAAACAAACCTTGAGGGGCTATAAAGGATATGGATTCTTCATCCTATGGGTCCATACAGATTTTATTATACCAAAAGTAGCCATCCAAGAAGGATATAGCTTCATAGCTAGCTATTGCATCAATTAGATGCTCTATAATCATAATTGTAAAATCATTATTAGGACAATATAGGTGAAGATAACTAAAATAAATGAAAACTCTATTTTTCCCATTCTACCTTTTCACATGATCAATATTGTCCCGCCATTTGTGATATTGAACATTCTTGACCATGTTAGCCTTTATAATCCAATCAATTTGAAATTCAATTTTAGATGCATGAGCTAGGTGTGCTCTTCTTGCTGCCTGCTTGAATCAGCGATGTAATTCTGGAAAACCTAAATGGTGAGTGGATACATTGGGATTATGACCTGAAATTTCTATATAATTCCAATAAAATATATCTCGATGTTTTTTTAGAAATTATTTATACACCTCTTTCTCTTTATAGTTCATGGATTCACTAATTAGATTGGGGTGCAGATCTTCTTCTGTACCTAGATTTATTTCTCTGAGCTCATCCACAGTGGTAGAGATGCCTTCCTCAAATTATGGAGAATAATTATTGAGATCTTCTTTTCTTATTCATTAAATTTTAACTCTTTTTTATCTACTTTCATAGTAAATTAAAAAACAAAACATTCCAGATGTAAGAACCCAGATATTATTTTCAGGTATGTTTTTCATTTCTGGATTTCTTTTGAAAAAAGAGGATTTTTATGGAAATTTTCTAAGTACACACTGTATAATTTATGCATACATGCCATGTACTTTCTTGCAACAGCAAGCCGTGTGTAGGTTGTGTAGTGTCCACACACACGGCCGTGTGGGAGTGAATTAGAGGCTGATTAATGTGGATTACAGAAACAACAAGTACACGCTACGTACACCAAAAGTACATTCCGTGTATTATTTTTCATTAATTGCACCAGGGTCGCATCTGATGAACATAACTCACTTCTTCTAGGTCATCTTCGTCTGAGAGAACTTGTATGGCCACAGACCTTCGACGAGCTCCGAGCCTCCATTTTTCCTCCTAATCGAACACTAGTGATTGCGTTGGAATCACATCGTTGAGTTCCTTTTTCTCCTAGAGCATCATTTTCCAATTCCTCTTCTTTTCTATGTTATCATGGGTTGAACATTTTATACATTTTCATAGATATACTAAATTCTAAATAAATTAAATCATTGGAATTCATGTATATCGATCACCTAATGCCAAGGTAGGTGGTTTGTGCCTTTCCATTCAATGTCAATGAGCATTATGTGCAATTTACACCAATACTCTTTAACGGGGTACTGTATGTTTACCATTTTACCCCTGCTGTCTTCTTTCAATGCTTATATGCATATGTAGTGGTTGAATGGACAAGAATAGTGTTGTTTTGACTTGCCTCAGATGTTTTTCCCATTCATGTTATGTTTACAACTGTTTGGTCATGTTTAGTTAGTTTGGCCACCTTGCCTGTTTTCCATACCTTTTTCTATAGGATGGAGAGTTTGAATACTGACATGGTTGATATGTTTTAGACTATTTAGCCATGTATTTCTGTAGGTTTACTTTTTCTATATTGCATTGCTCTATCGTTATCCTACACAGGGCCATGAGAACCAAGGTTTGTATACTATAAGGGGAATTGACTGGGTGAGCTTCCTATGAGTGTCTTTGAGCATTAGGCTATATGGGAATAGAATATCTGAGATTTCTCAAAGATCCTAGGATTACTTTAGGCTATAAGGGATTTGACTATGTGAGCTTCCTCATAGAGCCTTTGACTTCATAGACTATAAGGGGATAGACCGTGTGAGATTCCTCAGAGAGTCTTTGTTTTTCATTGAATTACCATGATTACCTTAGACTATAAGAGGAATTGAATATGTTTGCTTTATCATAGAGTCTTTGAATGACCTATTCTATAAGGGGAATTGACTGAGTGAGCTTCCAAAGAGAGTCCCTAATTACCTTAGACTATAAGGATAATTGACCTAGTGAGCATCCTCGGAGAGTCTTATAATTTTCCTATGACCAATCCAGAGAGGATAGGTTGAGTGTACTGCCCAGAGGGTTGTTGGTACTTGGTAGGTAGGACCAGAATGGATGGTTGTGAGTACTTCCCAGAGGGTTACCTGTTTTTGCTTAGCTTCTTTTTAGATGTTGGTTGATATTTGAACTGTGGATTGTTTACTGTTCAGCATGTTCATATTTACTGCTTTATATGCATTTACCTGCCATATATATTAACTAACTATTAAGCACATTTCATCGGGTGGGTGCCTACTAGGATTTAGTATCACACACTGTTTGGGCCAGGATTTTGGGCCAAAACATATTATGTTGTTTTAAGTATAAATAAGGGAAAGCACCCTTTCACTTCAGGTATTTGACTTGCCATGGATGTGGAGAGCATGGAACCCAGCATGTACTTGCGATGCTGAGGAGACGTTTATGATTTATTTTTTACTTTTGTTTAGAACATTTTGTATTCTAGCATTGAGAATTGTTTGTCTGATTTCCTAGACATATGTATCATGCATCATTTATATATATGTGCTCCAAGTGTTTTATTATTCCATTCTTTCGCTTTTTACTGGTGTTGGATATTTACTACTTATGCTATTGTACATGTTGTTTACATCCATTGTGTACACTGCCAATGAGTGAATAGTTTACACACAATCACACCCAAGGCCCTTGCTTCTACTCGGCAGCCTCTGGCATTCAGGGAAATGACCATGAGTCCACGTGAACAGCTGGGTACGGGGTGTCTCTAAGTGGCTTCCAGAACCAGAATGTTACACCGAATTAGTAGTTGAGGAAGTATTTATACATCCTGAAGAAGAGGTCACAATTTCTGACCCTATTGATGATTACAGATTTTTCTAGGGTAAAAAGGATGAGATGATGGATTGGGAATCAACATATTTATCTTCTCCATTCTTTGATACAATTTTTACTACATTGATTTATGAAGTATCTTCTTGTTGTAGTTTGGAAAAGGATATGATGACATATTCATTCATGCTTCTATCACTACTTAATGAATCAACAATTTCTTCCTTGATTTTAGAGTCAATTGTCGTAATTGAAATTATGGAAGTTATTGGATGAGTGCTTACCTTTGGTTTTACAATTTAAATTTGATTTATGGGTAGCACATAACCTATACTCAAATGTATGAATGGGTTTGCTGGAATATTTTACAAACCATTTGGATAATTAAATCTGGTTATTTCCATTGTCATAAAACTCATTCCTTTTGTGTGTTTAAACTCCAACTCAATGTATTGAGATTCACAAGTTTTGAATAGATATTTTCACCAGAAAATGACCCTATTTGAACATTGAAATAGTACTTCAGACATTGGGTGTATGTTGAAGGTATGTACACATGTTGATGTAGCGAAGGCCTTTCATGTATAATGTTAATGGTTGTGTCCTGAAGAACAACCTTGAAATCTGAATTAGACACAAGATATGTAAATTGAGTTATGAGTGTAATTTTCCCAAAGGTTCTTTCTCAACTCTTTTCATATCCTTTCAACATTAAATTGGAAGGGGATAAGTCCGATTTAGTTAGGCCTAATCGTTGAAGTTTACCAACATGAATGAGGTTGTGGCTGAATCCATTATCAATAATGGGTCACCAGATGTCTATGTCATTGACCCTAACAGATAAATACAAGGCTCTCATATGTCTATGTACAACATTATCTTCATATTAATCTATAAATCATATGATTGCATGAAATTCAATAGAATCATTCTCTGTATAGTATACCTCAGCAGCATCAACATTAGTTTTAAACTCTGGAGGACTTGACAAATCCCCAATAACAACTTCTCGAAGATGTTTTGACATATTCAAGGAATCCATAAAAGATAACATGGCCGGTACATGGGCCGATTATTTCAAAACATCATAATTTTGATCCAGAGGTTCACATTTCCCATCATAGAAATGTAGTTTTTTAGGTGTCTTAGATGTTGATGCTTCTGATATAGATGTACCCTGTGTTGGAGTAGAAGCTGTAAATACTCCTATACTTAGTAGAATAAACAAACTAGGTCTATCGACTTTCTAAGAGGAATATGGTGTGAATTCTAATCCGTCCTCGAAAATATTCATGTCAGAACTATACCTTCCTTTCATGTAAGAAACTCTTTTCTATTATTGAGCCCACTGAAGGGCTCTTCCAGGAGTTTCTGCCACATAAATGGTTCGAGTAGGGATATAGTTAAAATGGTGGTTTCTAAAATTACCACTTCTTCCCCTGTATATTTGACCTTGGACACTACTTATAGTTACCCAATTAAGTACAAGGAACTCTATCTCATTATAATCAGAATCACCATTGGTATAAGGATCCCTTAATTTGATAATGTTTACAGAACCAAAGATTAATTTTTCATCTGATGAAGATTTTTCCTGACAGGTTAGTTCTAGTTTTTCTATTTGACAGGATGGTGCCCATAATTTTGAAGTGGATGAATTGAAATCTTCTATAATAAAGGACAACATTTTCCCTAACACAAGATCGTCTTCTTCTATCTATTCTTTTTTCCTCTAGTCACCTCCTTTCTATGAAGATATACCTTTTTATGAAGGCAGTTTTACTGTGGCAGGGGTGGCGGAAGACACAATCAGTTGTTTCAACAGTTTTTGAAAAATGGAATGACTTTGGTTTACAATTTTCAAGATCATCCTATAATCACATTTCTACATATTGTTAATTTTGACATCCTTCCATTCTCCTTCTTCCTCAGGATAAGTATCAGAAACAGATTCTACTTGAGTTGTTGAACATTTCAGTTTCACTTGTCTAGAGTCTACCATTTTTTGTATGAGTTCCTTTAAAATATAAAACTCTTGAATGAGATTCCCTAACATTTGTTGAAAGGGACAATAATTCGGAAGACCATAATCTATTTCTTTGTTTGTTATATTCAGCCTTAGAACCTTACCAAATTATTTTATAGAGCTATGATGATGTAACTGGGAACTTGTTTGTTACGAATGAAATAAACGTTGCTTTTAATCCTCAAACTGTTTTCCCCTTTGATCTCTGTGATCATCTTGAAGAGTTTGTCAATGATTTTGATTCTCTAGAGGTTGATCACTTCAATATGATGATGGGTTTGATGTGGAATCAAGTATAGATTCATGCTTGAGTGTAACTGTATCAGCCTATGGTTTCCCTTTTCTCTTTCCCAAAGATGATGCAATTTAATGAGTTTTATCTGCAGTTTTTATAATAGAATCTTATATCAATAAGTAAATTTATGTATGATCGTGAAACCCTCCTGTTTAATTTTTTGGGATCAATACTGTCTATAACTCATCACATAGATTTTCCACAATAATTGGCAGCAACTCTTCTTGAATGAGTTCCAGACATAATGAATATGTTAATCCTTTCCATCGTGCAATGAAATATGAAACTCTTTCATTATCCATTTGTTTACAATTTTTAAGATCAAATATTGTCATATTTTGTTGTGTTGAGATAAATTGAAGAATAAATTTATGGCTGATATCTTCCCATCCAATAACTGGTCGAGATTGTAATCTTGTATACCAGACAAAAGATGATCCCTGTTGTGACTCACAAAACAACTGAGTTTTACTACTTTTGGTTGTTGAATAGTTCCCATCATGGGATCAGTATGAGAAAAAAAATGTGATAAGTTTTGTTACGGATCTTATGAACCATTAATTATTGGAAAGGTGGTATTCAAAAAATTTGGTAGGGGAGGAATCCGGTCCACCCATTCAGGGTACGCATTAATTTATTGCTGAACTTTCACATGTCATTCCTCCATATCATCCAATCGAATTGTTAATGCCACACTTTTCTTCATAGGAATTAGGGGAATATCCAGATTAGATGGAACCTATGCAGGTATAGAAACTAAAGTCGGATATTATTAAATGACCATCAAAACCACTAGGGATGGTGCTGGTATTTATCTTGGATAACCCATGGGAACTGGTCTATCAGGATGAGTTTGATCCTTCCTTGATTGTTTACCCAATAGAGGTAACACATTATCCTCATTTTTAATTACTACAAAACCTTTTTTCTAAGGATCCCATATAGGATGTGAAAGTTGAGGATCTGCCTAAGAAGTACATATTGCAGAAATGATGCTTTAAAGTTACTCTGTATTGAGTATTTTCAACTCTTCATTTCCTCTTATTGCTGTGAAAGTCTCTCTTGAAGAAAAAGCGATTGACCTTATCCAGTGGAAAAGTGAGATGCAGTCATACTTTTACCTTTCCCCTTGTTATATGCCTTTTAGAGGGATGAGAGATAGTTTTTTGAAGGCATACCTAGATTCTGGGTAAGCCACTGATTTCAAATATGTACACCTTAATTTGCGTCAGTGTGTACCGTATTATGGATTAGAACATCTTCTTATGATTCCCCTAATGTAGCCTCATTTTCTGGAGGATCTTCTGCAATTATATTAATGGAATTTACTGACACATAATGCATTGATGGAAGTCTATTAGTATCTTTGTAAGATCATCTCCCTCTGTATCTTCCATGAAAATTTGTTCCCTTGTATGATGAATTTTCAGGAACTTTTTAGTGGATAGTACCCCAAGAGGAATCCATGGATAGTTCATTTTTGCACTCCCTTGGTGGATTCTTCCCTAATTTGGCGAAAAATAACTTTCTTTAAAGAGAGGATTGTAGATGTAAAAAATCACCCAACCCCACAGGCTGGGGATGTCCTTATTCTTCTTGTTCAAACCATTGAACGTTGTTTAATGAATTTTAATATCAAATTAAATGATCCCCCAGACTTACAAGATGGGGTGATTCTTGAACTACAATGGCTGAGGTTCATGCAATTGGTCTTCGGATTTTTCAAATTTTCACTCAGACATTAGGTGGGTGCATCATCAGAAAATCACTCAAATTCCATGTTTTGGAAGATTGATATGCTCTTTCAGTCATTTGTATTATTTGGCGGGTGGCATCCTCTAAGCAGGAAGCCTACTCAAGATTCTCAGATGATTGATGTAAAAGTAAATTTACAACTTCTTTTCTTTTGGCCTGACTCTGATGAGATCAAGTTGAGGCATGTTCTTGACCATACATTTGATTAAATATAAAATATTAGATTGTGAATTAATGTGTGAAATAACATTGAATGAGACCACTTTTGGAGGAATTTGTTGATTCTATAGTACAATTAAATGCAACACTCTATGAGCATCCCATCTTCTGACACGAACACCAAATGGTGAGTTTGAAATTATCTGGAATAGCATCTTTATAGAATTGAGGAATTTATGCTGAAGGGTTCTATGCTATTTTCTACCTTTGGATGTCGGGAAACTGAGAGAGATGCCAAGTCAATTTGGAGTTGCAACCATTTTATTATCTTTACATGATTTTGGTATTCATCATATGGTAATACATTGGTTTTAAAATGACAATAATTTTTCCATATGTTGATACAAATATCATGAATACAATCTTCTACCATCAATTCTGGATTGTTATACTAAGAGTTTTACAAAGGAAATAACATGACTGATATTTCTCTTTTAGACAATTGTTTTATCATGTTTAACATATCCTCGTCGTCATTCACTATTGGTTTCTCCATTTGTTCTGACTAATGTGAATACTCTGTATTAGAAGGCAAATGACCCATGATAGGTTTGGAGAATGACTATTCCCTTAAGATATTTTCTAGTTGAGAAAGTGTTTCACCTGTCAATGGCAAGGCATGAGACATGATTTTACATATGCTTGAAAGTGCCTTGATATTTGAGGGAATCTCATCAATACATTATAAATTAAAAAATTATCTTCCCAATGAGAAATACTACTGTGGAGAAGACTTTCGCAGTGAATTCCTTCATAGGAAGGACCACCATAGTGGATTAAATCCAGGGATTAATCATTTTTCTCCTTAATCTTCTAGATGCATGTAGGTTGATGTGGCTCTCATCCAGAGATAGGCTCCTTTGATTGATAGAATTTTCATAAAGAAAGCATTCATGATGATGTTTCTGATGGGGATCTTCAGAATTACTACTACCACTCCCATAATATTGTAATTATATGATAAGGCCTTGAGATGGAATAGATAAATGTCTGAGGGCTTCAAGAACTTCATAATTAAGAAGAGCCAAATCACATATTTACTTTTGATTTTCCAAGAATGTTTGGTGAGACTTATTATTTGATGTTCTCTTATACTATGTTGGGGACACATTTTGGGAAAAGTGGTTATCATGGGTAGGTGTATGTGCATGCCTTGGATTGGTTACCAGGACAAACCAATTACCTCCAATTGTAAAGGGTTTATGTTCCCAATCTTGTTGTGTGTATGATTTGGGGGGTATGCGCCATGACCCTATTGGAATGGAATATATGCATGTGTCTACTCTATGATGGAATACCGATGTGTCATCCCATGTGTGGGGTTAGATTAATGTGATTTTTCCCCTAGTAATCCTGATGAAGTTGTTATAATATCTTGGCATGCTTCTAGAATATGGCCCAGGATTTCTGTATGGCCTTTAAACATTGATAAGATGTGTTTGGTGACTTCAGTGGACTGAACGGGAAAATACGTCCATTATGTATATGGAGTAGGTGTATTTGCCTTATCCTGTCCACCTTTTCAATCTAATGGGTATTGAAAGTACTCATGCATTGGTGCATTGAATTGGGTGTTCCCTAGATTTGTTTTCTATGCTTTCCGACTAACTTCTCCAAGTGCTGCCAAACAATACTGTAGGTAGGCTTGATAAACACTGGCAGGTTTATGTGTCTGTTGGCTATTTCCCATTACCTATAGTTGACGAAATTTATTCAATACTGGAAAATGAGTATGCTGGTTGAATTGGGGATTTTAAGTAGGTGTATGTTCCTGTTTACAAATTTCCACCACATTGGATTGGAATGTTTCATTAAATGTAATCATAAGAGCCTATAGAATGGAAAATAACTATTAAGAAGGTGTATGTGCCTGTTCATGGTACTCCACCAAATTTATATGGGGTATTGGTGTGTTTTTTCTAGACGAGTCTATCGGACTACAAAATTTGGATGGATGGGTGAATGTTCCCGCTCGTTGTTTGCCATCAAGTTAAGTTGATGGACATCTCTGGAGGTGGTATAGGTAAGAACACACTCCCTGTTGACCAAAAAATGTCCCTAGGTATTTTTCTTGCCTACCCAGGTCTGAGAGACCTGTTCCGAACTTCTAGAGGCAACACTCTGATCATGTTGGTGGTTTACTACCCCTCGATTCTACATGCAATTATTTTTGGTGGGAGTCCTCAGAAAGGACCCATGCATCCTTGAATTGAGGCTCTGAGTGACCTATTAATCCACATTCTTATAGAATGGGAGGGTTAGGTTATGGAATTCTGAGATAAGGACCCGAAAAAGTTGAAGACTGTGGTTGGAACCATCTGTTTCTTGATCATTGATCATCATTGGCCATGTGGTCGAGGATTGTTATTGACCTCGAGGGCCAGTCAAACAGCCTCCAAAGTCGTGATTTCATCGAGCTGGCTATAATCCTTTACCAACACATTGGAAACCCAGAGATGATGATTATGGGTTGGTGATAATGCAATTCCCATGGATGAGTATCAAACTTGTGGAATAGTTGGGATGTTCAAAGATGTGATTTTGTGGAAAGCCATTTTAGACTAAAGGGTGTTTTGAGAAAAAACGGGAAACAACAACAAAATCCAGTAGAGAAACATCATTTAGATGGATAAATGCGTGGATTATTCCTTTGACCACCCTTCCTTTATCTATTGATAGAAGCCTAAAAGGACGGTAAATTTAATAACTTATTTAAGGATTCACGTCGGGTTCACTATTTTTGTTTCGTAGTTACTTAAAACATGTGTTCTAGTTATAAGAATCACTAATTTTTGGTGGTTTACATTGGATTTATATATGGAACCAGATACTTAAAATAGTTCTTTAACCAAAGGGGACATGCATTTTTAAGGTAAGTGTTCGTTATGTTTTAACTTTATGATAGTTAGGAACATACATTGGTCCATAGGATGGGAGGTCGGACTCATCACACCCTTTTGGGGGGAATTATTGTTTACTGTGGGAATCTGTTTGTAAATTTAAGATATTTTCAGTAATCCTTATAAATCCACCAAGCATATCATATGTTTCCCTAGGGTCTTATAATCACTTATTAACATGTGTAAAATTTTGAATCATCAGTATGCAGTCAAGGTTCTTCAATAATGGATATATCCATATGTATTTGAGGTTATCCATCATTGGTATCCTCTAATATACTATTTAATAATTATTTAACAATCATTATGATGATATTGGTTTTTATGCAACTCAGCGGGGCACTCTGGGATTTTTTGACATTCAGGGAGATGAAGGCTGGTTTTTATATTGGGATCATACCCATAAAATGGGCTAACTATGTATCCTTGTGAAAGGAATCAGAACCCTCGTAGTTCGGTGCTGCTTAGTGGGTCACATTATTCCTTTTAAAGTCACAAGATAAGGACCTAAACATATAGTTTAATGTCATTTGGTATGGAAATCTATGTGAGAGGTTCTTTGTCACAGTTTGGTGGGGGACTTATACTGAAGCAGCCTAATGAACTTTGAAAATGAAATGGGTTTCCATGTTAGATTATACCCTATTGGGAATATGGACCATGGATTATAGGGTTAGTTATGATGTGTTGGGTTTGACCCTCTACGAGGATTCCTACGTATCCCATCTGACTGAGAATCAAATCCCATGTAGTTTGATGGGTCTCATAGGAGAATATTGTACATTGAGAAAAATGAATTTGTGCTTACTTCCTAAAAAGAATGCCTTATAAATTTAGGTGCTAGGGAATATTCTTAAGGAGGATTCCCAGATTAAGAGAATTAAGGATAGATTCCTAAAGAAGATATCAAGTGAGTTTGGGCCTTGAGAAGGCTTCCTATATATCCCAATTATGGTGAGAATCAGATTTATCCTAGTTCAAATATCATGTTAATGTTGTGACCTTGAAAAATATATATGCACACATGATTCATGCTCGGTGTAAAAAACAAGAGGATGTAAAATTTAAAAAAGTTACCTATAATTTTCCTCCTCTGATAGTGGAGGAGGGTGAGACTACAATGGCTATAGTGGATGAGGGTGAGGAGACCCCGGAAGAGGGCCAGGCAATGATCCCCCCCTCTATTAACATTACATTGCACAATTATCTAAATGAAAGGAAGAAGGGATTAAGGTTAGGGGCTTAAACCAAGATGGATGACCATGGTGACAAAGCTCAACAGGGGAGGGAAAGGGTAATGAAATTCCATGTTCCAATCTCCCCTCTGGTCTTTTGCACCAAAGAAGAGAAGATGAGCAACGATGCTACATACTATAAGAAAATAATGTTGTTACGCCAGGATGGTTGCCCTTAAATTGATCCTGGTAATGGAGGGAGACATCTCCTTTGTTCAAAAGGAATAAAAGTATGTGTGAACTGTTCCTTCCCTACCAGAAATATGAGGTTCAAGATCATATATTTGAGAAGGGAGAGGCCATAACCCAATCCTCCTCCAAACCGGGATCTTCCCAACACTATTCATGGGAGAAAATTCCATTTGACTTTGTATATACAAACCCACAGACACTCTATTTTCCATAACTCCAATGTGAATAATATGTGGGAAACCTCTGACTGTGGATATAAAATCCCAAATAGGAGACATGATAATGTGAATTTCCTAATGATTTGATACGTCCTAAAGTTTTGGTGGAGGTTTCAACTTAGTCCCTATCAGATAAAGGAACCAAGGAAGGAGATATCCATCCATGAATGTATTTAAATAGGGTACTTAAGTTGGTATGTAGGCTTTATACCATGCTCTTCCACATAGGTTTCTCCCACTAGTATGTCATGTAGGTACCCCGGGTTGATGTACCACATAGCTCTACCATGTAGGGTTGTTTCATAGGTATGCCATGTAGGTGTGTATGATGAATGCAGAATATATTTCACATAGGGGAACCAAACCTATGTAAAAATTGTGAAAGATTTTTAAAACATGCTTATCCAATTTAATTATCTCGTAAATTGTAATTTAGTGAGCTACATGAGACAATTTTAGGGATCTGGGCAACATAGCTTTTAAATGGGAGTTTTAGGGAGTCATTAAACATTTTAAGTCTTTGAAATGGGGAGCCTAAGGGTCCTATTTTTAGGAATTAATTGTGCCTAGTTGGAGGGACGGTGTCCACGCAGGTGCTCTACGTAGATCCTCTATACTAGTCTGATGTAGAGGGGTCTAGAAATTATTCTGTGACTGAGGTCTGATGCACAACTCTATTGTGTAGCTCTCCCACATAGTTCTATTGCACAGATCTGTCATGTATTTCTGCTTTACAGTTCTGTCGTGTAGCTCTATCGTGCAACCCTTTAATGGATTTTTCATTCCTTTGAATTCATTGAACCTTTCCATGTTATTTTGAATTATCCAAGGATATCTTCATAGTATTTTTGTATTCATAAGTGGTTTCAACAACCCTACATATGAGAGATTATAATCTTGAGTCATGGTATAAATCATATAAGTTCATAAGACATAAATCATTAAATATCGTTAGCTCTAAAAGAATAACTAAGGTAGAAGATATGGAATTGTGGCACACACAAAATTTTATAACTTTGTGAACATGTATAAATAGAAACATGATTAGTCATTAAGTTAAGGTTATGAAATCAATCCCTTTCATAAACATATGAACATCAAATTAGGTCCATGAATAATATTATAAACATAAAAACAATGTCCATGCATAGAATTATGGTCATGAAATCAGGTTCACGTATTACCCATTTACCTCATGAGTTATCCATAATGACCCAATGAATTGAAGGGATATATAGGTCCCACCAATCACATAATTAAAACCATAAATACATATTCCACAATTATATAAATATTTCATCATATCTAAAATAATCAAATGAAATGTGTTTCATTCCATATCTCATGGAAAAGTAATGGGATTCATTAAAATGTATCCACCATACAAATAAACCATCCAAAATAATAATAATGATAGTGTACTTAAATAATATCCCTAGTAAGTCATAAGTAACATCAAATAATGTTATCTTATATGGAAAGTAATTTTGAATGATCACTTGAAAAAATAATTCAAAATTAACATTTCCATTTTCAAATATTTTGATTTTAAAGATCCATGTAATTATGAAGAGAAAAATTTCTTTAGAAATATAATTTAGATCATGTAAAGGAGACATAAAACAATTTAATCTTTATTATTAAGGAGAAAAACACACATTATTTGTAATTTAAAATAAACATTCCTTTTTTATTTTTGGTAGAAAAATCACAACAAAACCTCTTTTAAAAAATGGAAAAAATAACCCTTTAAAATAATTTTCATAATTTATTAAATTAGTAAAAATTACATTAATAAATCATAGGAGTAGTAAAAAAATTTTGGAATAAATTTATAAAACATAAACATGGAATTTAAATATAGTTTTAAGGGAAACATTATAAAGATAATTTTAAAAGAAGACCTTTATAAATATCATATCCTAGAAGTGATAATTAATAAGATTAATTTATTGTGTGGATTTACTATAAAGAAGCATAATAAATTTTTAAATACAATAACATTATATGAAAAGGTATTTATACATGTAATATTTGTGTGATATAATCAATTACATTGAATTTAAACCCAAATAATGGAAATTGGGTTAAGAATTCCCATACCACATTGTAATCAGTTGAATCGTACAACCATATAAGTAATAATTATAAAATGAAATATTGAAAAAAAATAAATATAATGAGAATCAAGATATTATATATTACATTTCATTTTATACACCACACATATGAAATAATTTGTAAATAATGAATACATTTCACAGAAGCGAAAGTGAGAGGAGAAACCATTTCCTTGGGATTCTATTTAGTTTTTAATACTTTAAACTCTTCTATAAAGCATTAATGAAACTTATTAATTCAATAACTATCTATAATAATATATATAATCATTTATGTGATAAATTTATAACAAATTACAACCCATTCATTAATAATATTTCATTATTTTCATTTTTTTGGGTGCATTAGTTTCATGGTTTCATCACTGGTTCACTTGTGTATAATTATTGATTTTCTTTTCAAAGAGAAATAAAACTCTATAAGTGAAATGAAATGGTATTCATGAATTTTAATATTTTTATATGGTCTCATATATAATTTTAAATTTTGAAATTAGGATTACTCACATGATAAAATTCTAATGATAAATGTTTAATTGATTTTTGGCGGCTTTTCAAACCATCAGGAGATAATTTCATTTTATTATTTTTGGAACTTGAAATCGGTTATAATATATCATTAAAATCTTATTTTTATATAAAAATACTTTAATTTCTAGACTTTATGGAGGTAATGTAAAACCACATATCATTATTCCCTAATATAGTTAACTGACCCAATTTAGACAATGGTTTTGTTTCACTGAATAAGAGGATGTAAATAAAATGGATGGATATTAGATATTTCATTAGAAAAATAAAATGTAATTATATACAGGATTATGGATTTTTTTTCTTATATATAAGAATGAGGTGAGGAGAAGTTATTAGAAGAAAATAAAATAAGGGAGGTGGATTGAGAAAATTAAAACTAGAAGATCACCTACTTGAAAAATCCATTAAATACATTTTAATTGGTCATTTGTGAGGATAGTAGCAATTGTAAATATATAGACTAGGGGGGATAAAGATTATTTTCTATTTTAGGAGCTTCGTGTATTTTGAGGAGAAAGGGGGTGGTGAGGAGTGGCATTAGTACTCAAGGAGAGGTGGTTTTAAGTGATTAAATAACGATTATTTTATATTTAAATCCAACCACATTTGGGTGGAATTAATTAAAATGAATTATATTGATAAGAAATATGTTAATGGATTTTTATGGTCAATAAAAACATAAAACACCCCTTAATATTTTTTAGAGATTTTAATCTTTTACATTTTAAAATTAACCTCTTTCATTATTTTACCTATACTATAATGAATATTTATTAACCCTGGTAAAATTTTATGTATAAAAATGAAAATGACCTTAAAAATTAATATTTTAGTTATTATTATAAAAAAATTAATCCATTTTAAAAAAATTAATTTATATAATTTGATAAATTATATTTAAAACAAATCCCACATAGGTGAAGAAAAATCATGACTTCAATAAGATCATTTTTCAAGAAAGATATGGGTTTATATTATCATTATGAATAACAATTATAATTGAGGGAAAATAAATTAATTTTTACTGATATATAATATATAAAATTTAATTAACATAATTCACATTCACAATTAATTTATTAATTAATGAATAAGAGGCGCGGATGGGATGAGAGAAGCAGCTCCCTCTCCCTATAACAAGGCATCCGTTTAAGGTTTATGGCATTGGCGTCGGTGAATAATCATGGTAGAATCAACACGGAGATTAGTGAGAGGTTGTTTCCGAACAGGTTGGCGTCTGGAGAGGATATCAATCACCTTTCTATAGAGAAGACCAGTGACCTATTTGCTCTGAGGACATCTGATGATGCAACACACTTGATTGCTGGTGTTTTTGAGGAGAAGGCCAGTGTGGGGTTAGTCCCGCATGGACCTGAGCAGGTGATGTCCAATGTTGTTGACCATGCTTATTATGAGATTGTTGAGAAGCCTATTGTGTGGGATATTCTTAGATAGATGATGAACAATAATGTACACGTGAAATCATAGATGGTTCGTGAGACAAAAATTGATATGCATGTTCAAAAGGATTTTCCTTGACTGGGCATGGATGCAGTGTTGTTTGGTAACCCTAATGAGGGGACCGCGTCCAATCGTGCATTCTCCCTGTTAAAATGTATTTAAGATTCTTTCATTAGAAGAAAAAGAAGAATTTATCATATTGAATCAGACCCCCATTCTATTTTAGACATACTCAAAATGGGAGAACATTCATTCATTTCTTGGTTGCTTTTACCTAAAGACTCTAGAACCCTAAAAATTGATGACCTCAATGACTGAATTTTCACTTATTGGGGATTTTCCTCTTAGAAATGTGTCTCGTTTGGAAAAGGATACTTTCATCTTATCTTTCCCACAGAAGACCTTAAATTTAGAGATTAGGTAATTGGTTCCATTATGCTGAAACCAAGAATTATTCCCCTCCGTCAATGGAATAAAAAAATCAATCCATTTGGATTAGGTGACTCCAAAACTCAGGTTTGGGTCAGAGTTTATGGCTTAAATTGGATTTTGTGCAATACTAATTTTTTATATTATTTTTCTATGTCCATTATAATTACAATCAAAATAGAAAAAGAAACATAAGCTTCATGATTTGGACACTTTTCCCGATTCTTTGTCGAGATTGAATAGTGTTCTACTCTATTAGATACGGTTATACTAGATATTGTGGATTACATTATTGAGTTTAAGATCATTTATGAGAAAATACCAAAAAACATTAACGTATGTATTTTGATCTGTCATGATCAATCTATATGTGGGACCTCCATAGTTGGTAGTTTCTGCGCATTGTGATAACATGATTAAAGTATTCCTTTTAAAAAACACAAAACACACAACCACAGAAGGATACTGAGAAAAAATTGGTTGGATGGAGTGAAGGATTATGTACCTAAGGATTATGTACTTGAGCAAGTGAACAAATTCATAATTGATGAGAAGGGAGGTGGTCGATTGAAATCTTGGGCTTCCATTTTCTCTGCAAAAACAAATGCTTGCAATTACAAAGGTGCATCAAACGATGCTGATGACTTGACAACTATTAAAAAGTTGGAAGATAGGATACAAAAAGAGTTTGATCAATAGCTTTCACATGAAGTGATAGTTACTTCAGGTAACTGCAGTGGTAAATAAATTTAGAATCTGACTATCTTGTCATATTAAAAAATGACCCTGCCTCCTCAAAGTATTTTTTAGATGATAAAGTATTTCAATTTGTGTCCTATAAAAATATAAATCCTTCATTTTCTCCCCTAATAGTGACTGAGCAAGCTCCAATAGGTAATATTTACCTCCCTGACAAAAATACCAATGGTGTCTCAAGTCGTAGGTCTCTATTCTAGGCTTTCCTGATGAATTGATGCAATATGAGGAAACTAAAGAAGAAATGAATCTTTTTTTAAGAGGAATATCTCCTGAAAAATATCAGTAGAAGTTAGACTACTATGATGATATAATTGATGATAAAAAATTTCAAGAAATTCTGAAATCTCTACCCTCAAGCAGGGGGAGATCCTGAGTTTGGGGGAGCAATTTTGGAAGGGCGGGATGGTTTGTTCTTCAATAGGAGGATTGAAAACTCACTGAAATACTGATGAAAAAGATAAGCAGGTTACTGTTTAATGTGGGTTTCCCCTTTAAATTCATGTACTCTCTTGGATTCCATTTATTTACATGTTTTTACTAAAAGTGGCACTGCCTTCATTTTCCATTAAAAAAATTAATAAAAAATTATAAACATTGTGTACTTTAAAATAGTGATCCAGAAAATCACGTTCTTAAACAAAAAAATAAAATTAATCTAAAATACATTATCATGTTGATTAAAAATAATTTATGTGAATTAAATAAAAATAAATAGTACATATTTTACATGAATACAAATTAAAAACATAATGGTATTTTTTTCAATTTCTTAATTTTTTGAAAACAAATGACATCTTTACAAAATTCTACAATTTCACTATTTACTAAAAATTTAATATTTTCAGAAGATTCCAAAAAAATTATCCTAAGATATTATTGAATTTATGAATATAAATATAATTTTAATTTTATCAAATATTGGTTATAAAAGTGTAAAAATCAATTACATTTATTTTATCATTGAAATAAAAAAAATGTTGTATGGAGAAAACATATATTTGATGAAAAAATGACTATACTAAAATATATGTATTTATTTCATATTAATTAAATTAATATATTAAAAATTATTTGGAAAATAATATATTTCATAATGTTGTCCAAAAAAATTATTTTCTCTAATTTAACACCTTGGTTATAATGGTCTTCTTAAAATTATAAATATTTTATAGTTTGTTTAAGATCTATGTTATATTAAACATAAGATGTCGGAGTAATTAAATTTATTTAAATAAAAATGAAATTACTTAAAATCTTAGTGTGTTACATTCTACCAACCTTAAAATGAAATTTTTATTGAAATTATTCACTCAGATACAAGTATATGAGGATAACTCTACCACATTATATTCTAAGGTTCCCACATATCTTCATTATATTGATTTTTTTCCCAAAAACGTATACTGGGTGAGTGGGCTTGCTTCGAGAACAATATCTCTATGATCCAAAATCTCAACAATTTGATCTTTATATGAATGATATTTTTCCAGTGGTATGAATTGTATGTTTAGTACATGTAAAAAACCAGGTATATAATTCCTCAAAATAGATAAATGGAAAACATCAATAACTTGAGATAGATTCATTGGAAGCACCATTTGATAAGCTAATACCCTGATATGTTCAAAAAAATTTAAAAAAATTTATTCTCAAAATTTAAAATTTTTCATCGATAATCTATGTTTTATATTAAAAAATTACTTTGTGGGAACCCACATCATAAAAAGAGTTCATTAAACATCCTCTTAAAAAGATGGAAAGTAAAATGTATTGGTCAACAAAAAATAGGATTCCGATTTGGATAAAATTAGTGGGATGTGTAAATAAGGATATTGAAGATAATTATAACTACCATGTTCAGATGGATATTAATAGAAAACATGGTCAAGATAATGTTAATAACCAAAAAAACATACAAATTTTTTTAAAAATGGTTCATTGATATCATAAAGAGTATTGATAATAATATAACATTTTACATAAAAAATCATTTTATAATAAATAATTACGTGATTTCATTTCATAAGTTCTATGTAACTCTATGGTTGGGACTTCATAAATTTATGTTTCATTTCATACCCCAAAAAATGATTTAGAAATTTTAATTCCAGAAGAACTATTGGATCATAAGATACATAATGGAATGAAAATTCATTTATTATATATCAAGTTATCATTCTAACAAAATAGTTATCATAGGATATCTAATATGTATAAATATTCATACAGTTAAAGAGTAAATTGATCACTAAAACCTCATTCAATTCTGAACATATTAATTTTAAAAATTGGTTACCGTTATAAACCATAGAAGATATTAAAATCCGAAACTTTTGAATGTAGGTAACTAAATTTCCAGAATCATATTATCATTAATCCCTAAAACAACCTAATGTTTCTCCCAATTTTCACTCACAAAACATGGAGAGATCATTACTGGGTATTCTCTAAAAACATGGTAATGACCGAAATTACATTTAAACTTTATTGAATGCGTGAATTCTTTAAAAATAATTAAACATTACTCATACCATAAATCTAAAAATTATATAAAATGAATCTATAAACCTCTGTGATATCATATTACTAATTAGTTTCGATGTCATAAATATTATTCCATTTATTTTATAAAAAAACATCTCATTATCTCATTAATATCCCATAATTATAAACATTTTAAGGGTTATCTTTCCCTTAATCATGTCTTCTATATAAATATCTCATTACGAGCTCAATCACATTTCATGTATATCGGAAACATTCAACATATACATTCAAATACTTACGTAAAAACTACAGTGAAAAAATCCAGAGATATTTCATCATTCTATAAAAACATAAAAGAACTTCTCAACAATAATTTGGAATTCCAACACATTACATTAAATCATTCTTCTTCCATCATAAACCATTAACCTTGATACATCAATTTATTCCTTAACACTTATTCGTATCATATTTCATTCTTTGTCTCTTTATCACCAACAATATCGTCATTACTCAAACAACCATTCTAATTATTTTCATGAGATTTCACCTAAGGGAATCTATTTTAATAATTATCATGAATTTTTAATTTAATATAAGAACCAAACATTAATTATTAAATAATATTTAGTGCATGTGAATAATTTCACATTCTTTCACATTTAGGATATTTTTAGGATTTGTGTTTTTGAGTATTAGGCCATAAATCAAATATATCAAAACCTTAAAATACAAAGTGTACAACTATAATTAGTATCTATTTGACTACAACAAAAATCATTTAAATGAAGAATTATTTCTTTTCTTGTAAAATCTCCATAAAATTCAACTTTACTTCTTAATTTCACATACCTATCCTTAACACTGTGAAAAATGTTTAAAAACATTGGATGAACACAAAATCTTAATAAGGGATTTAAAATGAAACTATACTATTAGTTTAGTAAAAAAACCCATAAAATATTTACCTTTAAGTAAATTTTCTTGAGTGATATAAATAATTATTCCTTGTATGAAAATAAAAAAACACGTTTCTCAAATAAATCCTTTAAACCCCATAGTAATAAAATAAAACTCTTTTTAGGTGTTTTCAAGAATCATATACATAAAACCCATTAAAAATCCATTTAATTAGATTAAATATATATTCTACATCCAATATAATAATTATCCAATGGATTGAAGATCTATAATGGAGATCACCCATCATTTACTCAATATCGGGCTCACCCCTGAGCTATAATCATGATCGACACATTGTATAAGCTATATTTAGCAAACCCATTTCCCACATGATATATTGGGGATCAAACCTTTGTATAATTTATATTAAAATCGCTTAGGATCTGTAATGGGGCTCATACATTTGTATAGTATGTATCAGTATAACTGTTTTCATATAATTCTCATGTACCATTCCATGAATAGTACACCATCATCATAAAACCCTTTCAGTGACTCATTTAAAAACGTGTAAAAACCATTTCGGATAAAAATACAATTTTCCTGTAAAAACCCATTTTAAATACCAAAATACTATTTAATACATATACATATGGATGTTAATTTAGTGAAACATGTATGATAGAAAATAAGTTATAAACCAACTAAATTTCAGGACTACATGAAAGTTCATTGTCTTCATACATTAAATATAGGGTATTTCATTTGTAATTTGTCAAAAATTATCTATTTCTGACATGTAAAAGAATACATTTGAAGAATATTTAAAATAAATTATAAAATCTAATTTATAAATGATTTATGTATATAAATCATTTAAAATCATAGAAATAGAATAGAATGATAGTCTGATAGTAAAACATTAAAAGAGTATTTATTTAAAGGAAAAGTACTATATAACTTTTGAAAAAATTAAATGATAATAACCATTACAAATTAACCATAAAAATTAAAATTATACAATATTTGGGAAATTAATGGTTTATAAAATGGGTTTTATATACAACTTATAAAAAAATAATGTTTCATAACATCAATGTATGACACAATAAAAGGTGATTGAGTCAATATCCCTTACTTTGAGTCTGATTCATCTAGTCGGCCATTATATAACATAATAACATACTTCTTCAAATTATTTAATTTATTGAGAAACATTTTCTTGTTTATTATTTCCTTTTTTACATTTTACCAATTTATATACAATTACTTAATCAATTATGTTTATGTTGGGTGTCTTTATCGTATTCTGTTTATGAGTGAAAATTGACATTGGTAGGTCGACTATGGTCAAATGGGTCATTATTTAAATATATAAAGTATAAAAATAATGAAATAATGGTAATATTTATACATAAATTGCTCTTTTAAAACTAATCATGGAATATGATAATAAAAAATGAAGAAACATTAAATATATGTGGACGGTAGTCCATACATATGCATAAGTAACATTCATATTTTTCAATGATCATTATGGAAATAAGGAAAGTATTTTTTTCCAATAATTCTAAATATATAAAAAATAAGATAATATTTATTTATGTACACTTATATTTATCATTATTTTCATGTGGTGATGATGAAAAAGAGATTCACATTACTTTGAACAGGCGGAAGTCCACACGTCCAAAAATAACATTGTCACATTGTTAGTGTGTGAAAAGGTAAAAAATAAAGTGATATATTATATTTATATAAATATAATTATATCTTATATATCGTATAAATTTAATTTATATAAAATATTTTTATTAAAAGCATCCTTAATTCATTCCATGTAATGATTGAATGAATCACATCCCTTTGAAGAGGTAGTTGTCCACACATCTATAAAAGATGTTATCATGTTACCAAAAATGGAAATCATGATGTTATCTATTATATAATAATAAAATTAGAATAAATAAATAATAAATATCATTTATATCATATAAAAATAGTACTTAGAAAATTATTCCACACCTTTAGAGGTTTAATTTGAAAAAAATTGCATCAGTTCGTGAGGCAATAGTCTACCAAACACACAAATGATTTTTGTGCATCCCATTTTATGAAATTATTAAAATATTTATTTCATAATCTTAACATATATATTCTCACTATATTTATTATTCTACCTTTATTATATAATAATTATATAAAATTATTTTAAGGGGTGGAGAAAGAAATAATTAAAAAGTGATTATTGTAGAATGATACCTCTACTTCAGGAAAATCCATTTGGTTTGCAACTATTGATATAATTGTTTTTTTTGTTATAAAAGTGAGACTTAAAGGGTGATAGGAGGTATTTTTGTTTTATTTTAGATGTGTATGCATGATAAAAAATTATTTATATGTGTAAAATGAGAGGGATAGTGAATTCCCTTTTATAGTTGAGGGGGAGTAAAATTCCTGTAAATAAAAAACGTTCAACACTCTCAGGAGGAATCCATTACTTAATATTCCTCAAATAATGAACAATTTATATGAAAATACGACATATAGAATAAATAAAACCATTAAATGGGTTTTTATGTAGAGAACCAACCATTCATGAAGATATCAATCATTTTTTTTTCAATTTAAGTACTTTTTTTATTCATGTTAAAGGTGTACTATGGCCTAAGGGAGGTCCTTAGAGAGTATAAGTCTTGTTAAGAGCCCAGAGTTCCTAAAACTGGGTTCTAGAACAAGGCCACGTGATTTCATAGAAACCATGTGGTTATAGATTGGGGAACCAATAGGTCACACAGTTTTTCTACAACTATGCGACCCGATGTGAACAACTATATGTGAATTGTAGTTTTTGGGGAGTAAGTTACTTCACGGTTTACTTATGGTTTGAAAATTTTCTCCTAAAACATTTGACCCCTAATTTTTGGATGAAATTTCATTTTATCCCTTACATAATTCTTTAACCCTATTTCAATTTTATTTTCTTCCCACTAGTGGATGAAATATGTTCTTCTTCTCATTTAAGCTTAGAAATCCCTCAAGATAGACATTGGTACATCTCCATTATTCTTTGTATGAGCCCAAATCCATCAAAAGTCATGTATCCATAGCTCTAATATCCACTTGTCTCTTACCACCTATTCATGTTTTCATTCAAATCAATAGCTCTATTAAGGTGCAGTCCCATGTGCCCTATTTTCAATTCATTAGACTATTTATCAACTCTCTTCTAACCTGCTTCAAATTTGTGGTTAATATTGAGTGATGAATCATCTACAGCCTTGAGGTAGGTTGTCACATAATTTTCACTGCTTATTTTGATGTATTTTAGCTGAATAGTTTTGGTGATTTTCAATCTTCACCAAGCATCCAAATTATATTGAGTTTTTCATGACTAATTTATCCATGCACTAGGATATTTATATAGTGATCCTTATTTGATAGTATAGAGGTTTTTAAACCCTATATGGTCACATAATGGGTGTGAAATGTTGAATTTGACCTTATTTATAATTGAATAAATTGTAAAGGAATCACAATTTTCGTTCATCTTGTATTTTAAATTGAATTCCCCTAGTAGTGTGAGTGCATTGTTGGACCAAGGGAGCCTCCCATGAGTTTGATCAAACTATACATGGAATTTCCCATGTAGGAAATTATCTTAAAGACCCTGTCACCTTCTAAAAGAATCATTGAGATGTGTAAATAGATTTTTCATGATTTAGTAAATTGAATGATTTAGATTTAGATTGAATGGTCTAAACATAGTGAATTTATTTTAATTAACTATGGTGAATTGGGAGAATTATACAAGATAAAATAACATCTTTTTTTAATAAATTAAATGGATAATATGAAAAGGAATGTTGGATTATACCCTTAAATTAATCAATCAGATCAAACATAATAACTTCAAAGGATAGTAAAGGCACATAATTCTGTTAATTTTTAATTATATGTTTCTTATCAATTATATTGCCTTATTTGTAATGGAAATTTGATAAAAGCATAAATGAGAGGTTTCTCCCCATGGTTTTTTTTATAAATTCGATGATGCCTTTATATAGGCTATGAATTGTTGTTAGGGTTGTTGAGAATGGAGGAAAATCAAATTCCCTTACATAATGTGTTGGGCCTGGAATCTTTCACTTGTGATACTATTTGGGAGTCGGGGTATACGCACCACATTCCATGAGTGGAGCAATGGTGCGATGGATCACTCACCATCATGTGTGTTGTTTCATGAATTCCCAAACACTTCTTACGATGTAAGGAGTATTCCCTATTACTAGAGCATATAGGCTCATTAGTCCGGTAATGGATGTTTGGGTTACTCCATGTTCAAGTGGGAAACTACTGTTCCGAGTATATAGCCACATACATCCACACGTTCTTGGTTCATATAAGTTGATGAAATATAATATATATATATATATTACTACTATATATATAGTACATTCCATCCGATAATGAGCCGAAGCAGGTAGAACCTCCAGGTATCTAATAGGTTTTTGACGGGGCCAATTATTTATTTCATCATTGCCTTCTTTTTCTGTTACACCTACACAATTTTTAGTTATGATAAATTCTTGGATTATGTGTAGACACTGTTTGTTGTGGAATACTGAGATTTATATATCACATCTTACTCAGGCTACATTTGGTGCCTATAAATACTATTTGTCTGCAGGTAAGGATAATGTTAAGGGACCATTTATATGTTTCCGATATATAATGATTATAGATGAAGATTAAGAGTATGGGAACAAACATTCACTTGAGATGAAAATGGAAACGATTTTCTTATTTTTTATACATTTTTATAGATCTATTAGATGCCTTTTCCCCTATTATCATGTTGTATATTAGTATTCCATGCATCCATGAATCAGACAAGACTATAAAGGCTTTTGATATATTATTAGTTGTTTAATAATCTATGATTTGAAACCTATATATTATATTAGTTACATTTATTATGATACAATTGTATAATTAATTATGTATGTTATATATTATTCTTTAAATTTTTTTCTTTTATTTCTGAATCTATTGTTCCACACTGATAAAAGGGTATATTTTAATGACACAAACTGTTATAAATCGATTATCCTTTTTTGATTTTATTAAATTTTAAATTATTTAATTAGGTTATATAAAATAAATGAACTTCCATGGTTGTATCTTGTTGTATTTAAAATTCCATTAAAAATATTTACCATTGTTAAAATAGTCATTGAACAGTGATCAAATTATTAGTATAAATAGAGGGATTTTAATAAATCCAATGGACCCAGACAATGAATGTTATTTCCACAACCAGTAGAATCATGACCAATGATGATCATTTATTAGAGTTCCAAGGGAGATAATTCTTTGAGATTTTACCATGACCAAGATGATATCAGATAACATAAGCATGAGAGAAACAATATATTGAAGAAAAACATGCTTATCGAGATCATGGGACAAACCATGTTCTCCAAATGACCCCTTGAATGTCTGACTACCATGAAACCTACTCTTAAGGTGTAAGGTAATGTTATAAGGTGAATTTTGTTGATAATATAATAATTTTAATATATATTTTATATAGAATAATAAAATTATTTTTTATCATTATTTTTTGTTTATAAAAGATTTCAAGTTTGATTCAATTAATCACAAATTGAAATTTTTGGTAATATTCAAATTCAATGAAGGGTTTCATTTTAATGAATTAATAGATTTTTGAAATAAATATCATTTTAATAAAATTTTATTATAAAATAATTTTTGTTAATTATAAATGTTAAAATAATATTTATGATGTGAAATGTAGTTTTTATAATGGTTCAAAAACTATTATTGTCAAAAAGAAAAGATTTTCCTATAAATGTTGAATTTTATTTTAAAAGTGAATATGTGAATATTTAGAAAATTATTGAGATAAAATAAATATTATTTTTTTGAATTAGAATTTCAGAAATACCCATTGTTGAATTTTTTATAATTTTCTAAGATTGTCGATTTTTCAGGTACAAATTAAATAACATATAAATATACGATGTGTTTTATGACATAATAATAACCCAAAATGAACTGATAAATAAAATAATGGGTATAATAGGAAAAATATGAGTTTTAACCTAACAATAATTTGATTTTTATTTTATATTATTAATTTTATAGGGCCTTTATTAATCCTCCATAATATATAATATATTTTATGATTTAAAATTCTCTCTACTTCTCTCAAGGGGGTCAACCTCTATTTAAAGGCGATTCCACCGACCCTCAAACTTTCCGCGTGAAGTCAACACCACATCATCTCCAATCGCGAAGCTCCGAAGGTTCCACCAAAATTCTGTCCAAATCGTGAAGCACCTCGGAAATTTTCTGATCGCGGATCTGGTCGTAATCGCAAAGCATCACCATCAACATTCCTTCGCGCCTTATCCGCAAAGCTCCCTCGCAATTCGATTCATCTCCACGAAGCACCCTTGCAAATCCCATCACCACAGTGATGCGCTCTAGCCTTTGTCGTTTGTCATTTCCTTTGTCATCATTCATTGTCAATAAGGATTTTCAATAAATTCTTGGGAACTCGACAATTCTCCATGGAAACCTGCTTTGTCAACAAACACAATCAACCCAAAAATACTTCAATGATACCTTGATGGATTTTTTCCCAACACTAACAAGGGTGTTAACTTTTATAAACATATATATTTTTATTTAGGATATAATGTATGCATTTCACACTCCTTGATCATGTAATAAATTATGTTGATTAATGAATCCATATTATTTTATCTATGTGTCATACTTAATAATGATATTTAATTGAATTTGATGGGTGAGACCAAAATTATATAGAACTCCAATGCATTGGGACATGTTTAGTATCATGATACTTCATGTTGGGACTGGGGTGTAACTGATTCCTTTATGAAACATTATCCACCATAAAGACTAGGCAGCTAAGCCTTGACATATGTTTATGATGAAGTGTTTTAAGTGTTCCCACATTTCCCATGTTATGATTATCATGCTATAAATTCTTTATTATTCATGTTCCAAGAATGCCTAATTGAAATACCTTGTCTAAAATGTATTATTATCATCATATTATTCCATATTTATTTTTTTACTAGGATTAATTGGTCACCGCTTTCTTATGCATTTCCCTAGGTTATCCAATGAATTTTTATTATCAATCATTTTATAATTTTTTGAAATAAAGATGTTGTAATTCGTGTTTAATGTTGTAAAGAAACATAACTAATTCCAAAATACACTAGACATATCAATATTTTGGGTTTTATTAAGTTTTATTTTATTTAATTAAAACATGTATGAATGTGTAATTAATTTAAGGGATGTTATAGTTGGTATCCTAGGAAAAGTATAGTTATTTTTGGGATTAGAATTAGAAAAGTCTATAGAAAGCCTTAGCGATAAGACTAAATTTAATAAATCATCCCTAAATTATGGATAGTATAGAGAAAGTGTTATATTAAGAAAAAAAACCCTGTTTTGATACTATAAGTGGTCATGGTTCTGGAACATATGTACATAGGAGTAATAACTATGACATGGTGTTTTGTACCTAACATGGGGTAACCGGGTACACAATAGTAGGTCTTACTATGAACCTAGTTTGACACTCCAATGGGTTATAATTTTGTAATTCCTAATATCATTACGAACCATTATAAAGGGAGTAAAAAAACTCAAATAATTGCATATATTTTGAAATAGAACATGGATAATAATGATTGAAGCCTAAAAATCAATATGATAAGGAAGTACATGTATGTTATATGTTATCCCATTAATGTGATTAAATTACAGTTTATAGTAAAAAATTTAAATATACCCATACATAATTTTCCTTTTATTCTATCCAACGGAAAGAAATTAGAGAAATTGGGTAAAGAATCAATGTGAAGATAAATGTGATGAATGCCCCAATGAAATTTCAAACCCTATTAGTTAAATAACCACACACATCATGATGATACTCTCTTAGATAAATTAGGTTCTGAATATAAACATGGACCAGGAGGAGCATCCAAAACCCGCTAAGATAGAACAATCTACAATAAAGATATTTATACGTTAAAGGACTCATACTTTCAATGGGTCATTTGATCCCATAATCATGCAATAGTGGATAAACTCCATTGAAAATATCTTCTCTATCCTTCAATTTTCTGAACAAGACGATGTCCATTAGGCTATTTATCATATGAAAGGTGATGCTGATTAATGGTGGAAATAAAAAAACAAGCACGAGGAAGAGATCGAAGCAATGGGGTGCAAGGATTTCTGAAAAATGTTTTTTGACAAATATTTTCCACGCACTCTCCATCGTAAAATGGAAATATATTTACTTTCCCTCAAGTAAAAATATTATGAATCTATCGAGGCGTACAGGGAAATCTTCACAATACTTGCATGGTATGCCCTTGTATTTTACGTCAGCCCTGAATACCAGGTTGAACACTTATTTGGTATGAATAAACATAGTGTATGGATATCCTTGGTGATCCGTGACTTTGGAAACTATGTGAAAATTTTCTGATGTTCCCTCAAAGTATATATAGAGATACAAGAATCTCAGTGGTATTACAGGGATATGAAGTGGAAGGTATAGATTAATTCAGGTGGTCTGATGGAGAGATCTAATGGTGAAAATAAATTTCAACATCCCACATTCCAAAGGTGTGGAAAGAAGCACCCTAAAAATTTCCTGATGTGGTTAAGAAAATACTCTAGGTGTGGGAATCAAGGGCCCCATCCAATTATTTCTGATAGAAGAAACCCGCTACTGTGATAGAGGAAAGAAATGATCTGGTCAACCCTCAATGTATTATTAATTTCTACAAATACAAGGAACCCTGACACTTTGAAAACCAATGCACTAAGACAGTTTTTATATAAGAAAACCAACATCCTCTATGGAAGAAAGGGATAGATTTTTTCAGCACTATTTCCAAAGTGAATCCCTAAAATTTAGTGGTTATAAGTATGCTATTTATTCTGTCATAAATAGATAACATAATTTTTGATTATGGTTTTATTCATTCTTTCATATAAAAAAGTATAGTTTACCTATTTAAATACCACCATAAATCTTAGAAGTATAGATATCCGTGATAATGGAAAATGGGGAAATTATTTATTCTCAAGTATTTAACTCCTCCCCTATCAATGTTTGTGGGATGAATTTCTATGTGAACATTTTTATACTCTGTTTGGTAGAATTTGAGGCAATTCTAGACATGGATTTGATTTCATTGTCTATTGTCAATATAAAATTCCATGATAAGGAAAACACTCAATGTATTGAGAACCATTCGTTGATTCTATAAAAATGCTAGGAGAAGGATGAATAGTATTTATTGCCATCATATCATGGATGAATATTATTTCAATATTAGTAAAAATATCTAGCTCAATTGACTAAGTCTATGGAAAGGATCAATGTTAAATAAATTCCCATTGTGAGGGAATATTCTAATGTGTTTCTTGAGGAATTGACTGGTCTTCCTCCTAGCTAAGAGGGTGAAAATTCAATCGAGATTATACCTTGGGTGTTACCATTATCCATGAATCCATATAGAATTGTTGTTTTGGAACATGAGGATATCAAGAAAAAACTATAGGAGAATTTGGATAATGGTTTCAACGTCCCAACTAATTCACCATGGGGTGCAACAGTTCACTTCATTTAGATGAAGGATGGATCAATGCACCTTTTCATTGTTTATAGTGACTTCAAAAAGACTGTGAGAAACTATAGGTATCCTCTACCATGAATTTATTAATTTTTCAACATTCTATGTGGAGAAGAATAATTTTTCAAGGTGAGACTATGGTAGGGATATTACCTTGTTAGGGTGAAGAAGGTGGATATCCCGAAGAAAAATTTTCATACAGGGTACATGCACTGTGAATTCATTGTAATTTTATTCAGACTCACCAATGCTCCGGAAATCTTCCTGGACTTGATGAATATAGTCTTTATAGATTACCTCAAAAAAAATTGGTTTTATTTATAAATAATATAATAATATAAACCATAATTAAGGAGGACCCTAAAGGGTATTTGAGTACTGTGCTAAAGACCTTGAGAAAGAAAAATCTTTATGCCACGTAATGAAAATGTAAATTATGTTTAAAGGAATTACCTTTCATAGGGAATATCATCACAAAATATAGGATATCTATAGAACCTTTGAAAATGGATGGAATTGAAGGATGGATAAGGCTAACATCTGTGATAGATATCCATTGTTTTCATGGATTAGCTGAAAGTTATAGCTGATTTGTGATTAATTTCACATGATTGTCGAACCCCATTAGCAGTATAACTCAGAAGGGTGTAACATTTTCTTGGAATTATAAATGTGAAGAGATATTCATGGATTTGAAAATTATTGTTGTCACTAACCCATTTATTATGATACCCTCATGTTGAGAACATTCTTGTTGTATTTAGTGATGCTTTAAAGAAGGAACTATGATGTCTTTTGATGAAAAATGACAAAGTCATTGCCTACACTTCAAGTAAGATGAATGTTCAAGAATAGAAATAACCAAAACATGATCTGGAGAGGGGTTTAGTGATTTTATCATTAAAAATTTAGTATCCTTATCTCTTTGGGGAGAAGTGTGAAATATATATTGATTACAAAACTCTTATGTATATATTGAAAGAGAAAGAGTTGAATATGAAGCAATAAGGATTCATAGAGCTAATCAAAGACTATGACGTCTAAATTCACTACCATTATTAGAATGAAAATAAAGTGGCTAATTATTTATGTATAATGGATCTAGAAATTCTATCACTGATGAGAATTTAGATGGAACCAATCTTCTTAAACATAAAAAGTATGGACATCGGAATTATAATGAAAGGAACATCATCAATTCTTCCAATAATTGTTTCTCAACCATATCTTTTGGAGAAGTTAAAAGATTATCAAAGAGATGATGTGGGAATTTAGAATAAAGTATAAGCTATAAGAGAAGGTAAATCTTTGGAGTTTCTTTTTAAGGATGAAGGTGTTGTAAGATTTTGTTGAAGACTATGTGTACCATAAAATAATGAGTTGAAGGAGTTATTGAATGATGCACATAGATCAACATTCTCCATTCACCGAGGAATAAAAATGATGTATCCTGATCTCCGAGACCACTATAGGAGGTAAAATATGATAAAAAATATCACATAATATTCATAGAGATGTCTTGTATGTCCGAAAATGAAACCATAAAGGAAAAAACCCAGGGGATGATGCCACCATTACCCATAACTACATAGAAATGGGAAAACATCACAATGTACTTTCTCACTGATATTATAAAGAAATAAAGAGGGAATAATGATATATGGGTTGTGGTGGATCATCTTACAAATATTTCCCACGTCATTGTGATATGAAAGGAATTATCATTTTGTCTACTCGCACAGATATACATTATAGAGGTGGTCTGGTTGCATGGATTACCACTATCAATTATTTCCGATCAAGATCCAACATTAACCTCCATGTAATGGAAAAGACTTATGAATTCTATAAAAACTAACATGACCTTTATAACAACTTATCACCCACAAACTAATGGACAATCATAGTGTACTATCCATACACTTGAGGGGATATTAAGAGAATGATCAATTGACTTCAAAGAAGGATAAGATCAACATAATCCATTGGTTGTGTTCTTTTACAACCAAAGTTTCTTATAAATAATCTGAATGGATCCATATGAATGCCTTTATTGGAAGAGGTTTATGACACTTGAATATTTGGATGATGTTTCGGAACAAAATCTGGTAGGTCGTGAAATGGTTGAGGAAACAATGAAAAATGTTAATACCATTCAACAACACATTGAGGTTTCTCAAAGTTGAAAAAAGATCTATGTTGACAATCATTGATGAGACCTAGAGTTTGATGTTTGATAAATTTTTTTCCTCCACATTTCACCATGGAATAAAGTGATGAGATTTTAGAAGAAGGCAAATCTTATTCTAAGATACATAATCCCCTATGTGATCCTTGATCACATTGGAGATGTGGTCTATCGACTTTCAATCCCACCTAAACTATCTCGATTTCATGATATATTCTATGTATCAATCCTAAGGGAGTACATACCTAACCCGCCACATGTACTCAATCCAGAGGTGATTGTATTAGAGAACGATATTTCCTATGAGGAGGTGTCGGTAAAGATCTTAGATCATAGAGACAATATTCTAAGAAATAAGATAATGCACCTTATCCACGGGATGTGGATAAACCCCAAGATTGACGAGGAAATGGGGAAATCACAGGAAGTGATAATAAATAATTACCCTCATCTATTTTAATGGGGTAAAATGAAAAATTTTATGGTGAATTTATTCTAGGGGAAGATTGTAATGACCCAAACTTTTATAATAAAAAACTAATTTTTTAATATAATTAAATGTTTTATTATATAATATGGTTATAGAAAACACATGAACTTACTTGGTCACATATTATTTCATTTAAAATCCCATTAAAAATATTTATCATTTTTAATGTAGTCGTTGAATAGTGATCACATGATTAATATAAATATAGGGATTTTATCAAATCCAATTGACCTAAACAAAGGAAGTGATGTCCCCAACTATTAGACTCGTTCCTTATTAATCCCATTTATCCATTATCTTGAAGGATATAAAATCTTTGTGATTTTAGCATGACCAATACCAAGCTAATATCCAACAAATTAATCACGAGTAAAACCATTTACATGAGAAGTTCATGCTCATCAAGATCACAACCCAAACCATGTTCACCAAACGACCCCATGAATGTCTGACCATTGTAAACCTTACTCTTACGGAGTACGCCAGTGTTATAAAGAGAGATGTAACAATTACATATTAATAAAATATTTAAATTATAAATAATAATGAATTTATTTTCATTTTTATTGTTATTTTATAAATGATTTTTATTCTGATTCAATTAAACAAAGTTGATATTTTTGGGTAATATTAAAAATAAATCAAGAAATTAATTTTAATAAATTAATGGATTTTTTTTAAATAAATTGTATTTTAATAATTTTTTTTTATTATTTCATAATATTTATAAATGGTTATAAAATTTTTATGAAGTGAAATGTTCTTTTCATAAGGGCTCAAAAACTGTTATTGTCAAAAACACTGCACTTTTCAATAAATGTAGAATTTTATATTAACAGTAAAAATTCACATAATAATAAAATTATTTAGGTAAGATAAATATTATTTTTGGAATCATAACATCTAAATTATCCAATGGTTAATCTTTCCTAATTTTCTGAGACAATCAAATTTTTGGGTAAAATTTATATAATGAACAAATGTACGATGTTTTTTAGGACATCATGATGACCTATAAATGTTGTAATAAATAATATAATGGATATACTTGGGAAAATATATTTTTCCATTAACACAATTTTATTTTAATTTTATTTTATTAATTTTATAATGCAATTATGAATCCTCTAAAAAATATAATATATTTTATGATTTTAAATTCATTTCTTTAAAAGAGTGAATCACCTGCACATAGGAATGGGTAATATTTTAATATAGTTGGAAATTTAGATAATAAAATAATAAAAACTTCCCCACTTTGGAAAAAACCATGTGCAAAAACCAGGGGAAGGACTTTCATTGTGAATATTTTATATTATAGTGTCAGAAACCTATGTTTATGAAATATTAAAGAAATCCCTTCTCATTTCCAACATATACCAACCCATGATCACATATAACTACACTAAAAACCCTTGTAGAACGTCTTTAATCTTTTTTACCCTCTATAAAATCCTCCCAAGGCACCCAAATATCTCAATAATCTCATTTTTCAATCTTTTGGAGCCACACACTCAAGTAAGTGTTCTTTACATTCTCATCATTATCCATGTTTCTTTATATTGTTATGCCATTTTATTTTCAATTAATAATGATGGATTATGTTTTTTTCAAGTCCCCAATTTGTCCCTTATTATGTATAAATTCTCATATACCCCTTTATCTCTCATTAATCCCTCTCATGTAAACCCGTTACCATGCCAAAATTCTGTAAGCATCCTATCATTTGTCATTTTTCATCAAGATTATTTATTTTCATATGACTTATTTTTCTAATTTTATATGTGTGGAATTGTACTTCTGTGTAAGTATTATTGTAAAATTAATCTAGAAATTAGTATATAACCATTTATCTCCCATCGACATATTTTATGAATATTTATGTGACGTCGTTATGCTGCTGAATTTTCACCTTGATTTTCAATGCTAAACCAATTGTGTAGTGAATACGATGCCCATTTTCTATCAAGGGTGTTCACATTTATTCACATATAACTTTTGATTTTGAAATTACATGACTTTATTCCGCACTCCTTGATCTTGGAATTGATTATGTTAGTGAATTAATCTATGTTTTATGATCTATTTGGAACACTAAGCATGAGAATGAAATGAATGTGACGGGTGCACCTAGAATTATATTGCCCTCCAATGCATTGGATAATGTTTAGTATCATTATACATCATGTTGGGATAGGGTTGTACCAAATTAATTTATTTTAATTTTTCCACCATGAGGTATTGGAGGTTTTATCTAGGCTTATGTTTATGATGTATTGTTTTATGTTGTTTCCAGATTTCCCATGATATGATTATAATGCTATATCACGCCTTATTATTAATGTTCCTTTATGCCACATTGAAATACATTGTCTAACACATATTATTATCTTTATGTTATGCCATGTTTTTTCCCTTAATATGATTTATGGATCACCCCTTTCTTATTTATTTTCCTAGGATATCCAACGTAGTTTTACGCTCAACCATGTTATAGACGTTTTCAATAAAGATGTTGTAATTCATATTTAATGTTTTATTGAAATGTACCTAATTACAAAATACACTACACTTATTTTTATTTAGGGTTGTATTATCTATAATTTTATGTAATTAAATCATGTGTTAATATGTTTTAAAGATAAGTACTGTTATATATATTCTCCCCACCATACCACATTCACACCATCACTGCTACTTGTTAGCCACTGGCATACATGATGGTGATCTTGAGGACATATCACCCACCAGCATGAGGTATGGGTTAGGTGGATCCCAGGTCATGACATTACAATCTGGCATCAGTGGTCAAAATATTATATTGTCTTACTATTTGTGTATTAAATTGGAGACTATGATTTAATGGAATTTGGAATTGACCTTGTGCATGGAAATGGCTAATTAATGTATAGGGGAAACCCAAATTACATGGGATGGGAAATTTCTTTTATTTATTATGTTTTTTATAGTTGACATGACTTCACCATTGGGTGTCATACATGATTTATTTTTTATTGATATTGGTATCTTTGAAATTATTATTTTTATACTATGGCCTTATGAAATGAGGAATTTTAATTAGTATTTACATCATCACATGAACAGTATGATAAATATGACATGAATTTTTTCACAGCCTGTCTATTTTCAGCATGTATATTTCTATTTCATATTGATAATGCTATGTTATGCATCAAATTGTTCTAGCATTTCTTGTAGGGATTTTAAAACATTATTAACAATTAATGTGCGTGCCCTATCCTAATAGTGTTTTTCCAGAATATGTTAAATAACACTGCTTATGAAGTTAGTTATGGAAAGGTGATCTGTAGACCATTGTTCACATGGAATGGAGTATATTATTGTATGATTTGAATGGATATCTTTTTTTAGTTCAAAATAAGTATGTTCCCTTAGGGATGAATGTGTTATTCCATCTAATGCAACCATTTTAATGTGATTCATACATTTAAACAAGTACAATGTTACAATAAATATGACTATTAAATTGAAATGGATATCTTATATATATCAATAACTTAGACTTAGTACAGATCCTAACATTAGTAGTGGATAATGGGTACCTCTTTCATTATTATGTCCTATTGTGGTCTCTTTCTATCGTACAGACCTGTCTTGATGAGTAGGAAGAGAGGAATGATTTTTTCTATAGGAAGGATTTATCGATAACCTATTTTATATATAAATTATATTAAATTGAATTAATATCATTTAATACGTTCACTTGACATTCTAGAACTATGCTGCCATGACATCCTCTGGCCGCATGCCCTAAAGATGGTGAAAACCATGCTTGTGAGGTGGTGGGCCCTTTTCCACCAATGATTCCACCTATAGTTCCATATATGGAACCTCTTACAACACTTAATATGGATGATCATGCCCATATCCAAGAGGAAATATTATGTATGTTGAAGTCTATACAAGGTGAAGTTTAACCTATCATGAGCATGGATGAGTGGACTCAAGATTTTCATCAGCAACATCCTCCAAACTTTTCATGGGATGGAAGATCTCATATCGTGGATTCTTGGATCAAATACATTGTTTTCATATTTGATAATAAAAAGAATCTACAAGAGTTTAGGGTAAATCTAGATATGTATATTCTAAATGATTCACCTAAGCGGTGGTGAGACGTAATGACTAATTTATATCAGCATCGTGATATCATATGGGATGATTTTAAAAATAAACTCTATGACTACTGATTTCCCTAGACATTAAGGGATGATATATCTATTTAATTTATGAACCTACATCATGGGAGTATGTGAATTATATAATAATCTTCCATTTTCACAGAGCTAATATAGTTCATTCATAATCTATCTAGAGATGATCTAATGTCTTCCATGTGACTTAAGGATGGGCTATTTTATTACATCTATTCAGAAGTCAATGTGTTTACATTAACAACCATTTTGAAATAGTTAATCAAACCCTTATTACTATGTAGAACATGAGGGATGATAAATGAGCAGGTTTGGGTAGTTTGGCACCTAGAGCTACCTGTGATTCTTCTTTTGAATGAAAGGGGAATTTTAAGGCTAATTAGAGAGGTAGTAGTTATCAGGATCCTCATGATGATAGATTTCTTATCTGTTACTAATGTTTGAATCCATGGAGTACTAAACCTCAATGTTTTGTAATGCATTTGAGTGTAGAGTCCATGAGAGGATAGGTAATATCAAATGCATATTTAGAAAAATCTTACCAGTGTCTAGAAAGTAGGGATTTGGGCCCACTACTCAAGGAGTAGGTCCATTAGAATCATGACCATAAGATAGCTATAATAACACAGTCTGATCATTACACATGGTGGTTGTGGCAGAGGTAGATAGACTTATGACTCTAAGTGCCTGAAGAGCGTGCTTACTTTGGGTAGTTGGGCAGTGAATCAGGGCATTGTTACCTTCTAGTTATATACAGTCCAATATATTCTAGAATAAAATAGTTCCATACCATCTATTGTTCTAGGTACAATTATGGTTTCCTCCAATAATGTTTATGATTTATTTTACATAGGAACAACTCACCCTTTTATATATGAGTAAATCACCAAGATTTTGGGACATGATATTGAGCACTTCTATGGTATATGATTCTAAACACCCTGTTAGATACGCGTGGAGAGGGTGTTCCCCATTTTAAGAATGTATTCTTGATATAAGAGGATACCTTTTCATATGGAATCATTTCATCCTCAACATGACATATTATTATGTAATCAACAAGATGGATTGGTTAGTTCCCTATCGATCCCACATTGAATGTTATCATTAGAGGGTAAAATTTACATCATCAGAGGGAATTAGGCATATGAATAAGGGAGAATGTTATGTCAATGTGACATGAGAAGGACCTGAGAAGAACTGGATAGTTAGTGTGACAACTCATATCACTAGTCATTTCCTTATTGACCATGGGTTACTACCCTATGTTATTTCTCCTGTGGTAGATTTTTTGAGTTTCCTTCTCTGAAAACTTCTCAGGTCTACCTCTAGTACGAGAGGTATTGTTTACCTTTTATCTTGTTACTTTAGAAGCCCCATAAACCATTACTCATTATAAGATAGAACCTAACGAGCTTCTATATCTCAATAATCAATTGGGGGATCAAGTGACTAATTTATTTGTACGTCCCAACACTGCTCTTTAGGGTTCACCAGTCCTTACCACCAATAAAAAGAGTCATTATGTCAGGATCTATTTGCATTAAAATCATTTGAATTAGCTCCCAATCAAGAATATATATCCACTTCCATTAATAGATAATTGCTTTTATTAGATCCAAGGAGAAAATTTGTTCTAAAAGATATATTATATGTCAATCTATCATCAGGTGTGTTTTGGATCCCCATACATACAATCCATAGCATTCTGATGCTGGTATAGTCTCTACAAGTACCTGGTTATGCCGTTCGGACTCACAAACATACTTATAGTCATTATAGAGTGTATGAATCCTATTTACCACCCGTATCTAGATTCTTTTATGGTTGTATTTGCTGAAAATATCTTTGTGTATTAACACTCTATACATGACCATTGAACAAATCGTGATATCATACTGAATAAACTGAGATAGTATCATCTCAATTATAAACTCAATATATTCCACTTTTGGATTGAAAATTCCACCATATAGGTCATATTATCTCAAAGTGATGAGTTTTAGTAGACCCAGAGAATGTGAGAGATGTAGTTTTCTAGGGGAATCTCAAGAATTTATTTGACATTGAACTTTTCTTATGGACTACCAGATATTAAAGAAGCTTCTTAAAGGATTTATAATTCCTTGAAGCACCACTTTCGGTCATGACAAAGAAGAGTGTGAAATTCATATGTTCAAAATCTTAGGAAGCATACTTTCAGGTTTTGAAGGGTCAACACCAATATTGATTCTCCTAGATATAGGTTGGAGGATTACTATATACTGTGATGCATTAGGTATCATGATTTGATCTATTCTATGGTAAGATGAGTGAGTCATCACATATGGATCTCATCAGTTTAGGCTTCATGAGTAGAATTACCTGACATATGACCTCTAGCTCATAACTATTATGCATGCCTTATACTATTTATGTCACTATATACTTGGAATTTATTTTCGGTATTCACAAATCACAAAAGCCTCAATTACATCTTTACAGAGTGGGATCTTAATCTTTAGTAGTACAGGTGGGTTGAGTAAATATAGTCATCTGATATAATGATTACCTATACACATGTTAAAGGAAATTCTATGACCTATTCTCTGATCCGAAAGACATAAACACAAGAATTTCAGGAATTTAGTATAAAATGTAAGCGTATGGACTTATCCTCGGAGATGCATGTTAAGGTTCTAAAGGGACATGGTCAAAATATCCTCACATATTTAGTGATGACCTATACTCTTCTATAATGGGTAATAATGAGGCAGTTATCAGATATCAAGGCTCTCATCCTAAGGGAAAAGAATTTTAGTTGAGGATACATCCACATGTTGGATTGTGAATGGGGATGATACCTTACTATTCATTGGGAGTGTATGGGTCCTAGATAAAATCAGATTAGAGTTGATGTGATGATTTCTTGTCTCGTCTTCAGTGATTCACCCCAGTGTCACTAAAATGAATCGATATTTACGATGACAGTATTGGTGGCCTGGTATGAAATGAGAGATTTTTGGCATCATCACTCGATGTTCCACCTGTATGTAGGTGATTGAAGAACATTAGAAACCAGTAGGAATGTTGCATCTGTTGTCCATTCTTGAGTGAAAATGGGATGATGCTTCAATTTATTTTGTGACTGGTTTACCCATATAACCTCATGGAAGCAATACAATGTTTGTTACCATTTATTGTTTTATGAAGGATTGACACTTATTACATGTGTGATATACCTTCATTGTATATGATCTTGGAAGAATGTATTCCAGAGTGGTTGTACGTAATCATAGTGCTCCTCATTATATCATTTTTCATAGAGACACTCATTTCATGTCACAATTTTTTAAGGGGTTAAAGAAGGCCTGGGTACACATGTTCTTCTTAGCATGGACTATCACCTATAGACCAATGGAAAGACATAGCAAATAATTTAGGTTTTTAAGGATATTACCTATGCATGTGTCCTTGACAATGGGGGTTCTTGGAAAAAACCCATTCCCCTCATTGAGTTTGCTTATAAAAATATATTTTAGGCTAACATGGAGATGGATCCTTATGGTGCCTTATATGGCTGGCCTTTTCGATCACCAATATACCGAATATAGTTAGGTGAAGCTGCTAAGCTTGGATCATGTATTATGTAGGAGACTACATAGATGGTCCTATTGATCGAAAAATTAATTTTAATAGTTTAATCTAGACAGAAGTTGTATAAAAATTGGTGCTAATAACCTCTCGAGTTGGTGTTTGGAGATCATGTTTTCTTGCAAGTCTCTCCCAGATTAAGGAATAAACAAATTTAGAAGAAGTGTGATATCTAATTGAGGTTCATTGGAATCTTTGAGGTAGTGAAATAGATCATACTGGTGGGTTACCAATTAGAAATTCATCATAGACACTAGTATATCCTTGATATTTTTGATTTATCTCAAATCATCTGAAATCATCTAGACGAGTCACAATTATTTCATCTTGATGAGATTGAATTTGATGTTTATTATTCATTCGTGGAGTATCTAGTGTGTATAGTGGATCAGAGCAAGAAGACACTCCATGGAAGGTATTCCACTAT
This sequence comes from Viscum album, assembly GCA_963277665.1. NCBI lineage: Eukaryota > Viridiplantae > Streptophyta > Magnoliopsida > Santalales > Viscaceae > Viscum > Viscum album. The sequence continues at coordinate 827,250,870 of OY728157.1, forward strand.
GGTATGGGTGTTATGTAATCACATATGGGTATAAGACAAGACATGGGAGTGGGTAGATGATATACTGGAACAATGTCTAGAACTCTTCACTAATGATACCACTTTACCGTCAAAAGGCCAAATCCAAGACGAATTGCTTTAAGGATGGGAGGTTGTAACAAAAAATCATTTCACAAAGGTACATATCATATATTTTTTCAATTCTAACCATTTGTTTAGTAAATGTAAAGGTGTATTTTGGCCTATGAGAAGTTCAAGGAGTGTTCAACGATTGTTTAGAGCCAAAAGTTCCTAAAAATGGCCTAATGAACATAGCTGTACATTTTTTTTAATCCATATATCCCACCCTACATGGTTTGTATGAAACTGAGTAGTTGCGGATATGGGAACCTATAGGTCACATGTTTTGTCTGCAACTATGTGACCAGAGGTTCACAACCATGCAGGAATTGAATGTTTTTGGGCAGTGGGAAATCACACAGTTTGTACATGGTTTTCAAACCATGCGCCTAAACTATGCGACCCCATATTTTGGGGTGACATGTCATTTTTTCCCACAATAAAACTTTTAAACCTATTTCCTTTTCCCATCCTCCTTCTAGTGGCTGAAACATGTTCTCCTCCTCCTTTGAGCACAAAAATCTATCATGTTAGGTATTTGGAAAAAAAATATTGTCTAGTGTTTGATCCTCATTCTTTTAGAAACATTAGATCTATCTCAGTAATCTACCCTGGTCTCTTACAAACTTTTCATGTTTTCCTATTAATTCATCATACTATTTTGGTGTAGGGTTATTTTCCGTATTCATAGGGAATTGGAATATTTCTCATATCTCTTCCAACCTAGTTCAAATATGAGTATGATATTGAATGTGGGATCTTTTATTGACCCAAGCTAAGTGGTTACATAGTTTTCTCTTCAATTTTTGATGTCTCATAGGTACGTTGTTCTTCCACATTCCATCTTTTTTTAGAATCCTAATTATATTGTGTTCATTATGTATAATTGATACTTACAACATTTTTTATACCTAGCGATCCTTATTTATTTGTTTATAGGTCTTTTACACCCTATATGGTCACCCGATGGGTGAACCAAGTAGAATTTCCCCTTTTGAATAAATGAATAATTTTTTCAGGACTCCTAATTTTTCTCTATCTTGTCTTTCAAATTGAGTTTCTCTTATGGTTTGAGTGAATAGATGGACCCAGGGTACCTCCCATGATTTTTTCAAACATAGACATGTATTTACAATGTATGTAATTACCTTATAAACCATGTCATGTTCTAAAATACCCATTTATCCTCATAAATGTATTGGTCATGATTTATTAAATTGAATGTGTTGGATTGAGAAGGAATGTTCTCAACATTGTGGATTTATTTTAATTTATGAAGTTGAATTGGGAGAATTATAAAAGTTTAAATTTCATATTTTTTAATAAATGTAATGGATAATATGGAAATGATTATGAGGGATTTATAATTTTCCATAAATGAATCAATTGGCTCAAATAGAATTACTTCAAAGTAAGATTATGTTATTCTCTTATATTCATGTTGGATTACATACTTATTATTAATTTAATTTCCATTAATGTAATGGAAATTGGATAAATTCATACATGATAGTTTTTTACTGTTATATATTGATAAAATTATAATTATTCCTTTATATAGGATATTTACTGTGGTAAGGGGGTTGACCATGGAAAAAAATCAAACTTCCTAACATTGGTTGATGAGTATGGAATCTCACACTAGTAATACTATACGGGAATTGGGATTTATGCACCACCTTCCATGAGTAGAGTGATGAAATGATAGCTCACTTACAACCCAAATCTTTTACTCATGATGTCTGACAATCTTATTGGTATTTATGTCATGTACCCTATTTCTTAATTATATAGGCTCATTAGACTGGTCATGAAGGTCTGAGTTATGCCTCGGTCCAGCCATCAACTAGTATTCCAAGTATATAGTCACATACATCCACACATTATTGGTTCATATAGGTGGATTAAATATATAATTAAATTATATATATATATTACTACAATATATATATAGTAACTATGCAGACATTCATTCCCACAATGATCCGAAGAAGGTTTACTCACCAGGTGTCCAAGAAAAACCTATGTTGGATGGTCATTTATATCAGAATTTCATTCCTTTTACATTATACCTACTTAATATTTAGTTATGATCACTGTTTGGATATCACATGTACACCATTAGTGGTGTCTTACTGAGTTTTATATCTCACACCCAACTGGGGCGACATTTGGCACCATAGATTATTACCTATTTTCATGTAAGGATAAGAGAGAGGGTCTGGTTATATGTTGGTGATATTTATTTCTTATTAATACGACTTAGTATTACAGGAAATAGAATTCAATCAAGATTCTAGTTATAGTGACATTGGAATAACATACATAGATATTACATAATTTTAGATTATTGTTCATTACATTACAGAAATACATGCTTGTGGTCCGTAATAGTTTATTCTCTATAGAAACATGGAAAATACAATATTCTATTCAATTGAAAGTTCTTCAATATTTACCATAAATATATCCACCTTTATTACTTCTACCTAAAACATTTCTTCATAAACCAGGGAAAGGAAATATAAAATAGGTGAGATGAGATGCACAATAAGGTTAAATAAGGGAAACATATAAGAATAAACATAAACATAGAGGTATGATAACATGAACATAACATTAGAAGATCATACCCTACATATCAAAGATCATAAAAATGAGTTATGAGATAAATCATTTCAGTTCATAATACATCAATCATAAGAAAATAAACATCACGATCTATGAAATCGAAACTGAGGAATATGATATAGGTTTTGTGCAATACATATTAATATATAAAATTTTATGTAAATGTAACCTACCAAGAACTTTATAACATTTTAGGCTTGGCCTAAAACCTGTTTACCAGCTTCTAGGTTGGGTTAAAAACCCATGTACCCTCTTAATTTAGGGATTGGGATACAACCCTTGTACCTTCTTTTTATTATGATATGGATAAAACCCATGTACCCTATTTATTTTAGGTTTGGGACACAAAACATGTACCTTCTTGGTTTTAGGCTAGGGATATAACCCATGTATCCTATTTCTTTTAGGCTTAGGATACAACCCATGTACCTTATTTTTTTTAGATGGGGCTACAACCCATGTACCCTTTGAGATCATATAAAACATATCATTACCCAATTCATTAGATGGAAATATAGGTCCCACACATCTCATAATAAAATCATCCATACATGTTCCACTAGATAATAAAACATTCATCATATCATAACCCATAAAAAGTAATTGGCTTTATAAACATGAAATCATATCCCATGAAATGAAATGGGTATAATTAACATTTAATCACATCATAAACTATAAAAATATGTATGTTTTATAATATTAAAATCATATCACATGAAATGAAATAGGTATCATTAACATTTCAACACATCCAAACCTATGAAAAGATATAGAATTCTAAATTACATCATGAAATCCTAACCTATGAAAGGATGTGGGTTTGAAATGAATAAAACCCATGAGGGTGAAATTAGTTTCTTATGCATCATTCCATAAAAAAATAAACCATTCATAAAATATTATGAATTGAACCATTGGATAATTTCTTGTAAGGGTATGAGTAACATAAACAAAAGTAATCTTATATGATAAATATATTGTATGGATAGTTTGAAAACATATATTATGGTAAATATCCATTATTTTTTTCAAAAATAATCTTTATTACATTTAAAAAAAATTCTTTAAATTTTATATTAAAAATATTTTCTTATGTATTAACCTTTTAAACGAGAAATTAAAATCTTTAAATAATTGACGGTAGGAAAATCCTTACATGTCATATAAGGAAAAATAAACATTACTTTTTAAAGGTAAAAACGTTTGAAAAATGCATCATTCAGAAAAAGATATGAATATTCCTTTGAAAACATTGGTAAAACAAAAATAGGGTAAAATTTTATTTTAAATATTTTAGGATAACAGTACAATATTCTTGGAAACTAATTTTGGAAAACATTTTTTATGGAATATATATTTTCGACGAAAGAGTTGGTAATGTCAAGATTCCATAAAAACATGTTCTTAACTATCTTATGTACCATATATGATAAAAATTGGTACAGATTCATGAATATTCATGAATAAACACAAGGGAAAAAATTTCATGAATGTTATTAAGATATGGATCATAATATTTCTTCATTGGAAGCATAAACATAAACATTCTCAATAAGTGATGAGATTGTTTCCATATAATCTAACCACTTGGTAAATTTGGACCATACTCCCTATTTAATAAAATTAAATTAAACAAAGTATAAAATATAATTTAAAAATAATATTAATGATATATCATATCAATGGATGTAAATACAACTTTTGAAAGAATACATGTGCATAATAATACATTTTTCTCAAATAAGGCCAATTGAAACATAACATTCTTTCTAATTTGGTAGCTTTTGATACATTAAACCGATGAAATAAATATCATAGAATTTTTATGTAAATAACCATAAATTTAAGTGTAGGAATATATTTTAAAAATAAATGGCTCGTATATAGACCACATAAAAGTAATTGGTGGTGAATAAATCATGTATCTCACAGAAATATAATGTGAGATGAAATTCCCTTACCTTGTGTCTTGACTCTCATCGTAGTTGTTCAAAAAACATGTATAAAAAATATAAATTTATTATAAATAATTTACAGAACCATATTACTATATATAATACCATATATGGTTTGATTATGAACATATACTACTCTCTTGTTAACTATCCTATGTTAAGGTTTCACATCAGATAATATTCAACTTGTTCTTCACATGTGTCTTGATTTGTTATAGCATTGGTCGTTTTACAAATATCATGATTCTTGAATGAAAAATTGATATAAAAATATTTTATATCCATTAAATTATTATTTTAATAATCAATTTAATATATTAGTACATAACGAAATACATCCTTCATTGAGATGATAATCCATACGCACACATGAACACCGTTTCAGTTTTTTTATCATACTGAAAGAAATAATGAAAATGAAATTTACATATATATATATATATATATAATCATTATTATCTCATTATTATTATTTATATATCATATAATTTCACTAAAACCATCCTTAATACATTCTATGTAGTGTGTGAATGAATCACATCACATTGAGGTTGCAGTAGTCCACATTTAAATGAAATTATTGTATTTACACCAAATGGGAAGTAAAAAAGAATAATTATATAAATGTAATAAATTAGAAAATATAAATAATATATATATATAATATAAAATATAAAATATATATAATATATAATATATATAAATAGAGTTTCCATTATAATTTCCACCATGAGAGTTATTAAGGAAAATTAAACAATCATCATTTTGTGAGGTGGAAGTACACCGTACACATAAACAGTATGTTTGTTACCCATTAGATAGATTTTTGTGTATTTTTAGGTATAAAAATTACACTAAAAATATCCTAGTATATTTATGATATTTTATTTTTTATTTAAACATGTAAAAATTAGGGTGGTGGGGGTGGAGAAGGAAAATCAAGGAAAGATGATTGAGAGAGGGTGTAACTTTTAATTTGTGTAACTCCTTTTTGTTTCTACCAAAATAAATAAATGGAAGTCTTTATGACATAATATAATCTTATATGAGTATTATATGGATTTTTGGAGCCTATTTGAGCATATTTTGGGCAATCCAATGGAATTGAGTGGTGTGAGGAAGGGGTAGAGTGCTTTCCTTTTTGTAGCAGATGGGGACTGACGCTCTTGTAAATAACAAATGTTATTCAATAATTGGTGGTCTAAATTACCTAATGTCCCTGAAAAATTGAAAAATAATTTTGTAATGAGAAATTATGGTCAAAAGAAATCAACACCGCCCAAAAATATAATTATTTTAAAAATTTTGTTCCTTATCATCTTAAATTCCTTATTTTAATTGTTTTGATTTGTTATTATTAAATCTAGTTTTATATCCTATATAATTTAAATATTAAGACTAAACAATTGTTATATTTATTATATATTATAAGAAAAATTAATTATAAATATTATATCTAATTTATGAAATAAAAATCTCTTGTATTTTGGAAATTAACTTTCAAAACAAGCGCATGTGACATGATAAACACAACTAAAACCCGGACTATGAAAAAAATATTTTTACAATCTATGGGTCAATATGGATATTATAAAAGATAAAATTTTAAGTTAATATAAAATATTTAATATTTTTTTAACACATAAAATTTACTTTTCATAATAGAGTATTTATCAATTTTAAATAATTTAATAAAATAGCATCTATTATTAAATAACAATAATGTCAATTATAACATTATTTATTTAGTAATTATTTTAAAATATAAAAATAATACTGTATTTAAAATAAATTAAGTTTAATTATTTTTAAATTGACATATTAACTTTTCAAAAAAAATTAAATAAAATAATTCAAAAAATTAAACTCACTTTAATCATTTATAGTATCATTTATTTTATTTTATTATTAACTAAATAATGACTACGTAAGAATTTCATAAGAATTAAAAGTAAAAAAATCATCTCTGAAAATTAATGATCAATTATTACAAAAAATAGCCCATTTATATTTCAAAGGGATGTGTTTAACCGATAATATAGTGCTTTTGACATATATCAAATTTGTATAAATGATAAAGGTTAGGAAAGTTCCATTTTTTGTATCTTTCGTTTGCTTAACCTTTTATATAGTGTATTTCATTTAATAATATGGAAATAAACAATAAAATTTTTAATGAGAAGGGATATGGCCGATTTATTTGTAGAAAATGGATTTAGACAATTTTTTTGGTCATTTGGGTCCTTACGATTAAGGGTCAGTCCCTAATTAAGTTTAATCATACCTTACTCACTGTGATTAATTTTAATTAATTTCACTAATATTTTTTGTAAAAATGAAGTTGATATTATTAGGTTAAATGTATCACAATTATAAAAAATATAGATGCCATTTTTTGAAAATACAAATCACATAAGTGGGAAAACTAATATTAATGCTAATCCCGTGGACATGGTGAGAAAACAGGTTTTTAATATTAAAATGATCAAAAGTTCAATAATATTAATATTTAATTTAAATATAAAAATAATCCCAATTACCAAAAATAGAATAATATATTCTTCATTGATCTATTTTTACATTAAAAACCAATTTAAAATATAATATAATACTAATCATTATTTAAATGAAAATGTTGTTTTTAACTGAATTGCAATAATCTTTACTATTCACCAAAAAATGATGTTTCACAGAAAAATACAAATAATTAACCCTAAGATAATTTAAACATTATGAATTAAAAAATGAATATTAATTTAAAACATTAAATATTTGTTAGTGTCTATAATTATATTTAATATTGTTCATTGAAGGGCATAAAAAGTAGTTTCTTTAAGAAATTATTATTTTAAAACATATAAAGGCTTTACCAAAAAATAAAATATTTCATTATAAATATGTTTTATTTATGTGAATCCATTATAAGTAATATATTAAGATTATTTTACTATTAACATTACTAAGTTTAACATTTATGTTTTAATTATCTTATTTAAATTGTCAAAACAATAAAATGATATTTCATAGAAACTCAATATTGCGTACAATGCCAGCCAAGTTGGGGTTGCACACAGTGAAAGGCTAGTCAATTCAATTGGAATGGAATATTTTATATAGTAAAATAAAATACATAAATGAAAACAAATTTATTATAAGATAAGACAAAAAATGTATCCTAAAAAATCAGGGTGTTATATTTTACCCCATTTAAAATTAATTTGTCCTTCAAAATTCATATGGGTTAGAAAAGGTTCAATAATTTAATGTTTCATTCATATAAACAAGAATTTTAAAAATTAAGACTAAAAAATCCTTTAAAATTTAATTTTGGAAACATAGTGATTACCTGAATTAGTATATAATTAGGTTTACACATAGTATAACATAGGTGGGAAGGGAAATCATGGACATGGAATAAAAATATGATAATCATGTCTTGATGTAGAGTGATAAAGAATAAGTTCAAAAGAAAGTTAAAAATCAAAAGGCCATAAATATGTAATGATCAAAGGAACCATCTGATTCATCCAAAAATGGTGGAACTAGGAGCACATTTTTTTTCAATATCCATTTTCTTATAGTTAATGAATTTTCCTAAAAAGATATAATTTCATGATTTCAAGACAATGTCATCATTTTTTCTTTGTTGATCCACTTCCCCAATTTTTCTAAAAAGTTTGGTTACATTTTCAAGATTTTTTTACTAACATATCATGATACACATGATATTACTTTAAGGCTTGGTGTCCTGAGAACCAACTGTTTTGTACTCTGATTACATGAATGTTCACTTATTATATATTGTTCATTGTTCTGCATGACTATAATATAATAATGTTCTGAAATATTTGTTGCATTTATATGGTCATGACAGATCCCCGCTATGATGAGAACCTTGAAATGATATAAAAATATTCTTAAATAATGTTCTACGGTTGGATGACATACAATGATAGGACACATGGTATACAGACCGTCATGTGCGAGTACTCATAAGAAGATGAGACTCTATCTCAAGGAGTTTTCACTTAGTAATCTCCAAGATGAGAGATTATGAGAACAGACCCGCCAGCTGCAATTCCGCATGTCTTGGTGTCATCAGAAATTTCTATCTATGAGCGTTTGTAATGGTCCTTAGACTTGAAGATTATCATTAACTCATGTCATGACTCGTACACATAGATTTACTGACGAAAATCGTCATGAAGACACTGGGTGGGAAGTAGGGTACGTTTGGTGCATCAGGAGTGACATGTTGTTAATGGATAAGTCAAGGAAAGATTTTCCCCTTCCATTTATAGAAGTTGATATCTCGGACCTTTGATTGAAATAGAAATATCCCATTAAATTCCATGGCCATGGTGTGAACGATGAGTTTATTTCATGTAGTCAAAGAACGACAGATCGAGCATATTGGTTTATGACACTTCCATGAAACCTGCTTGATGAGATATCGAGACAAAGGGATTAAATTACACATTAAGCATTCTTATGAGTTGATATGTCAATGTGGTGTCAACTTCTTTCTCTTGGGTTCCTTGACCCATTTCTAGACAGTAATCTTGGACATTATCCAAGTTCGCCTAATGCCAATGAGAAAGAGGCCTAGAGGGTCACATGCTATGTGTATTCAAGTATCTCATGCAGAATAAAGATTATTCCCATAATGGTTTAATAATTATTCAAGGAAGCCTAAATCATTTTAATGATGGAGGAAGAAGGAAATGAAAAACAAGATATACACGCCATGTATTAAAGTTTACACGCCATGTAGTATTTCATGGAAAACAAGTACACGTTGTGTATTAATAAATACACACCTTGGATTTTTCTTTATGGAAAGGAAATAAATAAATGAAAATAGGATATGCACGCGGTGAATATTGAATGTATATGCCGTGTAGTTTTCAATGAAAAACAAGTACACACAGTGTATTTATTAATACACACCGTGTAGTTTTTCCAGTCAGGATTTTGAGGATACAATACTATTTTAAATGATATTTATTATAATAAGCGTGGGCACATGTCAAGGAATTAATTATTTGAAATGGGGGGTTTTAAATGAGAGTCAATGAAATAAATAAAATGCGTAACACATTTATTTATTTTCATAACTCTACAACCTCAAACCTGATTATAAATATCCTCACAACCCCAACTCTTTTACAACACATAAGAGAATCGTTGTGCCCAACAATTCTAGAGAATTATTTCAAGGCCGAAAGAACCTATTCCTACAAGAACACTCTCAAGACCGAGAGAGATCCTCTTCTATCGGATCAAGAAGATTAAAGGAGGAAAATGCATTCAAAGGCTTCTCCACGCTAGGACCCAGAGAATCCTTTGGTGACGTCCAGAGATACGAGGTACATGTGTGGATCACCGCTAGAGGGAGTCTACACATGGCTTCTGCGACGCAACGACGGATCACATCGACAACATGATCAAGAACATCAATGAAGAAAAGAACACCCAAAAGGTATTTTTATTATAATTAATTAAATTAATTATAATCAACCTATAATGTTCCTTGTTTATAGTTCCACGACAAACCTTCTTCTTTTCCTTTTTCTGTGATTCGATTCGTGGAGACTGTCATTTATCATCGTATTGATCCCGGATTGATCATTCCTAATGAAAAAAAGCCAATTGGGAACATACACCCATGCACTTTCACTACGCCTGGAACCTTCAATTGGTATCAGAGGGAGGATACAACGTTGATTATAGTTATTTTATTTTCATTGATAATTTACGCATTTATATTTGATTCAATTCAAATTATATCATTCTATTAATCTGAATAAACGAGATATATTCCTCCTCCTTCATTTCTCGATTCATATCACAGAAACGACCTCTTAATTTTAATTTTTGATTAAAATAGAAATGAGGAACTCATCTGGAGGAGCCACTCTTTCTTTCTGTACAACACGGGATTACACGACGTGTAATTAAAACTACACACCGTGTACTTAGGATAAATGGACCGGCACTGGTCCGCCAAACCAAACCATGTGAATTAAATATTCCTAAGTATTAATCATACCGTGCTGACCAGAATTTAACGATGCATGGAACTGGAATACACATCGTGTATGTTGGAGCAACACGCCGTGTAGTCCGTTCCTGCCCAGGTGAAACCGTGTACAATAATAATCCACGTACCGTGTACACAGGATCTCCAGGCCAGTTACTGCATAACAAGGAAGTGCACGCCATATATGATTCAACTACATGCCATGTACTCCTAAATTTCAAAAGTACAGTGAACACGCCAAAGCCCCTGGCATGAAATTTGGTTAATAGGTGAAAAGAAATACACGCTGTGTACTTATAAACTACACGTCGTGTACTTTCCAGGAATGGAATTTCACCAGGTTTCCTCCAATGTACAAAGACCCGTACAAGTAATATGGATGAGAAGAATCTCAATGAAATTTAGAAAGGAATTTTAGATAGAGAATTGATTAATTATAATATCAGAATTAATTGAATTCAAGCACGACATATATTAAATGAAATAACGATTAAAAGAATTTGAATTATAAATTTGAGTAAATGTCGTTGCATTCTATGGATGATCATGAGCTAGACCGAAGAACCTTTGTATGTGTATGGTTTCATTTAAATTTATTTAATTTAAATTTGATGTCATGCGAGCCTTCTTCCAATAAAATGTAGGGCCTACATGCCCGTGGTTTATTTAATGTAAACCCATGTAAATTGTGGATCTCACAAGCCAGAGGAGATGGTTCGAAATCCAAAGATGAGGTGAAATCAACTGAAGAACATACAAAGGTGGATAGGTGGGAGCTACAAAACACGAACCATAAGGCTCAAGGTGTTTTGCCTAGGTCAGGTTTATCTTATCAAATCACTAGATAATCTAACCAATAGAAGCTCATGATCATTCCATATTATTTTATTTCTATCTAAATTTCATGGTTTATTTATTATGTATGTGTTTTCAGGATCATATAGTTAATAAAATGAACAAGCATGAAAAGATAGAATAAAAGAAAACTCGTACTATGCATAAACATTATCAGAGCATGGTTAATCACTTCAGAAAGCATCACTTAATATTAAAAATCATGTGATAATGAAAAACTACGCATAAAAAATAAAATCCATCAAATACCATATTAAGTCATTCCAAGCCTCCCATTACCTGATTAAGGGAAAGACTTCATAAAACTATGTGTTTGACCAACCCTTGTTGGGACACTTACTTTTATAAAGGAAGGCGTTATGAAAGGTTTCAGGTTGACTTAACCATATTACATCAAGAGAAGTATCCCTTGCTAGACTTGATGTAATATTGGAAGCAAGAGTTGAGGAAATCCAAGTCAAGATTTCAGGATAGGGGAGTCTACTCAATAGATCAAGGAACTGTAAGCTCATAATTGGAAAAGACCTACCTACCTAAATACTTTCAAATAGCTTAACCAACCATTGTTGGGGTTATGCAAAGGTGAATATGGATCCTTGACACTAGAATTTCATAGAAAATGGAAATTCTGAGTTCAATGGTGAGGGCCATTGGAACTTGATAAAATAGTGTGAGAATTAATAAATTAATTTATTATTTCTCATAAAATGTAATCGAGAAAGTACTAATAAATCTGCTCTTTTAAATTGTAGAATCAAGATGAAAAACTCATCAACAACATTTTCACCGTGATCAATTCTAGATAAAGAAAATATCTTCACCTGTAGTAAATTTAAGCAATGGTTTAGGTGCCTTTAGGTTATCCTATTCCATGAACGAATGTTTTACGTGCTAGAGTCCTCACTTTCTGATTCTTCTGCCCTAGGGGAGAGTGATAAAGATTTCTTGGTCTATGATCAATATTTGAACGAAACTCGAGACATTAATTGTTTGATGCTGTCATCTATATATAGTGAGCTCATGAAATCTAATGAAGACATGGATGCCTACAGCATGCTCGAGCACCTCCATGGTCTATACCTGGAGAGAGCAAGACATGAAAGGTTCGAGATCTCCAAGGCTCTATTTCAGAGCAAGCTTGGAGAGGGTGCCCCAGCTGGGCCTCATGTAGTTAAGCTCATGGATACATTGAGCTCTTGGAGGTTCTAGGGTTTAAACTCACTGAAGAACTAGGCATCGATCTCATTCTTGCATCACTCCCCCAGATCATCTCGAACTTTGTTATGAACTTCGACATGAACAACATTGAGAAGTCTCTGTCTGATCTTATTATCCTTATTTTCCATGTGTACAATGACATGAAGCGTGAAAAGCTTGCTGTCCTCATGGTGAATAAATGGAAAGGGAATGTGAAGATCTTTATGCCCAAAGATTCTTCAAGGCCTTCCAGGAAAAGGAAGATCAAAGGGGAGGAAAAGGAACATGATGCTATTTGTTTCGCATGTGGCAAGAAGGGCCACTGGAAGAAAAACGGAACCCAGCCAAGGAAGAAAGGGGAAGATTCAGGTGCATTTTTTATCGAATGCAATCTATCTATTTCTACTAATTTGTAATTAGATACTCCTTGTGGTGCTCACATATATATCAAAATGTGGGAACCAAGTAGATTCAGAAAGATAAACCGAGGTGAGGTGGATCTACGAGCAGCCAACAGAGCAAAACTCGCTGTTGTAGCTGTCGCAGACTACCACCTCACATTGCCTACTGGGATGATCTTGGGGTTAAAGGGTTGTCATTATGTGACTCCTATTACTAAAAACATTATTTCAGTATCCAGATTAGATACTGATGGATTCGTATTCATGTTTGGAAATTAATGTTACTACTTTTATAAAAATAGCATTTCTTTTGGTAGGGCACATTTATATAATGGCCTTTATCTGTTAGACTACACAAACCAAGTATTGGAAATCGATGAAAAATTAAATTCACATGACTCATACCACACCCAACTTTGGCATCACCAGCTAGGTAATTTCAACGAGAAGCGTTTAACAAAATTGCATCAAGATGGGTATTTAGATTATTTCGAAATAAAACCACTTGGTGCATTTCATGCGTGTCTACAAGGCAAAATGACCAAAGACCCATTTAGTGGGAAAGGTAAAAGGGATAAAGAGCTCATAGAATTAGTTCACATAGATGTGTGTGGACCATTTCAAGTTGAAGCAAGGGGTGGGTTCTCATACTTCATAAGTTTTTCTGATGATTTTAGTAGATATGGATATATCTACTTAATGAGGTATAAGTAAGATTCTTTTGATCAATTCAAAGAATACAAGAATGAAGTTGAGAACCAGCTTGGTAAGAAGATTAAGAAACTCCTCTCAGAAAGAGGAGGATAATATCTTAATTAGGACTTCATTTATTTCTTACGGGTGTTTGGGATTATATCTCAAATGACTCATCCTTACACACCAAAGTGGAATGGTGTAAGTGAAAGGAGGAACCACACCCTATTGGACATGGTGAGATCAATGATGAGTCATGTGAGTCTTCCATTATCTTTTCGGGGATATGCATTGCAATCAGAAGTGCACATACTAAACCAAGTACCAACTAAATCGATAAATGGTATTCTATACGAGTTATGGAGTGGACACAAAACCATGTTAATGAATTTACGTGTGTGGGGTAGAGAATAATTTGTTAAGGACTCTTCAGGTAACAAAGTATCACCCCAAGTCGCAAAGTGTATCTTTATAGGATATCTCATGGAAAAAAGGGGATATTACATATGCAAACCCTCACACAAAAAGGTTACAATGGCAAGACACTTCATATTCCATTAGAGGGAGCACATATACAAAAGAGATAGTGGGAGAGAGATAGACTTCAATGAAGTCGAGGAACAAGAAACACATGAGTTGGTACAAGAACATATTCCAAAAAGCCCCGTGGAAGAACAATCTATTCCAGAGACACAAGAACTGTGTAGAGAATGAGAGAGGTGAGAGAACAAGAATGATAAGGTTTTCTTGTCATCGAGGATAGTGACTCATTATTGTTTGACATTGATGATCCTTTTACCTATAAGGAAGAAGTTGAAGGCATAGACGTTGCCATGTGAAATGAAGCCATGAATTCTGAAATGGATTCCATGTACCAAAACCAAGTCTGTAATTTGGTAGATCCTCTAGTTGATGTAAATCCTATTGGTAATAAATGGGTATTCAAGAAGAAACTAGGAATGGAGGGGAAAGACAACACCTATAAGGCACAACTGGTTGTAAAAGGATTTAGAAAACGTCAAGGAATTGACTATGATGAAACCATTTCACCGGTTACGATGCTTAAATCCTTCAGAATCCTATTGGCCATTTCTTCTTACCATGACTATGAAAATTGGAAAATGGATGATAAAACATCATTCCTTAATGGGAACCTCCAGGAAGATGTCTACATGACACAACCTGAAGGGTTTGTGACTCCAAAGGATGCCAACAAGGTATTCAAGTTGCAGAAATCCATTTATGGATTAAAGCAAGAATCAAGGTCATGGAACAGTCGTTTTGATAAAGGTATAATAGAATTTGGCATTATTAAGAAAGAATGTGAGCCTTGTGTCTACAAGTGGTTTAGGGGACATGGGAGTGTAGTCATTCTCCTAATAGTATATGTTGATGACATATTACTAATTGGAAATGAAGTACCTATCTTACAGTCAGTTAAGGCTTGGTGGCATAAATGCTTCTCTATAAAAGACTTGGGCGAGGCAGCATATGTTCTTTGGATCAAGATGCATAGTGATAGATCCAAGAGAATGTTGGGCATGAGTCAAAGTACGTACATTGACAAGATACTGGAGAGATTCAGTATGGAATAGTCCAAGAGTGGATTGTTGCCAGTGTCACATGGGATTAATCTTTCCAAGAAAACGTGTCCTCAGACACATGAGGAATGAAAGACAATGGAAATGATCTCTTATGCATCCACGATTGGGTTAGTCATGTATGATATGCTATGTACGTGGTTAGATGTTGCTTATGCATTAAGTGCGGTAGGAAGATATCATGCTGATCTAGGAGACTGCCATTGGATGGTTGTCAAGACTATCCTTAAGTTTTTGAGGCAACTAAGGATATGTAACTGGTTTATGGATGAGATGAGGAACTAGTCATCAGAGGACATGTAGATGAAAGTTTCCATACTAATCAAGATGAAATGACGTCGCAGACTGGATACATCTTTAGTTTTAATGGAGGTGCAGTGAGCTGGAAGAGCTCATCGAAAAGTGTGGTGGCAGATTCTATAGTGGAGTCGGAGTATATCGCAGCTTCTGAGGCAGATAAAGAAGAAGTATGGATGCGAAGCTTCGTCCAAGAGCTGGATATTGTACCAAGCAGTAAAGATCCTATAACACTCTATTGTGATAATACTACAGTGGTGGAACATTCCAAAGAGCCAAGGTCACATCAGTGGACAAGGCACATACTTCGGAAGTATCATCTAATGAGGGATTTTTCTCAGAGAGGTGAAGTTGCAGTGAGTAGTATTTCCACGGAAGACAACGTGGCGGACCCCTTGACTAAACCCCAGACTCAGAAGAAACATGATCATCATGTGAGGAATAGCGGACTAAAAGTCATAGGCAGTTGGCTGTAGTCCAAGAGGGATTTTGTAAGGGTTGGTCTCCTGAGAACTAACAGTTTTGAACATTGATTACATGAATGTTCACTTATTATATATTTTTCATTGTTCTGCATGACTATAATATAATAATTTCATGGAATATTTGTTGCATTGATAAGGTCATGGAAGATCCCCACTATGGTGAGAACCTTGAAATGCTATAACAATATTATTAAATAATGTTCTACGGTTGGATGACGTACTATGATAGGACACATGGTATACAGACTGTCATGTGTAAGTACTCGTAAGAATACGGGACTCTCTCTCATGGAGTTCTCACTTGGTAATCTCCAAGATGGGAGATTATGAGAACAGACCCGCTAGTAGCAATTCTGCATGTCTTTGTGTCATCGGACATTGCTATCTACGAGCATGTGTAATGGTCCTTAGACTGTAATATTATCAATAACTAATGTCATGAATCGCGTACTTAGGTTTACTGACAAAAAACATCATGCAGACAGTTGGCAGGAAGTAGGGTACGTTGGGTGAGTCAAGAGTGACATGTTGTTAATGGATAAGACAAGGAAGGATTTTTCCCTTCCATTTATGGAAGTTTATATCTTTTCCCTTTGATTGAAATAGACATATCACATGAAATTACCTAGCCATGGTGTGAATGACGAGTTTATTTCAGGTAGATAAAGAACGACAGATTGAACATATAGGTTTATGACACTTCCATGAAACCTACTTGATAAGATATCGAGACAACGGGATTATATTACACATTAAGCATTCGTATGAGGTAATACGTAAATGTGTAGTCAACATCTTTCTCTTGGGTGACTTGACCCGTTGCTAGACAGTAATTTAGGACTTTAGGCAAGCTCACCTAATGTCAAAGAGAAAGAGGCCTAGAGGGTCACACACTAAGTGTATTCAAGTATCTCAAGTAGAATAAAGATTATTCCCGTATGTGGATTAATAATTATTCAAGGAAGCGTAAATCGTTTTAATGATGGAGGAAGAAGGAAATGAAGAACAAGATATGCATGCTGTGTATTAAAGATTACACGTCGTGTAGTTTTTCATGGAAAACAAGTACATGCCGAGAATTAATAATTACATGTCATGTAGATTTCTTTATGGAAAGTAAATAAATAAATGAAAACAAGATATACACGCCGTGTACATTGAATGTTCATGCCATGTAGTTTTCAATGAAAAATAAGTACACGCCGTGTATTTATTAATACACGCCAAGTAGTTTTTCCAGTCGGGATTTTGAGGATATAATATTGTTTTAAATGATATTTATTATAATCAGCATGGGCGCATGTCAAGGAATTAATTATTTGACATGGGGGTTTTAAATGAGATTCAAAGAAATAAATAAAACATGCAATGCATTTATTTATATTCATAACTCTACAATGTCAAACAAGATTATAAATATCCTCACAACCCCATCTCATTTCCAACACACAAGAGAATCATTGTGCACAAAAAATTATGGATAATTATTTCAAGGTTGAAAGAACTTCTTCCTCCAAGAACTCTCTCAAGACCGAGAGAGATCCTCTTTCATCGGATCAAGACGATCTAAGGTGGACAACGCAAGAAAAGGCTTCTCCACGTTAGCACCCGGATAATCCTTTGGCAACGTCCACAGATATGCGGTACACGTGTGGATCACCGCTAGAGGGATTCTACACTTGGCTTCTACAGCGCAATGACGGATCACATCGACAACGTGATCAAGAACATCAATGAAGAAAGAACACCCAAAAAGTATTTATTTATAATAAATTAAATTAATTATAATCAACATGTAACGATCCTTGTTTGTGGTTCCAGGAAAAACCTTCTTCATTGTTTTTTTCTATGATTCGATCTGTAGAGACTGGCGTTTATCGTCGTAGTGATCCCAAATTGATCATTGATAATAAAAAAAATCCATGTGGGCACATCCACCCACGCGCTTCTGTGCGCCCAGAACCTTCAATTACATCACATAATTTATCATCACCACAATGTAGTTTGATCATGTTATCCAATATGAATAAGTACTCATGTGGAAAGATAATACACTATTATCAAAAATTCATCCAATTTTTAAAATAATATTTCTATAAATGGTTAACCTTATAACCCTTATAAAAGATTAAAAATTCAAAACATTAGAAATATGTCACATAAATATTTTAATATTGATCCCTATTATATCCCAATGGATATTTTGGTTGTCCAATTCAAAATATGTGAATACTATAATCATATTTTCTCTTAAAACATGGTAATAACACAAATTGGCATAGATACTTTAGGAAAACACGAATTCTTACACATCCCAAAGTTTAGTGGATATATTCCTTAGACACAATAAGTTTCAACCATCATCTATGATGATATAGAATACTTTGTAAACTAATAAATAGTCAAATATAGGGTAATCAATACTATCTAATTTACATTATTTAAATCAATCATCTCTTTATCTAAGTGAAAAATAATTTTCTAAATATCTTGATTATATTAAGGGTTACGTTACCTTAATAAAAATATCACTATTATATGTATTCATAACCATTAAAAATATAATTTTCCATCTTCAATGAGAACTTATACTGAAAATAATTACATATTTTTTGATTATTATTGCATAATCTTTGATTTCCAAAACATAAGTACTTATTCATCCAAAATTCTTCTTAAACAATTAATTAGGCTTTATCAGCCTATTCTTTAATACCTATTTCTTAGAATATGAAATATAAATCATTCCATAAGTTTGCTCCACCAAAATCTAATCATGCATCATTGAATTAATGTAAAACATACTCGAAGAACATCACATACCATTGACATGTCATTTTTGGTCTCATCATTTTCATAATTATAACAAATAATAATACTAATTTCTTATTTTTCTTTATGATACCTATACTTGGGAAACTGATTAAAATATTTCCCATTATTTACACATATGAATAATTAAATGTTAAACATGATCCTTC
The DNA here is from genome assembly GCA_963277665.1 of Viscum album. Lineage (NCBI taxonomy): Eukaryota > Viridiplantae > Streptophyta > Magnoliopsida > Santalales > Viscaceae > Viscum > Viscum album. The sequence goes on from OY728157.1 coordinate 827,270,132, forward strand.
TAGTTCTATCAGTTGAATAAATCCATTAAGTAGAGTGTGAGAAAAATATATCTTTTGGAAAACCATATAATCATGAAAATTGGTTATAGGGAGCCTAAATCATAGCTCTAACTTCATAAATATATGACACATTATTTTTATCCATGGTTATTCCTAGTAATCATTTATATAAATCTTTCACGATGGTTTGTGAAATGTTTTTTGAATTCCCAAAGCATATCCCCAAGACGTAACAAAGAAGGTGTACCGCAAGGCCCATTGTCATGTAAGGAATTACCCCGAGTCCGACCCAAAACATTTTGTTGGAATTGTTACCCCTAAATATATATGTGTCAGAGCCACATCCACATATATTATCCAGGAAAAGATGTATTTCTAAGAAACTGCTAACTCTGCCCTTTACCAAGATTCCAATACATTTTCCTATACATTAACTCATCCTTATACTTATTATTAGATATATCTCTAGATATATCCTTAGAAATATATATAGGGATATCAGTAAAATTTTCTTTATACTAGTTTCAAAATTTGAATAAAATTTTCATTTCATACCAACTATAGTGACCTAGTCGTAACATACATGGATATTACATAATTTTAGATAAATATTCAGTGCATTAAAAAAATACATGCCTGAGGACCATAATAGTTTAGTGAATTTGGATACTATGAAAACAAAATCTTATATCCTGGTTAAATATATTAAACATTTTTCATAATGATATCCACCTTTAAAACTTCTACCTAACACCCTTATTCATAACACGGGGAAAAGAAACATAAAAAGGGGTGAGCTTAGATGATCAGTAAGGGTCAACAATGGAGACATGTAAGAATAAACATGAAAATATGGGTATCAGAATGTGATCGTAATGTTATAAGATCATACCATGCATATCAAAGATCATAAAAATGTGTTATGAGATAATTAATTGATGTTTTTAAGAAGTGAATCATATAGAAATAAACATCATGAGCAATAAAATTGTAACTATGGAATAAGAAATAGGATTTTTATTATACATATAATAATATAAAATTTAATGTCATGGATACCTACCAATTCCTCTATAACATGTTAGGTTTGGGCTACAACCCATATATCCTCTTTGAGATTGGGATAACAACTCGTGTACCCTCTTACTTTAATGAATGATAAATAACCATTCTACCTTCTTGTTTACTAGCATTGTCTAATACCAATGTACCCTCTTTATTTTTTTATTGGTCTACAACTAATGTACCTAATTGTTTTCGGTCTTGGTTTACAATCCATGTACCTAGTTTCTATTATTCTTGGGCAACAACTCATGTACCATCTTGTTTTTGGTCTTGGGATACATCCTCCGTACCCATTGGTGTCAACTAAAAATTATCATTACCAATTAATTGGATAGATATAAAGGTCAAAAAAATCTCATCATAAAATAATCCATACATGTTCTACACGATAATAAATCATTCATCATATCATGATCCCTAAATATATATAGGTTTTATAAACATCAAATCATATCCCATGAAATGAAATGGGCATAAATAAAATTTAGTCACAAAATAATCTATGAAAAGAGATTAGTTTTATAGACATAAAATTGAAACCCTTGAAATGAAATGTGTATCATTAACATTTAATCACATCATAACCTATGTAAATATATATGTTTCATAATCACTTAATGAATTCATAACTCGTGAAAGGAAGCTGGTTTCAAAAGTATAAACCCCGTGGAGGTGAAATTAGTATCTTATGCATCATTCCATAAAATCATAATCCACTGAAGGAAAAAAATAAATAGAACATTTTGATCATTTCCTATATTAACATGAGTAACATAAATGTATGTTTTCATATATGTAAAATGACTTGGAATGTTGTTTTGAATTTTTTTTGAGGTAATCATCCTTTATTATTTTAAAAAAGATCTTTAAAAAATAAAACAATCTAACAACAATTTTCATGAAAATATATGTTTAAAAAAAATTCTTAAATGTTATCCTTTTAAACATTAAATTTTATATTTAATTAATTGACGATGGAAAAATTCTTACATGCCATATTAGGTAAAAATATTTTTTTTCAAGGTAAAAACTATAGAAAAATAACTCATTTGGAATGAGAAAATAATATTCATTTTAAAAAATTATTAAATTAAAAAAGTGTAAAAATCTATTTTAAATTTATTATGAGAGTAGTATAATATTATTTTAAACCCTTTCTAATAAACATATTTTTAAAGAACACATATTTTCGACCAAGTAGAGGGTAAAGTCAGTATTTTTTAAAAACAATTTATTAACTATCTTATGTACCAAAGAGTAGAAACAATGATAAAAATACAAGAATATATCATTAATAACTAGAGTAGATGAATATTAAATGGTTTTATTAAGATATGGCTCTTAATAATTCTTCAAATAAAGTATAAACCTAAACAATATCTAAAAGTGAGGAGATTGTTTAAATAAACTCTTACCACTTGATATCATTGGACCATACTCCCTATTCAAGAAAATAAAATTATGTGTAGTGTAAAATATCATGAAACGAAAAATATTTATGAAAAAAAATTTCAATTTTAGTACATACACCTCATGAGAAAATATAGGTACATAATAAAACATGTGTCTCAAAGAAGGTCATTTGAAACAGAGCTTTATTACCGATTTAGTAGCTTTTCAATCATTTACCCCACGAAATAAATATCATAGATTATATATGTAAATATTCATAAATTGATGTATAATAATAATTTAAAATATCTATTGGAATTACAAACACAAAATAGAAGGAATGAGTGAGGAATAAAGCATGTATCTCACTAAAATAACATGTGAGATGAAATCCCCTTACCCTGGGTCTGGAATCTCATCATACACGTTAAAACCACATGAATTATAAATATAAATTTATTTTAAATATATTAAAAACCATATTATTATATATAATACCATATATGTTTTTATTATGACAATATATTACCCTCTTGATAACAATCATATGTTAATGTTTTGCTTCGGCTAATTTTCACTTTGTTCTTCGCATGTGACTTAATTTTTTATATCATTGGTCGTTATAATTATATCATGATTAAATAATATAAACCATGACATATAAATCATTAATCTTAATTATATGAGTATTATAATAATATATATAACATATAATTTAAAAACAGAATACACATTTCATGGAGATGGTAAGCCGTACGTACGCATGATGGCTATTTGGGTTTTCATTAATATTGAAAGAATGAATGAAAATAAAATATATGTATATAAGTATATAAAATAATTATATTATAATTATGATTTTATATATATCATATAATTTCATTTAAACCATCCTTAATACATTACATGTTGTGTGTGAACAAATCATATAGCTTTGAGGGGGTGATTGTCCACACATCTTCAAACAAAATTATCGTATTTACACCAAATTGAATGTAACAAAGATATGTTTTGTAAAAGGAATAAATATGCTTAAATCAATAATAAATATAATATATTAAATAAATAAATATATATTACATAATAATTTCCACCCTGAGGCATGGAAAGGAAAATTGAACAATCTTCATTTTGTGAGGCAGAAGTTCATTGAACACATAAAAAATATGTTTTTTACCAATTACATGGAGTTTTGTGTAATTTTATGTATAAAAATTAGAATAATAGAATAATAGAATACTGTGGATACATTTTTTATGAAATAATTTAATAAATAGAGTGGATGGGGTGGAGAAGGAAAATAAAAGAAAGGAGTTTAAGAGAGGGTGTTACCTCTTAATTTGGTAACTCTTTTTGGTTTGGGCCAAAAGATTCATGGAAATAATTTATTCCCAAGGGGTTTTTTCTAAATGGAATTAAGGGATGTTTGGAGGTTATTTGAGAAGATTGTTTTAGTGAAAATGGGCATTAGTGGTGTGAGGAATGGGTATAGTGCTTTCCTTTTTATGCTGGATGGGGGATGACACTCTTGTAAATACCCAAAGGTATTCAGTAATGGGCTGTTCTCTTTACCTAATGTCCCTAAAAAATGAAAACATTATGGGGTGATGTGATGTTATGTTTGATTCAAATATAAACCATAGAAAAATATAATCATTTTAATAATTTGGTTCCTTAACTTCTATGATTTCCCAATTGTATTATTGTGGTTTTTATTAAGGATTCTAGATTTCTAACCTAAGTAATTTAACCAGTTAGAATAAAATAAAGTGAGATTTATTATATAATATAGACATAATCAATTATAAATATTATAACTAATTTAGCTAATAATAATCTCATGTGTTTTGAAAACAAAATTTTAAAATAAGCGCATGTGACATGTATAACACTGTTTAAACCCGGAAAGTGCAAACAATGATTTTAAAATATATGGCTCAACATGCTAATTATAAAAGATAAATTTTTTCTATTTATAGAAAACATTTAATTGGGTTATCACTTAAAAATCTCCTGTATTAATATATTATTTATTAATTTTAAAATATTTAATAAACTATCATTTATTGCAAAATAACAATAATGTGTATTTCAAAATTATTTATATAAATTTTAAATTTCAAATAGAAAAAATATTGGAATCAAAATAAATTAATATTAAAGACATTTAATATGATATATTAATCTTCCAAAAATAATTAATGATAATAAATTAATCAATTAACTTTACATTTAACATTTATATTATAATTTATTTTGGTTTATTATTAACTAAATAATCTCTACGTTGGCATTTCCTAAGCATTCTAAGTGACCAAATAATCACCAAAATTTATTGATTAATGATTTCGATAAAAACAACCCATTTATATTTCTAAAGGATATCTCTAAAATAAACTATTTTTATTTTTAAATATCTCAATGTTTAATAAATGTAAAAGGTAAGTGAAGATTGCCTCTTGGTTTCTTCCATTACTTAACCTTTTATACAAGGTAATTCTCTTTAATAATATCAAAATAACAAATAAAATTGGAAAAAATATGGGTTATTTTGGAATTAATAGTCAAAAATGGATTTTCAAAAAGTTTCCAGTTCATTTTTATCCACAAAATTAGGGTCTAGTCTCTAATTATGTTTAATCTTACCTTATTCGTTGGGAATAATTTTAATAACATTCACTAATCTTTTAGCTAAAAAATAATGTAGATTTCATTATAATAAAAATATCACACTTATTAAAATAACTTATTTCATTTTTTCAAGATTCACATAATATAAGTGGGAAGATAAATATTAATGCTAATCCCACAAATGTAGTGAAAAATGAATTTTAAAACTAAACACGTTCCACAGTTCAGTTAGTTTTTATATGAAATTTAAATATATAAATGAATCCAATTACTTAAATTACATTAATATAATAATAGTTAATTTTCTATGACTTTTAAAACCTAATTAAAATATAATATAACACTAATCATTATTTAAATGAAAATTTTGTTTTACCTAAAATGCATACATTTCTACTATTTACCAAAACAAATGTTTCTGGGAAAAACACAAAAAATTCCCCAAAATATACTTTAGAAATTATGAATTCAAAAAATAGTTTTATTTTATAAAATTCAATTTAAATAAGTCTCAAAAAATAATTTTAATATTTTTCATAAAATGACATAGAAAGTAAATTCTTTAGGAAAATATTTTTTTAATGCATATAAAACCTTACTAATGATTATATATTTCATTATAAATAAGTTTTATTTATGTGAAACCATTATAAATAATATATGAGGAGTAGTTATTACTATTAATATTATTATGTTTAATTTTTCAGTAATAATTATATCACATAAATAATAATAACACTAAAATGATGTTTTGTAGAAACATAGTGTTGCGTATAACGCACCCCAAGTTAGTGTTGAATGTAGTGCATGAAATTTAGATTCCATGTGAATGGAATACCTGACATAGTTCAATGAAATATATCAATTAAAATTAATTTATTCAATGAAAAAAATCACAAAAACCTTTTGGTGTTACACTAGTGGAGAAGCATTTTTTTCTTTTTGTACTTTTGTATTGCAAGATTTTATGCTTGTTCAACTATTTTATTTTTTTATATTATCATTCCATGAATCCATGTATCAGATACTTCTATATATGATTTTAATATATTATCAATTGTTCAGTTACTTACACTTCCACACATGTTAATTATATCAGTTACATTTATTCTTATACAATTGATTAATTAATTATTTCTATTATATATACTTATAAAATTGATTTATTTTTTGTATCTCTATAAAATGTTCCACACTCATAATAGGGTATATTCTCCCCCCATAACCCCTTCATTCCCTCACTGCATGTCGACAACCACTATCATTTGGTGGGTTGTGCTTCAGTCTATGTGACCCATTAGCCCGGGGAATAAGTTAAGTGGATCTTAATTTAGGATGTTACATTGTACAAGTTTATAGGTTATTTTTCCCATAATATTAATGTTTAATCACTAATTAAACTCATATTTCCATATTTTTTTAATTAATTTTATTTTTTTGGCTAATATTTTTTTTCAAAAACCAAGATGAGATTAATATACATTATATATTATTATGAATCTAAATTATGAATCCACTCTTAAAAATTCCAATCACATATGTGGAATATTTTAATTTAAAATTAATCTTAGAGATGGTGTAACTTTTTTTAATTTTACAATGATCAGGCGTTTTAAATGTTTTTATATCCAATATTTATGTGAACTTTTTTACTATGACATAAAATAGATTTATTAATTTATAATTGAACATTATAAATTGATACTAATTTAAAATATAATTTAACTATATAATTAATATATATTAAAATTAATTTTCCAATTAAAATTTAGTGTTTTTTACTATTTAACCAAAGGAAAAAAATCTAAGAAAAATTAAAAATAATTACCTACGAGAATTTTGACATTATTATTATAAATAAAATGATTATATTGTCATAGAAAATTATTAAAAGTTATAATATTTTTAAAATAATTCTTCCTATAAAAGTCATAAAAACTACATTTTAAAAAAATAGCTTTTCATGCTTAATAATGGATTTGTTCTTATTTTATGACTATAAAACTTATTTGATTAATGTAAAATAATTTGGTTGAGTATATAATTTATAAATTGTATTATGATATCTCAATAATAGTTATATATTTTACTTAATAATATAAAACTCTTTTAGGGGAATAAAAATAGTTATTTTTTTTATGAACATTTCCTTTATATTCAATTGAGTTTTATTTAAATTAAAAATTAATTGGTAACAAATGAAATAATTATATATACATTTATTAACCATATTTTATAAATTCCTTTAATCCAAATCATTCCTACCATTCTATTGTGTAGTTGACATATATCTTATTATATATTAATATTGATATTATATTGTTTTTTGGTAAGGATGAAACTTGTATGTAATACAGGTTGTCGAATAAACTCAATGGTATGTGAAACAAAATCTAAAATTTTTGGTTCCTAAAAAATTCATAACATTTCATTGTGTGTAAATCTAGATATAAAAAAATTAAATTAATTTTCTAGAAAATATTTCATACAATCCCAGGATTTTATGTACCCCCCCTTAAAATAAATTTCTCCCCAAATATTCTATATTAGTTATCAATGGATTAAAAATTTAATAATTTCTCTATTGAAAAAAACATCATAAATTATTAATAAAACATCCAATTAATTATTAATAAAAGGATGTATTGAATTCATTTAGAACAGCGCATTCCATATTTCCAAATAGGATAAAATATTAAGGAAATTGGGGAAAATAATAAATAATTATTGATATTTATTGAGGTGATTGATCACAAGGAGTTGAATGATCGATGGAATATTGTGGGTAAAAAAATATAAATCTATGATGATCAAAAATACCATGTGTTCATAAAAATTTTATTTACTATGATTATATTTTTGTTTCAACATCCTTTTCTTAATGTTGAGGAATTATTTTACGATCTAAGAATATATGGAAATATAAATACTTGATTTATTTCAATTTCATAAGCACAAATTGAAAAAAAATCAAGAAATATAATGAACATCCATAAAAATAACCTTAATTATGAGAGATCAAATAAGAATTAATGGTTATCAATAATATAAAACTCATGATAAAAAATAAATCCATACTTCTCATTAAACAGTGACATTACATAAAAATACACCTAAAAACATCACTAAAAGGACTTAATCACATTATGATCTCCTAAATTGAAACCTTAGAAGGAGATTCTAAAACATAGAACATATGGCTAACCATCTTAAAAACTATAATCCTTGAAGATTCCAGCACATCACCAGATGTACCAACATCAAATTTAGTATCTTCAAATGATTTTCCTACAGCTTTTTGTATTTGATCGTGATAATTTCCACCCAGAGTAAGTTTCTTCGAACATGGATTAGTATAGTGTCCCAACTCATTACAACTAATACATATCGCTGTTTAATTTTTATCATTCATCTCATTTATGTACTGTTTAGGAATATTTTTATTATAATCATGAACTGTGTTACCCAACATACTGCACTAGTAATACATCACAGATCCTGACATACAATCCCCAAGTGGTATGTTACCATAATTGTAGTAGGTGTTGGGAATAACTCTAGAATTATTATTATTTTTATTCTATATTTACGACCACCTTGATCATTTCTGAATATTGTTATATCATGGAATATAATTATGAGAAATATCAATCTCAACTTTCGCAAAAATGAAGAACAAAATTTTCTTAAATTTTAAATTCTCTAGAAGACAAATATCATCAAATACTTGGTCCTAATCCTGAATAAAATATATTTATTTTACTATCAATGTCGTGAATAAAATTTGGGACATACCTTTCCAATATTGTGATTTCTTCTTTATAATTGGCCACATTATACTTATCATTTTTCTTTAATTATAAAAATTGTTTCTAAGTCATAATAAAAAAACATTGGGGAATATTTCACAATGAATATATTCATAAATATTTTCTATTCAACAATATCATGATCATCTTTTTCCCTATATTATTAACCAGTGACCTCCATCGTTCAACATCATGTTCAAAATGATAAATGGAAGGAGTTAGATTTTAACACTACAAACATATTATAACTTTAAATATATTCTCCAGATCATTGATCCGTACATAGGACAAAATTGGGTCAGATGATCTATAGAATTAAAGGGGATATTTCCTATTGAAAATATTCACTACTAACGTGTTCCTCCATAGTAGATCATCTTACTCTCTAGAATGGATACCACCACAATTTATAGACTATTTCAGCTGATCCATCACTACAAAAAACTATTATATTCTGATTCCAACTATATAGGGATATTAGTATTGCAGGATATTCTCCACTCAATTTTCCCATTATATATTTAATGTTTCATATATGGAAAATATTTTTAATTGAAATTTTTTACTTGATGAAACATAGTACTATTTAAATTATATATCATTTTAACTAACCCCAAGGTAAAATCATTATAGTGGAATTTTATTCATATTATGAAATCCTTTAAATTTATCTAAACCTTTCATATGATAATAGATTTAAGGCCCCACCCCTAATAACTACATAATCTTGTGTTTAATGCAAGAATTTTACTATCTTTAACATTGGGGATGTTTTTAGTTTTAGAGTTTTAGATAATTAGGCCATAATTTATACATAAAAAACCATAAAATAGGATGTGAAAACATGCAAATAGTATCCATTTTTTCCAAAATATAAATATTTTCATATAAAAAATTGTTTTTTCCTGGAAAATCCCCATGACCTTCAACTTGACTTCTTGATTTCCATAACCCATATTTAACCACATGAAATTTTTTTAAAACATAGGATGATAAATAAATATCGGTAACAAATATACAAATGAAGGAAAATAATTTGTTAGTAAAACCATTAAAACCCATGAAATATTTAAATTTACATCGATGAGCTTGAGGGAAAGAAACAAAACATTTTCACAAGAAAATCCACACTCACTTTTCTCTAATTAATATTTTAAAAACATGGAAAGAATTAAAAATAATTTTAGGTGACTAAGAGAATCATATACATAATACCCATTTAAAATTTTTTTTGATTTGAATAATCATACATCTAACATATAATATAATCATTTTCCAATGCATTAAAAGTTTATAATGGGTTTGTATAAGCTATATCATACTCACACATGAGATATAATGGGGATTAACCGATTGTATAAGCTATATCAGGATCGCCCATTTATCATGATATATAGTGGGGATCAAACCTTTATATAACATATATCAGGATCATATGAGAGTTACATTGGGGGAACAAACATTCATATAAGCTCTATCAAGATTACCCATTACATATAACGAAAAGTTTCATTTCATGAATAAAAAAATTCATCATAAAATCCTTTGACAAAATATTTTAATCTCATGTGAAAACACATTTGGATAAAAATAACAGTTCCTTTTAAGTACCAATATTAAATACAAAACAATTTTTTACCAAAAAAATCAAATATAGGTTTTCATATATGAGAACTTGTAATCATGCAAAAGAATCTATAAATAAAAAAATTCACAGTGAAATAAAAGGTCATTGTTTCCTTACATTAAAAATATGACATTTCATTTGTTATCTATCATAACAATAAATTAAATATACATATAAATATTTAATTTGGATAACATATAAAATAATTATAAAATTTAATTTATAAATATTTTATGTACATATATAATCATTCAAAAACATTGGAATTGAACTAAAATATTGTTTGATCTGAAAAAATAAGTGTACTTCATTAAAGGAAAAGCCTTATAACTTGGGAAGCACATAAATCATAAAATAAATTAAAAAATAACACTAATAAACATTATATAACATGATATTAGAGAAACTCGTGATATAACATGTCGAAGGGGCTGTATATACAACTTATAAAAGAATAATGATGCATAACATCAAGATATTACTCAACGAAAGGAGAATGAGATAATGTCCCATACATTGAGAATAATTTATCATGTGTGTCTTTATATTCTAAAATAATAAACATATATTATTTATTTAAATTATTGAGAAACCTTTTCGATCTCATTATTGCTTTTATATCACTTATTTCCATGTTATATAAAATTAGAAAATTAATTAAGTTTAAGTCGGGTTTTGTGACCATAATTAGTTTATATGTTAAGAACTACACGGTAGGTCCAATATAGTAACATTGGAAAATATTTAAATATATCTTGAATAGTATTCATGAAATAATAATAACTTTTATACATAAATTATTCTTTTAAACCAATCATGGAATATGGTTATTAAAAATGAGCAAACATTACAATCATGAAGATGATATGCCATAAATATGCATGAGTAACATTACAAATTTTCAATGATCCTCAGTGAATGAAGGAAATTAAAATTTAATTCTATAGAATAATAATTATATTGGAAATTTTGTGATATTTAATAATATATATTTTTATATATAATTATATTGATTTAGATATTAAAAAAAAGAGTCGCATCGCTTTGGGGAGGTGGTAGTCCACACGTAAAAAAACAGTATTTTCACTTTTTATGTGTGTGAAAAGTTAAGAAATAATGTGATATATTATATTTATCAAATGATAATTATGCCGTTAATATCATATATATTTCATGTATACTTTGATGAAGAGGTATTATGCATGGCTACAAATGATGTTATCGTATTGCCACAAAATCGAAAGCCTAATGTTATGTGATATATAACAATTCCAAGAGAATAAATACATAATAAAATTTATAAATATCGTATAAAAAAATTATGTCGATAATTATTCCCAACCATGAGTTGTGGCAATGTAAGGTTGAATAACATCAGTTCTTGAGGTAGTAGTCTACTGTGGAAATGAATGATGATTGTATATCTCATTTGATAGAAGCTTGTAATGTTTTAGATAGTAAAATAAATAGAAACAAATATCAGTATATATAAGGTAATATAGTTAATATATAATAAGGATATAAAAATAATTTAATTGGTGGAGAAATAAATATAATATAAGTGGTCATTGAAAAATGTTACCTCCGCTTCAAGTAACTTATTTAGGTTTTCACCGAAGGAATAACATGGTTTATTTTCTGCCTATATTTAGGCTTCTATAATGAGTGGATGGATTTTGTTTGTTTATTGGGGAGGGGTTTGAATGATCCTATAGTTTTTAGAGGAATAAATATAGTGGGAGAGTGAATCACCTTATATAGTATAGGAGGAGCAGCTTTCTTGTATATACAAAAAGGTAAACAATATTGGGAGGTCTCGCTTGCATAGTTTGATTCAAATAATGCAATTTTATCAATAAAATAGGTTATATGGTAAAAATATTTCCATCAAATAGTTTTTTAATAATTTTCTATGTCATTTGGCCAGTTAATATAAAATTTTAACAAATAAGTAAACTCATTTTTACTTTAATCGTTGTAATTAATTTTAATCTTATTAACTAAAAAGATTGGTAAAAAATTTATTTGAAATTACTAGAAATTTTTAATTATTATGATCCCAAATATTGAATCTGATTTCTTAAATTCAAATCACATAATTTTCAGAATATAATTCAATATTTTTCCTGTATATAGGATGAAACGCTGATTTTTTAATGAAAATATGTTCACAAGTTTGAAATATTTTAACATCCAATTTCTATGTGAAATTGATTACAATGAACTAAATTAGATTTATTGTCTTAAAATTTAATTAATTATTCTTAAGAAATATTTAAATTGAAATTTAACTCTATAAATTAAGTAATAGAAACTGCATTTTTCAATGAAAATTCAACATATTTCACTATTCATAGAAAAAACTAAAATTCTCTAAAAAATAAAAACAATTTAACATAAGATATTTTAATAATTAATCTAAAAAATAAGTAGATAATTTTTAATAATTAAATTTATAAATTTTTTAATATTTAAGTTCAAAATTAGTCCATTAAAAGGCGTCAAAACTGGATTTAAGAAAAATACTGCTCACCATGCTTAAAATTGGATTTTTTATTATGTTTTTACTATAAAACATATTTGATGAATTAAAATACATTAGGTTTAATATATCATATATCAATTTTATTAAGATCTTTTTCTAATAGTTATTAATTTAATTTATTAATATAAAACACTAATTTGGGAATAAAAATGCTTTTTTTGTAAAAAAAATTCATTAATATTCAATTTATTTTTATTTTTATTTATAATCAATTGGTAACCAATGAATTAATTATGTATAATTTTTTAAAGTATACTATTACAATTTAGTTATTACTATTCATTTTTACAATTACAACGGCTTGGTGACCACTATCATATTAAATAATAATATTATTATTATATTATTGTCTCATAAGACTCTGAGTTGTGTGAAATTAATTTTATAGAAGAAACTCGATGTTATGTGAAAAACATGAAAAACATGATTTTTCATATAATTAAAGATAATTTATTCATTATTTTTAAAACTACATATCTAATATTTTAAATTAATTGGAAAGAAAATATTTCATAAAATCTCGGTATATTACATTTAAAACAATTAGTTATTGACGATGAATTTGTTATTCCATTATTCTTTTCCATTTTTTCAAATTGATCCTTTCAATTTTATATTGAAATTAATTTATTTGCATATTTCTTTTCAACACCCCAACATCCTCTAGTTTCTTTTTAATCGTTCTCATTTATCCATTTCCCACATTATTTACATGATGATAATTATGCTTTAATTCCCCTCTAATAACTAGGAAACACCATATGGGAAACTCACGAAAGTTTCCATTTTTGATCATATTATGATATTGATTATTAGTAATGATAATAAGGTTTCTTCTTTGAACACTCATTTCATTTGTTTTCTCACAAGGAATATCATTCCATTATCCATCACATTCACCCTTGACATGGATCGTCTTGGTTCCAGGAACTTCTTAAAACCAAAAAATTATAGTGTGATAAATAATTATCAAAGTCAGAAACAATTTCATAAAACACATACATGGAAGAAAAATAGTGTTTTAGGGAAACATTGAAAAGATAAATTTTAAAATAATGTCACAAATAAATAGTATATCAATGATATGAGCAATATAAAAATCTATTGATTATGTTAATCACATTTAAATACAAATATAAATTCAAATATACAGTCTTAATATAATATAATACATTCCAAAAAATATTTTTTTCTTACATAATAAATGATGTAGATGATAAACCCAAAGAATGAAAATTGGGTTATGAATTCCCTATCTACTTTGTAATTAGTCGAATTGTGTGCGCTATAAAATTTATAACTATAAAATGATAATTTTAATAACATCAATATAAGGATATTCATGATATTATATATAAAATGTTAGTATATACACCACTCAAACTAATTAATTAGTGTATAGAAATATATATCACAAAAGTAAAAGTGAGATGTGAAACCATTAACTCATGCCTCCATTTATTTTTGGGTACTTTAACCTTCTGTATAAAAGTTTAAAGAATGTTATTATTTATTTCAAGAAAAATAATCATATTTCTAATACCATATTTTATAATTTTATATAACCTAACCACACATTAATTATTAATATTACATTATTTTCAATGATTCAGGTGAAATCATTTCATGGATTCATCATTTGATTATTTGTGTATAATTACGGAAGTTCTTATCAAATGTAAATAAAACTATAAAATTGAAATGAAATGGTATTCATTAAAATTAATAAGTATAAATTGTACCATATACCATTTATATTTTTGACATTGATCATGATTCATTTTATAAAATATTAATGATAAATATTTAGTTTATTTTTTGCGGTTTCATAGACCATCACCAAATATATTAATTTTATTTAATATTATTTACATATATTAATTACATACCATGAAATAGTTTATGAAATAAATTTTAAATTCATAATTTACCATAATAATACATTTATGACCATCCATGTAGTTGGTAATGTAAAATAAAAAATCATTGTTCACATAGATAGTTAACCTCCATAATTTGGACCATGATTTTGATTATTTGAAAAATAAGTGGTAATAAATAATTAATGGATATATGATATTTCATTATATACATAAAATTTAATTCTGTAAATTATTATGGACTTATTATGAATTTATGGATGAATTTGGTGTGGAGAATGTATAATAGGAAAAAAAAATAAGATAGGTGGTTTGAGAAAATTTCCATTTGAATATCACCTCCTTGAAGGATCCCTTAAAGACTTTATAATTTCTATTTTGGTTATACTATAATAAAATATAAATATGTAGAGTTGTTAGAAGATTTTTCGAAAGATATTTCATGATCATAAAGTATTTTTAATAGAAAGTGGGTGGGGAGGAGGTGTATTTATACATGAGGAGGGGTGGTTTACGTGATTAAATAATGATTATTTTTTTATTAAAATCCAAACAATTTGGGGTGGAATTATTTACAAAAAATTATATTGATAAATAATTTTTTAAAGGATTTTTATGATAGGGAAAAAAATAAACTACACATTTTATGTTACTGTTTTTATGTATTTTTTCTTTTACCTTTTAACTTTAACCCATTTCATTATTTATCCTAAACAATAGAAAATATTTTTTTACCACAATACCATTTTTATGAATAAAAATGAAAAAGACATTAAAACAAAATTTCGAACTTCTAATTAAAAATTTAGAATAATTTTTAATAAATTCAATTCACAAAATTAGAAAAATTATATTTAAAAAAAAACTCACAGACATGACGAAAATGTGGGCTTTCAAGAAAAATATGTTTCATGAAAAATATGATTTTATATTAACTATATGAATAATAATTATCATTTTATAAAAAAATAATTAATTTTTAATGATCTGTAATATATAGAAATTTTATTTAATTCATTACCCACCAGATATTATTTTAGTTAAATAATAAGGTGAAACAATGTGTACATTAAAATGGTTTTCATAAAAAATGCATTTTAAACCCAAAAATAGACCGTTTTTAAAATAAAATATTTTATTGATTAAAATCCATCTAAGAGGATGAAATATAACAAAATTGTACTTATGTTACTTTAAAATATATTTAAAACAATATTTTTCTTTCAAATTTATTAATTTTTTGAAATGATAGGATATTTTTACAAACAATAGTATTTTTCACATTTCCCTAAAAAATTAATCTCTTTAGAATATTCTCAAAAATTAATCATAAGATAATTTTGGCGTGATGAATCCAAACTGGTTGTTAATTGTATCAAATAAATTTTATTACATTTTAAAAATTAAACTACATTTATTTTCTCATATAAATGAGTAAAAACATTTTTTTAGAGAAAGCATATAACTGAACAACAAATTGAAATAACTATAAATTATGGGATTATTTGTTAAAAATATATGTATATATTAAAAATTATTTGGAAAATCATATATTTAGTAATTTTGTTAATAATATTTATTCCGACTAAATTAAAGGAACGTTCATAATGGTAATGTCAAAAAATAATTTTATTTTGGATTTCATTTTTTCTTGGTGCTCGGTGCAACGTAAGCTATCGAAGAGATTAAATGTAATGTCGCGGACATCTCTATTCCATTAGTTATTGAAAATCCATTGTTTGGGGGTGATTTTTGAGGTATTAGTGACTCATTCTGAGTATTTTAAAAAAAATATAGTTTTTCTTTTGGTGAGTCATTTTTGTACTGGCGGTTTCAGAATGAATTTTTTGTACTGTTAGTGTTGGTGATTCATTTTGTAATGTTGGTGTTATTCGGTCATTTTTTACTAACAGTGCCAGTGAGTTATTTTTGTAATGTCGGTGTAAGTGATTCATTATTGTACTGTTGGTGTCGGTGAGTCTTTTTTGTACTGTTAGTGTTGGAGAGTCATTTTATATTGGCAGTGTTGGCGAGTCTTTTTTGTACTGTTGGTGTCGATGAGTCATTTTGTAAAATCAGTGTTGGAAAGTCATTTTGGTACCACCAGTTTCAGTGATTCATTTTCACTGTGTCTATGTCAGCAATATTTTTTTGTAATATCAGTGTTGGTGAGTCATTTTTTTAATGTCGGTGTCGGTGAGTCATTTTGTACTGTAGGTGTCGTTGATTCATTTTGTACTCTTGGTGAAAGTGTTTCATTTTGAACTGTCGGTATAGGCATGTAGTTTTGAACGCTAAGTGTCAAAAAGTCCTTTTGAACTATCTGTGTTGGCATGTCATTTTTAATTGTTGGTGTCGGTGTGTCGTTTTGTATTGTCGGTGTTGGAAAGTCATTTTGAACTGTCGGTGTCACAGTGTCATTTTGTACTGTCATTGTCGGCATGTCATTTTGAACAGATGATGATGGTCTGTCATTTTGAATTATCATTATTGACGTGTTGTTTTTTATTGGCAATGGTGGCGTCAGCGTCACCATATATCCTTTTGGTTGACTTTTTTTACTTTGGGGTGTTATGGGAAGCCTTTGTTCGTACCCTTGTTACCGGTAGAGGGAATTACTTTATATTTGTTGTATGTAATTTTTGTTCCGTAGTGCTACTATTTGGTGGTGTTTTACTATTGGTTTGTGTATGGGGTGGTATAAGAGGTGTGATGGAATCTCAAGTTGAGATAATGATTGATTTTGGAATGATTAACTCGTAGGCAATGGGACTTCCTTTTTTTTGTTGTGTCTATTGATCGATATTGTGCAGTGGGACTGCAATGTTCTTATATTATGTATGTGTAGTGGGACAACAATTTGACTTCCTTGTATTGTTGAGGATGGTTGCAGAGAGTGCTTCTAGAGTTAGTGCTGGAATTAATTAAAGTAAAATCCTTAACAAACAATAACAAGTAATTAAATGAAAAAGTAGTTGGGTTTATGATTTGATTGAGGTTGTTGTATGGTTATGCATATAGGGGTAGCTGCACAGGTTGTTTTATGTGATAAAATTGTTTATTTTGGGACCAATAGGTTGGGTTGAGTGCTTGTCTACATATATGTATAAATTTTAGCTTCTTGTGATATTAAATATGCACTCCACCCTCCATGATCACAACGTGTTGAACACCCCCATTTTATGGGGAAGAGAGTCTTTCCCAACTTCCCCGGTGGGAGGATGGATGGTTGGTTACTTACATTCTTCTCTTCACTCCCTAATAGGTTCTTACCAATCGAGCATTTCTGGGTAGGATTTAATGGTTTGAGGTTCAACATATCTCCAGATCCTTCAGGTAGGATGTGTTGTGGAAGAGGGGACTAAGTGTTTGTTGGCCATGTTTGTTTCCTAGGTGTCTTCGGGATAAGACCTAGGTGTTTTCAGTTGAGGGGTGTGGTTGTTTTGGCCCAGGTGTCTGTGGGTAGCATTTGTGTGATTTGTTTCCCAGGTGTGTGCAAGAATACTATTCTAGTGGGACTAAAATTGTAGAAGTGTGGTAGCTTCAAGATCATAGCCATTAGAAATGAGAATTTGATCAGTGGGAAAGTGTTGTGGGGTAACCAAATCATTGATGTGATTATACTCTTATATTACATGACTTCTATTATTTATTGGGTGTTCCTTGGTGAGGTTTTGCTGGTTAGCTTTCTTTGTTAGGTGATGTTTGTTTTTTCTATTTCCATAGAGGAATTATTATGCTCCCCCCACTCATGCACGAGTGACATTGGTCCCCCTAGTGAGTATACTTGTATACTCACCCTACATTAGAAAACTATTTTTAGGTTTCTAGAAGGACTTTGAGAGCCATGCAGGACTTCACAATCTTGGGCATCACGATAATTGTTGTGCAATTGTTTAGTCCCATTCTATTGGTATTTTCTTTGGTGCTTTGGTCGCACATTGTTTTTCCCAATTTGCATCTTAAACATGCATGGGTTTGATTTTGGTTTCCTTTATATAAATTTTTGGTGTTGTTTTGGATTATTACCATCTTATCTCATAAACCTATTTTCATTAAAAAGGTCAATTCCTTCCACTTTGTGTGATATTGAATACCCATAGTGTTAGTCACCCCTCCAGGGCCTATTAAAGGTGGGAAATTCGGGTCATCATCTCTCATTAATCTTGATGAAGTAAGGGAGTGTAACTTTTCATTCCCTTCCCACATATTGAGTAAGTCTAGTCATTATAGAATGGTATCAAAGTTGATGGTTGAGAGATGGGATGGAGTTCGGAGTTAAGAACAGCGAGGGTGGTATGAAATGGTAGGGAAATAATGTTAGGTTATCCAGGTTCGTGACAAAGGCCAGGTAAGACCATCTAGGACACAATATTTATGGCCCCCCTTGATTGGATACAAGGACTCTGGACCTATGGAATGACCATGTGAAGCTACAATGATTTAGGGGTAGAGACACTAGGAAAAATACATTCATCATAATGAATTTTGTTCTTGTTTGCATTGGGAGTTTTGGTCAATTAAAATAAATAATTAATCAAAATAAATGTAAATTGATATTCAATACTACATGGTATAATTAATTACTTGTTTACCATTTCATATATGAAACCCAAACGATTCCCAACAGTGGTTTGAGAAATTGAGGCCAAGCAGGAGGACTTGTAAAATCATTGGATGGTCATTTGTGAGGGGGAAGATAAATTGTGGTAGAATACCCTTTTTGATTTCAAGTGGCATACCCAAGGGAAGTGTGATGGTACCATTTCAGACATAGATATGGAGGGATGGGTTTATAAGTGGGACATCTCTTTTACCTTGATCCATTATTTGAGGGAGTATTGGGTTCCTCTATCAGTAAGCCAGATGCCAGGATCAGTAGGTCCATGGTGGATGCTTTACCTTGGGAAGAGGAAGGTGACTGATGTCTAATGCGTTGACTTTGATAAGGAGTATCGGGCGAAATTCTGTCCTCAATGATGAAGGCTGAGAAGAGGATGGAGATTATATCCCTCTAGCAAGGGAGTATATCGGTTAGGAAATTGGGGGTCAAGTTTAAAGATCTCTTACGCTTTTCTCTAGATCTCTTTCCTAATGATTAGTCGTGAGAAAGACATTTGAAGGAGGCACTCCAACCTTCTCTTCAACATGTTGTCACTCCATTTACGCAACCTACATACATAGAGGTTCATAATATGTTTGAATTAGTGGAAAGGAATCACTCCTATGGAGGTATACCGTGAGAGGGGATCCAGCCGAGTTTGATGAAGGGAAGGTAGTAAAAAATAAATCTCCCATATTTGGTATTCAAAAGTTTCAACCTATAAGGATTAGGCCTCATCTGTCCCATTTCTAATATCATGGTCGTTGTCCATTCCCTATAGGCTTGAGACCAAGGTATTTTTCTTATGGAGGTCATGCGAACAACCAAAGTCATTTCCTAGTTTATTCTCATCTTTGTGGGGCTAGGCTTATTCAACGCTCTCCTTAGTAGTAGCTATTACCAATTAGGCATTTCCAAAAGTAGCAACCCCACTACACTGAGGGAAGACAGTTTTGGAGGAGGATGACCATAGGGATCTCCATAGGGACCTCAACTAGGGTGTGGTTGGGAATGAGGCATATAGCTTTGGGTTAGAGGAGCTAGGCATGGGCAGTTTCACTCCGCAGAGGTACCTGTTCCAGTAGGGTCGAAGGTCATTTGAGCTACGATTACTCTATTGAGGACTCTTTATTGTTATTTTTTTGATTTAGTGGCTTCATAATAATTTTTTTTCCCTAGTATATCCCATGCTCTAGGTTTATAAATACAGATACTCCCCATGCCCCAGGAGTTGAGCACGCTAATTAGAGGTAACACCAGTTTATTTGATTTTTTCTTGGGATGTAAACTGATGTCAGGTCTATATCAGTCCAGTGAAGATCTTCTTCTGCTACAGATGGAATCATATGATGTCACCCTTGTCATCGATTGGTTGTTCTCTATGAATTATGTTATCGAATTCATATCGAGGAGTCTCATGTTTTCAATGATGAATATCCAACGTGAATATTTTTTTGGCAAGTGAAGTTGTCAGGTGGGAAACCTTCATGTGGAGCCTCTGCATTCCGTGTTATCTGAGCTGTCAGAGGGGTTGAAGGATGCCGGTATGGTAGAGGTTCTTGGAGTTGTCAGGGAGTTCATGGATGTTTTTCCAAAGGAGGTTGTAACTCAACCCCCTTGATGTGACACCATGTTTTTGATAGACTTACAACCTGGTGCTCATCTGATTTCAATGGATCCCTATCCGATGACAACATTTTAGTTGCATGAGTTAAATATTCAGAGTGATGACCTACTAAAGAAGGGATTCATTTTTTCCAGTGTTTCACCATGGGGTTACCCAATATTGTTTTTAAATAAGGTATATGGTAGTATGAGGCTGTGAATCGTGTATTAGAGACTAAATCTGGTAACAATCAAGAACTATTTCCCACATCTGAGGATAAATGATATTTTTGACCAGATGATGGGATATGTTTGGTTCTCTGAGATCAATCTACAGTCTCGATATAACTATTTTAGGGTGAATAAGGGTGACATCCAAAATATTGTTTTAGGTACTATTGTAGGAAATTTGATTTTCTGGTCAGGTCGTTCAGTGTCACGAATGCACTAGCTGTTTTCATTAGGCTCATAGAAGGAGCCTACCGAGCATTTGAGGACTTTCTTGGAGGTCCGTTGATGCCACCATCTCTATGGGAAGTTTTCCAAGTGAATGTTATGGACATGAGTGGTGCATTTACTTAGACATGTGGTGCCTCAGAAATGGATAGCAATGGACCCATCAAAGGTCGATGGATTTATTTCTTGGGAAGCACCCAAGAATGTGGTGGAGGTTCATAGCTTCTTAGGTCTGGAGGGCTATTACTGGAGGTTCATACTTTACTTTTCATTAGTTAAATATCCGATTATAGCCTTGACCAGAAAAGTCTAGGCCTTTGTGTTAAGAGAGATATGTCAAGAATATGTATGATATATGAAGGGGAGGTGGGTTAGTGCTTTGGTGATCAGGTTTCTAGAGGAGTGGATGGTGTTTGATGTGTTTTGTGAATCTGACATCTTATGTTTGGGTTGTATACTAGTGGATCAGTGAGGAGAGATCTCTTATGGGTCTAGGTATTTACATCCCCACGAATGTAAATATTCCACCCATGATCTGGAGCTTGCAGCGGTCATGTTTGCATTGTATTTGTTGTGGAATTACCTCATTTTGGAGAGTGTTGTAGTCCTCACCTATCACAAGAGCATGAGGTACATCTTTTACTAGTAGGACATGAAATTGTGAAAACAAAGGTGGATGGAGTTTCTCTAGGAATATGATTTCTAGATCTCTTACACCAATGAAAAGTGAAACATTGTGGCTGATTCCTTGAGCAGGATGTTGCGGAGGGAAGTGGTTATAGAATATGAGGATTCTTGGAAGGCAATGGAGGAGTTGGATATGTTGCACTTGGATTCTGGGATAGATAGTGGTAGAAGATATCTATTTCAAATTATACTACAATATTCTTTGATTCAGAAGGTTTTGGAGTCTTAGTGGAGAGACTCAGAGGCTGAAGTGAAGTGTGATCACGTTGACGAGATCGATGCACCATATGGATGGACATAGGATGGTCAAAATCATATTCTCTTCCATGGGATGGTGTTTGTACAAGTGGAGATGCATGAGTGATTTATTCATGAGTTCCATAGCTCCCCCATGGTGGTGCACCCCCAAGAGTATTCAAGTTGTACCATGTATTGAGGGAACAATTTTTGTGGACACGGGTGAAGCGGGATGAATCAGAGTTTGTCTAAAGGTTACTATTGTGTCAATAAGTAAAGGTTGAGCACCATGTTCCCTGTGGTCTGTTGAAGCATTTAGATGTCCTCGAATGGAAGTGAGATACATCTCCATTGATGTTTTCATAGGGATACCGATGGATCAGGGATGTTACGATGCCATCTAGGTAGTGGTGGACTTGATGACGAAATCGGCTCACTTCCTGGTGATTAAGGAGTCAAGCACAGTAGATGCCTTGAAATCATGTATGTAGATGAGGTGGTGTGGCTGTATGGGTTTCCAAGATCCATCTTCTCTGATCGAGATGCACAATTTACCTCATGTGTCTGGAGGGTACTGTATTATCCTTTTGGTACCCAGTTATGACTTGGAAATACATTTCAACCTCAAATAGATTAGAAGATGGAGAGGATCATCCCAACATTAGAGGTTATTCTTCAGGAATGTGTTCTAGACTTTGGTGGATAGTGGGTGCAAGAATTTATTCTGGTAGTGTATGCTTATGATAATATCTATCACTTTACCATTAACATGGAACCATTTGAAGATTTTTATTGGAGACTGTTTCCTTCACCCTGATGTTGTGCATAGGTTGCGGAATCGTTTTTTCTTGGACTATATATGATGAAAATCATGATTGAGAAGGATTATATCATGCTAGATAGGATAAAGGAAACATAGGATTGGCATAAGATGTATTCCGATCATAAAAGAAGGCCATTGGAGTTTGAGGTTGTGGACCATGTGTTTTTGAAGGTTTCCCCTCGACATGGGTATATGATGTTCGATAGGGAAATCAAGATTTCTACAATGTTCTATCAGACCTTTTGAGGTGTTGGGATGAGTTGGTGTGGTGGAATATCACCTGGCATTCCCACCACAGTTTGGGAGGGTATAAAACTTCTTTCACATCTCCTAACTTCATTGGAATCATAACAATGACTCCCATGTCCTTGACTATGGAGATTTGAATATTTCGGACGATGTGATATTTGTGGAGAGGCCAATGGAGATCTAGGAACATCGAAAGAAGGTGCTTCATTGATGGACCATTCCTTTGGTTCATGTGTTGTGGAGGTATGATGGCATCGAAGAGAGAACTTGGTAGAGGGAGGTACAGATGCGTGCCTGGTACCAGGATCTGTTAGGATTTTTTCTCTTGTGTTTTGTTTTATGCATTATTTATGTTGTAATTATTGACATTGTTTTCTACGAAATGAGTGGTTTCCTTTAGAATTATGTGTGCAGTGCTCATATAAATAGAGATGGGGACTAAATTCTTAATCAATATGCATTAATACAGACAAGATTACACATGTGTGGGTGAGTTAGTACAACCTAAAGAATATTTTTTCTTGACATGGAGGAAGGAGATCCCTAACCCATATGTCCAGACAATGTGACATTTGAGGTCTGTGTGGTTTTTTGGGGCATTGGCTGTCTGGAGATGTTATTGGATGTCGAGATTTTCACTCCAGTTTTTGAACAACACATGGTGGTTTTTCTCAGAGAGGTATCTTATGGGGAGGTGGTTTGGACCCCTCAGTGCTAGGATTGGTTTTGAGTTCTCATGGATGAGAATAGTTTGAGAGGTATCTGATGTAATGGACAAGACCTCTGTATTCCATTCCTTTGTAAAAATAAAGGGTTTGAGTTGTTTTGGGTGGTATCGATGACTCATTCTGTGAGTTTGTCAAAAATATATATTTTCTATCAGGGAGTCATTTTTGTACTATCGGTGTGTCTAAGTCCTTTTTTTACCATTGGTGTCAGTGATTCATTTTTCATTGTTAGTGTCAGCGATTCATTTTTTTCTATCGATGTTGGGGAGTCATTTTTGTTCTGTTAGTGTAGGAAATCAATATTTGTTCTGTCGGTATCAGTGAGTCATTTTTGTACTATTGGTGGCAGTGATTCATTTTGTACTATTAGTGTTGGTGATTATTATTTGTATTGTCAGTGTCAGTGAGTCATTTTTTTACAATCTCTATCGGGGAGTAATTTTTGTAATATCAGTGTCAGCGTGTCATTTTTGAATTATCAGTGTCAGAGAGTCAATTTGGTATTGTCAGTTTCAGTGAGTCATTTTTAAACTGTCTGTGTTGGGTGTTTAATTTTGTTACTATCATTATCAGTGATTCATTTTATATTGTTCGTGTCGGTGAGTCATTTTGTAATGTCGGTGTTGAAGTTTCATTTTGATCTATTAGTGTCAGCCTGTCATTTTGAACTATTGATGTCAATAACTCATTTAAAACTATTAGTTTCGTTGTGTCATTTTGAATTTTTTATGTCATTGTATCATTTTGTAATGTCGGTGTGTCTTTTTGAATTGTGGGTGTCGACGTGTCATTTTGGGTTGTAAGTGTCAGCATTTTATATTGAAATGTTAGTGTCGACATGTCACTTTGTACTATTGGTGTTAGCGTGTTGTTTTATACAATCGGAATCATCATCCGAATTAGTGTCCACATCAGTATCGACATTAGCATCAGTGTCGGCATCAGTGTTAGTTTCCACATCGACGTGAGCTTTAGCGTCATTTTTTTAGTTTTCCCAGTTTTTCTAGTTTTCCATTATTATGTTATATTTGATGTAAATCAAGTTTAATGGAATTTTTAAACATTTATAAAGTAATTTAAATGGATATTATTTATATATTTAATATCCTTTTACTCCCCTGACTTTGAAATAGTTTTACCGTGTAATATTAATCACAATACGACTTTAATGGCCCTAAAACCATTTCTTATTCTGTTGATATTTGATCAGGATTTTCTAAAGACGAGGTCCTTTATTCTATGTTCTCTTGGTCCAAAAAGATCTTTTCCTCCCCAGAAGAGTCGTGATCTTGTTCTAGATCCCTTTCCTATGTAGTTATTCTTAGAGTTTTCTAGTCCCCTTGTGACCTAATGTTTGGTGAAAGGAGGATTTCTGGTCAACTATTTTTCAACGTAGGTATTTTCCTTCATCTCTATTTAAATTTGTATCATGTAGGTTGGGTTAAGTAATGCCTCTTGGGAGAGAAAAAATGAATTATTTCATTAGAAAGATTAATAAATTAGGGGGAACATAATGATAAAAAGATAGGATGACTTTTTAAGATAATGGGCAGGGAATTGAAGATGGATGAATGTTGAGTGTTGTTTTATATTATTATCCATGTTTTCCTATTATAAATTTTTATGGCTGTAAGAACTTTTGAAAATCATGGTCGTTGGTGGCTTTTTCTTAGGCACTGGTGATGTTCTTGTTGTTGATACTATGTGAATAATCAAAAATATCAATCCATTTAATCATGTAAAATTGTTTAAATGAATGGATTCCCCGTGATCGAATATGTTCTGTGATCACCTTAATTATGAAATGTGGAATTAAAGAACCCCTCTTTCTAAATATGAATATTCTTGGATTACTATTGACTGTTTGATGTGTTTTTTTTGGGTTTTTTACATAATGGGGTTTGTGTGAAGTTTCTTTTGGTAGCCTTATTACAGGTACATGTGTGGATAGAGGGAATGAATTTGGGTTTTGAGTATGGATTTTTTGTGCAGAGTAGCTTCTATTTGGTGGTATTTTTTTGTGTTGGTGTGTGGAGTGGTATAGGAGGTGTGATGGAATATCAGGTTGAGAGATTGATTGATTTTGGAATCGATGAACATTAAGGTTGTGGGACTACCTTTGTTTTTTATTGTGGACATAATGTGATGGTGTGTAGTGGGACTGTAATTTGGTTATGTGTTGTTTTTGAAGTGGGACTACAACTTGACTTTCTTATTTTGATGATAATGGTAACCGATAGTGGTTGACTAGTTAGTGCTATAATTAATTATAGTGAACCCATTAATAAATAATAACCAGTGATAAAATGAAAATGGAATTGGGTTTATGATTTTGTTGAGTCGGGTGTGTGGTTGTGCATATAGGGGTAGCAACAAAGGTGGTTTTTTGTAGGTTGGTTGTCTGTTTTGGGACCCAATGGTTGTGCTAAGTTTTTGTTTACCTAAACGTATAAATTGTAGTTCCTTGTGATTTTTAGTATGAACTCAACCCTTGTTGATCACTACGTTCCCAACACCCCAATTTCATGGGGGTGGTCTCTTTTCCAACATCCTTATGGGAGGATGGATGACTGGTTACTAACTTTCTTCCTTGCACCCCATTTCTGGTTCTTACCGCCTAATCATATCCCGGAAGGAAGTAATGGATGGAGGTTCACCATAGCTGCAGATGCTACGCGAAGGATGTGGTATTGAGAGGGGACTAAGTGTTTGCGAGAAAGTTTTTTCTTATCCAGGTCTCTTTGGGATGATGTCGGTGTGTTTTCTGGTGAGGGATGTAGTTGTTGTGGCCTAGGTGTTTGCAGGCGGGATATGCGTGGTTTGAGGCCCAGGTGTGTGTGGGAAAGCAATGGTAGTGGGACTGCATTTGGGGAAGGGCGGTAGAATCAAGACATTATCTGTTAGGAATGAGAAGTTAACCAATGGGAAAGTGGTGTGCGGTTCCCAAATAATCGATGGTCTTATAATATTACATTACATGAATTTCATTTTTTGTTGAGAATTCCTTGGTGAGGTTTGGAAGGTTATATTTTCTGGTTAGGTGCTTTTGGTTTCTGATATTTCCACAGGGGCAATAGTATGCTTTCTCCACTTGTGAATGAGTGACATTGGTCCCCCTTATGAGTATACATGTATGCTCACCCTGTGTTATAAAAAATTTTTTAGGTTTCTATGAGGACATTGAGGACAATGATAGAATTTAATAGCTCGAGCATTGAGACAATTACTATGGTGCTATTTAGGATCTTTTGTTTGGTAATTTCGTTGGTGATTGGGTTGTACTTTTGTCATAGTTTATGTTTAAATCATGAATGGGTTGGATTTGGGTTTCCCTTATGTTGGGAAAAAATATTTCAATATATCATTGAACTGTTTTTGAGGCGATTGTGTTTGTTGAAAACGTGGGTGATTGGAATATTGCGCACTAGGAATCATTCAAAATCAGAACATCAAAATATGACAAAGTAATGAATGTGTCGTGCAAGTCAAGTAGTGGTGTGAAAGTGAGGAAATGGTGTAGAAGTAATTAAGTGGAACACATGTTAAGTATTGATGTGCAAGTAAGTAAGTGGTGCACAAGTCATATTTCAGGATCATCACATCCAAATATGACCAAGTAGAGAATGTGGCACACAAGTCATGATGTAGCACGCAAGTGAAGAAATGGTGGGCACATCATTGAGTGGCATGCAAGTTAAGAGTTGGCATGAAATTAATTAAGTGGAACAAAAATCAATTTTGAAGACCATCATGTGAAAATATGAAAAATGAAATAAAGTGGCATGCAAGTGATGAAATAGAGGGCACATCGTTATGTAGCACGCAAGTGAAGAAATGATGCACATGTCATATTTCATCCAACCAAAATATGACCTGGAAATAAACTGACACACTAGTCATCAAGGGGCATGCAATTCATTAAGAGGCGCACAAGTCAGGAAGTGGTACGCACGTTAAGGATCGGCGTGCAAGCCATAAAGAGGCACACAAGTCATTGAGGGGTGCACAAGTCTTGAAGCGGCGTGCAAGTTAAGGAGTGGTGTGCATGTCACGAAGTGGAGTGCAAGGTAAGCTGTGCCCCTCATATGCAGGGTATCCAAAATTCATATAAAAAGATATATACCATATTTTTTGGACCAACTTAATACATAGAGAAAATTTGAGTTCTAATCACACAGGTGGAAGTGGTGCGCATGTTCTGAGTGGCAAACAAGTAGTGTGATGCACAGTCAGTAGCGCAAAAGTAGTGGCACACGAGGTGTGGCATGCAATGAGTGGAACGCAAGAATAGGTGTGAATGATGTGGCGTGCAAGAAGTATCATGAAAGAAATTACTCACAAGTATATTGTGGTGCGAATGTATAAAATTGGTGCGCAAGTTGTTTTTCCTACAATGAAGGAAGAGGCTCCACACAAGTTAAAATGGAACACAAGTCATCCTAGGGTTGTGTGAAAGTTATAAGTTGCCCAGTACAACTAAGGTATTTAGGTATCCATCAGTGGATGAAAATTGGACTTCAACATAGCATCTACATATAGTAGAAGATGCATTCATTAGAGATAATGGAAGGACATACAAGTCTTTAAACTGTGAGTGAATCTTATGAAGAAGTAGTAAGATCTATTCAGTTGAGAGAGTAGTGATCTTTAAAAGTATGATTATTTGTAAACCAGGATGGATAGTGAGTCCTCTCTGAACATTATAAATAGAAGTACTCTTTTAGTGGATTTGGTACATCGACACATCGCCGATATATGCTCCTTGGACATAGCCAAGTGAGGGTGAAACAAGTAAAATTTTTGTGTCCTATGATTGCTTTAATATTTTTTCATACTATTATATGGGAACAAGGGAGAAGATATTTTTTTATGACAATAAAACAAGATAAATAAGGGTAGTTGTTTTAATCTAACATACCTTGATTCACCCCCCACTAAGGGTAACTAATATAGTGGACCTATCAATTGGTATTAATGGAATGTTGATATCAATGTTTCTCTATTCACGGAGGTCACCAATAAAAATGGGATTCCAATCATTGATTGGGGAATCTATCAGTTATGGAGGAATTATATGAAAAAATACTTCTGATCTTTGGGAATGGATGTGTTTACAATAGCGATGCATGGTATCTCAGCTGACATCAATGGTGGTGCATTATTAGAGGCAGAAATAGGGAACTAGACGCTGATTCTAAGGGAATAAATTCCTTAGGTAGATCACTATCCAATATTATCTATATGAAGGCGATTTCATGAAAAACATCACTTGATATGTGGGAAAAGATATTGAATATATCTGAAGGAGATACAAAAGTCATAGAAGCAATGATGTATGTTCTGAAGAACATGTATGAAGATCTAAGAATGAACCCGAATGAGTCTGTTGATTCATTTTATGATAGGATAAATGTTGTTATGGAAGACACGCGCGGTCTTGGAGAAGTTATTGAAGACATAAAGATTATTAATCACATCTTGAGGAAACATCCACCTCAGTTCAATCTGAATGTTTCATTTTTGGTAGACAAAGATCCAAAATAGTTGACATTGAATATCATACAGAACACCATTATTGAAAATGATATGTAAAATATTTATAATGATGCTGTGGAAAAGGGGAAATCTTAATAGTTTGCATTAAAATTCAAGAAGAAGCTCACCATTGAAGATTATCAGGAAAACGAATTGACAGAAAAGGTAATGTAATTACTTTCCTTAAACCTAAAAATAGGAAAAAGATTGTTTATAGGGAAACTTCCATTGGAATGTTTTTTATGCAGAAAGATTATAAATTTTGTAAAAAGGATCCCCAAGAAGTTCCAATAAGATAATGAGGATGAAGTAGAAATTTCCAAGAATAATTATTCATCTATTGTGAATGGAATGAAACAGTTTAGGAGAAATTTATTTAATAAAGAGAATATTCCTTCACAAGAATGTGACAGTTTATATGAGACTGAGGATGAGGAAGTTAAAGAGTTAGGGAACAAAAAATATCATTGATAAAATGATATGGTGTATGTTTTTGGTAGTTCATAGAAAAATAATGAAATCAGTGCTCATGAAGATGAAGAAGAAGTTAAATAAATAGTTGATATGGTAGCAGAATTAGAATAATCTCTTGAGGTGATTGATATTTGAATAGAAAAAATAAAGAAATACAACAATGTGGTTCTTGATTACAAACTCTATATGAACCATCAATAAGAAGAGAAGTCTGAGATGGTAAAGGAGATTGAAAAAATTATGTTCTCTAGACCAGAGAGCTTAGAAAATGATGATGAACATAAAATCAAAGATAAAGAACAGAAAATGGAGATCGATGAAATGAATAACATAGTAAAAGATAAAACAATGGATAATAAAGAACATGATGATAATGTTGTTGGTCTATGATGAAAAGTAAAGGATCAATAAAAACACAGGACTTCTAGTGTGATACCTGCAAAGAAAATCTTTTAGAAGACTAAAATGTTGACATTGGAGAATAGTAACCAAGTAAAAATAAAAAGACATTTTTGTTCAGATGTAAGGGCTGATGTGGGGCTTGCCTGAATATGGAAAACTGTGAAAGATAAAGTCAGACAGTGATAACACCCCCTAAAAATGAAGATTGATTTGGGTACGAATCAAAATTAGATGATTTATAAAAGCTAATGGGAAATTAGAAATGATAAAGTTACACGAATTAATGCACTCTACATTAGGTGTTGTTGCTGTGGAAAGATGGGATATTTACAGAATTTATGCTCCATATCCAAGAGATAGCGTAGGGCATAAAAGAAAAAATGAAAACCAAATAGAGAAAATTATTATAGAACACCTTTTGAGGGAAATTTTTTTTAGTTTAGATGATTTGGAAAAATAATTAGATTCTATACATCAATCAAGCAGAGGAATGCGCTAAAATAGAACCTGAGTAGTCACAAGCATCAAATTAGAGAATCAAAGAATGAGCCGAAAACAAAAAATTGATTTCCAGATTTGCAAGATGAAGCTGTTTCATCATAATCTAAGGAAGCTCATGATTTCCAATCCATTCTGAATATAAGGTCAAAAACATTGATCAAGAAAAAGTGAGCAGAGAAGGTAGTGGTTACTAAAATTTCCCTTAAATCATCAGACCGTTATTGTGTATGTATCCTTGACAGAAGTTTCACATCACACAAGATAGGTAATAAGGATCTCATAACAGGTATAAAATATTATATAGAAAGAGTTTTCATG
The DNA here is from genome assembly GCA_963277665.1 of Viscum album. Taxonomy (NCBI): domain Eukaryota; kingdom Viridiplantae; phylum Streptophyta; class Magnoliopsida; order Santalales; family Viscaceae; genus Viscum; species Viscum album. The sequence goes on from OY728157.1 coordinate 827,301,699, forward strand.
TTTGTTAAGGATGAATTCTGGATGATTATATGCCTGGGAAAGCCAGGTTTTGGGCACAATGAAATAAGACATGTTGATGTCTTATTAGTAGAAGGTCCCGGTCACAATTTTCTCCACATTAGTCAACTGTGTTACTCAGGTCATACTATATGGTTTACTAAAAATACATGTATTTTCAAAAGAAGAGACAAGGTAGTGATTCAATAGGGATTAATGTCAAAGGTAAATCCTTACCTTGTAAGTGGTGATGAAAAAGTGTGCTTTTTTTCTAAAGAGAAGGAAAAAAAGATTGGGCATAAACCACTTGGTCTTATATGTGAACCTTTCAAGAAAGATCTGGTAAAGTGTGATTCAACTACGAATCTACCCAATTAATCATGTGATCATACACTTATATGTAATTCTTTTGAACATGGGAATATCATTAGAAATACATACAATGCGAAGGAAAATAAGTCACCAAGAGTGATCGAATTGGTGCACGTTGATGTTTGTAGACCCCTCTCACCAGGAGACAATAATGTAATGAAATATTATATTATGGTCATTGATGATTATAACATAATGGAATGGGTATTTTTCATTTCCCATAAGTCTTATGTGTTCAGTTTCCTAAAATAGTATCAGAGGGAATCGAAAAGGATGCTTGGGAAGAAAATTTTGATGTTCCGTCCTAATAAGGGAACAAAATTACCCAACAGTCGGGTGGAAGATTATCTCGTGAAACATGGGAAAATATATCAAGTTTATTCGTAATGAACTCCCAAATAGAATTTAGGGGTAGATGGAAGAAATTGGATCATCAATAACATGGCCAGAATGATTCTCCTAGAAAAATACCTACCAATGAAATATTGGAAAAGAAGTAGTTTTGACATTAGTATACATTTCTAATAGGGATATATTGTGTCCAAATTAAGGAAAGACTCAGTATGAGAGGTATTATGAAAAGAATAAAATAGTGAATCACTTTCAAATATTTGGTAGTAAGTTCTTCATTATCAGCAAAGAAAAACGTCAAAAATTTGATTCTTGTAGAGATGAGTGGATATTACTTATCTACTCGGTCTATAGAAAAGAATAAAAATTATTTATCAACAAGTTGTAAAATTAGTTGAGATAAATGATGAAACTATTGTGGAAAATGAAGAAAATACTCAACAACACAATGAAAAGATTTATGATGAAAGTGATGAAGAGGAAAGTAACACATGGGGCATAGAAGTAAATGATGCTAACTCCAATTAAAATACTAATGATGAAAAAGAATAATTCAAGTTCGTATCTGCAATGAAGCCAAATAATTAAGACAAAATTGATAGTCAGAATATCATTGCTGATCAGATAGTTCTAGTTTAAACAAGAATAATGAAGTCACTACAGAAAAAATCACTCTTATCTCATGTTAAACCTAAATGTTTTGATGATGCAGCTAAAGATGAAAATTGTGTTCAAGAAATGAATTATGAGCTAGATCATATTGAGATGAATCATACATGGAATATTGTTTCAAGGCCAGCAGATAAAAATGTCATCGTGAAAAAATTGGTCTTTCACAACAATATGAATGGAGATGGTGTTGTGATTTGAAACAAAGCATGTCTCATGTGCAAAGGAAACTCCAAAATATAGGGTATTTATGTTTATTATACATTTTCACCTACAAAAAGGCTGAAAAAAATCAGATTACTCTTGGCCATTGTAGTGCAACAGAAGTTCAAAGTGTTCTTAATGGATATCAAGTCATTATTTTTGAATGGGGTTTCAGAAGAAGTGTATGTCCAGAATCCAGATGGTTTTCTCATTCATGAATATGAGAAAAAAGTTTTTTGGCTACAGAAGGATTTTTATGGGTTGAAGAAATCATCAAGAGCATGGTATTAAAGGCTATATCAGTATTTGAAGAAGCTTGATTTCCAACGTGGTGGAGTTGATTACAATTTATATGTGAACAATGACTGAAATCAAAATATGATGCTGATGGTATATATTTATGATATAATATTTGGAGGATCAGATGAATCACAATTCATAATGTTTTTTTAATTCATGAAACATGAGTTCTAAATGACTATAATTGGTGATATGACGTTTTCCTTGGTTTATATGATACAGAAAGAAAGAATGACATATTTATATCTCAATCCGTATATTCCAAGGAGGTGATGAGATATTTGGGATGAAATATTCGAAGGAAATTTAGACACACTTTTCTACATGGATGAAAGTTTCAAAAGATGATGAAGGAAGGGTGGTTATTATCATAGAATACAGGGAAATTACATGATGTTTATTGTACTTTATCATGACATGGACTTACATTGTATTAATCACATGCCATGAAAGAATATATCAAAGTAATTACACAGAAAAAAATGCTTATTGTGAAAATGATACATCATTATATCAAATGAATAGTTTATTTCTGCTTAATGTATAGTGAAAAATCTCATCCAATGCTTTTAGGTTATACAGATGCAGATTGGGATGGTTCTGAAGACAATAGGAAATCAACGCCAGGAGTTTATTTTGATCTTGGTGGATTATGTATTTTATGGTTGATAAAGAAACAATATTTCATTTCATTGATAATTATATAAGTTGAGTATATTTCATCCACGCCAGCATGAACACAGTTATTGTGGATGAAGTAGAACCTTGATGACATGGGTGTGACGGTGTAGTATCTGATTGGAATTAAGTGCGATAACTCCAATGATATAAATCATATAAAAAATCTCATCCATCATTTAAGTACCAAGAACATTGAAATAAAATATCATTTTATTTAGGATAATGTGAAGCAAGGTCTAGTGAATTTGGAATATGAACCTATAGAGCTAAAAGTTGTTGATATTCTGATGATGCCCTTATTCAAGGAACTGTTTGAGAGGCATCGGATGGCTCTAAGAATTCAGTCGTGTCCCCACACTTGAATGAGTGTGGATGTTGAACCCCCCCCCCCCTCTACCTGAATTATGATGTGTGTTTTCCCTGATGTATTGATATGTGTTTTCACCCTATTACAGGCTGCAAAGAAGTGACCATTGGTTTCATTGAAAATAGGGGGAGAAATGTGAATGTTAAAAAGGGAGAAATTGTGGATTTTTATGGAAGAAAATATCTTAGTCACAGAAAATGGATAAGATTATAGGAGGAGATATGAGATATGGGGAGAAATAATATATGGGGAGTAGGAATTTTAAAACTGATGATGCTAGCAGTGGTCGGTCAAAAAAGATATATCACGACCACTAAGATTTATGATGAATGTTTTTCATTGGTTTCAAGAATTGGTTTCAAGAATAAAGTTATTAAATTTTGAACTTTTCATCATTATACTCTTGTTTCTAACACAGATCATTTCTCATGTGGTCTTAGATTATGTGTCGAGTAAATCCTTGATCGATTTCAGAATTTCGAGAGGTGAATATTGGTTACTAATGGAAGAATCTTTAACGAGGAATCGAATTAGGAAAGTGATTCCAACAAACCCAAAGAGGGATATTGTTGGGAAATAATCCCTCAAGGTATCATTGAATCATTTTTTATGTGATTGTGTTTGTTGACAATCCGGTTTATTCGAATATTTTACACTAGACATGATTCAAAAATAGAACATTAAAATATGACAATTGAAAGAAAGTTGAGCACAATTCATGAAGTGGAATGCAAGTGAAAAAGTGGAATGCATATCATCAAGTGTTGTGTAAATTATGAATTGGAATTAATGTCATTAAGTGGCATACAAGTCATATTTCAAGATCAACACATCAAAATATGACAATTGAAATAAAGTGGTGTGCAATACATTAAGTGCCACACAAGAGAATAAGTGGATACATGTGATGAAGTTACACACAAGTCATTAAGTGTGACACAAGTTAATAATTGGTGTACAAGTAATTATGTGGCGTGAAATTCATATTTCAATATCATGTAATCAAAATACAAAAAAGAAAATAATGTGGCACACAAGTGATGAATTTGCGTACACATCATTAAGAAGAGTTCAAGTGAAGAAGTGGTGCACCATTCATATTTAATTTCACCAAAATATGAAAAAGGAAAAAAAGTGACACACAATTCAATAAGGGGTACACAAGTAATGGTGGTCCGCACAAGTCATGAAGAGGCACACATGTTAAGGATCGGCATGATGTCATGAAGAGGTACACAAGTCATTAAGGGGCACACAAGTCATGAAGTGGTGCACAAGTTAATGAGTGTCACACAAGTCATGAAGTATAATGCTAGGAGATTTCTTCCCCTCACTTACATGGTCTCCTCATTTTGGATCAGATCAATACATAGTGAAAATTCGATCTCCGATCGCACAAGTGGATGTGAAGCATAGGTTCTGAGTGGTCCAAAAACAATGGGTTGTGCAATTAGTGGTGTGCTTGGAGTGGCATATAAGGAGTGGCATGCAAGGAGGGGTGCACAAGAAGTGGCATGCAAGAAGTGGGGTTCCAGAAGTGGCACACAAGTATTAAGTGGTGTGTAAGTATAAAATTAGTGCATATAATCTTTTTTCCACAAAAAGGCAGAGGATGAACCCTAGTTAATGCAGCACACAAGTCATCCTAGGGTTGCATGAATGATGGAAGTATCCCAATACACTTGTGGTAAAGGGGTATTCATTAGTGGACAAAAATTTAACTTCAATAGAGAATCTACATATAGTGTATGATGCATTCATTAAAGACAATGAAAGGAAATACAAGTCTTCAAATTATTAGTGGATCTTCTGATGAACAGTGAGATATTTTCTATTGAAAGAGCAATGAGCTTTCAAATTGTGATTTTTTGTATACTAGGAGAGATAGTAAGTTAGTTCCAAACATTATAAACAATAGTTCACTTTTATTGGATTTTGTTCATCGTCACATCGTGGGTGTATTCTCCTTAAAAGTGGCCCAATGAGGATGAACCAAGTAAAATTACTATGTCCTTGGCTTGCATTAAGATTTTTTCATACTATAAAATTACAAGGAGATAGAAAAGAGTTTTTTCTAACAAAAAAAATATTAACAGGGGAAGTTTATTTAATCTATTATACCCTCATTCAACCCCTATTAGGGTATCTAAACTAGTAGAACAAACAATATATTTAAATGTGTGGTGTTGTTTGGTATTTTTACCATCTTATATCCCAATTTTATTTTCATCAAAAAGGGTAATGACTTATATTTTGTGTGAGATTCTATACCCTTGGTTCTAGTCTCCACTCTAGGGCCTATTGAAGGAGGTACTTGGGGGTCATTATATCTCCTTCATCTTGAAGAAAGAAGGACATGGCACTTTGATTTCCCATCCCTCATCTTGAAGAAGTCGGGTCGTGACATTAATTTTATTTAAAATAAAAAAAGACATACCATTAATTATTAGGGTCCATAACATTTCTTATTTAAAGAAATTTTTAATCTAAAAAAAATTTTCACTCCCACCAGGATCCATTAAGAATGATCATAGAGGATTCATAGGGATATTGAAGGGTATACTTGAGGGATTTTACTTTATAATTTTCATTAATAAGGTATATAAGTTCATTCCCATATTTATTATTGATGCACATCACTATGTGGGAGTGTACTAGAAGGTCCTTTGATGCCATATATTCCAACATGTACTATATAGTCACTATGTACTTTCATATAATATTACCTCCCTCCTCAATTGACAGAGAAAAGAGGGACAAACATAACCATTTATTTATGATTTCTGAATGAGAGTAGTGTATAACCATTGACAACACGTCCAATATTTACAATAATTACAATCAAAACCCAAAAGAAGAAGATCACATTTATTGGTATAGATGAGAGAACATATTTAAAAAGTGTGATCCTTCCACTGAGGAAGAAAAAGTGACTTCCATTTATTGATATGAGTAGTTATTCTTTTAGTTATTCATTAAATATGATGAATTCTGATCCTACCTACTTATAAAAAATCATAGAAAAATATCACCAATATTTTCTTACTAGTGATTCCTAGATGGAATCCATTAATTATTAACAACTGGATATGAATATATTCTACATATAAATTCCACTCTTAAAATTATTAATATACATACTTATCCATATACTATAAACATATAGGATGTTGTATAATTTTTGTATGGATGGATGGAATTTCATAAAGAGAATATTTTTTTATTTATTTCTAAATAATCCCCTTTCTAACTTGGTTGAGAGGGATCATTATAAAACACAGATGAACAATGTCCCACATCCTAATACATGACATGAATGCCCAAATACTCAAAAATAATAAAATTATCTCTTTCTATAATCTTGTGTCCTGATATAATATCAATTCCCACCCCGTATGGACGATTGAATATAATGACAGATGCAAAGTTACATGGTGATCAGTCTAAGTGGCTTAGTTTCCCTAATCATTCTATTCATTCCCAATATAGTTCTCTATGCTTTAATGGATATTAATTTATTTTATTATTCTACTATGGAATACTCTTTTATGGTCCTACCTAACTAATTAATGGACCTAGAGGCCATGTGTCACACATGACCATATATAGCCTAAAATTCATTGTCCTCAAGGCCCTTGTTTGAACATAATCCCTATTGGATGAATGAATTTGGAATCTTAAAGCCTAAAATTTGTTGCACGTAGACTATATTTATGTAAAAAGTTCTAAAACTACATTAATTTAGACAATTTCAGCTACAATAACTCATAAAATACATCTATTCCTAGATTTGAACCCAGGCCTTTTGGCTTCCAAGAACAAGTGTTCAGAACAAGGATATTGGCTCATTAACATTGAATCCATAGGCACAGTTATGTTTTTGTTAATTAAATAATAATTTTCTTTGTTAAAATGTATGAGATAGTCCAGTGAAACCATGTTTACAATTTAAATTGTGAACTCCTCCAATAAAAAACCATTGTAAGGTCTTTTATTTAGATTATCCTGGTCTATGATATATTTTCTAGGAGAATCAGGATATCCTTTGAATAGTCCCCACACCATATTAAAGAATCAAAATTTTTTCCACATAAGTAAAATTGAAAACCATGAAGATGAGTAGAAATTAATAAAAAAAATAAAAAAAATATATTCATAGAATCCATATCATCTCATGATCATCATGAAGTAATTCTAGTCCATTATATCAGATTCCACATCAAAGTTTATTTTCACCATAATTTGTTCCTAAAATCTATTCAATTGAGATCATATATCATTTAATATGATAATACTATGGACCCTTTAATAATTATACCTATCATAAATCAATGATTTTCACTTGATATCAATTTTCTATGAAATTGATAGAGTTTTTTTCAATAATATGCTATAATTTTATAGTATAATTTCAGAAACTAAAATCCTAGAATTGATTAAAAGAAATCGATTGTTTAACCTCTAGAATTTGGATGATATTTGAGTCACATATAACTCTATCAATCCTTACCCCAAGGGAAAATTATACAAAACATCATAGTGATCCATTGGATGACCCATCATGCTATAATATTAAATGATCCTAGAAAATATCAGGGTGAGGGGAACATTTTTAGTTAAGGCAGTGATAACATCTTTAATTTCAACCTCCTCAATAATCATTATTATAAAATAATTGTCCTGATCCTCCATAGAACATGTAATTTTGTAGTTATTGGACTCATTAGTATCTACCCTTGGTTATTCCCATCCTTTTTCAATCTCAAGGCTACAAGTAAATTTTTTAAATGACTAGGAACAAGAAACCTAGCAATATCTACATCAATTTTATGTGACGCATCATTGAGAAACATGTTTATTTAACTTATAAACTTATTCTATTTAATACATACTTGGAAGAAATAATTATTTCTATCTTCTCATCCCCTACTCATAGATATGTATGTATCAATAGAATTTTTCTCCACCTCTAATAATTTCCATACTAGAAGTTTTTATCTATTAGATAAAAGATAAAAGTTTCCTTTATACCATTATCCCTGTAGTTGGGATTTAGTCCTATTAATCTCATATTTGAGATCCTCTATAATGGTGTTATAATTAGGACATTTTTTATTCATGAAGGTCCCATTAATATAAGTATTAAACCATAAAAATGTTTTAATTATGAGTTTTAAGTCTAGAATTCTCTCTCTTACATTTTCAAGATCATTACAACTTCGTGTTTTAGTGAATTTGGTCATGAATTTAATATAAAAAACCCGTACATTAAAAACTGCGCACTTATAATTAGTATTTGTTTCCCCAAAATATAAAACCGTTAAAATACATAATGTTTTATATTCATGAATTATATTCATTATTTTCATCCTGACTTCATCTGTTTCCCAACACATCCTTAAAACGTAGAAAATAATATTCGAAAATGTTGTATGAGGACATAAATATAAGTCGGGGACATGTAGAAAGAATTAAAGAAACATGTTAGTCCATGAATAATAATATTTAAAAAAAGATTTATATTGAAATAAAAAATACTTATTAATTACGAAATCAAATTCACAGGCTGGATAGCTTCTTAAATCATTTCCTAATTAATTGTAAAGGGAATGTAAAACTCGTAATCCTTTCATTATGTCCATAAAAAAATTGATGATTATTTTCACAAACTTATACTTCTCACCATTAGAGGTATCCTAAAATTAAATATTAAACACATTCTCTTAATACTACTTTTTAAAATAATAATATTTCAATAAAAAATATAGTAATAATATATAAATAATTTATGTATCTTTCGGAATCATCTTCATATCACTCTTACAATTACTCTTACATAAAAAATATCCTAATAGGTAAAATATGATAAATTGAAGGTGGATTTTTTATAGAATAAAATATCAAATCTTTTATTTGTAATAAAATATCAAAAATAGATTATGGTTGTGGTAATAACCATTGATGTTCATTGAGATAAAGTTGAACATTCCTTTTTTCCATTTTTTTTAAAAATTGATTTGTTTAAAATATATAATAATATTATTTCTGAAAACCTTTGAATTGAAGTAAAAAATAATATAAGGTATCCTTTATAATTAATTTATATCTTTATAAAATCATCAATAAAATTAGTTCATAAATATTGACCTAAAATAAAATTGATTTAGAAAATAATTCATTAAAATGTTTAAAACATTTTTTATGGAATAGTTTCCCCTTCCGCTTGCTTGACTCATCACATATGTTATTTATCATCAAAAATAATAAAATTATGTTATTTATATACTTAATTAAGAACTATATTCATGTTTCTATTTTTTGTATTTATTTATTAACATGTTATATGCAATTACATTATCAATTATGTTAACATAAATTGTTTGGATGATATTCAGCTCATATTTCAAAATTGACTCTGGTATGTTGAAAATTGTCAAATAAAGAATTATTCCATCATATCAAAAATAATAACCATGAAAAAATAATAATAATTATAGATACATTATACATTTAAAACCAACCATGAAATGTGATATTTAAAAATTAACTACATTTCAATCATGGATATGATATTCCATATATATGCATTAGTAATGTTTCCATTATTCAAAGTAAATAAGAGAAATAAAGAAAGCGTTGTTCAAATTTTTTTAATGATAATTATATAATAAATATCATATTATATTTTTAAATACTCATATTTATACCATCCATGAGATATGGTGATGGAAGATAAATCACATAGCTTTGGGGAGGATGGAATCCACAAGTACACATGAATTATGTAATCATTTTTCAATGAATAGAAATGTAAACTAAATAAGTAATATATTATCATTAAATAAGGATGATTATTTCATGAATATAATATTCATATATTAAATCCATCGTTATAACCAATTGTGAGAGGAGTTTTTGGAAATTAAATTACATCGATTCATGAAGCGACAATCAACTGTAGACACAAACAATGGTTTAATACCCTATTTGATATAAGAGGATATGGATAAAGGTTATTCCATTAACATAACTACATATAAATATATGAAAGATAATTTTTTATAATTTCATATTGTTTGATAAATATTTGTAGGAGATATAAGAAAACATAATACTAAAATATCTAGCTAAAGGTTATACCTCTTCTCCAAAAAACACCCTCTACTTTACACGTTAATCCCTCTAAGGTTGTTATTTATTATAACGACCCACATATTCTATAAAGGTAATGATCTATTATTATTCAATATGAATAGAATAAATAGTTCTAAAAATGATTTTTAATTTATTTAAGGAGGTCATGAGAGCATCCATGGCTCATTTGGAGACGAGAGCTCCATAATGGGGAAAACCAACTCGACCACATGGTTTTTCTACTACCATGTGACCTAGGCTGAACAACCATGTAGCCAGTTGCTGGTATAGAACAAGTCCATTATACATGGTTTGCACAAGGTTAGTCAAACTATTCACCTAATAATGTGGGGTTACATTCTATATAGATAGTCATTTGTGGGTTGCGCATGGTTTGACTAACAGCATGCCTAAACTATATGCCCCTAATTTTGGTTTGAATTCAAAAGTTTACCCCTCATTAAATTTTATACCTATTTTTTTATTTCTAATTCTATTGGTTGTGATTAGTTTACTCCTCTAATATAACTCAATTTCCCTCAATAGAGGTTCATATATCACTCCTTTGCCCGATAACCAATTTGGGATCTGAAGGAAGCTTTTGACTCCCCAAAGTAAGGCAAACCCGATTCATACTTCATATCACTATATTACATTGAATTAATTATGCTATTTTGGTGCAAGATATTTTTCCCAATTTTTAGGGAATTGGAAAATTTCGTATATTTCTACTAACCTACTTTGAATCTAAGGCTGATATCGAGTAATGAATCATCAAAAACCCTATGGAATGTAGTCTCATTGACCACCCTTTGATCTTTGGATGTTTCCTAATTATGTAATCATGTCATATACCACAATTTACCAAGAATATCTTTTATATTGACTCCTTCATTTAGAATTTCTCATTTAATCCTAATATGCACATGTTCATCCCCATTTTTGTAGACCATAGGTTGTATACACCATATACAGTAAACCCACGGTGTGCCAAGTGAAAATGAACATTTTTTTCAATAAGATTAAATTACTACAATGTCTAATTGGCTTACAACACGGATTATATATTTAATTTCTTTTGATAAATGAGTGTTAAATGGTTCCCAAATAACCCCTTAGAGGTTTAGCCCTCTTCTGGTTTGAATTTACAAAGTATGAATTTGACTTCTTTCACATGTCACCTCCCAATTGACCCTTTAGGCCTTATAACTGAATTTTTTATGTTTTAGTAAATTGAATTGGTTCGTTTAAATGGAATGGATAATTCATGGTAGGTTTAATTTCATAAAAGAATCAATTTAAGGTAAATTGAGTGACCATGAGGGATAGAAAGGCCATTCCACTAATTTATATTTATATTAACTCTTATTGAGAATGAATGTTATTTTATTGTAACTGAACATGGATAGTTAAATGAAAAATGGGTTTTTAATTTTGTATAAATTTATAAATGATTATAGATATTCTATATGTATTTGGTCTTACTGAAAGAAATGGATGGGATGTAATTCCCCATTCTAGTTACGATTATATTACAATTTTATAGAGGACGTGTTCCATGGTATCCGGTGGTGATCCAGGATGGAAACCACACTCCCTTACACCAGGGGTTGACTGTGACATCATTTTCCAGTGATACTATATGGGAATTGGGATTTATGTGGTGTGTTCCTTGATTAGAGTGTTTCCATGATAGCTCACTAGCCATCCTAAGTGTTGTTTCATGATGTATCTCACTATTATTGAGATGTAGCGAATGTAACCTATTTCATACTCTTATAGGATCATTGTAATGGTAATGGATGTATGAGTTACACCCTAGTCTATCCATTACTAGTATTTTAGGTATATAGCCAATTATAGTCTAACTTTAATGGTTCTTAGAGGTGGATGAAATATATTATATATATATATATATATTACTAATATATATGTATTAACTGTCAAACTTTTATTCCATCAATGATTAAAATTAGGTAGACGGACCAGATGTCCTATAGGAACACAAGAAGTCTTGTTATTTAGTTTATCATTGTTTTACTATTATTCTCTTCCTTTCACACTATTTAGTTAGGTTCACTTCTTAGATTACATGTAGACACCATTGGTGGTGACCTGTTAGGATTTTTATCTCACACTCTACTAGGTATACCTTTGGAACCTGAGAATGTTATCATTTTTATGGTATTGAAAAGTGAATAGGCCCTGATATTGGTTATTGATTTTCTAGCTCAATTAGAGCATAGATTAGAGGACCAAGCATAGGCTCGAAATGCTTGGATAAGTTTTTGTTCTTTTCTTATTTTTTCTATTGAATAGAATGATTTTTTATTCCTATCGAATTTATATATTATAGAATTCCATGAATTCAGGAATCATAAACTTCTTATAGTGGATTTTGATATTATTATCATTTGTTCAGTTTATTATCTTCCACTACTTACTTCTATAGTTATCTGTTTATGCTTCCTCATTAGATTATTTATTATTAATGTTTATATTATGATTTATCTATTGATTAAATATATTTTTACCTGTTATTCCACTCTGATATGTGGGTATATTCTCTCCACTATAAAACCATTACACTCTCACTTATTGTCGCTAGGTTCTAGCACATGGGGAGGCATGATTGATGTAAGGTGACCCCTGGCTCAGGACATTGGTTAAGTGGATCCTAGGTTGGGATGTTACAAAGTGACATTAGAGTTTTTTGATTCTTGACAAATTATTTTTATAAAATAGATTGTGGATTTCGAATTTTTGAAACTCTGTAATAAGCCATGTTTGGGCATCATGAACCCTTGTTCGTGGTAAAGGCCTAGTTTCCTGAGTTGTATTTTTTTCTTATTTTTCCCGTTATTTTTTATATGACTTCACCATTATTTTATGTAATTAATTTATGATATAATTTAAAATGGTATAATTTAAATTATATTTCTTTTTCCTAGGACCTATGATATGTTGGTAAGGAGAATTATTACATGCTTAATTAGAAGGCACACTTGGAAAAATATTCCATTTATATTTTCATGCCTTGTTTAGTTTTATCATGCATTTTCTTATTGAATATTTATAGTGACTTGTATATGTAATAAATTGTTCTGAAAATTATAATGGGTTTTGGGAAACATAATTAATTTTTAAAGTGCCTTCTTTAACCTAAACTAGTTTTCCTGAATATATTAATGAAGAAACCATAAGCATTCAATTTGGGATTGTTGAGCAATAGACCAACCATCGCATGAGCTAGAATGTGTTATGGTGTGGGTTATGTGGATACCATTTTTGGTTTATAAGGATTATAGACCCTTAGATATTGCATATAAAAATAAATTTCATTCAACAATCTAAAATTGTTGAATATTTGAAAATCATAATTTCAAAATGAATATAATTCCCAATTTGTAATAGAGCTCTTATATATATTTAAAATATAATTACTTTGACCCAAACCCAGCATTAGTAGGGGTAGTGGGTGTATCTTGTGTTCTTATGGTCATTTATATCATCTAGACCTAGATTTTGAGCATTAAGGTAGGTGTAATCATATCTATATGAAGGATTTACACCAGTCATAGTTTCCTATCTATTATAGTTATACTTTAGTAAATCTCTTATGAGGTGTTCATTTGGAATTAAAGCATTATGTCACCATAAATTCCTCTGATCGCATGTTCAGAAGGCAGTGACACCCACATAACCAAGGGGGTGGTCCTTTAGCTTCTAGTGATTTCTCCTTTAGATCCACATGTGTCTCCTCTTTATATTCCATATTTTGGTGTTGATGCCCAATTTCAATATGTGTTTCTACATATTCTACAATTTAGGCACTGTGTAGTTTGACATGCCCCTAGTATAGCAGAGTTGACTCACAAGATTCAATATTAGAATTATCCTACCAATTATGGGACTTCTAGACCTCATTTTGTAGAGTCTTAGCTCAAAACTCCATGTCTATATTCGACCACCCTAAGACACCACCAGAGCAGAGGGAAAATCTAGTCGATTATATGCTTTGTGATTTATCAATGAAGTGGTGGGATGTTATCATCCAAGGATATTGGTATAGATATATGGCCTGATATGACTTCTAAATGATCTATTATGACTATTTAATTCCCTAGACTTTGAGAGATGATTGAGCAAGAGAGTTCAAGAAACTGAAGTAGGGATGCGTGTCAGTTATGGAATGCACTTCTTATTTCACAGAACTGTAGTTGTTCTCTCCTAATCTCATTGATAATGATATTATGTCCTCTGGGAAATTAGATTATAGTATGTTTTATACGATTTGGTCATATTTCAATGTGATTCATTTGATGGCCATTTGTGAAAACATCCAATTTTATTTTATTAAACGACAAAATTTGAGGGATGCAGAAAGTGTGAGTCAGGGTGGTTTGACACCTAGAGTTATCAGTGGTTCTTCATTTGGGTGAAAGAGGAGATTTGAGGATACTCATGAAGGTTTTAGTCGTTAGGATACTCATTCAGATATATTTCTTATCATTCAATAATGTGAGAAGCTATGAAACATCAAGTCGGTAAACGAGATCCAGTCGGGTGCAGAGGCTATGTAAGGATGGGCCATATTGGACATTTCTGTAGAACATTCCCTCTAGATCCTAGTGAGTGGGTATCTTCACCTCCTCATTGGTCAAGAATGAGGCCAGTAGGACAACACTTGGTAGGATGTTAGAATACAATTGACTATTTAGGTTGAGCTGGTGGTTGAAGAATAGGAAATCACATATATGATTATCTGTGCCAACAGAACATACTTGATCGGGTAACTCATGAAGTGATTTCGGGCTATGGTATATGCTAGTTACATAACATCCATAATATGAAAAAGGAGAAGAGCATTGAACCTTCTAGTATACAATATAATATTATATTATCCTCTAATTTAGTGTCTAATTTTTTTGAAATAGGCACATATAACTCCTTTATATATGAGGGTATTATGTAAAGTATGAGCCTCAATATTGATCACTTTCATGGAATTTTGGTGACAAATACATTGTTAGGTATCTGTTCAATGGGTGTTTCTTATTTTAGTGATTTTACCCTTGAGATAAGTAGTTACCTTTTCACATGGAATCCATACCTCCTTAACATTATAGGTTTTGATGTAATCATCAAGATAGATTGGTTAGTTCCTGATTGACCAAACATTGACTGCTATCATTGAAGGGTGACATTTACATCATGATAGGGTAGTAAAAACATGTATAAGGGTGAATGGGATATCAATGAAAGAAGAATAAGAACCGAGCAGTAGAGGCTAGGTAGTTTTATTGCTCAAATTTCCATTATTTTTCTCGATGACTAGGGGCCACAACCCACTCTATTTCATCATATAGAATAAAAAATCAAGGATTCCTTTTTTGATAAATTATCTGGTCTACCATCTATTCGACAGGTAAAAATTACTATTTATATATCACTAAGAGAAACACCAATGACCATTTCACCTTATTGGATGAAACCTATAGAGAATATAGAGTTGAAGAAATAGTTAGTGGATCGAGTGGTTAGAGGTTTCACATACCCCATAACATCTCCAAAGGGTTCATCGGTATTCTGGTCCAAGGTGGATGTGACCCTTAGGATCTATGTGGATCACTATTAGTTGAATATGAACATGATCAAGAATCAATATCTATTTCCTAGAATATATGACCTCTTTGATCAACATCAAGGGGAAAATGTGTTTTCAAAGATAGATTTGAGGTTGGTCTATCATCACGTGATTGTTAGGTTTTTAAACATACCTTACACATATTTCAGAAGTAGGTATGTTCTATATTATTACTTCATCATGTTTTTTAGACTCACATAAGAACATGTTGTAATCATGGATTTAATGAAATGGGTGTTCCACCTATATTTGGATTCATTTATGGATGTCTTTTTTGATGATATCTTAGTATATTCATGCTCAGAAAAAAACCATCCCAAACATATTATGATCATACTGAATGCATTGAGAAATTATTAGCACTATGATAAGCTCCTTAAATGTCAGTTTTGATTGAAAATGTCAACTTCTTGGGTCACATAATCTATGAGTCAAGAGATTCAGTAGACCTAGATAAATTGAGATCTATAGATTCATGGGAGCAGACCAAGAATGTCTTTGAAATTCATAGTTTCTTTGGGATATTTTGATATTAAAGTTATTTCATCTAGGATTTATTATTTCTTGTAGTTATTCTAATGGGATTGACAAAGAGGGGTGTGAAATGTTTTGTTCAGAATCTTTTAAGGCATCCCTTCATGAGTTTAAGGGTTGATTGATTTCAATGGTGATACTGATTCTTCCAAATCTAAAAAAAACTTTACTTCATATTATGATGAATCATGTATCAGGATTTGATTTTTTATGTAAGATGTGTGAGTCATCATGTAAGGGTCTTTTCAGTTAATGAATCATGAGTGTAATTACCAGACACATGAACTCGAGCTTGTTGTTGTTGTTCATGCCTTATGCGGTTGGAGAAACAATATACTATGCGACCCGTTTTTTCATTCACTAATTACAAAAGCCTCAAATAAATCTTCACATAACATGATATTAATCTAAAGTAGTGTATGTGGGTTGAGTACCTAAAATAATTTTATTTTGATATTTCTTACATGCCTAGAAAGTGAAATTCTCTAGGAAATTCTCGTAGATGAAATACTCAAACACTGGTGGTTCAGGATTCCATTAGTGAATGAAAATGTATATACCTATTCATAGAGGTGAATACGGAGGTTTTGTAGGACCATGGGCATGAATGGTTCCTTGGATACATTAGAGAGAAGATAATATGGGAATTACACACCTCATTATGAGAGTTTCACCCCAGTGTCACCAAAATATTTTGAGATCATTATTGCCTGTATTGGTGGCCTAGTATTATCATAACATTTAAATATTCTTCACTTGGGGTTCCACCTATCAGTATGTGAAGGTGGAACATCAGTGATCGATAGGTAATTTTCATCCATGGTCCATTACTATGTGAAAATGGGATGATGTTTCAATTGAATTCATGACTTTTTAACTATATCACCTCGAGGAAATGATACAATGTGGGTTGTCGTTGATCATCTGAAAAAGGTTACACACTTCTTATATATGTGAGAGACCATTTTGGAAGATGTGCTAGGAATTATAAACATTATAAAAGTTATATATCTTCATGGGGATCCATGTTCTATCATTTATTATTAATACAATCATTTAAATTCATGTTTTTGGCATGGTTTTTAGAAGGACTTTGGTATACAGGTGCTTATGAGCATGACTTATCACTCTCACACCAATAAAATGGTGGAGAATACTATTTAGGTTTTAGTGAAATTTCTCCAGAGATGATTCCTTGACATTGGGGGATCCTAGGAGAAAAATATTCACCTCGTCAATTTTTATTATAATAACAAATTTCTAGATACTATTGAGATTTATCACTACATGTCATTATGTGGTAGGCACTAGTGATCACCTATGAACTGGATAGAGGTAGTGAAAGCAACTGTACTTGGACAACGTCTTGTTCCTGAGACTAAAAAATATTTCCTACTGATCTGGAAGTGCAAGTTGATTTCTTAGTCAAGACATCAGTCTTATTTCAGCAGACACCAACTCCCTATCAAGTTAGAGGTCAAAGATAGAGTCATGAAGGTGTCACCCAGGTTTGGTCAGTGAAGTATTTAGAAGTTGGGTAAGATCTCACTGAGTTTCATTAGAACCATTGAGGTTGTGAAACAGGTCAAACCAGTGTCCTACGAGTTGGAACTTACTCATAGATACTGGTCTCTACATGATGTCTCTCATGTATCACGATTTCACTGCTACTATCTCGTATCATCACATTACATTCAACCTCATGAGGTAAAATTGCATATAGATGCTTCCTTGATGGAGTATCCAGTGTTTATAGTGGATCAGAGAATGATGAAACACCGAGGAAAGTTCGTTTGTTTATTATGTTTGAGATGGAAGAATGATCAAGTACAGAATTCAACATAGGAATCGTAAGCTAATATAAATTCTAAATTTCCATAACTCATTCTTGACTACACCTCTTTACCCAAGGAATGCCACACAAGGACAGGTTTCTTTAAATAGGGGAGGTTGTAACAACCTTTCATTTTAATTGAGGTATGGATAATTAGTTTTTCAATTTGAAAAACATAAAAGGCCCCAACAAATAGGTATTATCAATAAAACACGTTCACAAGTGTGTCGAAGTCTCATTCAGAGCATGAAGGTCTAAAATGGAAAAGAACTAGGATGTATCGTCTTTCTACAACCGTGGGACCTAGGGTGCCCAACCGGGCGGCCAATTTAATATATAGTATAGATCCATTCTACACCATTTGCACAAGGTTAGTCAAATCATGTGTTTAACTGTGTAGGTATCTCTTCTATATGAGAAATCATGCATGGGTTTCTCACAATTTTCCAAAATGATCAACTAAATTGTTCTCCCCCTTGTTTTGGGTTAAATTTACAAGATTAACCCTTTTTAATTTCTATACCCTTTTCATTTTTTAATTTATTCATCCATTGACTTTGAAGGGTTGCCTCCTCCCAGAGATTTCAAAATACCTTAAGCTATGATCATCTATAAACTCTTCATTTGGTAACCAATTCAATATCTGATGGAATGTTGGACTCTTAAATGTAAGGGTAACCATACTCAAACTTCTTATATCATTACTCCTTTTAATGTGTTTGTCTATTTTGGTGAAAGATATTTTACCCTATTTTCAGGGAATTGTACCATTTTTTATATTTTTTCCAAACTACATTGAATCTGAGGTTGATATCGAACTGTATGTCATCTACAGACCTATGGTAGGAGGTCTTGTTGTTTTCCCTTCGAGTTATGGATGTTGTTTTATTATTATATCATGTAATATGTATCTATTTTATAAGGAGATTATTTACATTGATTCTATCATATAAAATTAACCATTTCATCCTAATATGCACTTATTGATCCTTTTTTGTAGATCATTGGTTATAAACACCATATATGTTGACCCTATGTGCGTAGCAAGAGAAAATGACCATTTTCTCAATTAGATTAAATGCTCAAAATGATTAATTTTTTTCTATCTTCGGTTGTAAATTAAATTTCCATTGATAAATGAGTGATAAATGGTACTAAAGAACCCCTTAGGTGCTTTTCTGTCTTAATATTGGAATTTCCAAAGTATTATTTTTACTTGTTTCCTATCTCACCTCCCAATTGAACCATTGACCCTTATACATGCATTTTTCAAGTTTTGGTAAATTTAATGTGTTGGGTTAAATGAAATGGATAATTCATAATGGGCTTCCTTTCTAAAATAAATCAATTGAATATAAATGTGTGACCCCAGGGGATGGTAAGGCCATTTTCCCTGTTTATATTTGTACGAATGCTCATTGAGAATGACAAGGATTTTATTGTAATTGAACTAGGGTAATGACTTGAATAAGAGGTTATACCTTATATATTAAATAATAAATTTTTATGTATCTTATATATATCTGTGGGATTAGTGAATCAAATGGATGGGTGGTAATTCCCCATGCTGGTTATGATTATAATATGCCTTTATAGAGGCTCTGTATGATGGTAAGGGGTGTTGATCATGGATTAAAATAACATCCCATATAATTGGTGTTGATCACGACTTCTCAAGATAATGATAATATATGGGTTTTGGGATTTACATGCAACATTGAATTATTCAAGTGTTTCTATAGAAGCTCACTCAACATACTGATTATTGTTGCATAATGTATCTAACTCTTCTTGGTATGTAGGGAACATACCATATTTCATGAGATTATAGGCTCGTTGGACTCATAATGGATGTTTGAGTTACACCCTAGTCTATCCAACACTAGTATTCGAGGAATATAGCCCCTTACATGCATATGTACCTAGTTCAAATATGTGGATGAAATATACATTTATACTATATATATATATATTACTACAATATATATACTCACTATTCAAACTCTTATTCTATCCATGAGATGAAGAAAGTAGAGCCACCAAATGTCTTATGTGAACTTGAGCAAACTGGTTATTTATTTCATAAATTTTTTACTATTCTGCTTATACTTGTACAATATTTAGTTATGAGCACTACTAAGATTACATGTAGGCATCATTGGTGGTGGGCTATTGGCAATTTTATCTCAGACCCTACACAAGATGACTTTGGTACAAAATAAGACTATCTTTCAGTAGGTATTAATAAGGGGAAACTCCCCGCTATAGGTTATTTATAATATTACCTAGTTAGAGCATAATTGTAGAGGACTGAGCATTGTCTTGGAATGCTTGGAGAATTTTTTTTGTTTTTTATATTTAATAGAATTAATGTATCTTTTTGTTTCCTTTATGTTTTATATAATTCCATGCATCAATGTAGTAGACACTAACATAAAAGATTTTCATATTATTATCAGTCGTTCAGTTGATTATCTTTTGTTTCTAATTTGTTTTGTTATCTATTTATGTTCATGTATTAGTTTATTGAGTTTAACTGCTTATATTATGGTTACACTGCTGATTGTATTTGTATGTATCTATTATTCCACTATAATATACCGGTATATTATTCACAATATACCATTTTTACACTCTCACCACTATTTGGAATCCTCTGGCATACGAGGAGGCCAGTATGAGGACATGCGACCCACCGGCTCCTGGGATGAGTATAGTGGATCCTGATTCAAGACATTAAATTCCATTAATAAAGACCGATAGGATTTCAGTAAGGATTTTTGGAAGGTAATTGGGTATAGATTGGAAAATATAGAGTTTTGAAATGTTGTAAGGAATAAAGGTGATGTGGTTTAGTTTTATTAGTGAGGGGAATGGAAAAATAGGAATTACAAAAAAATATTAAATAATATATATATCGTGATCATTTAAATCGGAACATCGTAACCCAAAACTGAAAAATAAAATTAAAATGGTTTGAAATAATATTATAAAATCTCATTTATACAAGTGTTAGATACATTTTATTCCTAATCTCTTAGTCAAGACACTTTAAAGTCATTTTAATATTAACCATGATAACATAATATTTTACCTTGATATTATAATTATAAGAAAACAACTAAATTGGAAATTATTTTTTTCAGAAATTACTACTACAAATTTTGAATCTGTTTTATAAATTTCTATTTCTATTTTTGTACCAAATTACCTTTAATATAACAACACCAAACAAATGAATAATAGTTTTTTGAAAATAACCAATTTTTGAGAAGAATCATTTTCCATTGAAATAATGAAATAAATTGGATTCCATTAAATTTTTCCTTAAATAAATATTTTTGTTTTAAGAAATTTTTAGTGGTATAAATTATAACGGAATATTCCAACTTTTCCATTAAATAAAAAATAACCAAAATGTGTTTTAATTTAAATAAAATAAAATATTTCTTCTCAAAAGTCAACCATGTGTTCCAAAATTCAAAATAATATTTTAAAATAAACAATTTAACTTCCTAAATAGATATTTGGTTGAAAAATACTAATACAATAGGACAATGGTGGGTGTTTAGGTAATTATTTCCAATATCACTTTAGTTTATCCCCTAAAAACATTTCTTTACTTTATCCATTGTGAGAGATAATTATTGTTTTTACTCTTCCTTATAACCAAAAATTAATTTAACGATATTAAATTATATTTATTGTCCTAGTTTAAAATAAAAAATATTTTTATATAAAATTGACGCCATATATGCTGTATAATTTAATTTAAATTATACCAAAAAACAAAATGAAAAGCCATATCAGGAAAATTATTTTTTATGTATAAAAATGGTTTTATAAAAAATTCATGTATGTTAGTGAATAAATTGAAATTAATTACATTATTTTTATGGTAAATTAAATATTTATAAAGTAAAATAAATCCAAAATTAAATTTTAAATTTTAAATACTTGACCAAAAAGAATTTAATACAAATCTATATTTTACAATATGACCTAAAAATAAATCATTTAAAAAATACACCCTAAGATAACCTTGATATTATGATATAGAAAAATATATGATTTTCTAAAACGTAAAATTTCTAAAATTATCATATATTAATTATAATATTCTATCATTATAAAAATAAATATCATTTTTATAAAAAACTTATTTTTGAATCATTAAATGAATTTTATGAAAATTGATTACTTATTTACTAAAAATTATTCAATTATTAATTATTTATTTATTAATTTATATACATTTTATAATATGGATACTTCTAATAAAGGCTTAAAATTCAAAGACATTTTTATAATGGTAATAAATAATAATATTCTGTGGTTCGTTTAAGATTGCTGATTTTTGTCGTATTTGCTCTCATATAAAGTGATATTTACAAATCTAATGGCGTTTAATCATACCCCATTTAAAAAATTATTTCTGCACAATTTTAACCTATTATTAGTAATTTAGAGTTTAAAATTTTAAAATAACATTTTTGGAAACCAACTCTATAAAAACAATTAATAAAAATTTATTAAATAAATGATGGAAACGGAAATATAAAGTTCATTGGAAATAAAACAAAACATAGTTTCAAAATAGGTAAATATTAGAATTAATTGAAAATATATACATAGAGAATTAAAGTATTTTTTAAATAATGTAGTGGAGTGACACCTAAACATAATCACAATAAAATTAATGATGATGATAAATTTAATGATCACAAAAACCATAAACTGATGAGTTGTGAAAAAGACCATCAATTACTCAAAAATAAAATAAATAGTATAAAATTTTGGTTTTAAGATAATTTTCCTATTGTTCATGAATTAATTTACCATGTATTTTAATAACATAAGGGAATATATTTACTTGAAAATTACAGTTTCATATTTTATTCAATTTCAATAACAATGTCATTTTTTTTCTTTAAATTTTGAGTATTGAAGATGAGTTTTTCATTCCTGAAGAACTAATATAATACTCAACTGATAAAAGAATCCTTAAAAGGATAAAAACTTATTCCTCTTAAATTTATACATTTACAAAAAACAAAATGGTTAGCGCTCAATAAGATAATATTCAAAACGAAGAAATTCAACATTAATCTTAAAAGACTCAATAATAGCACCATAAGTTAAATTTCAATCCTTCCATATATAAATCATTAAAATAATCCATGTTCGAAACAAAAAATCATAAGGACTTGATCACATAATCTTATGATATAAATTAAATATTTATCCAAAAAAATAGTCACTAAAAATTTCATATAACCAAAAGTGTATATGATCGAATCATATAATCATCCAAATATACTAATCATTTCAATAAATAACCTAAAACACACTAAATCTAGAAAATTGAAACATATTATTTAAAAATATAATTCAAACATTATTCCAAAAATAAAATCTCATATTATCTTATAATATTCTATTTATACTAATCGTATAATGTTCCCCAAATATATAATGATATTATTTTAAAATATCATTAATATTATAAGCACAAAATCACTTTTAAACCCCACTGTTATCTATATGATAAAACATAAGATACCAAATTTAAATTATATATAATTTGGTCTATATAAAAAACAATATAAAACCTAAAATCTATCAATACTTTTAAACGAATGTCCATAAAAATTATAGGAATTATTCCTTAATTAAAAATTTGACTTGTAATAAATAAGGGTTACAAATACCTCCAACATCATTATTAATTCAATAAATGTCTCCCAATATATTCCCATTACATAAAAAATAAAAACGGGTATCTATAAAATAACAATTATGATAATCCATAGAATTTTCAACCCGTAACACATTTGGGTTATTCCATATCTCTATGGATTATCATAGGCCTCCATAGATTATATTATCTCATTATTAATAGTGGTTTATAAATAGAATTTGAATTAACCAATGCATTATCCATTGGGAGTGTCTATCTAGGTGTGAATTCTTATGCCCACTCGTTATGCACCAATTATAATTGAGTTAATACCCAATCTCCCCATTTTAGATTTGTTACCCCTAAGTACATATTTCCCATAACCGCTTCAACATTAGAGTACCCAGGCATGTATATCATTTCTAAAGAACCATACAATATCAACGTTACCAAAAAGTTTTAATTATATATGTATCTTATACATTTGAACTTTTTTTTATAAAATGTCCTTAATTTTATTCCATAATGTAATCTAAACCCTTACAATAATATAAAATATAAGAACCTTGTAATAAATATTATATAATGTTTCTTATTAAGTATTAAAATCACTCTCTTACATTTTAATTATCATTACGATTTAGGGTTTTATAAAATTTGACCATAAATATCATATAAAAAACCCATACATTTAAAAGTGGACACTTCCACTCTGTATATATTTTTCAATAATAAAAAAATTAAAATACAATAAGTTTTATTTTCATGAAATGCCTTCAAAAATTTCATCTTGACGTCGACCTTATCAATACAAATCATTAAAAACCTATGGAAAATATTTAATAACATTTGAAGAGCATAAAAATAATAGTATGTGATACATTAAAATAAGGGAATAAACCAATTATTACATGAATACTCATAAATAATTTCCATTTTCAGAATAAACATTGGTCTCAAAATAAACATTTTCTTTCCTAATAAGTCAAATTCACTACTTATTCATTAAAAATTCGTAATAAATCACAAAGGAAAAATATAAAACATTTAAATATTACATTAAAATCATTAAAAACTCTTGAAAATTATTTCAAAAAGATATATATTTTACCCTTGTGAAGTAAAATAAACTTCCATTTGATCTTAATTTCATTTGATTAAATTTTCAAATAAAAATAATTATGCAAAAAAACACTTGAATCAAGGATAATTCATGTATGTATCATGGGACATCATATTAAAATAATTATTACAATCACTCTTACAAATGGAATATAATTATTAGTAAATTTTAATTATAACTTAGGTGAAACATAATAGGATAACAACATCCCTTTACTCAATTCATTAGAGAGATATATCAGGATCACCCATGTTTATAAGAAATATAATGTTTACCCATCATCATGACCTATATCAAGATCACTAAATGAAATAAAAAATTCATGAATCATAACTCAATAATAACATATCAAAGCATTAATTTTAATCATTATAGTCATAAAAATATTAGTTTTACCCATTATAAAAACATTTCATAATATCTAAATTATGATTCCATTGAAAACCATTTTTAAAATGCCATGAAAAATATGAGGGTTTTCCTATGAAAAAATCATGAATTCATTTAAGGTAATCAAAACATAAAATAGTCATTATGATGTAGGGAAAACCAATTTACACCATATGTGTTAAAAATAAACATTCATTTTTCCTTTTTTTCAAAAAAAATCATTCAAAACTTGTAGAAATATTCCATTTTAAAATATATGAATCAAATTTAAAATAGAAATAATATTTCATTTTTAAATCATTTATTTCCATATAAATACATCAACAGATGTTTTAATTATATGGTAATAGAAGGGAATAACTATTTATATAAATTTCTAAAACATTTAAAAGAAAGTTTTTATGTTAAACTTTCCCTTATACTGAGTCCAAATCATCTTGTCCATTATTTATCATCCTAAATAATAAAATTATGTTAAATATTTACTTTTACGAGAACATTTTTCTGGTATATTATTCATTTTTTTTAATTTATAACCATGTAATATGAAATTACTTAATCAATTAAGTTCACATCATATGTTATGATGATATTCATATCATATACCCAAAATGAATTTTGTATGTTGAATATTTGTCAAAGATGTCATTATCACACAATCTACATAATAATAATTATTTTTACTATTAAATTATTCTTCCAAAACAAAATATTAAATAATGTTTTGAAAAATGAACTATGTTACAGTCATGAATGTTATATATTATAAACATGCTTGAGTAAAACAGTAATTTTTCAAATAGAATGGGGGAAAAATAATTATTAATATTATATTTAAATAATTTTGAACAAATATAAAATATAAAATTTTATTTTTTAATAAACTAATATATTCAAGATGTATGATGCAGTGATTAAAAATGAAACACAACGCTTCGTAGAGGTGGTAAGCCATACACACAGATGATTGACATTATCATTTCTGAATGGATAGAATGGAAATAAAATACATGATATATTATATGTAAATAATTATAATTATTACATTAATATGATATTTATATTTTAAATCCATTATTGTAACCATCTAGTAGGGGCAATGATGGAAAAATAATTACATCAGTTGATGTGGTTGTAGTCCGACGTGCACACAAATGATTGTATCATTCCCTATTTGATAGAATAAGAGATGGATATAGGTTATATCAGTATTATAAAAATACTTTATTATATTAATGATAATAATTTTATTTTTTCATAATGTTTTAAGAACATTTTATGGATGTAGATATATAAATAAAACTAAAACATTCGGTTGAAATCTATACATCTTCTTCGGAAGAGCATATTTTATTTATAGCTTAATCCCGAAAATATTGGAATTATAAAAAAGATTGAACCACTATGATGTGAGGATGTATTATAGTAGAGTATATTGGGAGTTTTTTTTAATATCTAGTTTTAAAATAGATTTAGGAAGAGAGGAGAAAATTTTCCCTTTTATAAGTGAGGGGAAGGAAACACTTCAAATTAAATAAAATATTTAGTATAATATTTATCGTAAGCATGTGAAGTGGTACCAAGGCACCAAATATTAGAATATAATATGTTATTGGTTGAATATAAACTAACAAAATAAATTATTCATTTTTTGAATATATTTAAATCCTAAAATTCAAGTTATACATCTTTGAACATATTTTAACCTTAACCATGATAAATTAACTTTTTGTCCAAGATAACATAACTATAATATCAAAACTAAAGGGGTGATTATAATTTTTTTGGTATAGGATTATTAAAATATTTTAATCTATTTTATCAGGTAAAATTTTTTGTAGTTATAAAAAATTACAATTAATATAATAGAATAGAACACATGGAAGACATTTTTTTATGAAAAGACCCGATTAAAGAAAAAAATAGCCTTACATAGAAATCATGTAAAAATTGTGATTCAAGTTATTTATTAATAAAAATAAATAATTTTTTAGCATTTTTTAATAATATTAAACAGAATGGGATCTCCTATATATTCCATTAATTAGAAATACTCAAAAATAGGTTTTAATCTGAATAAAATATAACATATATTATCAAAAGTCATTATCTGGTAAAATAATTTTAAACAATGTTTTAAAATAAATTATTTAACTCCACAAATAGATATTTTTTTGATATAAAACACATCCAATAGGATAAAATGATTTATTTAGGTAAT
The DNA here is from genome assembly GCA_963277665.1 of Viscum album. Taxonomy (NCBI): domain Eukaryota; kingdom Viridiplantae; phylum Streptophyta; class Magnoliopsida; order Santalales; family Viscaceae; genus Viscum; species Viscum album. Next base: position 827,329,203 of record OY728157.1, read on the forward strand.
TTTAACCCTTAACACTTTAGTTTAACACTCGATAATCCCTTTTCAACCAAAACCATGGTAACATATTTTTATTGTTCGTACTAATAATTATGATAAAAAATTTATCTAATCATATTAAAATATGTCAATATTTATTATTATTAATTTATTATACATTTAATAAAATTTATTTCATGAAATTAATATAATTTAATTTAAGAATAAGCCAAAAAATGAGATAAAAATGGATTTCTAGAAAAAAACATATTTAAGTATACAAATATTTCTATACTAACTTAAAGTATAAAATTTATTAAAATTAAATTTAATGTATTATGTTTAGAAAATGGACGTAATGGAAATTTTAATATAATTGAAAAAATATTGTGACTTTTCAAATACCAAAAAATTATTGGATAATTTTCAATAAAAATAAGTATTTTCACTTTATAATGATAATCAAAATTTTTCAGAAAAAATCATAAAACATACAATGATAATTTTATTATGGTCATTTAAAAAGCTATATTATTTTTTCAAATAATATTTCTAAAATTAATAGATATTATTTATAATATTTTCATAAAAAAATAAATAATAACCAATTTTGAAGAACATGAATTTTTAAAGAAAATACGAACATTAGTAAAAATTAAATGCTCATTTCACAAGAATTTATCAATATATTTTCATCATTTGAGACCTTTATAGATTAATAATTTTTTAATATATATTCATTACCACTAATTTAATTGAAATTTTTAATAGTTTTCAAATAATAATATTCCATTATTCATTTAAGACCGGTGTTGCGTGTCATATAAGCTATTGAACATAGTGTACATTAAAAGTATCAGAGTGTTACAATTAATTTCTCCCATGATAATCTTGAATGAAAAACCCTTAATATCCATTCAGTGGGAATATTGAGATGTATTAAAAATATGTATACAATCATGGTCCAATTTCAACATCGCCGAGAACCAAAAGTTGTAAATACCAACACTCTAGTTTTTATGATAATTCCCTAGTGAGGAATGGTTGGATATGGATTTAGCCTTGTACGTAAAAGTGGGTAAATGATTTAATCCATAATATATTATATAGACACAAATAAAAATGGATCTATTTTATTTAAATCATTTATCAACATCCAAGGATCAAAACTATTCAAATTAAAATTTATTAGATTATTCCAAAAAATAATCCATCGATTTTTATCATTAAAGGAATAAATAATGGTATTAAGGTAATAATATTATCCTATAATATTATTATATTTATTAATAAGATCATAATTATGAATCATAGAAACATTGAAATTAATAAAATTCAAGGATAAGATGATATATTCATTTTTATCCATGTTAATTTTGTTGGTGGAAAAAATATTGAAACACTAGAATAATATATCCATAAAATTTCTATTATCCATCAAAATTTTAGTATCCAAGATACCTGTAAAATAAATTATATTATCTTCTATAGAATTAATAATTTATATTATTTTAAGGTATTATTAAATCATTTGAAACTCTAGCTACTTAAAATTATTGATAAGAAAAATTAACATTTCATCCGCACTATCTCGATCTTCTAGAATTATGATAAACCTCCTATATCTTATCTTGGATTTTAGATACTATATAGGTTAAAAAATAAATTATATATCTTAAGAATTTTTTTCAAAAAAATTCTTTTTAACAAGATTTTAACTAGAAGAAATAATAAAACTAAATTCATCAATCATCAAGGATAAATAACTACTTTATTTTAGAAGTATTTAGATGATTATATATGGTTAATGTTTTCCCTACGTGAGTATTTCATTTGTTTTCAATGGCTCAATATGTCATTTTTGTAGTGATTTCGATGTTTGATGATTCTTAGAAGATTGATACAGTTTCATTATTATATATTATACTTCATTAACAGTATAGATTCTATATAATTCTATAAGAAGATTGTGGTATTTACATGTTTTATAGAAAAGGATTCAGAAGGTTAGATTGAAGAAATCACATAAATATTTTCAAGATACATTGGAATTTATATATAACAGTTTACAGACAATTATTAAATAGTGATTTAATTTTATGGGAAGTGAATACTAGTATACAACATTGATTATGAGATCAGGATAAATAATTCGTAAGATGATATTATCCTCTAGAAAAAATAACCTTCCATAAATATTAGTATATACATTCAATAAGGATCTTACACATGAAGATCATGTTTCTTCTATAATTATAAGAATCGTATACATTCAATATTTTATCTAAAAACATGGATATTCTATGTGAAACCTATATGGTTCTTCCATGAAAAACTGGATCATCCATGAGTGAATATGGATATTTCATTATAACCACACAAATGTTCTGTATGTGGATGAGAATGCCTCGAAGTTGCCTAAAAAGGATATGAGTCTATCTGTGTGATGTCCAAAATTATATATATTCATGTTTGGAACTTACAACACATATATAAATCCACATATCTTGTTCTATAATGAAGTCAAATTCCCTATTTTGGAGAATCCAAATATATATCCAAATCAATCTATTTAAGAAGATATGCATATCTAAATGAAATAGTAATACATATGAAAATCTAGAATTCCCATTTGTGTTTTTGAAATTATAGTAGAATTATACAACATATTCAAATAGTTTTTTGTTGAATAAGTGAAGCACATGAAGGAATACTTCTGTGCAACCTGAGTGAACTACATAGGTGAATTCCTGAAAAGTATGGAAATTAGATAGACATTTGAGAATAAACTATAGAATTATATACATATATACTAGGTAATTTTTTATAATTCTATAATATAAAAAATATGAAGGCCTATTTGGTAGATTATCATCATTCCATGAATGTAGAGATCATGGATTATTTTATAGAATAAAATTTTCAAAAGAATAAATCATGGTAAATAAAAAACTTATAGAAAAAATACATGAAATCCTATGTATGATGTATAATTAAAATTATAAGTATCACAAAAAATCATGAGTACGTTGACTATTCAAAAATCACACTAGAGAATAAAGGCCATGTCTCTAGTGGTTTTGAATAAAAATAATGACTTATATTTCGGATGAAAATTTAATGATAGTTTAAAATAGTGAAATATCCTTGATTGTTGAATTTGATGACTACCACCTATCAAGGAATATAGAGATTATATAATTTAAATGTGATAATATTATCTATAATGATTAATGATAATTATTATTAATTATTACATGAATATAAATTTTTATATATGTGATGAAGAAACAATGTTTGATTCATGAGAATATTATTAAAAATTATTGGGGGAATTTGATACACTTGATATCACGGTGATAAAAATAATATCCAAATACAGGTGTCTAAGAACCCATATATTCAAGGATGCAAAAAATATCCTAATATATTGATATTTAGAAGAAGACACAAGAAAAAAAATGTTGTTTTAGTTATCATGTTTGTACTTGTGAACACCTACTAAAATATTTCCATTTAGTGAAGATCATATTTTCCTTTATATAAAAAATTATTAGGTAGAGGTATAACATATTCCATTACTGGATCATTTTTTGATAAGTAATATCTTTTCCTGTGGAATATTGAATCTATGGAAAAATTTGTAATTTAGATTTTTATATGAATATTTCCAACGTAAAATAATGGGATCATTGTTGAAAAGATTGGACTGACCATGGATATAAACAAATTGTGGTAGATAGTGTAGAATCATTATTGGTGGGGACAATAAACATGGAAAAGAGTATGATTTTAGGATAATCCTTTTAAATATTGTCTATTGAAAACATTCCTTTATCTACTATGCTTGATGTGACGATATGAGAATTAATTGAATGGATCAAGTACATTAACTAGTTAAAGATGATTAATTTAAAAGGTAAATAATTCATAAAAATAATTCCATGGATTCACCCCTCTATGTTGTTCATAAAACTTAGGGAACCTTATTTTTATTAGAGTAGATTCTTTATAAATTTCTAGGAATACATTTTTTTCAGAAATAGAGAATTATAATTTTATGAATAGTCAATGAGTAACAACATTAAATGATACAGACTATCATAAATAGTAGAATAATATTCCTCCTCATATACTTTCAGTAATCTTATTATTAATGTATTCTAATAATACAATATTTCTAATGATTATTGTAGATTCTCCAATAAGTCATGTTGACAAGTTATTTTTTTAGATTTATGGACATTCAAAAAAATTATTACCGATTTATCTATTAGATAAAGTGTTTACCAAATTTATAGGTCTCCTAACTACCAAATATATTTGGTTAAAATTTAGATGCAACTATGAGGGTAATAAAAAATATAAGGAAAAAATTAAAAGTTTGATGGTGCAGCTGAGAAGATATAAAATGGTAAATAATGAGAATATAGACGATGATGTTATAAGGGTAAATCAACTAGTCAGATACATTTCAGTATCTGGATGGAACTGAAGGATATAAAAATGTGAAGAATATTATGTGAAGTTTCTAGGATAGAATTGATCCAGAGTATTTGAATTTATAGGTTATGGAATATTTTAACTTTGATAAAACTCAAAACAACCTTATAGAAAATAAATTTAGTAAGGATATATCTTTCAACAAGAAATTAAATTATGAAATATTCATGGTAGACATAAAAAGGGAATGTCAATGAGAAATAATATAATTAATCATATAATTCAGACGTTGAGTAAATAGATAAATATTTCAAAAAAAAAATTTCAATCAGAGATATTGAATAATTTAATATTTAAATAAAATGGTAATAAATTTTTGAGATATTATAATTTTAATGCTATTGTACATATTATAGAAAACTATTCAAATTATCATATTGAAGAGTCCAAATTAGCTAAGGAGGATGTGAAAGAACAAAATATGAAGAAGGTTAAAAATAAAAAAGATGATTTCATTTTAAAAATAAGAAATTAAATGAGAAATAAGGATCAAGGAAACATAAGTTATTAGTTATATTGTGAGTTAGACTACATTACTCATATTGAAAAATGATCTTATTCATCATGTGTGATGATGATGTTGGTTAAAAGACTAGACATGTGTGGGTGATAAAAGAAAAATTTGAATTCTACATGGGATATATACAATAAATTTAGAAATAATATAATACCAAGGATATAAAAGGCTTCTATGGAAGAATAATATTTCATGAAGGATTTAATATACATGGATGATATTAATAAGAACATGATTAGAGAATATGACCGAAAAACATTACCATAGATATCAAATCAGAATTTGCTGAAAATTATAATGAACTAGCTGAGACACAATCCATATGTCTCAATGTACAACATTATTTAAATAAGGCTAGAGAGTAATTCATTATTTTTATAATGGTAAATAGATAATCTTCTCAGACTAGTGGGTATAAGTGTTCACACGAACAAGATAAATCATCACTTAATCTATTTTCAAATTGAAATGAATTAAATATCAATGAAGTTGTAAAAATAATACCTGGGGATGTTTGGAAAAATGAAATTGAGATCTGCTCTACCATATCAAAATAAGGGAATAATATAAAAATAAGGCCCCAACCTATAAGAAAATTAACTCTAAATTTACATTATATCAACAAAATTAATTTTTTTTGAAACTTTCTTATGATAATGGAAGATCTAATATGAGATGTTATTGAAGGCTTGATAGAAACTATATAAACAAAGTGTATTATTACTTGTTAAATTTACCTTTTAAGGGATACATGGATAAATCAATGGGGGAGTTATAGTGAGAATCTAAAGACAAAATCTTAATGAAGAAAACCTATAATTTTATCATCACCATTGGATTGTACAAAAAATTATTTCAAATTCTCTTATAAGTTTGAATCAGATACTATTTATAAAGTCACAGGGATGAGGTATATCTAAAAAGGATGGGAGGATAGGTTTTCATTACTATTAATGTGAAGTTATTTATAATAAAAAATAGTATTAATTTATGTGAATATTTAAATAAGACTGAGATATTATGAATGGTGTGCCTATTTTTTAGCCAAATCAATTGAAATTTTCTAAACAATCAAAGTAATTTGAATTTTTTTTCAAACTTAAAGGAAATACATAAACTATTAATAATAATGTGAAAATTATGAGATTTTATATACAACTATAAAATTTATTATTTAGAATAATGAGGTATAAATGTCTATTCCATATATAGAATAATTTTAGTGGAATGACAAAAATAATCAATCAAATGAGACTAAAAATAGAAATAAGAGTCCAAATAAATGATACCATGCTAATATTAAACTAATATAATGACATAGGCTGATAGAAATCTCTCTGACTACATGTTGTTTTTGATATATTAAAAGGTCCCTCTTTATTCCCTATTATTTTATATGTTTGGAAGAGATATAAAAAGAATTTAAGGAAAAACACAAGGTTTGTACACTGTATAAAATAATGAAGATGAGAGATTCACAAATTACAAGTAAAAATTAATCTCTATGACGGATAAAAAGTTTTTATATGTTTAGGGGGATCAAAACTGAAAATTAATGCACAATATTCCTATACTTAGTAATCCTATAATTTTTTGATATTTTTGAAAACATGAAATTTTATGTATGTGTATCACAATTATTGACTTTAGATATAATTATATAAAATACAATTATTATGGTCTATTTTGTTTATTAATAACATGAGAAATATGGGAATTTACATGACTTGTGTATGAACTATTTTGATGGTTTGTTGACATGTTTGTAGGTTACTTGTTTCTATTAAAAAATTATTATTTATAAAACCCCTATTTGAGGAAGAAGAAGATTCTAACCCTGATATTACATGCATGGAAGTGTATGGTTATAATTTGTTTCATTATTTGTATCTCTATTGTTTTCTACATCGAGTTATCCAAATTGAGTTAGATAAGGAATACTAAAAATAATTATTGATAAATTCATGTTGTATTATATATCACTCAAAAAAGGGGGAAAGAATCATTATTTCGTTGAAGTGAAGAAGAAAGATGATATGACCCTTACATTGTCCATTTAACTTGTTTTTCAATAAGTGTCATGACCTATCACCCAAGGCCTATATCGTGACTACCCCATGCCCACCTTCCATAGGCCAGGGGATAGGGACTAGCACCAAAGGTGTATATCCCTAAACTAGGAAAGCATTCCCTTTATAAATGAAAAACAAACACATAATAGAACACAACTGGAAGCAAAACACTAAGTAAAAACTGCATACAAAGAGTGTTCTGAAAAGTAAAAAGGGGGAAGAAATACAATCCCAACTGTAAAGTAAAAGTACGACTAAAAAAGGTATAAACAACAAAAAGGTAATGAGAATCTCCTGGATCATCCTTCGGGGTTCCTACATGAAGGGTAGGTACAAATGGCCACCTCAGCACTCCACGTCCGCCGGACTTCTCTGTGTACCGACTCGTCGTAAGATCCACCTCCGGATAACATCCAGTCCTGGCACTCTCAGCCTATGTCAGCGTTGTCCATCGTCTGGATCCAATACAATGAGGTGCGGACATAGCTCGTGTAGGGGTGAGTATAACAATACTCAGTAGGGACCCTGATACTCTCAAGGTCTCACAAAATCCAATAAGGATAATACACAAATTATGAAATCAACGGATAACCATTACTTAGGTACATGACCATACATATAACTAAGTTATCTAGTAACCCATATCAATAATGACGAAAACACAAAGTCAATGACATAGCTCAAACAGGATTTTTATTCACGATGTCAAAAACACGGCTGCTGAAGAACTCCTCCTCTGTCGAGAACAGTGGGCCTGCTGCAACAACCAAGCACTTCCCACTAAAATTGGACTGCTGAGGTACTCCACCTGTCAGGTACTGTTGGTCTGACACAGTCACACAGAGGCGCTCCCCACCAGGGGCCTGATGAAACAACCAAGTGATTCCCCTTATAGCCTACAGAGGTACTCCTTCTTTTGAGTACCATAATTCTGCCACTACAACCAATCGGTCCTCCGCTATGGGTTTTCTGCTACAACCATGTGCTCCCCAATGGGCCCTCCGAATCACTCTGAGTCGATCTTCTAACATTTGTTATGTCTAATCTAGCTTCTAGGTCTCTGCAATCTACTCGCTCATCACCGGGAGGGTCCACTCCATGAGCTACATGTCGATACTCTATGTTCCATGTAGTCCCACATAGAATTATTTCAAAGGTCCTCCTCATCATAGGGGTCTCAACGCAATAGACAATGTGTCAATCGAATCCCCGGACTGTGATTTATTATTCTTTTAGTCCTGGGGGCCCGGTTGGATTTGTGTACGAACCATCCTGACCATACCTCAACAAAACTCGGACTCCAGTGGGGTATTCTCAAAGGGTCCATCTCTCAATGATATTACCAGCGCCGCTGACGGTTCATCAATGGACGTCTGGTGTCAAGGATATGGCCAATGTAAGCAAATGGTCGGTAGTGGGCCCGTATCCGGTTTAACCTGGTCAGACCGACTCGGCCCAACCCAGCATGGGCCGACCTGGTCTAGTTCAACCCGGAAAGCCATGATGGGTCTGACCCAACCCGTTGGGTGGGTCTGCCCGCTAAGTTAGGCCCGGTCCGCTGGGCCCATCCCACTGGATTGCAACGACGGTTCGGCCTGGATGCCACCACGCAGGCGGCTCGGCCCAATGGTTGGGGTTTGCTCAGCCAGCTCGGTGAGGGACGCATCTCTAGAGGTATGCAGCTAGGAGGCCAGCGATCAAGTCGCATGGGGTGCAGGAAGGCTAGATGGATGCCGGGTAGGCCGAGATAGAGGGCTTTGGGGGCACCGGGTAGGCCGCCGGGGCACCGGTCAGCGCAACGGGCAGCGCGCTGGGGCGCGGTCTGTGCACCAGAGTGTCAGACCGGCCACGACAGGGGGCCATAGGGGCACTGGTCAGGGCGCTGGGGCGTCGGGCAGTGTGAAATGGTGTCGTAGGAGCGCCAGCCAAGGCACCTGGTAGGCCGAGACAGGGGGTCGTGGGAGTGCCAGGGAGGGCACCAGGGCACTAGGCAACATGGCAGGGGGCCATGGTGGCATTGGGAAGGGCGTTGAGGCATCGGGAAGTGCACCAAGTCAGCGCGCTGGAGTGCGGGGGCAGGCGGCACGGGGTGCGGCTGCGCGCGGGCATGCGAGGCGGGGGCACGAGGCATGGCACTAACAGGGCCGCGGGGGCAGCGCGATCCACGGAGGCCGCAGCTAGTGCAGCCTTTGTTCGCCATCTTCATCACCATTGCATCATTGCTATGCCATCATGGAGTCATCACAAAAAGAACAACAAAGGGGTTGGTCCATGTTGGTTTGGCCCGCACCCTCCACGTTTAGGGTGGTAGAAATAGGTTCTCAAGAATGGAACTCAACATCCCAACCGCAAAAGGTAAACATCAATGTTCTTCATTTAAGGAAGAAAAATCATGGTACATTAAAGGAAAAAACCTCTACCATTGATTCACTGATCGTTGATCAACGTTCGTTGGCTATGTTGCGGAAAGAAGACGATGAAGTTCTTCGATCGCCGCATTCGTCACACACTCCCAATCCAAGCTCGTCTATTGGTTCATTGACGATGATGAAGAGGGAATTTTCTCTACGTTGGAAAGTGGTTGGGTAGAAGACCGATGAAGAACCATCACCGATGTTTTTGGTGTTCTTCTCATTCTTCGTTGGGATAATTGTTCTCTATAGCTCTCTTCATCCTCTGTTCCACCAAAAGAGAATTACAACCAAATAATAATAATAGGTTGTCTATTATTTTATTATTGGAACGCAATTCAAACGGAGAAAGAAAAACCCCTTAATGAATTTATATGTGTTGGCACAATCAATTGGCACGTGAGTTGGAACAATTAATAGGCACCTACATAGGCACAATTAATTCAGTAGAGGGGGTAAAGAGGTCCTCCCTTATTAATGAGGGGGGAGGAGATGTTTCATTCTCCACCATCAATAGGGGTCGGGTAGTCCCCACCCCTATCATTAATAGGGAGGTTATGCTTGAGTGGGCCCCACCACCATAACCTCTCATGGGAGGATAGGGTGTGGCGGTCCCACCACAAACTCTGAAGGGGATGCTTCAACCAACACACTCAACACAAGGAAACTTAAAACCAAAATAAAGTGTTGTACTTTAATTTTTTTTTATAAAAAGTCAAAAACTAACTTTTATTCCCGACACACTACAGTTGAAGAGAAAGTATTCATAGAGGAATTTTGGAACTGTGAGTTCAACGGTGCCCTCATATTTCTGTTCTAAGCCCCGGTTAAAAAGTTATAAAATCATGTCGTACGTTAACTGAATGTACCCAAACAAAACTTTAGAAATTGATTCCGGACACACCAGACCATAAAATCAAGCACTGTAAATTTTCGCAGACTCATAAAAATCACATATATTTAAAAAAAATCAATAGAATTCTGGGTCTTTACATTCTCCCCACCTATGGGATTTACGTCCCTGTAAGCTACAACTCACACTAAGGGAACAAATGGGGATACTGAGCACGCATATGATCCTCCTGCTCCCATGTGCTCTCCTGGAGGTCCCTGTGCTTTCAAAGAACGCGCACCAGAGGTATCGACCATCCACGTAGGAACCGCTATTTTTTATCTTTAATCTTCTCTAGAACCTCCATGAATGTTGATCCATCGTCGATGTCTAGCTCACCATGGTCGATGATGTTTGAAGGGTTGTGCACGTATCTCCTCAGCTGAGATACGTAGAAGATGTCTTGCACCAAGTGTAACTGAGGTGGTAGAGCTAGGAGCTAAGCCACCTCGACTACTTTGCTGAGGACCTAGAATGGTACGATTTATCACGGAGACAACTTTTCACCACATCCAAATCTCTATATACCTTGTCAAGGTGAGACCCATAGGAAGACGTTGTTGCCATCCTTGAACTCCAGACGTCTCTGTCTCCTGTCTGCATATGACTTATATCTGCTCTATGCAGTATTCATCCACTCATGGATGATTTTCACCTTTTCCATGGTAGCATGTACCATATATGGTCCCACTAGTGCAAACTCCCCTAGGTCTGTCCAGCATTGTGGCGATCTTCAAGGCCAACAATACAAGGCCTCAAAAGGTTCCATACCGATGGTGGAGTGATATATGTTTTTTTGGGAAAACTCTGCCAATAGTAAGTGGTCCTACCAGCTACGACCAAAGTTGAGGAAAAATGATCAGATCACGTCCTCGAGGGTCTATATGGTTGGCTCAGTAAGACCATCTATCTGTTGATGGAAGGAAGCGCTAAATTGAAGCCGTGTCCCGAATGCCTCCTGCATCCCCGTCCATAGCCGGTAAGTAAACTATGAGTCATGGTAGGAGACAATAGAACAAGTTACTCCATGTAAACACACAATCTCTCTCACATAGAGTCATTCCAAGCTTTCTAGAGAACCCTGCTCTTTAATTGGTAGGATGTGGGCCGACATGGTGAGTCAGTCGACGATCACCCAAATCGAGTCGTGACCCCCGGATGGACATGGTAGACCCATCACAAAATCCATGTATATCCCATACCACATAAACTATGGGACCTCTAAAGTCCGAGCCAAGTCAACTGGTACCTGGTGCTCCACCTTCACTTACTAACAAGTGAGGCATCAAGAGACAACTCCACTACAAACTTCTTCATAACTGGCCACCAATGCTCTCATTGATGGTCCTGGTACATCTTCGCCACTCCTGGGTGTACCACTAAAGGGGGAGTATGTAACTCCCTCAACACTTCCTCCTAAAGTTCTACTGGTACCATGGCATGTCTTTTTAACAGGATGACATGCTCCTCATCTTCAAAAAATCCATATGGTGCCTACCCTGTGGATATCAGAGCACATCGTGTCTCACAGTCAATGTCCCCATACTAAGACTCCCTGACTCACTGAAGTTGTGGGTGAGTGACCATATAAGACTATAGGAATGTTGATACATCCCTATCCACAATGGATGTCTATAAGGCAGCCAGCTTCTCATTCGCCTCTCCTGGCAGGTGAATACCAGTCCTCCTGATGAGTGCATCGACAACAACATTACCCTTCCCATGAGTAAAGATTATCTTGATGTCATAATCCAAGTGGAAGTCAATCCAATGTAGTTGTCTCAGATTTAGGTCCTTTTGACAGAAGATATACCTGAGACTCGTGTGATCAGAGTACACGGTTAAATGATCACCCATAGGATAGTGCTACCACATCCTCAAGGTGAAAACCACTACTGCTAACTCCAGGTCATGGGTAGCGTAGCTCTGCCCATGATGTCTTAGCTTCTGAGAACCATAAGTGATCACATCTCACTCCTTCCTTAGGACACACCCATGTCTGGTCCCCGATGCGTCGCAGTAGACTACGTACCCTATTCCATACTTTGGAAGCCTCAATATAGGGGCACTAACTAGATTCTACCTTAGCACTTTAAAACTCTTTTGAATCTCTCCGACCAAATGACGGGTTTTCCCTTCTTCATCAAGGATGATTGTTGTGCCGCAACTCTGGAGAAATCTGGAAAGAATCTTTTGTAGTGGACACCGAAACCCAGAAAACTTCGTACCTCCGTCACACTCATGGGTGGATCCCAAGGAAGTACCACCTCGATCATTGCTGGATCCACTTCAACTCCAACCTCTGAGATGACGTGTCCCAAGAAGTGAAGCTCTCGAATCCAAAACTGGAACTTCGAGAGCTTACCATAAAGCTGGTGCTCTTGGAGTGTGTATAGTTCTACCTGCAAATGGTAGTCATGCTCCTCCTCAGTAGTCGAGTAGATTAGAATGTTGTCAATGAAGACTACGACAAAGCGATCGAGGTATGGCTGGATGATCCTATTCATGAGACTCATGAACACTACTTGAGCATTGGTTACGCTGAAGGGAATAACCAAGAATATTTAGTGGCCATAACGACACTTGATGTCCATCTTCTACACATCCTCATCTTGAAATCCGAGCGTGTGATAGCCTGATCTGAGTTCTATCGTGGATAACCACCGCGCTCCTTTCAGCTGGTCAAAGAGGTCGTCAATCCTTGGGAGTGGGTACTTGTTCTTCACTGTCACTTGGTTCAGGAGACAATAGTCGACATAGAGCCTCATGCTTCTGTCTGCCTTCATGGTGAACAGAATCAAGACTAACTAGGGAGAATCAATGGGCCAGATCAACCCCTTCTCCTACAAGTCCTCCAGCTGTACCTGCGGGTCATGAAGCTCAGCAGGAGCCATCTGATAAGATGGAGTAAATATTGGTTTCGTCCCATGGTACATGTCAATGTAGAAATCCACATCTCTCTGAGGAGGTAGTCCTGGGACATTGTCATGGAAGACATCCACGTACTGTTCCACCAGTACCGGATAAGTCAGACTCCCCACATCTACTACTCCGAGGGTGAGGCTAGCCAACTGGTGAGTGATCGGCTACACCCTCCTCCAATTAAGTTCATCATATGATGTAAAGTTTACCTTCTTTCCGGTGATGGTAGACCTAGTCCCATCCATGTGGACACATCGCACTTTGTGCCTAATATAGTCAATCTGAGCGTGGACTATAGATAACCAGTCTATAACCAAGATGACGTCGTAAGGCCTCTACACCGCTACGAAGAGATCCCAGCTGAAGCTCTCACCTCCTAGAGTAAGCTCACTCTACCGGAACCAGTGTTCAATCATTGAGTTTCCTCCCATAGAATTCTCTAGCCGTAAGGATCGATCCAATGGCTCTGTCGGAATCTCCGAGATTCTAATGAGGAATGTGGAAATGAAAGAGTGACTAGAACCTGTGTCTATAAGAACTACAGTTAAGGTGTAATAGACATAGATCGTACCTCGAATCATCTCCCGAGCGTTGTGATCATAGCACTCGTCTGCCTGAAGCTATGTTCTCCCCTATCCACCCACTACCTACTGTCTGGTTGGACCTGCTGGTGGTGGTGGTGGTAGCAGCTGAAAACGTCGTCCACCACCAGCTATACATCCGGCTCCTCTGCCACGTCTTCCACCTCCCTGTGGACCACCTTAATCAAACCTCTGCCTCTGCCTGGTAGGTCACTCAACTCTCTGTTGATCATCAGTGCGGCCTGTTGGACAGTCATGATCCACGTGCCCCTGTCCGCCTCATGAGTATCACTACCCACTCCTGACAGGTGTGTCTCCTCCCCGGGTGCCTCACACATCCGATCCTAAGTCATTCGTTTGAAAACCTGTTGGCCTGGTCCTCTTGGACCTCTACGTCATCTGTCTACTGCTTTCTATATAAGACTCCACTGCATATCAGCTAGTGGTGGGTCTCGCTATTGGAGAATGTTCCGTAAGGAAACTCTCCACTAGGAGGTCTCTCTCCAACACCATCGTCTGTGTCGGGATGACAAGTTAGATCATCAATGCTATGATCTCTTGCCTGAGCCCCTGCTCGAAGGACCGGGACCCGGAAAATGGGTCCTGCACCATATCTTTGGAGTGGTGTGAGAGGTATGTGAACCACTCTATGTTCTTAGCTACCATCATTCTACCCTTCTGTAGATTTAGTAGCTCCTGTATCCGCACTGCACGAAGGGTGGCTGGTACAAACTCTACCCGGAAGAGGCACTCGATGTCTGACCTGATTAGTGTCCCCGCATCATGAAGCTGAAGCATCAGGCTCCACCATCTGCCTAATTATGCCTGAAAGAGGCTGGAAGCAAGGATCACCATGAATTCTACTGGTGTCCCTAATAGCCTGAAGACTCTCACCATAGCCTCTAGTCAATCCTCAGCCGCCTGTGGGTCTGTCTCTCCCCTAAACCTGACTGGCCTCTGAAAATAGAACTCATGCATCACGGTCAAGCAGCGTGCATCATCTATTTCTAAGGCTGGTGGCATCGGTGACCCAACGAGATGTGGAACTGCTGGTGCCCACAATAGTGCCTCAACTGGAAGAGGGCCCTGCACAGATGCCTCGTCGCTTGGCGTGCTTTCAGTACGTACGACTCCTAGGGATCTCACTGCTCATCCCCAGGGAGTCATCCCGAAAGAAACAGATGTGACATGGTCAAAATATTTAACCAGGTGAGCTGACATGGTTGATCTGACTTAAATAATACACAAAGGAAAACACACACACGCAATCAGTGTTTTCCTGTACTGAGTCAAAAATCAGAAGTTAGGGTCCTAGTGTATGGATATGTCGTCCACCCGCACCAACACTGGACTCCCTGAACTGAAAACCACACTTAGTACCCTTAACAACATTTCTTCATAGAAAAGAAATATGAGAGACCTATGTTATTTGGTAGAACCGACCCCTATGATACCAATTTTTCACGACCCATCCCCCAGGGCCCGTATTGTGACTACCCCAAGCCCATCTTCCATAGGAAAGTGGATGGAGACTAGAAACAAAGGTGTATATCCATAAACGGTGAAGTCATTGCCTTTATAACTGAAAAAAACACATCATTGTACACAACTGGAAGACAAACACTAAGTAAAAATGTATACAAAGAGTGTACTAGAATGTGTACAGGGGCAGGAAATACAAGCCCAACTTTAAAGTACAAATACAACTGAAAAAGGGACATTAGAAAAAAAGTAAAGAGAAGCTCCTAGATCATCCTCTGGGGTTCCTACATGAAGGGTAGGTATATATTGGCACCTCAGCTCTCCATATCTGTCAGACTCCTCTATGTACTGACTCGTCGTAAGGTCCACCTCCAGGTACCGTCATGTCCTGGCACTCTCGACCTCTGTCAGCGCAGTCCGTCGTCTGCATCCAACATAACGAGGTCCGAGCTAAAATCATGTAGGGGTGAGTATAAAGCTACAAAATAGGGACCCTGAGACCCTCAAGGTCTCACAATATCCAACAAGGATAAACCAAAAAGCATGAAATCAACAGATAACCATTAATTAGGTATATTCCCATACATATACCTATGTTATCTAGTAACCCATATCCATCATGAGGTTAACACGAATTCATTAGCAATGCTCAACCAGGATTTTTATTTAGGATGTTGAAACCAAGACTACGGGAGAACTCCTCCTCTTTTGAGTACAGTGGGCATGCTGCTATAACCAAGCGCTTCCCACTAACCTTGGACTGCTGAGGTACTCCACCTTTTGAGTACTGTGGGTCTGCCGCACTCACACACAGTCTCTCCCAACCATGGGTCTGCCACTACAACCATGCGCTCCCCCTCATATCCTACAGAGGTACTCCTTCTGTCATGTATCGTTGGTCTACCGCTAACATCAAGTGCTCCTCCGTCGTGGGTCTGCTTCTACAACCAAGAACTCCCCACTAGGCAATCCAAATCACTCCGAGTTGATCAATTAGTAGATTTCAATTCTCAGCCAGCTACTAGGTCTCTGCAATCTACTCACTCTTCACAGGGAGGTCGGCTCCACGAGCTACAAGTCGATACTCCAAGTGTCGTGAAGTCCCACATAGAAGTATATAAGTGGTCTGCCTCATAATAGGGGTCTCAATACAACAGACAACATTTCAATCAGACGCTCGGACTATGAGTTATTAGTATTTTAGTCCTAGGGGCCCGGTTGGATTTGTGTGCGAACCAACCTGACCATACCTAAACTATACCCGGACTCCAGTAGTGTATTCTCAAAGGGACCGTCTCACAATGAGATTACCAGCGCCACTAACGGTTTGTCAAACGGATGTCCGATGTTAAGGATATAGCCAAAGTAAGCAAAGGGTCAGTAGTGGGACCGGGTCTGGTCCAACCCGGTCGGACCGACTCGGCCCATCACAGTATGGGACGACCTGGTCTAGGTCAACCCGGACGTACCCAATGGGTCTGATCCATCCTGTTGGGTGGTTTAGCCCTATATGTTAGGCCCGGTCCGCTGGGTCCGACCCAGTGGATTGCCAGGGCAGTTCAACTCGGATGCTGCCACACAGGCGGCTCGGCCCGAAGGTCGGGGCCTATTCAGTATGTTGCTAAGGGATGTGTATCAGGAGGTCGACGGATGGGAGGCTGGAGGGAAAGTCGCACGGGGTGCGGTCAGGCCGACTGGGCGTTGAGAAGGCCGTGACAGGGTGCCGCAGGGACACCGATCAGGCTGCCGGGGTGCCGGGCAGCGTGTCAGGGAATTACGCCGGGGTGCGGGCATCACTCCGGGGTGTTGGGCATGCTGCGGAAGGGGTCCATGGGGGTGTCAGGGTGCCAGTAGTGCACCGGGGAGCCGGACAGCATGGCAGGGGGCCACGGTGGCACCGGGTCGGGCGCCAGGGTGCCGGGAAGCAGGCCGGGTGAGCACGCTAGGGTGTGGAGGTAGGCGGTGCAGGGGTGCCAGTGGTGCCATGAGGGCAGCATGATCTATGGAGGTCGTGGGTAGTGTGGCCTTTGTTCTCCATATTCATCATCATTGCTTCGTTGTCGTGTCATCGTGGAGTCATCATAAAAAGAACAACGGAGGGGTCATACAATGTTGGTTTGGCCCGCACCCTCTGCATTTAGGGTGGTAGAAATACAGTCTCAAGAACGGAACGCAACACCCCACCTAAAAATGTTAAGCATCAATGTTCTTCATTTAAGGAAGGAAGAACATGGTACTTTAAAGGAAGCAATCCCTACCTTTGATTCACAGTTCGTTGATCGACGTTCGTTGGCGGTGTTGTGGAAAGAAGACGATGAAGTTTGTCGATCAACGTGTTCGTCACGAACTCCCAATCCAAGCTCGTGCATCGGTTCGTTGATGACGATGAGGAGGTAAGTTCCTCTACATCAGAAAGTGGTCGGTGTAGAAGACCAAGGAAGAAGTGTCTCCATCGTTCTTCGCGTTCTTCACATTCTTCGTTGGGAGAATGGTTCTCTCTATCCCTCCTCTTCCTCTGTTCCACCAAAATAGAATGCCAACCAAATAATAATAATTGGTTGTCTATTATTTTAATGTTGGAATGCAATTCAAATGGATAAAAAACTCTTCTTAATAAATTTACACGTGTTGGCATAATTAATTGGCACGTGCGTTGGCACAATTAATTGGCATGTTCGTTGGCATAATTAAATGTGCAGAGGAGGTCAAGAGGTCCTCTCTTTTTAATTAGGGGGAGTGGCAAGGATTCATTCTCCACCATCAATAGGGGTCTGGTGGTGCCCACCCCTATTATTAATAGGGAGGTTATCCTCAGGTGGGCCCCACCACTATAACCTCTCAAGGGAGGTTAGGGTGTGGTGGTCCCACCACCAACTCCCAAGAGGAGGATTCAACCAACATACCCAACACAAGGCAGCTTAAAAATAAAATAAAGTGTTGTACATTATTTTATTATTTTTTTTATAAAATGTAAAATAATAACTTTTATTCCTGACTCACTACCATCAAAGTGAAACTCTTCCTAAGCGAATATTGGCGCTGCAAGTTCAACGGGCCCCTCAAATTTCCATTCTGAGTTCTGGTTCGAAAGCTATAAAATCCCTCTCATACGTTAACTAAATGTACTCAAAAAAACATCGGAAATTGATTCTGGACACACCAGGCCTCAGAATCAAGCACCATAAATTTTCGCAGACTCATAAAAATCCCATGTATTTAAATAAAACATATCCATAGAATTCTGGGTCTTTAAAATAAGAGAGAAAATAAATAATCCATCCATGATTATATATTATTGTTAAGGAATTATTGGGTTTCCAATAAATTAAAAGGGGGATAATATTGTTACCATGTGAATATTTTATTTTTTCAATTGTTCAATATGTATTAACTATGGATTTTATGATGCTTGATGATTCTTCCATGATTTAATTGGACTCACGACAAGATGTTAAATATCATGATATATATATAGAATTAATATAATCCCATTAGATGTTTACTTACATCCATGTTTAATGGAAAATTAATTAGGAGGTTACTACTTGAAGAATGTAAGTATAGAAGTCTGAAACAGAAAGGGATTAATATATGATTATTTTTTTATTATTTAAAAATATTTTTTAAATGTCCTGAGGAGTGAATATTTGTCTAAAAAAATTATGAGGGGACTGTTAAATAAAATTGGGTAGATGATATTTTAATATGGAAACATACACTATATATAAGTATGAGAACACCCTATCAACACAAACATTATATATGCTCTGTATGTTTCTTTAATGAGTACAAAAATTATGTAGATGAATTCTTCCATATGAATATATGAATTATTCTATGATAAAGCACAAACTATATTCCCTGAATATGAGAATCTATTGTGACTGATGATGTAACAGAAATTACAACTACACAAATATCCAATATGAAATATAGATTAATTTATATCAAAGGAAAATCATGTTGAAAAAGAAAATCAAGGGACATATGAAAATATATGTATAAAAATTATGATATATATGAAAATACTAATCTAACATTAGATTTTGGGCTAATGTAATAGAATGTTTCAATGTATCAAAATGTTTTTTCGTATCTTAAGTGAAAAATGTATTATAATGCTGCTGTATAGATGAAGTGACTAACATAAGTGAATTTAGAATACACATGGAATTCATATATGAATTTTAGAATGAAATTTCTGATTATATCATTATATACTAGGTAATATTTTAGAAATCTAAATCCTTTAAAATAAGAAGTTTCATTTGGAAGTCACATGATTCTATTCAAATGGATATCTTAGAGGAATTTTTTTATGTGATAATTAAAGATAATAAATTGAGGTAAATCAAATATGGAATAGATAATAACAAATGAGATTCCATTTTTATAGAGTTTTAAATGAATAAATATTTTTAAAATTGATGTTTTTTATTACTAAAAAATACTATATTATAATAAAGACAAGATATTTATTTTATTTTAATGGAGATAATGAATTTTAGTTTGATATAGATTTTAATGAGGGTTCAAAAATGGAGGAATATAATTCAGTTTTAAATTTGAAGATAACCCTTGTTCTAGGATTATAGAGATTACATAATAAAATATGGGAATAATATATATGACGATTAATGAGAATTAATATTAATTGTTCTATGAATATAAAAATTTATATAGTTTATGAATAAAATATGTTTGTGTCTTGATAATAATCCTGATAACTATTGAAAAAATTTCATACACCTAGTATCGTGGTGAGCATAAGAAGAGATGAAACTAGTTATCTAAGAACCCATGTTTTTGAGAACTTGAGAGAACATCAAAATATATTAATGTGTTTAGGATGTATCTCGACCAATAGTGCTAATGAAGTTACTGGGTAGGTACCTATGCTGGCCTACTGATCTATTTCCTCATAGTGGAAGATCATATTTCTATGTGGTGCAGATGTTACCAAGGAGTTGAAGGAAATTTTATTTTCTGGGCCACCATTAATGAAGTGAAACTTATTTTAAAATATTATATAATCATTGTGAACATAGTGGATTCTATTTTGTAGGAAATTTTTTAAGTGAATAGAGTGGATTCAATGTTGATAGAACAATATTTTCATTGTTTTTGAACAATTATTAAAGATAGCCCTGTATCCATTTTGGGGTTAAGATAAATAATATTGGAATGAGTAAGATTTTGGGGAAAAACCTATCAATATATTTTATTATGTCTTTTATTTTTCTATTGCACATGCGGTATGGTTGTAATAAGTCATTGAGTGTATTGAGAACTCCAACAGGTTTAAGAGGATGAATTTAAATGATGTAGAATTCATAAAATAAAGAGATCTTATTCATCACCTCCTCTTAGGGGTCCATCTCGCCTGAGAAACTATAGCTACATCATTACTAGAAGTAATATAAATAAAAATATCATTTTTGGTTAAATTAATATAGTTATTACCTTTTATGGATTGTGTTATATTCCACCAAGTTATTCTCATTATTCTACATTGAATTTTCATCATTTACCATTCATATGGAAACCCATACCCAAGTAATATCCTCTATATTCATATTACACTGGAATATTGTGTAGATAAATAACATATTAGTTAAATTTTTAAAACTACATTCATAAAAAATATAAATAAAAAATATCTATATTGTTCGTTAATTTCTTTTTTCAGAATAAGAACATTTAGGGATATCTTGTTCAAACACTCTAGAAATAAAAAATTATATTTTACCACTGTACAAACATAAATAAATATATATTTAATAATGAAACTCATCATCATGATCAAATAATATTTAGAACGTTGGTAGAGTAACATGGATTACATTTTCATCAAGATTGGATCATTTTTTGACTGTTCAAAAAAATAAATACATCCCTGATGATAATATATTAAATAAAATAGAATGATTATTGAAATACCAGGTCTCTACTTATATAATTTCATGAAATGAATAAATATTCTCAAATCAAGAGGTAAAAATTTCTATACATAGATTTATTTTTTGGATAAAATCTTTTTTGCGCCATCCTGAATTGATGTAACATTTCATAGATTCTTAGCTGAAACTAAACTCATCAAAATCCAAAAAAATATGTCCCTTAGTAAGATTGGATGTCCATCCACTTGTCTTCATTGATGAATATTTCAATATTCTCCAATTTATTTAGGATAAAATCAAGGTATGAAACCTATAAAAATGAAAAATATATAACTACCACATCCTCTAAAGATTAATATAATTTATAGACCATCTAAATATTTAATATATATGAAACTCTTGTTCTACACCCTAGACCTATAACCATGACCTCAAGCACTAAACAAATATGAGTAGATGAAACATTATATTAATATATTGTGAATTTATATAATATTTTACTACTATTATTTCCATGGAATATATATAAGAAATTTTATCCTTTCAAAATATTTTTAATCAATCATAATTTCTTTATCAAATTATTCTGTCTATTCAAATTTTCACATTCTTAAATATATTAGAAGATTAATTTTATTAAATCAAAACATTTATATACAAAAGAGAAATAATAAAAAAGAGACCCTAATAACCATAGTGCATGGGACTGTTTCTATGGCTATAACTGTACAAGCATAATAAAGATAAAAATGAAGAGGATTTCCAAAATCTATGAAACATAAATCAATATAGATAATTAAAATCATCTAAATAAATAGATTAAACCATAAACTACAATCATGTAATAATATAACTAAATAAAAAGGAACTTATAAAAATTATCATAACCTTATAAAAAGGTAGTGCTACCGGTCAATTCAATAAAAATTATTCCACTAGTAAATAATAGTTTCAATTTAAACTATTTTTATTAAGCTTAATTAAATATGTAAAGATCATTTTTTAGAAAAATATAAGTATCTATAAATAATATCATTCTAAAATATATAACTTTTATGAATAATCGCATATTGGATTTTATGAATGGTACAAATAGTATTATATGACATATATCTACAAATTTATGGGAATGAAGAAAATTTTCTAAATACATCAATAAAATTTTCTGTAAAGAAATCATGTTCAATAATAGAATGTAAATATTTAAATTCCAAAAGTTTATTAAAAAATATTAATGGTGAAATTGAATTGTATAATTATTTACTCTCGAGCTTACGATTCCATATAATAAAATGATCTCAAAATAAAATCATCTTTTGAAAATTTAGAGAACCTAGTTTGATTGGGATGCATTTTCATAATATATTTATACATTGGAAATCCATGTTGAAGATTCATAAATGAACCTAAACAAGTAATTCTCTCACTAGGATTTATTTTATCAAATAGAGTATATTAAATATTTTTAATTAACTTGAGGATGAGGTTTTACTTCTTATTAATAATTATTTATAAAAAATGATTAGAGTTCTAATATACGTGTCCATGATAATTGATAATTTTGTGGGTGTAGAACTATCTATTATAACTAATGAAGATAGATAAAGCAACATATTTAATAAATATATTGAGAGCTATTTAAAAAAAAGATAGTGATTGATGTGAGTTTAAAGAAACCATATATTGATCACTAATCATACACACTACTATATATAGTGTATGATATCCTTTTGATAATTATTTGATTTGAATTTATGTTTTTTGGAAGGCCAATTGATTAAATTAAGATCCTTTGAACTGATGTGAATAATCCTTTATTTTGGACTGGAAGATGAAATTTATCTAAGTTCAAATTTGTAAGTGTCATCCATATTATGTGATATTGAAAATATGAGAATGGAAAATTCCACTTGGACATTATAAGATTAAATAGTAACGTCATAAGTTTACCTAGTGACTTTATAAGAAAATATTAAGTACTTAAGTGTACATGGAATCATCTTAAGAGTTCTTGGAAGACATTGAATGAGTTCTATAAGACATTATAAGAGCACTGACTTACTTCAAAAGGGTTAATACATGACTTAGTAAGAGTCATATTTAGTTTGTAATTGGAATTTTTTGTCGTCCAAATAATGTTGAATTTCTTAATTTTTAATTATAATTTTTGACATCATAATAATGGTTGAGGAAATTATAAGGATTACAATAGATTTTATAAGGATAAATAAAAATTTTATAAAATATTTGAACTATATATGGATCATTTATCTTTTTAAAATGAATTTTTTAGAATTGTAAAATAAAATTTAGACCTCTAGTTTTTTAGGACAAATTACATAGAATGTTTTTAGGGGGTTTAAAAGATACGTAATTCTAAATAAAAACAATATTATACAATGTAATGATTTTCTCTTCAAGAAAATAATCATCATAATAAAATAATTTTGTTTTTTTAGAAAATTTTATATTTAAAAACCAATTATATTAGGGTATGGAGTGTGGGATATGTTCACTCCACAATAAGATGAGTCATATCATTATGATTAAATGAGAAACAGTTTTAAAGGGAATCTTCATGCCTCAATATAAGGTGCCACTTTGTGGGCCCTCATTCATGAAAAACAGCATGACAACATTTATGTGGTTTAAAATATCTCTTATAATGTGCTATTATTGATTATAGACATGTAACATGATTCATGTAAATTAAAACAGTGATATTGTCCCATGTTTTGTGAGAATTTCAAAACTAAAAATATTAATGATTTTTTATATGAACGTCATCTGGTACTAAAAATCAGGGAGTTTTCAACATTAATTAATGGAAACAATTATCATGATATTGTATGAATATAAAATATCATGTGAAGAAGCATTAAAAAATTGATCCAACACTCATACATGTTATTCAAGAGAGAACATAATTGATGTTTCAAATGATGAAGGGTGATATATATTTTCCATGTGAAAAGGTCCATGTGTACATTTGAGATCATTATCCAAACAAATATTTTAGTCTATTAGTGAAATAGTAAAAATGGTTGATAATGTTCTTTGTATCATGTTCAAGTTCATATCCGTGCCTATAGATACTACTAGATAATAAAATCTTTGTTGTATGTGTGTGGGATAAAAACCAGAACACATCATGATGTAATAATCCTTATAGGTGGGTAACATCAGTTAAATAATGTATTATATTCACTTATTTTGTGAATCATCTTCTGAATTAAGATAACATTGTTTAACATTCTTCATATAAAAATGTATTTAAATGTAACATCCTGGTTCCAGGTGCCACCCAAAGGTTCCCTAGACCCGGTTGGTCACATGGCCTCAAGTGCATTTCCCCAAATTCCAAAGGATGCCAACTAGTAATGAGGGCCTTGGGTGTGATTGTGGGGAAACTATGCCCTCATTGGTAGAGTAACATAGAGGAAATAAATAGATAATAGTTGTGGGAATAATAATACCATAAAATAAGTAAACAATGGAATACTTAAAGTAAATAAACAATTGAAGCACATAAATAAATGACGCAAGTCACATATGTCTAGGAAACCAGCCAAACAAGTCACAATTAGGGAATAAATTACTAATAAAAGTAAAAGAATAAAATATAAACTCCAGTATAATCTCAAACCTCATCTTGGTCCCATGCTCTCCAGATCAACATCAATCAAGTACCTAAAGTAGAAGGGCTCTTGTCCTTATCTATACCTAAAATAATAAAATCTATTTGGGACAAAAAGAAAGACCCAAATAGGGTGTGAGATGAATCCTAATAGGAAACCACCCAAATATCACTGCCCAACTGTTAGTGAATATATATATATATATATAACAAGAAAATATGAAAAATTAATTAATGAATAAGGAAGTACACAAAAGTAAACAGTCCTATAGTTTCAATTAAATTAATTTTCAATTATTAATTATTAATCCAATCATTCAAAACTAACCCTCATGGAATGTTCTCACAACCTATCCTCTTTGGTTCAACTTATAATTTATCAATAACGATATAAAAACCCCCTAGGGTAACTCAAACTTTCTATATCTTTTGGTCTCATGAAAAAAAAGACTCTCTAAGGACAAACTCATCATAAATTCCACCTATAGTCTTTTTAATATGAACTATAGAGTCTCTGAGGAAGCACTCAATGTATATCGTCCATGTGATCTCATAATTATAACTATAGACACTCTAAGGGAGCACTCAATGTCAATCCCCCATATGGTCTCAATGTGTGGAACATATAAAAGACACTTTTGGTAAGACCTCAACATCAATTCCCCCTTTGGTCTCACTACACTAGGTTCTCACAGCCCTGTGTAAAGAAATTGTGCACAAATGATATTCAGAAGCCACTGTAAAACAAAAATAATAATTGGCTAAATAGCTAAAAAGCAGAACCCACTCATGTCATATACTACTACACCATCATAATAGCACTATGAATGGAAAATATAGTAGTATAATATGCAATTCTAGACCCAATGACCAATATTCGATCAAACATTGGAAACCAAATCTATAAAAAGGTATATAACCCTATTTACAATGAAAAAACAAAACTCAAGAAAACGAGGCAAGTCAGAGATTAATAGGATTAAATTCCATAAATGCGTAGTACCCTATGATTTGGTATTGGGAACTTTTTTGCACATATAACTCAAAAACATACTACCTAAAGCCACAAACCCCCTACCTCGATGATGTATGATTGATATAGTTGAATCTCAGCCTCTGGATCGACCTAAAATTCCATAGATCTACAAAAATGTCAAAAAATTCAACTATGGATATCTCACGAAAGTGGATAAATTATAAGATGAGGCTCTAGAATATGGAGGAACTCATCGTGGAAATTCCAGTTCAATCGACAATGTTTGATCCAGAGAACAGATGGACAAATGGGGTCTTAGAGACAAATCAGTGATATCTGTCACTTCTGGACAAGATAGTTTCAGATGAAGAGAGTTCGGTCGACTAGATGTGACCCTGGTCCTATATAATAATTAAAAAAATCATGGTGTGTTCCATGAGGATAAAAAACATGTATATTCCTTTATCGGGTCTCGCATTAGGAAATCTCTAGGTCACCTCACATGTCCATGCACTCGACCATTACACATCTAGTACTTGAAAACCCGCAGAAACCGAGTACACAACATGTACTCCAAGTACACGACGTATATGTATGAAATTCCCAAATTCTACCATTTTTCTCCAAAACACCTGAAATCAATATCCATACCTAGAATGAAGATCCAGTTTCTTACAAACATCTCCCTTCAAAGAAATTTTTCCCTTTATATCCCTATGAAAGAGACAAGGAAGAATCCTTGAATAGCTCTAGCCACTACGATCACACATCGGCCTCAATCTCCCATGTCTCATCCTTTACATGCTTGTGTTGCCATATCACCCATACAATAGGAATATACTAGTTATGGAGATTCTTCACGCGGTGATCAACAATCTTTATAGGATGTACCTCGAATGAGACATCCACCTCTAAATAAACCACTTCAGGTTGGAAAAAATGAGATGAGTCTGAGAAGTAATGCAGTGGCTAAGATATGTGGAAGACGTCATGCAAGGCTTGATACCTCTGAGGTAACTAAAAATGAAAGGAAACCGGCCTGACTCCCTCCCAAACATCAAACGGCCCGACATATACCGGTGAAATAATTCCCTGTATTCTAATTATCCTATTTCTCAACCTCTGTGTTTCATGTAGGAAAACCTGCTCTCCGACCATGAACATCATAGGTCGTCTCTGTTGATTCCCATAAGACTTCTTCTATGACTGTGTAGTATCCATCCTATTCCGAATCAACTCCACCAGCTCCATGGACTCTTGTACATGATGGGGTCCCAACATATATCCCTCTCTTGCCTCTATCCAACATAGGGGTGATCAACATCGTCCACCGTACAAAGCCTCACATGGTTCCATCTGAATAGTTACCTGAAAAATGTTATTATTAGAAAACTCAATCAGAGGTATGTGATTCTCGGAATAACCTCCAAAATCATGGATCCATGATTGAAGCATGTCTTCCAACACTTTAATCACAAGCCCAGACTGGCCATCAATCTGGGGATGGTAAGCTATACATATATTTATAGGTTTTCCCAACGACCTATGTAGTCCCTACCAGACCTGAGATGTAAAGTCGGAGTCCCTATCTAAAATGATACAGTGTAGAACCCCATAAAAAATAAAATCTTTCAGATGTAAAACCTTCCATTCTCATCAACATTGAAGGTCTCCTTAATTGGTAAGAAGTGTGCATCCTTCCCGAGTCTATCAATGACAACCTAAACTGCATCATTCCCATAAAGAGACTTTGGAAAAATTTTCCCAATGTTTATCATGACATCATTCCACATCCATCCGGGAATGGGTAACTGCTACTAAAGACCTACTGGTCACTGATGCTCCACCTTCACCTTGTGATTTGTGGAACAACTAATGAAAAATCAACGACATCACTCTCCATTCCTAGCCACCAATACTGGCGGTGTATATCTCAATAAATCTTGGTGATACCTAGATGAAATGCCCAAACCAAAAAATGAGAATCCCTCTTCAGCTCCTCCTGTATGTGAGTTGACACCCATATGTATCCATGTAAGCACAAGATCTCTTCCTCACCCACGGTCCATATAGGAATAGGTTCCTCTACTGAAACACTCTCCCACAAGACTAGGATTTCAACAACTGATATCTTCCTCATCCGCAATTATTCAAGAAGTGTAGAGGTAACAACTATAGAAGAAAGAAATATCTTCTCTTTCCAGTTGTGCACTTCCAAATACATCTCAATGAATGGAGCCATAAGTTTCCACTCAGTACTGGCCTCCTAAACTACATATATCTGAGTCCTTCTTCTCAATGCATCATTCACTATGTTGCCTTTCCCATGCGTGTATGAAAGATCAAAGTTAATGATCTGAAGGTATTAAACACACCTTCGATGTCTAAAGATCAGATCGCGCTGAGTGAAGTTATCTTTGAGAATTTTTGGTCGGTGAAAACCCAAAAATGATCTCCCAAAAGCTAATGTCTCTAATAGTGTAAATAATGAACAACTGAAGAAAACACAAGATTGTGCATTAGTAAATTCTTCTCCTATGGCCTCAACTACTGAGAACTATAAACAATGACTCCCTACCCCTGTATAACCACTGCTCCCAACCCAATACCTTATGCATTATAGTAAACTGTGTAACACTTCTCAGCTCTGGAAAAACTTGTATCAGTTCTAAAGTCAACCTCTCTTCCATATAATGAATTGTTGAATCGCATGAATATGTCCACATGTACTTTACGCCCTTCTTAGTCAGGCCCAAAAATTACACTGCTAATTGTGAAAAGTCCTCTAAAAACATCTGCAGTAACCATCTAGCCCTAGAAAACTCCGTACCTAGAAGAATTTCTTCAAATTCTCCCAGGAAAATAATGATATCTCTTTCTCTGGGTATACCAGTACTCTTGTCTCTCAGATAACATGTCCCAAGAAGTGAATCTAGTCTATCCAAAAGAATCATTTTGAGAGATTAGCATATAAATGATAGTCTTTCAATATACTCAAATGATTTCAATATGGGTACCATGGTCATGTCGAGAGAGAGATTAAACCATGATATCATCCATGAAAACAACTAAAAAATAATCCATGTAACGATAAAACACTCAGTTCAAGTACTGTCAAATTCATGAGAATGAATGACATAACCACGTATTCATATAGAACCATACATGCTCTGAAAATATGTATGAGTTATATTAGATGGTGTAACGTAAAGATGATGATAATCTGATCTCATGTCAATCTTCAAGAACACCGAAGATCCTCGAAGATGTTCGATGAGATCGTCAATCCTCAACAAGGGAAATTAGCTCTTTACTGTCAACTGGTTATGATTCTAATACTCTATATAATGTCTAAGATTACGATCCACCTTCTTTGAAAATAAAACACGTGAACCCCAAGGAGAAGTATTGGTTTAGATGAAACCCTTTTCATGTAACTCTTCTAACTACTTATTGATCTCTTGTAACAATAGTGTAGCCATCGTAAAAGGATGAATGGACACTTGTGCCACTCTTGGAAGAATACCAATTGAAAATTATACCTCTCTCTCTAGAGGTTGACCGGAAAATTCCTCTGAAAAGTCATCCGTGAAACGATCCACCATTGGAGGAAATTAAATCTATGGTGTTCCCTATTCATCCAAATATATACTAAAAATTGTGGTTGTAACTCCTCCAAAACCATGATGCTCGGGTCCCACTTTTCGTTCCTAAACATTCCATTAACCCTTATATAGAATCGAAATGCACTCTAGTGATGTGAAACTCACCCTAAAACTATAGAACTTGATAACAACCTGGTAGGTAACCAACAAGTCCATTCCAATAATGAAATCATATTCTTCCATCTCTAAGATATAGAGGTACCATAAGAAGTGACAACCACCGACCTCAAGAGGGAAATCCTTGGACTGATGTACAATAGCTGTACTACTCCCCAAATGAGAGTCTAGCATCAAGATACCAGCTGATGTAAAGATATATATCTCAAATCTCTCCACAACAGCAACAGATTTAAAACTATGGGTAGCCCCAGTATCAAAAAGATCAGATGCTAAAACTGAGGAAACAAAAATCGTACCTCTAATTGTAGAGGGTATGAGATTCTGCTCCTTCTAGGTCTGCTTGACAACAAAATTCCGACATGTACTACGGACCTGTGACCCAACTCGACCACCCTGAGTTGATCTACCCTGTTGTCGCTGAAATCTTGGTGAATGGATACTAAGGCCACAACCTCCACCTTGGCCTGAACAGATAGACAGACTCCAGTTCATATACTGAAGAGAAACTGGAGGTCCTTCTGATGAATGAGGATTCATAGGAGAACCTTTCTCACAATCTTCTGGTGAAAAAAACTGACAGAAATGATGAAGATGACCCATATGTCTATAATACTAGCACTCAACATGAACGCTCAGGCAATGCGGCCACATATACCCACCCTTCCAACAATGGTAGAAAATCACCATGCTACATAGAGGTGCATATCTCATACTCAGATCTCTACGTGTAGACTCTTTGTAGTGCTTCCTCCTATCATTTGGAGAAGTAGAAACTCTGGTTGCTGAAATTCCCTAGCCCACAGCTCTAGAATTCATTAGGTTTTTCTCTTTTATCAGTGCCTGATTGACTATAGTTGATGTGGTTGTCATCCTAAATAATTTCACCTGAGATGAGATGTCATGCCTGAGACCATCCTCAATATTACTCACTATAAATAACTCATCACCCCCTAAAATGGGTGTGAAGCGTGGTAGCTCTATGAATCGAGAAGAATACTCCATGACCAAGAGGGTACTCAGCTCAAAACTCATGAACTCTAGGTCTTGGTTGGCCCTTCATGTCTCTAGTTAAAAGTAGTCATAGAGGGTATGATATAACTCATCCCAAGCCATAACCTTCTAGCGTCCCGCCTGTGATATCAATCCCACCATCTCTTTACAGAACCCGGAAGCATATACATAGAGAGCTTCATCCTCTTCTCTGGAGGTCTCTACAAATGTTTGATGATAGATAGCAAGGATTCTAACCATGACTCTACATCCTGAGGTCCACCATCCCCTGAAATAGTGGAAGGATGCTCCTGCTAAAAAACTCAGGTCAATTCTTCCATAGGCGGGGTAAGAGGTGGTGATCAATATAAATCATGCATAATTCTCATTAATCCTTCTCATAATTTTTCATCATCACATATATCTATAATGATGGCTAGTTCCAAGACATGCACAACTGGAGAATATGATGGTAGTCCTTGATCTACCATGTTCAGTGTCTAATATTTGTCCTAGATTTGGAAGACGACCAAAGGACCTCCATGTGGCATGACTCTACAAGGTCCAGTGCACACCATAGTTCAATATTACCAAGGAATGGAAAATAAGGGTGCATTAAAGTAACATGAGGTAGAAACATTCATGTTTATAAAAACATGGATACATGGCATGTATTACCCCTACACAGTGAGTTACCTTAAGCCTTTACATGGGCCTGTACTTCCACCAAAACTAGTCATGTAACACCCCATACACACAGTGTTTTCTCCCTTGACACTATGTGTACATGAATCTTTTTCCCCTACATGAGTTTCTCAATAGTTCTAAACCACCCGGTTCTCTCAGAACAAGAGTACACGGTTGGTCATATGGCCTCAAGCGCATTTCCCGGAATGGTAGAGGTTGCCGACTATAAGCTTTGGCCTTAGGTGGGACAGTGGGGAAACTATTACCTAATTTCAAGAGTAACATAGTGGAAAGAAATAGATAACAGTAGCAGAAAAATCACTACTGTACAATAAGTAAACAATGAGATATTGAATGTAAATATACAACTAGAGCAAATATATAAATGATTCATGTCACATATGTCTAGGAATGCATCCAAACAAGTTACAATAATAGAATATAGTACTAAACAAAAGAACAAGCAAAAAAACTCCAGTAGGATCGCAAGCCTCAGCAATGTCACATGCTCTCCAGCTCCACAAAAATTATGTACATGAAGTAAAAGGGAGGTTTCCCTTATCAATACCTGCAACAATACAATCTGTTTGGGCCCAAAATCATGACCCAAGTAGGGTGTGAAACGAATCCAAGTAGGGAACCACCCAAATAACTATTACTATCTATCATTTAATATATATATATATAACAGGAAAATATGATAAATGAAGTAATAAACAAGGAACTTCTAAAAAATAAACAGTCCTATTGTTTCAACTATATTCATTTACATTTATTATTTATTCAAAAAATCATTCAAGAGTAACCCTTTGGGAATGTTATCATATCCTATCCCTGCTAGTTAAACTTATCATTTAACAATAAATATATAATGACCCCCAAGGATAGCTCACAAAGTATAACCCCTAAGTTCTAATAGAAATAAAGACTATCCAAGGAATCAACCCTATCAATTCCGCCTATATAATTTTAACGATAAACTATAGACTCTCTGAGGAAACACTCAACGTCAATTCCCCCTATGGTCTCATAGTGATAACTATACACTCTGAGGGAGAAGTCAACGTCAATTCACCCTATGGTATCATAGTGTGGAAAGTACAACATACACTATACGGAAGCCCTCAACATCAATTCTCTCTTTTTTCTCACAACACCTGGTTCCCACAGCCCTGTGCAAAGAAATCCTGGACAAACTATATTCATAGACAAATATAAAACACAAATACTACTCATCTAAATGGCTAAAAAGAATAACAAAATCATGTCAGATAATATCACTCCATCCTAACAGCACTACGCATGGAAAAAATACCAGCCTAATAGGAAATTCTAGACCCAATTACCAATATTTGATCAAACATGTGAAAAAATCCATATCAAGGTTAATAGACCTATTTATAATCAAAAACTCATATTGAAGAAAACCTGGCATGGCATCAATTAACATGATTAAATTCCCTAATCATGCAAGACCCTAAGATAGGATATTGGGAACTTTTATAACATATAACTTAAATAAAATCTATTGAAAAAAACAAACCACCTACCTCAACAATGTATGATTGATATAGTTGAGCCTCAGCCTATCGATCACCCTAAATTTAATAGATCTAAAAAACATTTTAAATATTCAACTATGGATATCTCACGAAAGAGGTGAAATGAAGAGATGATGCTTTAATATAAGGAATTTATCACCCTGAAAATTCCAACGTAATTAGAAATGTTTGATTTAGAGAAATAATGGTTAAACGAGGGGTTAGAAAAGATTCAGTGATATCCGTTGATCATGGAAAAGACATGTTTAGAATAAGATAGTTTTTTTGATTACACATTACCCTGATCGAATATAACAATTAAAAATAAAAATACATTGTGTGTTCTCTGATAATACACAACGTGTATAGACCATTAACGCCCCCCTCTTTAGGCGGTCTTTAGGTCACCTCACACAGCCATGTACTCAGCCATTACACGACCTGTAGACGACTACCTGTGGAAACCGAGTACATGATGTGTACTCCTAAGTACATGGCCTATACTAATGATATTCTCAAATTCTCCCATTTTTTTTAAAAACACATGAAATCAATATGTATACCTAGAATGAAGATATGGGATCTTACATTAAAAATCTAGAAAAACTGATGCACCCCAAATGGTTTTCACTATTCATGGGATATAAACAGTTGGTATCATATCAGGTTAACTCAACACAGTTTCTCTCTATATCATTTCTTGGATCAATAAAACATAGTTAATTGAAAACTAAATCCTAAATTTGATAGAATAGTGTTTTATATTTAAAATTATAAAATGATACATTACCTTCTTTATATAGGGATTAAATTAAATGATTATCCGAGTTTGGATTCACTATGCCAAATGAGACATTGAGATGGTATTTGGTTATAACAACCTTGAACCCAATATCCTAGACTAAGTGTTTTATTTATTAAATTAGAATAAGATAAATGGAATCACATACCATATGGTTGAATATACTAGAAGTCATTGTATACAAGACAAAAACATTATTCATAAATTACATTTGAAAACAAAAATAAGATAATTATTTTTTTTAGAGAATAAAATTGTTCCCTATTGCATATCCCTTAATATCAATCATAGTACACTTAATGGATTCTTGGGATTGGAAAAACATAATGTGAGACCAGATGATCAATATGTGTTAAGTATAGCAAAATCTATCATGATTCAATAAGAATAAAGAATATGGATAGGGATATGACTTAAAAAAATTCCATTTAATCAATAAACTGATAAGTACGTGCATCTAGAGATAATATGAAGGTGAAAATATCAAGGATAATAATTAATATATAATAGTAAATATCATAAAGAACATTTCATTAAATCAATTAGATGACTACCATAACTGGATAAGGCATAATCAGTAAGGAACGTTATGTAACTGAAAATACATGACATTTAATCCATAACTGATAATGTAATGAATACAGAGATATTACCATTTTAAAAATATAATTTATAATAATAACTAAATTTTTAATTAAGGTAATGATTAATTTTTTAATTTCTTTTTCTCATTAATAATGATACATCTTCCACTATGAACGTTCACATGTTTAAAACTATAAA
This sequence comes from Viscum album, assembly GCA_963277665.1. NCBI lineage: Eukaryota > Viridiplantae > Streptophyta > Magnoliopsida > Santalales > Viscaceae > Viscum > Viscum album. The sequence continues at coordinate 827,363,660 of OY728157.1, forward strand.
AAAAATCCCATTTAATGCTAGCTTACTGATTTGCCTCAAGATACTACTAATTCATAAAGGGGATATATAATTATAGAACCCACCAATCACATCATATCCAAAGAATTCCTCATATATCAAATAATCAATTTAATGCACCACCAATGTTCTCTATCAAGAGATATCCGTTTTGAGTTGTGAAAATAGATTTATCATTATTTTACTTGATAAATAAATAAAATTCAATATAAAAAATCATATTTAAAAATGAAATATATATTTATTAATAAATATAAATTTCCATGATAATATTATTATTAAGGGTAAATTTGAAGTATAATGATCAGAGGTAATTGAATATTTTAAGGGAACGTTAATTACTATAGAAGTGATTCATTAAGGTGAATCAAATACTTTCCTTGGTCTAAATTATCATAAACCATACATATAAATTCATTCGATGGTATAAATACAACATAAACCCATGTGATTATGAATAAAGGGTAGTTTTAATTGATGAATATTAATACCAAAAAAATATCATCACAAATATTATTTCGTAAAATATCATTTTCATTTTGATATTCTCCTTTTAAAACTAAAGTATCAAAAGAAATTCTGAATATAATTTTCTTCGAAAATAAACTATGAGAAATATAATAGATGTTTTATGTCATTTCATTGTCACGTTGATGTGAAATTTCATAAATATTGATTATGTTAAAATAATTATTCTATTCACATTTTTGTTAAAATCCAAACAAGCATTGTTTTGAATTATTTTTGAATATTCTTTTCATTTTTTTAAAAAAAGTAATAGTGGGAAAAAAATTATTTAATAAATCATTTATAATGGGGTTAAGGAAAAATTTTGATTTTTTTTGATAAAAAATTGTTTTTAAAGAATATTTTTTTCTGAACGAAGAGTGAAATGAAGTCAAATTTTATTAAAATGTCTTCTCGATAATTTTATGTTTAAAAGAGTGGAAAATTATAAAATTACATGAAATGGTTTATGAGTAGAAATAGGAGAAATAAATGAAAGTTTATATTATATAATGATTATATTAGTTCCATCAATTTAAATTCAAGTGTAAACAATCTCGATTGAAAAGGGATTCATGTAAACACTTGCAAAAATCATAACATTGAAGTGAGAATTAATAAAATAATATATTTTGTATATCAAATGTAATTATTCATTAAAAAATATTATATAAAACATAATTTGTTCAATATTAAATACACACATAACCATATAATATCAAACATAATTAATAAGTATATAACTTAATAAAAAGTAATTGAACTATGACATTATTTACTATTTGTTAAAATCCAAATCAATTTACATGGAGAAAATAAGTAAAATTAATTAATAAAATAAATATAAATTATTTATGAATCAATATATCACATTTAAAATTTTCCTTTAGTACAAAATTAATAATAAATAATGTGTACACAAATAAAATATGCCTCTATGAATGGTAATTGAGACAATGGCCCTTAAAAACATAATATCATTGACATGTGGATTAATCAATGAATTGATTATGCGTATCCAACATGAATCCAAGTAATAAATGTTTAAATAAAATATAAAATAATCATATTTCATTAAAAAAATAATGTTATCATTACATAATCAATGATTTAGAAGTTTAACCTAATGAATGGAAATTTAGTTAAGAAATCCCTTACCTCACGCTACCGTTTGGATGAACGTGAATTAACCCCATGTATACTAGTTTTAGACAAGTTATTAAGTCATAATAAACCACATTAACGTCTATAATATCCTATATTAACCTCTAATAGCATATTATCACCAATTTAGTAATACTATTTAATTAATTTCAATTTTTTCTGTGTTAAGTTTCTTGTTTTCTCCTTCAAACTTTATCATGAATGGTCATGTTATTATGCATGCTATATATTTTAAACATATAAATAATAATAATAATCATGTAATAATTATAATATTTACAAATAAATTATAATTTTATGATAAAAAATTAAATATGGTCTCAAGAAATTAAGTATGTTATGATCGTGGAGACATTAGGTTGTACGCATGCATGAGTAATTTTTCCATTTTCAATGATCATTATAGAAAAGAGGCAAGTAAAATTTAATCTTGATATAAATATAATCATATCATAATTACCATGTTATATCTTGAAATATAATTATATATATCACCCATTTGTTGTGTTGATGAAAAGAGTATCAAATTACTTTGTGAAGGAGGTAATTCACACAACCCTGAATGATGTTATCATCTTTTAGTGAGTGAAAAGGATATGAAAAAAATTATAAATATCTTATCTAAATGATAAATATTTTATTAATATCATTACTATTTCTCATATATCACAAATATTAAATTACTATATTCTTATTACATTACATGTAATGTTTTAGTAATATATAAATCACTTCGCTTTGTGAGATAATAGTCAACTATACGCACAAGCAACAATATCATTTTAAATACAGAATAAAAAATAATCTAGAGGTATAAAACGTTATAAATAACATACTTCTACTTAAAATTCACAATCATACCCAACATTGAGAAGTTTTAATGAAAAGAAATTGCATCGGTTCATGAGACGATAGTGTGTTGTACACATGTAGGCTGATTTTGTAACCCATTTGATGGGAGTGGGGATAGTTGTAGGTCATGTTGTTAAAATAAAAAAACATAGTATTTAAAATATACATAGGTTATTATATTATCATGGAATAATAATAACTAATTGATGTGGAGTAAGAAATAATAAAAAATGATCGTTGAAGAATGTTACCACTTCTTCGAGTATCTTCCATAGTGTTTCACAAAACAAAACACTAGAATTGATTTATACCCAAAAAAGTCTTCTAATATGATATGATGGATGTTTAATGTTATGTTTTCACTTATTGATTGAATAAACATATTTTTTAGGTTTGAAAAAAGAGAGGGGAGGGGTCACCTTTTATATGTGAGGTGAGCGACACAGTAAAAATTTTATTTTAAAAGGCATACCATCATTTTTTAAATGCCACAAAGGTCCAAAATAGTATATTATAAAGAAATAGACATTATAGTGTCAAACTATGTCCACAGAAAATATTTTTACAAGGTTTTAGTATATTTAAAACCTTATTATTTTATTTTAACCCCTGATAAATTTATTTTTTCCTTAACCACGGTAAATAGTTTTTATCCATTTTCAATATTATAAGTAAAAAAAGTATGTTGAACATATTAGGTAATATAAATTTTTATTATTCTGAATATAGAATTAATTACATCAAATTCCATTAACATAAGTGTAAAAATAACGAGTTAACTTAATCTAACATATTCAATGATAAATCGAGTTTTTGAGGAGAAAATGATCAAAATTTTATGACGTACATAAATCATAATTTCAAATGAAAATGTTTAAAAGGAACAAAAATTGATTAAATTATATAAAATTGAAAAAAATTTACATTAAAACCAATTCAATATATAATTTAAATTTATAAACAAGTTAAATGAAAAGAATATTTTTAATTAAAATTGAGGGTTTGTTATTATTCATTGAAAAAATACATATTTCATAAAAATCATAAAAACACACTAATATAATTTTGATATTATGATTTTAAAAATATTTTAGTTTTTTTAAATAAAATTTTCTGATGTGGTAAGAATGAATTTTAAATTATGTAAATAAGGAATGACTAAAATAACTTTTCAAAAAATACATTTTCTCAGAGAACATTTTTTTCAGTTAAATGATTAATATTTTATTCCTAATCAATAGATAAATATAATTTTAATAATTTATTTTTCAATATTTACACCCACTAATTTAACATCTTGGTTAAATTTTATACTATATTATGGTTCAAGTAGACCCAAGGTTGCATGTTATACAAGATATCAATTAGATTAATGTTAGTTATATATATTAAATGTTATTTACCCTCATTGATGCATATAAAATATTCTATTTAATAATTTGTTATTATTTTATAATTTAAGGTTGACACATTATTCCCAACTTAAATAAATTTCATCCCCTCAATTTAAACATGATATTGGTAATCCAGGGTTATATATTTGAAAATTTATTTGATGACAACAAAAATCATCGAAAGTGTTAATAAAACATCCTCCTAATAAAATAGAAAGGGATGTAAAAAGGTCCTATAGAATATGAGTAACTAGTTTTATATGTAATAGAAAATTGGTGGAATTTTTAGTTATGTACATAGAAGAAACCCATAAATAATTATAGAGTGTGATAGAGTTCATTAATCACAAGAATGTGAAAGATCAATGGAAAGTTACAGACCCCTAACCCATTAAATTTTTATAATTTAAATGATGATCTTATTCGTCATATATGAATTTAACATTATATCATTTTTTCATTATATTTTTACTAATGCGAGGAATTATTTTTCTATCTAAGAATATTAGGAAATTTACTTACTTATTATGATTATATATAATAAAAACAATTTTATCCTTTGGTTGTCCTTCAATAAATTTACAATTCCTCATTTACTCACTAAAATTCACTTTTAATAGATTATATGATCTATAAAAGAGTGACACATCATTCCATCTATCCCTATTTATTTTACACATGAAATATGCTTAGAGTAAGTTATCAAATATAAAACATTAATCTATAAATGAAAACTTTAATAAAACCAGTTCATCATTAACACATATTCATCAAATAGTTTAACTAGAAACAATGACATATTAACTAGGATAACATTTAGTCCAGTGGTATGCATTAAACTATTATTATTCTTATATTGTTTTTTTATTCCCCATAACCATTACAAAGGTGAATGGTTACCCATTTTATAAAACTATATTATTATAATTCCAATAATTTTCTTAGTTATATATGATTGACATCCTAGAAATATAATTTATCATTAAAGAAGAATTTTACAAAGGATTATAATACAATTTTTTGTGAAAATTCTAATAATCTTATTTGACAATTACTAAAATTCCATTAGTGATCATATTAAACCTAAATGTTATCAATACCATTAAATTTATTTATACAAAATTTAAATTCATTATTACTCAAATAACTGTTTCACAAAAACATATACAAAACCAATGGGTTTTATTTTCATAATATTAGACCATAATAACATTATTATTGATAAGATCACATAACAAAAAACCTACAATGGGATATTTATGACATGGATATTATTATTAACCATAAAATCATAAACCCATTGTTGAATGCATAAAACCTAAGATAATGAAGAAATATATTCTTCTAAAATTTTACCCAATCCTTATATGATTAATGATTTTTATGAACAAAATACCTTTAGTATAATGCATATATAATTTAATTCATTAATCTTAATACATTTATATTTTATATATTATATTTCCACATATGTATTTACATGGTCTAGGGTTTAACCTTTAGAAAATTGAATTCACTCAGATAATTCCTAGGATCTCCACATTTTGGAAAATGGACTACAAATGTATCCCTAGGGTAATATTTTTTTACTTCCATTATACTCTACATTTTACACAATCATTCATTGATTTATTACCTAACATTACACAAATAAAACATTTTCTTATTCCCTTGAGTCACATTCTTCTAAATTTAAGACACCTTTTTAACCAAGATTATTCATTATTATCAAATATTAAAATTATTTATAATGGTTTGTAATGAAAATGAAAATTAATCTAAGGATAACCTTTAGGAGTGTAAAACTCCATTCACATTAAGCCTCATTTTTAGACACCATATGATGGTTGGGTTAATTCAAATAAACAATTTTCAGAGTTATTACCCTTACGTACGTATGTTCTAGAACCAAATCAACTTATAGTATCAAGAAAAAGATGTATTATGAGGAAAACCACACAATCTATTCCTTACCAGAATTTGATATTGTAAATTTATTCATATCCTCAAAGTATATCACCGAGTTATATTCCATAATATATGTTTTCTAAAATCATGTTCCTAATGTTTCTAGTAAACATGCCCTAATACTAATGACAACAATCCCAAACACACTAGCTCAGATTTGGTGAATGATTTATTAAATTAGAAGAAAATGAAAGGAATAAAATCTTGAAGGACTGAATTGTTTAGTATTATAGGTAAACTATATACATACATTTTCCAAAATACATTTAAAAATAAAAATTACAAAATAATTTTTTTTCAAGAATAAAATTATTCCTTCTCACATATTCTTAAATATCAATCATAGTGAACTTCACAGATTAATGGGGAAGGAAAAAATAAGGGTTACATTTAATAATCATTAAGGGTTAAGTAAAATGAAATAAATCTTGAATAAATAATTGTAAACAATATGGAAAGGTAAATAACTAGACACACAATCCATGTAATAATTTAATTGAGAAGGAAGTGCATTCAAAGATAATATCACTATGAAAATGTCATAGATACAAATCAATACATAATGTTAAAAAATTCAAAACAAATTCCATTAAATCAGTAACATAACTACTATTATAGGATTAGGAATTATCAACATTTCAAGGTAAATAACTAAAAACACAATCCATTTAATCAGTAATCAATGATGTAATTACTCCAGAGTTAATATCAATATCGAATTATCGTGGATCAATATTGAAAAATTCATAATGAATTAAATTCATAATTATTGGACATGATGATATAATGGATCATGATACCTCAAATTCTTTGTCCATTCAATATATTGTTCAAAACAAATGGAAAAAATAAATTTAATACTATCTTTCTAATTCACCTCATGAAAGTAATAATGCATCAAGGAGATATATAATTCTGGGCCCATCCTTTCACTGTATGTCCAAATAATTCCTCATAAATTAAATAATCAATTTTGTTAATGAACAATGTGTGATATCTTTAAATATAAATTTGGAGTAATGAATACATATTTATCAATATTTTCACAAATAACTATATAACATTCAATATAAAACACAACATGTAGAAATGATATACAATTTAAGAAATAAATATATCCATGATAGTAATATGGAATTTAGGGTAAATATAATTTCTAATAATTACATGTGAATGAATATTATAGGGTAGAGTTAATGAATACAAAAAATGAATCAATAAAATGAATTTTAGTGATTTCCTTGGTCAGAATTATCAAAAACCATATATATAAAGAATAATGATGATATATATCTAATATATACATATTAGAGTAATCATAAAAAGTTATTTTCATTAATTAATAGAAATATCGGTATAATATATTTAAAAAAATATTGAAGGAAATACCCTTCTAATTTGAAAATATTTTTTTAAAACTAAATGTTCACAAAATATTTTGAATAAACATTTTATTGTAAATTACCGTACAAAATTTTGTTGGACGTTTTAAAAAATTTAGTTGACATAATGGAATTATATTCTACACATGATGAACATGTTAAGACATTTATTCATTTCAATTTTTTGATAAAATCCAAATGGGTCACGTATTAAAAGTGATTGGAATATTCCTTTATATTTAAAAAATAGTCAAAATGGTTTAAAATTTAATTAATAATTCATTGTTAAAATGGTTAAAAACATACTTTAAAAAAATTTATAATACATTATCATTTAAGGAGAAGGTTCTGTGACTAAATAGTGAAATGAAGTCAGATTTTTTAAAACATTTTCCCAATCATTATAAGTACCAATGATTGGAAAAATTGTAATATTACTAGAAAAATTTCATCAATAACAATAGGATAATAAAAATAATGGGATTACTAAAAAATGATCAAATAATTTCATTCATTGTTCATTTAATTATAAATAATATTGATAAAATTGGGATTATAAAGTAAACCCTTGAAAATATATTTACATTGAAGTGCAATTTGACCAATGAATCTATTATGTGAGTAAATTTTAAATCTAAATAAAAAAGTGGCTATAAAAAATAATATATTAAATGGTAAATAAACACATAACAACAGAATATCATTGAAAATAAATATTTAATATAACATAATGGAAAGAAATGGGATTAAGAATCTATTTACCACTTTGTAACTTTTATTTCAAATTCCATAGGATAAAATAATTGAAATTAGAGAATAAAATAAGATAAATTATTAAAAAATCATGATATTACATGTAAAATTTGAAAAATTTCTGCATTATAAAACAGAGGATTACACCAATAAAATACACCTAAATAAAGTGAAATCAAGGGTAAAATCACATACAAAGATCATATCATTGAATTAGAGATTAATCAATTAATTTATTATTTGAAAAAAATTTAAATTTAAAGAAAAAAATGTCAATAAATCATAAAAAAAATATTGTAATTAAACACATAATCTTAGAATGAAATAACAAATGAAGTATCATTTTATCCTAATGAATGTAAAATTAGTTAAGAAATCCCTTATCTCACACTTACTTTTGGTTGAATGTTCATTAACTTTTATATAATGGTTTAAATAATGTTATTGACATATATGTGAACCATAATAATATTTATTGTTTCATATATAATCCTTTTATAACATTTTATCACTCATTTTTTAATAATATTTAATTATTTTCATTGTTAATGGTGTAAATTGACTTGTTTTAAAATTCATGTGTTGTCATAAAAGTTCCAATTTTTCTCTATATTATATATCATAATCATCTATATAATAATAATAATTACCTAATTTTCAAATTTATACATAAATTTTCCTATTACCAGTATAAATTGTTTTTATTGATAAATGAATTATATTGTGATCTTGGAGATGGAGGGTCATGTGTACACTTGAGTAATGTTTACATTTTTCAACGATCATTATGGAAAGAAGGTATGTAACATTAATTCATTACATAATTATCATGATATAACAAATAATGTATTATTTCTTTAAATATATTTATATACATTATCCATGTGTTTTGTTAACGAAAAGATAGTTGCATCACTTCGTGAAGGAAATTGTCAACATGTACACAATTGATGAAATCATCATTTAGTGAGTGAAAAGTAAAGAAATAAAATCTTATATTTTCATATTATAATGATAAATATGTGATAAATATAATAATTATTTCATTTACATCACATATTTTCATTAAATATATCCTTATTACCTTCCATGTAAAGTGCAAGTGAAAGGAAAATCATGTTTCTTCGAAAGGTAGTAGTCCACCTTACACACAAGTAATGTTATTGTATCCCCTATGAAATGTAATGTAAAAAAGTTATATATTATATATTGACTTAAATGGTATAATTATTTCATAAATTCCACATATATACATTATATCCATTAGTGTACCCAATTATGAGTGCTAGTAATGGAAAACTGAATGACCTCAGTTAATGAGGCGAGAGTCCTCCATAATCAATGTGATGATTACGTAAACCATTTTATAAAATTGGGGGTGGTTGTAGGTAATTTACATAAAAAAGAAAGATATTAATATATGGTAGTTACTAATTATATAATATCAACATGGTTTAATACGAATTTAAGGATATGGAAGATGAAATAAAATAAAAATACTTGTTCTAGAACATTATATATTCTCCAGGTATCATCCTTAGGTTTTCACAATTAAACTTATGGGGTTGGACATAATCCCATTAAAAAACTTATATTTTATATTTTAGACGTTTGAAAGTGATTTGGGAAGGCCATAGATGAACAAAAATGCTTTTAGGTTTTAAATAAAGGATGAGAGGGGGTGCACTTTTTTATGTGAGTTGAGTGACACAATTGTAATTTTTGAAGAAAAAGGAGCACCCATGTGTTTAAAATACCACAAGGTTCAAATGGAGAATAATGTATACATATAAATGATAGGGTTTAAATGTGAAAATAAAATAGATTTTATAAAATATTTTTTTGGGTCCTTTTAACCCTTATCTCTTTAGTTTAAACCCCGATAAATCAATTTTTACCTTAACTATAGTAAATAAGTTTTTACTAATTTCGATATTAATTTTTATAAAAAAATAAATTTGAACTTATTATATAATTAAAATTAGTATTATTCATAATAATTAATTTATTTTTCTAGATTCCATTCAAATAATTGGAATAAACTAATTTCTAATTAATCTCCGAGACGTGATGATAAATTGGGTTTTCAAAGAGAAAATGTTCAAAAGTTTAATATGTTTTCATATCAAAATTGAATAATAAAATTTATTTAATAAACAAAATTGTTTTAATTTTTATATAATTGAACTATGTTTCATTAAAAAAATTTCAAAATATAATTTAACATTTTATATAATTTCAATGAAAAGACAGTTTTCAATTAAAATTCAGTATTTTTCACTACTCATCAAAAAATAAAATATTTCATAAACATTAAAAAATTCAATGTAAGATAATTTTGATATAATTATTTTGAAAAATTAATTTTATTTTACGTAATAAATTTTTTATTGTTATTAAAATTTATCCTAATTTATTTGTTCAATGACTCACTAAACCATCATTAAAAAATGCAGTTCATAAAGAAACACTTATTCTTTATTTAAATGATTCTTATTTTATTCCTAATCAATAGATAAACATAATTTTCATAATTGTTTTATTAATATTTATAGACACAAATTTAACTACGTGTTTATAATGGTATACAATAATATAGTTCATTTAGACGTAGGGTTGTGTGTTCGACAAGCTATCAAAGGAATAAAATTTAAAGAAATAAATGACTTGGGTTATTTAAGCTCAGTTTTTTGTGTCACATAATACGATGATAAAATTTTATTATATTATGATTTCGCAGTGTTACATTTTTTGTATGAAAAAAAATATTTCATTTTATAAAATTCTATAAACAATTTTTTCTATTTAACAAAATTTATATAATAAAATTTATGAGTTCTAGGACTGAAAATTACATTTCTAAGATTTTTTATTAAATTTATTAAAGAAATTAAAATATTATAAAATCCATGATAGAATTTATTGAAAAATATTCTAATGATATTTTAATGAATAAACTAGAAATAATTGATTATTTTTTACTTAAGTTAATTAAACTATGAGTACCATTATAGAATATGGTGAAAACATGAAGACTCCTTTATATTTAATGAACTCGTGAAATTTATTATCAAAAATTATGATTCCATGATTTTAGAAATTAAATACATTGAACATGAATGTCCCTTAAATTATGATAATTATAGTACTCTCATCAATTTTGAGAAGATAACAGGAGAAGAAATCATAAATAAGGTCAATAAAGAAAGAGAAATTTTCATTAATTATTCAATAAATTTGAAAATATAAGAAGATTAAAGATTTCTTAAAGACTAATAATGTCTGGGATATATTTATAAAATACCTCTATTAATGCTAAGAAACAAAACTGGTGGGAGAGTAAAGTATAAATGATATATCCAATTTAAATTCATTAATTGTGGGATTTTTTTTATTTATCTAAAAATTGAAAAATTGTAAATTATAAGTGAAACTAACGATTATTAATGTACTATGAAGGTATATAATTAAAGATATTCTATTCTGAATGGTTAGCCAAATGGAATTAAGAAAAATTAATCAAAATATTCTAGATGAAAGAGTCTTTAAGATGAAGATGGTGTTTGTAATAGTAAATAATGTTTCAATGTTGAGGAATCTCTCAATGAATGTTCTAAAAGAGTTATCAGGATAGTAGATGAAAAAGAAGTTGAATCATCATAATATCACTCAAAAATAAATTGTGAGTATATTTTTGATGAAGGGGAGAAACTAAATAATATACTATGAAAATGTAAAAAAAATACTTGAAGGACTATGATGTTTGGAAAAAAATTCACATATAAAAAGAAATTCATAAAAAAAATAAAGTACATGTTGAGAATGATAATATGGTCAATGAAATTCAAATACTAAAACATGTAATTTTTTAAAAACAAAAAACAATTGAACATTTTAATTCCACTATTATCTATGTAGATAAGGGAAACTATGAATTAAAGAAGATGATAACTAAAAATAATAGAAAATATGAGAATATAAAATGTTTTTTGGATAGAGTTTTTCAAGGAAAAAATGTCTTTTATAAGTAATAATATTCATGAACTAATATAGTTAATGTAAGTAATAATTCTAAAGAAAATAATATTTATGTACCAACACATGAGAATAAACATTATTTCAGAATAATCCTTTGAAAAATAAATTTGAATCAACATGAAAATGATGTGAAATCTAAACTTTTAACATATATAGATTAATTAGGATTCATAAAACCACCCCATGTTAGTCTCATGGGTCCAATAGAGATTTACACAAAAGGACATGTTGAGAAAAAACGAAAATAAGAACTATAAGAAATGTTTTATTTGAAACTAATAAATAACAACACATCAATCATTAAAGGTTTTTAGGGATACATCTAGTTATGTGATATATATTCAGGCCTATAAATTTTGTTACAACATTTTTAATAATATCTTATAAATAATGATGATTTTATGGGGAGGAAAAAACAATTTGTTCTAGAAGAATTTCAAATGTAAAATTAAACTAATAATATTATTAAAGTAAAGAATAAATTTTAAAATATTTATGATGACTATGGCTGATATGTTAAATAATGGCACAACGAAAATGGATTTATCACATTCATACCATTAATAAATTGATACTTTTCAAAAAAAAGTAATGTATATAATGGAAATAAGGTAATAAAAGAAGAAAATATTTTTAAGGTTTCAGTTATCGTTTTGAAGTCTAAGAATATAGAGATCATGGATGTTGGTTGTTCTTCTAAAATGGTCTGTGAATTTTTTTAAGAAGATGATGTTCTAGACCCCTTAATTGAGACGAAAGCATGAAATACTCTTTTGAAAAACAGGATGAGAGGTAACCCATCACAATGATCTTAGAAGATAACAATTATACAAAACCAAATGATGGAAAAAGTGATCACCAAAGAGAATATGAAAAAAAAGGTATGAAAAAGTTTCATCAACCCCTGAAATAATTTATGATAGTTCAATTGGTTAAAGAGAAGTATCTCTCAACTTCCAATAAAAAAAATAGAAAAAAAACTCAAGGGTGAGATTAAATTTTTTTAAATTATATCTCTCTAAAGATTATATGAGTAGGAATATTTTGAAAGACTCTATCAATCATATTAATTTAATGTTTTTATGGGGTAATTCCCAATATATTGAGTTTATCATAGCACTAAGATCCTATAAATGATGTTATTTTCACGAATAATGGTTGATAATTAATGATATTGAAAGGTGTTAAAGTTGATACAAAAAATATGGGAACTAAATGTTATCAGTTACATATAGGATATGCATGAATAGATTATTTTACTTGAGTTTTCAAGAAGAATATAGTTTTCATGATTGAAAGATCAACCACATTGACTAATAATTATGAAGAAACTGATATAATAAGTTTCTATGATAAATATCCCTATTATAAATGAATATAATTTAAATTTCTTCCTGACTTGTTAGAAGGGGCAAATAATAAACAATATTCAAAAAGGAAGTTAAATTCAAACCACAAAACCTTTAAATCTTTTTCATTCTGATGTTTTTGGACCGATGAAAATTAATTAAAATAGTGTACATAAATATTTTATTACATTAATTGATAAATTTATAATATTGATATGAATCATTTTCATGTCACATAAGTATCAAGTTGTAGAAAAATATAAAATATTTAAAAGATTATTTGAAAAATAGATTAGAATATCCTTGAAGCAGTTTAGACAGGATAATGGAACAGATTAAACAAATAATAATTTCTTTGAGTATTCTTATAATCAATGTATTATCCATTTTTATTGTACTCCATAAACACATGTACATAATAGAGTGGCCTTGTGAAAAAATTGATGTTTGATTGATTTTCCCACAGTCATGTTTGGTGAACATGACTTCTAAAAAGTATAACATGGGCATAATAATCAAAGGGAAACATAGGAAGGGTGATCTCAAATGCTCAGTTAGGGTAAAAATAGTCATTAATAATCCAAGATCATAATTTGTTAAAATATGTTCATATGGTTCTATAAAAAATTATATGTACATTTACATTTCATAAGAAATTTATACCCATAAAAACACAAATTAGAAACAATGATTTGAGAAATAATGATTTGGAATAACATACGACAACATTCATAAGAGAATCAGAAAACATGATATATACCATTATAACATATTCAGAAAATATTTCATAAATTATTTGAATAAAAAAAGAGTATAAAATCATCATATTTGTTAATTATCACTACCAATACCATCATTACATATTATATAAATTCTCATAGTTAATTAGGTTCACTTATGATCCCCATTAAACCATTGGTGGATAGAGTTTATCAGTATATTAGTTTCACTCCCCATTCCAATACATGTTATATCATGTTATATAAAGCATTAATCAATGCATTTAATTGATATATAATTCTTGGCCCACCTTTCGCATAATGGAAGCTATATACATTTGTGCCATAATAGCATAAAATAATTCATCATTTAATTAAAAATTAATTAACATATGGAATATTAATGGATCTCATGATAATTTCTGTAAAACATCATTATATGTAATCCATATAAATAATGTGGATTGTATCATTGGAGAATATCACTTATAAAGCATTATAATAACTTAAGGATTTTTACATTGATGATAAAATTATTTTTTAAAATAAATAGAAAAATTATTTTAAAAAAAATATTAATATCATTTATATTTAAAAACTTTTAAAAAAAAATCCAAAAAAATAGAATTAATCTGGTATTTGAAGAACTAGGGAAAAATGGAAAATATTATTTGTAACATCATATTCATTTTTTCCCATTACATTTCCTGTTTGTGTGTTGGGGGTGTTTTAGAGAAGGCATATAGATATTTAGTAGATGTTAGAGAAGAAATAAAACTTTAATGGGTAATTCACCTCATGAAAGGAGAATTCACAATCGAATGTGATTTTTCACAGCATGGGAATATATTGGTTCACCACATATATATGATAGTGGAAGAGTGTGTAAAATAGATTCCTAACATGGAATGTGCATTCACATCATGTATTAATTCAGTTTGACGAACCATGGATTTCGACATAAGTTGAAAATAAAGGAATTCAGACCATAAATATGCTTTAGAGATTATATTTCATGGACTTACTGGAATACATGTTATGAAGTTGAAATTCATTCCATGAATGAGATGAGTTACTACCTATTTATATTGAAAGGGTTCAGTTAAATTACATCATACACCATACATTTCCTCTGGGATTTCAATGAACCCCAGATGCCATTGGATGATATTCTAGACCCTTTCATGTGGAATTGGTTCTTATTTTTTGATGGAAGATATTTGAGGATCCATGTTGAGTTCACCCCCCCCCCCAATGTTTCATTACGTTATTCCCTCGAAGATTCTCTCTAGTGGTGTTGTTTTGTTTCCGGATGAGTTTGGGTATCATTTTGATGATCCCCTAGTGTGGTTCAGGTTGACCCATGGTTTCCTAGTGTAGTTATTGTATTGGGGTCGTTTATTTTTTTCCCTGTAGTGCATAATGAAATAGAAATCTCATTTGATGTAGGAGATCCGTGTTCTCACCCTTTTTAAGTGCAATGTGATGGGATTTTATTCTTTTTACTTCTATTTATTGTATATTAAGGGTTGTATTAATGAATATAATTAATTCATAAAATATAAAATTTAATGGTATATTGAGAAATATAATTATATTTTCTGATGTTTTGTTCGGGTACGTTTAGTAAACGTACAAGCGGGGTTTTCAAACTTTTGAATTAGTGCTCGGAATTGAAAACTGATGGCACCGTTGAGCTCGCAGTGCCTGTATTCCATTAAAAAGGCTTTCACCTCCACGGTAGTTGGTCGAGGGTGACAGTTAGATTTTGGGGTTTTCATGGAAATAATAAAATAAAATATTTGCAGGTTTTATTTTATTTCATATATTATAACCACCAATGTGGAAGGTGGAGGTGGGGACCACCACACCTTAACCTCCTATGAGAGGTTATGGTTGTGGGGCCCACCTGAACTTAACCTCCCCCGAGTGGTTACTGTGTGGGGACCACCTGGGACTAAACCCCCTCATTTAATTGGGGAAAACCTCTCCACTCCCTCATAAATGATGTAAAGTCTACTGACCTCCCTTAACATAATGGTGCCACCCCCCCCCCCCCCCTCTATTGATGGTGTCGACCCTCCCCCTTTAATTAATTGAGCCATCTCATTTAATTAAATGATACAATTTCAATTTTACTCCCATTAAAATAAATAAAATATAATCTATTATTTGGAGGGGCTATCTATTCATTTGTTGGAAAAAGGATGGAAAAGGAGGATTAGAGCTCTTGAGAGAAAGCTCTCCAACGAAGAATGCTTCTTCCACGAAGAACGCCCCACCAATAAGGAACGTCGACCATGACATCGGCATTCTTCCTCAAGAATTCCACTAACGTAAAACGTCTTCAACTACGAAGATACAATGCACAAATTGACGATCGAGGATAATTTTGATGTCTGTCTTTTTCCAACAATCTGTCTTCTTCCCACTGACTCCATCACTTAACAAAGAATAAGGTAGGGGTTAAATTTTATTTATGTGTGATTCATTCCCATGTTCTTCCTTTCTTTAAAAATGAAGAACGTGGATGTTTTCCTTTTGTGGGAGGGTTGTTGTCCTTTTTTCTTGATGAACTGATTGCTACCACCCAAAACACGAAGGGTACAGGCCAAACTAACATGGCCTGACACCCTACCGATCTTCTTTGTGGTGTTCTTAGAAATGGCGACGATGTCGAAAAAGGAAATGAAAACACCACCCGCGGCCTCAGTGACCTACACTTCCCCCATGTAGTTCTGATCACTGACCGAAGGAGCCCATGTGCCCCAGTTGCACCGCACCCTGGCCACGCCGCTCCCCGGCCTCGCTGCTCCCAATCCTCGCCATCCTCTCCTACCTCGCTGTACCCCAATAGTTCCACCCTTTCCGGCCGCGCTGCCCCACAGGCCATGCCTCCCTCGCCGGAAGCACCACCCTCTCCAGACACACTGCCCACGCCAACCGCTCCCCTATGCCCTGGCCGCACTGCGCCTGCCCAAACTAGCCAAGCCCTCACAGAAATCCATCCGAACTGGCCCCTCATGACACCCTTCCTGGGCAAGCCGCCTCGGGTCGGGCCGAGCTGTCCTGCGCCATTGGGGCTCTCCACGGTTCCTCACGGCCTGCAGGACTGGGCCCAGTGGGCCATGTAGAGACCCAAAACATGACGTACATAGATATTACATTAATTTTTCAGAATACATAATACATAACAAAAACAGACACACAAGGATTGTAATAGTTTAGTGTATTTGGAAACTTGGAACGTAATCTTCTAATCGTGGTGATAGATCATCAACATCTCCCAGAAAGATCTTCCACTTTTTGTTTCCTTACCTAAAACCTTTATTTTAATCCTGGGGGAAAATAAATCATAAAACGGGTGAGCTATAGTTCTCAGTAAGGGTAAGCATAGATAAAATAAAACATACCATACACATTTTAACCTAAAAACATGAACACAATGTTTAAACATCAAAATCTTTAGCAACGACTTAAGACATGGATGTACATAAGGCATAGATCATAATGGAACATAACTAATGATAACATAGCATGGGAATAAAACATGTCATTTTCGCATAAATTAAGCACATGTAATGATTTCCATAGTAGCCAAGGCATTGCTACCAAGACCATCTTAGTTGACAAAGTCCCTTTCTGAATCGAGTTCACTCCTCGTTTCAGTCCTTTAACACTGAACCGGATTAACTTACTATTCCAGCCATTTCTATCTCATGAGATATAATTCTTTACCCAATGCATTAGAGGTAGATATAGGTCCCACCCACATCATAATGAAATCATTCTTTTTTGTGCCACAACATAAACATAAATCATTCATCATAACCCAAAGAATAAAATGGGTATCATAAACATCATCCCATCATAACATAATCCATATAAAAAATGGATATCATTTCATCATATGAACAGTGAAACCCTGTAAATCATAGAGACATTATACTTGAAACATACACATATGAAATACTGTCATCTTAGATGGAAAATGATTTTGATAAAACACTTGAAATGAATTTTTGAGGAAAATATCCTTTCTTCTTCAAAATCAATTTCGTTTCACAAAAAATCATGAAATTTTAAAAGAAAAATATTTTTTTGAAAATATTCATGAAATATTTTGGAGGAAGCTTCATGAAAATAAGGCTTTAAAAAACCGTAAAAATCCTTTCATGCCATATAAGTTAAAAAACATTCTTCTCGTACTTTTTCCGGAAAAGTAAAAAAAGTACCTCGTAACGTAAACAAAGGAATGATTCATTACATACCACGTTGTAAAAGTAAAAAATGGGTAAAAAGAAATTTAAACATACATGAGAACTTTTTTATAAATCTTGGACATTGATGATAAATATAACCCCAGTAAATACTTACGTATAAGAAATCTCGGATAAAAAACAATTCAGATTGCAACATTATCCCTTACCTTAGGTCTGATATTTTTCATACGTATCCGAACCTCCTGTATAATGATATAAATAATGTCATTGACTTATTATAGAATCATATTCATTATTCTGATATAATATATTGTTCACTTATGACTTTATATGACCCGTTCTTTTGTAAATTCCATGTTAAAGAGCATTTTGGGTAAAATCGTTTCATTTGTCGTCCGTGTTTTGACTTGTAATTATTCATATGATTACATAGATCATGATTACTTAATTACAGAATATAAAACATGATTTATATATTATATATATTCATAATATACATATATATAATAGATCGATAAATGGAAAGAAATACATCGTTCATGGAGACGGTAGGCCATACGTACGCATGAATGTTGTTTTTGTTTCCCCATTGAATTGAATGGAATTAATTGGATGAGATAAATATATATATATATAGAAATACAGTATCATTATTATCTAATATATTTCATTATTACTTATTATATATACTTTATAATCTTTATGAATGGTTAATCATTGAAAATGAATCTCATCGCGTCGTGGAGACGGTATTCCGTACGTACGCATGAGTGATGATATTGTTCTCATGATCGGGGAATTATATTGGAGTGTATGTATACTATTACAGAATCAATATCACTTTAAAATAATCATATATAGTAATTATTTACACCATTATACCCATATATGTAAGGTGGTGGTGGAAAATAGATTACACCACTGCGTGGAGACGGTATTCCGTACGTACGCATGCGCGGTGATTTCGTTTTCCATAGGGTGGATAGATAGTGAAATAGGGTTGTTTCATACTTATAATAACATTTCAGTATATGAGTGATACTGATGTTATTTCTTCATAATGAAACAACCTAAGAAGAATAAGTGGAAGAAGAAATAAAGGTGAAAGAATCGGTAACGAACATTACCTCTTCTTTGAAGTGCCTCTTTGAGACCTCCTCTTAGGGCACTAAAATTGGTCATTAAAGAATACCAGGACCTCTAGGATGTTTCTAAAGAAGTTTAGAAGAGAATTTGGTAGGGTTTGTCCGAGAATGAAGGCTCAAAGTTGTGTGAGGAAGCGACGGAGGAGGTGCCCTTTTATATGGGAGGAGAGGGGCACCTTTGGAAAAAATAAAAATATTATTTTATTATACTGTCATATTAGGATTTTAATATCTCCAAATTGATTTATTTAGAAGCTAATGTGGGTATGGATCCGAATCATCTCATACAATAATATTTATGCAATTTTAGGTTTCTATTTTAACCTTATCATATATATTTAACCTTAAGATAAATAATTTTTCATTTACCGAGTCTTCTTGTTTTCTTACACTATAAGGTTAATAAACTTACTATAAAAAGACAAACGAACCCAAAGTTGTTTATTATTAATATATATAACCTTATATAATTCATTTGGTCGGTCCTTATATTTTTAGGAATAAAATAACAATTTATAATATAATATTTGTTTTAAAAACTATTTTATGTCAATTTTGACACTATTTGGTAATTGATTTTTTTGATAATCATAACAGAATGACTAGTTAGAAAAAAGTTAATTAAAACAATACTAAAATGTCATATTAACATATAAAATTATTTTAATTCATAAAAAGTCTCATATTACATTTATTTGGGTATATATAACATCAATTATGTCAATATTTCGTTAATAATATAATTATTGCATCATCATTGTTTCATAAATAAATTAAATTACATTAAGTCTAAGGTTTATAAATAAAATACCATTATGTAAGAAAGATTTTTATATTTCTAATGAATATTTATAGTCGAATTTATCTTATGTATAACCATATATTAAAAATTATTTAGTTATTAAACATTGATTTTAACTATTTTAACCCTTCTTTAAATAAATTAATAATAAATGTCTTAATCTAATCCAACTAGCCCTAAATGGTCATATTTTATTACAAAGGTTGTTTTAGGTATAATTACAATTATCCAATAGAATTAGAATTTGTGTTAAGGTAAAAATAATAACACTTTTACCCTAAATTACCCTATTACTTTTAACCGTGGGAAAAAAAGTAAAAAGTTACTATTCACCGAAAATTATATTCATCTCATTGAACCACATTTTACTCATTGATATTAACAGTGTCTCTCAGATTTTCGAAATTCCACTCACAGAAGCTGTAAAATTATGTTTTCTTAAAAATTCAGTTTTTTTAACTACCACTTAGTTGTTTCACTATTCATCAAAAAATAAAAGTTTCCAGAAAAATACCAAAATTTAGGCCTAAGATATATTTGATATTATGAATTCAAAAATGATGTATATTTTACCAAATTCAAAACATATCATTTGAATTAATTAATTTAAAAATTAATTCCCGTCGTCAAAACAAATCGCGTGGTTTTAAGAAACAATAACTATCAAAAGATTGATACGTTTTTATATCAAATTTCAAAGTGAAATTAATTCCAATGACCAAAATTAGATTAAATGGTAAAAATATATTCTAATTATACTTTAAACCCAATTAAAAAGATAATCTAACCATATAAATTATTGCGATGAAAAAAGTTTTTTTAATTAAACTATAACGTGTTTTTACTATTTATTAAAATATGAAAGTTATCAGAATAATATGAAAAATTTATCCAATGTAAAATTTTATTCCCTGATTCCAAGGAAGAATTTTATTTTGTCAAATTGAACTTATAGACATGTCATAAACAAGATTTAAGGTGGATACTCCATAAAAAGGTGGCAAAACTATATTTTATAAAAAATACTTATTTTACATGAAAAATTGATTTTGTTCTCATACCATGTTCTAGAAAATGTGTAAGATGAATAATAATGTTATAAAATTCAAAATTTAGTTTATACTATTCATAACGGCTAGTACATTATAATATTATAACTATATATCATTGTTTAGTGAAGCCTGGTATTGCGTACAACACACGCTATCGAGGAAAGTCGCAATTGCGTGTAATGCAGGCCAAGTTTGGGTTGCGTGTAGTGCAAGACTCATCCGTTGTTTTGTATAACAGAATCCAACCATATTTCATTTATTCATTGAATATATATATATATATATACACACTATCAAAATTGTGTGTAACAAGATCCAAGAATAGTGTTGTGTATACTGCATGCTCATACGGTGTTGCATGTAGCGCAAGGTAATCATGTTGTAGCATAAAACACAAGACATCAATGATATTAACAGAATATTTTTCATAAAATATCAGGGTGTTACATTCTACCCCCTTTAAAATGAATTTCTCCCTAGAAATTTGTCAGGGTTATAAATGGTTTACTACTTGAATGTTTGTTTAACAGAAAACCACATCGTAAAAAGGAATACCCAAACTTGGCTTTAAAAACTAAAGTATGAAATGTAACGGTTACCCAAATTAACTCATCACAGGGTTTCCACATAGGAGAACATAGGAGAAAATATGGATTTAGAAGAGAAACCTAACCATCATGTTCTGATGGAGAGTGGTAGAGGACATGGCTATGAAAAATCAAACAATCACAAAGCTATAGATTTGTGGTGATCTAAGGTATCATCTGATTCATCGGATACAAGGGAACTAGGACAACATTTTTGGTTTTATAGATCATTTCCCTAAAGTTGATGAATTAAACGAAATACTTACATGATTTTGGTACAATCTCACTGTTGTTTGTGAATTGAACAATTTCTACTTCATCCCTTAAAGTAATGAAGTTGAATTTGTTATTCGTGATGTGTAAGCAGATCATGTTATAGAATGATGGGTCATTCCATCTATTTCAAACAAAAGGTTAGAAAAAGTTATAAGTCCATATTATGGTTAGATTAATCGTATATGGTTCCAAAAATGAACTTATTCTTCATATATCATACCGCTTAATAAAATAAAACTACTTTCTTCTAACCAGGGACATCCTGTAGGCTAGTGGTAGGTGATAAAGGTCATTCGCACTTCGGTTGTGGGTTCGATTCCCACGGCCTTGTCCAACGCGATGGGATGTCTCCCATCCTGCAGGTTGTCCTTTTTCTAAAACTATATTACTATAACATCCCATCAATAATATCGAAAAAAACTTCTATCCTTAAACAATACTAACTTATGTCAAACATAACCCATTCCAATATTTAGGCTTATCCATAATACTGTAGTCCACTCTCATAATATAGTGAAAAATATTACCAGAGATTTCATATAACAAGAATGTTAATACCATCGTTGATCCCCATATATCATAAAATATGTCTTCTTCGTCACATTCCAAACATTTGAAGACCTTAATCTTGTATTCTCTTGAAAAATGAATACCCATTGAACCTTAGTGAATACATGATTGCAGTTAAAAGTTAACACTTTCCACATAACAAAATCCTCATAATTATATATACTCAAACCATGATGAGCTCATGAATACAATCAAACATCTCATTATCTTCTTATTCCTTCATTATGCGCATATCATCTACTTTAAAAAAAAAATATCTGAATAACCTTCCATGGTTACAGGTACCATTCAAGATATACTTTCAAATACTTTTAGGAAAAACAATAGTGTAACAATCCTTAGATGATTCATTATTCCATAGTACCATTAACTATACCACATAACTATCGATAAACATACAATCATTCTACTACCTTCTAAAACAACTAACTGAGCTTCAACACTTCTTTCAGCTCATATATCATTTGTAGTCTCCTCACCATCATCTAGATAAATACTACCCATATGACCATGCTGATTCTCTTCATAATATTTTCCACTCGGGCATTGGTTTGCATAATGCCCATACCTTCCACATTTAAAACATCTAATCATTGTTGATGTCGTAGAAATACCATTATCATTGTCCATGGTGTTAACTGAACCTTTTCCTTTGCACTTACTGGATTTGTGTCCCTCTTTTCCACACCCAAAGCATCTTCCAGTTCCTTTGAAACAATCTCCCTGATTCCTCTTCCCACATGATTTACATGAGGGAAATTGAACTTGCTTTGCTCTATGATCATCATGAAACTCCATCTTTCTCTTATTATCTGAGTCGGGAAACTTACCAAAGCTGAGATTATTGATCATGTTATGCGATTGTTGAATAGGCATAATAATGATGTTTGGACTTCCAAATCCTATTTCATTTGGTTCCTCATGAAGAATATCATTCCATTGTCTGTCATATCCTCCATTATCGTGAATCTTCCTATTTCCAACCATTTTCTAAAACCCAAAAAGTATAGTGTGAGAGGAAAAAATCATGTTAGGGAAAACAACATAGTAAAGGGGGGTGGGTACCCTCCATATTTAACATCATAGATTAAATTCTAAGATCATTAGCACAATTATAGGACTATAACCTATATGTATACTTAACCTTAGGGGAATCCCTAGACATACCTTAGAAATATCTCTAGGGATCTCACTAACGTTTTCGCATCCTAGTTTCCAAAGGTTGACTAAACCTTTCCTCTGATACCAACTGTAGAGACCCGAAACTTGACGTACATAGATATTACATTACATTTTCAGAATACATAATACATAACAGAAAACAGACACACAAGGACCGTAATAGTTTAGTGTCTTGGGAGACTTGGAACGTAATCTTCTTAATCATGGTGAAAGATCTTCAACATCTCCCATAAAGATCTTCCACTTTTTGTTTCCTTACCAAAAACCTCTCATTTCATCATGGGGGAAAATAAAACATAAAAAGGGTGAGCTCAAATGCTCAGTAAGGGTAAGCATGGATAAAATAAAACATACCATACACATTTGAACCTAAAAACATGAACAAAATGTTTAAACATCAAAATCTTGAGAAACGACTTAAAACATGGAAGCACAAAAGGCATAGATCATAATGGAACAAAAATAATGATAACATATCATGAGAGTAAAACATGTAATTTTGGAATACATTAATAACATGTAATGATTTCCATAGTATCCAAGGAATTTCTGCCAATACCATCTTAGTGGACAAAGCCCCTTTCTGAATCGAGTTGACTCCTCGTTTCAGTCCTGTAACACTAAAATAGATTAACTTACCGTTCCATCCATGTCTATCTCATGATATATAAATCTTTACCCAATGCATTGGAGGTAGATATAGGTCCCACCCATCTCATAATGAAATCATTATTACTTGTGCCATAACAGAAACATAAATCATTCATCATAACCCAACGAATAAAATGGGTATTATAAACATCATCCCATCATAACATAATCCATATATAAAAATGGATATCATTTCATCATAATAACAGTGAAAACATATAAATCATAGTGAAATTATACTTGAAACATACACATATGAAATAATGTCATCTTAGATGGAAAATTATTTTGATAAAACACTTGAAATGAATTCTGGAGGAAAATATCCTTTCTTCTTCAAAATCAAATTCTTTTCACAAAACATCATGAAATTTTAAAAGAAAAGGATTTTGTTGAAAATAGCCAAGAAATATTTTGGAGGAATGATTATGAAAATAAGGCTTTATAAAACCGTATTAATCCTTTCATGCCGCATAAGTTCAAAAAAACATTCTTCTCATACTTTTGCTGGAAAAGTAAAAAAAGTACCTCGTAACGTAAAAAAAAGAAAGATTCCATACATACCATTTAGTAAAAGTAAAAAATGGGTAAAAACGAATTTAAACATACATGAATACATTTTTATAAAACTTGGACATGGATGATAAAAATAACCCCAGTAAATATTTACGTATAAGCAATCTCAGATAGAAAACAATTGAGATTGCAACATTATCCTGTACCTTAGGTCTGATATGCTTTGTACATATCTGAACCACCCATATAATGATTTAAATAATGTAATTCACTTATTACAGAATCATATTCATTGTTATGATATCATATATGGTTCACTTATAACTTTATGTTACCAGTTCTTTTTTAAATTCCATGTTAAAGAGTGTTTTGGGTAAAATCGTTTCATTTGTCGTCTGTGTTTTGACTTGTAATTATTCATATGATTACTTAGATCATGATTACGTAATTCCAGAATATAAAACTTGATTTATATATAATATATATTCATAATATACATATATATAATAGATCTATAAATGGAAAGAAATACATCGTTCATGGAGATGGTAGGTCATACATACGCATGAACGTTGTTTTCATTTTCTCATTGAATAGAATGGAATTAATTAGATGACATTAATATATATATACATTAATATAGTATCATTATTATGTCATATATTTCAGGATTACTTATTATATATACTTTATAATTATTTATGAATGGTTAATCATTGTGAATGAATCTCATCGCGTCATGGAGACTGTATTCCGTACGTACGCATGGGCGATGATATCGTTCCAATGATCGAGGAATTTTATTAGAGTGTATGTATACAATTACAGAATAAACCTCACATTACAATAATCATATATAGTTATTATTTACACCATTATACCCATCCAAGTAAGGTGGTGGTGGAAAATAGATTACACCAAGGTGTGGAGACAGTATTCCGTACGTACGCACACGCGGTGATTTCATTTTCCGTAGGATGGATAGATGGTGAAATAGTGTTGTTTCATACCTATAATAACATATCAGTATATGAGTGATACTGATGTTATTACTTCATAATGTAACAACCTAATAAGAAAAAGTGGAAGAAGAAATAATGGTGAAAGAATCGGTAACAGACATTACCTCTTCTTTGAAGCGCCTCTTTGAGACCTTCTCTTAGGGCACTAAAATTGTACTTTGAAGAAGACCAGGACCTCTAGGATGTTTCTTGGGAAGTGGAGAAGTGAATTTTTTAGGGGAATTCCGAGCTTGAAGGCTCAAAGTGGTGTGAGGAAGAGAGGGAGGAGGAGCCCTTTTATAAGAGAGGAGAGGGGCACTTTTGGAAAAACAAGAAATATTATTTTATTATAAAGTCATAATCGGTTTTTAATATCTACAAATTGATTTATTTAGAATATAATGTATGGATGGGTATATATCCTCTCATACAATAAAATTTAGACAATTTAGGTTTCTATTTTAACCTTATCATTTAGATTTAACCATGAGATATATAATTTTACATTTGCCGTGTCTTCTTGTTTTCTTACACTATAAGGTTAATAAAATTACTATAAAAAACCAAAAGAACCCCATGTTGTATATTATTAATATATAAAACCTTATAAAAGTCATTTGTCCTAACCTTATATTTTTAGGAATAAAATAACAATTTATAATATAATATTAGTTTGAAAAACTATTTTATGTCAATTTTGACACTATTTGGTAATTGATTTTTGTGAAAATCATAACAGAATGATTAGTTAGAAAAAAGTTAATTAAATCAATAATAACATGTCATATTAACAAATTAAATTTTTTTAATTCATAAAAAGTCTCAAATTACATTTATTTGGGTATTTATAACATCAATTATGTTAATATTTTTTTGATAAGATAATTACTGCATCATCATTGCTTCACAAATAAATTTACTTATTTTCAGTATAAAAATTATAAATAAAATACCATTATGTAGGAAATTATTTTATCTTTCTAATTAATATTTATAGTCGAATTTATCTTATGTAAAACCCTATATTAAAAATGATTTAGTTATTAAACATTGATTTTAACTATTTTAACCCTTCTTTAAATAAATTAATAATAAATGTCCTAATCTAATCCAAGTGGGCCTAAATGGTAATATTTTATTTCTAAGGTTGTTTTTGGTCGAAGTAAATTTATCCAATAGAATTATGACATGTGTTAAAATAATAATAATAACACATTTACCCTGAATTACCCTATTTACTTTTAACCGTGGTAAAAAAAAGTAAAAAGTTACTATTCACAAAAAATTATTTTCATCTCATTGATTCACATTTTAGCCCTTTATATTAACCTTGTATCTTAGATTTTCGAAATTCTACTCACAGAAGCGGTAAAATTAAGTTTTATGAAAAATTCAGTTTTTTAACTACCAGTTAGTGGTTTCACTATTCATCAAAAAACGAAAGTTTCCAGAAAAATACCAAATTTTAGGCCTAAGAAATATTTGATATTATGAATTCAAAAATTATATCAATTTTACCAAATTAAAAACATATCAGTTGAATTAATTAATTTAAAAATTAAATCTCGTCGTCAAAAAAATCGCGTGTTTTTAAGAAACAATAACTATCAAAAGATTGATACTTGTTTATATCAAATTTCAAAGTGAAATTAATTCCAATGAATAACATTGGATTAAATGGTAAAAATATATTCTAATTACACTTAAAAACAAACTAAAAAGATAATTTTACCATATAAATTATTGCGATGAAAAAATTTGTTTTTAATTAAAATATAGTGTGTTTTTACTATTCATTAAAATATGAATGTTATCAGAATAATATGAAAATTTTATCCAAAGTAAATTTTTATACCCTGATTCCAAGGAACAATTTTATTTTTTCAAATTGAACTTATAGACATGTCAAAAACAAGATTTAAGGTGGTTGTGCCATCAAAAGGTGGTAAAACTACATTTTTTGAAAAATACTTTTTTAACTCGAAAAATTGATTTTTTTCTCATACCATGTTCTATAAAATGTGTAAGATGAATAATAATGTTATAAAATTTAAAATATAGTTTATACTATTCATAACGGCGAGTTCATAATAATATTATAACTATATATCGTTGTTTAGAGAAGTCTGGTATTGCGTACAACACACGCTATCGAGGAAAGTCGTGATTGCATTTAATGCAGGCCAAGTCAGGGTTGCGTGTTATGCAAGACTCCTCCGTTGTTTCGTATAACAGAATCCAACCATATTTCATTTATACATTGAATATATATATATATATATAAAAGTATCAAAATTGTGTGTAACATGATCTATGAATAGTGTTGTGTATACTGCAAGCTCATACGGTGTTGCATGTAGCGCAAGGTAATCTTGTTGTAGCATACAACACAATACATCAATGATATTAAAAGAATATTTTTCATCAAATCTCGGGGTGTTACAGGCCAGGCTGAACCTAATGGGATGGTCCTCCCAACAGTTCGGGCTAGACCAAATAGGTTAGGTCGGGTCTACCTTAACTGGGTCGGCCCAGACAGGGTAGGGTCTGGTCATTCCGACCGTGTCAGAGAACACCCGGGCCCACTACGACCCATTACTTTCTTTTGGACATATCTTTAGCACCAAACGTCCGTATGATGAACCGTCAGTGGTGAAGGTAATCTTAGAGCATGGAGGCCTCTCTGAGTATATTTCACTATAGTTTGGGGTATAGTTGAGATACGGTAAGGTTGGATCATGCACAAATCCAACCAGGCCCCCGACACTAAAATGCTAATAACTCACAGATCCAGCGTCCGATTGATGTGTCGTCAATTGTGATGAGACCCCTATGAAGTGGAAGACCAATGAGATACTTCATAGTGGGACATCATGGTAGTTAGAGCATCAACCAGTAGCTTGTGGAGTGGATCTTCTAGAGACGAGAAAGAATTTGTGCGGGAACCTAGTAGCTGGCAGAGACTTTTCGACTACTGACCGATTGACTCGGAGTGACTCGACTATACTAGTGGGGATCGCCTAGTTGTGGCGGCAGACCCACGGTAGAGGGGCATCTAGTTGTGGTGGCAGACCCGTGGTACTCGACAGGACGAGTACCTCTACAGTCTATGGGGGGGGGGAGCACCTGGATGTAGAGGTAGACCACGGTCGGGAGAACCTCTTGTGACGTATCATACCCATGGTACTCGAAAGGAGGAGTACCTCAGTAGTCCAAGGTTAGTGGGAAGCACCTGGTTGTGGAGACATACCGACTGTACTAGATAAAGGAGATGTTCACCAGTAGCAGAGGGTTCGAAATGTTACTACCCCAATAATAAAATCCTGGTTGAGTTGAGTGAGTACTTTTGTGTTTTCCTCATGACTGGGATGGATCACTTGATAACATAGGTATATGAATGGTCGTTTACCTAACTAAGGTTATTCGTTGATTACATACTTTGTGGTTTATCCTTTTTGGATTTTGTGAGAGATTGAGGTTATCGGGGTCCCTCCTGAGTATCGTTATACTCACCCGTGCACAGGATATGCCCACGCCTTTTTGTGTTGGTTAGAGAAGACAGACAATGCTGACTGAGGCTGAGAGTACCAAGACTGGATGATACCAGAAGGTGGACCTTACCACTAGTCAGAACGCAGATGAGACTGACGGACGTGGAGTGTTATGGAGGCTATCTGTACCTACCCTTCAGGTAAGAATTCTGAAGGATGACCCATCAGCTGTTCTTCCTTTCTTCAATGTACTTGTACTTACAGCTCCTTATACATTACAGTTCGGCTTGTATCTCTGGCCCCTTTTACTTATCAGTACTCTTTTTTTTATATAGTTTACTTAGTGTTTTGTTTCCATTTGTGTGCTCTGTTGTGTGCGTTTATAGGTCATAAAGGCAAAGCCTTCCCAGTTTTAGGGTATTACGTCGTTGGGGAAAGTCGCTTGCCCCTGGCCTAAAGCTGGAGGGCCTGGGGTAGTTACGACATAGATCCCGGGGGACGGGTCATGAAAAATTGGTATTAGAGGAGTCGGTTCTACCATGGAACAAAGGAATCCGATCTTTTCTATGAAGCAATAATGTTAAGTGTAGTGAGTGTGATTTTCAGCTCATGGAGTCTAGTGTTGGTGTGATGGCCAACATATCCATACAACAGAACCCTGACTTCTGATATCCAACTCAGTGCATGAAAACACTTATTGCGTGTGGATTTTCAAAAGTTTTCTTTATGTCAGCTCAACCAGGTCAACCCACCAGGTATAATCTTTTGTCCATGTTGCATCTATTTCTTTTAGGATGCCTCCACATGGACGACCAGCTAGATTCCTGAGATTTGTATGCATGAATAGAATATCGAGTGACAAGGCCTCGTTGTAGGGCCCTTTTCCAGCGGTACCTTTACCTATTGGGCCACCGATACCACCAGCCCCAACAACAGACGATGCAGACCACATGAACGCGTTGCATGAGTTCCAATTCCAGAGGCCACCTAGGTTCACGGGAAAGATGGACACATAGGTAGTTGAGGATTGGCTGGAGGCTATGGTGAGAGTTTTCCAACTAGTAGGGACACCATCATACCTCATGGTAATATTTGCTTCCAGCTAGCTACAGGAAGTAGTGGGTATATGGTGGAGCTTGATGCTTCAGGTCCACGATGAGATGATTCTTCTCTGGGCAGATTTTGAGATCTTGTCTCAGGTAGAGTTTTCCCCAGTGACTCTTTTCATAGTGCACATATAAGAGCTACATCATCTGCATCATGGCAGCATAGCTATATCTCAGTACTCAGTGAGGTTCATAGAACTCCCAAGCTAGTCCACCAATATGGTACAGGATCCATTCCTTAGGTCCCAGACCTTCGAACAAAGAATTGGATGGGAGATCAGGGCTTCAGTGATCTCACTCAACATCCCGACGTAGGCGGGGGTGCTAGAGAGAGCCCTCCTAGTGGATATTTTCCTTGATGACCAGTCTCTATCAGCGAGATCCACCACTAGTCGACATGTAGCTTAGTCTTCTATAGTTGGAAGTAGAAAGAAGTCGTAGAGGTCCAAAAGGACCAGGCCTACAGGTGGAAAACCGCGTGAATAAGGATCAGTTGTGTGGGGAACCCGAAGCGGAGACAAACATGCCAGGAGCGGGAAATGTTAGTCACACGATGGGCAGGCTCCCTTGGCTCGTGACTCTCTGTCCTACTGTATAAATGATCAGTAGATGGTTTATAGACCATCCATGAAGAGACAAAGATTATATCGATTCGGTATGTAGAGAGTAGGCAGACGAGGCATAAGAGTGGGTTGTACAGCTGGTGGTGGATGACAATTCAAGGTGTTACCACCACCACCACAAGGAGGTCCACCCCGACTACAGGGAGTAGGTGGAAATGGGAGAGATTAACTCCAGCTTGCTGAGGCATATGATAATGGTACTCCGGAGATGATTTGAGGTACGATCTGTCTCTACTCCACCATAGATGTAGTACGTATAGACACATGTTCTAGTCACTCTTTCATTTCCAATGCCCTCATTCAGAGATTGGAGATTATGACAGATCCATTGGATTGATCCTTACGACTAGAGACTAATCAGGAGAGTATTCGACGATTATGCACCAGTTCCAGTAGTGTGAGCTTACACTAGGAGGTTAGAGCTTCAGTTGATATCTTTTAGTAGCGGCGGCGAGGCCTTATGGAATCATCTTGGGTATGGACTGGTTATCTACAGTCTGTGCTCAGATTGACTGTATTAGGTAAAAAGTGTGGTGTGTCTTCATGGATGAGGCTAGTTTTTCCTTCACAAGTGAGAAGGGAGCCTTTGCAGCAGAGGACAGACTTACTTAGAGGAGGGTGCAGTCGATCACTCATCAGTTGTCTTTCCATACCCTCAGAGAAGTTGATGTAGAGAGTCTGAGTTATCCTACAGTGGTGGACTAATACTTGGATGTTTTCCCTAATGATGTCCCGGGTCATCCTCCTCGCAGAGAGGTGGACATTTACATTGACTTGAACTCTAGGACGACACTGATATCTACTCCAGCATATCGTATGGCACACACAGAGCTTTGCAAGCTATGGGTACATCTTGAGGACTTGTAGGGGAAGGGATTCATCTGACCTAGTGTTTCTCCCTGGTAAACCCTAATTATATTCTCCAAGGAGGCAGATTGGAGATTGAGACTTTTTGTGGACTACCGTCTCTTGAACCAGGTGACTATAAAGAATAAGTACCCACTTCCATGGATTGATGATCTCTTTGATCATCTAAAGGGAGAACGTGGTTCTCGAAGATAAAACTCAAATCAGGCTATCACCAGCTCAGAGTTCGAGATGAGGATGCATAGAAGATGGCTTTCAGATGTCGGTATGACCACTACAAGTTATTGGTTATGACATTTGGTGTAACCAACGCTCCATCAGTGTTCAGGGGACTCATGAATAGGATCTATCAACAATACATCAATCACTTTTTCATAGTCTTCATCGACGAAATTCTGATCTACTAGACTACTAAGGAGGAGCATGCATATCATTTGCGTGTAGTACTGGACACACTCCAAGTGCACCAGCCTTATGGTAACCTCTCGATGTTCCAGTTCTAGATACACGAGGTTCACTTTTTGGGACATGTCATCTTGGAGGCTGGAGTTGTGGTGGATCCAGTGACAATTGAGGTTGTATTTTCTTGGGAGCCACCTAGAAGTGTGATGGAGGTACGAAGTTACCTGGTTTTGGCTGGATACTACTGGATATTTGTTCCAGATTTCTCTAGAGTTGCAGCACCCCTTTCAGCCTTTATGAAGAAGGGAAAACCCTTTTTATGGTCGGAGAGATTCCATTAGAGCTTTCAGGGGATGAGGCAAATAATGACTAGTGCCCCCATATCGATGCTTCCAGAGGAAGGCATTGGGTACGTAGTATACTGTGATACATAAGGAACTGGACTCAGATGTGTCCTGATGTACGAGTGAGCTATGATCACATATAGCTCTCTTTAGCTGAGATATAATGAAAATAAATACACTACCCATGAACTAGAGTTAGAAGCAGTGGTCTTCACCTTGAAGATGTTGCGAAACTATCTGATGGGAGAGCATTTTACCATGTACTCTGATCACAAGAGACTTATGTATTTATTCTCCAAGATGGACCTGAACATGAGATAGTGGTGTTGTCTTGAGTTTCTCCAGGACTATGACATCGATATAATCTATACTCATGGGAAGGGGAACATTGTTGCAGATGCACTCAGTAGGAGGTCTTGTATACAACTACTAGGAAAAGCGACATATTAGATGTTTGCTTCAATGATATCCTTTGTGGATTGAGATGGATCGGCTTTCCTTCAGTCTCTTACAGTCACTCCCCCAATTCGTAAGAGATTCATGGAGGCACAACATGGGGATGCTGACCGCGACACACGACATGCCCAAATATCCATGGGTCATGAACCTGATGGATTTTATGATGGTGGGGAGCATGTCATATTCTTCAGAGGACATACCATGGTACTAGTGTCACATCAAGAGAAACTGTTGAGTGAGTTCCATACATCCCCTCTAGCGGTATATGCAGTAGTGGAGAATATGTACCAGGATCACCAATGACAGCACTAGTGGACAGGAATGAAGAAAGAAGTTGCGGATTTTGTCTCTCGATTCCTCAATTATCGGCAAGTGAAGGCGGAGAATCAGGTACCAGTAGGATTGGTTTATCCTTTAGAGGTTCTAGAGTGGAAGTGGGATGTGATATCTATGGACTTCATGATAGGAAATCCACATAAATCTATGGGACATGACTCGATTTGGGTGATCGTCGACAGACTCACCATGTCGACCCACTTCCTACTGATCAGAGTGCAGGGTTTAGTAGAGAGATAGGTATTCTTCTTTGTGTAGAAGATTGTGCAGCTACATGGAGTACCTTCGACTATTGTCTATGATTGTGATTCACATTTCACTTCCTGGCTATGGAAGAGGTTGTAGGAGGATTTTGGGATGCAACTTCATTTGAGCACCGCCTTCCCTCCTCAGACGGATGGCCAGACTGAGTAGACCATTCAGACCCATGAGGACATCCTTCATGCTTGTGTACTCGACATCAGTCACAGCTGGGAGGATCATTTACCTTTGGTAGAGTTTGTGTACAATAATATCTATAACTACCCCATTGGGATGACACCTTTTGAGGAATTGTATGAGAGACCTTGTAGATTTCCTTTATGTTGGACTAAACAAGGGGAGTCAACACTTGTGGAACCAGAGATGGTATGGGCTACCATAGAGAAGGTGCAGATCATATTGGAGTGGATGTAGACTGTACAGAGTAAGAAGAAGTCATATTCCAATAGATGAAAAGGTCCTCTGGAGTTTGAGGATAGTGACTATGTTTTTCAATGAGTATCACCCCAATGAGGTCTATGAAGATTTGGTAGAGGAGGCAAGTTATCTCGGAGATTCATCAGAATCTTCCATGTCCTCAGTAGAGTTGGAAAGGTGGAAAATTCCTTAGCTCTTCCACTTCAGTTGCACCGGGTGCATGGAATATTTGATGTATCCCAGTTGTGGAGTTACGAGCATGACCCTTCCCACATCATCATCCGTCGAGAGATGGATGTCAAAGCTGGGGTGAATTTTACGGAGGTTCTAGTAGAGATTGAGGATCGACAGGAGAAGGAATTTCATGGATGGTCGATACCTCTGGTGCGCATTCACTGGCAACACGGGAACCTCTGGGAGAGCACATGGGAGCGAGAGGGTCAGATACATGCTCAGTACCGCCCACTTTTTTACCAAGATTAGTTGTGTCTTATGGGTACATAGAGCCCTGAGGTGCGGAGAATGTAATGACCCATAATTTTCAATGTACTTTTTTTAAATATAAGGGAATTTTACGAGTCCGTGAAATTTTGACGGTGCGTGATTCCGAGGCCCGGTGTGCCTGGAATCAATTTTTGATGTTTTGTTCAAGTACATTAAGTAAATGTATGAGTTGGTTTTTATAGCATCTGAATCATTGCTCGGAATTGAAAACTGAGGGCACTATTGAACTAACAGCACCAGTATTTACATATGAAGACTTTCACCTCGACGGTAGTTGGTCGAGGGTGAAAGTTAGTTTTGGGTTTTTCAGGTAATTAAATAAATGCATGTTTTATTTTATTTTCTCTTTTGCAACCACCCATGTGGATTTTGGAGGAGGGTACCATGACACCTTAACCTCCCATGAGAGGTTATGGTGGTGGGGCCCACCCAAACCTAACCGCCCATGAGAGGTTACGGTGTGGGGACCACCCGGGACCAGACCCCCCATTTAATTGAGGAAAACCTCTCAACCCACACATAAACGTGGGAGAGTCTCTTAACTACCCTTAACTTAATGGTGCCACCCCCCCTCTATTAATAGTGTCATCCCCCCTTTAATTAATTGAGCCCCCTCATTTAATTGAATTCCAAAATTTTAATTTTAAACCCATCAAACAAAATAATAGATAATCTATTATTTGGAAGGGCTATCTATTCATTTGTCTGAAAAAGGGTGGAAACAGAGGATTAGAGCTCCTAAGAGAAAATTATCCAATGAAGAATGCTTACTCCCTGAAGAACTTTCCATTGATGAAGAACCTTGACCTTAACTTCGAACTTTTTCCTTGGGACTTCCTCCGACGTAGGACGTGTTCAACTACGACTAGCTGTCGCACAAACTAAATATTGAGGAAAATGCTGACATCCATATTTTCCCATAAATCGTTCTTCTTCCCCACGACTATGTTGGCGAACAACGAACAAGGTAGGGGTTTAATTTTATTTAAGTGTGATTCATTTATAGGTTCTTCCTTTATTCAAAACGAAGAAAAAAGATGTTTTTTTGGGTGGGTTGTTGTGCTTTTCTCTTGATGAACTTATTGCTACCACCCTAAATTCAGAGGCTACGGGCCAAACATACATGGCCTAAACCACCACCTATCTTCTTCGTGGTGTTCTTTGAAATGGCGATGAAGATGAAGAAGGTGATGAATGCAAAAACCATGGCACCTGTAGCCTCAACGACCTGCGCCGCCACCATGACATTCCGACCACTGAACGAAACAGCCCCCGTACAGCAGCCGCACCACGCCCTGGCTGCGCCGCCCTCACCGGCCTTGCCGCCGCTAGCTGCATCGCCCTCGATGGCCATGCCTCCTCCTCGTTCGTGCCTTCCATTCCAGCTGTGCCACCCTCTACGGCGGCAACTCCCTCACCGGCCGCACCGCCCTCGCCGGGCGAGCCTCCCTCGGCGGCTACGCCACCTCTCCATCACACCTCCCACCCAAGAGAACCCCTATGATCTGGCTGTACTGCCCCTAGCCGCACCCTCATGGTGCTCTAGCTGAACTGGCCCCACAATGCGCCCTTCCAGGCTAGGCCGAGCTACCCCGCGCTCTTGCAGCTCTCCGCGGTTCCTAAAGGCCTACTGTTCTGGGCCAAACCTAATGGGCTAGCCTACCCTATGGGCCGGGTCGACCTGAACCGGGTCAGCCCAGACTAGTTCGGGTCAGACCGGTCCTGGGCCCACTATGACCCATTACTTTCTTTTGGCCATATCATTTGCACCGAACGTCCGTTTGATAAGCCGTCAGCGGCACTGCTAATCTTGGAGCACGACAGTTCCTTTGAGTGTATTCCACTTGTGTTTTGGGTATAGTTGATATATGGTCAGGTTGGATAGTGTACGAATACAACCGGGCCCCTAGGACTAAAAGAAAAATAACTCACAGACTGGGCATCCTATTGATGCACCGTTAGTTGTGTTGAGACACCTATGACGTGGAGGACTTTGAGATACATCTTACAGGGACTTCGTGGCAGTTAGAGAATCGATCTGTTTCTTATGGAACAGATCATCCAAAGATGAGCGAGAATTTTTTCGGGATCCCAGTAGCTGGCTGAGACTTGACGACTACAGACCGATTGACTCGGAGTGACTCGAATAGAACAGTGTGGAGCGCCGGGTTGTGGCGGCAGACCCATGGTGGAGTTGCACACGGTTGTGGAGGAAGACCTATGATACTCGATAGGAGTAGTAAATCTACATTCTATGAGGGGGAGCACCTGGTTGTAGTGGCAGACCCATAGTGGGGAGCGCCTCTGTGTGTTGCAATAGACCCATGGTAATCGATAGGAGGAGTTCCTCAACAATCCATGGTTTGTGGGAAGTGCCTATTTGTGGCGGCAGGACAATTGTACTCGATATAGGAGGAGTTTTCCAGTGGATGAGGGTTCAAAATGTTACTACCCCTATAGTAAAATCCTGGCTGAGCTGAGTCAGAACATTTTTGTTTTCCTCATGAATGAGATGGATAACTTGATAGCCTAGGTATATGTATGGACATATACCTATGAAAGGTTATTCATTGATTTCATACATTGTGTATTTTCCTTGTTGGATTTTGTGAGACCTTGAGGTTCTCGGGGTCCCTACTGAGTATCATTATACTCACTCCTGGACAAGCTATGGGTGCACCTTGTTGTGTTGGTTGCAGATGACGGACAACACTTACTGAGGATGAGAGTACTCAAACAAGACGGTACCTGGAGGTGGACTTTATGATGAGTTGGAAAGCGGGGGAGACTAACAGATGTGGAGTGATGAAAAGAATATCTATACATACCCTTCATGTAGGAATCCCATAAGATGAACCATCAGTTATTAATCAATTCATTGGTTGTATTTTTACTTTCAGTTCCTCGTATATTACAGTTGGGATTGTATTTCCATCCCCTATTACTTTTCTGCACTCTTTTGTTATATAGATTACTTAGTGGTTTGTTTCTAGATGTTTGCTCTATTGTGTGAGTTTACAGGTCATATAGGCAATTCCTTCCTAGTTTTAGAGAAGTACACCATTGGTTCTAGTCTCCAGCCCCTGGCCTATTTAAGGCAGGTTGGGGGTAGTTACATCATGGGCCCCGAAGGACGGATCATGACATTTGATGTTATTTTTGATTATTTATGTATACTTATTGAAATTTCTGAAAATCACAGTTGTTGGGAGAATTGAATGTTATATAGAAGATTAATATTTTAACCATTATGTTATTTTTTGAACACACCCAAAATAAATGGATAAATAATGTATATATACATAATAATTGGATGACCAAATAAATCCTGTTTTTTATTATAAACATGAAAAATAAAAAAATTAAATAATGAAATCCATTGAAATTAATTTTTTATAATCAGGAAGTGAAGTCGTATGTGGTTGTGATTGCTGTGTTGCATTGTTTTTTGAGAGTTGTTTTTTGGTAGTGGTAGTGATCTATAGGGATTTGAGTTGTGTGGTACAGTGATTCCATGATGACAAAATGGGTATCATGTGGGTTTTTTGTGTCGTGGTGTTAGCTGATGGCATGGTATGTGCTTGTTGAGAATGGATTTTGTGCAATGGTATACAAATGGAATGCATTGTGGGTAGTTGTGTGGTGTTTTTTATGTTTGTGGTGATGTGTTCCAGTTCAAGTGTGGTGGTCATGATGTGGTGGTTGTTGTAGCATCCCACCCCTTATAATTAGCTCGAGAAGGTGGAAGAATCTTACTTGACCTTAAGAGACATCCCAAAGGATCCAATGGCTAGGAATAAATTTTGTGGGTTTCATGAAGAATTGGGGGATTAGTTTATCTTTGAAATAATAAATACAAAACCAACATGTCATTACCAAAACTACTACATGTTGTATGATAACATTTTATTACAATAACAAAATACTAAAAAGTCATCATTACCATTAACCACATAACCAAAACCAGAAAACTAAAATAGAACAGTACAATTACAAGAACTCAAGGAGTCATTATATAGCTCCATAGCCACGCACCAATCCCCATGATCAAACACTATAAGACCTCCCAAGCCTTAGGATGAACAAAAAAATGAAGAGATTCTTTACATTTACCAATGTCTCAGAATACAACACCTTCAAAATTACCAAAGTTCACAAGAAGGGGGCGAGTAATGATACTCGGTAGGATTTCCACGAATGAATTCCATACTCACGACACTAGGATTTAAAAAGTTAGAACATTTATTGAAAACAATTATATGAAACAATTTAAAGAGATAAATAATTTTACAACAAGAAAAACACATCCTTACCAAAAATATTCACCAAACAAACATATTTACAATGAATGAAAACAAAAAATTCATTATCCATTACCCATTCTATGTTAGAAGAACCCATTTCATCATGCGTGGCTTCATGAACATCTCAACCATACTTCCAATCCAATAACATGATCTAGGTGTTATGATTGACGGGGGAACATCTCATCCAACCTCGTCCCATTTTTGTAGTGGTTCATCACTCGAAAATTCCGTTGTATTTATGGTGGTACTTCACGCCCAATATCCATCCCATTCATCGCTTTCTTAAACAAATTAGCCAAAAATCCTTCCAAATAAATTTTTTCAAAACCATGTCAACCAATATTTTCCAAAACCATACTACCCAAAAACTAAAAATAAAAATGAACTATTTAACCAAACAATAGTTCCAAAAGGACATGAAAAAATCATTTCAACAAAATCAACCATTCCTTGAAAATTACAAAAAGTCACATCTGTTCCAAAAACACTTCAACTAATTATGAAAAATCCCATTCCATCCATTTATTCTAAACAAAAATGCAATAAAACAACATTTTTGTTGAAAACCATTTTCACAAAAAGGAATCTATAAATCAAACCAATCAACCAATTTTAAAAATAATCATTATAAAATCCAAAAATAATGAATATTTCACAAAAATTTCTCATTTCCCCCAAAATACACAAATCATCACCCAAGTGGTTCCAACAAAGAATCACACTTCAATTTCACAATAATTTTTAAGAAAACCAGTGACTTGAAAATAAAATCATTCAGGTAATAACAATATTAGTAGAGTTTAAAGCCACATACCTCAATGGTTTGGACAAAAATGACCAATGAAACCAACACTCACCAAAACCAAGTTAACACTATACAAAAATTCCTTAGATCACTTATCCTAACATAAAAAGGCCAAATATCACTATTAATGGAAACAAAAACACTAGATCTATTTGTAAGGGAAGTATATCTATGAAAACGGGAGAGAGGGATAAGTTGATATAAGTAAAACCATAAAACTACCAAGAAAAGATACTTACTACTGGGTATTCTCCTTCAAAACAACAAGAAAACATTTCTAAACACTTCAAAATGAGGGGAGAGGTTCCCTAAACATGAAGAAGGAAAAATATGATGTTAGGTCTGTATAGGAATAACAATGGGGTGTTTTTGAAAAATCCCAACCAAAAAATATTTTTCAAAACCCAATTTGTATGTCACCTATGATTTAGCCGCATGGTTAGAAAAAATATACACTAACCGTTCAACTTTTACTACCTCAATAAGGCCTTATATGATTAGCTAAAATGGTTAAAAAAATCATGTACCAACCATAAATAATCCCATTGTCTCAGTTTACACAAATTACATGGGAAGGACGCATGGTTTGGTAATCTATACTCCTTTAACTTGAAACCTCTCTAAGCCATATTCGTCATTGTGCATAGTTTCCTAGAAAACCTTCATGATTTTGAGAAACCATGCTCAAACCATGCACCTTTATAAAATCCCAAATACCATCCCAAATCCCATACAATCTCAACCAAGACTTACCCAAATACATTATACACATAAAAATTCATAAATATGTGTTACATATCTCGAACGGGGGTATTATATTCTCTCCACCAATGATATATATATCCTTAAAATGCTGAAAACCATTTTATTTTTGAAAGAGCTATGGCCATTTATCAACCATTTACTACTCCCATTTTTAAGAATCCACTTCAATTTGACCATGTTTCGATTAAAACTACACTAGACTGATTCTTTCCCCATGAATGAATTTCAACTTCAAATCCAAAATCCACCCGGGTACATGTACAAATGAAGCGTCCAGCTATAGCTCAATGTGATCACACTAAATCACATGATCAGTATCTAACCAATACGTCTTCAACTAGGATACATAAAATATATTACAAAATTCATTGAACCATGGTGGACAGGCTAACCAATATACCACCTCTCCAACCTGCTCACGAATATCAAAAGGTATAATATATCATAGAGACAACTTACCTTGATTTCCAAAACAATGTTGTCCAAGCCTAATAGAGATTATCAAGAACACATGATCACTCACCTTGAATAGAAATATCCATCAATGGTGATCCTCATATGATTTGTGAAGACATTGTATAGTCTCAATTATCTTCCAAATCAACATAATATTCTACGTAGTCTCTTTGACAACACATGGGACAATAATCAAAGACTCACATATTTCGACCCAATAGAATATAGAAGGACCAAGACAACAATAAAATACTTCAAATAGATCCATATGTATTGTTACACTCGGATGGTTTTAGGAAATATTCTCTTTAAATTATTTTAATTCTTCAACATCTTGCATTGCATGAAATCGTGTGTTTAATAAAACCAAAATATTCCCTTTGTATAAAATGACCACTTTAACCTAGCTGTTAGGTTAACGATAATAAATATAACTAACTTTTGAAAATGTATGGTGAAGTCATTCACAACCAATAATTTATCAAAACTCTAAATCAATTATATATTTCTCATTTTGTATTAATAAATTGAGTTAATTAATATTATTAAATGAAATTAATGAAATATATATGTT
Organism: Viscum album; assembly: GCA_963277665.1. Lineage (NCBI taxonomy): Eukaryota > Viridiplantae > Streptophyta > Magnoliopsida > Santalales > Viscaceae > Viscum > Viscum album. The sequence continues at coordinate 827,405,526 of OY728157.1, forward strand.
ATAAAATTAATAAAATATTTTTGGTATTAATCCAATATATTTTTATTCATTGGGAATGAATAAACCCTATTTAATTTATAAAAACATATATTTTTCAAAACGGAAATTTTCTAACTTTTAATGGCGATCCCCTTTTAAATTAATATTTTTACACATTAATAATTTTTATATGAAAACAGAAACATTTTATTTGGAATCGAGATATAAATATTTTCTTTGGATGAAATTTTAATATTTTTCTGATAACATTCTAATGTTGATGAATATTAAAACGACACTGAATTTTAATTGAAAAAAATCATTTTTCATTGAAATAATATAAATGGATAATTTATTATTTTTTATGATTTTTAAGTATAAAATGAATATATTTTTATCATTCAAAATAAATTATGACATTAGCATTAATTTGACATTGAATCTAGATGTTAAAAAATGTCAATTTTTTTTATTGTATTAACTTTTAAAACTTGTTCTCTCATTCCGAAAATGAGATTAATTTTAAATTAATTATACTACATCAGTGTTTTGAATTTTAAAAAATGTATTCAATATTTGGAATCAGTAGGTCCAAATTATGTATATAACTTTATTTTATTTTTTGGCTTTATGAATAGTAACTGTTGTAATTTTATTAATATGGTAAAAGGGTAAGTCATGTAATTAAGGGTAATAATACTATTATAATATTATCTCAACACATGTCTCAATATAATTGAATGATTTTTCTTCAATATAAATCATCCTTGGGTCGAAATAGTGTCTATTGGAAGCCACTTCGATGAGTTTAGGACATTTAATTCATTTTTATTTAACGAAAAGTTTAATATGTCTCCCTCAAATTTTAATAAATAAATATTTTCTTATGTAAGTTTATAAAAAAGATAAATACTTTATAAATAATAATTTTAAAGATAAAATGTTTTTGTTTATCATGATAACTTTTTTTAATTTTTAGAAAATTATTAATTATGTTAAAGACATATACTTTGATGATGTAAAAACAAATCAATTGGAGAGAAATCAACAATTTTTTTATTAAAATACTAAAAACCTTAAAAAACCCAAAAACTTGAAAAAATATAATTGGTTGAGTATATATCAATCATAACCATCCAAGATGCGATCTAATTCACTATACACGATATTCATTAAATAATGATTAAATAAATGTATATAATGAATAAATATGGTATATAATATTTTAATATCATATTTTAATGATATAAATATGACCTATTAAGGAGGACTGGATCTTATTCGAAAAAACATGCATAATAACATCAAGTAGTTAATATTCAAATAACAAGTAACAATGAAATGTTACTATAATACGGATGATAATATCATCATATATGATATCATAATATTTTTTTATGATTTTATAACAAGTAAATATAATTATTTAAATCATTATAATGAAGGATCATATACATAGAAAGGAAATTAGATCTACGGTAAGGGATAATTTTGAAATATCATTATTATCTAAGATTGTTTATTCATAAGTATTTACTATGGTATATTTATAATACACTTATATGTTTACAAAATATGTATAAAAAATATTATTTCTACCCTTATACAACTTTTTGATGTCAATTATACTCATTGGTGAATTTTATTAAACTTTATAGAAGAAATCTTTTGTCATGTTTTCTACGTGGTACTTCTTAAATTTTCTGGAAAAAGTATCAGGATAATGTTTTTTAACTTATATGGTAGAAATGATTTTTAAAATTTCATAATTACATATTTAAATGAATATTCCATTACATTATTTCAATATTATTTTCAAATAAATTCTTTTCTTTTAAAATTATATGGCATGTTGAGAAAAGAATATGTTTTTGAAGAAGAAAGAATACTTTTCTCAAGAATTAATTTCAAGTGTTATATAAAAATTATTTTCCAACTCAGATGAAGTTATTTATTAGGATAATGTTTCAATTATAATATCCTTATTTATCATAGTATTTCATTATGTTAATTATTGATTTCAATTTATGATATCCTTTAGTTTTACATGGATTATGTCATATTGGAACGATTTCTAAAGAAACCCATTTTATTCATTTGGTTATGACGAATGATTTTTTTTATTATTGAACACATAAAAATTATTTAATTATGGGATTTGTGGGACATATATCTCCCAAAAATTCAATGGGTAATGATTTATATCTCATGATATATATATATTGTTAGACCAGGAAATGATATCGGTTCAGAAATACACGAATGGAATGGGGAGTGAACTTGGTTTAGTAATGGAATTTGTCTGCTATGAGGGTCTTAGAAATGATCCTAGACAATTATGAAATGATTTTAGATGATTAGTTATATTCCAAAAACATCATGTATTATGTTATGAATAATGGGATTTGGTTCATTTATTCTTAAGGAATTTTTTGATTTATCCCACAACATGATGTCGTGATCTTTCGTATGTCGGAAAATACTTTCAAACATTATGTTTTCTTATGTCTTATGATTTTGATATGATTTATATCAAAAATTTTTACCATTACTTATCATATGATCTCACCCTTTCATATGTTTCATTTCCCCAGGTCATGAAGAAGAGTATTAAATATGATATGTCAAAAATGGGTATAGTTGTGACAAAATAAGTAGGAGACAATAAAAGATTTCTTATGAACTAGTTGTTTATGTTTACCAGTTTCTAAAGACACTATACTATCCGGTCCTTAATGGATTTATTATATTTTGTAGTTAATATTCTTAAACATTGATTTAATATCAAAGTATATAAAGAATGGTTCACTATATGTATGAAGGATTGATAAGTGATATTATAAGAGAACTCTACTAACAACAAGTGATCCTCCCATGGGCCACCAAAATACATCATAGAAGACCAAAACACGTCTTCCAACATTTCTATCATCCTCTCAGATTTTCCATCCTTGAGGAGATGATATTCATTACACATTGTCAATTGAGTCGTAAGGGATTAATGTAACGATTTATATTAAAGAGGTGTTAACCTTATATCTCTATTTGATACAATTGAAAATGGTACACCATAACTCTTTACAAAATCACATATATTTTTTTTGAAATATACTCCAATATATGAAATTTAATTATAGGGATGAAATGAGATGACATTTTAAGCTGATCTACTATCATCTATAGGGAATCATGCTTTCGGAATGTTCTCATGAGGCTAGTAAAATAATTCATAGATATATTCTCCCATTTCCTTGTGGGTGAAGTAAACACTGCGACATACATTCTGGTCACTGATGCTCTACCTTGACATTCTTACAATTCAAGAAACTCGATACAAATTGATCCACTTTTTATTTCATACCCACCCACAAAAACCACATTTTCAATGCCTTGGGAATGTTATAAATTCTAGGGTGGACCGCCCATCTTGAATGATGATATGGACTCACAAGATGTTCCTGAAAATCCACAAGTAAAAGCTTCCAATTAAAAAACCCCAACAAAGAATTCACAGCTATTTCTTATCCCTCAATGATCTCCCAACTAGTGAGTTTTTACCTCATAACCACACATTCTGAATCAGACATCTAGGACCCTTTAACCAATATAAAGAAATAAATAACAAAAAACCCAAGAAATAAAATTTCTACATGGGCTCCTTTTTTTACATTCCAAACACATGTCAGGTATGACCAGTATCAACTTCCAATGATCTAAAGATTCTTTTCCACCAAAACATATGAATAACTACTTAGTGCATCAACCACTAAATTTCCTTTACCTGGTGTGTACAGAAAGTCAAAATCAAACATCAGGAGATAGTCCATCCATCTTGTTTTCCTTAAATTCAAATCTCTTTGTGATATTATTCATTCTCTTAAGATCGGTAACCATTGTGAATTTATCAAAGAAGATTTAATGACACCATGTTTTCCAGTCATGAACCACAACTGCTATATTCAAATCATGTCTTGGGTAGTTCTTCTTGTGAATCCTTAACTACCATGATCCATATGAAACATCATTATACCCTTTAATGAGAACACACCCCAACCCAAATTCTGATGCATCACATTACACCTTATTCCCTATCCATGGTTCTATAAAACCCAATATTGGTGCTGATGTAAGGTGATTATTAAGACCATCAAAAGATTTTTAACATTTCTCATTCCACTATAACAGAACATTATTCCACGTAAAATCTTTCATTGGAGAGGCTAATCATGAAAATCCATGATCAAAGTGTTGGTAAAATCCCACTAGACCCAAGAAACATAACGTCTCAAAAGAATTATTTTGATGATTCCACAATGTAACTGCCTCTATATACTATGGATCCACTGAAACACCTTTCTCATAAATAACAGGGAAAATAAAACCTACCTATAGTATCCAAAAAACACAATATGAAATTTTTTCTTAAAACTAGTGGTATTTCATGATTGGAAACAATATTTCTATGTGTTTCTCATACTCATCCCTCATTCGTGAATACACAGATATATCATACACAAAGACCATTAAAAATGAATGTAGATATATCTGAAATATCTAGTTCATCAATACCATGAATACCACTGGAGAATTTGTAAAACTATAGGGAATAAACACATACTAACAATGGCCATATCTACTCCTGAATGTTGTTTTTGGAATATTCTTTTTCTGAAACCACAATTGATGATATCATGATTTCAATTAAATATTCTAGAACTAGAATGATCTTTTTAACAGATCGAATGGATCATGAATGTGTGGGAGTGTATATTTGTTAATTACCATAACATGGTTATGCATATGATATTCTACAAATATTCAAAGAGCCCCATCAATAAATTTGACAAATAAGACTGGTACATCCAACAGATATGTGATTGGCCAGATGAACCCTTTGTTTTCTAGATCTTCTAATTACACATTCAATTCTATCATTTATTATGGTCTCATCCAGTAAGAAGGAATTCATAATGAATAGGTACCTGGGAGGATATGAATTGTTAACAAAAATTAACCTATGGGAAGAAACTATGAGAAATATTTATGAATGACATCAGGAAACAATCGACAGTAGTTTATCCTAACATCTTCCATAGATTCTAGATATGTCGCCTCTAACTGATATGATATCATCCCAACTTCTAGTTCCAACAAGTCTTTTTCCCCCACCTTTTCTTGATTGTCTCTCTAAGGTGATTCTTGATGCCACTATCAGTCGTGGAAATAATTGTTTTCCTATAACAGTTGATATGGTCTTCAAACATCTTCATCCAATCTGTACCCATGTTTATATAATAAACCTCTATCCTAAGCATTTATAAGTCTCATAGCAACTCAAACCCATCAATAGTTATACAACATGATCTATATAGAAAGGATCAACACAATATTTGACCCAGATGTGTTTTAGGTTTCACAAAAGAAGGCATAATTTCCACATTTAAACCCAAAAACTCAATATCATGAGAAGAGATTAAATAATGATACACTACCATATTGAATAATTCTTTCATAAAGATAGAATTTAAAAGAATCATACCTCTATCCATGGATGGTCCAGAAAGATCATCTTCCATAACATTCTCACATCCAAACACTTTTCTATGGCCACAATAATCTCTTTATTCCCATTTTGATAAATCGTAGTGTTCCTTGAATCACCATGGATAATTATATTCTACTGATGATGGATATATTTCTTTCCCCATCCCATCGAGGCATATGATTCCTACATCCCCTAAAGAGTGTCATGGAACCCCGAACATGGAGAATTGTGAAAATTACACTGAATATTCCTTATTCACTTATTGTTATGACAAAATCAAGTTTATTCCATACCATCATACTTAATATAGCCTATATAACAATAGTTGAAATATTTTGAATTACTCTATGGCTTTAGAGGAATATTCAACAATTCTGTCATTAGATTCTAATCCATAATCCCACTTTAGAAATAAGTAACCCTCTTCTGATTTCTCCCCAATTTAGAGTTACCACCATTGCCCATGGGTACCAACATGATTCCCACTCCTATAGAACCAAATATATCCCTTTACACCTGCAATGTTTTATTCACAATATCTGTATAATCTGTCATACAAGGGACCCCAATTTTGGAACAAATCTCTTACATCAAGCCCACTTCAAAGATCCATGCCTTCAAGGATGCACTAGCTGCCACCTCGAGCACAAACCATGCTATGTTCATGAACATAGCCACATATTCCACTACTGATAGGTTTTCTTTATTAAAATGGATGAAATATATTGGTTGTTTAATCTTGAATGTGTGAGGGTATAATAGTTTGGTAATTTTGTTTCATAACCCTCCCTTGTTATACCGTGGTCCACTAATGTCGGGATAACCAAATTCCTCCACTAACATGTAAGGTCTTCCAATATGTACATAACCATCATGACTTTCATGTATACTAATGATCCTAATAAATTTATTTTTAGATTCCTCATGTTCAAGAACACCACCCTTTCTGGTTCTGAGTCACCCCAAAAAATGGTGGATTTTTCATCAAAAACTAAACTGAATGATCCACATGCATTGGATCGTCCATTTTATTCCCATAATCCATATTGTCAAATGATTTCACTATTATTTGACCTATTTTCTAGTTCACCAATGTCTTAGGTGAAACCACGTTATTAGAAGCTTCCTCTGGTTGGTCTGTACGACTCCTACCGAGTTCTATTCCTATCACCTGAACAACAACTATAAGTCTATCTATCTATCAAATTAAAGGGTATAATTTTATATTCTATCACATTAAAATTATAAAACCGTGATTTACCAAAATTCAACATTCCCCATGTTCAATCATTTTTATACAATCCATCATGTTCTTGAAAATCAACCCATTTTCAAAATACAAAAACTATTATATTTTCAGAAACACACATTTGAATTTTTTTCCATATTTTTAAAAATTCAAAACATTCATAGAACAATATAACCCATTACTCAAAATGAGTTATTAAATAATTGTAAAAATCCATTTATACATTTAATTCCATGGTCATCATGTTATATAAAACCATGAAAAATGATATTTTAATTCCTGTAAGTGTCTCCGAAACACTTTTGTACCCAACTCCCTGGAAACATGACATTCATCATTAAAAGGCATGCTATGTGGTTTGATTCTGTACATATCAAGTTCGGAATATACAACTCTTTGCTACCATCACAATATAAAGAACAAACATAGAATGAATGTTGACACTATAACTGACAATAAATTCCAATGGACTGAAAAATCTAATACCACTTATATTGTCTTTCCCCTTCTCAATGGATTGAGAAGTCGGTGGAATATTAATCGACCATTAGTGAAATACCCAAGGTTCCAAATACTATAAATAAATTCCTCATGCTTCATGAATGATTGGGGGATGATTTTTTCATTAAAATATAAACAACCAACAAAACATGTCATTAAAAACCACTATATGATGCATGTTAACATTGTATTATAATAGCACAATACTAAAAGACCATCATAACCATAAACTACATAACCAATGAAAGAGTACTACAATTGAGGAATAAAATGACTTTAACTCAAGGGATCATGATATATATCTATAGCTCCACAAAGAACTCCAAGCATGAATAACAAAAGACTACCTAAACATCATGATGTAACACTAGAAAGATGAGATTCATTATTATTACCTGTGTCTCAGAATACAACACCTTAAAAAGAACAAAATTTCCCATGGAAGGGGTGAGTAATGATACCCAAAATGAATTCCCCAAATGACTTCCCTACTCACCCCACTAGGATGGAAACTAGAACATTTATAAAAAAATTATATAAAACAATTTAAATTGTACAACAATATTATGACAATTGAAACACATCCATACCAAAAAATTTCACTAAACCAACACATTTTCAATGAAAGATACCAAACAATTAGTTTTTCGTCACTCATTCCATGTTGGCATAACCCACTTCATCTTGTGTGGCCACACCGACATTTCAACAATACTTCCAATCCAGCCACTCAAGCTCAGTATTACCATTGACGTTAGAAATTAACTTCCAACCATGTCCCCATTTTATAGTGGTACTTCATGACCATCTTCAACTCCATTTATTATGGAAATTTTCAAACAATATTCATACCATTAAATACATGCCTAAACACTTTAGCCAAACATCTTTCAAAATCAAAATTTCCAAAACCATTACAACCAATATTTTGTAACACCAAGCTACCCAAAAATTTCATAAAAAAATCAACCCTTAAAGACAGACAGAATTCCCAATAAGTCAAGAAAAACTATTTCAATAAAATGAACAATGTATTGAAAACTCCCATAAGCCACATATGTACCAAAACATTTCAACCAATTATCTTAAAACCAATTCCACACATTTATTACAAACATAATTTTATCAAAACAAAAATTTTATTAAAAACAATTTCCACAAACCATATCCATAAATAAAAAAAATAAACTATTTTTTAAATCATTAATTTAAAATAATACATCAATTAATATTTTAGAATAATATCCCATTTCCACCCAAATACATAAATCAGAACCCATGTGGTTCCAATGAAGCCTCACCCACAAATATAAAATCTATATTAAGAAAAATAATTAATTTAAAATAAAATCAATCATGTTATAGAAAGAGGATTAGATATTTAAAATAACTAAATACAATGTTTTGATGAAAAGTTCCAAAAAAACCAAAACTCACCAAAACCAAGTGATAAATCCAAAAAATCACATTATATCGCTTCCCCTAACATCAACAAGTCCAAATCTAACTATTATTGAAAAAAACCCACGATCAATTTGTAATGGAAGTAGATCTAAGAAACTAGGAGAGAGGTAGAATTAGTTAAAATAATAATAAACTACCAAGAGATGAGACATACCAAGAGTGATATACCCTCAAAATTCCAAGAAAACCCTTAGAAACAATTTCAAAAATTGTGGGAGAGTTTATATAACCTTGGAGAAGAAGAAATCCTGAGTTTGGGACACATAAGAGAAATAATGGGGTGTTTAGAGAAAATCTTGACAAAGCCCAATTTATTATAACCCACTTTTTATTGTGTGAATGGTTTATACACATAGAAAAAACAATGAGCTAACTGTGTTCCTTCAACTTCCTAAAGGGGGCCTCACATGGTTAGACCACAAAGTTTTACAAATTTATCACAAACCATGCGAAATCCCACTTTCTCATGTTTCATGATTAATATGGGGAGGCCACATGGTTTGTAAAATTGTGGACCTTAAATATGCACCCACCCTTATCGATATTCCTCATTGTTCATGGAATCCTAGATAATTTTTTCAGTTTTTACAAACCGTGCTCGAATAGTTTAACCTTATAAAAGACCCAAAACCATACCAAAACCCCTCCAAACTCTCCCAAAACTTATGAAACCACTTTATACACATATTAAGTAAAAATTAAAGGTTACATACCTCAAATATGGGGTGAAACTATTGTGATTTATGGTTATTTATACAATATAGCTTGGATGATGTGGTATTGTGGTTATAGTTGATGTGTGATGGGTGAGTTAATGTATGGTGTGGTTGTTTAAGCTTCCCATTTAGACATGGAATAATTAGTAATGATGTTATTGATTTTTAATAGGTTGTAAAATGAATAAATAATGGACTAGAAATAAATTTATGGTAATTAGATAAACTAATTTGAATGATAAATTAACTGGATGTGAAATTTTAAAAAAAAATGTCTTAGTAAAGTAGAGTTTTTGGAAACTCACTAAATTTAGAGAATTGTGCGACTAGTAAAATAAATTTGAAATTTATCGCATTTTTTGTGGTTGTGTGGTGTGTTTAAAATAGTGTTGGAAATGGTTGTGCTGGTTGACATGTGGTTTAATGGTGGTGTGGTGTTATAATCTAGTGTAGTTATCAATGAATTATAGTGTTAGTATCGTATCCTATCTATATTCCATGTATTTTATGTCATTTATATATATTACCCACTATAGTTTGATAACCATAGTAATTATTATTGGTTTTGGGTTCCATGTTTTTTTCACCATATCTAGGATGGTGGTGATACAAATGGGTGACTACCCCATCTTCCCTACCCTTTGTTCAATTATGATGGAAAAGGTTCCTTGGGTGATATTTGACATAATAAGGTTGTGATATGGTTTAACATGTAGTGTGGATCATGCATGGTAGGAGGAGCGAATGGGGTTTATGTCCTTAATTTTCATTATAATCTATAGTTGTGGTTATGTGATGATATATGGTGTCAGAGCCCAGATGTATTTAAAAGATATGTGGTGTAATGACCCAGGTGTCATAGACTGATATGTGTAATTAAGAGGATTGATGTTGGCTCGGGATAGTTGACCATGTGAGGGTTGGTTATGAAGGAATGTTTCCTGACCCACATCAATGATGGATATTTGTGATGTGATATGTATAGAAGATATGGGATCACATGATGATCAACATTGGGGTGTGAGAGGAAAAAATAAGTAGGGAATAAGTAGTGGGGTTATTTTTTATTCTTGAATACTATGTTACTATATTTTACGAATTATTTAGTTTGGGAACCATGGTGATTCAAGGATTGGTTAGTTGACATGAATCAATGATTATTTTTTATATTATTTATTCATTATATAATTAATAAAAAAAATTACTTGTGCAATTGATGCCTTGGGCATGATCCTACTGATTATTCATATATACTCACCCTACATGTATAAACTATTTTTTTTATTTTCTAGGATGTATTTGGGGATTCATTAGGAAATTTCTAACTTTGGTTGAATCTATTGTTGATTTTCTACGGTTGGACTTCTCTTTTGATATTTTCATAGAGACTCTTATTATATCAGGTGAAATTGTTCAAACATTATGGGATTTTATTATATTTACTTACACTTTATATGTTGTATTTTAATGTTGGTGGTTTATCATATCTCCTAGACTTATTTGTTATAAAGGTTATGTCCAGCCACTTGTGAGATTTTTATACCCTCAATGCTTTTCACCAACATAGGGACTACTGTGGATTCCACTCAATGCTCTTTATCTCTATTCAATCTTTTCTAGACCTAAGGGGGGGATATTTTGAGGGAGTGGATTAATGAATCTTAATAATGATGAATGTTAATGACTATATAAGAACACAATCATGAGGTAAACATAAAAATATTTCTTCTAGACATTTGTAGAGAAATTAAAAAGTTACCCGTATATAAAATTTGGAAAATATTTTCTCAATGCCTTTGTAAAGAAAGTAAAAATTAGTTGGAAATAAACATAAAAAATCAATGAAATATGCAAAATAAAATTATTTAAAAATTATTATTAATATGTATGTGGAAGAGAATGTGTTGTTTAAAGAAGTTGAAAACTTCAAATCAAATAATTTTTTATAAAACACCTTACAACATTAAAAATAAAAAATCTTTTGGTTGAAATAACATGGGGAGGAAATTATAATATCCTTATTGTACAGGGATGGATTATATAACATGTCAAATAGGAAGTATATAAATGATATAAATGGAAATATGTTCATAATATGAAACATGTCTCAATGGAGAGAAATTGAGATGGAAAACCATTACGACTTCGATAAAATTTGAATCAAAACTACTTTATGGAGAGAACATGAAATAAAACATTAAATATCACAAATAAAAAGAAAATATTTATTGATAATTTCAAATAGTTAGCACATACACCATATAAAATAATCCTTCTATATATTACAAAACATATCTCAAAGATGAAAATAAGATATGAGAAGCCCATTACGATTTTATAACAATATAATCAAAATCCATAGGATGAAATAACATGAATTAGATTTGTAAATACCATGAAATAAAATATTAATATAATATATGAACCCATGGGGAATGAAATTAAAATAATACCTAATGAAATAAAAAATTGTTCACAAAATGAAACATATCTCAAGGAATTGAAATTGAGACCAAGTAGCCCTTACTATCTTGGAAACATTTTAATAAAAAATCATTGGATAGAACCATAGATGGAATTTTAAATATTTTCAAATATATTAAAAGAATTTTTTTTTACAATAATGGGAAATATAAACCCTGAATAAAATAAAATGATTATTTCATATGAATCATATCTCAATGAATGATATTTGAGAAAAGAAAACGCTTAACATAGATATCAGCTTGGTCAGATATGTTCTGAACATCTCTTGAATATATATCATCCTTTAAAGAAACTCCTAAAGCCTTCCTAGAATGGTGTTTTGGTGAAACCATATCCTATAAGACATTATAATGTTTGTCGATAAGTGGTTTTTGAATAGTTTGTTCAAGATAAGATAGTTAAGGTGTGAGGAGAAGTTTGGGCGTGAGGGGATCCAATTAAAAATGATAGGGGTTGAATTTCATTAATCATTTATTACAATGCATTGAATGAATAACATTTTCAATGAAAATTAGTTTAAAATTACAAAATATGATAGATATTGTTTGAGTATTGGTATATATACTTATCATCCACACAATTAAGGGATGATCGTTGAAATATTTTATGTATTTTCTCCTAAATTTATATTCTTTAGCATAATTTATTTTTACCTAAATAAAAATTTTCTTACCTTGATAACATATTTTTATGATTAAAAACTGGTCTTATTATATTATTAAAATAAGTTGATTTAAAATATGTAAAAAAATCAATATTAAATTCAAAGTGAAGGTAAAAATTAATTTTATAAATATATTCTAAATGTAAGAATTTTGTGTGAAAATTCTCATTTCGTGTATAAAAATGAGTTTACGTAAAAATAAAAGAGTTGTAACAATTTACAAAATATATATTATTTTAAGACAAAAAAATAATGGTTTTTTACATTATAAGAAACCCAACAGTAAATTGAACCTTGTTAATACTTAATTGAAGGAAATGGACCAAAATATGTTTTTATTGGAATATAAAATCATATAGATTATAAAACGAAAATAATAGTTTTCATAAATCATCTTAATATTATTAAATTAGTTCCTTTACATTCATAAAAAATTTCTAGTTTAGGAAAATAGTTTTATAATCTTTTAATTCATGCATTTTATCTTTATGATTTTATAAGAGTCATGGTATTTTTAAAAATTATAGATTCAATTTTCATAGAAAAATCATCCATTTTATAAAAATCCAAAAAATTCATCATATGGTAATTTTAATAAGATGAATTCAAAATTGAATCTTATTTTATCAAATTAAAGAAATTAAATTTTTCTATTTAACTTGAAAATAAAAACATGGATTTTAATGGTTATTTTTATATGATATTTACTTTTTAATGATTAAATGTTCTTAATATTGTTTCATATCAGTTAAAAAATATTAGAGTTTTAATATATATTTTTTATATTGACTTTTTTCATATAATATTACTTTAAAATTGATTTCTTTAATATAATAAAAATGTAGTTCTGTGAAAAAAATTATTTATTAAAATTAAATTATTTTTATTACATGACATTGATTATTTAACTTATATCCCTTAATTATAATCTATTAATGTGTATTGAAACATAAATAATCAATATTTAATAATAAAAATAATATTTAAGGAATTAAAATTTAGGTTTTTATAAAAAAATCTTTTTAATTTATTTATTATTTAATCGAGGTATCACTATTAATTTAATTTTCTTAATGAAGATTCACATTAATCCTAATAAATTGATGTTTACCTTTAATTGTACATAAATATCATGGTGCTAAATATAATTTCTTAAATTATAGTGGAGAAATTTTCATGAAATTATGATTAAAAATAGAATACCAAGAATAATAGATCAAGGAATAATGTAATTTAAAAAATAAAATATCTATCATTATCATGTTTGTTGGAGATAGTTTTGAAGAGTCCAAAAGAATCTTGATCATCAAAACCATGATAAATTATAAAATTAGTTATCTCTTTCATTGGTAACTAGATATTTATTAAAAGTGGAAAATTCCAATGAAAGGTTTCAAGGGGGTCTAAATTTGTGGATCCTAAGGTCATACTAACATACAGTTAATCATACTATATGTGGGGAGTGATATAGTGTTTGAGTAAATAATGAGGGAGTTTTCATGCCCTCATTTGGAAGTAAAAAGACTATCCCCCTCATTCCAATCACACAATGTGTATAGAATTTCATCATTATTAATCATAATTCCAATATATTCCATGATGTAATGCTCGATGGGCCAATGTAATGGAAGATGACTAACTAAAAACATGACCACCAACACATAGTTTGACTTTACTACCATTATGATAAAATTATAGTGTTTTATCTAAAGATAGAAAAGTAATAATGCATCACGTTTCTACTATGAGTGAGCCCCCTTGACCATATAAAAAACTGAACCCATCACTGTAGAACTCCAAACATAGTGGTTGATGTTACTCCTCACATTATTCATTCTTCACATGTGCTATACATTTTAATCTTGGTGTATGACCTAGTCACATTCAGAGACACCCAACCTCCCAAAGTGATCCCACCTCTAGTCGTTATACCCTACTATTGAAGGGGTATATGTTGAAAAAATGTTTGAAAAAACTCCATCAATTCCATCAATGATTTGTTTTTTATAATAAGGGAGATAACTTTTATATCCATGTAATGAGAGTTTCTCCATCTCCAATGGTGTATAACGTCATTGTGAGCTTCCCAAATGTTCCAATATCATGGAGTGAAAATGATTCTGTGTACTCAAGTTTCAATAAAAGTTTTTTTCATTGTCATGAAAACATGCGGTTGATTGTTACTATAGGGTACCCATCAGAACATTGATCCCCATGAAAAAAACAATGTGGTTTCAAATGTAGTGAACCAACCACTATTCATAGAAAATATTAGTGATATATTTTATATTTGGGCTCCCATAACATAAATCATTATGAATAATTGAATTAAATTATGTTTCACTTCATTATTAGTATGTATTTCATTATTGTGTATTTATACACCATATAAACTAGCCTAACAATTAATGTTTTTTACCATAACACTTTCTAAAATGTTAAAAATTTATTCAACATGTGGTTGTTTTGGTGATAATAATACAATTTACTAGATCTAAATTTTAATGGAGTAAAAGTATTTATGTTTGGATCCTGTGATAGATTAATGATAGAGAACATATTCTTATAGTCATCATCATGAATATAATTAATTACATTTGGATTATTTTTGGCTATCTAAAAGCTATTTCATGGTGTTGAACATCCTTGATAGAAAATTTAATAAAAACCAATTATTTTCCTACATAGATATTACATATAAAAAGATAAATATTAATAATACATCAAAACCATGAAATAATATTATGGATTTAGTGTCGTTAGTATCTTGGAAACATAAAAAACTAGTTCATAAAAGCATCTACATTATCTCCCACTTCATATTTCATATCGAGAATCTTTTTTGTATTTCATTCTTAATATGTTTATTTATATGTTGGGGTAAAGGAAGCTAAAAAAGCGTGATATCTAACTCCTTGTACTGGTAAAAAAAGGAGATATCAATAATAAAAAATCATAAGTTCATAATAACATGAATATAACAATTTAAAACTACAGCCATCATACTAAAGAACATAATCTTGAGTCCCAGAATAAATCATAATTTTACATGAGATATAAATCATACAATAGCATGATCCATTAAAGAATTTAATTGGATTATGATATGAAATTGTGGAATATACAAAACATATAACATTTCAAACTTGTATCAATAGAAATAGGTTATGTCTTTTATGTTAAGGAAATGGAATCATTACCTTTCATAAACTTATGAACAAGAAACTAGTTCTATGCATAATCTTATGAACAGGAAAACCATGTCCATGTATAGAATTGTGACCATGCAATTAGGTTCATCCATAAAACACTTACCAAATTAGTTTTCCAAATTGACCCAAAATATTGGAGGGAGATATAGGTCCCACCAATCAAATAATGAAAATGATATATATGGTGCCAAAATTATAGAAAAAATTCATCCTATCATAAATCATGAAGTTAAAGGTGTTTCATAGCATATCTAAAGGAAATATAATCGGATTAATAGTAATCATTTCACCATAATAATAAAATAAACATAAAAATTATAAAGATAGTTTCATTTAATAATATGTCTAGTAAATCATATGTAACATCAAATAATGTTATCTTAGATGAAAATTTCTTTTGAAAGATCACTTCAAAGAATTCATGAAAAATAACATTTCCATATTAAAATTATTTTTTATTAAGGAGAAATGAAATTGGTAAAGAAAAAAATTTCTAGGAATATAATATCGAAATCATTTAAAAGAGATATATAATCATTAATGTGTCTTGATAGCAAGAAAATACACTCATGTTTTGCTAGTTAAAAAATCAATCTGTACTTTTGTCCAAAAAGTCACAACAAAAACTCATTAAGAAAAATAAAAAATAATACATCAAACCATTTTGTAAAATCTAAAAATTGAGGAAAAAATTCTTTAATAATTTGAAATATAATATTAAAAAAAATTGGAATCCTTTTTAAAAAATAAGAAAATGGATGACATATATAATTTTAAGGGATTCATTAAAACATAATTTTTAAAAGAGGGTCCATTATAAATATCAAATCATTGAAGTTATAATTAATAAATTTAATTGATTGTGTGTATTCATGAAAAATAAAGAATAAAAAAATTTATATAAAATCACATGATAATAAAAACTATTTCCACACACAATATTAGAATGACATAATCAGTTAAATAGAAGTAAAACCCAATGAATGAAAATTGGGTTAATAATTTCCATGGCACTTTGTAAAAAGTCAAATTATATTCTATATAAATGAATTAATTATCAAATGAATCATTGGATAACTGTAATATTATTATATTCATGATA
Source organism: Viscum album (assembly GCA_963277665.1). Classification (NCBI taxonomy): domain Eukaryota; kingdom Viridiplantae; phylum Streptophyta; class Magnoliopsida; order Santalales; family Viscaceae; genus Viscum; species Viscum album. Next base: position 827,422,445 of record OY728157.1, read on the forward strand.
TTATAAATAAATTTCCAGTAAATATTCTATACATATTAAATATGTTTTTAATAATTCATACATCTCGTATAAGTAATAATGAGGAGAGTGACCCTTATTTCATGCATCCATTTGGTTTTAAATACATTAAACTCTTGTATAAATGTTTAAGGAATGTAATTAATTTGATAAAGAACAATAATGATATTTATAATACATTATCTTATAATTTTCTAACATCTTATTACACATTCATTAATAGAATTGGAATTATTATATTTAAAACAGAACCCATATGCGATAAGAAAAAAATGAATTTTCAAGAAGATTATTTTTCTAGAAATATATGAATTTATATTTAATCCATAACTAATAATTATCTTATTGTGAAACTAAAATAATAATTACTGATATATATTCTGTAATTTTTAATATACATAATCTCCATTAGGTATTTTTTTAAATAATTAAAAATGAGAAACATTATATGCATGAAAACTGTTTTTAGAAAAATCATGTTTTTAAAACCAAAAATAATTATACTAAAAAACAACTATTTCACCTTTGAGGTTGCGCATTTACGAGTGGTGTGGAAATGTTCGGCGAGGACTATCACCCATCCTTTTTTCCATAGAGGTGGGTTCTCACCGAACATACAATTCCTTAGTTTCGACCAGTTCAACATCATTATCCTTTATTAAATGTTGAATAAACGCTGTAGGAACTATTGTTACCAAGGGGTGATTGCCTGGGGATTCAAAAACTGATGCAATCAGTCCTTCTCAGATGTAACATCCTTAGATGGTATCCGATGGGTTTATTCGTGGATCCAAGAACACCCAACAACCGTGGTATCTGTGATTCATGGAACTGCTTTCCAATTGTAGGCACTCGTCGGTTGACGATTTACCCAATGACACTTAAGGACTCCATTGGTCGAGAGGATGGGTGGTCAGGCTCACTGCACCCTTCCAAGAGAATATTTTTGCATGTTATGGGACTCTTTTAGATATTTCTATCATGTTTATATGTTCATGAATCCTTGGTTCATTCCCGAGGAGTGTGTCAACATGCTACCCTTGGTTTTTGAAATCTCGTAAGCATGCATATATTTGATGCTAAATAGGTGATGTTGACTTGATCTATATTATAAGGCGCTCGAAAGTTTAGTTTCGTCCAAGGGGTTGAAAGGTGACTTGACGTTGGGATCAGGCTCACAATGAGGGCTTCCTACGTATCCTCGGGGAGAGAAATCAGAACCCACGTAGTTTAGAATGTGTGGGGCTTACACAAAGAAGCTTCCAATTTGATGGGACATGACCGGGTGTCCCCTTTTAGATAAGAACACTTTTGAACTCATGCCTTCTGCAAGGTTCCCTATATATCCTATTTTGGTTAGTAAAAATGTTTCTCTTAGTTTATAAGGTGTGGGGTTTACGCATGGGAGTTACCCATTGGAGGGGACATGATCAGGTGGAACCTTTATGGATGGGCACCCATTTGAGATCAGGCCTTATAGTAGGTGTCCTATGTGTTTTGGTTTTAATAAGAATCAGATTTCTCGTAGTTCATAATGTGCGGGGATTAATCCTGGGAGATTCCCATTTGAGGGGACATGATTGGGTGGACCCTTTATGGATGGGCCCCAATTTGAACTGAGGCCTTCTGGCAGGCATCCTACATATCCTGTTTTGATCCAGAATCAGAGTTCTCGTAGTTCAGAAGATGAGGAGCTTACGCAAGGGAGATTTCCATTTGAGGGGAAATGACTGGGTGGAATCTTTGTGGATGGGAACCCATTTGAGCTCAGGTGTTCTATTAGGAATCCTTAGTATCCTGGTTGTATCAAGAATCAACGTTCTTGTAGATTAGAAGGTGTAGTGATTACATAGTGTAGATTCACAATTGAGGGGACATGATTGGGTGGAACCATTATGGATGGGAACCCATTTGAGCTTGGAACTTTGGGAAGGCATCCAAAATATCCTAGTTTTATGAGGAATCAGAGTTCTCGTAGTTCAGAAGGTGTGGGGCTTTCGGATGGGAGTTTCCCATTTGAGTGAACATGATTGGGTGGACCCTTCATGGATGGCCACCCATTTGAGCTTGGGCCTTCTGGAAAGAATCGCACCTATACTAGTTTTATTAGGAATCCATGTTCTCATAGTTCATAATGTGTGGGGATTAGGCATTGGAGCTTCCCATTTGAGGGGATATGATTGGGGGGACAATTTTTAGATGGGCAGCCATTTGAGCTCGAGCCTTCTAGTAAGTGCGGTACATATCCCAGTTATATTAGGAATCATTGTCCTAATAGTTCAGAAAGTTTATATGTTTTAATCATAAAAAACCTCCAATCCAATGTGTGTCATGCTCAGTGTGAGAAATAAGAGAATTTGATATATTCAACAATCCACATGCCTCTATCCCTGTTGGTGGGGGAGGGAGAGCCCATGGTTTAAGAGGCTGAGGCGATGGTGGAAAGGGTGCAGTGATATAGAAATTTCCAAGTGGGATGTAATTAAAGGTCATGCAGTCCAAAAATTGGATTTTCGGGACTTACCATAGTGGGAGGGTATCAGAGCATGTTCTGAGAAGGGGAAAAGTTTCTTCCTCGTTAGGGGGGGGGCGAAAATAACCCCTTATACTGATCACTATCCCTCATTGAATTGAAATGAATGTGATCACCCTTAATCCCAAGAACAAGGAGGTTCACATCTGTATCCCATGTTTGGGATCCAGGTTACTATGGGAATGTATCCTCATAGGCATTTTCGATCCCTACACCATTATTGGGGAGGGCCTTCATGACTCCACTTACCGTGGGTATGTAGACTCATTGGGGTGTGCTGTTGCACCCATTGGTCTTATCATATAGGTATGGTGGCTTTGGAGGAGGATGTGGCCTAATAACAAAGGACTGGTTAGTAGAGGGACCATGGAGGACTAGACGGTAGTGGATGGTTGTGGTTGGAACTAGTGGAAATAATACTTGAAAATGACCCATTCTATGTACTATAGTGTTCCACATACCACTATAGTACGTGGGCATGGGTATCATCCACCATGTAACTAAGTGGTACACATCTCACAATGCCACTTTGGGTTACATCAGAATAACAATTCCGTACATGGCTTCAGGTTCAATCTTCTTAGAGGCTCGCTATATGGAGCGCCATACTGGTGGATGGTCTGGGGATCATTGTTTGCAGGGAGTTAATTTGTGAGAAGTATTTGGTATACAATTCCCCAATTATTTTTAAGGTTCTATTACTATTATTCAATTCCCTAATATTCTTGTTCACGACTTACTATACCAATGGGGGAGTAGTTCACAGTGTGTGCTTCACCGATGAAACAAGACAAAATCCTAGGTGCCACCACTATTTCACCCTCAAGCTTTCATCATCTAGCCTTTTCATCATTCGTCTCTTGTGCTCCTTTACTATGCTCCTATTATAGACCACCATAGTGATTGTATCTATTGGGAATACAAAACCATTTACAGAGGCCCCTTGAATCAATATCCTAACCCACAAAAGACTCAGATAATTGGGTTTTATAGAGGCTTTGGTTCACAATAATTGTTCTCAGAACCCAACCCATTCACTACTTCCATGGACTAATGGGTTCGCAGTTTGGTATGTGTATTGTGCTTTCTCGCATAACTGATTTAGTTGACACGATTCAAAATTTTTCTTGCTCGATGGCCATTGTTTTCATGGGCCAGTGGTTTGCAGACTATATCTCATACCTGACGGTACGTGATCCATCTGCTATGTGTACCTTTCTTAGTGATCGTACTCAGGCCACCTAATAACTTAGAAAACTCATATTACATCAAGTTACGTCAATGAATTGAAACCCAATTTGAGTCCATTAGTCTTTATACACTGGTAGAAGCACTTTATTCCTTCTAAAAAGCGATCTTGGGGGGATTTTAGCCTGTGGGAAATTTTTTTAGGACCCTACAAAATCCCCCCAATCGAATGGTGTCCATTCGGAATGAAAAATGGACTATTCAAATATAGAATCAGTCCTGAACTGAAATGGCATGTGGTGGAATAGGTAGTCCTCAAAAGAGGTGAACACAAATATATATATGGGTGCGTGTAATTTTTCTTTTACCGTTTCCTATGGAGAAAATAACTCTCTATTTTCCCGGCCTCCATCACTATCACATGTCATGCTCCTTGAAAAAACATTGTTCGTAAACAACTTTATATGTTCCGTGAACCAATTTCCTCAAGGTTTCATCGTCTGCATACCTTATTTTTGATTCCACCAATGGGACTGTGGAATTTTAAAACATAAAATCTATATTTTTCATGGTAGAATTCTTTGTGGATTGTTTTGTTTATAACTACCTTGGATTAGTGAACCAAGATTCAAAAACTATTAATATAGACTTAAATTCTAACCAATAGCCTTTAAATGTAAAGTCAAACGAGGATGAGGTTCATGGTTTCTTCATTCTGTGAATCATTCTGTTTGCCGGCCAACGGTTCGCAGGCCTACACTTCACAGTTATTTCATATACCATGGATGAATGCGGTGTACTGTGTCTGCGTACCATAGCTATAGGAAGAGTATCTTCCCCATATCTTCTTATATGTAGAATGATCCTTCCATGTACCATTTCTAGGAACAATATGCTGATCTGTTTTTGGACATGATTTATTTCCTTTATGCCCCCTTTTCCCTTTTTATTTTCTTATCGCCTTTTCCCAACAATTTATATTGGAATGACTTCTCACCAGCTTCTGGGTCTTCTTGTGTAGGTTTCCATGACTGATTCACAAGCTTCTGAAAAACCCATGAAGACTGGGGAGACCATGGAGAGGGAAAGCGATGACCGTCTTCGTGCACACATCATTCCCCATGATGGATTTTTATTGTGTTCGTGACGAAAGATCTCATAGCTTATTTGTTATCCATATAGTTTCCACCTTACGACATTGGTCATCATGCTAATGTTCCTCTAACATTGTCTGACCTCGATATCCCTTTCATCCTATTTGAGGCACCACAAGGTTATGTTAGCACCATCATTTCCCCAGTAGCGGAAATCATATCCACTACGATTCAGGAGAACTTCTTCATACTATGAGGCTTGGAATGAAATCAATGAAAATGTGAGTGATGTGATGGTGCCCTGAGACAAGACACTTCAGATTATCCATGAATAATTAGCATCACTAGAGGTAATACAAGCGACATATAGAGCACCGAGTTGGATTTATAGGATAGAGGATGTTTCTCTGATGAGTGGGTCTGGGCATTCTGGGTGCATCAGATCAGTCTAGATCCCCCCAACTAGCTAGAGGCAGTGGGCTTATACCATGAAGCCTAGGTTTCTTAATTTTCAATCTTTTCACATGGTGAAATCCTTCAGGAATTTCTAAGACACTGGTGTTATAGCACCAAAACCTTCCACCTAATACATGGGGATGAGGGAATTAGTCTATGGGGTATATACCAGCTTGGGGGAATCTACATCTTACAAGACATGTATGAAGAGTTTCACCCAGTATAATCCACATGGAACGACACTGATCACATGTCTCATTTGACAAGAAGCTTACTGGTCATGGCAGATGGATCACTATATCATCCCCTCAAGGATTGTTCCCAATTTTCATTTGAAGTATGGATACAACTATTTTTTAAGATGAATGATCCCAAGATGAGGTCTCTCCATAGTCAAATTCTTCCAACTCATCAGGCTCGTCAAACCCCAGGGTCATATTGTGATTCCCTTGAAGCAGGGCGATATACCACATAGGGATATGAGATTCGGTTAGACATTTCACCTGTGCTTGGACTAGCTGTTTTCTTTTCCATGATTTTAAGTGTATAGATCTTCCGATCTAGAAATGTAAATAATGGGTTTTGAACTTGCACTTTCATGAAGGCATCCATTCTAGAAGAGGTTCAACCCTTTAATTTGGCCGTTAATACCCTTTCCCGGCTTTATGAATTTATGGGACAGATACAGGAAGGTAGGCCTCTTCATCATCATAGCGGACCATTCCAATTCTGGTACAAGTGGATATAGGAACACTTCCCCTGTTATGAATACCTAAATATCACCAGGGTTCCCCATTTAGACTTTCATCCTTCTCTTCTCAACATTTCTGTTGTTCGTACCAGGATTCTGAGTGTTACAGATGCAGTCGGGTTGTTGAACGATGCCTCTCATTTCTTCTTCGCACCACTTCCTACTCCTCATAGATCATTGATAGGTGATATGGGATGTTCCTTAGAGGAATTATAATACCTCATCAACCTCAAAGACGTTATTCTCACTTCCTGTATTGACTGATAAATTTTAGGCATGCCATACCTCCTCTTCTAATTTTCCAGGCAATTTAGATGCCTTTAGTGGACAACGCTGCTTCTGGCCATTTAGTTAACGTAAGAATCTGATCTTGTGGTTATCTATTAATTGTGACTTATGATGACACATGATGGTGTTTATAGGGATTTTATCATTCATAACACTAAAGGGGCCACCTTTCTATCACTAGAGTATGCCCAAATATGTGTCGATTGTTACCCTAGAGGGATGATGAAAGAACCATTTTGGTGGGTGCATAAAAACTTGATCATTTTCCATCCCATTCATGACCCAATGACCATGCTACACATTTATTCCACTACGGATAGTGAAATATCTACGCCTTCTAAATCCGTCCCTACAACAACCAATATGGATACACCTCCTTCTTCCGCTCTTGTGGTAAGAAATCATTTAGTCAGTCATCAAAAGTGTATGTGAGGGGTTTCATCAGTACAACCCATTTCAGAGGGAAGTGATTCAAAAAAATACCCTCCTATAGATATTTCTCAAGATCTCAATGAGACTAGATCCAACTAAGTATCCTTGATCATCATAGAAGCTGTATTTAGTCTTCCGCATCCGACTCTAGTGGACAGGTCCTCTAAGGGAAAATAGAGTCTCCTATATTGGGTGCCCTATCTTAGGTCACTCCCCAATCATATGGTGACACATCCTTATTATTGAGACATGGCAGCAGGGGAGAATCCATGTACTGGTGCCATGGAAAGGCACGAAGTAGCGCAGAAAGAGGAATGATTCCAGCTATGTAATCTTTCCATAGAGACACCCTTGGCCACTTTTCCTATTCAGGGGGCCAATTTTAAACAATAATTCACTAATCTAGGATTCGATGAATTTTACAATCATTAATTACATCTCTTCCTTTACCAAATCGTCATTTCTCGAGAACACCTCGCCTCCTGCGATGACAAGCTATCCGGGTTCATTTTTTCCCATCACCAGGTGGATACCTTCCAAGATATTTTAAAATAATTCAATCAACTAAAATCTGAGTAGTTGAAGTCTTTTGGTTTGTTGGAGACCCTAAATGAGGATCTATATGAGTTATAATCCCATCCTGCTAGGTCAAGAGGACAATTGGCCTCCTCATGTTCCAACTATGATGCTGTCCAGAGGAAGGGGCAGGACCATAAAGCTGTTCAGGAGAAGGTGCGTTCAATGATCATAGTTGAAAATAAGGAAATAACTTCTTTGAAATAGACCATCAACAGCCTGTGGAAATCTATCACCATCCTATTGGAAATGGAAAACTGGGACCTATTATAGTTCCATCCCAAATTATGATACGTACTCTCTTTTTTAATAATCTAGAGAGACTCTGAATTGGGAATGTTCCTCCATTTTTGCTGAACCCAATATAATGGATTTTTCTTTTAAACATCTCTTCTTAATCTCTCCCTCTAAACATCATTTCAATCAGGCATTAATTTTAAACTATGACATGAAATCAATAAACTGGAATTATCAAATCGAGCTCTCATTTTTTTCCCGAGCCACAGGACTCAGTGAGCGCAATACAACTATTTTTGATGTTCTATGGAACACCTCACGAACTGAAATTAATTTTTCATTATAACCATAATTTTTTCTAATCCCTTTTTGACATGGGATTAGTGGGTATATCATTACTTTTTCATAGGCCTCCCTTTTTGGTTTTTCAACCTAACAAGATTTATGCCTTTTCTTATGGCTCAAGGTTCCCCTCCTTTTTAATGGTCTGATACTTATCTTTTTCACAGAGGATCCCTTTTGCAGACTTTTCCCCTAAAGTATGGCATATTTTTCATTCTCTAGATGTTTTTAGTTCCTTTAATCAAACTTATTATTGATGTTTTCTATCAAACAACATTGACCAAACTTAATGGGGTAGGGACCTTATTCAGGAGCATCAGCTGAGAATGTTCTAATATCCTACAAACATGAATAATAGACTTTTCATGACGCTTAATTTTTAGATTTTGGACTTGCATGTAGCTCAAGATCCACTATAGTCTTATAGGGGTAGGAAAGGACTCTCCTAGGGACAATTTTTCCATTTATTAATGACCATTTTTGTGGACGACTTATGTAGACCCACTAGGGAATGATGTGCATAGTCAAGAAAAGGTGTCCATAGGATATTGGACATCCATTTCTGATATCCTGATAGGATTTGCAACGTTTTGAATTAATTTTGAAACCGGGTGCCAGAGTGGGTGGATGACCTGATTAGTGGTGTCTAAAGAAATTACAGACTTTCATGTTGGTTTTGAGTGGGAACCAATTCCCGCATGTTTCTATCTAATGTGAGGGAGATCTAGTGAATGATCAAGTCAATTGAGAGTATTTTTTAGGTCAAGGGAACATTGGAAGAATGAGGAACACAAGCCAACATCCTGGAGTAATCCAAATCTGGGGGTGTGACAAGAAATTAATATCATTTGAGCATACTAAAGATGGAAATGACTCTCCTAAGGACTAATTTTCCTTTTATTGACATCCAATTTTGTGGATGACGTATGAATAACAATCAGGGTGTGATGTGTATAGTCAAGAAAATGCTTCCACAAGATACTGACCATCCATTTCCAATGGCTATTGAGAATTATGGATATTGGGATATTTCTGGACACGGTATGTGACCTTCGATGAGGGGTGAACCTGAGACTCAAATTGGGAAATTTTAAATTAACATCTTTAGGGAATCCGAGAAACAAGTGGGGGTCACTCTTCTTTTATATAAGGATCAACTTAATACATATGGTTGGGATATCTTTAGGATCCTCCAAAGAGACTAGATATGAATCTGACCCGTATGTTCCTATATATGCTGGATATATGTAAAGAGGAAAGTGTAAACCATGACATTAGGAGCCCTTGAATTTGGTGGGATGGGAAAAGGCTTTGAAGCTGTTGGGTGTATCGAGATAGGAGAGTAATCTCCTAGGGATGAATTTTCCTTTAATTGGTGGTCATTTTTGTGGGAAACATATTCAGATACAATAAGAAATGATTTGAATTGTCAAGAAACTTTTTCCATAGGACACTGGATATCCATCTTAGATGGCCTTAGAGGGTTCTAGGGATTCCTGATCCCTCAAAGCACATAGTTTGGAAAATGGCAGGATTGTATCCAGACATATTGGGGATATCTGGGCTTCGATTTACTCTTGGAATCAAGTGTCCCTTTTGTAGATATAACTCATACGCAGGGTGTGGTATTCATTTCACCTATGTGATACCTGGTTATTTATCATCACATGGAAATGACTTATCTTTCTTCCGGGGGAGGGAATCGTGACATTCCTATTAGGGTCGTGATGTTAGGACCAAATTCCTGGAATGCTTTTCATTAAGACCATGATGGATCTCTCAAAGAAATCCCTAATCTCATGTGAGCCATGCTCGGTGTGAGGAAAAAAGGATTACGAGTCTTCCATTTCATTTTGTAGGAATAGAAAAATAAGTATTAGAGGGCACTTTTGGGATTAAATCACTATTATGTAGTTTAGAGTCATGTAGTGGGGACGATTTTGGCCTTGCAATTTAATTTTGTGTGGTGATGATGATTTTACTATCATAAAGATTACTAATTGTTTTAGGTTAAGAAAAATAAGGATGTTCCTAGTGTTACTTAGACAAGAGTTATTATAGAATTTGTAAACCATAGACCCTAGGGAAACATGAGTCAGGAGGGATGACATAGGTATTATAAGCTGTTGGGTGTACTAAGATAGAAGAGGACTCTCCTGGGAATGAATTTGATGTTGATTGACGGCCATTTTTGTGGGAAACGTATGTCGAGCCACTAGGTCATGATATGCATAGTCAAGAAAATGTTTCCACTGGACATTGGACTTCCATCTCAGATGTCTTTTGATGACTATGGGGACCCATGTTTTCAGAAGGTATGGAATGTGAAAAATTAGAAAGATGTTCCTGGGAATTTGAGAAATATCAGACCATGGTTAACTTTGAACTGCATCGAGCTTCTCCATAGGTCTGACCCATATATAAGGGGAAACCTGATCATTTAACTTCTTATAACTAAGAGGCATATGTGAAATCTCATAATACTGAGGACTAGGCCGCAGATAACCCTAGATGAATTTTCTAGTTTAATTTCATGAGATAAGACCTTTCATAGACTCTCCATACATGTTTGACCTATATACCAGGAAATGAGCAATTTTTTAGGGTGGTTGGGACATGATGTTGAATCTAAGCATCACTATGTATCTTCCAAATGTAGGAATCAAGCCACACATAGTCTGAATGACCCCTAAAACTATTTTCTCAATGTGTTAGGGACACATGAGGGTATTTTGGTTTCACTTGATAAGGGTGTTAGGACTATCATATTCCCTTACTATTTATTTGTGTAGGAGAATCCTCACCACTGATCCTAATATGATGTGAGTTATACTCGATGTGAAAAACAAGGAGTGGTCGCAAAGTATCCTTCACAAGTACGAGGTGGTAGAGAACATGAAAGGGGCATTATATTTTTCTTTCTTGGTGGGGCACTGCCACAATCAAGGATCAAGGCGTCGCTACGTATCATGTTAGAGCAAGAATCAAGATGCATGTTGTTCTGTAAGAGATCATATAATTTATTGTCATGTGATTAAAAAGTTTTATGATATGTTGTGTAATGTTTTATAGAGAGAACATGACTCACAATTTAATGCCATTTTTTAGGGGTGAGTTCCTTACAGTTTAACATAATGTGTAAAGGACGACGACTCATAATTTAAGGCCATAGAGTTTGGACCATGATATGGTAGAATTTTTAACACATAGTTTAATGTCATAGAGTTTGTACCTTAGCATTTTGAGGCATTTTTACTCATAGTTTAAGGTGATAGAGTTTGGACCATGATATTGTGGATGGATGTAACTCATATTTTAAGGGCTTAGAGATCAGACAGTGGCTTCATGATGTTTTTCTATTACTCATAGTTTAAGGTCCTAGAGTTTGTACCATAACATGGAAGGGAATTTTATGACTCATATTTTATAGTTGTAGATATTGGACCTTTTTCTTTTCTGTTACGCACATTATTTTTTCAGGAACTTTGCATTTATAAGAACAATTATGAGATGTACTTCCCCTGATATCAGGGCATATGCTCCATTGGAATAGACCATAGGTATGACATACGGTCCTTCCCTCTTTGGTTCAAGCATTGGGGGATTCTTCTTGAGTATCATCAAGGTTATTATGATGAACACCATTTCTTCTTTGAGGAATGATTGATGGAAGACCTTTTTGTTGAAGGCTCATGCGATCAGATTTTGGTAGATTTCCAAATGGTGTAGAGTATGCAACATTTTCTCACCTAGTTGATCCAACTCATCAAAAAATATATGTGATTTCTCATCTATGGAAAATTTATTGAAAATTTCCAAATTATGTGATGGATCTTATATTTCGATAAGAAACACAACCCTTACCCCGTATACTAGTCAGTAAGGGGTTTCCTAGGTGGTCGTGCAGGTCATGGTTGTGTAAACCCATAAATCATGATGGAACTTGTCTGACCATGATTACTTGACTTTATTAACAATCTTTTGAAATATATTGGACAAAGTATTGTTCAAATCCTATATATAACCATTAGAAACTGTGTGGTAGTGGGACATACAGTTCACTTTGATTCCATAATCTTGTTACAGCTTGACCAGATCAGTAGAGAAGAAGATTGTGTTGTAGTCTGTAAGTATTGTATAAGGGACCCCAAATATAGTGATGATGTTGGATTTCAAAGATATGATGATGTTTTTCTCCCCGACTTCATTAAGGGATAAAACTTTGGCCCATTTGGAAAATTAGTCGGTCGTCGTGATTTGAACTTCAACTGCCTGGCTGTCGTTGGAGGATATGGCCTCAGAACATCCATCCCCCCTATGACGATTGGATAGGAGTACATAGATATATATTGTAACTCCAGGGGGTGGTGTATGAAATTAGCATGAATTTTCCAGGAATCACACTTCATAGATAACATGGAACAATACTGTATCATGGTGGGCCAGTAATACCCAAGCCTCCAGATTTGGTGAGAGAGCTTGGATGCTGATTGGTGCACTCTAGAAGCTCCAGCGTGCACCTCTTTCATGACAGAAGTGCTCTATTCTCCATCAATACACCTGAGAAGTACTTTTTCAAGGCCTCATTTTTAGATAACTTTTTCTTCGTTTACCCCATTGTATAGGAAAAATATGACTACCCGTCTTTATACATACTCCCTTCCCGCCCAAACTGGTTGGAGTTCCCCATTCTGAAGGTAATTTTCCATGGGTGAGACCCAACTGGTGGTATGACCATACAGCTAAGGAATATGGATAATTTCATCAATATCCACTGTATTTCCCTGGATGAATGGAAATAACATACGTTGGTTAGAAATGCTAAGGACTTGTCACCCTAATCAGGATCGGCCAAGGTTGTGGCTGCATTTACCAAAGTGTCAGCATAAACATTTTGTGACTAGGGGACATAAGTCAACATTGGTTCGGATGATAATTATTCTATCAGTTCTAAGACATTGTTCATCAAATGAACCAATACATCATTATTGATTTCATAGTCATCATTTACCTATTTGATGACTAGCTCTGAATCACCTTTTATTTTTATGTGTCTGGATTGCATTTGGAGTGCCAATTCAGGTCCTGTAATGAGGAACTAATACTCCACTTCATTGTTTATACGTCCTTCTGAAATATGGAAAGAGTAAGGAAATGTGGCCTTTTTGGGAGATACAATTATTACTCCGAATCCTATATTGTTGAGCTTGGGATCCTCCATCCTTTTCCCTGTCGGGCTTCAAGAAGCACCATTAAAGTACATTTCCAATTCCTGGGGGTCCTACTAGATGGAAAACACCTCTTCATCTAGAAGTTCATCATCCAATAGTGCTATTTATTCACCGGGGTTCTTGGCCATGAATTTTTCTAACTCCTGGCCTTTTATGGCCTTCTAGTGCACGTTTCGTATGTCAAACTATTGTAGGATGAACACCCTTCGTGATATGAACTTGTTCATCATGGGACGTTTGAGTATATATTAGAGCGGGTTGCAATGGGTAACCTGCTGGAACTCATGATGTATCAGGTAATGCTTGAACTGTTGAACTACAATGATTAGGGAAAGGAAGTTCTTTTAAATCATTGAATACTGAGTTTCGGCATAGATCATTGTCTGGTAGAGGTATTAGGGGTTGTTCTCACTACCGACTTCATTTTTCTATTCGGGGAAAGCACATAATGACCATTTCAAGGTAGTTACATAAAAAATGGGTGGTCCCCCCTTAAATGGTGGCATGATCACTGGAGGGATAAAAAAATATATTTTATGATTGTAAAAAACTTCTTCACAATCATTATCCCACTCATACGTAACTACTTTCTTCATGATAATAGTGAAAGGTAAACATTTACCTACCAGGGTGGCCATAAAGCACTAAATATATGAAAGTTTCCCCTAGAGACATCTTAACTTTGTGAGGTTGTGAGGTGGGGACATACCAAGTATGGTTTTTCTCTTCATAGGTTCAACTTCGATGCCTTGATGGTGTACGAAGAAGAAAAAGAATTTTCCCAAGGTAACACCAAAGGAACATTAAGGGTATTTATCTTTAAATTGTGATGTCTCAATTTTTTGAATACAGTTCCAAGATTAGTTAGGTGGTTAGAATTTTGTCATGACATAACCACCAGGTCATTGAGATAACACTCGATGAACATTCCCATGAAAGGGATGAATATGTGATGCAAGGCGCACTGATATGTGGTGATGAAATTATTTAGACCAATGGGAATCTCTTTAAAATATAAAAATCCATGAGGGTCCCTAAAAGAATTGTATTCATCATCTCCTTGGGCCTTTCACATTTGATTGTATCTAGAATAGTCGTCCATGAAGGAGAGGTATTCATATATTTCAATTACATTGATCAAAAATTCTGTGATCGGTGCTGGGATGTCATATTTTGGGAAATGCCGATTAAGGTCCCCAAATTCAATGAAGATTATAATCTATACATTATTATTTTTTATTGGGACTATGTTTCCTAGACAGGTCAGATATTAGACCTCCCATATGATGTATTCTTTTACCAGCTTGTCAATATCAGTATCTATTTTGGTAGCATATGTTGGGTGGGTCCTTCTGGATACCTTCTTATAGCCCTGGTGATCATCTCGTAAGCCCAGATGATGAGTGGAAACCCTAAGATTGAGGCCTAGAATTTCCATGTAATTCCAAGAAAACACATCTCTATTTTTTTATGAGGGTTGAATATTCATCATGTTCTTCAAATGGCATGGCCACACTGATCAGAGTGGGCCATGAGTAATTTTCGGCTCCCTGACTTATATCTTTAATTTCATTGATTATGGTGGAGAATCCTTCTTTGAATGTTGGAGGGGAATCCTTGAGTTCTTTTTCTTCATATTCTTCTTGTTCTTCTTCATCATCATCATCATAATATTCATCATCTTCTACTTCTGATGGAGAATGAATTTTTTAGTTGAACATTCCGATGATGGAAGAGAAATCATCTGTTTTCGTATTGTTTGAGGAAAGGGTAGTTTTATATCTCAAAGACGGTCTGAGAGCATAGTTGATAGGGGTTTTCTTAACAAAAAGGAGTCATACCACTTTTCTATGTCTTTGAACATTGTTTTTGTGATAGAGACCATGAAGAAAACTGAGTCTACAATTGGGCTTTCATTTATTCATTCAACATGGTTGATGAGTAGTACGTACTCTTCCCCATGTTTCTGGAGGTGGTTGGTGAGATCCATCTCAAATCCGTTCTGGGAATTGATCCAATCAACATTTTCAGTTGAAATATGTTTTTCATCCAACTCATATTAGCCGGGGTCCGTATAATGTGGCTGAAAAAATTCGAACGGGGATTTATTGGAACACAACATACCTTTTTCTAATTAGTGAAATATTTAATGCAATGATGGTATTATGATGAAATTGCAGCTTTCTGATGCAGCCAAGGCCTCCCTAACAGGATGCTGAAGCTTATACATTGCTGTACCACTACGAACTTGGACTCTGATTTGAGATCTCCGAACCATGTTTTATGCTTGATTTATACCGATGATTTTTTCTCTCTTTTTTGTATCCCAACAGAGATGTAGTGCAGGGTGTCAAGGCATATTCATCGTATCCTAGTTGATGAAGCATTCACAGTGGGAGGTTGTTAACACCAGAGCCGTTGTAGATGAATATCCTCTAAACATCAATTCCATTTTTCTTTCCAGACACATATAAGGGTTTTATGTTCCCTTAAATGATGGAGTCATCATCCTTGTCTATGAATGAGATGACGACGTGACATTCTACAGGGATTTTAGCCATCCATTAGACTTAGGATGCCGCTACATCAGCCTCGAACTATTGGGGACTTAGTATGTCTTCGATGAGTGCCTCCCTACGATTTGCGGACAATTTCAATGCATCCAGGATTGAAAACATTGTTGGCATTGAAGCCAACCACTTCAAAATTTCATATTTCTCTTCAAAAGGAGGGCACTTCCTGGCTCGGGATTTCTCAATTATCGAATCATTATGGTTTTGAGCTTTGGAGGTAGATGGTTTGGCCTCTGTAGCAGGGGGCAACAGTAATGCAATGCTTTACAAGATTGGCCGAACTCATGTGCATGTATACCATAGAAGATTTATAATTTGTTCTTCCCCATATGGATATTCCAAGATAACTAGGCTTGGATTTCTTATGACAGGTGATAAAGAGAATTCTGGTTCTTGTGGTGTCTAT
This sequence comes from Viscum album, assembly GCA_963277665.1. Classification (NCBI taxonomy): domain Eukaryota; kingdom Viridiplantae; phylum Streptophyta; class Magnoliopsida; order Santalales; family Viscaceae; genus Viscum; species Viscum album. Next base: position 827,438,570 of record OY728157.1, read on the forward strand.
CAGAGGGTCCTTCCACAAGTTTCCACAATCTTAATGGGTTGACTTGTGGCGTGGCTGGGGTTTTGACTCCTTCCATGATCATAACATTCTAGAACCCTTCGACTTCTACGACCTCTTCCTCTAGTTCTAAATTTGGGCATGGGGAAATTGGGTTGGTGGCCATAGTCTTTAACATATTAGGGTTTGATCAAGTGAACGTCATTAATAGAACCGATGATCAGTTCTTGATTCGACTCCATTTCTGTCCGACTCTCTCCTTCTGATGGTGTTGTTTACTCGGATAGAGTGTGTTGTGCGATTTGGAAAGGTGATCCCTGTTGTGCCATTTGGCAGGGCAGTGCTCATTGAACCAAGACTATAGGAATAAGGTCTGAACGTATCAACACTAACTTCTTCTTTGGAGTCATCTCATATTCTTGCTCTTTCCTTCCTTGCTTCCATCCGTTAGAGGACTATTTGGTAGAGTAGCATGGATGTGCTATATTAAGAGATTTTGGGGAACATTTGGTTATTTCAACTTCACCTAGAGGATTACATGGACATAGTAGAAGGTATTTCTGGTCATCCAATTATCGATCTTTTTACCCTTCTTACATGCAACTATCTGTCATTCCTCTTCCTTTCTTAAGTCGGAGGTGAAAAAATACACCACTTGTGCTGGTAGAGGGCCCAAATCGACTTTCACAGAATCCAACATCTTCTACAGGATAACATTGTAATCAATTCACTCTTGGAATGCATGTCCTAGTTTTCAGTTGTACATACAATAATTTAAGGGGTTGTTGAGACCTACTTCATCTTCTTACCTTGGATTTGGATGCCTTAGAAAATTGCAATTTGTGGCGGCTATGAAGTAGCTACAAACCTGTTCATCTCGAAACGTATAAAATTTACTTCCTATCGCACATTGTCGCTCGTCTGGACAAGGTGGGGGTGGCTTTTGGTGTCCATGGGCTCTTACATAGTTTGGTGGTGGCCTCAGAACTTAAGCTGCTGCCGGGGGTGGCTTAAATTTGAAGGAATCCATTTCATCAATTCATGTTCTTTTACTAGGGGAATATGGGGAAACTCGGGACTTGAGGTTGGTCAATTTCAGGGATTCCTCAATACTTCGAGCGATGACTAAGATGTATATAAATTCACTGGAGTACTTCACCAAGATAAGTGTTGTTTTCAATTCATCACGATGGTTATCCATGCACATGGAGATCATTTCTTTCTGGGGGATTGGCTGGTTCAGGGAATATGTCCAGACCTTCCATCGGGAAATGAATTCTAAGAAACATTAACTCTCTCACTATTTCTAGTTCATGAGATCTCTGACCGTCTTCTTGGGTAGCGTGGGGCAAAAAAAGAAGAGAAACTCTCACTAGATGTCCTTCCAACCCATAATGTAATTGGCTGGTAGGCTATTATATCATACCAAATCCGAGATCTACATGGTTTGTATGAGGTAACAATGCTTTACAGCTTCTTGTTTCTCTATATTTCCCATAATGGGATTGTAGTTAGAGGCATAGTGCATCAAATGTAGTTCTGGGTCACCCGAGCCATTGAATGTTGGGAATGAGGGGTTCCCATTGATGGTCAATCGCAGAACATTGCTCACCCACTCGGGGTAGGGTTTGAGCTCTGGTTTTATTGTAGCATTCCTCCACTCCATGTACTCTGGTCATGAAATTAGCTACTCAGTGTTGTTTAATAAGCTTTGATTCATGTACTGTCAGACATGATTTTGAGATGGTGTGGTAGTGGCCAAGACTATGTGTGCTGTCGCAACTAGAATTTTGGGTTGATACCCAGACAGAGGTATCATTTGCGGGTTTACCTGGATATGTTTCGAATTCATTGCCAATGGAGGGATGTCTTTGTGTCCTTCTAGGGCCATGTTGAATAGCACTTTGAGTTGGTATTCATTCACCTGAATTAGTGTATGTGGCTTGAACACCACTTACGGGAGAACTTGCTGACGTTCTAAAGGGGGGAACACATCCGGTGAGGTAACTCCTTCAACATAGCTCGAAATTAATTCACCTGAGCTCTTTAATTTATTCCACCTTCCAGAAAAACCATTCCTTGAGGGTGCGGGATGAATTAACATGCGTAGGAGGAGGCATGTCATTAGCAACCCTGAATTTATTTTTTTCCATGTAAGGGTATCATGGGGGATTTAATGAAGGGTTATTAGAAATGGCACCCAAATTTCGGATCGTACATTTGTTCTAGCTATTCACAACAACAGGCTCGAGGTGGGATTCCTCTAGGAGGGAAACATATTACTTTGTGTGCTCTCCCCCTACGTCATTTTCTAAGAGATCTGTGGGGTTGATGTTTACCAAGCTTACTGAGGAAAACCGCATTGTGGGTGGTGTACCTGGTGCCGAATGGTAATAATCCTTTTTGTGCCCTTTTCTGTACATTCTCCATCCTTTCAGTGGTATTAATCGGGTTTCCCAAAAAATATTGTCCAAAATGGAGCCATGGTCTGATATCATAATGTGCCTTTGTCTCTAAGGGTGCAAACCACGAGAAGGGGTGGAACATGTTACTGCTCTATCCATCATTCTGCAAAGATGGTGGAAGATATATTTCCACTTTATGAGGATTTAAGGTAAAAATACCCCCAATTCCAAGGGATGGGGTCATTCTCGTTCGCGTGTTGATGCGTTACGGTATAGATTTTCAAGTCTTTGGATGAAATTTTTAATTAAAAACGTCTTTAGCTCTTGGGGATTAGCTTTTTCTCATATTGAGGAGGTAGCCACCACTATTGCTTCACTTTATATTTCACATACTTCTGTATAGGTGTGAGCTGAGTATGGCATTGGGCCTGCACAGGGTCTGTCATTTTGAAGACATGGGAACAACTTTTGGTTGGCTTCCCTAAGGTAGGAAGCCTACTAGAAGATCCTGGTCGCCTGACTCAGAAGCCCTTCAATGGATTGATCTCATTTGCTCAGATGCTTTTTAGACTTACTTTGGGCCAATTTTTGTTGAGTATCCTATCTTTTATGAGTATGTGTTTCACATTATTTTTCCCCTAGGTGATGACATTATAGATGTCATTTCTGATGTGGTCTGCTAAATGTGACGTGGGGTGATGTTCAAGGCTCCATGTTCTCCCCATCCCCAAATGTGAACTCCAGCCGAGGGTTTTCCAATGTGGAGAAACAATTTATGCATTTCATGGAGGCAATCCATTTCATGTTTTTGCATTTTCCTTTCTGATTGGGACAACCTTGCAAATAGGAGTACATCCAAGTCAATCAGATGGAAAAGCCCCCAAATCACGCAAACATGGTCTATATACTCTTTGTAGGGTTGGAATTTATCTTTAAGCTTTCGAAGAGTTGTCCATATGTTGTGGTGATTATCATGCATACATTCTTCAGACAGCTCTCCTGGTATGTCGAAGAGAGAAGTTTCCGTAGGCCAAAACATCACTGGTATATTGTCCCCAGCCAGTTTTATTCTCACAAGCAATGTATCATGATGTTTTTCATATGGAGGCTCCTCTACTTGGTATACCTAACTCAAATGATTCTTAATAATTTCGTTCCATGCAACCAGGATGGTGGGAACTTTATTGATTTGTGGAAAGTGCGGCGGTGGATCAAAAAATAAGAGTGTCCCTAGTCTATCCTCTGGTTGAGAAATAGTATCACTTGTTATCAATGGATTGAGAAATGTGTCTGACTCCTTTCCGAGAACCTCAACATATGAGGGATTTCTCACATTGGTTCCTGCAAGAGAAGTCCCTTATTGACAACATGGATTTTGGTTGTGAGGTTGACCTTCTCAAGTGGTTTTATGATGGAGAGGGATACCATCGCAACTTGATGCACGACCACAAGAATTTTTTTTATAGCGTATACCATGTGGAGGACCTTCTGGGTGGGTTTTAGAAAGGGGAAGACCTTCTTGCTATTTAATGTCACTATGGGGAGAACCATCACAACAACGTTCATTGCATGAAGGGACTTTTTATTGACTGTCATCATAGAAAGGACTACCATCATGACTTGATACCTGGATGTAGGGAGAATTTCTGGAGTGTACATCATAGGGAGGGCCTTCAGGATGTACTTCAATAAGGGTAGGATCTTCTCTTTTCTTGTTGTTACTATGGGGTGGAACTACACATCAAATTTCACTGTAGGGAGGACCTTCACAATGACTTTCATTATGAAGAGGACTACCATTATGACATGATGTCTGAATACAAGGAGAAGACTATCTGCAGCATATACCATTGATAGGACTATTTGGATATAAGAAAAGAAGGGGAGAAACTTCTTGCTGTCTGATCATCATGTCAAGGGGAGGGATACCCTGATGTGAATAAGGTGATATATTCTTGTGATCGATCATTCTTGACCCACAGTGTGAGCCCCCTTGGGTGCTCTGTGGAGCTCCTTCAGATCTGTTGGTGGAGACATTGCGGGGATGAACATCACAACAACTACTGCCAATTTTATAATTTGGTAATGGAATGACAGGGTATTGAGGATTTTAGGAATATATGTTTGAGGGCATCAAGAACCCTAGCTTCCAGGAGAGTAGGATCATGTATGTTCCCGTCATTTTCTGGTTTCCTTTAGCACTCTTCATTTTTGGGAAATATTTTGTGGGTATTCGTTGCCATTTTCTATTTTTAATTGCCTTCATAGGTAGGTCCCTATCTTGTTGGGTCGCTTTAGGTTTTCTATATACACCGAAAGACATCTTCAGTTTCGAAAGGGACATATGTCATCCCTAGAGTAGCCACCATGTTAGACCAACATCCCCCAATTAGAAAGGGTAATTATTCCTGATCAGGTTGTCCGTATGTCATGGGATATTACCATAGACCCTCTTGGATAGGAGCAGGGATGGATAACAACTTCGGTGTTACTACATCATTTTGCGAGTGAGTCATTCAATTTGAGAGAACCGGACTAGGGGCCCAATTTCTCACCTTTTCTGTCGATGTAATGATATTTTCGCATATTTAAATGTTATGGTTTGGAATTGACATATGATCTTACATCATTTATATGATGCGTTGGGATACATATTTAGCTAGAATGGTTTAAAAGGCCCATTCTGATGTCAGGGTCGGAGTTTGTTCTTTCATTGGTCCTCCACGAGTTGTCAGTAGATACTGGAAAATATCCTATGCTGGGATAGAGGAACGACTGAATAATCGATAATATTATAAGGTTTCCACCGTATTTTATAGTTGATTTTCATATTCATGAGAGAGGATTTAAAATCGATGTCTTGCTGCTATATTTGTGTCTCATGCATTGTATGCATCCACAAGAATTTTACTATTCTCATATTTATTTTCCGACCTATTTTGATAGCAGGCTGGATATGAATTAGCAGGGTCATGTGCTTACGTGTGGCTGAGTGACACCTAATTTGGTTGATGGGATTATTGTGAATCGATAGATATCTACACCTTCATGTAGCTTTCCTCTCAGTTTGCATGGTTGGACCGATGAGAATCATCAGGAACATGCATGAGATCGTATCATTCCACCCTATATCAGTAGTGGGCTTGAGTGGGGAGGCTCGAGTTCTGTTTCTACCTATTTAACACTTCCACGTTGGTACGATGATGCTTCTCCTTAGGAACCGGGGTGATATCATGTTCATCATTATATATTTTCCACCCTTGGAATGTAGCCCAAGGGGCTCGAGCCTCCTATACTATGGCAGGTGGCCTAGACATAGGGATCTCCTCAAATGGAGGAGGCTTGGTTGTCCAATTTTGGCAGCGATGATCTCTTGCTGGGGACCATGAGTAGGACCCCTGTACAGTTGATATAAATTCTAAAAAATTGAATTCATCTTTCTCTTTAAGGTATGGTAAGTAGATATTTTTACGTTCCGAGGATAGGCTCCCAAAACAATTGGGGACGACCACTGGGAACGCTTGGTGGGGGGGTGTCGGCAGCGGCCGAAGAGGCAGCTGGAGGACCCTTGCAGACTAGAGGGTTTATCTGCAACCTCCAGCATGGGAAGAGTACCATTTTAGTGGTACTCTTTCATCATTGTATTGGATACCCATTGTTGAAGTCACTGGGTAGGCGAGGGGGTGCTGCTATTCTTTGAGGCCCCATTCTCCCGCGTGATTGATAGAAAGTCCATTTTCATTGATCTTGGGGATGTCATTTGGATTGAAGGTTGCTATGTGGGACCATGAAATATTCATATATGACATGTTAACACAAAATATCATCAAAATACCATTCTTTTAGACACATGCATATTTGGTGATTCATCATGGCCCCATTCTTCTTTTCTTTTGCTGCGGGGCGACAGTGCCTGAGTGTGGTAAGACAATTACCTTTGTTATGGATTCACATTGGGTTAACCATTTTTGTTCCACCTCCGAAGTGGCACATTTTTCATATACCAGGGGGAAAAATGGTCTGTGATGCAATATAATTTTTTATTTTATCAATGTTGTAGAACCACCACCTTGGTTAATGATTCACATCAGGTTCACCATTTCTATTCCACCTCAGAGGTGGCGCATTTATAGGCAGTGTGGAAATGGTCTTCAAGTATTGTCACTCGTCCCCTTTTCCATAGAGGTGGGTTCTTATTGAACATAACATTACTTTGTTTTGACCCATTCAACATTATTATCTTTTAATGAAGGCTGAATTAACCATGCTAAAACTACTGGACCCAGCAGGGAATTTCATGGGAAATCAAACACTCATGAAACCTATCCTTCTTGGATGTAACATCCTCAGATAGTCTCCAATAGATTTATTCGTCAATCCGAAAACAAAAAATGACCATGGAAGCCATGATTCATGGTACTGCTTTAAAAAGGCCAGTGCTCGTTGGCTGAGGATTTGACCAACAATACCTAAGGACTTCATTGGTCGAGAGGATGGGAGGTCAGGAAAACCACACCCTTCCAGGGGAGGATTGTTGCATGTTCTAGTACTATCTTATTGATTTTAGTCGTTTTCATATGTTCATGAATCCATGGTTCATTCTTGAATAGTGTGTCTACAGGCTACCCTTTGTTTGAAAAATCATCATAAGCATGCATATATTTGATGTAACAGTGGTAATGTTGACATGATCCATATTATAAGGCCCTTTGGAGTTTAGCATCATCCATGGGGGATGAAAGGTGACATGATGATGGGATCAATTCCACAAGGAGGGAATCCTATGTATCCTTGGGAGAGGAATTATAACCCACCTAGTTCAGATTGTGTGGGGCTTACACATAGAAGCTTCCCTTTTGACGGGACCTGATTGGGAGGACCCTTTTGGACGGGCACCCTTTTGAGATCAGGAATTCTGGAAGGGGTCCTACGTATCTCTTTTTGGTTAGGAATCAGATTTCTCATAGTTCATAATATTCGGGGCATAAGTATGGGAGTTTACCATTTGAGGAGAAAAGATTGGGTGGACCATTTAGGGATGGGAAACCATTTGAGCTCAGAACTTATTCTAGGTGTCCTATGTATGATATCATTATCATGAATCATAGTTCTTGTAGTTTAGAAGATGCAGAGATTACATATGAGAGATTCCCATTTGAGGGGACATGATTTGGTGGACCCTTTATGTATGGGAACCCATTTGGGATTGAACCTTCTGGAAGGCATCCTGCGTATCCTGTTTTGATTATGAATTAGAGTTCTTGTAGTTTAGATGGTGTGGGGATTACACAAGGGAGCTTCCAATTTGAGGGGAGATGACTGGGTGGACCCTTTATGGATGGGCACCCATTTGAGCTCGGACCTTATTATAGGCATCCCATGTATCCTAGTTTTTTTAGGAATCAGAGTTCTCATTGTTTAGAAGGTGTGGGGATTACGCAATGGAGCTACCCATATGAGGGGACATGATTGGTTGGACCCTTTATGGTTGGGCTTCTATTAGATCTCATTCCATCTAGATGTAATCCTACATATCCATGTTTTATTAAGAATCAGAGTTCTCGTAGTTCAGAAGTTGTTGGGCTTACGCATGGGAGATTCCCTTTTGAGGGGACACGATTGGGTGGACCCTTTATTCATGGGCACAAATTTCATCCCGGGCCTTCTACCAGGTGACCTACATATCATAATTTTATCAGGAAACATGGATATCATAGTTCAGAAGGAGTGGGGCTTATATATCGGAGCTTCCATTTTGAGGGGACATGATTGGGTGGACCCTTTATAGATTGGCACCCATTTGAGCTCGGGCCTTCTGGAAGGCATCCTACATATCCTGGTTTTATCAGTTGTTAGTGTTATTTTAGTTCAGAATGTGTGGATGTTGTAATCTTAACAATCCTATAAGCCCATGTGAGTCATGATCTGTGGGAGAAACAATAGGATTTGAATGATTCAACAATGCACATGCATCCTCTTCTGTTGGTGGGGGATGGAGAGCCCGAAATGAAAGAGGCTAGGGAGACATTGGGAGAGGACATGAAGCAATGAACCTTTACATGTGAGATGGCCTTAAAGGTCACACTGGTTGGCCTAATAATATTAGATATTTACCTTAGTGGGAGGGAGGAGGTGCACATTTTGGGATGGGGAGGAGTTTTGTCCACATCAATTGGGGGGAGAACAAAACCCCTTTTAATTATCATTATCCCACGTTTAATGGAAAAGAATTTTATCTCCTTAATACCCTGAACAATGAGGTTCACATCGGTGTCCCATAGTTGGTGTTTGGGTAAACATGGGAATGTAACATCATAGTCATTCTCGAAGCCCGCACCTTTGTCGGGAGGGAATTCATGACTCTTCTTAGCATGGATATGTAGACTCAATGGTGTGTTATGATGCACTCATTGGTCTAGTAAAATGAGTCTATTGGCATTGGAGGAGGATTTGACCTAATGCCAGAGGACTGATTAGAATATGGACCATGGAGGAATGGATGGTAGTAGATGGGTGAGGTTGTAACTTGTGGAAATAATACCTGAAAACACCCCATTCTTCGTACTAGTTATCCACGTTGGGTGGGGGAGGCTCTGTATACCATAGTGGTATGTATGCAGAAGGGACGTTCACGTACCACTATGGTATGCATGCAAGGGTATTTTCCACTATGTACCGAAGTGGTATTCTACTCAACAAACTACTTTGGGTTACATCCACATAACGATTTTTTATGCGGTGTAGGGTTCAGTCCACGTAGAGGTACGCTATGCGGAGCACCATACCGGTGGAGGGTTCGAGGGATCATCATTCCCAGGGAGTTTATCCATGAGAGGTCATTTTTTTCGTGGTTCACTAGTTAGGTTTGCAGTACAATTATTATTATTAAATTACCTCATTTTTTGGTTCGTGGCACACTATACCTAAAGAGGAGGGGATCATTGTTTGTGAATCATTGATGAAATAAGACAGAAGCCAGATTGCAACCTCTAAGTCTCCCTCAATATTTCATTTTCCTTCTTTCTCTCTATCAATCTCCTGTGCTCCTTTACTATGATCCTTTTATAATTTACCAGAGCTATCATATCTATTGGGAACATGACACCATTTTTTGAGGTCCATTTTAGCATTATCCTCACCCATAGAAGACTCGAACAACTATGTTTTTCAGAGGATTTGGTTCATAATAATGGTTCACGGAACCCTGCCTGTTCACCTCATCCATGAACTGATAGTTTTGCAGTATGGTACACAGATTGTCCTTTCTCTCACAACTCATTCAGTTGACACTGTTCATACTTTTTCTTGCTCACTGTCCATCGTCTCGCAGCCTAGTGGTTTGCATACCGTCTCACATTCCTGGAAATTCGCCATCCATCTACTCCGTGTACCTTTCTTGGTGATGGTATGCAGGCCACCTAAAAACATTGAAAACTCGAATTCTTTTAAATTCACTCAATTAATTGAAACTCAATTTGAGTCCCCATATCCTTGATAGACTTGTAGAAGCAGTTACTTCCTTCTACAAAGATATCGTGGGGGTATTTTCTCCTCTAGGTGGATGTTTTCAGACCCTACAACAACATAATGTGGATTATAAAAAATTTTAGTTGATGAAATATAAATAAATAATTGTTATTTTACATGAAGCACTATTTAAAACATACTTCTACTATTAATTTTTTTAATTTATTGAAAATAATTTTTTTTTTTGAAAAATTTGTATATTTCAATATTCACTGAAAAATTATTCTTTTCTGAAGATTCTAAAAATTTCATCCAAACATTATTTATAAATTTTCAATGTAAAAATAATAATCATTCTATCAATTTCATTTTATAAACATTTAAAAAAAATCTATTTATCTTATCTTAAAAGTAATAAAAATATTTTTTAGGAGAGAATATGTATTTGAATAAAAAATTGGCATTACAAAGAATTATGTGTTTATTTAATATACATTAATTAATAAATTAAAAATTATATAAAAAATTATATAATTCATAATGTGGTTAATACTATTTATTCAAGATAATTCAATGACTATGTTATAATATCATGTTAAAATAATAATATTATGTTGAAGTTCATTTAGGATTTCTGTTTTTAAAAAGTAAGTTATCAAAGAGATTAAATTTATTTAAATTAGAAAAATATATATCATAAAATCTTTGGGTGTCACATTTTAACCACCTTAAAATGAATTTCTCCTATAAAATTAATAACTCGGATAGAAATAGATGAGGATACTTATTCCTCATCACATCCTCAAGCTCCCATGTAGCATCCTAAAATTGGTTGTCTGGCCCCAAAACATTTACCACGTGAATAGTGTTATTTCATAGAACATTATCTCTAAGATCTATAATCTCTATCCTTTTGTTCTTTATAGGTAGAATATTTCTCTAGCATTATGAATTCTATGTTTAGTATATATGAAAAATCTGGTATGTACTTTCTCAAGAGAGATACAAGGAAAACATCATAAACCTGAGAGTGATTCAGAAGAAGAAACACCTAATTAGATACTGTACCTATCGAATCAAATGATTCAAAAAAAATTGCATCCTGTAAATTTATAATTTCAATTCAAAAATATAAGGTGGATGTATGAAAATTCGTTTGTGGGAAAAGAACATTATGAAAAAGGTCAATAAAACTTACTCTTAAAAGGGGTAAAAGTAAAAGGTAATGGTCACAAAAAAAGTATTCTGATTAGAGGATAATTAGTGGATTTAGAAAATATGAACATGTAAGAGAATTATAACTATCTGGTTTGGATGGAGAATAATAGAGAACATAGTCATGATAAGGTTAATGACCACAAGAATATTTGAAAAATAGGTATAAAAAATTTCATTGATATCAAAATAATTGATAATATTAGGATAACATTTTATTTCAAAATCCTTTGATAATATATACTTACAAGACTTCATTTCATTTTTACAATACCACTCTTTGATTGAATCATGATCAATTTCAGCATCATTTTTTTCTCAATGAAATCATGTTGAAATTGTAATTCTGAAGAACCAGTGGATCAAAAGATCCATAATGGGAAAAAATTCTTCCCATTTATCTCTATTTATCACCATACTGAATTGGTTATCACATGTTATCAAATACGCATAAAAAATTGTATGTTTATGTAGTAAATTAATCTCTAAAACCACATACATTGTTCAACATAATCAATTTCATAAATGGATACCCATATAAACCATCTAAATGATCGAAATATAGAACTTTTTAAATAAGGTCACTAAATTTTTCCATAAAAAGTATTTTTCTGAAAATGAAAAAATAGATTTCTTGTGGAAGATCTTAATTGTCACACCCCAAACATGTGAATATCATTATCACGTATTCATTTGAAGTAGGGTCATAACATGAATTATAATAAATCATTAGATAAAAATGAATTATTTAAAAATTTAACAATTTATTCAATCCATAAATCCAAAAAATCTATATAATCATTCCATAAACCTCCCTTTCATAATATTACTAACCAGTTCCAAGTTCATCAATACTATCCCATTTATTTTATTAGGAAAAACATCTTAGAATCTCATTATTAATCTGCCATCATGCACATAGCAAGGGACATCATTCCATTAATCATGTTTTCTAATGAAAAATCATTTTACCACCTCAATAAATTTTCATGGTTACCAGAAGAATTCAACTTATACTTCATATAGTTAATGAAAAACTAAAATGGAACAATCCTAAGTTGTTTCATCATTTCATAATACCATAAAAGTACTTTTATTAAAATATTTAATAATTTTAATACAGAAAACTTTAATCATTCATCGTTCTTCATAAGACATAAACCAATATTATTCATTTTATTCCTCGAAACTTATTTTCTCACCTATTCCATTCCTTATATCTTTATCATCAACAATTTCACCACTAATCAAATAACCTTTCTGATTCTCTACATGAGATTTCCCCATATGGAATCTGTTTGCATTATGACCTTACATGATGTATTTTATATAAGGCCCCAAACATAATAATAAAATAATGTCGACTTTAAGTCAATAATTTTAAATTATTTTACATTTATAAACCTTTCAGGTTATGTATTTTATTGTATTAGGACATAAATCATACATAATATAACTATAAAATAAAAAATGGGTAATTCAGTTCTGTATCGATTTTCCCGTAATATAATTTTTATAAAACAAATCATGATTTATTTCTATGGAAAATATCCCTGATAATTAATATGACTTCGGCCATTCCATTATCAATTCGTATAATGTTGAAAACATTTTATAATCATGGGATTATCACTAAATATTAGAAAGGGTTACAAAATGAAATTAATATATTTTTGTTTGTAAAAAAATAAAAACCAAGAAATATTTACCTTTATAAAAATTTTCTTGCGTGAAATAAATAATATATTATCTCAAGAAAAAACACACACTCCTTTCTCAACGAAAAATATTAAAACACATATCAAAAAATTAAATCACCTTTTAGGTGACTTAGAGCATCATATACATAAAACCATTCCAAAACCCTTTTAATTAGAATAACTATATGGGTGACATACCATATAATCATTATCCAATGTATTAGTGATATTTAATGGGGATCACCATAAATTTAAGAGATATGAGGCTCACCCATGAGCTATTATGTGGACTAAACCTTCTTCTATGGTATATCATGCTCACCCATTTCCCATAATCAATAATGGGGCTCAACCCTTCATATAAGTTATATCAGGTTTACCGATGATCTATAATGTGGGTAAAACCTTTGTATAATATTTATTAGGAAAACCCATTTCACATAATAATGAACTAAAATTTCATGAATTAGACACTTTCATTATAAAACCCATTGAAAAACTATTTTAAACTCACATTAAAAATGTTTTTAGATAAAATTAAAATTACCTTCTAAAACCCATTTTCATTACCAAACCAACATTTTACTAAAAGAGGGAAATATTGCTATTAATTTAAGAAAACATTTATCCTTGAAAAGGAATCTATAAACTGAATAAAATTCATAATTACATGAAATTTCATTATATTCGTACTTTAAAAATAAAACATCTCATTTTCCATTTGTCAAAACATTACATTTTTGATAGGTGAAGAGTTTCCTTTTAAAAACCATTTAAAATAAATTATGAAATGTACATTATAAATATTATATATATATATATATATATAATAATTTAAATACATTGAAATGGAATTTAATGTGAGTTTTAGGAGAAACATCAAAAAAGTATTTATTTAAGGGGAAAGTCCCTTATCACTATGGAAACAATTGAATCAGAAAAAAAATTGAAAAATAACAATAAAAAAATAAATTCCATGATAATAGATAAATTAATTATATAATATATTAAAGGGTTTGTATATATACCTTATAAAATAGAAAGGTGCATAATATCAAGATATTCCTCAACGAAAGAATATTGGGATGAAATCCCATACCTTGAGTCTCATCCATCTATTGTGTCTTTAATATCCCTAATAGTAAAATGATATTAAATTTTTAATTTTTTTATAAAAATTTTAATGTTTTAATTACTTATTTTTAAATTTTTACCATCTTATGTACAATTACATAATCAATTATTATAATGCTGGTTGGTTTGACCATATTTGGTTTTGTGTCAACAACGAATTTGGTTGGTTGACAATTTTCAAAGGGGTCATTATTTAAAAATAGAACGAATAATAATTATTAAATAGGAATCATATTTGTAAATAAGTTATTCTTTTAAAACCAATAATGGATATTTTTATGAAAAATTAACCAATAATACAATCACAGAGGTGATAGGTTGTGTGTATGCATTAGTAACATTTCAATTTTTCGATGATCATTGTGGAAAGAAGGAATGAATTTTTTTTAAACAATGGTAGTTGTATCATAAATAACAGAATATTTAATTATATTTACTTATCTATAACTTTCTTGTGATGTGGTGATAAGAAACCAAACTCAGATCCCTTTGAGGAGGTAGTAGTCAACACATCAAAAAATGGCGTTGACAAAATTTCACTGTGTGAGAAGATAATAAATAAAGTGATATATTATATTTATAGAAAGATAATTATGTAATAAATATCAAATATATTTCATTTTTACTAAATATTTCTAAAAAAATCATCCCTTAGAGATTCCATGAAATTCTTGAACGAATCACATCACTTTGAGGAGGTGGTAGTCCACACCTCCACAAACGATGTGATCATTTTCCCAAAAAATGGAAATCATGATGGTATGTATTATATAATAACTAAAGAAGTTTAAATATATAATAAATATTATATATATCATATAAAATCTAATTTTAATCATTATTAACAACCATGAGTGGTGGAAATGGAAGAATGAACAATATCGACTCGCAAGGTACTAATTCACCATCCACACGAACAATGGTTGTGTATCCCATTTAATGTAAGTGATTTAAGTTGTAGGTAATACTATTAACATAAAAATATCATTATATTTAATATTATTTGGTTATTATATAATCATTATATCAAATTAATTCAATTGGTGGAGAAATAAATAATAAAGATGTTCTCGTTGAAGAAAGTTACCTCTTCTTCAGGTAACTCAATTTAATTGGTGCCAAAGGAAATCCATGGTTATCTTTAAAAAAATAGTATTATAGGATTAGAGTAGTTACTTTGTGAGTTTCTTTTTTATCTTTATTAATGATAAAAAATGATTGGGAGGTGTGAAATGAGTCAAAGAGTGAATTTCCTTTTATTGTGGATGAGGTTTGGTATTCTTAAAAATTTAAAAGGGTTAACACTATTGGGAGGACCCCATTACATAACGTGCCTCTAATAGTGAACCATTTTCAATGAAAGAGGGTATATGGTCAAAAACAATGTGGTTTTGATAGGTATATAGGTCATTTTTCCCCGTATGATTAAAGTTTAACCACCAAGTAAACTCAATTTTTCATTATTCACTATTATTAATTTCTATTTCATTCACTAATATTTTCAGTAAAAATTAGGCTAACCTTAATATAAATTACAAATATCATGATCAAAAATATTTATTCCACTACTCCAAATTTATATTAGATAATTGGCAGAATTTAATATATAATTAATCCTATACACCGGCTAAAATAATTTTTTCTTAAGAATAAATTTTATATTGCTCGAACTATTTTTATATTCAATTTAATTGTGAATTTTATTCCAATAACCTAAATTTTATTTATTTATTTATTATTTTATAAATATACTTCATACACCAAATAAAAATAATTCAACTATATAAATAAATTTGATGAAAATATATTATTCCTTTAAAATTCAGTGTTTTTCATTATTCATCAAAAAAAGAAGTTTCTCAAAATAATACCAAAAATTTACCTAAAGATAATTTATTCATTATTATTTAAAATAATAAGATTATTTTTTCATATAAATTTTATAAAACTGTTAAAATTTTCTTTTAAAATAAGTCCTCCCTTAAAATGAGGCAAAACTACCTTTTAGAAAAATACAACTTTTCTGACTTAAAATTGGATTTTTTTTATTTTATTCATGTAAATAATATTGGATGAATGTAAAACCATTGGGATGAATATATAATATATAAATTTTATTAATATATATCACTAATAGTTATTAAATTAATTTAATGAGGCAAAATTCTCTTTTGGGAATAATTATAGTTTTAATAAAATTACCTTTATATTCAATTGGTTTTTATTTTAATTCCTATTTAATTATAAGCCTATAAATTAATTATATCTATATTTTAAATAAATCACAATTTTTTTCTCCTATTAATTCCTACAATTATAATGGCGACATGATAAATATCATATTAATAATAATAGAAATAGTATATTGTTGTTAGGTAAGACTCGGTGTTGCGTGTAACATAATTTATAGAAGAAACTCAATGATACGTGAAGTGAATTATAAAATTTTTGTTGTGTATAATGAAATATTAAAATTTAATTTCCTTTAAATCAAGTTATTAAATAATTTAAATTAATTTGAATGAATATTTATTATAAAATTTTACGATTTTTCATCCAACCCCCTAAAATGATTTTCACCCCCGAAATCCATATTGGTTACCAAAGGATTCACATTTTAATAATTTATTTATTAAAACCCATATTTTAAAGGTTTAATAAGACATATAATTAAAATTTCATAAATGGATTTAGGGAAGTCATTTGGAAGAATACATTATAGATTTCCAAATAGGAGAAAAGTTTTGGTAAATGGGGGAAATGTGTAAATAATTATAGAGATTGATTTAGGTAATTGACCATAAACAAATGAATGATCAATTTAATGTGGTGGGACGTGAAACCATATTTTCATAATGATTGAAAATGTGAATTGTTCATTATAATTGAATTTAATAGGATAATATTTTTGTTTCTCAATCAGATTATTAATGTTGAAGAATTATTTTATTGTCTAAGAATATTAGGAAATATACTTGATATATTTATTTTTCATAATAATAATTTCCTAACATTCCCAAAAATGTGATAAACATCCATAAATGTAACCTTAATCATAAGGGATCATATAAACCATAAAGTATATAAATACCTCAAATCCCAGGATCAAAATTAAAGACATAATTTTCATTAAACTAAACACTTAAAAAAATATAACCCCAAAAAACATCTCTAAAAACATTACTTAATCAATTTATGATCATTTTACATGAAACCTCATAAGGAATGTTAGAAACCTTGAACTTATTCTTAAAATTATAAAAATACATTACTCATCGGATCTTCTATCATATCACTAGATTGACCATTATCAACTACAATAGCAGTATATGATTTTCCCTACATTAATATTTTTATCAGGATGTTTTACTCCTTGAGTATGTATCTTCAAACACATATTAGCATAATGTCCCAACACATTGAAAATAAAACATATCATTTTCAAAAGTATATATTTCAAAAAATTATTGGATTATTGAAGACTATTTTCATCATAACCATGATCCTTGTGACCAAACTTACCACACCAATAACATATGACAAATCCTAACATACTTTCCTCAAAACACTTGAAACAAAAATTGGAATAGGTTTTAGGATTATCTCTAGAATTATAAATTGGGTTCTTCTCCATTCCCTACAATAGTGACTATTTTGTACTCTTTTCATCTCATGGAACATATTTGTAAGAAAACTCCTTCCCAAAATTCATCGCACTGCGAAATATTTTCTTCTAAAGTTTAAATTCATGAGAAGAAAAATCTCTTCCTAGATTTGGTATCAATCATGAGTAAGATATAATAATTTTATTGTCAACGTGTCGATAAAAATAAATATCATACCTTTCAAATATTGTGATGTTTTCCTCATACAAAGACACTGAAAATCAAAATTTATCTTTAAATATAAAAATTGTTTCTCCATAATAATCTAAAATACATTAGAGAAATAATTATAAATAGATATATTCCGAAACATGTCCCATTCAATAGCATTAAAATCATCTTTCTCATTAGAATTCATAACAAGATACCATAATCGCTCAAGTTTACCTTCAAAATGATAGATGGGAAGAGTTACCTTTTGACGTTACAAACATCACATAACTTTAAATATATTCTCCAAGGCCTTGATAAATCATCAGGATAAAATTGGTTTAGATTATTTATTTAATTATGGGGGATGTATCCTCTCTTTCATGGATACCACCACCATATTTTATTTTTTCAATAGATACATCACTACAAAA
Source organism: Viscum album (assembly GCA_963277665.1). NCBI lineage: Eukaryota > Viridiplantae > Streptophyta > Magnoliopsida > Santalales > Viscaceae > Viscum > Viscum album. The sequence goes on from OY728157.1 coordinate 827,456,737, forward strand.
AACTATTGTATTCTAATTTTAACAATTTAAGGATAATGATTTGGAATGAATTTTTCCTCTAAATTCTTTCCCACATCAAATTTCAGGTTTCTTATATGGAAAAACATTATGAATAGTTATAGTTTTGTTTAAACAATAAGTAAATAATTAAATTCTACATAATTGTAAATTAAAACTGTTGTAATGTATTGATTGGAGAATGTTATTAATATTTTCCAAGACTCTATATTTATCCAAAAAATTTCTTTTGTACCAAATATAATTCCCTAACCATAATCATTTCATAATATGGAGTTTAATTCAGGAATTTTAAATTCATTCATATTAAGGATATTTTTATGATGAGAGTTTTAGTGAATTAGTCCATAAATAATATTTCAAAAACAATTAAATAAAATGTGGATACTTATTATTAGTACTATTTTTTTCCAAATTATAAAACTTTTAAAATAAAGAATGATATTAATTCATGGAAAATCTCCATGACTTTCAACTTCAATTCTTCTTGTCACTTACCCATTCCTAACCATATAAAAAAAATTTAAAACAAGTTGCTAACACAAATTCCTGTCAAATTATATAGAAATAATTGAATATTATAGATTTGAAAATACATGGAAACCCATTAAATTTTTATATCTAAATAAATTTTTTTGAATAAAAGAAATAAAAATTATCAACAAGAAAACACATAATTTTTTCTTTGATAAATCCTTTAAAAATCATAGCAAGCAAATAAACCTCCTTTTAGGTGACTTAGAAATACATATACCTCAATAAATTTTGAAACCCTTTTATTTGGAATAGCCATATAGCCTACTTGAAATATAATCATTATCCAATTCATTAGATATCTATAATGGTTATCACCGTTTGTATAAGTTATATTGGGCTCACCCATGAGCTATAATGGGGACCAAACCTTCGTATAAGCTATATAAGGATAACCCATTTCTCATGAGCTATAATGGGGACCAACCCTTCGTTCATCATAAAACCCTTTGAAAAAATATTTTAAACTCATGTTAAAACACTATTGGATAAAGATACCATTTTCATTTAAAAACCCAGTTTTAGTACCATTTTTTTCAAAATAAAATCAAAGAGGGGGTTTAATTTAATAAATCATGTAATAATGGAATAGAATATGTAAATAAAATAAAAATCATGACCACATGAATGTTAATTTTCAGGTAAATTTAAAAATAGTATATTTAATTTTTTTGTCTGTAAAAATGTTCCTTTCAAGATATATAAAAACATTTATTTAGAAAATATTTAAAACAATGTATAAAATGTCCTTTATAAATCATTTATTTACATATAAAATCATTTCAGAACATATAAATTGATGATAAATAGTGTTTAATGTGAATACAGTTAATGTGTAGTTCTTTAATGGAAAATTCCATTATAAATTGGGAAACACTAAATTCATATACACAATTTATTAATAAAAATAATAAAATTAAATACAATTATAATATATAAAATCATTATATAAGAGTTTAAAAAGGTAGTGAATACAACATATAAAATATTAATTATATATAACATCAAGATATGCCTCATCAAAATGAGATTGAGATTATGTATCTGACCTTGAGTCCAATTTATCAGGGTTTTCTTTATCCTCCTTAATAATAAACATAGGATAATTATTTGAATTATTTAGAACATTTCTCTATTTTATTAATAATTTTATCTCACTTACTACCATGTTATATATAATTATATAATAAATAATGTTTAAGTAAAGGGTTTTGATCATATTGGGTTTTTGTGTCAAAAACTACATTGGTAGGCCAACTATTATCAAAGGGATCATTATTTAAATATATAGAGAATAATAATAATAAAATAATTACACATTTCATACATAAATATTATTTAAAACTAATAATTTAAATTGAGATTTTCAAATATGTCAAATCCCTTTTCACCAATGTTTTCCTTCCCCATAGTGTAAATGAAAAATTCCTCTTTCTAATACAAAAGGTTGACAATGAGACTGAGATTCATCAATTTAGGCTCATCGCGCTTATCAACACTATTTACAAATTTTTTTAAAAAATAATTTCAAACAGGCTCTTTCTCATCACAGATAAAATAATATCTTGGAATCAATTTGGGTTTATCAAAGGTAGATCCATCCAAAATATAATTTGTATTGCTTAGGAGTGTTTTAACACTTTAAAGAAAGTCAATGAAGGATGTAATATTGCCATTAATATTGAAAATAAAAAAGATTTTGATACAATGTACTACAGTTTTATCTTTAGGGTTCTTCAATATTTAGGCTTTAGTAATGCTTTCCTCACTACTCTTAGAACATTATTCAACTCAACATCCATTTCCATTCTGATCAGTGGATCCCCCAAGGGTTACTTCAAATTCACTAAAGGTGTATTACAGGGGTATCCCCTCTCTTCCAACCTCTTCCCTATTGTGGAGGATTATCATAGTTGTTTACTCACTTGTCCTATTGATCGAAACAAACTCAAGCCCATTCATGTGTCATGCAATCTGAATGCTGCCACTCACCAGTTATATGTTGATGACATAATTCTTTTTCTTCCCGGAGATAACAGAAAGAATAGAACACTCAAAAAATCACTTTCTCATTATTATGAGATCTCTGAACAAGTGATTAGTTGGAACAAATATTCTATCTTCTTTGGGAAATTTTTTTCCTCCTAATAGAAAATGCAGCGTTACAACTAATTTTGGTATAATTGAAGGATCACCTCCTTTCAAATACCTAGTTGTCCCCATATTTTCGGGAAGAACTAAAGCTCCATATTTCTCTAAAATTTCCCCTCAAGAGATAATCCAAATTTATACATGGAAGGGAAAATACCTTTCTATGGTAGGTAAAATTTGTCTTATTAAATCATCTATTGTCTCAAAAAATGGTCTACTCTATGATGGTCTAAAAATGGCCTATTGGTATTTTTAAAAAAATAAATACCTCTATTAAAAATTTCATTTAGACAGGTAGCATAATAGAAAGGAATGTTATCACCATACCTTGGACAAATTGTTTCAAACCCACTGATAAATGAGGCGTTGGCATAAAAAATATCAAACACTTTAAGGAGGAGTTTCAATATAGACTCACATGGGATCTCCATCATAGTACATGTAATTCAATTTGTTTTCATAAAAATAGATTTATTAAAATTATTATAAAATTTAAATCAACTTTTATTCCTTCCTCTATATTGATTTATATAAAACAGTCCTTTTCCTCCATTATGAATAATGCACGGTGGATGGTCTCAAAATACTCTACTATGAACTTTTGGTTGGATAATTGGACTGGAACTCCCTTACATTCCAGAACCGGTCTTGGAAAAATCCTGAGAACACTAATATATCCATTAGAGATGTCCTTCTCTCTAAAAGTTACCATCTTACTTAAAGAATCAAGAATGTCATTGATACTTATACTTTCTCCATCTCTGATGATTTCTAAGTCTAGGAACCTGCTTACATTGGCATTCATAAATCAAAAAACTACTAAAAACACTTTTTTGGAAACTTTTAAAGTGTTTTTGGGTGGATTAAGCAGTTTGACAAACCCTGGATAAATCCTTCAAGGTTGAACCTTATTTGGAGACTTACTCACAACAAGATCCCAACCGATGGTCGTCTTCAATTGCATGGTATTCAACTCTATTATAAATGTTGTCTCTACAACCAACATAGAGAATATACAAATCCTCTATTTCTTTCCTATGACACTGACTCTGCTCTTTGGAATTATATTTTTGACATTTTTAACTATAGGTGGCTGATGCAGAACTCTATCAAATATGAATTAAATATATGTGCAGAGATAGATAATTCTCAACATATTAAAAGAAATTTTCATGCTGATGCTATAGAGCTACACCATATGATCTGGTATGATAGAAATGATCTTATTCATAATAATCTCTCATTAATTCTCAATGTAGGGAGTTTGAGGATACTTATTTCCAAACATGAATCGTCTTCTATCCAAAATGGACACTTCAACAACACGGTGCATGATTTTGGAATTCTACAGTGACTCCTTATTTGATGGAAATTATTGCAGACCGCATCTCACTTAGGAAGTCTTTTGGCATGCCCTTCTTCCCAGATAGATTAATTTTAATGTGGATGGTTATTCTAAAGATAATTGGGGACCTAAAGGGCGTGGAAGAATGTTTAGGAATCATGATAGTCATATTCTTGGATGCTTCTATGGGAGTTGTGGTACTTCCTCTTCTCTAGAATCTGAAATGATGAGCATGATTCATGATATTTCCTTTTCCAATAAACATGGATGGGCCATCCTTTGGATTGATATTGAATCAACCACCATTTTACATGATGTTTTTAATGGTGTGACTCACCTTGCGTGGATGATCATAACTCGTTGGATGAGCTGTATCTGTACTCTTCTTGACAGCAACTACATCATCACTCACACTTATCGCAAAGCTAACATGGTTGCTGATGGACTTGAAAATAAGGGGATAAATCCTGATATTAACTGGATTGATGATATTCCTGCTAATCTAATCCCCTTTCATCACAAATATTGTAATATGTTTTCATCTTTTAGACTTTGGTATCCCTTTTTGTTTTAATATTTTTTCATTGGTCTTCTGGCCAGGCACCACCTTCTTCAAAAAATGATACCATTTTTCAATGATAATTTTTGAAGGAATGAAGGAAAAATTCATTTCTAAAGAATGAAAATTATATAATAAATTCCATAATATTTAATTATATATATTTATATATATCATTTTAGTGATGTAGTGATGACAAAATGTAGAATCACGTTGCTGAGAAGAGGTCATTGTCGACACATCCACAAACATCGATATCACATTTCACTGAGTAAAATGCTAGGAAATAAAGTGATATATTATATTTAAATAGAGATAATTATTTAAATAATATTATATATATTTCTTTAAAATCACACATATTTATTAAACCCATTATTAAAACATTCTATATAATGTGTTAATGTTTCACATCAATTCCAAAAAATGGAAATAATGATGGTACATGTAATATAACAAATAATAGAGAATAAATAAATCATAAATAATATAAATATAATATAAAATAAATATCGATCATTATTACCATCCTTATGATCTGGAAAAGAATGAATGAAGGACATCGATTCGCGAGGCCGTAGTCTGCTGTGCACACGAATGATGATTATGTACCTCATTTGATATATGTCTGTGATGTTTTAGGTATTAAACATAACATAAGAAATCTAATTATATTTAATATAATGATATTATTATATATAAATGATATAATAATAATTTATATGGTGGATAAAGAAATAAAATAGATTTTTATAGTTGAAAAATGTTACCTCTTCTTTGGGTAAATTATTTTACCTTGAACCAAAGGACTTAATTTGTTTTATTTATCCCAAAATTAAGTATTTTATAATTAAAGGATGGACTTTTAGAGTTTATTTTGGAATATATTGGATGATCCAATAGTGTTTGTATTCTTTAATATAGAGGAGGAGTTAATTTCCAATTATATTGTTGGTGGAGTGGCATTCTTACTAATACAAAAAGGTAACAACCAGTGGGAATTATCCCTTACATATTTTTCCTAAAATATTAATAAATTATCAATATGGGAAGTGGTCAAAATATTTCCATACAATTTTTTGGACTGGTTTTTGTATCATTCACTCTAATAAAATTAATGTTTAACCACTAAGTAAACTCATTTTTACCATAATTGATGTAATTAATTTTACTTTCTTTCACTTTTATTTTTTTTGTCCAAAACTGATCTGACATTAATAGAAATTATAATTTTTTCTATTTAAAAATATTTAATACATTTCAAAAATTAAAATCACATAATTTTTAAAAAGTAGATTAAAATTAATCGATCAAATGGGATGAGACAATGGGTTTTTAATGTAAAAATGATCAATGTTTTGAAATGTTTTAATAACCAATATGAATGTAAAATTTATTCCAATGAGAAAAATTGGATTTATTTATTTTTCATTTTATAAATTATACATGAAAATAAAATTTTACACAGAATTATCTAAATAAATAAATTATATAAAAATGCATTTTTCAATTTAAATTCAGTGTTATCACTATTCATCAAAAAACAAAACTTCCTAGAAAAATAAAAAACACTCACCATAATATATTTTTTAACTTACTATCTTAATGAAGTAGTAAATTTTTTATAATAAAATTTATAACGTTTTGAAAATATATGTTTCAAACAAGACTTCCATTAAAATGGGTCAAAACCACCATATAGAAAAATATTATTTCTATACTAAAAATTGGATTTGTTCATAAAAAACATTTTTTCTAATATATAAATTATAAATTTTATTAATATCTTAAACTTATATCTATTAAATTAATTTATTTAGTTAAAACTCATTTGTGGGCTTAAAAATGGTTTTGTTTTGTAAAAACATGTCCTTTATATTCAATTGGCTTTTATTTTCTTTTATAATTAATTGGAAATCAATGAATTCTTTATTTATATATATAAATATTTGAAATAATATTATCCTAATTCATTTAGTACAATTAATTATTTCCTTTACAATGTATTGGTGATCACTATCATATTAAAAAATAACATTAATAGTCTATTGTTGTCCCGTAAGACTCACCATTGCGTGTAATGAAATTTAAAAGGATAAACTTGATGTTACATGAACCAAAAGATAAACATGATGATTAATATGATGAATGATAAATTTTATATTTCATGAATGAAAATATATCCATTATTTTAAATAAATTTGAATGAAAATATGTCATAAAATCATTGGATGCTAGATTTAAGACATTTAACTGTCGATGATGCCTTAGGTATGCCATTTTTTCCATTTCATTAACTCAAAATTTGACTTTTCCTTCTCAATTAATTTATTTATGTCCTTAATTTAGACACCCAATGTATCTTCTAGTTCATTGGAAATATTCTCCTTGATACCTCTTCCAACATGATTTAAATAATGAAAAATGGTATTTCATTCCATTATGGTAACCATGAAACTCAACCATTCTCTTATTATATGGGTCATAAAACTCAAGAAACATGATATTGTTGACCATATTATAGAATTTATAATTATGAATAAATAAATGGTTTCTCCTTCTGACTATCATTTCATTTTTTTTTCTCAAAATAATTATCATCCCATTGTCCATCCCATTCACCATTAACATGAATCCTCCTAGTTCCAGACAATATCTAAATCCCAAAAATCATATTGTAAGATAAATTAATAATTTAGAAAACAAAATAATAAGGTTAAATGTCATATAAAATTTCAATATCTGACACCTTAGTTTTAATCATAGATTATTCAAGATCGTTACGAAAACTATTGGATTATAAGCTAGACATACCTTTAGGGTTCATGATAACTATTTCTCATTCTAGTTTCAAACGGTTAACTAAAACATCTATAATAAAAACTATAACGACCCATTATTTCATATAAATATATATATATAAATATATTAATATAAATTATATAACAAAACCATGAAATTTTTATGGGAATAGTGAAATATGAAACTTGGAAACAAAAACAACTAGTTCATAAAAACATCTACACTATCTCCCACATATTCCATCATAATAAAAACACCTTTTTACATTTCATTATTAATACCTTTATTCTTATCCTAGGGAAATGAAACAAAATAATATAGTTATCTCAAAGTCTCAGGAAGGGTAAACAATGGTGATATCAATCATAATATAAACATAAGTTCATAAGAACAAGGGAATGAAAAATTGGACATCATACCCTACATATCAAGCATCATAATCTTGAGTCATGAAATAAATCATATATGTTCATATGAAATGAATCATAAAATAACATGAGACTTGAGAGACTAAAATTGGAATAAAATGGAATTTTTTCATACACAAGAACTTATGTCGTTGTGAACATGTATAAATAGAAACTAGTTTACTTATTACATTAAGGACATAAAATCAAGACCTCGTGTAAACAGATGAAAATGAAACTGGTCCCATGCTTAAACATATGTACATAAAAACTAAGTCCACACCTATAATTGTGAACATGAAATCATGTTCACACACAACACATCTACCTCATGAGTTATCCAATTCTACCTAATTAATTGGAGGTAGATATTGGTCCCACAAGTCACATAATAATTAGAATACATATTTCTTCCACAAGAACTTAAATCATTTAGTTTATCAAAAATCAAAATAAGAATGGTGTATAATAGAATATACAATTGAAAAGTAATGTGTTTCATAAACATATTAGAAACATAAACATAAACCAACCATAAAAAATATGTATATAATCATTTAATGATAAATCTAATAAATAATATCTATCATCAAAATATTTTATATAATGTGGAAATAAATTTTGAAATATCAATTAAATAATTCTTGAAAGATAAAATTTTCATTTTCAAATCATATATTTTTAATGATCCAAGATATTATAAAAATATAATACATTTAAAATAACCTTATAATCATTAAAGTGATAAATCAAATAATTAAAGCATCATTATGGAAATAAAATACACTCAATTCGTATAAGTTTAAAAAATTCCTTTTGTATTTTGGTTGGGAGAGCCACAACATATCCTCACTAAGAAAATGTCAAAAAAATATATTAAAACCATTTCATAAACATTAAAACATGATTAAAAGATACTTTGTAAATTCCTAAAAAAATAGACAAAAATGAAAAAATTAAAGAAAACATAGGCATGTAAAAAAATAATTTAAAGGGAAACAATAGAAAAATAAAATTTTCAAGAATTCTCCTTATAAATATCATCTCATTGAAGTGAGAAATAATGAAATAGTTTGATTTTGTGTATTAATTGTAAATCTAAATAAAATTATTAATATAAAATAATAATATAATTAAAATCATTTCAACATAGAATCTTATCATGACATAATCAACGAGGTAGAATTTTAACATAATGAATGAAATTTGTGATCAAAATGCAACTGCCAATTTTTAATTAGACAAATAATATTCCGGATTAAAATAATAATTTTCAAATGAAACATTTTATAAAATGATGATAATGAAATTAACAATATTATTTATTGAAGGTCAGTTTATACCCCACACATATGATATAATTAGTGAAAAAGACAAATATCTCATAGATGAAAAATTGAGATGAGAAACCCTTACAACATTCTTATCTTTGATTTTTTGTTAATTAACATCCATTTTAATGGTGTAAATATTATTATTAATTCATTAAATAACAATAATAATATTTAAATTACATTATTTAATAATTTTATAACATCTTACCGCCCATTCATTAATTATATTTCATTATTTTTATTTCTTCGCGTGCGTTTGTTTCATGGATTCATTATTAGTCCATATGTGTTTTATTATGGAATTTCGTATCATATTGAAAAAAAAATACACAAGTGATACGAAATGGTATTAATAAACATAAATATGTTTAAATTTTAATACATATTATTTTTATTTCTAACATGTCAATGATTCATTTAATAAAATGTTAATGATAATTTTTTAGATTATTTTTTGGGGGTTTCCCAAAAATCATGAACTAGTTTCATTTTATTTAATATTATTAATCTATATTAGTTAATTAAAATTAAATAGGTTAATATATAACTCTTAAAATATCATATATCAATAGAAATACTTTTATGACCATCCTTGAAGGTGGTAATGTAAAATGAAAAATCATTATTCCATAGACGGTAAACTATCATAATTTACAAAATGGATTCATTTATTTAAAGAAGAGGTAGTAATTAAATATTATGGTTTAATATATTTAATTATAAACCTAAAACTATATTATTTACATGATTATGGAGTTTTTATGACTTAATTTATAATTTATATTAGGAGATGTTATAAGAAAAATAGAAAATATGAGAGGTGGTTTGAGAAAATTACCTCTTGAATATCACCTCAGTGAAGGATCCCTTAGAGACCATTGAATTGTTATTTGGGGGAGATTAAAAGAATATGAACATGTGAATATTTGTTATTACAGGTTTTTGAATATATTTTACGAAATTCAATCACTTTCTGGGGGAAGTGGGTTTTGTGGAGTTGAAATTATACTTGAGGAGTGGTGGTTTAAGTGGTAAAATAATGATTTTTTTATTTAAAGACAACACCAATCACATGGAATTATTAAAAATTATTAGGTATATAATTAATATTTTATAATATTTTTTTGGTTGATAAAAAATCCAACCACCCATTTAATGTTTTATATTAAAGGTATTTTATTCTTTTACCTTTTAATATTAACTTGTTTCATTATTTTACAAATAAAAGGTAAATATTTTCTAGCATGGAAACATTTTTATTCCTAAAAATAAAAATAAACATTAAAAAATATTGAAATTATTATTAAAAATGTTTATCCAATTTATCGAAATTAAATTCATTTATTTGGTAAAATTATATTTAAAATAAAACCCAAAGACATGACGAAAAAACAGGTTTTGAAAAACTGTATTATTTATGAAAATGATGATTTTATATTAACTCTATGACTAATAAATATCATTTTATAAAACAATAATACTATATAATGATATATAATAAATAAATTTTATTTAAAAAAAATCCCTTTAAATATTATTTTAATTAATTAAAAAGTAGAAAATTTTTGTACATTAAAACATTTTTCCTTGAAATCCAGTTTTCAAGCACAAAACAATACTCTAAAATACAATATAAGGATGAATTAAAATAATTTATGTGGATTGTATATAAATAAATAGTACTTATTATATTTTAAAAAATATTCAAATCATAATAGTACTAATAAATTGCTTAATTTTATGAAATGAAATGAAATGTTGTCAAAAAATCCTTTTTTAACTATTCACTAAAAAGTTTATCGTTTTTGATTATTATAAAAAAATCATCCTATATAAATTTGGGAATCTAGAATACAAAAATGATGTTCATTTTATCCAATAATTTTTATAAAATTTTCCAAAATCAATTATATTAATTTTATCATAGAAATTAATAAAAATATTTTTTTGGGAGACACCATATTTTTTATGAAGAAAATGACTTCAAAAAACATTATGTTTATATTTACATAGAATATTTTTTTATATTTATAGTGATTTTGACAATAATACATTTCATAAAGAGATTAAAGCTATTTCTTCCCTATAGTTTAATAAAATGGCTACAGTGGTTGTATTAAAATAATTATATTTTTTTGAGTTCATTAAATCTTGGCGTTATGTGTAGCATAAGCCATTGAAGAGATTAAATTAATTTAAAAGAAAAAAGAAATTACATAAAATATTTTAGAGTTTGAAATTTTCTAGTTAGATAAATTTATATTCCAAAAATTAATGTTGATTGTCACCATGATCTATCAGGAATGATCATAGAAGATTCATAGGGGCTCTTGAACGGTATATTAGAGGTAGGTTACTGTATTATTCTCATTATGTAGGTATAAAAACCAATTCCTATATTTAGGAATGATAAACATGACTGAAAGGGACTATACCACAAGATCCTCCCATGCTATATTTTCCAAATTACACTATGTGGTCATTATGAGGTTTCTCTTATTAATATCTCACTATTTATTTGAATGAGCAAGGAGGGGCATATATGGGTATAGAATAGAGAAAACATTTATAAAGAATGATCCATCCACTGAAGGATAGACATTGACTTCCAGTATTTTATGTGAGTAGTTATCCTATTAGTTATTCATTCAAAATGATGAATGTAGATCCTACATATTTATAAAATAGAATACTAATAAATCATTAGGAACATCTTACTATAGATTCCATGATGTATTTCAATTAATTTGGAACAAATGGATTGGAATTTATTTTATATATATGAACCATTCTTAACTTTATTCATACATTTACCACTCCTTATAATATAAGCATATTGGATGACGTTGAATGCATGGATGTATGGATGAAATATCCAAAAGAGTATAGTTATTTATTTATTTCTGGATAACCCCTTTTTAATAATCATTAGAGAGGTCCCTTAAAGGACCTAGAGGCACAAATTCCCGAGGACCAATACATGACCTGAATTCACGAATACCCAATTATTCTAAAGCTATCTCTCTATAGAATCTAGTTTATTTATAACATCTAGATTTCCACCTCAAATTGATGAAAGTATATAATTTATAAAACTCTATCCTTTTTTGGAGTTGTCATGGTCTATTTTACAATTAATTTTTTACATTTTTTGGTTTTTATTATTTTGCGTTTGGGTAAAAATTTGGGAAAAGTGGAAGAAGGTGGGGTTTTCACAGTTAGAATAGGGGTTTACCTAACTATATTCTGTGGACTAGAAAAAAATCGAACCATAGACAAAGGCATTTTTTATGATTGGGGCCTCGTTTTTCATATTTTTAACCCTAAAGGGAAAAACAATGCACCCCCTAAAAGATGCACACAATAAAGGCACACAGTTGAAATAAGTCATGTACCCTGATTAGAAAATATTGTGTACGAGATTTTAATCCCCCAAATATTAAATTTAAAATTTATTGAGTCTCTATTTTAACCATTACTCAGACCTAACTCGACCCCTAGTGCCTTTAAAATTTTTTGATCCTCCCAAAAATCTTCCATGCCAATACGACATCCATTATTCACGATCCGAGTCCCAAATTGAAGACATTCACCCCACCTAGTATGAGGATCTCATCACATTTGGTTTCCTTTAACATTCCCATTATTCTCACATCTATTGTAGAGTGGTTAATCCATTTTTTTGGTTGTACCTAGATTTAGGATTTTTAATATAGATATATAATAAAGGGATCATGGTTCATATGATCTTGAATTTAGGTTTAATATCCATATCACCTTCTACGTCTTTATTTGACCCAAATTGGGGATTTATGTTGGTGATCATTATCGTCAAGTTTAGGTATGTGGATTATAATTCAAATTCCAAAGTCTTGATCTTAATTATGTGTATGAAATTTTAGTATTTATATTATAAGTTTAGCAGTTTTTTTCTTGATTGAACTAATTATTTTGGTGAATTAATTCGTCGAGGAAAATGATAAATTTGGCGATGTTGGAATTGTAGAGAATGAATAATCAATTGTTCAATTAATTATGGGGGAATATGGACTATTCAATTGAATAATCAAATATTAGATTAATTAAGCGATATTGAGATTATGGGTTTGTATAATTAACTATTTAATTAATTATGGAATATTGTGATTGTGAGTATTAATAATTAATTCTTGAATTGATTATGAGATATTGAGATTTTGAGTATCAATGATTGATTTTTGAATTAATTTTCAGATATTGATATTGTGATTAAGAATAAATAATTATTGAATAAAAAATGGGATATTGATATTGTGAAGTTTAATAATTACTTTTTGAATTAATTATAGATATTTGGAAATGTGAATATAATAATTAATTATTGGATGTTGAGATTATGAAATGATTTATTAATTAATATACCTGATGTTATTAATTAACTATTGAATTAATTTATACATGTGTGTGTTCAATTATTAATTTGATTAATTAATTTTTGAATTGATTAATATGATAATTGTATGTGGGACATGGTATTTTACATCAAAATCCCATAGTGTGATAAGATATTTTGATTGGTAACAATGGAATTAACATGTGATAATTGTGTGCGAGACATTGTCTACTTCATCAAAATCCCATAGTGTGATATGATACGTTGAATGGTAATAATGGAATACACATGTGATAATTGTGTGTGGGACATGGTCTACTACATCAAAATCCTGTTGTGTGATAATATATGATGACTGATAACAATGAAATTCACATGAACATTTTTATAATGAATTATAACTTGGTGATTTAGTTATATGATATTTCCTAGGGATATTTTAGACTCCGGCATGGGAAGAAGTAGGTATTGATAGTTCAGGAGTTATCATGAACTAGAGTGTCATGTGGTTAAATAAATACTAATTGAATAATTGTAAATGGTTAAAATTATATATTTTATATATTATCTGTGAAACTATATCCATATTTTATTGACTTGATATCACATTAGATTATATTAGTAGTGGTTTACAGATTTTTAATCAAACCCTACTTAGGATGCATGATCAGTACCTGAATAGATTTCATGGTGGCATGAAAAGATAAGGGAAAAGGTCATGTGTTGTATGAATGAGTCAGGATAGATCATAGATTAGGGAACCAAACATACTTTAGGACCCTATGGGGAGTTATAAATGTATTTACTTTTGAGTTTCATTTTGAAACATGGCACATACATTAGAATGACATTTGTACAATTCACTTTTGATATAGTACTTCCAGTTTTTTACATCTTGTGATATTGACATTATCCTAGTTATGAGGATATTTCATTTAGTTATTTTTTATTTATTTCTGATCATGTATTACATTGAGAAATAGGTTATAGTCTCCCCATGACTATGATGATATCCTAGTTTCTAGTTAGATGGTGCTAGTGTAAAATGAGGCACACATGAGGTAATGTGGGCTACAGGCCTGGGGCATTGGTGTGAGGAACCCGAGTAAGGATGTCAAAAAGTGGTATCAGTGAATTTTTTTTCATTTATGTTATCTTAATAATTGTGAAAGGTAGATAGGATACTAGTAATATTTGGGACATGTTTATGAGATCATTAATGGGATTATCTAACCCATGTGAGGAAGAGAAACCAAGTACCCCGGTTGGGATCATCATTTTTACTACTTTCCAATAAAATTGAATGTTATTTCACCTTGGTTGATGCACTTGTTGTGTGATGTGATTATTTATTCAAATATTTCTTGATATTTGACCTGTGTCCCATATTTAATTGAGATATGAGTTTTTAAACATCATTCTAGGCACACAGGATTATTGTGACAAGAATTATTTGAGGCATACATGAGATAAACGGTTATGGGTAAGTTATTGAACTTGAATTTTTTTTCCATTCATATGAATTTCATTAGAAACTGGTTCCAAACATGAAAAGGTGATTTTTTTAAAAATTATAAAATATGATAATAAGTAGGATACTAAATGATAAAAATCAATAATTATATTATTTTCACCCTTGTTATCTATGACCTAGGTGTAGGATGATTAATAGTTGTGATAGATCCTAAGTATTTACTAAGTAGTTGGGATTTGGGAAATGCATTTTGTGGTATATTTTGTTTCAGCTAAACATTCTAAATTGTGTTAGGTGTCATAAATATGCGTTTGTAATTGTATAGATATGCCTCCATGATTACATTTGTTGAGAGGATGATAAGAATACATGGATGGAGAATTTCTTCCAGTAGTGGAACCCAATGAATCAATAGTTCTAGGTGAGGAAGTAGGAGAGAATTTCCTTGTGAACATTGACCAATTCATGATGTCTATGGAATGTGACCTAGAGCAGATTCTGAGGATCATGTATGACTTGACATGTGAGTTCCAATTTTCGTATAGCTTGACTTTTACTAGAGAGGGTGGACATAATTGAGAGGAGTTATGGATTGAATCCATCAAGAATATCCTAGACCATATTGAAAATTTCTAAGAGAATAGAGTCATGTGGGATACTTATATTATGTTAGGATAAGTGAAGCACTGGTCAGATATTCAATCTAGGACTGGATGAGATGACAGTATGTTACGGAAGTACTTAATTGATTAGTCATTGGAGCACATCTATCTCGAGATTATCTGGTAAGAGATATTGACTGAGTCCATGAAATTGACTCAGGGGATTATGTTCGTAATGAACTACACATGAATCCTTATTGACATTCTAAGATTATATCCAGCATTGGTATGATATGATATAGTTATCCTGAGAAGTTTCTAGGATGAGATAAATGTGAAATTATGTCCCTATTTAACCACTAACAATTAAAGATGTTTGATGAGGTAGTAGATCATGCTCTCATAGTTTAGTAGAAAATATGAGAGCATTAATATTTTGGATAGGTGGTTCCATATAGATGGTTACTAGGTACGACTCCTAAGATCTATAAGAGTCACTCTCATAGCATTATCTGGGGTAGTAGGCTGGGAAGTACCCGAACAGAGGGTTCAATTTCTCAAGATCACACATGAATGTTCTATCACTAGTGAGGTAGTTTTGGACACATTCAGAGACAATCCATTGACCATTGATAGATGCAGATGATGAAAAAGAATAGGACATCTATAAAGATTTTGCAGGAACCAATGACTAAGGGACATTGATGGAGTAAATATATTGAACAATGGTTTTGGAAGGGGATCTTATCTACCATATTAGTTATAAAGTTGGTGTTTTACTAGTCGAGGAGGTAGAGGATGTTGACATTATGCTTCATGGAAAGACATCTCATATCAGCTGAGTGGTATAGAACACGGGAATCTGGTTTTGTCATAGGAAATGTGGGATTGACAATTGCATTACATTCATCCTACACTTGTGTATAGTTAGATTGTAACATTGTCAATAAATGTTAATATTATCATAGATTATATTCTACATAATTCCATATTTGATAATCGTTCCTCTAACTCCTTTAATTCTTCAAAAATTGTGAATGGTTTTAGATTGGTGATGGAGTTCATGAGGGGGTGTTGATGATAAACAAAAAACTTGTTGTACGTTCTAGAGACATCTTCATGGGAAAGGGTTGTTCTCTCAAGGTTGGAGAGAATCATTTTCATTGGTATATTTACATCATTTATATTCCTGGATTTTACATAAATATTTATATAGGCTTGTTAGTATCATACTGATCCCTCCTATATTATTTTCATAGGAGAGTTTCTTTTATTTCTCCATAGGGTGAAGAATATATTGACCTTGGGGAGCGGGACATTAAAGAGGGATTAGTAGGGATAGTTAACTAAAAAATTGGGTGATATTACCAACCCTGATTCTAGTTTTTGTTGGATGATAGAGGTGCTAATTATGGTGTCTTTCCACGAGTAGTGGAGAAATTTCAAGATGTTTATTAAGAAGAAATCTTTGGGATTCCACCTGAGATAGATGTGTAATTTCACATTGATATCATGATTGGGAATAATCCATTTTATATTACACTATACAAAATGGAACCAATAGAACATCAAGAGACCAAGTAATTTCTAGAGGAGTTAGATGATAAAGGGTTTATCTAATAAAGCATGTTGCCTTAGAGTTCACTAGTTCAATTTTACAAGAAGGAATACAAGATTTAGCACTTAAGTGTTAATTACCATAAGATGAACTAGATGAATATGAAGAACCAGTATCATCTACCATGTATTGGAGATATTTTTTTTACCAATTTATGGGAGCCTGTTTCTTTTTCAAGATAGAAATGAGTTCTACGGATCATCAATTGTGATTTCAGACTTCTACTATACTGGGGATTTCATTTAGAAGCAGGTATAACCTACATGAGTTCATTGTAATTTTATTTGGGTTAAAGACTGAACAAGTAGTTTTTATTTCCTGGATGGAATAGAATATTCAATCCATACCTGGATCGGTTTGTGGTGGTATTTGGGGATGAAATATTGGTGTACTACCATACTCATGAAAATCCTGACAAACACCATGAAATCATCTAGAGTACACTAAAAGTGGCTATTCTATATTCCAATATATCTAAGTTAATGTTTTCGGTTTAACACATATAATTCATGAGTCACATAACCTCAAGGGAAGGTGTTTCAGTGGGCCCAAAGAATGTTAATGCATTTTTGCCTTTGTAGAATCCCAACACTGTATTTGATATTTGTTTCTATTTGTAGATGGATGGATATAATTAATGATTCATTTAGTACCTTTATAGTTTTTAGTGACACTTCTGGGATTGGCCAATAAGAGGATAATTTTTTAATGGTTAGAATAATTCTAGAATGTCTTCTAGGATTTTAAGAATCGCTTGACTTCAACACCGATATTTATCATACCCGATCTATTTGAGGGCTATATGGTGTTTTGTGAATTATTTGGGATCAAACTAGGATTAGGGTTGACGTAGGGATATTATGTTTTTTCATATGGGTATCATCATATGAGGCCTCATGAATGGAACTATCCTATGCATGAACTCTATCTATCTATAGTGGTATATTATTTTAATTTTCTATGGAATTATCTATTGGGTAATTAGTTTAATATGTATATAGATCAAAATATCTTGAAGTATATATTTTAAATGAAATTTTTTAATCTTCATAAGAGGAGGTGGGTGGAATATACGAAATAATTTGATTTTAAGCTAGAATATTTTCCATGAATTGGAAACATGTGGCATATTATTTGATAAGATAAAATCAAACATAGGCGGTTCAATAGTCTTATGATGTGTGGAAAATGTTGACCTTACTAGATGAGATGCATTTTGTGGTTCATGAGAGTTTGGATAGGATGAATCATGTATTAGTTTTAGTAGAGTCCACACTTTTCATATGGGTCATGGAAACATAGTATAATGATCTAAGATTTTTGTCATTGAGGGAATGTTTTGAAGTTGTGGATTCCCCTTCCAAATAAAGAATAGATAAATATGAGGTCATCTATTTTAGAAATAAGGTTTTGTGCCTGCAAGTATGTGGGAGGAGATAATGTGTGAGTTTTATTCCTAAAAGTGGGTGTTATATCTAGGTGTTACCCAAATGTAACATGACCTATGAAAATAGGTTTGGTGGCCGGGAATTAAAAGGGATATAGAAAGGTTCATGACAAGATGCTACACCTGTCAGTAGGTGATGGCTGAGCATAAATGGCCTAGTGGTTTACTATATCCATTGGCCACTTCGAAATGAAAGTGGCATGACATTAGAATTTATTTCTTATTGCTTCTCAAGAGTAAAACGTGTATGAATGATTCTATTTGGGTGGTTGTTGATAATTTGACAAAGGTATGACCTTTCTTACCTATACGGGATACTATATTAGTGGTTCAGTTTGGATATCTATATATTCTAGAGATAGTCCATCTACATAGGGTACCAAAACCTATTATTTCAGGTTACAACTAACTTTTTAATTCATAGTTCTACCAGAACTTGTATAAGGTCATGGTACACAAGTATTCTTCATTACAACATTCAACCAATATATAGATGGGATTTTGGAGTGTACTGTATAGGTTCTTGATGATATACTACGATCTTATGTTCATGACCTTGGTCGGTCTTTAGAGAAGCACCTGGATCTATTGGAGTTTTCCTATAACAATAGATATCAAGAAACTATATATGACCCATATGATTCACTTTATGGTAGTCCATGTAGATCACTCTTATTTTGTATTGAGGTAGGTGCGTTAGTGTTTTGGGGACTAGGTCTCATGTATGATTATTCAGAGCTAGTATAGATGATTCGAAAGAATATGCCTATGAACAAGAGTAGACATAAGTTGTATATGAACAAAGGTCAATGATCCCTAGAGTTTACAGTGTTTGATCATGTATTCATTTAGTTATTTCCATGACTAGGACACCACATGATATGAATATAGGGATTTCAGGTGCCCAATTTCATGTATGTATTATATGTTTTAGAATTAATTAGGTTGTTGGAGTTCAAATTGGACCTTCTATAGAAATACAATGATATGCACGATGTTTTCCATGTTTCACAACATTAATGGTATCACCCTAACCCTTTTCAGGCGATCATGTGGATTTTGTTGATCATGAGATAGATTCATCAATTGAGGTGCATTCGATATGCATGTTGGATCAGAGTGAAATGCTGTTGTTGTGAAAAAATATGCCTATAATTCATTTATTTTTGAAACATGGTCATGGTCAGAAGAAAACTTTGGGGCATAAATAGATAATAGGTCTTAGTGGACCAATAATTTTAACATAGACTCTGATATTTTCTTGAGGTTACATCTGAAATATGATCCATTATAAGGTTTAGAAATTGTAAAACTCCATCCTTTTGTAGAGATGTCTTGTTCCCATTTAATGGTAGAATGTTTTCCATATAGTGAGTAAATATAATTTGGTTTTTTCTTTGGTGTGTGTTTGGGTATAAATTTGAGAAATTTCGAAAAAAGTGGTAAGTGCATGATCAGTGCACCGTTTTTCCTAACCTTTCACCTCGACACAACAAACCGTCCACTCTAGGATGGAGGGTTTTTTTATGGCTGGTGTATGATTGGTTAATCTGTGCGCCCAAAAGGATAGATTGTGATCCCCTAGAACATGAACACATTTAAGGCACATTGTTAGTGGAAATTGTGCTCCCCAATAAGAAAACTATGCATACTTGTTTTTTATCAAGAAAAACTAGATTTACAATTTATCAAGCCCCCATTTTAACCCCTATTCCACACTAAATTTACTCCTCACACATTTTCACCATTTAGAGCCTCCTAGATAGATTCCAAGACATTATAACCTTCTTTCTTCAAGATCTGAAGTGTGGATTGAAGATATGACCCCCTCCCGATAAGAGGATCCCATCCCATATGGGTTTTCCCTTTCTTGTTCTTATCCCATTCATTACAGGGTTGTTTTTCAATATTTTTGGTTGGATCCAGAACTAGGATTGTGGATCATGACCTATAATTGGGGTAGAATAAATAATATTATATTGAATTTAGGTTTATGATTCATATCTCATTCTATGTCATTATTCTACACAAATTGGGGTTTTCCATTGGTGATATTTTATCATCAAATTGAGGCAGGAGGTCAATAATTCAATTCAAAAAGTTTTTATTGCAAATATGCATATGAAATATTATAATTTATATTATATATTTAGAAATAGTGTTTTTGAATGAATGAATAAATTTGTTTAATTAATTAACTGATTAAAATATAAAATTGGTGTATATGGAATTTTTGATTATGAATAAAAAATTGATTAATTAATTATAATCGAATTAGGATTTTGTGAATTGAATATTAAATGTTGAATTAATTTTGAGAATTTGAGATGATGAGTATGAATAACATAATTTTTAATTAATTATTCGATATTAGTATTGTTAGTATGAATAATTTTATATTGAATAAATTATGACATATTGAGATTGTGAGTATGAATAATTATTTTTTCTATTAATTATGAGAAGTTGAGATTGTTAGAATGAATAATTAATTGTTGAATTAATTATGTGATATTAATATTGTGATGTTTAATAATTAATCATTGAATTAATTTTGTAAATTTGAATTATGAATCAGAATAATTAACTATAAAACTAATTTTTGGATATTGATTTTGAAAAATGACTAATTAATTGTTGAATTAATTTTTGTACTTGATATGATTAATTATTTATTTAACTAATTGATGGAATTGTGGGTATGCAAAGTTTTTGACTATGATTAATTAATTAGTGAATCGATTAACGTGATAATTTTGTGTGGGACATGGTCAACTGCATCAAAATCTCAAAGTGTGATCAAATATGATGGATGGTAAAAATTACATTCACATGTGATATTTTTTTATGGGACACCATCTGCTCTATAAAAACCCCAATAGTGTGACAAGATATATTGAATGGTAACGATGACATTCACATGTGATAATTTATGGGTGGGACAAGGTTGGATGCATAAAAATCCCATACTATGATATGATATGATGAATGGTAACAATTGAATTTATATGTGTATTTCAATAATGAATAGAAAATGAGAATTTAGTTATATGGTATCCCTTTTGGATATTTCAGACTTAAATATTATCGAAAACATGTATTGATTGTTTGGGTGCCCTTAGGATCCCAAGAGTTTTATGGTCAAATAAAGATTAATAGAGTAACATTAAATTTATTACATTATTACTTTTATGTATTCTTTATAAAACTACATATAGTATTTATTGACTGGTGATTAAGTTATACAACATTGTTTGTGCCCTACTAAATTTTAATCATTCCCATATTGGTCATCCTGATTGGTACCCGAATATATTTCATGGTTTCAAGAAAGGATAAAGAAAAAGGTCATGTGTTAAATGGATAATTTAGGATAGACTATGGATGAGGGAATCCGATATTATTTGAGACATAACAAATTCCTGTCATAGGTCCTGGGAAAACAATTTTTATATATTCCCTAGTGTATTATAGTGATTAACCCTTTAATGTCCCCCTAAGAAGAGTGTATACGAAATACTTTTTCACATCTAAAGGAGGGTAAAAATTGTTTGTTTTTAGAATAAATCAAAGAGAAAATGAATGAATAGAAATTTTAAATTCACAGGATTAAATAATATGATATTAAAAAAGTGACTAGGTTGGGGTATCTTTCCTGATTGTAATTTTATTGTTGTTAAAATAAATTCAAACCTATTCTTCTGAGTTGATTAAAAAAAGTTTTCATAATCATTTCCTCTCACTTCCTTGTTGAAATTATGATGGTGAGAGAAAAACTTACCAAGATCTTAGATTAGTCAACTCATCATCCATGTGTAAAATAATTGTATTGAATATCCTAAATTAACATTAGAAATACCTGATCGGGTCTTGTTTATCCAAAACAATCAAGAATATTCACTACCCTTTTTACAAGTATTGACGATCATCAAGTACTTCACCACTAATCTCTGGTCTATTCCATAGTATATAAAACAGGAATCCGTGGAGGGGGATAATGATTATTTTACTCAAGAAAAAATCAATAATGGAAATAAAATTCAAGAATGATCACACTTCATATTAAAATCAAAAATATGAAATTGAAAAAAATACTATAACTAATAATGGAATTTCATTCAATTATGTCCCTGAACTCAATCATTAACAAATAGAAAACCAACTCTTCTCAAATCACTCAAAATGTTTACCCCACCATGGTAAGGTTAATCAAGATGAATGAGGAAGAAGAAGGAATTGAAAATCAATGTATAATAAAATAAATAAAAGAAAGAAAGATGAAAATTTCTCCTCCTTGGTGTCCCAAAAATAAGGGGATGGAACGAGATGATTTGAGAGGGAGGAGCTCCCCTCTTTTTATATCTAGAATCATTCCCCAAGTGTTGATGTGTTTTAGTCCCATTAAAAGACATCATAACACATTGAATCAATCTCTAATGTTGTTCTTAATAATCATAGATGTCTCTATTCAAAATTTTGGCATATTGGACAAGTATTCTGAGAGTTATGCCAGTTTTACTCTAATAATTTATTCTATCTGGTCAGACTCTCCAAATAACAAACCTCGGGATTGGAATGATTTAATGACAATTAAAAAGTACAATTCACGCATCCTTGCCTTCTTGAAATATATTCTAAAATTTCTTTCACGTCTACCTACATAATTTCAGAGCAATTGGGCCCACCATGAACCAGTTATGGACCCCACACAAAAAATCAACATCTCTGTAAACATTTTTCATGGTCCAATTTGTGAGCTTCTTTTGAGCTTCCATATGGTCAACTCAGCTTTTGGTTAAGAAGGATGAAATAAAGAACTAGATTTTTAGAATCTCGAAAACAAATAATTTTTCAATTTGAATTATTGTAGAATATGTTATTGTTAATATATAGAATTAAGTTAAAACAGTTAAAAATATGAAATGAGCAATTTTTACAATTATGCTCAAAATATCCCAAATATAATAAAATAAAGATATTTATCATAATTTAAATCTTTGGTGGGATTTAAAAAAATTATATTCAATGAAAAATTTATTGAATATATTTTCTCTATCAATTCCCCCACACATAGCACATGGACTCATGGATTAGTAAACATTAAATTCAAATCAAATAAAATCCAATACATATACCCATGAGATCTACCAAATCCATAACAAGAAACAAAATGATGTTATGCCTAATCTAAAAAAATTATTTCAAGTTATCCATTTTATAATATTTAATATATTTCCACTTCATTTATTATACCATGCACATGAAACACCTACCTCACATGAAGTTTCATTCATCTCCCAGTTGTAAATGTTTAACATGTATTTTCACCTCCAAAATCACACAACAGTCTCCATAGGCTTGATAAATTATAAATCTCCACCCCTTTTCAGTCAAGAATATGTGTTTCTCATGAGAACTTTTTAGGGTTGTTCTGTGGATCATGGTTGGTAGGATTAAGATCTTAAAATATTCAATGGTTAAAAAGGCGGTCAAGGATCTTCTTGAAGAAAAATTGTAAGATAATAATTTTTACCCATGTATGGTCTCCTTCTATTCATCTTTGTAGAATGTCAGCTCTATCATCATGAGAACTAAAGCAATGTTAACCCCATTTAGCATTTTACCAGAAAAAATATCTTCTCAAACATAGTTTTTTTTCTTGAATTCTCTAGATAGGCACAACTATTCTTAACATTGGAATATCTAGAAAGGCAAAACATATTTTTACATTGAAGGATCCAGAAAAGGCATATATTTTTTTTAAATGAAATTTTACGTCAGAAAATCTTCCCTTTAACATTTTATTTTCCCCCTGAAGAATCACCAAATGAGGTATTACACCACAATACATTATCTCATACACTTATGTTCAACAATATCATGAAATTTCACTTCAAGAGTAGGTTGGATAGGGGAAATTGAAAATTATTGTGGCTAACCTAACAGGATGTTCATAGATTCTAGGGTATCCAAGGATTAATGGATAATGTGGGCCATAATAAAAAGGATAATTTTGAAAAGGGGACTTACAACCAAATAATTTCCTTAATCATTTAAAAAAAAGTACCTCACACACACCAGTTTTGATCGGGATAAATAAAATTCTATTTAAAGCAAGCAAGGTATGGTTCGCTCAAGAAATTAGGGGAATTCAAAGAATATGAAACTGAATGGTAATGAAGCCTCACATTAAAGTGATTTAAAAAATAAAGATAGTGAGATGTTGTAATGGATTTAAAAATCAGTTTACATTTCCTGAAATTCCAAAAGATTTGAAATTTAAAAAATTTCATTTCCAAATTCATTATAGATTAGTTTCGTTGAATAGTTTTTTCACTCATTAAAATGGGGTTCAGAAAAAGAAATTATAAACATTTCAACTCAAAAGTTTCAAAAACACAAAAAAATAAATAAAAAAAGCACACAAATAATCCACAAAACACATTACAAATATTTTTTTAAAAAAAACATTAAAACAATAAAAAAATAACAAACCTAAACTACAACGGTTCCCCTCCCCCACACATAAATGATGCAGTTCACTCTACTAATTCAAATGTATTTAACATGTAAGTAGATATTGATTGATTCACAACAAAAAAGTAAGTATAAAGTAGAGGAACAACCTGACTTATTTGTTGTACAACATTGAGTTAAGCTCCAAAGTGTTGCACTCTGAAAACCTACAAACAAAATAACAAAAGAAAATAGAATATATTTATTGAAGGAACTAGATGTAGATATAGGATAACAATATAGAGATAGATCTTAGTTTAATCCCCCAAATGGGCCATGGGTTTTTACTGCCTCAAGATGGGAATTTCAAATTTGTTATCCCCAATCTAATGGTGGGTTTTCTTTCTTTCACATGAAATTATAAAAATTTCTAATTCCATCATGTACCTAATCTTTTTTCTAGATGAATCAAAGTATATAGCACAAAAATCAACCACCATGGGAATAAAATAATATATGTAAGGTAGGGGTAGGATAAATAATGAGTCTTCATCCATGTTTTCCAATTTCGAAACTTCTTCTTCATTCTCTAGTGATTTCTCAAGGTATGATACATTAACAGAATCATCAAAGTTAATTTCAAGATATATTTCTATTTGAAAAAAATTAATCAACTATTAATCTATATCAAATTAATCCCTTTTGATGTAAGAAGCATTTTTCTCATTTTCATCCAGCAAATCCACTTTTATATTATCATGTACTCCCTCCAATAATTGTTCAACAAGTTCCCAGATCACCAACTATTCCTTTCTAGGTGCATCTTTTTTAAATTATCATCCTTCAAGGTAACACATAAGTTTGATGAATCTAATAATTTCCTGCAAGGGGAGGTGATACTCAATTAATTTTTCATAAAAGTAGATGACAATAAGATTAAGAAAATTTCTTCCGCTAATTTTTTCGACTTAAATCTGTTATTCATTTGAAATAACCTCTTGGAGTAGTGTAATAGAAGATATAGAAAGGTATTAAATCTCCTCTATTTGTTAATCAAATTCCACCACATTATTGGTTTCTCCCATTAATGGTTCCATATCATCTTCATTTGTGAGGTTAAGTTGTTATTCACACTTATTCCAGAATTCATTCAAGTCTTATTGATCCCCACCATGTAGATCAGGCTCTGATTTCTCTTGGGTAGAAATGAAATATTCTGTTAGCCTTCCTATTTGACCCATTAGTCCTTCTTTAGCCTCTTTTAAATCATTATAATGTGATTTTTTATACTCTAAAAATCGTTTTCATATTGTTGATTCACATGTGAGTATTTATTTTGTACGTAAACTATTTCTTAAAAAAATTACAGAAAATACTCTTTGATATAAATTAATTATCTAGCCAAACCCTCCAATACTGTGTATTCAAGGTTCCCTTCAATTTTTGAATGAAATCCATGAATCTAGCCTCCTTCATGATTTGGATTCGAGCTCCCCAAATATGCATATCCATGAAATAATTAATATAATATGTATAAAATAGTGAGTTAGAAATTTGTTATTGGGCTTATAGGTAAGTGTTCCATGATTAAAGAAATAATCATTTGAAAATAATAAAGAAATATTTTTTTATTTTTATTTTTAATTTGAAAAAGGTCAATTTTTTATAATTAGATTGTGGCATTGCCTCTCTAGCAATGACGCAATGTTTGATTCATTCCTGTGGTAGGGCATGGGAAAAAATATTAATATATTCATCAGAGTAGTATAGTGATTAAACATAGGATGTCTCCCAAAAAGAGTGCACACAAAATAGATCGTAACTTTTAAATGAGGATTAAAATGGTGTGTTTTTAGAATAAATCAATGAGAAAAAGATTGAAAGGAAATTTGAAATTCAAGGGATTAAAACTATGATATTAAAAGGGTGATTAGGTCGGGGTCAGTTTCCCAACTGTAATGATATCGTTATTCAATTAAATAAAAATATATTCTTCTGAGTTGATTTAAGTAAGTTTTTCACTATTGTATCCTGTCACTTCCTTGGTGAAATTAAGATAGTGAGAGATATATTTACCAAGATATTAGTGTGGTCAAATCTTCTTCCATGTGAAAAATAGTTGTATTTAATATCCTAAATTAACTTAGTGAATACCCAATCATTCTATGTTTATCCTAAACAATCAAGAACCTTTACTACCCCTTTTTCATGTACCTATGATCGTTGATTAATTCACCTCTAATATTAGGTCTATTATATTGTTTATAGATCAGAAACGATTAGAAAGAGATAATGATTATTATACCCTGAAAAAAAATCAATAATGAAATTAAAATTCAAGAATGATCACTCCTGATAATAAAATCCACTATATTAAATTGAAAACAACATTGAGAAGAAAGACATTTCATTTAATTATGTCTAAGTTCTCGAGAATTACAAAATAGAAAACCAAACCTTCCCCAATCACTCAAAATGTTTACCCCACCATGATAAGGGTTACCAAGATAAATGGGGAAGAATAATTAATTAAAAAATATTGAAGATAAATAAAATAAAATAAATAATGATGAAATGTTATACTCCTTGATGTCCCACAAAGAATGGGATGGAATGAGATGCTTTGAGAGGGCGGATCTCCCCTCCTTTTTAGCCATAATCTATCCTCCAAAAGACGATGTGTTTTATCCCCATTAAATGACATCTCCACGTGTTTCACCCTTCTTGAATGTTGATCATAGTTATATTGGATGTCTCACCTCAAAATTGTATCATATTTGGACAAGTATTCTGAGATTTATTCCTATTTTACTCTGACAATTTATTCTATCCGGTTAAACACTTTAAAAATAAAAACCTCTGATTTATAATGATTTAGTGGCCATTAAAACGGACAATTAACACATCCTAGACTTCAAAAAAGATGTTACAAAATATATGGTACATCCACCCACAATATTTCATAGTAATTGTGCCCACCATGAAGGTTTTATGGACCCCACACAAAAAATTGACAGCTTTGTAAATAGTTTTCATTGTCTGACTTGTGAGCTTCTTTTGAGATTCCATATTATTGATTCATCTTTTGTCCAACAAGGATGAAATGAATATATAGATATATAGAATCTAGAAAAGAAATTATATTTCAATTTTAATTAGTGTAGAAATGGTTATATCCTAAATGTAGAAATACTTTAAAATAGTCAGAAATCCGAAAGAAGCCATTTTTACTACTAAGGTCTAAATATCAACAATATCATAAAATAAAACAATTTACCATATAGTAACAATTTTATTAGATTAAAAACAATTATATTAAATGACAATTTTATTGAAAATATTTTCTTTATCAATTCCCCCACACATAGAACTTGGACTCCTGAAAAAGTGAACATCAAGATCAAAACTAATCAAATCCAAAACACATACACATGAAATCTATCAAATACATACCAAGAAACAAAAAGTTATTATGTCTCATAAAAAAATTATTTCAAGTGCTCTATTTTATGTTATTTAATATATTTTCACTTCGTTTCTTATACCATGTACACAAAACACTTACATGGACTCAACTTTCATTCATCTCATAATTGTAAATGTTTATCAAGGCTTTTCTCCTCCAAACATACGAAAATTTCCCCATAGGATTGATAAATTTCTCTATCTCCACCCTATGGGAGTAAAGGGAATTTTTTTCTCATGGGATCTTTTCAGGGTTGTTCTATGACATCCGATTGGTAGGATTGAGATGTTAAAATAATTTGTGGCTGAAAAGGAAGGTCTGGCTCTTTTTGAAGCACAATGGAATGATCATAATTTTCACCCAAGTATGGTCTCATTCCCTTAAACATTTTACATAATTGGCTCCATCATCATTAGAAAACATAGATATTTATTACAATTTATCATTTTACTATAAAATATTTCTTCTCAAATATAGATTTTTTTTCTTAAAATCTCCAGATACACACCGTTTTCATTTTTACATTGGAAGTTCCAGAAAGGATCAAATTATTTTTACATTGAATGCTCCATAAAAGGCAAAAAATTTAACAAAATTAAATCTTCATTATGAACATCATCTCTTAAAAATTATATATTTCACCAAATGTATCACCAAAATGTGGTAGTAAACCACAATACATCTTCCCACACACATAGTTCAACTAGATCTTGCAATTTCACATCAAGAGAAGGTTGGATAGAAACAATTGTTTTGTAATGTGGCTAAAATAACATGATATTTATGGATTCTAAAGGGTAAAATGATTAATGTATAAGGTAGACCATAAATAACAGATTATTTTGAAAAGTGGGAATAAAACCAAAAAAATTAGTTAATCATATAAAACACATGTACCTACAACACTCAAGGGTTAACATGAATAAATAAAATCTCGTTAAAGAAAGCATGGTATGGTTCCCTAAAGAAATGAGTTTAATGAAATGAATATGATGAAAATAATAAAAAATCCTCACATGAAAGTGATTTAAAAAATACAAATAGTTAGATGTAGCATGTGATATAAAAATTAGAGTAATTTTCATGAAATTCTTAAATATTCGAACAAGAAACACAGTCCTTTCAGTATTCATTTATGTTTAGTTTCATGGAATAGATTTCTTTACTCATTGAAATGGGTATCCAAAATAGAAATGATAATCATTTCATATCAAAAGTTTCAAAAACGCAAAAAAACCAAAAAACAGACACACAAAAAATTCAAAAAACACATTACAATTGATTTTAAAAAACATTATAACAATCTAAAATTAAAAATCAAAAATTACCATGGATACACTACCAACATTAAAATTATGTAGTGTATTCACTGAATTTTAATGGATTTAACATGTAATTAGAATTTTATTCATTCAAAATAAACATGTAATTATAAAAGAGAGGTACAATATGACTTATTCGTAGTTCAACATTGACCTAATCTTATAAGTGTTGCACTCCAAAAACCTAAAAACAAAAGAACAAAGTAATATATAAGATATTTATTGAAAGAAAAAAAGTATAAATATCAGTAGAATATAATAATAGTTTGTGGTTTAATCCCCCATGTGGGACCTGGGTTTTTACTATCTCTAGATGGGATTCTCTAATTTGTTATCCCCAATCTTATGGTGGGTTTATTTTCTTTCTTATGAACCAATAAAAATTATTTTTTCCGTCATGCACCACTTCATTTTTCTTGGGGGCTCCATGTATATAGAAAAAATAATACACCCCCTGGGAATTACATAATACATGAATGGTATGGGTATGATAATTAAGGAGTCACCATCCTTGATTTCAACTTTTTCATCCTCTTCTTCATTATCTGGTGATTTCGCTTGGTATGATGCATTAATGGAATCATCAAATGGAATTTCAAATTATAATTCTATTTGAAAAAAAACTAAACCAAAAGGAATAAAGATTAAATTATTCCCTTTAAATTTAAGTATATTTAGTCCCATTTTCCTCTAGTAAATCCACTTTTATATTCTCTTGTAATCCCTCCACGAATTGTTCATCTTGTTTAGGGAGCAGAAAATATTCCTCATGAAGTGAATATTTTTTTTATAATCATCCTCCAAGGAAATAAAAATGTTTGATGAATATAAAAATATCATGTAAGTGGAGGTGATAGACAATTCACTTTTAATAAATGTAGAAGACAATGAGTTCTATAAAATATCATCTCCTTGATTTTGATCGACTTCAATCTATCTTATTTTTAAAATCACCTCTTAGAGAAGATTATAAGAATATAAAGGTAGGTATTAATGATCCTAAATTTTTCCTTCAAATTCCACGACATTAGAGGTTTATCCCTTTAATGGTTTTCAATCATCTTTATTTGGGAGGCCAAGTTGTTCTTCACACTCGTTTTAAATTTCATTGAAATCATGTTGATCCCCACCATGTACCTCAGACTCTGATTTCTCTTGTGTTGAATGAAAATATTCAGTTAGACTTCTTATTTGACCCTTTAGTCATTCAATGGAATATTTGAGATACTTAACCTGATATTTGTTATAATCTAAAATAAATTTTCATTAATGGTGATGCATATGTGAGTATTCATTTTTTTTATCAACATTTTCGTGATAAAATTCTTGAAAATACTACTAGAGTTCAATTAATTTTCTGGAAAAACCCTCCAACACTAGGTGATCAAGTTTTTTTATGGTTTTGAATGAGACCCTTCAATTCATTCTAATTGATGATTTTGATTGGACCTCCCTAAATCTGCTTATCCAAGAAATAAATATTATACTATATAGACAATGGTGTGTTAGAAATTTGTTCTTGCACTTATGGTTTAGTGTTTTATGAATTATTGAATTAATCATTTTAAAATAACATAGAGTAATTTTTTTATTTCTTCTTTAATTTGAAAAGCATAAAATATTTACAATTATATTGTCGCTTTTCTTCCCCAACAACAGTTCCAAGTTTGACTCACAAATATCATAGGTTGTGGAAAATATTATATATATATATTCCTTTTTGTAGTCTTGTGATTTACCCTAGGAAGTCTCCTGAATAAAATTTCAAAAAAACTAATTTTTCACTTTTAGAAAAGGGTAAAAATAGTGTAATTTAAGAATAAATAAATGAGAAAATGTAGAAATAAAATTTGAAATTGAATGGATTAAAATCTTTTATATTAAAAAGGTTATTAGGTCGGGGTTAGTTTCCCAATTGTAATTCTATCCTTCTTCAATTAAATTAAATTTTTCTTTTCAATGGTGATTAATTTGAGTTTTCACAATTGTTTCCTCTAACTTCCTTTGTGAAATATGGGGGTGAATGAAAACCTTAACATGATCTCAATTTGGCCAACTCTCTTTCCATGTGGATAAGTGTTGTATTGAATATACTAAATTGAGTTCGAAAAATACCTAATCGGGTCATGTTAAACCCAAAAAATCATGAAAATTCACTATCCCTTTTACATGTACTGACGATATTCGAGTACTTCACCACTAATCTCTGGTCAATTCCATCTTATATAGTCCAGAAATCAGTGGAGGGAGAAAATTATTATTTAACTAATGAAAAAATCAATAACAGAATTAAAATTCATGAAAAATCATAGGGGAAAATAAAATCCACTAAATGAAATTGAAAAAAACATTGAAGAATAAATAAATTTCATTAAATAATATCCCAGATCCCAAGCATTAAAAAAATAGAAAACCAACCCTTCTCCAATCAGTCAATATATTTTCCCCGCAATGGTAAGGGTAATAGAGATGAATGGAGAAGACGAAGGCATTACAAATCTATGGATAAGAAAATATATATAAAAAAGTTGAAAATCTCTCCTCTATAGTGTCCCAGAATGAATGGGATGGAATGAGATGCTTTGAGAGGGAGGATCACCCCTCCTTTTATAGATAAAATCATTAACCTAAGAGTTCATGCATTTTATCCCCATTAAATTACCTCTTCATGCGTTTCACACTACTTAAACGATGTCCATAATTATCTTGGACGTCTCTCTAAAATATTTTAGCATATTTTGACATGTATTATGAGTGTTTTGACTGATTTACTTTGATAAGTTATTCTGTTTGGTCAGACTCTCCAAATTGAAAACCAATGGATTATAATTATTTAATGATCATTAAAATAGACAATTCACACATCCTCAACTTCATTAAAGAAGTTCGAAAACGTCCATATAATCCACCCACTGAATTTCAAAACAATTGGTCCAACCATGAATTAGTTATGGACCCCACACCAAAAATAGTCAGATCTGTAACCATTTTTTGGGGTCTAACTCGTGAGCTTATTTGGAGATTCCATATGGTCGATTCAACTTTTTGACAAGATGGATGTAATTAATCCCTCGGTGTTTAAAATATGAAAAAGAATACTTTTGTCAATTTTAATAAGTGTAGAAAATATTATGGAAAAAATACCGAAATAAGATAAAATAGTTAACAATAAAAAAAATACCATTTTTACTCTTAAGCCGAAAATATCACCAATATCATAAAATGTTGGAATTTATCATAAATTAATATTTGGTGGTATTTAAAAAAATGATATTTAATGAAATGTATATTGAATATATTTTCTCTATGAATACCTAGATTGTGTTTTTAGTGCCTTTACTTTTGAGTTGAATTTTGACACATGGCACGTATAGTAGCATGTCATATTTTACAACTTAGTTTTGATATAAAACATCTAGTTTAGGATATCATGTTATACTGATATTATCATAGTTATTATTATATGTCATTTAGTTATTGTTTTTACATATTTTTTATGGTGTATTACTCTGATAAAGATAGTACAGTCTTCTCATGACAGATATTAGACCCTCACTGCAAATCAATTGTCTTAGGAATATGAGGAGGTGTGCTTGAGGTCATGTGGCCTAACAGCTTGGGGAACCATAGTGTTGAAACATGGCCATGACGTGACTGTAGAGCCCCATATAGTTCCACATTGTGCCTGATCCTATAATATTATTTTTCATTATCCCTCTTTTTATTCCAAATTAGGTTTGCTCTGCTTTTTTTGTTACAACATGCTCTGATTCTTCGACTATGGATTACTATTGTATGGTATAACCTAACTTCTTAATGAAGCTATAGGACCTATGTCACAAATAACCATATAAAGTGAGAAATACCTTGGACAAAAGGCCTATGGTGGACCAGAACCACTATGGATTGAATGCATTCAATGACCCAAATACTATAATATGTGGCCCATAGACTCTATTCAGTTGAATAGTTTCCCCAATACATTAATTGATATTTTTTCTCATAAAATTACTCACCAAATCCACCCCTCCCCATATTTGATCCTATGTATTTTGGGTTACAGTAAAAATCGTGAACCACTTGGCTATAGGGACATTGGAATTTAAATCATATAGGGAGTTATGATTTCATTTCATAAAAATTAATATCCTTGGAGAAAAATTGATGAGTGATTTTTATGAAACCATATTTACAATTGAAATAGTTAACCTATCCAATTGAAAACCCTTTGTTAGGTATTCTATAGATACTATCTTGATCCATGATAAATTGTTTAGGAGAAAGAGGATATCCTGGGTATAGTCCCCACACAAACATGAAGAATCATAAGTTTTATCTATAAGTGCAATTGAAATCCAAAAAGATGAGTATAAAATATATAACGAATAAAAAAATATATTCATAGAATACATATGACATAATGACCCTCAAAATGTAATTCTTTTACACACTGTTAGATGCCATGTCTATTTCTATTTTTACTATAATTTTGGTCCTAAGAGAATTCTTGTTGACATCTAATAAATCTATGATGTTCACCAGATATCATTTTGGGAGGGAATTGATAGTGTTTTTTTGTGGTGAATATTGGATATAATTTTATATAAAAAATATAATATACTAAAAGGTAAGTATTGGTGAAAACAACCCGGTTGTTTCACCTTTCTAATTTGGTTGAGATTTTAAACACATTTAACTCTACAAATACTTCCCCCATTAAAAAAGATCACCCAAAAATTCAAGGAGATACTTTTGGAAAATTTATCATAATTCAATGAAAAATGATCCCATAAAAAAACATGGTGTAGGGAACATTCAGGGTTTAGGCTATGATAACTTATTTAATTTCACTTCCTCAGAAATCATTCTTATAAAATCATTTGCATGATCCTCCATGTAATATGGAATGATGTTATTATGGGACTAATTATTATACACCTTAGGATATTCCCATCCTTGTTATATCTTAGTCCTATATAGAAATAAATGAAATTTTTAGAAAAAAGAAACCTGACAATATCAACATCACATGTATATGAAAAATCACTAAGAGGCTTGTGTAGTTTAACAATAAAATAATTCAATTTAATATGTACATGGAAGAATGTAGTATTAATATATTCCCTTATATTATTCAATGATTAGGATTTATTTATATAATATTTTTCCACGTTAATTAATTTTTCATCCATATTATTTAGTTTAATCGATAAAATAGCAATCATCCTTCCATCCCATTGTCGATGTTTTTGGGATCCATGTTGTTCAATATCTTCTTTGATATCCTCTGGTTTGGTGTTGGAATTAGGTCAATTGTTTTTTATTTTATATAGTACCCTTAGTATAGGGACCCAAAATTAAAGATTACATAATTATGATTTTTTTTCAAGAATTCTCCCTATTACATTTTTAGGATCTTTCTGATTTTGAGTCTATTGAATTTGGTCATGAATCTTAGATAACCAACCCATATACTAAATATTGGACACTTCCACTCAGTATTCCTGTTCCCAACAAAATTAACAATTTAATATAAAAAATGTTTTTTGTTCATGAATCATCTTCACAATTTCTATCTTGATTTCATATTTTTTTTACAGATCCATAAAAACACTGTAAAAATTAAAATGTGGTATGAGAACAAAAATTTCATCCTGTTACATAAGAAAAATATGGATAGAAACATGTTATTCCAAGAATAGTCAAAAAAATTATCCTATTCAATGTAAAAAATATAATAGAAATAAACAACTTATTACCGAAGAAATTAAAAATAGTACCCACATTTTTTCATATAATATTTAATAATAAATCATAAAGGAAATGTAAAAATCATAAATGTATCTTTGAAACCATAATAAAATAATGGTTTTTTTCACAATGTTATACTTTTGATAATTAATAAGAATCATAATATTTTATTTTAAACTTAACATCCTTAATATACCTGATGAAATCATAATATTTCTATAAGAACCATAGAAGGAATTCATAAATAATTTATGTATATATTTACATCATATTCATTTTACATGTTTAATTTATTTTAAAAATAGAACAACCTACTAGGTAAATTCTAATAATCTCATTGGAGAAACCTAACCTA
Organism: Viscum album; assembly: GCA_963277665.1. Classification (NCBI taxonomy): domain Eukaryota; kingdom Viridiplantae; phylum Streptophyta; class Magnoliopsida; order Santalales; family Viscaceae; genus Viscum; species Viscum album. The sequence continues at coordinate 827,492,750 of OY728157.1, forward strand.
TTAACTCTATATCATTACCCAATTCATTAATGAGATATATCAGGACCACCCATCATCACAAACTATATCTGAGAACCATTAAATAATCATAACACATTAAATATTTCATTTTCATTAGTACACTTATAAAAATATCCTTTTCCCCCATATGAAATGAATTTATTGAAATGGAAATATAATTCACATAAAAAAATAACAAAATAAATGGATGAAGTGTTTTAATGGAAAAAATGAGAACTTTTAATTGAATCCAGACATTAAATATTGATTATAGTGGTGGGAAAAAAATTTGATGTTCTATTTGATATAATTAAACATTCCTTTTCCCGTTTTTTCAAATATGTTCTCTATAAAATATAAAATAATATACATTTTTAAAACCTTTCATAGAAAATATGAAAACATATAAAAATTATTTTATAATTCATTCATTTCCATATAAAAACATTCATCATGAATATGAAAATGGTGGAAAATTAATTAGAAAATAAATTGTTCAGAAATTAAAAAAAAATTAATGTAAAGTGTCCCTTACCTAATGTATGACTCATCACATACATTATTTAACAACCAAATTAATAAAATTATGTCATTTATGTTTTAACTTAAGGACCATTTTTTATTTTATTATTCATTTTTTATTACCAAGTTATATATAATTACTTAAACAATTATATTTACGTGATTTCTTTATTATACTCGGTTTATATATCCAAAATGACTTTGGTGTGTTTACAATGTTAATCGATTCCATTATTATGTCAGTTAAAAAATAATAATGATAAAATAATAACACTTTTTATAAAAAAATTGTACATTAAATAACCACCATCATATGTGAATATGAAAAATTACCAACATTTCAATCATGGAGGTGATAGTCCGTATGAACGTATAAGTAGTGTTTCCATTTTTCAAAGGAAACAAGGTAAAGAAATAAGTATCATTTTATACCTCTTGAATGAAAACTATATATTTAATTTCATATTTTCTGTTTAAATACAAATAAAGTTATACCATCCATGAGATGTTGTGATGATGAATGAATCACATTGCTTTAGTGTGGTGGTAATCCACATGTACCAAAGAATGACATTATCATTCTTTAATGAATACAAATTATTGAAAATAAATGATATTTTATCTTTAAAAATGAAAAATATTTTATGATGATAATAATTTTATATTAAATCCACCAATTTAACTAGTTGTGAGAGGCGATGAAGGAAAACTAATTACATTAGTTCTCAAAGTGGTAGTCCACTCTAGAAACGAATGATCATTTCATTTACCATTTGATGTAAGAAGAGATGGATAAAATTTATTCCATTAATTTTACCATGTATGAATATATTAATGATATTTTTTTATTTCATCTTTTTTTATGAATATATTATGGAGGTAGAAGAGAAATGTTATCATAAAAAATATGGTTAAAAGTTCTTCTTATTCTATGGAATACCACCTCATCTTTACAAGTTAATTCATATAAGATTGTTATTCGACACAAAATAAGGCCTAAAATATTTGGTTGGTATGTTGGGAAGGTCATTAGGTAGGAATTGAACAATATATAGTTCTAAAAATGTTTCAGGAATAGAGTAGATGGGGTCTCTTTTTATAAGTGATGGGAAGGATTCACTTGTAATTACTTAAAATATTAAATAATATATATCTATATCATAATCTGAAAACAATTAAAGTGGAACATTTTACCCCCAATTTAATAAATAATAAGTTATAGAATTTAAATAAACGAAAAAAATCTTATCAATAGAGTTTTCAGATATATTTTATGCCAAATATCCTAGCTAAGACACATAAACTCATTAAAACCTTAACATTGCTAACATAAATATTTAAAATAATGCCTTAAATATAAGACATAAAATAATCGGGGAATTCTATTTTTTTAGAAATTATAAATCCAAATTTCCAATCCATTGAATCACTTTCAATTTCAATTGGTGGAAGAAATTACTTTTCATATATGAACAAAAAACAAATGAAAAATACTTTTTAGGAAAATACTTAATTTATCATAAAAATCATTTTACCTTGAAATCATGTAATAAATTGGATTCCATTAAATAATGGTTAAATAATGAAAAGTAATTTTATTATAAGTACTTATAAATATATAATATAATGGAATATTACTACTATTCCATTTAATGAAAAGACCCAAACAATAGGTTTAAATTCAAATAAAATAAAACATTTTTTCACAAAAGTCAATATTGGGTTCCAAAATTCAAAATAATTTTTTAAAATACATTATTTATCTACATAAATTAAAATTTTGTTGAAATATATTCATCCAATATTGTTAACATATATTTTTAGGTTACTCAAACCAGTATCTGTTTAGTTTAACCGTTGATTGACTTTTTTTAACCTAAACTATTGTATCATATGTTTATGGTTTTTTCAATTAATAATGACAAAAAAATTAATTTAATACTATTAAATTATATTTATTATTTTGATTCCAAATAATAAATCCATTTAATCAAATTTAATCAATAGAATCTGTTCAATTTAACTAAAAATTATATTAACAAAATGGGAAGGATAATTGATTATAGAAAAATGACTTTTTTGAGTATAAACAATTTTTTATACCAATATAAATTCCTATTTTAAATAAAGTAAAATTTATTCAATTGTTTTTCATAAAAATTTAAAAAGTTAAATTTTAAAACAAATCCATAAAATATTTTTAAATTTTCAATAATAGTGAAAACCATTTTTACTTAAAAATATCTATTTTTTAGTGTTTACTAAAAATAAATATTTCTAAAAAATATAAAAAAATCACCCTAAAATAGAATTAATATGATGATTTGTGAAATTTTACCCTTTTCATCAATTTTAATTTCTGAAATTATCATAGATTAATTATAATATACTATCACAAAAAACAATAAAATTCATTTTTATTGAAAACTTAATTTTAATCATATAATTAATTTACTGAAAATTGAATTTTTATTTACTAATTATTCATCAATTGAAATTTATTTAATTGGGAAATTATATATGTTTAACAATTTGGATAATTTAATTAATTCCTTCTTACTCAACTATAATGTTATGATATAAATTAATAATAATATTTTGATGATCGTTTAAGATGGATGATGCAAGTTGTATATTCTATCGAATAGAGTAATATTTTAAAATAGAATTGTGTTATATTATAACTCATTAATAAATAGGTTTCACGCAATTTTAACGTGAACTAGGTAAAAAAATATTAAAATTTGAAAATAACATTGTTGAAACCCCTTACTATATAAAAGATTAAAAAAATTTACTTTAAAAATAGAAAGGAAAATATGAAGGTCATCTAGAATAAAACATAACTTAGTATCAAAATACTAGAACATTAGTGGGAAGTAAAAATATAGACATGGGGGATGAATTTAATATTAAAAAAATGAATAAGAGTGACCTAAAAAATTAAACAAATGAAATAAAATGATGATGTGAATGGTAATGATCCCTAAACCATAATATAGTGAGGTATGAAAAAAGAAATAGATTCATCAAAAAACAAGGTAATATGGCAACTTTTTTGTTTTAAAATCCTTTACCCATTATTGAGTAATTACTTTAACATCTATATTAATAACACAATGTAATATTATTATATAACAAGTAGAATTCCACCCTTTAATCCATTTCAACCACAATATAATCCTTTTCTCGAAATGATGAGTAATATTGATAAATTTTTCGTTCATAAAGCAGTAACACAACCTCAATGGATAAAATAATCCAATAGAGGATAAAAATTTATTCATTCTACCATTATTAATTGATAAAAAATTGTAAGCACACATTTAGATAATATCAAAAATGATTAAATTAAACATTAATATTAAAATACTCAACAATAACACCAGAAGATAAACTTTAAAAATTCAATATATAACACTTTAAAATTAAAAAACATAAAATCCATAAAACCAATGGGACTTGAAAAAATATTATTTTGATATCAATAAAATATTTATCTACAAACCACTATATTCAATCAAAATATCATATAAAAAATTTATATGACATCATCATATTATCATAAAAATAAATATTTCATATCTACAAATAACCTAAATACCCATATAGACAAAATAAATTCACATATGATATCAAAATATAATTCAAACATTATCTATCAAAAATAATTTCATATTATAAAATAACATTTTATTTATATTAATCATATAATTTTCCAAAAAATATAATTATATTATTTCAAAATAACATTAATAACTTCATCACCAAATCAATTTAAAATCTCATGGCTATCCATATGTGAAAACATAAAGTCCAAAAATGTAATAAACAACAATTACCTCAATATCCAAAATCATATAAACCCTAAATGATATTCATTCCCTTACAATTATGTTTATAAAAGGTATATGAATTCTTCTTCAAATAACATTTTAACATGATAAAAATAAGTGTTAGAAATAAATCAATTATATATAAAAAATACATAATTTTTTCCCAAAGTATTCACATATCATACAAAATCAAAAGGGATATCTATATAAATAAAATTATGACCAACCATAGAATTATAAATCCATGAAACTTTAGGTTTATCCCATATAACTATGGATTATAATAGGTTTTCCTAAATTATAAACTCTCATTCATAATAATGATTTAAAAGATAAAATTAATTAACTAAATAATTATCAAATATTGATTGACAATCTAGGTGTCAAGTCTTAGCCTCATTAGTCATGGACTGATGATGATTGAGTTAATACCATGTTTTCCACTTTCAATGTTTTTAACACTAAGTGCATCTGTTCCATAATCACATCCAATTTCCATTATCGAGGCCTGCATTTAATTACTAGAAAACCATAAAAAATATACATTACCAAAAAATTAGGATTTTATACTTTTCTTATACTAATACACATGGATTTCATTATAGATTTCTAATAATAATCAATAATGTTATTTAAATAATTTATCTAATCCAAACTACAATAAACCACCATTAAAAATTACATAATCGTGAGTTTTAATTAATGATTTCACTCTCTTACATTTTAAAGTTCTTTAAAATTTTGTATATTATAGAATTAGGCTATAACTATCACATAAGAAACCCATAAATTGAAAAGTGTAAAATTCCACACAGTATTTATATTTTATAAAATATAAAAAATATAAATTAATCTTGTTTTCTTTTCCTGAAATATCTTTAAAATTTTCAAATTTACCTCATCATTTTCACAACACATCCTTATAACCTAGTGAAAAAAATTTAATAACATCGGACGAGAAAAGAAATAGTAAAGAAAAATATTTAAAAAAAAGAAATATACGTATTATTTAATGAATACTTATAAATATATTTCATTTTTTTAATACAAATTTTTCTCAAAATTTAAATTTCCATACCCATGAAATAAAAATCATTACATAAAATTTTCTGTAAAAAAAATAAGAAATATTATAGGAAAAATGTAAAAATATATCAATGAAATAATGTAAAACTCATGGAACTTCTTTCACAAGGTTATAAATTTAACACTTAAAACTAGTATTAATTTATCTTTAAACATAATCACATTATCTAACATTTTTAAATCAAAATATTATTTAAAAATATATTTAAATCAAAGAGAAATGATATATCTATCATAGGAAATCATATCCATATCACTCTTATAATCACTCTTAAAAATGTAATATCCTACTTTGAAATTTCAAATAACTTATTATGATAAAACTAATTGGTTAAATACATCCCTTTACTCAATTCATTAAATAGCTGTATCGGGGTCACCCATTATAAAAAGCTATATCAGGTCCACCCATTATCATGACCTATATCGGACTGACCCATTATTATTAAAAAATTCGAAGAATCCTAACTTAATAATAAAATATTGATATATTAATTTTCATCATCATATTTATAAAAATATTCATCATGAACATTAGAAAAAAATTCCTCATAAAAAATTAACCATTCCATTGAATTCCATTTTTAAAATTGGAAGGAAAAAAATAAAAGGTGGTTTTTTCGAAGAAAAAACATGAATTCTCATAAATTAATCATAATCTAAAATAATGGTTATTATGGTGGTAAAACCATTCAAACAATATATGTTAAAAATGAATATTCCCTTTTAATTTTTATCAAAAGAATCATATAAAATATGTAAAATGATTCCTTTTGAAACAATATGAAAAATAATATAAAATTTGGAACAAAATTTATTTTTTATTTATTTTAATTCCATAAAAATAAATAATTTTTTTAATAATATAAAAATAGAAGAGAATGATTTAGAAAATAAATTTCTAAATCATTTAGGATAAGGGTTTTAATATAAATTTTCCCTTAATAACAGTTTGAATCACTATGTTATTTATCATACCACATAAAACAATATGATAATTTTGAAATTTATTAAGAGCCATTTTCGTGTTTATTGTTCCTTTTATTTTATTTATTACCATGTGATATACCTCTACTACATCAATTATTCTCACATCATATGTTTTGATGATATTCGTCTTATATATCCAAAATGAATTTTGTATGTTGAATACGGTCAAAGAGGTCATTGTTACATGATATAAAAAAATAAAAATCATGAAATATTTATCATTTTTTTACATAAATTATGATTTTTAAACCAACCATTAAATATGGTTTCGAATAATTAACAATTTTACAATCATTGATATGGTAGATTATACATATAATTATGTGGGATTTTAATTTTTCAAAGGGAATGATGGAAATAAGTTAACTATAATTTTATATTTACATAATTATATTTCAATATTAAATAAAATTTAATATATTTAAATACACTTATATATTCAATCCATGTGGTGCAGTGATGAAAACTGAAACACATTGCGTCATAGAGGTGGTAATCCATACGTATACAAGAACAAAATAAGCATTTTTCAATGGATGGGAAGGTAATAAAATATATGATATATGATAATTATTTTATTAAAATTATAAATTGAATATCATTTTAATATATTAAATCCATTTTTTAAACTCTATGAGAGTGGTGGTGATTGAAAAAGAATTACAATGGACGATTAGGCACTAGTCTGATGTGAACCTGAACGATGGTTTCATTCCCCATTTGATAGAATAAGATATGGAAATAGGTTATTCCAGTAGTATAAAAATATTTTGTTATATTAACTATATTGGATTTCTTATTTCCAGAAATTTTAGTAATATTTTGTGGATATAGATGTGGACAGAAAACTAAAACATTCACCTGAAATATATACCTCTTCTCCATAAATGTTTCTTCTATATACAAATTAATACATCTATGATTTTTATTCTAACCAAAATAATACATCAAGAATATGAAGAGGGATTATGTAATATTTTTTGGGAGTGATTTTTTTTTGAGATCTAGTGCTAAATATTTGTGAGGGAGTGGGGAGAGTTGTATCTTTTTATAATTGATGGTAAGTATACCAATGGAATTACATAAAATATTAATATATATATATTTATCATAACCATGTAAAGTGGTATAATGTTACCACAAATTAGAATATAATATTTGACAGGGTCAAGATAAACTCACCCAATAAACTTTAGAGCTATTTTGGAAATATTTTAATCCTTATATTCTAGTTAAACAACATTAAACTCATTTTAACAATAACCGTGAAAAATTAATTTTTTACCATGATAACACAATTATAAGAAAAAACTAAAGATGGAATACTATAAAAGGAATAAATGATTATAATAAATTATTAATCTATCTTATCAGTTTAACTTTCTATTTTTTTGATAAATTTAATTTAATATAAGAACACATATCACATGAAAAACTAATATTTGGAAAATACTTGATTTATGAATAAAAGTCATTTGATTGTGAAATCAAGTGATAAATTTTTTTCTAATGTTTTTTTGGTTAAACAATAAAAAAACTAATTCATTTAAAATTATTTACAATCTCAAACTCAATCGAATCTTTCATCGATTCCATTAATTAGATAGATCACAAAATAGTTTTTAATTTAAATAAAATAAAACATATCTTATCAAATTTCATACTTTGGATAAAAAATTAAAAAATATGATTTATAATTTATTATTTAACATCATAAAAAGAAATTTTCTCAAATACCACTAATTAAATACGATAAAATAATGTGTTTATTTAATTTTAACAATTAACTATTTAGTTTAACCCTTAATAAAACTTTATAAACCTTAACAGTGGAAATTTATATTCTTATTAATCATTATTACAAAAAATTAGTTACAAATTTTATATTTTATTAATATTATTAATATAGAATAAATTTTATAAAATGTAGTTCATGGAAATAAAAGAATTTAATTTAAAATTAAACCCATAGAACATGAAAAAAACAGGTTTTTATGAAAAATGAAGTTTTAGTATAAAATATTTTATACCAACTAAAATGATAAAATATATTTAAATGAAATTTAGTGGATTATTTTTATTCCAAATGAGACAAATTATAATTTTAAACTGGTGAAAAATTTATTGTGGGGTTTTTAAAACATTAAAAGAATGGATAATTTTCAATTCAAATTAGTATTTTTCATCTTTTATTGAAAAACAATTGCTTCATGAAAATTCAAGAACATAACCCTATGATAATTTTTATATGATTAATTCAAAAATGATATCCTTTTTTCAATTAATATTTATAAAATTATTAACAAATAATTGTAACATTTACATACAAAAATAAATAAATATAATTTTTGATGAACATGTATTTCTTAAGAAAATATTGACATTACAAAAAAATGAGAGCTAATTTTTTTAGAATTTATCAAAAAAAATTCATTGATTAGGACCTTAATAAATATTTAATAATTTCATTGAATATATTCATAAATTCTAATTCAACAGTGATGTAATAATAATCACAAAATAATAATATTTCAAGGTTTGTTTAGTTTCAGTGTTGCATGTCATATATGATATTGAACATGTTATATCATTAAAATATTAGAGTACTACACTTAATTTCTCATATGATAGTCTTGAATATCCAACAATTCATTCTATTTATAAGAGAATATTGGGATGTATGAATAATATATATACACAATCATGGTCCAAAGCACACATTTGGGAGAAAAAGAAACATGAATTACCAACACTCCAAGTTTGAAGATAATTATGTTATAAGGAATGGTTGGATAAGGACCGAGCCATGTGTGTAACAGATAAGTGTGGAAAGTAGTTAATATATTATATATCATATATACATCAATAGAAATGGATCATGATTATTGAAATCATCTATCAACATCCAAAGATCATAACAATTCAAATTCAAAAAAATTAGATTATTACACATAATAACCATATCATATTAACATTTAAAAACACATACCTGTTTCAAAATAATAATTTAAGCCATTAATAATAATATATTAAGTATAATGAGTATAATTATGAATCATAATAACTTTTATATTAAAAATATTCCATGATAAAATTATACATTCAAAATTTTCCATTTTAATGTTATTGGAGGTAGAACAATGAAAATCCTTTCATAACATATCCAAAAAAAAGGAGATTATCGATCAAAATTTACGTCTCATTGATATCTGTAACATAAATAATATTAACATATATAAAATAATTATTTTTTATTATTTTAATGGATTATTAAATCCTCTGATATTCTATATTCTAAAAAACAATAATAAGGGATATTACCATTTCTATAGATAATTCCGATCTTCTAAAATTCTAAAACACCACATCCACCTTATCAGAGATTTTGGATACAAAAGGGGTTATATAAAATTCATCTTATTTATTGTAAAAATAATTTTCATAATATAACTACTTACTAGGATGCAAACTAGATGTAACCAAAACATTAAATTTATCATTTAGCAGGGACAAAATAACTTACATTATTTTAGATGTATTTGGAAGTTTATCCACAGTTAATGTTGTGACTAAGTGAATATATTTTTTCAATTGTTCAATATGTGTCTAGTGTGGTGATATTGATTCTTGGTAATGCTTTTAGTATTGATATGGACTCATGATAAGGCATTGTACATCATGGCTGATATAGATTCCATATAATTCTATAAGATGATTATGGTATTTCCCTGATCCATGGAAAATGAATCAGGAGGATACATATTGAAGTAATTATGTAGAGAAGTACAAGATACATTTATATTCATATATTATATTTATATACTACTATTGAAAACTTATTACATGTGATGAAGATTTTATATTAGTCTACAACATTAATGATGAGATATTGAATTGTTTTGGAAGAAAGATATTTGACTGTGGAAACAAGAAAGTTCCATCTGTATGATCACAAAAGTTCCACAAGGACCATCCAAATGAAGATTAGGGTTATTCTGTGAGTATAGGAACAACCATATTCATTATTCCATGTATAAAACATGGATATTTTGGGATAAATCTATATGTTTCTTTTAGGAATATAGGTATCATCCATGAATGGAGATGTATTTTTAATGTGAATTGCACAAATATTCTATATGTTGATGATAATTCCTGTAATTTCTATAAAGATGATATTATTATATCAATGTTATGTTAACAATTATATAGATTAATGTATGGATCTAACAACACATATGAAAATACACATAGCCAATTCTATAGTGGAGTCGAATTCATAGAATAGGAATATCCATCTACGTCGCCCAATATTCCTATATAATAAAGTTTTCATATCAAACATAAACTTTGTATGTAAATTAATAACTCGTATCAATATTTCGGACAATGTAAGTTAATTATGTAACGTATTCAATGCGTTTTTTATCATAGGTGTACAACATAATGGAATGTTTATGAGTATCCAATAAGAACTACATTGGTGAATTCAAAACACATATGGAATTCACATAGGATATTGAGAATGATGTAAGGGATTGTGTATATATTTAATGGGTGATATTTTAAGAATATAAGGATCTAAAAAATGATGGACAATGTGGTAGTGTCACATGAGGCCTTGCACATGGTGATATTGGATGTGTTTATAGAAGCAATTCATAGAAGAAAAATCATGGTATATCAAATAATTTGTTCAGAAAAACATGGGAAAGCCTACGTTTGATGAATTTTTAAAAATATAAATATTTTCAAAATTGGTGAGAAAAATAATTATTCAAAAATTAAATAAGATAATAAATATTGAGTATCTAGAGAATTTGAACATATATAATGACTCAGATTTGGAATGATATTTTAATGAGAGTTCAAAGTGGATAAATATCATCGATTATTGAATATTAATATTACCTTACATTAAGAATTATTGAGATTCAATAATTTAAATATGATAATAATATTTATAGTTACTATTGATAATAAAGTTTCATTATTATATGAATATAAATATTCATTGAAGTGATGAACAAATTATTTTTTTTGTCGGGAGAATAATTTTAAGAACACTTGATAGAATTTGATATACTTTGAATCATAGTGGGAAAATTAATATCCATATTTGGGGGTCCAAGAACCCATGTAATCAAGGATATAGGGAATACTCTAATATCATTATATCTTGAAGAAAACTCAAGACCAAAATTGTTGTTGTGGTTCTCAGGTTGGTACACGTGTAGGTCTACCGATCCATTTTCTTTTGGAGGGAAGTCAAATTTCAATGTATATAAAATGTGTTCAGAGAGAAGCTGAAAAAATTTATATAATGGATCAATTTTTAATATGTGAAACCATTTCCATTAAGAATATAGAAGCTATTCGTACATTTTTAATTCTATTTTGATATGTAAATTATGAAGGAAAAATAGTGGGATCTATGTTTATAGGGATGCATTGTCATTGGATGTAATCAAATATTGAAGATTGTATAGAATCCATATTGGTTGGGATAGTCATCATGAAAATGTATTGGATTTTTTGCTAAAAAATGTAATATTTTTGATGTTACCATTCATTTATCTAATGCACATGACATGGATCTATGATAATTAATTTAGTTTATCATGAACATTAACAAGTTTAAGAGGTTTAATTTATAATGTGAAGATTTCATAAAAATAAGACTACAGATTCACCCCTCTACTATGTTATCTATCCTACATAGGGAACCTTAGTGGTATCAGAGTAGGTTTCCTCTAAATATCTTGGAAGGATTATGTAACACCCAAGATTTTTATGAGAAATATTTTATTTTTATGTTATAGAAATCATCAAAGGAATCTTTTACTATACACAACACTAGCTTGGCTTGCTTTATACGCAATTGCGACCTTCTCGATAGCTTGTGTTTTACGCAATACCAAGTTTCACTAAACAACAATATGCTATTAAAATATTATTAAAACTAGACATTAGTAATAGTAATACACACTTTTTGAAATTTTATTTTTGAAAATGGACTTCATTTTTGGATTCGGAATATCAAAATTAGCCTGGGGTGAAATTTTGATATTTTTATGAAAACATTCAATTTTTTATGAATAGTGAAAACACTGGGTTACTATTTAAAAACAGAATTTTTATTTAAATAATTATTTACTTTTTTTAAAATTATTTTAATTTAAAATTGATACATAGTACCTATATAAGTTCAATGTAATTTATTGGAGTCATTTTATAATAATTTTAGATATATAAAAATTTTATTGAAGTTTTCACCGTCTTTTACCCACATCCTAGAAGAATTTGAAAATTCAAATAAACCTTAATTTTACCACTTCTGTGAGTGGAATTAAGAAAATCCAAGATACACGATTAATATGAAGGACTAAAATGTGGTTCAATGAGATGAAAATAATTTTTGGTGAATCGTAACTTTTTACTTTTTTTTACCACGGTAAAAAGTAAATAGGGTAATTAACTGTAAAATGATATTATTATTACCCTAACACATGTCCTAATTCTATTGGATAAGTTTAATTCGACAAAAAACAACCTTAGTAAAAAAATATCACCATTTAGGTCCACTTGGATTAGATTAGGACATTTAATATTATTTTATTTAATGAAGAGTTAAAATAGTTAAAATCAGTGTTTAATAACTAAAACATTTTTTATATAGGGTTATACATAAGTTAAATTTACTATAAATATTCATTAGAAAGATAAAACGATTTACTACATAATGGTAGTTTATTTATAGTTTTTATACATTATATAAATTAATTTATTTATGGCACAATGATGATGCAGTAATTATATTATTAATGAAATATTAACATAATTGTTGTTATAAATACTCAAATAAATGTAATTTAAGAATTTTTATGAATTACACTAATTTTATAGATTAATATGACATATTAGTATTTATTTAATTTATGTTTTTGGAACTAATAATTCTGTTATGATTTTCACAAAAATCAATTACCAAATAGTGTCAAAATTGACATAAAATAGTTTTTAAAACAAATATTATATTATTAACTGTTAATATCTTCCAAAAATATATGGTTCGGTCACGATACTTATATCATGATAGGTGTATCATTAATGGACCACTCGGGGGTTTTTTGGATATATATGATATGTTTATTAACTATATAATATAAAAATACAAAGTGACATGGTAAATGTCAATCTAATTAACTAAAAGATAAAACTAAAAGACAAGGTATATATAATGACCTAAACTTGTCTAAAACACATTTGTTAATAGGATTTCGTCCCATCCCCACCTTATATTATAAATAAATCAATTTTGAGCTATTATAAACCGAATATGACTTTATAATAAAATAATAGTTTTAGTTTTTCCAAAGGTGTCCCTCTCCTCTCTTATAAAAGGGCACCTCCTCCCTGTCTTCCTCACATCGCATTGAACCTTCAATCACGGCCAAACCCTACCAATTTCTCTTCTCCACTTCCCTAGAAACATCCTAGATGTCCTAGTCTTCTTTAAAGACCATCATTAGTGCCCTAAGAGGATGTTACGAAGAGGCTCTTCATAGAAGAGGTAATGTCCGTTACCGATTCATTCAACATTATTTCTTCTTATACTTATTATTCTTTTGTTTTTTCATTATTAAGTAATAAAATAAGTATAAATAATATACTGATATGTTATTATACCTATGAAACAACCATTTTTCACCATCTATCAATCCTATAGAAAATGAAATCACCGCGCGTGCGTACGTACGAAATACCGTCTCCACACCGTGGTGTAATCTACTTTCCACCACCACCTTCCATGGATGTGTATAATGGTGTAGTGAATAACTATATATTATTAATGTAAATTGAAATTTATTCTGAAATAGTATACATAAACTTCAATTCAATTCCATGATCATGGGAACACTACTACAAAAACGGGCAATAACAGCACTAAAATCGGGCTTTAACAGCGCTAGAAAAGCCTCGTAAAGCTCAGCGCTGATAGGGGGGGTCCTTTAACAGCGCTTTTTTAGTGCTGTTAAATGTCACCTTTAACAGCGCTAAAAAAGCGCTGTTAAATGTCAACTTTAATGGCGCTAAATAAGTGCTGTTAAAGGATACCTTTAACAGCGCTAAAAAGCGATGTTAAAGGATACCTTTAACAACACTAAAAAGCGCTGTTATATGTTTCCTTTAACAGTGCTTTTTTAGCGCTGTTAAATATCTCCTTTAACAGTGCTTTTTTAGCACTGTTAAATGTCGCCTTTAACAGTGCTAAAAAAACGCTGTTAAATCCCTGCCAGCTGCTAATAAAAAACTTGCACCAGTACAGCCAGCCGAGCAGACCTGCACAAAAACCAGTAAATCAACCACAGACCTGCACAAAAACCAGTATATCAACCACATGCATGTCATCAACTGATCACTACCCAACCAAACAGTGTTCTTACCATGAGTTAGATACCGTCTACCCAGAAACAAAAACTACCTCATTACATAGTATCATAAAATATTCCTACACAACTCAGAAGATAAATACTAGAACATTCCACTATGCATTGTTTCTCCTTGGATTACAACTTGGTTTTGACAAATCGTGCAGAGCCCGTGCTCCTTGAATACTTCTGCAATACATAAAGAGGATATCCCAACTCTCCCAACCATCACCCTTAGTAATTATGTATATTAATACAAAAGGTAACATATCATAAAATGGGGGACTGTAATGAGAAATCAAGATTAACATTCTATATATAGGATCGATGTTTGGTAGGATTGGTTGCGTTGATACATGACTCTACCTTGACCTCAAAAATAGATATATGATCTCACTCCAGGACTTTCAGAGAGACTCCAACTATGTCTAGGACATCCTGCTGAAGCGATCGTACTACCGTAAGTCGGAAAAGATACCAAAACCATCCTAGGAAGGATCATGGGAGCCAACCCTAATGAAATATGTCCTTGATATAGTGTTCAAAGAGATCAATCGTGGTACATAAAATTATGTGTCATTTAAAGGGTCACATGCCTTGTCCCTTTACCCTGGGTAACTCCAATGTTCAGCTGCCTGTGTGAATATACATGTCATATAAATAGGAAATTACATGGCATGTTAAAAAACATATACGTGTTACCCTTTGATCTTGTGTCCTCTTATGCACCCTTGACCTATGATAGTACATGACGTCGATCCCGTGTGATTCTTCCTGTGTATCTGTACAAGGGATAAACTGCGTAGCTAGCTCATTAAATACGTGTAGTGGGATATATTCTATTTAGGAAATCCATGTAATCCAACCCATGTTTGTGTATCTCAAAAATTCATTCCATGTCCTGGGGGAGGGTCTACACTACATGTGAGGTGGATATCTCAGTTGTTGATTTCACTTAAAAATAAGTCCATTTTGAACAAAACAGAGGCACTTTGAGTGGTGTCGACCACACCGGGCCTCGGATTGAGTCGGGGTTGACTCATACACATCAAATTTGACCCATGGATTATTGTCCTTAAGTTTCAATAGAATCAGAATGCGTTTGGTCAGTTTCCCGTATGTCAGTTATTGATTTCTCACTTAAAATTAAGTCCATTTTTAACAAAAAAAGAGGTACTTTCAGTGGTGTCGGCCACACTGAGCCTCGGATTGAGGCGGAGTTGACTTTTACATGTCACATTTGACCCATGTATCGTTGTTCTAAAGTTTCAACAGAATCCGAATGTGTTTGGTTGGTTTGTCGTATTTTAGTTGTTGATTTCACTTAAAATTAAGTCCATTTTTAACAAAAAAAGAGGCACTTTGAGTGGTGTCGGCCACACCAGGCCTCAGATTGAGGCAGGGTTGACTCGTACATGTCACATATGACTCATGGATCGTTGTCCTTAAGTTTCAATAGAAACCGAATGTGTTTGGTCGGTTTGGTGTATGTATGTAAAATATTGTCCATTTTAAACAAAATACATACACTTGAAGTGATACCGGCCACACCGGGTCTCGGATTGAAGCAGGGTTGACTCGTACACGTCACATATGACCCATGGATCATTGTACTAATGTGTTAACACAATCCTAAGGCGTTTGGTCGGTTTCCCGTATGTCAGTTGTTGATTTCACTTAAAAATAAATCCATTTTAAACAAAATAGAGGCACTTTGAGTGGTGTCGGCCAAACCGGGCCTCATATTGAGTCGTGGTTGACTCTTACACGTCAAATTTGACCCATGGATCATTTTCCTTAAGTTTAAACAGAATCCAAATGCGTTTGGTCAGTTTGCCGCATGTCAGTTGTTGATTTCACTTAAAAATAAGTCCATTTTGAACAAAAGAGAGGCACTGTGAGTGGTGTCGGCCACACCGGGCCTCGGATTGATGCGGTGTTGAATCGTACATGTCACACATGAGTCATTGATCATTGTGAAAAAGTATCAACGCAATTAGAAGCCGTTAGATCGGTTTGGCGTATGTACGTAAAATATTGTCCATTTTAAACTAAATACATACACATGGAGTGATACTGGTCACACCGCGCCTCTGATTGAGGCGGGGTTGACCCGTACACGTCACATTTGACCCATGTATCATTTTCCTTAGGTTTCAATAGAATCCCAATGCGTTTGGTTGGTTTGCCGTATGTCAGTTGTTGATTTCACTTAAAATTAAGTCCATTTTTAACAAAACAGTGACTGTGAGTGGTGTCGGCCACACCGGACCTCGGATTGATGTGGTGTTGAATCTTACACGTCACACATGAGTCATTGATCGTTGTGAAAAAGTATCAACGCAATCAGAAGCCGTTAGATCGGTTTGGCGTATCTACGTAAAATATTGTCCATTTTAAACTAAATACATACACTTGGAGTGATACCGGTCACACCGCGCCTCTGATTAAGGCGGGGTTGACTTGTACACGTCACATTTGACCCATTGATCTTTGTCCTTATGTTTCAATAGAATCCCAATGCGTTTGGTCGGTTTGCCGTATGTCAGTTGTTGATTTCACTTAAAATTAAGTCTATTTCTAACAAAACAGTGACACTGTGAGTGGTGTCGGCCACACCGGGCCTCAGATTGATGCAGGGTTGACTCATACACATCACACATGAGTCATGTATTGTTGTACAAAAGTATCTACACAATCAGAAGCTTTTAGATTGGTTTGGCGTATGTACGTAAAATATTGTCCATTTTACACAAAATACATACACTTGGAGTGATACCGGTCACACCGCGTCTCGGATTGAGGTCGGGTTGAGTCGTACACGTCACATATAACCCATGAATCGTTGTCCTAAAGTGTCAACACAATCCGAAGGCGTTTGTTCGGTTTCCCGTATGTCAGTTGTTGATTTCTCACTTAAAAATAAGTCCATTTTGAACAAAACAGAGGCACTTGGAGTTGTGTCAGCCACAACAAGCCTCAGATTGAGGCGGGGTTGACTCGTACACGTCACATATGAATGTGAGTATGCATAAACGATAGTTGACCTTCTTAGACAAGAGTTTCTGGAAGAGTATAAAAGACATGAAGCAATGAAGATCATTAGAGTGTTGGAGCAAATGTGGTTGCTACAAAAAATGTGAAAATCGGCTTGTGCAAAGCGACCTAAGTTACAACTTGCAGGTATTGTACTCTATTTTTTTCTGGAAGGTTTCAGTTTAAATTAATTTTGGAATGATCATTGATAGACATTTTCTTTTAGGTTTTTTTTGACAGTCGAGGGGAAAGGGTGGGGTCTGCAGACATTGGAGGATATGTCGAAGGGTGATTTTGTGTGTGAATATGTTGGAGAAATGTTAACTCCCGCAGTTCTAAAAAGAGTCACTATTTAAAAGAAAGTCACAAGTTTAGATACATCTCAAGATAGTCAGTTTAAAGACATTTTGACGGACACTACTAAAGACATGATCAGATATGCACACATCCCCCACTTTTAGATCGTTGTCTACTACAATGATCTTCAAAACAAGATATGCATTAGAACGCTCACCCTCAATGCGTCCAGTGTGACGAGATTTCGGAAGACCAATGCTTTCCACATCAGATAGGTATTCGGTACAGAATTCAATGGCTTCCTCAACAATATATCGCTCCACAATACAACCCTCTGGCCGACTTCGATTTTCGATATACCCTTTCAAAATCTTCATATACCGTTCAACGAGGTACATCCATCTATAGTGCACAGGACCACAAAGTCGAACCTCTCTCACCAAATGAACCATCAAATTAACCATCATATCAAAGAATGTTGGCGGGAAGAACATTTCTAATTCACATAATATGATGACAATTTCTTTTTCCATAGCTGGCAATTTCGCCGGGTCTAAAACTTTGCTGCATATAGCTTTGAAGAAGAAACAAAGTTTGCTTAACGTATGACGAACATTCTTGGGCAAAATGCAACGTAAAGCTATAGGAATTAAATCTTACATCAAAACATGGCAGTCATGTGATTTCAAACCTTTTAACATCAAATCATTCATTGATACAATGTTTTTGATATTTGATGAATATCCCTCTGGAACCTTTACATCATTGAAAAGTTGCAAAACTGATATCTCTCATCCCTAGAAAGAGTGTACACAGCTGGAGGAAGAAATGTTCGATTTTCACCCTTCACGGGAGACAACTCTTCTATTATTCCCATGTCAACCATGTCCAACCTTGCCTTAATTCCATCTTTTGTTTTTCCAGGAGCATTTAGCAACGTTCCTATAACACTGTCACATAAATTTTTTTCCACATGCATCACATCAAGAAAATGTCTGACGTACAGACATTTCCAGTATCGTAATTCAAAAAAAATTGATCTCTTTTTCCAACATATTTTCATAAGGTTTTTTGAAAATGGTTTACCAAAAACAGTGTTCACGTCTTTTACTTTCTCAAACAGCTGATCACCTGTTATTGGAGATGGTGTTTTGCGTTGTTCTGAACTTCCATTGAATGATGTCGTCCAAGATCGGTACTTATGTCGATGGGGTAGAAATCTACGATGTTCTAGAAACACAAATTTGGATGAATGATTCAACCTAATTGATTCTGTATCTTCTTCGCACACAGGACACCCTTGACTTCCTTTAATGCTATAGCTTGACAAATTTCCATAAGCAGGGAAATCATTTATCGTCCCATACAACAACGCTCTCAACGTGAAGTATTCTTTTTCATAAGCATCATACAACATAACACCTGAATCCCACAGTAACTTCAAATCATCGATCAAGGGAGGAAAATATACATCAATATCGTTACCTGGTTGTTTTGGTCCTGATATAAGCAAAGATAACATAATGAATTTCCGTTTCATGCATAACCAGGGTGGCAAGTTATAATTTACCAACATAACAGGCCAAGTACTATGAGTGCTGGTTTGAAAACCAAAAGGATTCACTCCATCGGTAGATAACGCAAGACACAGGTTTCTCGACTCATTTCCAAATTCAGGATACTCATGATCAATTCTCTTCCATTGAGGAGAGTCGGCCGGGGTGACGTAATTTTCCATCTTTATTTCTTTTATTTGCATGCCACGACAATTTTCTTGTAGATTCTTCACTTCCATATAGACGCCTAAACCTTGTAATGATTGTAAAGTACCATACAAATTTCGTAGGACTGCGTTCATCTTTCTTGTATCGAGAAGCACCACACTTAGGGCATTCTGTAAGTGATTTGTTCTCCTTGCGAAACAATATACAGTCTTTCGGGCAGGCATGTATTCTTTCAGAAATCATACCCATCTAGTGTAGCATTTGTTTAGCTTAATATGTCCGTCTTGGGAGCTCATTATCTTCTGGAAGCATGTCATTCAAAAGAGCAAGTTGTTCCGTGAAACTGACATCACTCCATCCATTACATGCTTTCAATTTATACAACTTCAGTATAGCTGACAATGCAGTATATTTAGTGCAACCAGCATACAATGGTGTCTTTGCACAACTCTTTAACTTCTCAAACAATTTTGGGCAATCACAGAGTTCATGTTCAACTGTCCTTGTCATTTCCTCAATACGATCTTCATCATCATTGATATCTGTAATCACATCCTCTATACGGTCTTCTTCATTATCCATATTTGTAATCATATCTGATGATCCATAAAATGCAGTTTTATTCCAGCCAATAGCTACATTCGCTTTTTCCCCGTGTTTATTCCAACATTTATAACTCCTATCTATTCCGTGACATATCAAATGTTCTTCCAACTCCTCTGTAGTAATTAGTCTAGAATAACAACAACGTAAACACGGACAAAGGAGTTGAGAAGGATCCTTTGCATGATACTGTGCAAACTTGATGAACTCTTTCACTCTGTTCTCATACTCTATTGTCAAACGATTAGCATCCATCCAATCTTTAATCATCGCCATTAATTCTGAATAAACAACATGGAACATCATGTCCATTAATTAAAAATGAACAATAACGATTGGCGTGTCCATTAATTCCATGTAAACCATAAGGAGCATATTGTTCATTAATTTTGAATAAGAAATATGGAACGTCATGTCCATTAATTCCAAATAAATAATAAGGAATTTCATGTCAATTAATTCTGAATAAGAAATACAGAATGCCCCCTTAAGAAACATGGCCTTACCATTCAACTTTTATTTAATTCATTTATAAGTGATCAAGTAGTCCATGGGTATGTCCATTACACATAAATATCATTAATTCCCTTTAATAAACCCATGGGCATGGGATATATCAACACATGTCAAAGGTGGTTCAATTTCAAGCCAAAGATTAATAGGGTTCATGGGCCTATAAGAAACACACCCTAAGGGGGTGATTCGAGTAAGGTATACAACCTCCAAAGAATAAGTTTGGTGCACAATGACTAACCAATTTAAGACATGATAATCTACTAAATTAATTTTACATTTTATAGTCAACATGCAGAAGGTTCACCACACGACACAATAGCGCATCATATAAACTAGGGGTGTCCATGGGTCGGGTCGGGTCGGGTTGGAGGTGTTTCAAGGCCCGACCCGAACAAAAAAGTTCGGGTTGGGTCGGGTCGGGTCACAAGCTTCCGGAGCAACCAACCTGACCCAACCCGACCCAGTGGGGTCAGGTTACCTGTCGCATTCCCGAAGGACCCAACCCAACCCAACCCATCGAGTGTCGGGTCAATTTTGGTCAGGTTATATGTGTAAACCCGACCCAACCTGACCCAAACCAATCCAACCCATCCCAACCCAATGGACCCGAACCATCCACTCAAACCCAACCCCCCTAGAACTAACCCGATGGACCCCCTACACTGCACCAGCCTGCTGCACAAAAAAACCAGCCCCCCTGCACAAAAATTTCAGCCCCCTCCCCCTGCACCCTCTACCCCCTCCCCCAGGCACACCAGCCCCCCCCCCCCTCATGTACCCTGTACAACACAACACCCCTCTCCCCCTGCCCCATCCCCCCTGCACAGTCTCCCCCCTCCTACACCCCTGCACAAAAAACCCAGACCCCCCCCCCCCCCCCCCGCAGAAAAATTTCAGCCCCCCTGCCCAAAAATTTCAGCCCCCTGCACCCTCTGTCCCCCTCCCCCAGGCACACCAGCCTTCCCCCTCCTGTACCACGTACAACAAAACAACCCTCTCCCCCTACACTCCCTGCCCTCCTCCCCTTGCACTCCCTGCCCCCTCCCCTCCCCCCTCCTGCACCCCCGCACAACACCCCTCCACCCCTGTATGGAACCCTTGCACCCCTACACCAGCCTGAAGCATCCTTGCACCCCCGCACCCTCCCCCCCTGCACACACACACCAGCCTCCCCCTCCCCCTACAAACCAACCAGCATGCCCCCCTCTCCCCCGTTCCTGCACAGCAGACCCCCCCCTGCACCCCTGCACCACCAGCCTCCTTGCACCCCTGCGCCTACTAGCCAACCTCCCCCCTGCACACACACTCCCCTTGCAAACCAGCCTACCCCCTACAAACCAGCCAGCCCCCCCCCCCACCAGCACGGCAGACCCATCCCCCTCCAGCAGCACCACCAACAGGCCTCCCTCCCCCCTCATGCCCCCTACCCACTCCCTCTTGCAAACCATCTTGTCCCCTCTCCCCCTTCCTGCACACACTAAACCAACCCAACCTATCTCTCCCCCCCTGCCTGCACACACCAAACCCAGCCTCCCCCCTACACACGCCAACCCCCTCTCCTCCCTGCCTGCACACACCAAACCTACCCATACCGTACCCCTGCACACAACAGCCCCCCCTCACACCCCCTGCAAACCAGCCCCCCTAATGTGACTCACTATCAACACCAGTAACAGAACCAATTGAAGATAAAGTGGAGTAAATTCATGATGCAGTAGAAATAAACATTACTAACAAAAAGAAAATCAAATAAAAAAAACACACTGCAGTAGAATATTTGAAGAACGAATAAGAGAAAACATATGCAAAAAAATCATCACCAGGAGTAGAGTGGATAACATTGATTCAGTCTGAAAAGAGGGAGGAGGGGAAGCAGAGGCGACAAATAAATGACAACCACATAAAAACCTACACTGAAAAACAATATTTAGGGCATCCACATACCTTGGGTGAAGAAATCGGAAGTCCAAAGAGGTGAGGGAGCCTTCTGCGCTTCCTGGAAGACGTGACCGCCGGAGTAGGGGTGCACGGGAGGAGCCTCCAACCGTTGAAGAGGAGGAGTAGGGTTCAGAAGGGAGGAAGATCCATGGAAGAGGGTCGAGAAGAAGGAGAAGGAGTACGGCGGAGGTCCGGCAAAGGGGAGATCGGGGGGAGGAAGCAGTAGCAAGGGTACAATCCCGCGAGAGCTTAGGGCATGATAAAAAAGAGGGGACTGTCGGCCTCCTTTTAATAAAATCGGAGGCAGGTTTTAACAGCGCTAGAAAACCGCTGATAAATCCCCCCTTTATCAGCGCTTAAATTTTAGCGCTGATAAAGGGTGGCTTTATCAGCGCTTTGAAGTAGCGCTGATATAGATTATCCTTTATCAGCGCTTCTTGATTAGCGCGGATAAAGGTAGCGCTTTTCTTTCCCGTTTTTGTAGTAGTGGAACGATATCATCGCTCGTGCGTACGTACGACCTACCATCTCCACGATGTGATGCGACTCGTTCTACATGATCTTCATTACATAATGATTATATAAATGAATTAAATGAATAAATATGATATATATTACACTAATACCATTCTGGAAATGAGGTATCTATAACCTAAAGAGAAGAATAAGAATTTATTTGAAAAAACACGCAAAAGAACAAAAAGTAATAAACACATGAATAACAAGTAGCAATGAAATATTACTAATAAAAAGCTAAGAATATGACCATATATGATATCATAACAATGAGTATGATTCTGGAATTATTCAATGACATTATTTAATCATTATACAGGAGGTTTGGAAACTTATGAAGAAAATCGGACCTAAGGTATGGGAAAATCTCTCCATCTCAATTTTTATCCGAGATTGTTTATACTTCAGAATTTACTGGGGAATATTTATCATCCAAATCCATGTTTCCTCAATATTTAATATTATTTATATCCTCCTATAATTGTTTAAATCCAATTTAATGATTCTGTGAGTTTTTAGTAAAAGATATGAAAGAAATCTTTTGTCGTTTTTCGTACGAGGTACTTTTTGACTTTTCTGGCCAAAGTATGAGAAGAATGTTTTATTAACTTATACAACATGAATGGGTTTTTAGAAAATTATTTCCATGAAGATCCGTTTACAATTTTTCATGTTTATTTTTAATCAACTTTCTTTAGTTTAAAATTATATGACATTTTAAGAAAGGAAAAATGTTTTTTAAGTAGAAAGGATATTTTCTTCAAGAATGGAGTTCAAGTGTTTTATCAAAATTATATTCCATATAAGATAAAATAGGTTTATGTTTCTATCCCTATTTTTACATTGATTTGATTATGTTATTATGGAAGTATTTTTGTGAAGTCATTTTATCTTATATGGATTATTTTATGTTGGCATGATGTTTAAGAATCCCATTTTTATAACATGTGTTATGTTATGATGTATGATTTATGATTTTTTGGAACACATAAGAATGGTTTCATTATGATATGGGTGGAACCTATATCTACCTACACTGCATTGGTTAAAGATTTATATCTCATGTGATAGGCACGGCTGGAATGACGGGTTAAACCGGCTCAGTGATACTACACTGAAATGAGGAGTGAACTTGGTTTAGAAATGGACTTTGTTCGTTAAGATAGTCTTGGAAATGAGTCTTGACTAATAAGAAATGATTCTCTATTATTATGTGTATATGCCACAATGTTTCATGTTTTACATTATGATTATTGGGATTACATTTCACTACTATTATTTATCCCATGATTATGAAATTATGATCTCTTTTGCAGGTTAATATAGCCATAGTGTTATGTTCTTATGAATATGATGTGACTAATATTTATTTTGTTTAACCTTAATGAGAATATGAGCTCACCCTTTTGTATGTTTTCTTTCCCCAGGTCAGGAAAAGGTTATTAAGTAGGATATTCCAAAAGGGACTCTAGTTATAATGAAATAAATGGGAGACAATGTAGATGCTTTATGAACCAGCTATTTAAGTTTATCAGTTTCTAATGACACTATACCTATAAGGTCCTTTCATTGATTTGTTATAATTTATAGTAAGTCTACTTATATTTTGAATTATTAACAATGTATGTAAAGAATGGGTCGTTATAGTCGGTATCAGAGAAAAGGTGTAGTCAACATTTGTAATCTAGGATTTGAAAGCCTTAGTAAGAACCCTAAGGATATATCTGAGCATAGAAAAAAATATTATTATTCTAGAAATGGCCATTAATAATCTAAGATAAGACATTAAGTGTAAAATTTTATTCTTTATTATATTGTTTTCCTATTATAATTATTATTTCTCACACTATTCTTCTTGGTTTTAGTCAATGGCTGGAACCCGAAGGAAATGTGTTAATGCGGAATGCAACGGGAAATGCAATTATTGTCTCCCTAAGAAACCAAACATTATGAGAGATTTAATGTAAAGTTTTGTAGCCATGCTCACACAATTTTATCAAGCTATGAATCATGCAGGACTTCCAAATGAGAAAAGGATGGAGAAACATTCTGTTTAATCCTTCATGAGGCAGCGTCCAACCTCATTCAGCGGGTCTACTGATCCATTAGTTGCTGAGTAATGGATCAGTACTACTGAAAAGATATTTTTATTTTTTCAATGTTCTGAACATGATAAATTCATGTTAGCAGTATATCGTTTGGAAGGTAAAGCTGATCAATGGTGGAATCTTATCAAGAATATGAGGCCAAGAGATGAAATTGAGTCCATGGAAGGGGATGAGTTCAAGAACATATTTTTCAATAAGTACTTCCCTCATATTCATCGAACAAAGAAGGAGAAGGAGTTTCTTGAACTGAAGAAAAATGATGGTGAATTTTTTGGTAATTACAAAAAATGTTTACAAGACTTACATGGTACGCTTCTGGTATTATTATCCAACATGAGAGTAAGATTGATCAATTCTTTAGTAGCTTAAAACCAAGTCTTCGAAGGGCATTATCCATAAGGGACTTCAATACCTACGAGGAAATCATTCGATGTGATCTCAAAGTTGAGATGAAGATTATAGTAACCAATTATTCATATGGGTTTGAAGATAAGAGGAAAATGGAATTCAAAGGAAAATCTAAAGACCATGCGAAAAATAATTTGAGTTTTCACTTATGCTCAAAGTGTAGATAGAAACTTGGAGGTATTTGTCTTAAAGGGACAAGTAAATGTTTCAAATGTGGAAATGAAAGTTATTGGGCTTTTGAATGCCACAATGACGGGAAGAATATGTCTTGGGATGCGAACAAAGAAAAGGCCACACATAGTGCACCTCTTACACTTCAATGTTAAAAGTGCAAAGAAATGGGGAATTATGATAATCAATTCCCTAATACAAGGGTTGATGATGATGATCGACGTCAACAAACTCTTAAGGCTAAAGACAAAGTAATGTCACATGACATTTCTATCAACTATGTGGAGTATGATAACAAAGTGGTGAAAGGTAAACATACGATCTACTCTAATGTATAAAATGTTTAATTTGATTCTGGATCCACCCACTCTTTTATTTATGAAGAATTTTCAAAGGGTATCACCATATTATCTAAACAATTAGATGTTGAGTTAGCTGTGACAACTCCTAATGGAATAACAGTCGCATCAAAAGTATATAATTCTTCTCTGATTGAATTTTGTGGGAAAGTTCTTCCTGAAAATATTGTGATCCTTCCTATAGTGGAATTTTATGTGATTCATGGCATGGATTGGCTTTCTTTATAAGTAGATCATATCAATTTCCAATGAAGAAAATTCACATTTCATATTCCAGATCAATCTATGATCATCTATCAATTCAAGGATGAACATAACCTTCTAGTGGAAATTTCATCCATCTTATGGGTCTTGATTCCACTAAATGAATGTTATTTATCTAAAATGGTTGGTTAGAAACTCACTATTAAGAATATTTCCATTGTATGGGAGTTTGATGTCATCTTTCCGGATGAATTTACTAGTCTTCCACCAAATTGTGAAGTTAATTTTTTAATAGAACTTCTACCGGGTGCTTTACCTATTTCAAAGACACCTTATAGAATGGCCCTAATTGAGTTGCAGGAATTGAAGAAGAAACTCCAAGAGAATCACGATAAAGGATTCATACGCCCTTGTGCGTCACCTTGGGGAGCACTTGTTCTGTTAGTTAAGAAGAAATATGGATCAAGGAGACACTGCATTGATTATCGAGAACCTAACAAGATCATGATCAAGAACAAATATCCTCTCTCGTGCATTGATGACTTATTTGACCAACGATGTGTAGCTCAATACTTTTCCAAGATTGATCTTCATTCAGTGTATCATCAATTAAGGGTCAAAAGGGAGGATATACCAAAGACAACATTCCATACAAGGTATGGACACTATGAATTTATAGCGATGCAATTTGGTCTTACTAATGCCCCTTCTTTCTTCATAGATCTGATGAATGGAGTCTTTAGAGACTCTCTTGATCAGTTTTTGGTAGTCATTATAGACGATATTCTTTTCTATTCAAAGAGAATGTAAGAGCATGAAGATCACTTGAGAATTGTATTCAAGAACCTGACAAAGGAGATGCTTTATGCCAAATTTTCCATGTGTGATTTTTTGGTTCAAAAAGTTTCATTTTTTGGTTACGGAATCTCAAAAGAGGGGATATATATGGATCCAGCAAAAACAAAAGTTATCGAAAGATGGTCGAGACCAACAACAGTAACTGAGATCTGAAGTTCTCTTGTTTTGGCTAGATATTACTGACGTTTTGTGAAAGGTTTTTCAAGATTATCTAATCTACTCATCAGGTTGACCCGAAAAGGAGTTAAGTTCATGTGGATAGAGGAATGTGAATAGAATTTCAAGGAGTTGAAAAGAAGTTTATCCAGTGCACCTGTACTCACACTGCCTTGTAGTGGAGAAAGGTTTGTGATCTATAGTGATGCATCCAAAAAGGAATTGGGATGTGTTCTCATTCAAAATGATATAGTGATGGCTTATGCCTCACGACAGTTGAAAATCCATGAGAAAAATTACCCAACTCATGATTTGGAGTTAGCTGTGGTAATCTTTGCATTGAAGATTTGGAGGCAATATCTTTATGGAGAAAGGTCTGATATTTATACTAATCATAAAAGTTTAAAGTATAATTTCACACAAAAGGAGATGAATATGTTCCAAAGAAGACGGTGGGAGCTGATTTAGGATTACGAATTATCAATTCATTACCACCATGGGAACACAAACAAGGTGGAAGATTCATTAATTCGACAAGACCATTCTAGCTTATCCATGATTAGGATCACAAAAGATTAAATATTTATGGATTTAAAAACGATGGATCCTGGAATTATAATGGAAGGGGAAAATCGTATCTTTATCAAATGAATGTCCAACCATCTAAACATGTGAATATTAAAGTGGCACAAAAAGAATATGTAGAGTTACAAAATAAGGTTAGAAATGTTCCTGAATTCAACCTTGATTGGGATGGGATAATAAGGTTCATGAATCAGGTTTGTGTTCCTCCCATCCCTGAATTAAAGAAGGAGCTGCTGGATGAGGCATATAGTTCTTCATTCTCTATTCATCCTAGAAGAACGAATATGTACAAGGACCTGAAAGAGTACTTCTGGTGGGATGGAATGAAAAGAGATGTTACTGAATATGTCTCTCGATGCTTGGTTTGTCAGAAAGTTAATGCTGATAGACAGAAGTCTAAGGGGATGTTACAACCATTACCCATACCTAAATGGAAATGGGAAAACATCACTATGGACTTTGTCACTGGACTTACTAAAAAATCCAAAGGCAATAATGCTATCCAGGTCATAGTTGATCGTCTTACAATGTCGGCACACTTCATTGCTATTAGAGAGGATTTCTTTCGGGATCATCTTACTAGGATATATGTAAAAGAAGTGGTAAGATTGCATGGAGTACCACTTTTCATTATATCTGATCGGGATCCGAGGTTTACCTCAATGTTTTGGTAAAGTCTTCAGCATACTCTGGATACAGAGTTGAGTTTCAGCACTGCTTATCATCATCAGACAGACAGTCAGTTTTAGAGGACAATTCAAACACTATAAGATATGTTGAGAGATTGCTCTATGGATTTAAAAGGTGGTTGGGATAAACACATACCTTTGGTGGAATTTTCTTATAATAGCAGCTTTCACTCTATTATTCTGAAGGCTCTTTATGAAGCTTTCTATGGAAAGAAATGCAGACCTCCAACTTGCTGGGATGAAGTTGGGGAAAGAAAGCTATTAAGACCTGATATCGTTGATGAGATGGAAGAAAAGGTCCAATCTATTCAACAACACATAAGAGCAGCTCAGAGTCGACAAAAAAGTTATGACGACAACCGACGAAAATCCCTAGAGTTTGAAGCGGGTGATAAAGTGTTCTTACGAATATCTTCTTGGAAGAGAGTAATGTGATTTGGAAGTAAGGGAAGGCTGAGCTCTAGGTATATCAGTCCTTTTGAAATACTGGATCATCTTGGAAAGGTAGCTTACCGATTGGCGCTTCCACCGAATCTCTCTCAAGTCCATGATGTATTCCATGTATCTCTCCTGAGAAAGTAAATACCCGATATTTCACATGTACTCAGCTCAGAAGTTGTACAACTGGGGCAAGAACTTTTTTATGAAGAACAACTGATAGAGATTCTGGATCATAGCGAAAAAGTCCTACAGAACAAGACCACTTGCTTGGTGAATGTTCTATAGAGGAACCACCAATTTGAATAAGCTACATGGGAGCTTGAGGATATGATGAGGGAGAGGTATCCTCATCTGTTTGTTAAAAAGTGACAAATTTCGAGGGCGAAATTTATTTTAAGGGGGGTAGAATGAAACACCCGAGATTTTTATGAGAAATATTTTGTTTTTATGTTATATAAATCATCAAAGGAATCTTTCACTACACACAACACTAGCTTGTCTTGCTTTACACGCAATCACGACCTTCCTCGATAGCTTGCGTTGTTCGTAATACCGAGTTTCACTAAACAACGATATGCTATTAAAATATTATTAAAACTAGCCCTTATGAATAGTAATAACCACTTTTCAAAATTTCATTTTTCAAAATGGACATCATTTTCAGATTCGGAATATTGAAACTAGCCTAGGGTGAAATTTTGATATTTTTCTGAAAACATTCAATTTTTTATTAATACTGAAAACACTGGGTTACTATTTAAAAACCGACATTTTATTTAAATAATTATTTATTTTATTTAAATTTATTTTAGGTCAAAATTGATACATAATATCTCTATATGTTCAATGTAATTCATTGGAGTCATTTTATAATAATTTTAGATATATAAAATTTTTGTTGAACTTTTCACCGTCTTTTACCAACCTCCTAGTAGAATTTTCAAATTCACATAAAACTAAATTTTACCGCTTCTGTGAGTGGAATTTCAAAAATCTAAGAGATATGGTTAATTTCATGAACTAACATATGGTTCAATGAGATGAAAATATCTTTTGGTGAATAGTAATTTTTGACTTTTTTACCACGGTTAAAAGTAAATAGGGTAATTACGGGTAAAAATGATATTATTATTACAATAAAACATGTCTTAATTATATTGTATATGTGTAAATAAACCAAAAACAACCTTAGAAATAAAATATGTCCATTTAGGTCCACTTGGATTAGATTAGGACATTTAATATTATTTTATTTAAAGAAGAGTTATAATAGTTAAAATAAAAGTTTAATAACTAAACCAATTTAATAGAGGGTTATACATAATATAAATTCAACTATACATATTAATTATAAAGATAAATTTATTTTTCTACATAATGGTTTTTTATTTATAATTTTTAGACATTATATAATTTAATTTATTTATGACACAATGATGATGCGGTAATTATTTTATTAATGAAATATTAACATAATTGATGTTATAAATACTAAAATAAATGTAATTTAAGACTTATTACGAATTAAAATAATTTTCTAGGATAATATGACATAATAGTTTTGATTTATTAACTTTTTTAGAACTAATTATGCTTTTATTATTTTCACAAAAATCAATTACCAAATAGTTTCAAAATTGACATAAAATATTTTTTAAAACAAATATGATATTATTAATTGTAATTATATTCCTAAAAATCTATAGTTCAGTGAAGATACTTATATCATGATAGTTGTATCATTAATGGACTACTTGGGGGTTGATTGGATGTATATGGTATATTTATTAACTATATAATATAAAAATACAAAGTGACATGGTAAATGTCAATCTAATAAACTAAGATTTAAAACTAAAAGATATGTTTAATATAATGACCTAAACTTGTCTAAAACCCATTGGTTGAGAGGCTTTAGACACATCCCCACCATGTCTTCGAAATAAATCAATTGGGAGCTATTAATAAGAAAATATGACTTTATAATAAAATAATAGTTTTAGTTTTTTCAAAGGTGCCCCTCTCCTCCCTTATAAAATGGCACCTCCTCCCTCTCTTCCTCACACCACATTGAGCCTTATATATCGGCCAAACCCTGCCAATTTATCTTCTCCACTTCCCTAGAAACATCCTAGAGGGCCTGTTCTTCTTCAATGACCATCTTTAGTTCCCTAAGAGGAGGTTAAGAATAGGCGCTTCAAAGAAGAGGTAATGTCCGTTACCGATTCTTTCAACTTTATTTCTTCTTCTAATTCTTCTTATTTAGTTGTTTAATTATTAACTAATAACATCAGTATCACTAATATAATTATATGTTATTATATGTATGAAACAACCCTTTTTCACCATCTATCCATCCTATGGAAAATGAAATCACTGCGCGTGCATACGTATGGAATACCGTCTCCACGCCGTGGTGTAATATATTTTCCACCACCACCATACTTGGATGGGTATAATTGTGTAGAGAATAACTATATATAATTATTTTAAAGTGATATTGTTTCTTAAATTGTATACATACACTTCAATACAATTCCACGATCAGGGGAATGATATCATCGCTCGTGCGTACGTATGGCCTACCGTCTCCATGATATGATCTGACTCGTTCTACATGATCTTCATTACATAATGACTATATAAAATAATTGAATGAATAATTATGATATATATTACACTAATACCATTTTTGAAATGATCTATCTATACCCTAAAGAGAAGAATAAATATTTATTCGACAAAACACACATAAGAACAGAAAGTAATAAACACCCAAATAACGAGTAGCAATGAAATACTACAAATAAGAAGCAAGGAATATGAACATATATGATATCATAAAAGTGAGTATGATTCTGTAATAAGTCAATGACATTATTTAAATCATTATACAGGAGTTTCGGACACTTACGAGGCAAATCGGACCTAAGGTATGGGAAAATCTTGCAATCTCAATAATTATCTGAGATTGTTTATACCTCAGAATTTACTGGGGAATATTTATCATTCACATCCATGTTTCCCCAATATGTAATATTATTTATATACTCCTACAATTTTTTAAATCCAATATTGTCCTTCAGTGAGTTTTTAGAAAAAGGTATGAAAGGAATCTTTTGTCGTTTTTCGTATGAGGTACTTTTTGACTTTTCGTCCAAAGTACGAGAAGAATGTTTTTTTAACTTATACGTCATGAATGGATTTTTAGAAATTTATTTCCATGAAGATTCATTTAAAAGTTTTCAAGTTTATTTTTAATCAAATTCTTTTAGTTTAAAATTATATTAAATTTTTAGAATGGAAAAATGTTTTTTTAAGTAGAAAGGATATTTTCCTCAAGAATGGAGTTCAAGTGTTTTATCAAAATTATTTTCCATATAAGATAATATAGGGTTCTGTTTCTATACCTATTTTTTCATTCATTTGATTATGTTATGATGTAATTATTTTTATGAAGTCGTTTTATCTTATATGTATTATGTTATGTTGGTATGATATTTAATAATCCTATTTTTATTACATGGGTTATGTTATGATGTATGATTTATGATTTAGTGGAACACATAAAAATGGATTAATTATGAGATGTTTGGGACCTATATCTACCTCCAATAAATTGGGTAATGATTTATATCTCATGAGATATACATGGCTAGAATGGAAGGTTAAACCGGTTCAGTGAAACAAAGCTGAAATGAGGAGTGAACTCGGTTCAGAAATGGACTTTGTCTGCTAAGATAGTCTTGGAAATGAGTCTTGAATACTAATAAATGATTATCTGGGATTATGTGTGTATTCCAAAAAGTTTCATTTTTTAATTTATGATTATTGGGATTACATTTCACTACTATGATTTATCCCATGATTATGAAATTATGATCTCTTTTGCAGGTTATGATTTTGAAAATGTTAGGTTCTTATGAATATAATGTGAATGATATTTCTTTTGTTTACCCTTACTAAGCATTTTTGCTCAGCCTTTTGTATTTTTTATTTCCCCAGGTCAGGAATAAGGTTATTAAGTAGTATATTCCAAAAGGGACTCTAGATATGATGAAATAAATGAGAGACAATGTAGATTCAATATGAAAAATTTGTTTATGTATCCCAGTTTCTAAAGATACTATACCTATATGGTCCTTTAATGGTTTTGTTATATGTTGAAATTAGTGTACTTCAATTTTGACATATTAACAATGTATTTAAAGTATGGGTCATTATAGATTACATTATATAAATAGAGATATTGAATTTTATTAATAGTTGTGGAGAACCAACATTCTATTATAACGACAATAACAGTTTGTAGAATAAGATTCATCCATTTAACCAATCACTAATTTTATAACTAATTAATTATATTACTATAATATTTCTATTCATTGTTGAAGACTATCCCATTATTCATGTTGAGAAGTTAAATTTAGAGAATTATGGAAAAGAAAAAAATACCCTACGTGTGTCTATATGATAGAAAGTACATACAAAATTATTAGGTGTTCTAACTTCCGCAGAAATTTGGGTAAATTTGAGAAGTAGTTTTGAGGGTAGTATCAAAGTTAAAGATGAAAAATTATAATTTTAAATGATACATTAAAAATTCATATAAATTTTAAATAATGATAAAACATATGATTTATTTACATGGGTAAATGAACTAGTCAGCGATATTCAATTGTTTGGTTACAAACTGAAGTATAAAATTGTTTTAATGAAAGATTATGTGAAACTTCTAGGTTATAATTGATCCCAAACCATTAAAATCATATGATAGGAAAAAATTTAACTTTTACGAACTTAATAATATACTTATAGCCTATAAAATGTGTGTGGATATAACATTATAAAAAATCCAAATATAAAATGGCCTTTGAGGCTATAAAAAAAATTGAATGTAAAAGAGGAAGAATATAATTAATCATATTATTTTGATATTGTGGAAATAGAGAAATTTTCAAAATAAATAATTTTTTAAATAGGGATATCCAATAATATTATATCTAAAAAAATAATTAATAAATTATGATATTTCCTAATTCTGATGGCATTGTTCATATTACAAAAAATTATTCAAAAAAACATGTTGAAGAGTCGGAATTATCCAAAGAAGATGTGAAAGGATAAAATAAGATTAATAATATATATTATAATAATTATTTCATTAAAAAATTTAGAAATTTAATTATAATTAATGAGCAAGAAATCATAATTTGTTCATAAGATGATGAGTTCATCTTGTTTTTTCATATTGAAAAGGATCAAACTCATTTGGTGTGATGATTATATAGAGTAAATGACCAATATATTGTGGGTGGTGAAAGAAAACTTATAATTTGAACATCTATAGATCCAATATCTTATAGATTAAAATAAAAATAATGATAAATAAAACAAAAAACATGTGGCAACTATGAAGGAAGAATTTGTCAATAATGATGTGATATGCATTGATGAGATCAAGTATCACATGACTATAAAAGATGAACAAAAAATGACTTTCATATTTCTCAAGGAAGAACTTGCTCAAAATTATAATGAACTAGATGAGACACAATTCATATATCATATAGTGCAACATGACTTGAGAATGTATAGAAAATAATTCACTATGTTTACATAGTTAAATTGAGAATCATCTTAGACTAGTGAAAAAAAGTGTTCAAATTAAAAAGATAAATCTTCACCTAATTAGTTTTCAAATATAATTTATCTTACTACATTTTTTATTTAAAAACTTAACATTATAGTGCTTAGGAAAAAATGAATAGATAATACACCATATTAATGGAAGGTAAGAGTATACAAATGTTGAAACAACACCTGGGAAATGTAAGACATTGTTCACAATATTTCATCGTTGTGAAATCTTTTGGGAATTTTTTTATCGCTATGGATGATCCAATATTAGATGTTATTGTTGGTTCTATAGAATGTTCTGAAAAAATGTATTTTATATATAGTTAAGTATATATTATCTACAAATGGTGCAAGAATCAAGGGGGAGTTTTCGTAAGAGTATGCGAGGAAAACATATTAGAGGGAAAAAATAATAATTAGATATTCACCACATCATTATACACAAAAAAAGATATCAAATTATGGTATAGGTTTGTATCAGATATTGTTTATAAGGTACGAAGTATGAGGTATACATGGAATGGTTGGGAGGATTTGTTTATTATAGTGTAAAAGTGAGGTGGTTTTAAAATCAAAAATTATATTAAGTCATTTGACGATTATTACAAGATAAAGAATGTCAAGAAAGTTCTCTTAGATGTTTATCCAAATAAATAGAAATTTGATAATCCATTATATTAATTTTAAAAAATATTTTGTAGATAAATTATAGAAATTAGATTCTAATAATTATTAGTAAAATTATAATATATTATCTACAAATACATAATTGATAATTTTGAAGAATGTGATTGAAAAAAATATTCCACAAAAAGAAGATTTTAATTGGAAGAAATAGGATAATCAGTAAAGAGAGAAAAAATATAAATAAGAGTCCAATGAAATATTCCAATGATAATATTGAATGTAAATAATGACTCTGGTTTATAGTAATCTCTCAGCCTAAATGTAGATTTTGAGAGACTTCAAGGTCCCTCCTTATTCCGTATTATTTTATTTATTTGGAATAAATATATAGAAATTTTTTGGTAAATCACGAGTGATATACAAATAGTAAGATAATGAAAATGATATTTTCAATGATTACTACTGAAAATAATTATTCATGATGAATGAAATGTGTTCATCCCCTTAGGGGGTGAAAAACATAATATAAAGATACAATTTTTATATTTCCTGTAATCCAATAATTTCAAGATAGTGTTGAAAACAATAATGTTTAGATATAAGAAGCACACTTATAAGAATTAGTTATAATATTATTAAATACACATATTAATGAGAATATTGGTTATTAAAAAATGATAAAAAGGATGGGTTACATGACTTGTATATTAAATATTTCTATGGTTTTGTTGATATGTGTGAAGGTTACATGTTTCTTTTAAAAAAATATTTTTCATACAACCCCAATTTGAGGAATGAGAATATTTTGTGCATTATATTACATAAATGGTTGTTTATGGATATAATATATTTACATAGTTGTATCTCCCTTATTTTCTACATCAAATTATCCCACAATGTGTTAGATAATTCCTACTAAAGTCTCTTAAAGATATCTATGTTGTATCGTCCATCAAAAAGAGAAAAAGGGGAAGAGAATTATTATTTCCTTAAAATGAATAAGAAGATATAATAAGATACTTATATTTACCATTTAAATTGTTTTTCAATAATGGTGAGATGAAATAATACATCAAAAAATACATAATATCATTGATGTATTATATAATTACCAATCATTCATGTGGGAGTTGTTCCCATGTAGTATTTTAAATTTTTAAAAGGTCCAATATTTAATAATTAGTGTGGAAGATGTTTGATGATTCCCATATGATTTATATCGACTCATGATACGGAATTGAATATCATTCTTTAAATAGAATCCATATAAGTTCATATAATTAATGTGTCAGTGTCATGATCTTTGGAAAAATGAATCCAACAGCTAAAACATAAACAATGTAATTAGGGAAGTCCAATAAACAGTGGGATTCATATTTTACAATTGTTGGATTATTTATAAATACTTATGAAATCAGTTGAAGAGTTTATATTGGTATACTAATGATGAGGAGACTGTTAAACGGAATTGGGTAAATGACATTCGACCATAAAAACATAGAATGCCAGTAAGTCTGAGTACACATAAAGAACACATTAATTTTTTTTGAAGTAAAAGTTCTTTCATGAGAATTAGTTCAATATATATCCATTATTCCATGTTAATATCATTTTTATTCTACGATAATACTGTATTTTTCTTCCTTGAATACAAGGATCGATTGTGATAATGATAGAACTTCCTTGAGAACTGCATGAACATTCCATAAGTTGACAAGAAGGCCTAGGATTTAGCTAAACATTTGATAAGTTTATTTTCATGAAATCTATCATTTTTTAGATTACAAAACTAGACTTCCAAAAATAATTTAGATCCATATATCTAATTCTACAACATAGGTTAATTTCATGCAATATAAAATCCAGATACAAAGGAAAAATTAGTGATATATTAAAATCTATGTATCTGAATTCCATTATGTATGAAAATTATATAATCACATAGGATTTTGGTCCATTATAAGATAATTTTGAAATTTATCCAATTGGTTCTTTATATATGAAATAAAAACATTATTGAAATACTATTGTATAGATGATGTGAGTCACATAAGAGAATTCATGCGACACTCAGAATTTGAGCATGTATTTTAGAATGACATTATGGACTATATCATGACATACTGGGTAATATTATAAAAATTTTAAATTATTAAAAACAATGAGGTCCATGTTTTAGAGGTGAGTGAGTCCTTGAACATGAATATCTAATACCATTCTATAAAAGTGATATTTAAGATAAAGAAACAGAGTTCAATAAAATAATGTGCGGAAAATGGAATATGAGAGTCTAAGACCTATGGAAAATTAAAATAAGAAATATGTGGGGAATTGATGAAGATTTTGATTATTCAAAAATACCATATTAGAATAAATACTACGTCTTCAAGGTATTTGAATGGAGATAATGACTTTTAGTTTGAATGTTATTTTAATGAGAGTTCAAAATTAGGGAATATCCTCTAATTTCAAATGTGAAGAATACAAGTGGTAAAGGAATATAGATATTCCATAATAAAAATTTAGTAATAACATCTATGTTTATTAATAAGAATTATTATTCATTAATTTATGAAAATAAATATGTATAATGGTGACAAATTAAATATGGTAGAGTCTTGAGAATATTCTTGAGATATTTTTAGAGAATTAGATACACCTAGTATTGTGGTGACTAGAAGAGGAGATAAAATTGGTTATACAAGAAGTAGTGTATATGGGTCACTGAGGAAGATTTATATCTCTTGAGATCTAGAGGAAATCTATAGGAAAATAGCGATGTTGATGTTTTTATGGGGGTAGATGTGTAGGCCTGCTTTTATATTAGATTATAGAAGAAGATCATATTTAAATGTGGTGAAGAATTGACAAAGGAGATGAAGAATATTTTCATTTATATTTCATCATTGATGGTGTGAATACTCTTCCAATCTATTATTTAAGTCATGGGGACATAGCAGGTTCTATATTGGTAGGAAAGTTTATATGTAAACCTAGTGGATTCAATATTGATTAGTCAAGACAATAATTGGTTGTAAACAATTATTGAACATATCCATGAATCCATGTTTGGTGGATTAATGATAGTAAATAGATTTTTATTTTAAGAAAAACATTGTAAATACTATTTATTGATGTCTTTCATTTATATATTATACATGAGGATAGGTTTTGATAATTCATTGGGTGAATTTATAACTCTATCTAGTTTTAGAGGTATAATTTCCAAGATGAATAATTCATAAAATTAATAGAATAGATTCACCCCCTCATTAGTGGTCCTTATAGAATACAAAACTATAGTTACATCATTAATATAACTAAATAAAGGAATGATATTATTTTTAGATAAATCAACACTATTATTACCTTTTTTATTCATTGTTTCGGATTCCACCACTATATTCTCATTGATCAACATTTTATATTCTTCATTTATCATTTTTATTGTAACATATACCCATTTATGATCCTTTATATTCAGATTATCCTAAATATTGAGTATAGAAATTAATTATTATATAAATTTTTATAATTACATTAATAGAAACAATTTGAATGAAAAATAATATATATAATACTTTAATTATATTTTTTTTAGAATAAGAACAATTTAAAAAATCTTGTACATACCTATAAAATATACAAAACCATATTTTTATACAATATACAAATCAATAAACATAAGTTTAATATTTACAATTTTCATCATGGTCAAATAATTTTTAGACCAATCGTAGATACACATGGATAACATTCTCATCCATATTGGATCATTTTTTGTTTATTAATAAAATAAATCCATCACTAATGATAATATATTCAATAAAATTGAATAATAATTAAAATAATAGGTCTCTGCTTCTATGATTTCATGTAATGATTCACTAATCTCAAATTATGAGATAAAAATACCTATATTTAGATGTAATTTTTTGAAAAAATATTGGCCTATCCATCACAAAGTAAATAAACATTTTATAGAATCCAAGGTCAACCTAAATTCATAAAAAATCAACCAAAAATATTTTCCATAGTGATATTGGAATATCATCAACTTTTCATCATTGATGGAGATTTAAATATCCTTCATCTTGTAAGGGTTGAACCATAGGAATAACATCTATGAAAAAGAGATATTTTTACCCACCACATCCTCCAAAGATTAATACACTTTAGAGACAATCTAAATAATTAATATAAATTAAACACTTTTCTATTCCCCTCCCTTATAAACATGTCTTATAGAACAAAAAATAGAGAAATATATTACAATCTGGATTAATATATTTTTAAATGATAAAATATTTTATTGTTGTTATTTCCCTGGATCATATATATATGTATTTAAATTTCAAATTATTTTGTAATGAAGCACAATTTCTTTATCAAAAAATTATATCCATTCAGCTTTTTATATTCATAAATTTTTTAATTTTCTATTTTTAAAATCAAAACATTTACATACCTAAGATAAATTATGATGGAGATACCACCACACCCATAGTTTGTGGGATTTTTATAAGTCCATAATTAAACATGTATAACAACGATAAAAAATTAGGAGGAATTCCATAATCCATGAAAAAAAATATATAATTAAAATTAGGGAAATAAATAGAGAATAACCTACCCAATATCATGTATTAATATTAGAGAACAAAAAGTAACCTATAAAAAGTATCATCACCCTATATAAAGACAGTGCTACCAATCAATTCAATCAAAATTATTCCACTTGTTACGAATAGTTTCAATTATAACTATTATTATTAATTTTAAAAACAGCTATAAATAGTATTTTGTTAGAAAAAAATATATAATTTTAAATCATAACATTTTAATTCATATAATTTATATGAATAACCTAATCCGGAATTTTATAAATTATATAAATAGTATTATAGGAAATATATCTACAAATTTATTGGAATGCATAAACATTCAAAAATGATTGAATAACATGACCTTTAAAATAAACATGTTCTATAATGGAATGAAAATATTTTTGAAGGATTAATGTTTAACAATGTATTGGAGTAAATATAATTAATTACATAAATATTTGATATTGAGTTTCTAGATCTATATAATAAAATTATCTCAAAATAGAATCATCCTTTGAAATTCTAGAGTATCTAGTCTGAGTGGGAAGAATTTTCTATATACAAATATACATAGTAAATCAGTTTTGATGACTCATAAATGAACCTAAAAAATAATTCTCTCATTATGATTTATTTTATCAAACACAGAGTAAATATGATATTTCTAATCCCATATGAGAATAAAGTTTTATTTGTTCTTAATAATTTTTTATAATATGTTATTATAGAGCTTATATTAATTTCTATGTTAATTGATAATTTTTTGGGTGGAGAAAAATCTATTATTACTAATGAATATCGAGTAGGTTGATTATTGAATAAATATATTGAGAGCTATTATTAATGGGATACAGAGCATGGTGGGAGTTTAAATAATCCATACAATTATCAATAAGCATGGAAACTACTATATTATATATTACAGATGATTTGAAAAACGTTTTTAGTTGATTTAGAGTGGTTAAGAAGGCCCATTGTTGAAATTAAGAACCTAAAAATGTATGTGAAGAGTTCTTTATTTTGTAGTTATATATGAAATTTATCTTTGTACAAATTTGTAAGAGTCATCCAATATAGAAAATATTTAAATTATGTCAACAAAAAAAGCCTAGTTATATATTATATGAGTAAATAGTTTTTTAAGAAGATAAAACGGTGACTTTATAAGAGTATCCTTTACTTCATAAGTGTACTTGTAAACATAAGAAGAGTGCCTCAAAGACTCTGAAATATTCTTATATGACTTTGGTAGAGCACTTAATATCTTCAAAAAGGTGAATGAATGACTTTATAAGAGTCGTTTTATCTTTTTAATTTGATGTTTGTACATATAATGAGACATAATAAGTTTTAATATCCTACTTAAGAATGATGGTTGAGGACATCCTAATGATGTATGAGAACATTCTAGGGATGACTAAAGTGTTTTTAAGGATTTTTTAATAAATCATTTGAACATCATATTGGTGATTTATCTTTTTTAAATGAATGGTTTTTAAATTTAAAAAATGAATGGTTATACTAATAGTTTGTAAAGATCCATTACATAGAATAATTTTAGTGTATAAAAAAGATTAATAATTTGGAATAAGAAAACACAAGATGATCTTATGATTTTCTCTTCAAGAAACTAAACCTCAAAATAGAAGCGGTTTTTGATTAAGATAATTTTAGATTGGAATACCAACTGAATTAGGGTATGGATTTAGATAATAACAATATGAGTTGTATCATGATTCTTCAATGAGAATGTGTTTTCAAGGGAAGCTTCATGATTCTACATATGGTTACACTTTATGAGGGATCATTCATGAAAACATGAATGATTTCATTTTTCGGTTTAGAATTTCTTGAAACACATGGAATTCTTGATGAAGAATTTCTTTCGAGATTTATGTAAATTAAAATTGAGATATTGACATGAATTTGTTGAGAAATCAAAATTGTAATTCTCTACTAGTTTTTATCTGAAGATCATCTGGTACTAAAAACAATGGAGTATTCATCTTTAATTAATTGAAAAAATAATCCTAATATTCTATTAATATAAAATATCACATGAATAATTAATAAAAA
Organism: Viscum album; assembly: GCA_963277665.1. NCBI lineage: Eukaryota > Viridiplantae > Streptophyta > Magnoliopsida > Santalales > Viscaceae > Viscum > Viscum album. The sequence continues at coordinate 827,535,175 of OY728157.1, forward strand.
ATAGATTATCCTCCCATACATGATATTAAATAGAGGAATTAATCAATTTATATAAGGAAGAAGGTTAATATATCTATGTAAAATTGAAAAGCTCATGTATACATTGGTGATCATTATCTAGAGGTAATTATTTAATTCTATTAGTGAAAGATTATAACTAGTTGATGATATCATTTTTATCATGTTCCAGGGAATGCACCTTCCTATATATAATTCTTAGTTATAAATTTTGTTTTGTTTATGTGTGGGATAAAAACCACAACACCACATGAATTAGTTATCCATTTAGGATGGTAAAATCCTTAATCAATGTACTCTGTTGACAAATTTTAAGAATTATTTTGTGAATTCTGAGAATAATTTTGAATACAGCTAAGAGAATAATGGATTAAAAAATCTAGAAACATTTAATCCTCCCATGTTGTTTTCACTATTAATGTGATCCAACTAGTTGGTATCATATCATGTCAAATCTATTTTGTTTCTCTCTATAGCATTGCATGGTTCAATAAATCATAGTTAATAAAAAACTATCTAATAAATTTGATTTAATTTGGGTTTATATTTATAAATTGATAATGGTAAACTACCTTGTTTATATATGGATTCATATACATTACTTTTCTTGGTTAGGGTTCACTATGCTGAATGATACATTGAGATGGTCTTTAGTTGTAACAACATCCACACTAGTATCCCAAAGAAAGAGTTTTCTTTATTACATTGTCATAAGATAGAAGGAAGAAAATACCATTGTGCTGAATATTTTAGCAGCCATGGTACAATAAATACATTCTTGATTCATAAATTACATCTGAAAACATGAATTTACAACATAATTGTTTTAGATAATAACATTATTCCCTCTTGCATATCCTTGAATATCAATTGTAGTACACTACATAGATTTCTGGGAATGGAAGAAAATAGGGGTGATCCAAGATGGTTAATAAGTGTAAAGTACAATGGAATCTATCATTCACAAATAAGAATTAATAATATTGAAATGTAAATAACTAAACACACATTCCATGAAATCAATAAACTGATAAGGAAGTGCATCTAGAGATAACATCAATGTGAAAATACCATGGATAATAATCAAAATAGAATTTAAAATAATTAAAAACACATTCCATTTAAATAATTAGACGGAAAAAATCACTAGATTAGGTATAATAACTAGTGAAATTTAAATAACTTAAAACACATTCCATTTAATCCATAATTTATAATGAAATGGATCCATAGATAATATGAGTTTGAAAATAAATTGTATATTAACAAATTAATTCTTAATGATGGATATTCTGAATTATTGGAAATCATGGAATCATGAATCATGAGTTTACTGATGCATTAGGGGATATATAAATATAGTCCCTACACATAACTACATATTCATAGAATTCCTTATATATCAAATAATCAATTTAATTCCTGAAAAATGTGCCTTATCTTGGGATATCTATCTTGAGTAGTGAATATAGATTTATCAATATTTAACCAGATAACCCAGTATCATTAAATGTTGAACACCATATGTAAAAAATTATATGTGGATTAATAAATAAGCACACCCATGATAATAATATGTACATATTGGAAAAATTTGTGTTCTAATTAGCACATGTAGGTGAATATTTGTAGGGAATGTTAATTACTAAAAAAATGAATTCTGAAGGTGAATTTAATACTTTCCCTTGTCAAAATTATCATATGCCAGCCCTATAATGAATAAAGATGGTATCAGTCTATCATATACCTATTTCCATATGAATAAAGGCGTTTCTCATTGATTAATATAAATATCATAAATATGATTAGAAAATTGTTGCGTAAAATATAATTTTCATTTTGAAATTATAATTTTAAAACAAAAAGTGTACATAAATTTTTTTGTCTACTTTTCATCAAAAATAAAAAAACGAAAATTATAATGGATGTTTAAAATCATTGAATAGTAATAATGGTGGGAAATTCTATACATGATGAGTATGTTAAAATAAATATTATATTCAATTTTTTTTATAAAATCGATTAAAGATTTGTTTTGAAAATTAATTGAAAATTAAGTTCAATTTTTTTTAATTTTAGAGGGATTAAATATTTATATATTAAATAATTTTTATATTTTTTAATATATATTTTTTCTTATTTAGAAATCATGGTTTTGGAAGAAAAAATTATTCCTACTAATGAGAGAAATGAAGTTTAATTTTAGTCAAATATTTTCTCGATCATTTTAAGTAAAATGATGGAAAAAATATAACTATTAAATGAAAGTTTTCATAGGTAACAATAGGAGAACAAAATTGATGGGAATATTAAATAATGATCAAATAATTTCATTCAATTAAAATTCATGCATAAAAAATATTGATTAAAATAGGATTGTGATGTAAAACCTTTAAAATAGCATACATTGATGTAAGAATTAAAAAATGATTATATTTATAAAATTTAATTATATATAAAAATACTGGATATAAAACCTAATGTATCCAATATTCAATAAACACATAACCATATAATATCAAATAGAATGAATAATTAATATACAAAAATGAAAATTAATTGAGTGATGTAATTATTTAAAATTTATGAACATACATTAAAACTTTTATGGGATAAAATAAGTTAAATTTAAGCATAAAATACCATGATTTTTTTATTAATCATCACATTAAAAGTCCAAGTGGAATTACCTAAAGAAGGAATAAGAATTTATCTGGACGTAGATAAAATCTTCCTTATTGAAGTGTAATTAAGATTAAGTCCCTTACAATGATCATATTGTTGACGTATGGATTAATCATTGATTTGATTATGAGTATCAAATTTAAATCCAAATAAAACAAAAAATAATAATTTTTTTACGAACATAATCATTTCCTGAAATGATCTATAAAATAGAATTTTATCCAAATGAATGTAAATTGTCTTATTAAATACTATACAATATGCTTCCTTTTGGATGAATGTGCATTAACCTCAAGTACTATTTTTGTAAACAAGTTATTTAATTATAAAAAATTATATTAATATTTTAGATATCATATATGATCATTTTATATCATCTTATCACCAATTGATTATTAATATTTCAGTTTTGTCATTGTTTCTTGAGTGTTACTAGCCATTTTTATCATTCATGATTTTTCATGAATGTTCATATTCTAATGCATATTATATAGATTATTAATATAAATGATAAGAATCATGAAATAATTATAATACTTTTACATCAATTATATATTTAAGACTATCATGAATGGTGGTTTTTATAAATGAAGTCAGTTATTATCCTCGATACGGTAAGCTGTATGTTTGCTTGAGTAACATTTCCAATTTTCAGTGATTGTTATGGAAAGAAGGTAAGTAATATTTTATCATTATATAAATATCATAATAACATAAATATATTTTTATTTATTTAAATATATTTATATATATCATAAATATGTTGTGGTGATGAAAGGAGCCATATCGCTTCATGAACGAGGTAATGCACTTATAGATGAATGATGTTATCAATTTTCAATGGGTTAAAATGTAAGAAATAAAATTATATATTATCTTCTCAAAATGATAAAAATTTTATTAATATCATAAACACATCATGTATATCACATATATTAATTCACTCTTTTATTTCATCCTTATATGAATGGTGTTAATAATAGATAAATCTCGTCGCATTTCGATGGGTAGTCTATAGTGAACATTATAATAACTGTAGTTTTCTATAAATAATAGAGTGTAAAAAAGATATATATGTTATAATAACTAAATTTGTATAAAAATTTTATAAATAAAATATATATATTTAATATCCATCATCATATAAAATCATAAGATGTGTTAATGAAAAAACTATTTAAATTGGTTCTTGGGATGGAGGTCCGATGTACACACGTATAATGATTTCAGAAACCATTAATGGAAGTGGGGATGATTGTAGGCCATGTAGTTAAAATAAAAACATACATTTATATGGAATATATTAAGGTTATTATATCTACATGTTACAATAGGAGTTGAATGATTTTGATGAACGAAAATATGTAAAAATGATTGTTGAATAGCGTTACAACTTCTTTGAGCATATTCCATAGGTTTTCACCAAAAGGCACACTAGGAGTGATTTATACAGAAAATAAGGCTTATAAGATGACATGAGATAATTTGGAATTTTATTTTCAAAGGGATTGGACATACCTAAAAAGTTAGAATTTGTTATGAAAACAGGAGTGTGGTGGCATTTTATAAGTGAGGTGAGTGTCACAATTGTAATTGTGTTCATAAAATGTGTTCCCCCATTTTTTAAATGCTAAAAAATGTACAAAATGATGTATTCTTGATAATTAAACATTATGGGGTGTAAATATTCACAAAAATATATATTGTATACATGTTTCTAGGTCTTTTTAACCCCTGTCGTTTTAGTGTATCCCTCATAAATCCATTTTTATGTTATCCACGATAAATAATTTCTAAATGTTTTTACTATTTATTTTGGTAAAAAATAAAGTAGGCCTTATTAGATAATATAAAATATTATTATTATAATTTTGGAATTAATGTTTTCCAATTCCATTAATATTATTGGAAAAATTAATATTCAATTTAATTCAGTAGACCCGACGATAAAATGAGGTTTCAAAGAAGAAACACGAAAAATATTTAGACGTATATATGTCAAAATTCAATATGAAAATGATTAAAATAAACCAAATTTTATTAAATTATATATAATTTAATAAATATTACTTTAAATCTAATTATATATATAATAACTTTATAAATAATTTAAACAAAAATGTTGTTTTCAATTCAAATTCTAAATTTGTCACTAATCATCATAAAATGATATATTTTAGAAAAATAAAAACAAATCACAATAAAACAATTTTAATATCATAATTAAAAAAAATATGTTAATATTATAAAATAAATATTATAAAAGTGGTAAAAATTAATTTTATTTTTCAGACACAAATGCAGGACTAATATATATTTTAGGAAAATACTATTTTTAGATTACTTTTATTTTTTTTTGTCAAATGGTTATAATTTTATTCTAAATAAATAGATTTGCAAAATTTATAATATAAAGTTAGTTCTACTAATACCCAAAAATTTTAAGGATAAGTTATAATTTCATATTGTATTACGGTTAATTTAGTCTAATGGTTGCGTGTTCCAAAAGTCTTCATAGTGATTAAATTTAGAAAAATATATTTTCATGGTTGTATAACCTCATTATTCCATGTAGAATAATTTATTTAAGAAAAAATTATTATTTTAGAATTTAAGACACTTAAATTCTCCCCACCTTAAATAAATTGTTTCCTCAAACTTTAAATCTGATATATATAATCAAGGGTAAGATATTAAACATTATTTTTTTTATGAAAACCCCCATTATAAAAAGATTTTATAAAATATCTTCTTAACAAGAGAGAAATGGAACTACAAAAGTCATATTTAATAAAAATAACTAGGTTTTTATATAGAATAAAAGTATAAAAATGTTAATATAAGAACATGGAATAAATGAATAAATAATTATAGAGATTGGTCGTGGAAATTAAGCACAAGAAAGTGATTGATCAATAGAAAAATAAGGACAAAAAACACATAATTTTGCGATGATTTTAAAATCCATCTGATTAATCATATACAAATGTAACAGGATAAATTTTTTTCAATGTCCTTTCCCTAAGATGCAGATTTTTTATACTGTTTAGGAAAATAAAGAAATGTACTTAATTAATTGGTTTATATATCATAAGAATAATTCCATCCTTTGGTTTTACTTATATCAATTTCCAATTCAATAGTTACTCACTAAATTTAAATTTTAATGGATGGTATAATCCATAATAAAGTGAAAATTATTTTCATGTATATCAAACTATTTTCCAAAAAAAATATGATTATAAATTGTTATCTAGTGTAGTACATTAATCTCTAAACTTCAATATAACACCAATGGTCCATCATTAACTTTTATTAATCAAACTGTTTACCTTTAAACAATGATATTTTAACTAGGATATCTCATATGGATATAGAAGTTAAACCTTTATCATTCCTCAGTTGTGGGATCGCGTCCTGTGACGTTGCTGGAGGTGACATGTTATCCCTTTTCTAGTACTATATTAACATAATTAATATAATTATAATAAAGAAATGTTGTAAATCATTGAAATAAAATTAATCATAAAATAACTATATAACTATAGTTTTTAAAACAATTTTTTCCACAATGTTTAATAATGTAATTTGTCTATTATTAAAATATCATTATTGACCATAATAAAGATAATGAATATCAGTACCCCTAAACTTATTTCAACAAAATAAAAATTCATTATTCCTAAATTAACATTTTTACAAAAATGTATTCTAATCTAATGGGTTTTATTGCCACAAATTTATCAAAAAATATTCTTAATCATGATAGTTTCCCATGAAATTAACCCTGAAAATGATAATTTAAGACTAAAATATTATGATCAACCTTCAACTCATAACCCATGGCGGAATTCATAACTTATAAGTTAAAGAAAAAATATATTCATTTAAATTTTTACACAACCCTTAGATGTTTCGTGATTCTTATAACCTAAATACCTTTTTTATAAGAATTCTTTAATTCAATTATTTAATATTAATACATAAATATGTCATATATTTTATTCCACATATGTATTTCCATGGTCTATAGTTTAACATTTAGAAGAAGGAATTGACTCAGATAGTTCCTATGTTATCCACATTTAATACAATGAACTATAAATGGATATCTAGGGTGAGATTTATTTAATTCTACCATACTCGGCATTTTCCCTTAAAATTAATTAATTAGCACCCTATATTTTCAAACAAAAAATATTTTCAGGTTCCATTGAGACACCTTATTCACATTCTAATACATATTAGGTTTAACCTAGGTTATTAATTATCATAATCTATTAAAATCCATCACAGTGGATTTTAAAGAAAATTTAAATTATACTAAGTATATAAAATGAGTATTTTTAACTAGGTGTGCATTAAGGTTAATTTTTTGGCACCATGTGATGATTAGGTTATTCACAATTTATGGGTTTCATAGTTATTCACTGTAAGTACATATTTTCAAGAACCACATCATCATTTTGTTTCCATAAAATGATTTATGTCAAGGAAAAAATACATAATATAATTTTTTAGATAGTTATGAATATAATATATAATTATCCTCAAATTCTATAATTTGGTTATAACACATAATATACGATTTCATTAATCTAGTTCACAAGGGTTCTACTAAACATTATCTGATACTATCTATAGAGTCCTTGACACCACTTTCCAAGATCCAGTGTATTATTTATTACATTAGAATAAATCCAATGAATCGCTCCTAAAAGAACAACTAGTTTAGTATTATTAGTAAATTATATAAATATATTTTTACCATATTACATTTGAAATAAAAAATGATACCATTATTTTTTTCTAGAATATTTTTATTCCCTCTAGAATATCCATTTATATCAATCATAGTGAACGTCATAGATTTATGGGGATGGAAGTAAAATAATGGTGATCTAAAATGATCACTATGGATTAAGTGAAATAGATTCTATCAATAATAAATAAGAATAAACAATATGTAATGGAAAATAACTTGATACACAATCCATATAATCAATAAATTGAGAAGGAAGTGTTTCTATAGATAATATCAATGTGAAAATATCATATATAAAAATAAATATGGATGTTAAAAAATTCGTAACACATTCCATTAAATCAAAATCAAAACTATAATAACTGGATTAGGAAAAAATCAATATTTTAGGGTACATAACAAAAAAAAATACTTTAGTCAATAAATGAGGATGAAATTCATCCATAGATATTGTCATTGTAAAAATCTCATGGATAAAAATAAAATAATTCTTAGTGATGGAAATTAATAATTATTTGATATATTGATATTTGGAATCATGATACCTCTATGCCCAAGGCTATTCACAGAACGTATTAAAATTACTGGTAAAAATTAATTTAATTCTATAATACTGAATCACCTAATTATACAAATGATACATTGGGTTGATAAATATTTTTGGGGCCCCACATTTTACTACATGTCCAAATCATTCCTCAAAAATTAAATTATCTAATTAATTAATAAACAATGCGTGTTATCATTAAATATTTCTATTGAGTATTGAATACATGTTATCAATATTTCCCCAAATAGAAAATAAATTTCATTGAAGAAAACCATATGTAGAAATTATATATAGTTTACTAAATTAATCTATCTATGATAATAATATGTATATTTAGTGGAATTTTAATGTTCAATTATCAGATGTAGGTAAATGTTACAACAAAATGTAAATGAATGAAATTATTAATTGATAAATTGATTATCAATACATTCATTGGTAAAAATTATCATAAGCCATCCATAGGTGGAATAAGGATGGTATCAATAATATATATATATATATATATATTGGAGTAATAATAATGGTTTATTTTCATTGATTAATTGAAGTACCATATAAATATCATTAAATAAATTTTTATTGGAAATACCTTTTCTATTTAAAAAATTAAAATTAAAAGTTAAAAAAATATTATATAATTTAAATTAAAAATAAACTTTAAATGTTATAATTGATGTATTGAAACATTTAGTGGTCATGATATAAGTAGATTTCATATATTATATATATGTTAAAATAATGATTCATTTTAATTTTACGATAAAATAAAAATGATCATTGTTATGAAAATAAAATATTGATCCCATTCATTTTGTTTAAAGTAAAAATAGTTAAACATATATAATAAATCATTTGTAAAAGGGTTAAAAATGATTAATTTTTTTGAATACATGGTTCTGGATAGAAAAGTTTTTTTGACCAAATAGAGAAATGAAGTTGGATTTTTTTAAAACATTTTCTTGGTCATTATAATTAATGAGGATTATTCAAATAGTTATATTACATTAAAATATTGATGAATAACAATAGAAAAATAAAATAAATTTTTTTAATGACAAATGATCCAAAATTTTCCTTCAATGTAAATTCAAGTATAAAAAATCATTATTAAAATGGGATTGTAATGTAATGCCTTGTAAATATCATAACATTGAAGTGAGAATTTACTGATGAATCAATTATATGTATAAAATTTAAATCTATAAAAAACAAGTTTATATACATCGTAATGTAGTAAAAATTAAATACACACATAATAATATAATATCATGTAGAATGAAGATGTAATATAACAAAATAATAATAAATTGAGTTATGAAATTATTTACCACTTGTAAAATATTAAGTCATATAAAATTGCCTAAAATAATTCATATTGAATCATAATATATGAAAATATATTCTGGGATTATTAAATTAAATGTAAAATAGGATGTATGTACACAATATATAAAAAAATTAGGTGTACACCAATAAAATATATATCAATAAATGTAAATTGAGGTGAAGCCACATAGAAGATCTTATCATTGAAGTGTGGATTAATAAATGAACTGTTTATTTATATAAAATGTAAATCTATATCAATAAAGTAAAAAAATATAACATAAAATAATTGATGGTCATTACATACAAAATTTTATCATGACATAATTAGTGATGTATAATTTTTACCCAATGAATGGAAATTTAGTTAATAAATCCATTACATCATGCTTCATTCTGGTTTACTGTGCATTAAAATTAAATAAAATGGTTTAAAAATGTAATTAAAATTTAAAATAAACTTATTTATAGTTATAGTATCATATATTATTCTTTTATATCTTCTTATCACCCATTCATTAATAATATTTTATTATTTTCATTGTTCCTGGTGTTAATTGCCATGTTTTCTCATTCATGATTTTTTCATGAATGTTCCAATAATTATCCACATTATGTAGTTACATCATCTAAATAATAATAATAATGATTTAATTTTCATATTTATACATCATTTTTACTTTTATAAGAAATATTTTTTTTTGGTTTTCAGAAATTAAATACGTTACGATCATGGACATTGCAGGTCACACATACACATGAGTAATGTTTCCATTTTTCAACAATCATTAACAAATTGTGGTATGTAATATTTACCATTAAATAATTATCATTAAATCATAAATAAAATATTCTTTATTTATGTATAATTATATATATCAACCAGGTGGTGTGGTGAGGAATAGAGAGTCAAATCACTTCATTATGTTGGTAGTCTGTCTGTAGATGAACAATGTAATCATCTTTCTGGGAGTGAAAAGGAAAGAATGAAAATGTTATATTATCATCTAAAAATAATAAATAATTAATTAATATGATTATAATTTCATTTATTAACATCATATTTTTTTACCATCCACGTAAAGTGTTAGTGAACAGAAAATTTCATCGCTTTGCGAGGCAGTTGTGGGCCTTACACACGAGAGACACGAGTGTATCCCCAATAGAATATAATGTGAAATGGTTTATATTATATAATGACATAAATTTAATAGTTATGTTATAAATTCCCTATATATATATATTATATACATCATCATACCCAACTATGAGAGTTGGAAATGGTAAAATGAAAAACATTGGTTCATGTGGCGGTTGTACGTCGTATATACAAATGATGATATCATACCAAATTTGAGGGAAGTGGGGATTCTATTAGATAATGAAAATAAAATAAGAAGATTTTATTATATTTAATTTACTAAGGATATCATATCAACGTGTTTTAACAAGAATTTATGGATATGGAGGGATAAATAAAATAAAAATGCTCATTTTAGAACATACGAATTCTTCGAGTTTTTTCCTCATATTTTCACAAAAAGTATTATGGAGATTGATTTATTCCAAAAAAAGGCTTCTATGATATTATTTTATAGCTTTATAAGTAATTTTGGCATGTCTAGGATGATCCAAAAGGTTTTCAATTTGTGGAAAAGAGAGGATATGGGTGGCCTTTTTAAAGTGTGGTGAGTGACACAATTGTAATTTTTTAAAAAAGGAATTCGCACATTGTTTACATACCAAAAGGGTAAAAAAAGTTTATTGAATAATTATACCTGATAAAGTTGAAAATTATTTATTTAATAAGTTTTAGACAAGATTTTATTTTTTTCACTTTAAACCTTATCATTTTAGTTTAACCTGTAGTAAATATACATTAACCTTAACTATGGTAAATAATTTATTTACTATTTTTACAATACATTTTAGTAATAAATAAAAATTATTTTATTAAATAATATAAATTATTTGATTCTAATTAATTTTTTCAATTTTTTCCCAATTTAATTCACATTAGTGGAAAAATTAAATTTAAAAATAATCCCATAGTTGTGATGAGAAATTAGGTTTTTAAAGATAAAATGTTAAATGATTTATAATGATTTAATATTAAATTTAATATTAAAACGAGTCTAATGATCTAGGTTTTATTAATTGTTATCTAATTGAACCAATTTTATATTAAAATAAATTCAAAATATATTTTAAATTTCTAAATAAATTAAACAAAAAGTCATATTTCAATTAAAATTTATTATTTTAATTATTCATTGAAAAGTGAAATATTATAGAAAAATAAAAACATTTACCCAAATATAATGTTGATATACTAATTTTAGAAATTAATATGATTTTATGAAATGAATTTCCTAAATTTCAAAAAATTAATCATAAATTATTTTTACAAGGATTTACTAAACCATATTTTAAAAAAAATAGTATCTCAGAAAAATTTTCATTTTCATTTAAATATTATTATTTTTTCATAATCAATATATAACCATAATTTCCATAATTTATTTGATAATATACATACCGACCAACTTAACGACTAGGTTATAATTTTATTCTATATTACTCTTCATTTAGACAGAGAGTTTTGTGTTATGGAAGCTATCAGAGAGACTAAATTTAATGAAATATAATTTTTGGTTTTCTTTAGAAAAATGTTGTGTATCCTTTATAGTATGGGAAGTAATGTTCTTATTTTAGATTTTTTATGTAACATAATTGTATAAGAAAAAATATAAATGTGATGAAAATTATAGAAATTAATTGTCATACCCTTTAAAAAAATTATATGATAAAATTAAAGGTTGTAAAACAATAAATTAATATTTATAAAATATTTATACAATTTATGAATGAAATTAATAGATGATAGAATCCGAGTAAAAAATAAGTAGATATTTTCATAAATATATTTTGATTAATAAAGTGGAAATAGTTGATGATATTTTCTCTGAAATTTATTTAATTAAGAGTACCATTAGAGGATATAGTAAAAAAACATGATGACACAACTATTTTAAATAAAATAATCAGTTTTATTCTTGAAAAGTATGATTCCAAGATTTCAGGTGTTCAATATATTTATCTTAAATATATTTTAACAGATGGGAATTAATGTACACTTATCAATTTCGTGATGATAAAAGGAGATGCACTCAAAAGTATGTCCAATAAGGAAAGTGAAATTTCTTTGATTAATTTAGATATTTGAAAATAAAAGAAGAGTAGAAATATTATAAAGAAGATTAATGTATAAAATATTTTAATAAAATTATTTATTTGATATTGAGTTACATAACTAATGGTAGAGGTAAGCATAAATGAAATATACAATTTAAAATCATTAATTAAGGAAAATTTTAAATTTATCTTTTAATTTATAGATTTTAATTAGAGGCAAAACTAAAGATGATTAAGCTACTAAGAAGGTTTCTAATAAGAAGTATTATTTGATTAAAGGTTTGTGAAATAGAATAAAGTAAATTTAAACCAAATATTATAAAAGAAACTTCCTATCAGATAAAGAGGGAGTATCAGATAGTGACATATGTTTCAATTTTGAGGAAGATCTTAAAGAATGATTTGAAAGAGTTCTCATGATATAATAAGACTAAGAAGTAGAATCATTAGAATTTGACTAAAAAATCAATTTTAAATATGGTATAAATTATAGAGAAATGAAAAAATAATATACCTTATAAATTTAAATAAAAATGTACATGAAGTAGATATGAAGTTTCTGAGATGACATTTATTTAATTAAAATAAATTCCCTAAAATAAATAATAAACTACATGTTGAGATATTTAATATGGTCAAATAAATTGAAAGGCTAAAACACACAATTATTAATATAAGAAAAAACATTAATTATATGACTTCTACTGTTATCTATGTGGATAATGAAGCTCCTAAATTAATGAAGATGATAACTAAATCTAATAGGATATTTTAGAAGATCAAATGGGATTTGGATAATTTTTTTGAAATAAAATGTGACCGTTCATAATAATAAGATTCAAGAAAAAATATTTTTCAAGAAACTAAAAATTCAAAAGTAAATACTTTTGAATTTCCACCTCATAGAAATAACCTGATTTGAAAACAATCCTTTTGTAGGAATGAAATTTTAGTTAACTAGAAAATTATATTAAATATCAACTTTTAAATTATATTTGTAGATAAGGATTATGGAAACCATACAATGTTAGTCTCAAGGGTCCAAGAGGGATTTCTACAAAGGACATTATTGGACACCTCATTTATTAATCATGTTTTAATGATCACAAATACTATTTCTATTAATTAATCTCAATCTTCATTACACATCTTACTGATGCTCTTCAAGTCTTATGATGTTAATTACTCTCTTTATCATTTACAAGTCTTATGCATGATCACAAATATCACTTATATTATCAAGCATTTATATTTATGTTTTAACTTCTCTTACTTTCTAATGATTAAGCTTAATCCATATTCTACATATTACTGTTTAAGTATAAATACAGATATTTGTCTAAGTATAGACACACCGTGACCCAGACACCGTGAAGGAAACATCATGACCCAGACACCGTGAAGGACACATCGTGACCCAGACACCGTGAAGGACACACCGTGACCTAGACATTGTGAAGGACACACCATGACCCAGACACAGTGAGCTACACACCGTGACATGGAGACACTGGGAAGCACATACCGTGAACCACGTACCGTGAAGCACTTATCGTGAACCACATACCATGAAGACTATGCTGTGATGAAGTCACCGTTTACATAATCACTGTGACACCATTTCTTAACTTTTTGTCAATATTAATTAAATAATTCTAACGGTCATATTTGTTGTTTTTTATGCAATTAATTTTATTTAATGATAGTTGTTGGCATGTCAGGAAACCGTATCTTGTACCTATGAAAAGGGAATCATTCCTACTGCCAGAACGAGTGGAATATATGGAAGATTGAGATGCAGTACACGTAACAAGTTTAAGTTGTGGTGCGTAAGTGTGACGATACAATAAGAAGAACTTACATACGCCCGGGAGCATAGTGCTGAACAAAAAGAAAAATCCTGATCATGAAAGAGATTGCAAGACATTCAAAGAACTCTAATGAGTGAAATCCAACACCACTGAAGGACACACGTCGAATCAAGAGATCATTTCCACCCCTATAGAACACAAGATAAACTATGACACTCTGTTTTTCAACAAAAAAAATCAACTAAGGACTAAGAAGAAATTCTGCTGAATCCAACGAGTCCGGAGCTGCATTTCTAATCACTAGAGATTTCTAAACTATTATCTATTCCCTCTATGTGATTTTTTTATTTACTTTCGAGCAGTGCGGTGTACTCTGTATATCTCACACACACACTGTCTCTTGCACTGAACTGGAGGATATCAAAATCCTCACTCTAAAACTCTTAACTCTTGTTTACCCATGTAAACTATGGAAGAGGTCTGTGTGTGGCCTGATCTCTATTTTGTTTCCCACTAACTATGGTAGAGGTCCCTGTGTGGCCTGTAAAGTTGTTTAAACTGTTGTTAACCCCGATCTAGGGTGTGGATCATATTTATATAAATTTGAGAGGACTAAGTATCGGCTTGAGACTGATCTTCTTGTTACATCTTCTATGCATCTTTAATTTATGTTTAAATTATACTACATATATCTTTTATACTCTGCTGCTATTACTTTGAAATACAAAACTATTTTAAAGCTACATTGATAGTTAAATTCGCATGTGTTTACACTTATTGTAAATCAGTAAGTTAGTTTCAAAAGTTGGTTTGATATTTTGGTTAAATTAATTGAGACCTAATCAATCATTGAGAAGCTAAGTGAACATTTACAATATATATAAATTCACTACAGTTTTACTTGTCTTATAAATTGGGGGATATTAAATATACAATATTTTAACAGAAATTTTAATTGGAACTCAATTTACCCCCCTCTTGAGTATCCACTCCGACCATCATTTGGTATCAAATGGTGTTTTTATTTAAGGATTTTTTAAATATGATTTTCGTTTCATCTTTAACGTTCTGAAATTTTGGTTAGTTCTACATTTTATCTCTTTAAATTTAATTTCTAAAATCTAGTTATAGACAATAGACTAGAGGGTGTTTCTAGTAACATTCCACCTTTCTTCAATGGTACAAACTATTCTCAATGGAATCTTAAAATGAAAATGCATTTAGAAAGCATGGGTTTTGATATTTGTACTGCTATAAAATATCAATATAAAATTCCAGAAACTGAATGAACAACTTGGGATGAACCTACAAAGATTGCTTATAATAATAATTGTAAAGCTATGAATGCCTTGTACTGTGCTTTAGGAGATGAAGAGTTTAATAGATTTTCTACTTGTAAAACTGCTTTTGAAATTTGGGATACTTTAGTTGTTTCTCATGAAGGAACAACCAATGTTAATGAAATGAGACTGAATACATATACTATTAAATATGATAATTTTAAAATAAAAGCTGATGAACTTATTTCTGATATGTATCTCAGGTTTAATGAGAAAGGCAATACAATGAATTCACTTGGTAAAGATGTTCTAGCAAAGGATCAAATTATGAAGATTCTGAGATGTTTACCAGACCGATGGAGAGGCACATCTGTTTCAAACAGAGAGTCATGTGACATTGCTGCTCTACCTGTCAAAGAACTCATTGGTAAGCTTATGATATATGAGGAAGAACTCAAGGTGAATAAAGAGGAAGAGGATGAACAAAAAAGGAAATCAGTGGATTTCAAGACTACTACTTCAAAGAAAAAAGACAAAGAAAAAGATCAAATACAAATAGACAGTTCAACAAGTGAAATCTCATACTCTAATAGTGAAGCTGAAATGGTTCAAATAGCCAGATGGTTTAAGAAATTTTATAGGAAGAATAAATTTTTCAGAAAATTAAATTAAAAAGGAATGTATGACAATAAGGTACATTGAAAGAAGTACTGAAATAAGCCAGATAAAAGTGATGAAGTTTTTTTCTATGAGTGAAAATTAAAAGGACACATTATGGCAGACTTCCCAAAGATAAAATTCAAGAAGAAAAATGATTACAAGGAAAATAAGTACATGAATGCTATGAAGGATACCTGGAGTGATTATGAAGACAACACTAGTGAATCTGAAATGTATGATTTTGAAAATAATCGTTCCAACATGTGTTTCATGACAAAAACATCTTAGGTAACCTTAGATACTTCTATTTTAAATTATTATCATTCTGGAGATGATTCAGAATTTGATTAGGATTTTGAAAACATGACTAGTGAGGAATTATTTGAATATTGTAATATGATGGAAGAGACATGCAATGAACTTACAGATAAATAAAAATCATTGAAGAAACAACATGCTCTCACTACAACTATTAAAACTGAACTTACTGTTGAAAAAGATAAGAATGCTCAACTGTTAATAGAGAACACTGAACTGAAAATGCCTAATGAGCAACTTAGAAAGTAGTTAGAGAATTTCACAAATTGAAATGATGCAAAAACTCAAATTCTAGGAAAGGAAGTGGCACAAAAATACACTACTGAAATAGGCTACAAACCTGGACAGAGATAGTTTACTAAGAATATCATTTTTCCTAAACTTGGACATAATATTACTAGTTCTAGTTCGGGAAATCCCTATGCTTCAACTGGTTATTCACATAGTTATAAATAAAATAGAGTTCATCTTTCAAAATCTATTTATTCTGTAAATTATATGAGACCCATAGGACAAATTTGGGTACCAAATCATTGATTTATAACCTATCTCGACCCAAGAAGATCTGGGAACCAAAACCATACTCTATATAAAACTATTTTGTAAGAAACCTGCTTGAAGAGTTCCAACAAGAAGACATGGTATTTGGACAGTGGATGTTCAAGACATATTTCTATGGGTTAATCATGTTTCCAGAGTTTAAAAATGTTTTATGGTGGCTATGTCACCTTTGGTGATAATTATAAAGGAAAGATCATCGGCCTAGGACAAATTGGTATCCTTGATTCAGTTTTAATTTATAAAGTTTTATTTTTTGATGGACTGAAATATAATCTATTAAGTATTTCTCAATTACATGATGATGGTTTTAATGTTACGTTTGAAAATGATTCCTGAAATGTTTTTATTTTTTAAAATGTTTTAGTATTTTCTGCTACAAGAAATGATAATGTTTATGCTGTTGATCTAAATTCCTTATCTAAACAAAATGTTACCTGTTTAAATGCATTTCATAAAGAGTCTCGGCTTTGGCATAGAAGATTAGAAAACCACAATATAAACTCACTTAGGAAAATAACTAGGAAGAACATGGTTAGAGACTTACCCAAACTTTAGTTTCCAAATGACGGTGTGTAATCCCTGTCAAAAGGGAAAGCAACACGAAATCTCTTTCAATCCAATGAAAGAAGACTCAACTTCTGAACCTCTTGAGTTGGATCACATTGATCTATTTGGACCATCAAGAGTTTCTAGAGTCAATGGGAAGCACTATGTCTATGTCCTAGTAGATGACTTTTCTAGATATACTTGGGTATACTTCTTAGCTCATAAAAGTGAAGCTTCTTCTTATTTTGTTAAATACTCCAAGTCTGTAGAAAACCTTAGTGGACTTAATATTAAAACTCTAATAAGTGATCATGGATATGAGTTTAAAAATCATTAATTTGAATCCTATTTCTCACACAATGGATATAGTCATAACTTTTCTACTCCGAGGACACCTCAGCAGAATGGTGTAGTTGAAAGAAGAAATAGAACTCTGCAAGAAATTGCTAGAACTATGCTTAATAAATATGACCTGCCTATTTTTCTTGGGCTGAAGTTGTGAATACAGCTTGTTATATTATTAATAGAGTATTAATTAGTCCTCTTCTTAAGAAGATCCTATATGAGTTGTGTAATAATAGAAATCCTAAATTTAATTACTTTATAGACTTTGGTTGCAAAGTCTTTATTCATAATAAAAAATATAATCTTCACAAGTTTCATTCTAAGAGTGATGACAGAATATTTTTAGACTATTTGTTAACCAGAAAAGCCTATAGAGTTTTCAATAAGAGAACCAAGTATGTGGAAGAATCTGTTAACAACAAATTCGATGAAACTGATACACATGAGTCTAAAAGCTCTCTTGAAAATCTTGAAGAAGATTTATCTGTTCTAGACCTTAATGAAAAATCTAAAGAAAATTGTATAAAGACAACCAGTTCTAGAATAATTCCATAATCTACTCTTAATGGACCCAAACCTATAGATGAACCTGAAATTTCTAGTCATACCTTTACTAGATCAACTAGAATTCTAAAGAATCATTCTTTAGATGTTGTTGTAGGAAATCATGATTGAGGGGATCAGAATAGAGCTTCTCTTAGAAATCAGGTTGAACATCAAGCCTTATTGTCAGACCATGAACCTAAAAACATTGATGATGCTATTAATGATGAATTTTGGGTAATTTTATATGCAATAAGAACTCAATCTGTTTGAAAGAAATAAAGCGTGGAATCTTGTTGAATGACCTAAGGACACATTCACCATATGCACTAAATGGGTGTTTTGAAATAAAGTAGACGAATCTAGACACATAGTTAGAAACACAGATAGGCTAGTAGCACAAGGCTATAGTCAAGAGGATAGAATTGACTATGAGGAGACTTTTTCTTCTGTAGCCAGAGTAGAAGCTATTAGGATTTTACTTGCTTATGTTGCACATATAAATTTAAAACTATATCAAATGGATGTCAATAGTGAATTCTTAAATGGATATATTGCTGAGGATGTTTTTATGGAACAACCAACTAGATTCTCAAACCCTCAATTTCCAAATCATATTTTCAAATTATCAAAATCTTTATATGTTTTAAATCAAGCTCCAAGAGATTGGTATGATAGATTAAGTACTTTTCTAATTTCTAATGGTTTTAAAAAAGGTATAGCTGACCCTACTCTTTTTATAAAACGAAATTCTAAAGATGTTTTAGTTGTAAAAATTTATGTAGATGATATTATTTTTGGATCTTCAAGAAATTCACTATGTACAGATTTTTCTAAAATGATGCAAAATGAATTTGAAATGAGTTTAATGGGTGAAATCAAATTCTTAATTGGATTTAAAATCTCTCAAAATGATGATGGAATTATTTTAACACAATATAAATATACTAGAGATATTTTAAAATGTTTTAGATTGGATAGCACAAAATTTAGTGAAAATCCAATGAGTACCACCTGTAAGTTGGATCTTGATGAAGATAGTAAATCTGTTGATCAAACCACTTATAGAGGAATGATTGGAAGTCTACTCTACCTTACTGCTAGTCATCCTGATATTATGTTTAGTGTGTGTATGTGTGCTCGTTTTCATGAAAACTCTAAAGAGACACATTTAAATGCTGTAAAGAGAATTTTAAAATACCTCAAGCATACTCCCAATGTAGGACTGTTCTATCCCAAAAACAATCATTTGAACTAGTTAGTTATTATGATGCTGATTTTGATGGATGTAAGTTATATATAAAAAGAACCTCTATAACATGTCATATTTTAGGCAAGTCACTAGTATCATGGTGTAGTATGAAACAAAATTATGTTGCATTATCTCCTGTAGAAACTGAATACACAGCTTATGGAAGTTGTTGTGGGAAAATTTTGTGGATGAAACACACATTACTAGACTATGGATATCAATTCAAACATGTCCCAATAAATTGTGACAACACAAGTGATATTAATATTTCTAAGAATCCTATTTCTCATTCTAGGACAAAACATATTGATGTAAGACATCACTTTTTTAGAGATCATTATCAAAAAGATGATATCACTTTGGAATTCATTGGTATTGAATATCAACTTGCTGATATATTCACTAAACCATTAAATTATGAAAGATTAGACTACATCTTACAAGATATTGGTATGATCAATCATAAATAGATATCTTATTAATCTTAATGCTCAATACCTTACTATATTTTACTTTATGGTTTTGTGCTCACTGTTTTACAGTTACTGTTTAATGCATACGGTATCACCGTTAAGATCTTGTGCTCACGATTTGTTAACTCACTGTCTCACTATGACTGCACAGAATGGTCACCGTCTCACCGTGAAGACCACCAACTGTCTCACTGTGATGACTGTTTTTCATCACACCATAATTTCTACTCAGGGTCTCACTGTGAAAATTATTTATATTCTTATTTTAACCCGTATCGAAGTAATTTTTATTTCACAAGTATTTTATTTCCCACGTTTTTGTTTTTAGGAATATTGACTTTCCCAAATGATAAAACATAAGGGTTTCATTCAATTCCTTACCCGAACTCTCTTCTGAACCTTCTCATTCTTGAAAAACTTCTCTTCCCTCTCGCCCGAACCGTCAGTGGATGCTAAGGTTGAAGCATCCATCTTTACCCTTGTCCGAGAAGTGCCGCTCTAAGAAACAAAAGAGGATACCGAGTATAGCTCCCGAAGGTCCTCTAAAGCCAAACATGGTAAGCCGTACTGTATTACCTGAAAAAGAACTTTTCCATGAGTGGATGTTGTCTATAAAGTTGTTAGTTTTGAATTTTTTAAGAGAACAAGGATGGCTTGAATGGTTCTCTTGACAAAATAGACCGATTTACCCGATGCTGGTATCTAAATTCTACCAATATGTGATGTTTTCCTTTGATTTTAGAGAATGATTTATGGTGACCAACTGGATCAATGTTCAGAAGTGTTCCTTCTCATTGAGGTTGTGGGTTGCATGCCTAAGAATTACACATGAAGGATTTTGTGAAGACTACCAGAGAGACCCTCCTCCATCATCTGATATCTTCAATCTCGAAAATGCCTTGGAAATTATAACTGTTAATGGCACCAAGTGAAGGGCCATAGCTTCTGAATTAGATGGGGAGACTAGAATTCTTCTCAAATTTTTTCAGAATTTGATTAGTCTGAGAGAAGGGGATTTTCTGTAATGAAGTATCAGGATGTGTCCCTAATTCACCTGTTGAAGAATGGCCATAAGATCAACCTATGCAAGTATATTATTAACCATATATGTGATATGATCAATGTCACTTCCAAATCCACCTCCTTTTTTACTCAAGTATGATTTCCGCCATGTTAGTTTCCAAAGGGATGGTTGGACCGAATGAAGAAAAGCTAGAGGTATTTTATTTCTGCTTATCCAATCCTATCCTCAAAAGGATGAAGATAAGCTGGAACCCCTCGAAGAAGAAGTGGTTTGAGGATAATGATCAACTCCAGAAAATGATTAATCCTATTGATTATCCATGAAGACCTAAGAATCTATCTGATCTTGGATTAGAACCAGATGAAGTGGCTGAGTATTTAGAAGAAGAAGAAGAGGAGGAGGAGGATGTAACAGCTGAATTATCACCTAGAGAAGATGCTGGAAGACCTCCAATGGAAAAACATCCTGTTGAAAAAGAAAGGGCTGTTTTCCATGTTATTATCCCTGCTGAAATACCTCAAGGAGAGGAAGTTGTTGTTTGTTTGAGAGAAGATGAAGCTCCTTCTTCTAGTGTGGATGTCAATCCAGAAACTCATCCTAATGCTGCAAGAAAATTGGTTTTTCCTGATTCAGAACAACAAGAAACCATAGAGACAAACCCTGTTGAAGGGGATCTCCCTGTTGAGAAAGAAGCATGTCTGGAAGCTCAACCTGTGGAACAATCGTTCCCCGAGATAATTCCCTCTGCTAAAGAGAGGATGGAAATTTCCTTTTAGCTGGCAAGGCAAGAGTTTCCTAAATATATTATTGATGATCCTGTGGATATTGATCATGTTGTTGAGACTATAGTCTCTGAAATGGAATCACAATTTGAGGGGGAGGAACCTCAAAACCTTGAGAGTTTGGGAGCTGGATCTGCTAATGCTTCTCAACCTATTTTCACATATTCTGTGTACACTCGGTATGAGTTCCAAAGATTTTATGATGAGAATGAGTCATATTAGGTGAATACAACTAGAATTAATCTATTTTCTTTGTTTCAACTGATTTGTATAGCTCATCCAGAACAAGTACCAGAACCAGAGGCTCAATCTGAATCAGAATCTAAGTTTGAAGATGAATCTGAATCGCAACCAGGACCTGAACCTCTACCATTACCTACACCCTTACCCGAGCATCACTCCTTTGTGACTAAATATGATCTGAATGTTTTTGGAGAGACTATTTTAGCTGTAGTTGAGAAAATCTTATCATTTTAACCTCATCCAGTGACTCAACTGAGTCAAGATGATGCATCAATTATCTTGTAAAATATTATATTGCATATTAAACCAAGGATGATCCGAGAAATTCAAGAAGCCAGAGATGAAAACAATCTGATAAGTGCTGATGTTGTAAATATGAAAAATATGGTACCAAACTTGAAGAATGAGTTGACTTTGAGATCATATCCTGCTCTTGTCTCTACCCCTTCACCTGTTTCTGCTTCTCCTGAGCCAACTGATTCCACCCTTGCTAGGGAAATTGTGTCTCAAGTGAATCCATATCTACTGTCTTTAGATGAAAATATTGGAAAAAGAAACAAAAAGATAATGGAACATATGAGGGAGCTTGTAGAAAATCTGAATAAACTAACAGATAAGTACACTGGATGCCTGCAAAAAGTTCTAAAATTGCTCAAAGTTATATCTGAAGCTGTAAAAGCTTCTCCTGCTTCAGGTTATCCTTCTGTTCCTCTTTTAGATGATTCTATGCTAAGATCCATAATCAAGGAAGAAATTCAGAATGCCATATGTGGCTTGGATCTGTATTCTTTGTCAGAAGTGGTTTAGAATAGTGATCGAGCGTTAGACTTGGTTAGAATTCATTATCAGATATCCAATGATGCTCAACAAGATATCACTAAGAAAATAGATTTTTATCTCACTCGGATTTTCTCCAAAAGTCATATGATAGATCACGTTATATATCTTGTGGAAAACCTGAAAATTCCTCCTGTAACTCAAGATTTTAAAGCTCATGTTCAGAAACATAAAGAGTTCACTAGATTGTTGGACAAATTTATGGAGAATAATGACAATATTGAAAAGGATATGAAATATGGTGGGGAAATCATTACTAATTTCTTCAATATTTTGAAGCCATATCTTCAAGTGTAGAGAACTTCTATAGTTTCTCGAACTACTGCACCCCTTAGACCTGGTCTACCTACCTCAGCCTCAACTGCCATGGCAGTCAGCCAAGCTCTTTCTCAGATCCGGCCAGTCAACTTGACCAACCACATCCTAGATATTCTACTGCCCCTACTTTGGATCCATCTGTTTTTGAAGGTCTAACATTAACCTCTTTGTCTACCACATCTATACCTTCTTCTACTTCACCACCAGCTCCTGCTTATGCTAAATGCAAGGAAAAGGTGGATCCCTGAAGAGTCCATAGACTGTCTTCTTTTTGATGGGATGTCAATTCTTGTTTCCAGTTTATATTTCTCTTGTATGACCAATTCTGAAACCTTTTTAATGAAAAATTAATTTTTTCACTTCATTTTCTCAACTTTTTTATAATCCCAAAAGGGGGAGAAAAACTACAGGTATCGGTATTATAATGAGATATGCTATTCTATTTTTCATTTCATTAATATTTTGACTATACTTGATTTTTGATCATCAAAAGAGGGGAGATTGTTGGAAACCTCATATATTAATCATGTTTTAATGATCACAAATCCTATTGTTGTTAATTAATCTCAATCTTAATTACACATCTTTCTGATGCTCTTTAAGTCTTATGATGTTAATTACTCTCTTTATTATTTACATGTCTTATGCATGATCAAAAATCTCACTTATATTATCAAGCCTTTATATTTATCTTTCAACTTCTCTTACTCTCTAATGATTAAGCTTAATCCATATTCTCCATATTACTGTTTAAGTATAAATATAGATATTTTTCTAAGTATAGACACACCGTGACCCAGACACCGTGAAGGACACACCGTGACCGAGACACCGTGAAGGACACACCGTGACCCAGACATCGTGAAGGACAAACCGTGACCCAGTCACCGTGAAGGACACACCATGACCCAGACACCGTGAGCTACACACCACAACATGGAGACACAGTGAAGCACATACCATGAACCACATACCGTGAAGCACTTATCGTGAACTACATACCGTGAAGAGGATAGCATTTACATAATCATTGTGACACCGTTTCATAACTTTTTTCAATATTAATTAAATAATGCTAATGGTCATATTTGATGTTTTTAATGCAATTAATGTAATTTAATGCTAGTTGTTGGCATGTAAGGAAACTGTATCTTGTACCTATGGAAATGGAACCATTCCTACTGCCAAAACGAGTGGAATATAAAAAATATTGAGATGCAGTACACGTAACAAGTGTAAGCAGTGGTGCACAAGTGTGATGATACAACAAGATGAACATACATACGCCAGAGAGCACTGTGATGAACAAAAATAACAATCATGATCAAGAAGTAGATTTCAAGACTTTCAAATAACTCTAATGAGTGAAATACAACACCACTGAAGTACACAAGATGAATCAAGAGATCATTTTCACGCCTGTAGAACACAAGCTGAACTACGACGCTCTGTTTTTCAACAGAAAAACCAGAGATGGACTAAGAAGCAATTCTGCTAAATCCAACGAGTCTAGAGCTACTTTTCTAATCACTAAATCTTTCTAAACTCCTATCTATTCTCTCTAAGTGATTTGTTTATTCACTTTTGAGAAGTGTGGTTTACATTGTATATCATACACACAAACTGTCTCTTTCACTAAACTGGAGGATATCAAAATCTTCAATCTAAAACTCATTACTCTTTTTTACCCACAAAAACTATGGAAGAGGTCTTTGTGTGGCCTGATATCTGTTTTTTTCCTACAAAGAATAGTGGTAGAGGTCCCTGCGTGGTTTGGACAATTTTGTAAACTATTTTTAACCCTCATCCAGGGTGTGGATCAAATTTATATAAATCTGATAGGACTAAGTCTTGACTTGAGACTTAACCTCTGGTTACATCTGGTGTGCATATATAGTTTAAGATTAAAGTATACTACATATATATCTTTTATACTCCGCTGATATTACTTTGAAATACAAAACTATTTTAAATTTACATTGATAGTTAAATTAGAAATTGTTTACACATATTGTAAATCAGTAGGTTAGTTTCAAAAGTTAGTTTGATCTTGTGGTTAAATTAACTGAGACCTAATCAATCATTGAGAAGATACGTGAACATTTACAATCTGTATAAATTCACTACAGTTTAACTTGTTTTATAAATAGGGGGATTTTAAATAGACAATATTTTAATAGAAATTTTAATTTGAACTCAATTCACCCCCCTCTTAAGTATCCACTCCGACCAACAGACTTGATGAGAACATCCGAAATAAGAAATATAAGAAAAGTTTGATATAAACCCTTTTAGTAAAAATATTTATATCATATAATATTATTCATCGATACTACTAGTTTGAGATATAATATTCCAAAAGGCCATTTATTTTTACAACAGAAATTCATGATGATATCTTAGAAACGATTATGATTATATTAGTATAAAAAAATAATAGTTAATATAATTTTTTTTAAAATTTCAAATAAATTAACTAAATTATTGATGGAGAGAAAAAAAATTAAAAGTGTATATGAAGAATAAATAATATATGATAAATAACTGAATAATAAAAATTTATTTCTCACATTCATTGCAACGAAAATGTTTCTTATTCAAAAAATCCCTTAATGTAAATAAATACAATCAGGGTAGGAGAAATAAATGTTTTGGGGAGTTATTTATAGTTATAAAGTTTGTGAAGTACTATATTGTAGATTGTGGTTGTTCTTCTCACATGGTTTCTAATTTGAGAAATCTACAAAATGAAAAAAAATAACAAGGATGATTATTCACATTAATAAATAATATATC
Source organism: Viscum album (assembly GCA_963277665.1). Classification (NCBI taxonomy): domain Eukaryota; kingdom Viridiplantae; phylum Streptophyta; class Magnoliopsida; order Santalales; family Viscaceae; genus Viscum; species Viscum album. The sequence continues at coordinate 827,561,506 of OY728157.1, forward strand.
TCTGAATATAAATGGTGTTTTATTATTTGGTAAAAAATAAATCAATCATGATAATGTATTGTTTTTTGATTGTTTAAATGGTATTATATTGACTGTAACAACGATATGTGATGCTATAAATGAAGTTATATACATTAATAATTATATATTAGTCATTATATTGAAATATATGGTGTTAATAAAAAAATTATTTATTAATATATGTAATCTACTACAAGTAAAATATGCATGAATAGATTGTTACTTGAGTTTTCAAGAAGAAAATTGTTATTCAAATAAAACTACCAACCACCTTTTCTGAAAATTATTAATAAAAATATCATATAACTATCTATGAGAAATATTTCTATTATCAAGTAAGAAATTGAAAAAAAATCAATACTTGTTAGAAAGGGAGAATGATTTTCAAAATTAATAGTGGAAGTAAAATGAAAACCTCAAAACCATTATAGCTTTTCCATTCAAATGTTTTTGGAAAATTATAAAAAAATTTAAAAAAAATATATAAATAGTTTTTTTTTATTTATGACTTTAGATGAATTATATGTATCATGTTCATGTCATTAATGTCTCATGATATAGATAAATTTTATAGTTTTAAAATATTATTAGAAAAATAAAGTGGAATATCCAAAAAGTGATTAAGACCAAATAATTGAACTGAGTAGACCAAAAAGAATTTCTCTGAGTATCTAGATAATTAAGATTTTATCCAAGAGTTTAGTAATACATACATAAATCAATATAATGGAGTGTTCTAGTGGGAAAATAGTTTTTGTATTTATTTTTATTGAATATTTTTACGTGATCATTATAGGTAAATATAATTCTTGTTATATGACACTACCAATATTGGAGTAATTTAGAACAAATGATTATTAAGGATAAACACATATATGTACATTTATGAGATACATTTAATAAGACTAAATATTTCAAAGAAATTATATTGTTTGGGATTCCATTCATGATCAAAATTAATGACATAAGTTGTGTAATCATTAATAAAACAGAGGATGGTAGAATATTCATTGGATGCATATAAAATAAATTTATTTATAGATGTTACAATAATAATATGAGATCATTTTTTAATGAGATGATGTAAAATTTTATAAAAGTGACACAGTGATGGAGAATAAAATCATAATAGATGATGAGGATGATCAAATTTAACCGGAAGCAATTTTGGAAGCTAAAGAAAACACACATTCTATAGCTAAAGATACATGTTTTACCAGCACTGGTAATGTGAAGATCCAAAACAAACATTCCAGCCAAGGAAATCATGTTATTATTAAAATTATTATTGGTTATATAAATCTGGGGGTTTATACAAGAATAGGGGTTATAGACAACAGTCACCATAGTTTCTTTTTAAAGATTAAAGCCCAAGTAGTTAAAGGAAAATTTTAGCATAAATAACGTATTAAGGATATAAATTAAGAAAAAATATAAATAGATAATAATGAAACAAGGGAATATATTAAAAAAAATGAAATGTATTCTATTATTGTGAAAAATTTGTTTTAAAACATAATTTGAATGATAAAGGTGAAGTGTCTTAGAACAAAGTGATGCTTGTTTGTAATGGATATTCATATATCGGTTAGGTTCACTTTGATGAAACCTTTTATCAAGTTACCTATTTTTAAACCATTAGTATACTAATTAATATTAATTAATATATATTATTAATTTTATTTGAAAATAATTTATAATTATTATCAATGGATGGAGATCTAAACGGAAAAAATATTACATTGAACATCCCATGGGATTTTTGATGGAATCAAATGGAATCAAGTTGTTTGTGTTATATTTGGATCATTATATTTTGAATAAATATCAAATATATTTATATTCAAATATATATGAATATATTAGAAGAATGGAATTCATGAATGTAATGGTTGGAAATAATATATATTAGAAGTGGACAAAAACTACAACACTCTTTATAGTTGGGTATGTTAATGAAATTATTTTTCATATAAATAATTAATGGTTGTGTGGATAATTATTAAAATAGATTATAGAGAAAGTATAATTGTATATACATAGAGAGTAGAATATTTTCACAGGATTACACATTTCCCAATATACTATGTAAATCTTATATATGAGGAAAAATAAGATAATGATATTTTTGAAAGGATTGAATTTCAAGAGTCTATAAGAGTGTCCAAAAAAATTTAAGTTGGAAAAAAATTGAGAAATTATGATGTTCTAAATACAATTACTAAATGTTAATTCAAAATATTAATTTTAATTCTCAATACAAGAAGGCATCCAAGATTGATATTTTTTTCATAATTACTCTTTATATCAGTTATCAATCTAATCCTAATGAATTCCATATATTAGTATAAAACTTAACACAAATAAATTTATAAAACACATCAAATTATTTATTAATTTAAAGAAATAATAGAGACATAGACCTAATAGGGTTTATAGATATTATCAAATTTGGTGCAGTAGGTGACATGATGTCCCTATCTAGTGGACTATTTTTCCTTGGGCGAAGCTACGTTTCATGGAATTCAAAGGAGAAATAAAAAATTTCTTTGAGTTCTATAGGGGATTAATATATATGAACATCACATGTAGTAACTTAGAAATGTTTTATGAATACCCATCTGGATGATCTTATTATTAAATTCAAATATCCTCTTGTCATCGGTTGAGATAATCAATGTTCTCCAAACTGATCAAAAGAGACATTAAAATATTTAAAATCCATATAAATTGATATAAAATATCATTTTATAAAGGAAAAGAAGGATAAAGTAATTCTACAACTATATAATTTTTCACTTTAATGAACTAACAACTAATATTATCATGATTCCCCATGAAATTAAGTCTTTTGAAAATCAAAGGTTGTAGATGGGAGTGAAACCCACTTATCTGTTTTTAGGTATAATGTTCACTTAGACTCCTATACAATTAATCAATATTTAAATACATTCATAAATATAGGATGTAATTTATAGGGGGAGAAAACTATTCTCTATATTTTTAAAGTATTTTTATATATTTTCTTAGTGAATATAAAAATGGTAATGAATTTAAAAATAAATATTTTTAATTAAAATTTCCTGAATGAGATACTTATGTGGATCTTTTATGTAAAAGTTGAAAACTTAATTTTTATTCATTGAGAATGACAATGTATACTTATTATTTATTGATTCAGGCATATTTGATTTTATGTGGTTGATGCAAACTCATTAAATTATTCACTTTGGTTTTGATGTGAATAAGGGGGAGATGAGATGGAATGTATTGACTAAAATTGAAAAGGGTGGATTGTTATGACCATTTAAGGATGATGTGTTATTTTCTTCAAAACAAGTTTTTATCATATGATTGATTAATTCATCTCCACATCCAGGATAAGTTATAAAAATATGGATAAAATACTATCTAGTATAACATATGATGATATATTAGGATGGATACATAATAAATAAAATGATATATGTTATTAATATAAGAGAAATCGAGAATTATTTTTTAAAGATACCATCTAGTGTGAAATAAAAATTCGCAATTCTATATTAGTTTTATATGATTTGTAGGATGATGGTTTGAGTTGATTTCAATTGATTAAGAAAGATCAAAGTTTAATTGAAGAAAATGTGAAATTATGTGAATAATTCGAGAATTTTGTGTTTTAAGTGATATTTGAGTAATTAAAACATCACAAGAGTCATCTAGGGCAACTTATATTCAAAATATAGAAAAGGATAAAGTCCCACAATACTTTGTAAGAGTAATTACTATCTTCATTAGAGTACCTAGTAACATCAGAAGAGTAACTTAAAACTCCATAACGGTACATGGAAGTTCAAAAGAGTACTAGAAATTCTTCATACGATTACAAGTGAAACATCAAAATAGTTCTCAATATCTTTTCAAGGGTCACTATATCACTTTATAATAGTCTTTTTATAATATATAAAAGTAAGTTGGTAAGGATAATCGATGTTTTTAATGGTAAATTTCCTACAAATTAAGGATTGTGGAGTTTTTTTGAGGTTGGATATGGATTTCATAAGGATATATGTAGACTTAATGAGGATTATTTCATCGTTTCTAAGAATTATTTTGACATTTAAGGATCATTTATTCATAAAAAATATATGACTATGGGATTTTTTAAAATTAGAATAAATCATGTATTTCCTAATGATCAATTATATAAAATAATGTAATTTTATTTATAGGATAAATAAATCATATGAAAAACTATTTTAGATGATGATATGATATGTTATTCATTGTAATAAACATTAAAATTAATGAATTTTTTGATTTAAGTTTATTTGATATTGAAAAAATATCGAATTACTGTATAGAGAATGGGATATGTACATGTTGTGAGGAGATGAGTTGTTACATGAACATTTTGTGAGAATTAGTGATTTGGGGAAGATGCACACCAATAAAAATTATTCTACATCATTTGGAATCAAGCATGAAAACAAGTATCATATAATTAATTATGTATAAAATTTCATGATTTTTTTGGAGTTCACGAAGAAGAAGATATCCATATATTCATGAAAATATAAATTGAGATATTTATTGGGATTATTTGATAATTTCGTACTAGAAACATCATCAGTAATTGAAAATAGAGGAATTATATTTTTTACATTACAGAATCCACATTCCAAATAAACTTTTTAAATAAATGATTTGGTAAATAAGAAGGAAAAAATTAGAATCAAACATGAAATACTGATATTTAAGAGAGGTGATCATATTTGAATTGAAGGAAGAAAATAAATATTTTATTAGACTATAAGAAGGCCTGAGTATATATTTTTGATTATTCATTATTGGGAATTTTTTGTTCTTTTTGTTCAAGAGTGAAACTAGTTGAAGATAAACATTATAATAGGTTCAAGGTTATAAATTTTCATGTATCTAAATTATGATTTAAAAGGTTGAGATATGTGTGTGTGGGATAAAAACCACATTACAACAGGGACATATCCATCAATTGAAAATGTGAACTTCATTAAAAATTGTTCTATATTCATTTTTTTCTGCATCGTTTCATATATTGAGAGAATAGTGTTGAATAACAATGATATAAGAAGGGATTTAAAAGTCATAGAACATAGATTCACATCTTATCTATGTTTTCCACCATATTAGTGATACTAATAGATAATTATCCTAAACCAAAGAAATTAATTTTATTTATCTTAAAAAAATAATATATTTATCATCAATATTTACATATTTAATCATTCCAAGACAGAAATTTAATAAACAACTAATATGTGATGATAATTAAGGTAAAACATTAGTATTACAAATATTATTACCCATTAAGAAATAATTATGAATCTAATTCACTGTGACATATTTATTCTGTTTTGTGATACTCTTTAAATGTGGTATCATTCCCACAGTAATAGCCTTAAAAAATCATATACTGATCCCACATAATTCAATAAAAACAAAAACTATATTCTAAGAAACTATGTAATTTTATGATATATCATTAGAATAATACTTCAAGTTTTTACACATAGATTTTATTATCTTAATAATAATTATCCGAATGATAATGCTATAACACACATAAGAATAATAAGTGGATACAATAGATTGGAAATGTATGACATGCCATGCATGACTATGAGATTTTGAAGTTCATGATTTAAATAGTGATATATTATATTAAATTAGGAGAAACTAATCAGAGATAGTATAAACCTTATACCATGAAAGGAAACACATAATTTTAGTAAGGATGAATCCCCTATTAAATTTCAAAATTAAATAAATGATATGTTAATTCTCACAACTGTATCCCTAATAAAAAATAAAAATATTATTATCATTATTATACAAGCTATAGACCATAAAAAAATAAATTAAATAAAAGTATAAATATTTTAAATGAATATATATATTAAGAATTTAAAAGTGATCATAAAAAAACATAATAAGATAATTATCACAAATATTACACTTAAGATTTATATTAAATCATTACTCCTAGAAAAAAAGCATAATACATTATACACATATCCCATGTTCGAATTAAATAATAAGGGGGAAGTAATTATACTTGATGAAGAACATTTTTTTCCTAGAGGAAAAAATAAATCCCACCATTGGCCAAGATATAATAATTAAAAAATTCAAGACATCACATAATCCACTAAAAATTATAATGAAAAATTCATTCAAATGTTTTAAGGATAAACCGTAAAATCCAATACAAATCCCCAAAGAGATAAATTCTATGTAAAAATCATGGGTTATTATTATTGATAGAATAATTATTATAAAATCAATGAACTAAAAAAATATTATTGAAAATACATCTATTAGAAACAAAATCCCCTCCCCCACTCCATGACAACAGGTCTAGCCACTATTAACTTGTTTTCCAAATTAATATATGTGAAACTAATATTAACATTATAATCAGTAGAAGTCCAATAATCACAACGAACAGAAGAAATAATTTTTAAGAATAATTTAGATAGAGAGAGACCTTTCATTAAGAATTTTATTCATAACACAATTATTAAAAACCACGTCCAAGTACCCCAGGATATTAACCCACTACTGGTGGAATTGAAACAGTTCCTGATGATCAAGTAAAGAAGATATGGAAACCAAGAGGGGAGTGTGAATCAAAATACCTCAAGAAAGATGAAAAAACATTTTATTCGAGAATAGGTTAGTGGCAAAAATGTTGTCTAGAAACCTATCCAATAGACTCCACATGCGGTGATGGACCCTGTAGTTGTTGCACCAGGTGAAACTGTCACATGAGATGCTGAGATCAATGAGGCCCTTACTAGCCATGAACTTAACAAACTCCATGATGGCCTTCCTCTGGAATGGGCTTCTACCTTTCCTTTCCACTCAGTTGTAAATGACATTAAATTCATCCTCATCAAACAATGGATGGTGTCTAGGATCAAAGTTATTTTTTTGACTCCATAGAGATTCCCTTTGAAGAGGTTCATATCTTCCAAAAACAAAAGTTGTAAGGAAGGAGCTGTCACCATTGGGCACCATGGTAGTGATGAATTGATTTCAATCTTGAACAGTCTCAACAACATATTTAATGTTCCAAAATACCCATTTGTGTATTTTTGATGGGTTAGAGTGTAGAAATACATGCGAATTAATCTTTTAGGAGAATTCAATGATTATTATATGGTTTTCAGTGTTATTTGACAAAAACAAAAATGAAATTATGATTTTTGAATTCAATATTGAGGAAGTCCGATTTAACATGGGAATTAAGACCATGAGCATTACATATGAAGATAATAATGATGGGTAGGATAGGGATCTGGCATTGGATCTTGAGCTAGTCACCTTATTGAAGTGGGAGGATGATCTCCCATTGAGGTCCCTTGATTTGGAACATGTTCATAATCCCATCTGATTTGTAAGATTCGTATGAGTGGGAGATGAGGATCCAAAGGGGGTGGGGAAGGATGGGTAATGAAATGTGGGGGCTGGTGAGGGAGTTCTCTATGGATAAATAAGTATTTGGAGCTAGATAACAGGCTTAGATCCAAGGGAGACATAACAAACACTACTGGGAAGGGTCCTAACCACTACAGAGAAGCAGGCAGTAACCTCAGCGAGGGAGAAGGACAGAGATAGAGATAGGAGTGGAAAGTACAGAAATCTTGGTGGTCTACGAATCATGCCATATAAGTGAACTTCCATACAAAGTCACTTAGATATCATGAAGGAAATAATTGGTGAACTCCTCGAAGAAAATAGGGTCCAAGCATTGGATGACGAAGAAATGCATCAGAACCATGTGGTGTTGTCCTTAAAGAAAAAGGTTACCCTTAATTCCTTAATTTATGGTGACATGGTGTTGGATATAAGGGAATCGATGATATCTAGGAGGAATCTAGTGAAACTAGAATCCAATTGTGATGAACCTTAAATTTTTCATAAACATCACTATGATAGTGTAAACTCATTGATCGCCATTGATGATGAGCATATCAATCCTTCCACCAATACTAAGTTTCTCAAGAGATATTTTACATGAATAATCCAAACCAATTAAATAAAATCAACCCATTTCAAACATTACCCAATTATTACACATTTAGATTTATAGTAAAAACACTATACTAATAGAAAATCCTATAATAATGGAGTAATGATAATAGAAAAAATAAATATGTCATAGCAACATATGTTTAAATAGTATGTAAAATTATAAAAAATACCCCATAAAACCCCACTGAATTCATATTTCAATCAAAAATATGTTGTTGAATCATGCCTCAAATCATGATGATACTCGTGCCTTGATTCCTACATCATGATGCACTGGATCAACATCTTCTGCTACAACTTCTCTAACAAGATAACAATCTAGAATTCATCACATTAAGAACCTTATCACCCATTTCCAACCCAACATAACCTAACAATATAATTAAACAAAAGAATATATATTTTATAATTCAAACCAGACCTTCTCATAAAGGTTATTGTTGTATGAATTTATAAACATATCCAGCCATACATCCATCAAAATGAATGGTTTGTAGGATCTAGAATAAAAAAATACCAAACCACTTAAAAACCCACCATAGTCATTAGAAAAAAAAGTGATACCTTAGGAGTAATAGAAATATATTAGATGGTCAACTCTAATAACCCCATCACAATATGTAGGAAGAACGCTCATGAATCTACGATGAGGCGAAATCATCACCACCGGAGGAAATGAAACCTAGGAAAGAAATAATTCAACACCAAATCCACTAGAACACCATTGATGGGCAAGCCTCACATCCCAAAACTCTAATTAAAAATGTTTTAATAGCATGATATGATTTATAGAATAATAGTTATAGAACCATTAGGAGATGATGGACCACACACAAGCTTCGACAGGGGGCATCACCCTAGAGAAAAACATGAAGAATAAAAGAATGAATCATGTAGCCTACAACCATCATAATCTCAAATATACATTAAATCTATCATGCCAAATCAACATATGGTTATGTGTGATGGGAGAGGAGAAAAATATTAAAAAATGATTTGGAAAACATGCCTTAAAGGGAGTTCTGGCAAGCCGAAGCACATCAGGCGATAGAGGTCCGGCAATGCGAAGCTCGAGGGTGGTGGAGGTTCGACAACGCGAATCTCAGCAGGCGGTGGAGGTCCGGAAATAAGAATCTCAAAGGCAGCGGAGGTCCAGCAATGTCAACATAGCATGTGGCGGAGGTGATTCTTAGGTTTCCAGTACCACAAGAGCATTAGGTCGCGATTGAACAAGGGCACTGTGCGACTGAATTTATAAAAAAATGGACTATGGTTTTATCAGCGATAAAATTTTATCACTGTTAAAGGTAAACTTTATCAGTGATTTGATAGCATGGATAATGGTCCTCTCTATCAGCGCTAAAAAAGTGCTGATAAAGCCATCCTATATCAGTGCTAACATTTTAGCACTTATACATGGATTATTTATTAGCTCTTTTCTAGCACTGATAAAGGGTCTTTTTATCAGTGCTTGTTTAGCACTAATAAAGGTTACCCTGTATCAGCGCTAAAATTTTAGTGCTGATACAGGGATTCTTTACCAGCACTTTTTCTTATCATTGATATAAATTGGTTCTTCCCTTTCACGTTTTTGTAGTAGTTCTAGTGCAACTGATATTCAAAATATAGAAATGGATGAACTCCCACAATACTTTATAAGAGTAACTAGTATCTTTATAACACTCCCTAGTGACTTCAGAAGAGTAAAAATCAACTCCATAAGGGTACATGGAACTTCAAAATAGTACTATATATTCTTCATACGATTACAAGAAAAACATCAAAATAGTTCTCACTATCTTTGGAAGGGTCACTACATCACTTTATAAGACTGTTTTTATAATATATAAAAGTAAGTTGGTAAGGATCATTGATGTTTTTAATGGTAAATTTCCTACATAGTATGGATTGCAATGTTTTTTTAAGGATGGATATGGATCTCATAAGGATATATGTAGTCTTCATAAGGATTATATCATAGTTTCTAAGAATCATTTTAACATTTAAGGATCATTTATACATACAAAATATATGACTACGGGATTTTGAAAATTAAATTACATATTTTATTTCCTATTAATCAATTACATAAAATAATGTGATTTTGTTTATAGGACAAATAATTCATATAAAAAATTTTATTAGATGATGATATGATATGTTATTCATGGTAATAAACATTAAAATAAATAAATATTGTGATTCAAGTTAATTTGAGATTGAAAAAATATCGAATTACTGTATAGAGTTTGGGATATGTACACACTGTGAGGAGATGAGTTATTACATGAAAATTTTGTGAGAATTAGCGATTTTGGGAAGATTCACACAAATAAAAAATATTCTACATCATTTGGAATCAAGCAAGAAAACAAGCATCATATAATGAATTATGTTCAAAATATCATAATTTTTTTGTACTACTCGATGAAGGAGATATCCTTGTATTTATGATAATATAAATTGAGATATTTATTTGGATTATTTAATAATTGGATAATAGAAACATCATCAGTAACTAAAAATCACGGAATTATATTTCTAACATTATTGAAAACACATTCCAAATAAGATTTTAATATAAATTATTTGGTATATAAGAATTAAAAAATTAGAATCAAACATGAAATAATTATATTTAAGAGTGGTGTTCATATTTTAATTGAAGGAAGAAAATCAATATTTAATTAGACTATAAGAAGGCTTGAGAATATATTGTTGATTATTCATTATTGGGAATTTTTTGGTTTTTTTGGTTCAAGAGTGAAACTATTTGAAGGTAAACATTATAACAGGTTCAAGGTTATAACTTTTCTTGTATCTAAATTATGATTTAAAAGGGTGAGATATGTGTGTGTGGGATAAGAACCATAATGATAATTTTATAACACACATAAGAAAAATAGAAGGATACAATAGATTATAAATGTCTGACATGCCCTGTATAACTATAAGATTTTTTTGTTCATGATATAATTAGTGATATAGTATTTTAAAACAGGGGAAACTAATTAGAGATAGTAGTAACCTTATACAATGAAAGGAATCACATAATTTTAGTAAGGATGAACCCCCTATTAAATTTCCAAATAAAATAAATTATATGTTGATTCTCAGAACTATATCCCTCATATAAAATAAATATTTTATTATCATTATTAGACAAGATATAGACCAGAAAACAGTATTTTGAATAAGAGTATAAATTTTTTCAATGAATATATATATATATATTAATAATGTATATGTGATCATAAAAAACATAATAAGATAATTACAATAAATATTACACTTAAGATTCATATTAAATGTTTACTCCTAGAAAAAAAAGCATAATACATTATACAAGTATCCCATATCCGAATTAAATAACAAGGGGCAGTAATTATCTTTGATGAAGACCATTTTTCCCTAGTGGAAAAAAATCCCACCATTAGCCTTGATATAATAATTAAAAAAATCAAGACATCACATAATCCATTAAAAATAATTATGAAAAAGTCATTCCAATATTTTATGGATAAACTGTAAAATACAATACAAATCCCCAAAGAGATAAATTCTATAGAAAAATCATGGGATTATATAATTGATAGAATCATTATTAGAAAATCATTGAACTATAAAAATATTATTGGATATACATCTATTAGAAATGAAATCCCCTCCCCCACTCAATGACACCAGGTCGAGCCTATATTAACTTGTTTTCCAAATTAATATATGTAAAACTAATATTATATTTATAATAAATGTAAGTCCAATAATCACTAAAAACATAAGAAATAATTTATTAAGAATAATTTAGATAGAGAGGGAGACTTTTCATTAAGACCTGTATTCATAACACAATTATTAAAAAAATAAAGAATAGCCTTGATAGTAAATGATCATGTAAGATTTAATGTTTTTTAATAAAAAAAACAGTGAAACCATCATTTTGATGATATTTATCATTACTAATAGAAGAAATACCATTATAGTCTCAATAAACATAGTACAAGAACATACATTAATATAAATATCCCCTTCCAAAAATTATTTATCTATAAAGATATATAAATAAATATTAACATCAGGTCCCATGAAACCAGAAAACGTGAAAAGTATGATTGGAATACATCTTTAATATTATCATTATTATTTATAAACCTTATTTCTAGATTTTATTATATTTAATATGAGATTAAAAATATATATAATTATGATCACTTGAATTAATGAAATAAATCATATGTATTTGTTTTAATAAATAGAAATTTAGTGGATAAAAACTACTTCAACACATTAGATGGATTAAATTTGCTTAATGTTACACTATACTTGGTATACCTATCAATGAAGGCCTCTTGGGATTCAAAATTTTTTCATAATCCCCTTTGATTTTATAATCAACAATAATTTTACTATATATATTTTTAAAGGCTACCACAATGATATATGATTTTATTGGATATAAAACCAATTTATTTTTTGGAATAATTCATTATCATGAACCTATACACAAATCAATCAAAAATTTCTCCTAACACCATATTTATAAAAATTTAAATAGTGGTAAACATCTAAAAAAATGAAAAAGGGAAAAAAAGGACGATGGTCTAACATACGTGGGGAAAACTCTAACAACAAATGGTGAATAAAATAACACCAAGAATCATTCATCAAGGAAAAGTATAATTTATAGAAAAATTATTTTTATCATGTTAGTTAGATAAAGTGTAAATTATAGCAATATATGTTTGATTATAAAACCATGAGAAAAATTTAAAATTAATTAACTATTTAATATATATAATTATAAACGGGTCCTAGAAACAAAACCATTGAGTTAGGTTAGTGGAATTACATATAGGGAAGGAAATACACAGTATATGAGGATGATATAAAATTTATAATAAAACGTATAAGGATAACCTAAGAAAACCTAACCTAAATATCTAAATATATAAATACTCTAACACTCTATTTTACGCTATATTTACCAATTGTGGAAATGATATAATCAAAATGTTAAATAATTACAATATTCCACCTCAAGTTGGACATACCTAGTTTGGTACATAAAAATAAATGGAAATGATAAATAAGAATATATAATTCTCACTATCTGGTTGTTCTTTAAAACATACGTTGATCTATAATTGATATCATGTTTTATATACCCCCATGAAAAGGTAAAAATTATGTAATAAAATATTTTTTTGATGTGGTAGAATATGTTGAAAATGTAAATATCTCATTCTTTTGATGTCCAATTCTTGAGTTTGAATGATAAGACATTGAAAGATGATAATCCTATGAAAAATAAAAACAAAATTAAGAAAATATAAAGGGAAAAGGGAGGGTTAAAACATTACAATAATAGGTAACCCAAAACATAGGTTGAAATAACCTCTAAATAGCATGGCCAAATGGAAAAGTGAAAGGGAACTCATATCGTGGATCCCAATGTCTGGGTGAAATGATTCCCATAGGGTAAACCTAAAAATCCAGGTAAATATATACCTAAATAAAGACTCAAATGGATGGGTTAAATGAATCCATAACTACATTAATAAATTTCATATTCATAAAAAATAATGAGGTTTAATGGATATATGAACAAAAATATATTTTCATGATGATAATTGGGTGATCATTACATGAGGGGTCTATTCAAATTAAATAAAAATTATTTAAAGGATCTTAAGAAATTATAAACCTCATTGCTAAGACAAATATTCAATGAAAAACCAAATTAATGTACATATAAAATAAATATAACCTAACTTCTATTGTTATTGGTTGAGACACCATATTAAATCATAGATTATTGATGAATAACATTGAAGAAAAAACTAATATACTCCACTCTCTAGGGTGTATACATGGATCCGTGGAATCTAAAAAAGACATTCATGGATGAGATCTTATTTATAACCATGATATATTAGTATGTATAAAATCTATATAATAAGGAAGAAAAGTTATTGAGAGAATATATAATAGGGTTGGTCCAGAATTAAACCACTTTTAGGGCTTAACTTATTTATATAGGGCTCAAGGATACTCCCCAGGACTTCAGGAATTAACTCATAAATTACATAATATATGAGTAATGTATCTTATAGTTATTAATTAATGATATAAATATACCATTAAAGTTTCCATATGTTTCATTATATGAAACATTTTGATAAATTATCTCATAACTTACATAGATGACCACCTAAAAAACACATAATATTCCTCTTAATGACAAATCAGGGACTTCCAACTGATTCACATTATATTATTTGTCATATCATATATTCTTTTGATAGAGAAATATGACATTAATTATCATAAAATACAGTATTATTAAGTAGTGAAATGATTTATCTAAATCATTCCATATGATATACCCCAAATAAATTTACATGATATTCTATAATGCATGAATTTCCTACAATATAACATTCATATATCATTAATTATAATATATAAAACACACATCATATGTATATAAGGAATTTTTGAATATCTCTATAAACATCCCACCTTCCCTAAAGCCTCATATACATTTTATTATTTGATCTTATATTGTATAATATAGTATAACTTGTGAAACAACATCCGAAAACCGTTTTAGTAATTTCAAAACCCCCTTTTCAAATCCATCATAAAATTCACCATGTATCACTTCACCTGGAATAAATTGTAAATTCACATAAAAAATACATTTGGAAAAATATTAAAATTCATTATATATATATATATATACGAGTTAATTTAAAATATATCCTCATTAATTCTACCCGAAAGTGTAACCCCAAGCCCTTATAACATTAAAAATAATTTATTCTCTAATTCATTAATGATAAAAAACAATGTTATCTAGAACAGAATTAGTGCTAATTAAGATAAATAGAGATATAAAATGATTATCATCAAACACAAATATCTTTATAAAAATTTCTACAACATTTATCATATACATGAATGAAATTTTTTATGATCATTTTTTCTATGGTATTGAGTAACCATATGATATAAAATATGTAAATACAATATAAGTACTCACTTGTTATTGATTCATGGGGTATAGACTAAAAAAGCTGAGGTATACATCACAAGAAATCATTCTTATTATATAATCATATCATAAATCCCTCACCTGATGTAAAATAATATCACATGTATTATAATAGTATGGTTATATACTTTTTTACTCTATCCGAATAAAAGTACCATATTTTATGCTCATAATATGAATTGTAAAATCACATCTTGGTTAATATTCATATGAATACATGATTAACAACATAACCAACATCCCTTGATTAGTTATTCCTCAAGGCCCTTTTAAGAATTGTATTAATGTATGATGATTCTCATGTTAGGATTATCTATAAGCTTAGTTATGGAAAATTACAAATATAAACCATGAATCAAAAGAATACAAAATAAATAGTTTAAAATATTCATTGTTGTATACTTTAAAGGTTATATATTTTCCAAATCACTCTTTGTGTTTAAGAAGAATATTTTATATCTCTAAAAATGATCCTATTAATACTGACCATGATATTTTATAACTACCTATAATAATTCATGATGATCATCAATTACGGAAAAATCTATGTCACAACTTTGGTGGTAAACTATCATTTCACTTTATATAATATATGAAATTAATGTGAAATATTGATAAAGTGTATTCTACCTTTTTTATAACATGATAGGCTTCATACTATTAAACTCTTATAAAAATTACTAAAAAATTATAAATAAGGACCATTATAATCATATGAATTTTTTAATAAATAAAAAGAAATGACTTATGTTTATTATGTTTTAAGAGTTTTTAAATATTATTAGATCTCTATTTATTTATTTTTAAATATCTATGTATCCATCCGATAAAACAGTCCTACTAAAGACTTTTAGTGAGAAATGTCAACAAAGAAATAGACTTTAAATAATGGTGAGATTTAAGAATCATATTCTGAATGTTAAACTTTTGAATATAGCATTAAAACTCATTTACTCCCCTCAATCCAATGTTATAATATTTATAATTTATATTATTTAATTATAAATGATTAAAAATTATTCATTATCATCATATTGTAACATTTCTATCAAACATTTTCTCTGAGATCATATAGATAACAAATGTAACACTTTTTGTTATTTCTCAACAAATATATATTTTTGAATCTTTTAAGATATATATTAACTAAAAATTATTATAGTAATATTATTTAACTATTTATATTTCTCTTCACTGATATACACTAAATTTTTTAGGATAAATTGATATTGACGAAAAATATTCATTGTCTTAATATTTTAATTGTATCACTATAAAATTACCAAAGTCCAAATACACTCACAATAGTATCCTAGATCTTATATACTCCAAATATTATCATTATAAGATATACAAACCCCATTTTTTGAAAAATAAAAATTGTCCATTTTATTAGGAATATTTAACAAATAATATATTCTTTGTATATAAAATATGGTATTCTATTTTTAGATCATTTTTTCTGAAAAGTATATTTGGTATTTTTAAAATATTATATTGATGGGTGTTTGGAGAATATACCTTGAATGTTAATAATCATATGGATAATCTATTTTCTCCAATATAGAATAATTTTAACCTCATCTTCTTTTTAATATGTTATAGAATCTGAGGATTCATAAACCATGTGAATTAATTGTATTAGGTCATATTGTTCATATTAAATCCTAGTTTAAAAACAACTGTACTTATAAAATATGATAAATATAACGTAGACACAAATATATTATTTAAATATATCTCAGTTTTATATATTTCATTATATATAACTCTATGACTCAAAAACTAATTTCTTTATAATTCGTAGTATAACTAAAATCTCCAGCAATTATTTATTTGATCATGAAGTGTTATATATTTATAAACCTTGTAAAGAATATATTTATTGTAAAAATAAATACTAACAAGGACTCTCTATATAATAATTTTATCCTATTTAAGTGTGATATATAATTACATTATATAATGAATCATTTATCCTTTTATTAACACCGCTTGAATGTTTAAATGACCAATGATGACAATTGACGAATCCAATATTTTTCATATGGATAAAAAATTTATCATTAATTACTTATATTATAAAACTAAATAATATAAATAAATGGTATTTCTCATACTTCCACAATAATATAGGGAATATGGTACAATATTATTTAACTCATTCTATTTTCCCAAAAAATTCTTTAATGTAATCCTTTAGTCTCTCTGATACATTATAAATGTCAATAAAATTGATGATATGAGTGTAGAATAAAATATTAATGGTCATATTATATATAAATCATTTGAAAAATTTAGTGGATTCATCTAATTTTCTCATAATAATTTATATTCAAGGCTTCAAATAATATTAAATGATGGATAGTCATGTAAGGGTTTACTATAATTGATCGAATACATATCACTTATCAAAGAAAAATTTTTAAGTATAGATACTAGTAAAATAACACTCCTACATTATGAATCACATTTAAGAAACATTGATCTCAATGTAAGGATTGATGGAAATGATATCATTAATATAGAACAGAATATTTTATTCAGTGAGTGTCGTGTCACAAATTCATTTAGTAATGGATTTTATTAAATGTGCTCTGACTTAAATGATAACCCATTATAAATTAATTATATTCCTTATAGGACTAATTTCTATATTTTCTATGAAATGATTCCAATTTAGTGTTCCTATGACCATTTAGTTATCTAGGTTGACCATCATGCTAATCATATAAATTATGAAACATAGATTCTTGAGGGAAGAATCTCTTCCAAATATACTTTATGGACGAATTCAACTATATTTATCTATTGTATTGTTTCATATATTTTCCTAGGAACTTTTTATAAACAATAAAATTATAAAAAATGTGGTTCTTAACATTTATATCCACGTCATCCATTTATTCCATAAATAATATAATCCCTGGGAATCCAAATTTTTCCAGAACCTACCAGGTTGGTTGATCATGATAATAGAACGGTATATTTTTTTAATGAATCGTATAATATTTATTTTTATGGGTACTGAATCTCAGCATATTATATCATTTATTACATTTAAATGTATTTTTATTTATACATATTTAGCTTAAATTATTATCATTCCACAAAATAAATATTTTCAAAACTTATTGAGGTATAACTCTTTATACAACACATACCTTATCCTACTAACCTGATATTAAAATATAATATATTAAAACATATTTAAACTTATATCTTGAAAATTGTATATTAATATTTTTTATGTAATATATTAGAATCAAATGAAATTTATCATGAACCATCTCAAAGGGGGTCAAACCACAATGACCACATTCCCTCCTCCAACAGGCCAGGGGTTGGTGACCAGTGCCAAGTGGGAATATCACACACATGGGCAGAATTAGCCTAACGTATCTTTACACACACAGACACATAAACACCCACACAGTCACATATACTATACCATAAAATTCTGAATTGTGAATCAAATGAAACTAATGCATGAATACATCAATAATCCCATAATAAGAGTATGATATTAAATAACAGAGAGTGATAAAGGGGATAAATAAAAGGCCAAAAAATAATAGAGGGCCCACTAGATGAGAAATTATATCATTGAATACTTGAATCCAACAGGTAATGATCATTGGCCCAGCATAAGAAAACTCAATGGTCTCTGAAGACTACAATACTTATGTAGGGGATCTCATGCAAGACCACTGGGGGACACCACAACCCAAATACAGATCAACCCATTTCGTAGAGGATTAAACTGAAAAAATACTATTAACCATACTGAATTTTCGAATTAGATAATGAAGAAATTACCCATTTATAGAGGTCACACAAATTTCAAAAACCCCATCTAGTGTATGAGAAGAAATGATGGAGGGTCACAATTGTGTCTCATGGAGGGACCCCGTAAACTATATATGAGAGTCATCCTTAATAGGGGATCAAAATACATAGATCTTGACATTATTTCACACTGTGAACACGGGGGTTGGTACTATGTTAACACACTCAAATGATACTCATCCAATACTGAAGAACTGAAGGGCTCCATAAACACTTAATGATGTAAATAACATATACATGGGGTACATGATATGTCCAACCAATCTCCTAGTATTCCCATGTGGTGATTACTCACACTCCATGAAAGTATAAAATAAATTAAATGTATGCATATATACATAGTGTGTAGAGGTACATGAGAATACTTCATGGGCCATCTATTTCTTCCCGTGAAATTACGGTTATTACTGGATACCAAACCTTGTAAACATGGTCATTCTTGTCTACACCTATTCATTCCCATGTTCATGGATATATCCATGTACTCTTGATAGTTCTGTGTATTGCATCCAGTCCATTCCCCTGAATCATTTGAGATACATGTAAATTGTCTAGCACAAGCCACACTGTGTGTGTCATGTGTCACATAGAGTGTGTTATTTTTCTCTCTGTGAAAACCATAACACCTCACTTGGGGTCCTATAATGAATGTAATTTTAAATTAGACACATTGTATCGTATGATTTTATATATCACATTGGTCTTTCACTGTGATTTCTTCTAATTTTCAATCACCACCAAACACACTTGAATATTGGGATCAAAGGACAACCGACCTTTACCCGCAAATATCATCATGATATGGACTTCTAAAACACTACTAAATTAAAAACGCACATTTTCCATAATCTCACCTTTAATACTTGATGAATGGAAACCCTCGATCCATTTTGAACCTCCTATAATCATAAGACACAATCATGGAACCTCAATAACATCCTCGATTAAGAGTTTTTCCCACAGTATTGATCTTTTTCACCAAATAACGATCACACAATGATCAAATGCTGGGTATTTCATTGAACAAAAATCCAAAAGAATTTTCCACAATTATTGTGTGAAGAAACACGAGAGAAATCAAAGAACCATTAAAAGTGAGGAATTGACCTCAGAATATTTTCATCTTAAACCTTCTTCCATTGATTAAGATATACAAAAATGAAGAGGGAATAAATAATGAAAAATTTAATCCATCATAAATAAATATTTCATCCATGAATGAATTGATTATTGTTCATGGAATTGATCTGTGTTTGAATTAGATAAAATAATGGGTTGAAATCACAAAAATCAAAGACCCTTCCTTGAGTTTTGATCGATCATTGATGAAGAATGATCATGTGTTGTTTTCAATAGAGAGACACTCAAATTCATATCGTTTAAAGATCTCCAATATTTATTTGATCTAACATCCTAATCTAATATCTCCTAATACTCCCTCTAACATTTTGAAGGGCTATGAATATAACCATTAAAATTGGTCATAACAGCATATATATATGTGATTATGTGGTAAGTAATTTAATTTAATAATTTTATAAATATCAATAATGTTATTTAATTATTCATCAAAAAGGCTCTCAAGGAAAATAACAAATTCTAACATAGAATATGTTGTTTCTATGGTAAAATCATTCTCAACTAAATTGTGGCCTCTAAATTCCAATATAGGGCTCTTTTTATGAGTTATTCATCTTTTCCAAGAAACCTATGCTCACGTTATAATAATATATTTAATATTTTTTATTATTAATTTCAAGCCATATATTCTAATGTCTATTCAGCACCTGTTTCAAAAAATAATCCATATAATATTGGTATGTTATAGCTGTTAAAATTAAAGCCATTACATTCTACCACCTTATGGATTTTCATCTCGAATAGAGAAAACCCTCCAAAAAACGATGTGGGTACTAGGCCTGAAGACGGGTCCCTCGCTCCTAGAAGGTCTATGGATGATTCTCATGCTCCTACTAGGCATGCACTCAGGGAATAGGTCTCTCATAAAGGGTTATATAATTTTATTCCACAATATCCACTGGGTAATCAACAAAGGTATCCCGATCCTTGATGTCCATATCACCCCAAACAATAACATGTGATGTGTCATGATTGTACCTACCAAGATGAATCATGTGGAAAATGTTATGTACCTAGTTAAAATACCTTGTAAGAGCTTATTACTACACCACCTCTAAAAATATTCACAGTATTTGAAAATGGACAATGAATATTGGAGATAACTTTCAAAATTGGCTAATTATTTAAAATCCTCATTTATGGGAGACACTTAGGAACACATGGTCTCCCTCTTATAATTCGAGAGGCCTCTATCATCATTCCTTATAGGACTTCTAATGGATTTGTTTAGACCTAATCTGATCTTGGATCATCTACAACTTGTTTGTCATAGTTCACAACATCTCTGATCCCATGAGTGATGAATTTCTAGGATCATTTCTACAATGTGGTGACCTATACTAACATCCATATAAGCCCTTGAATGTTAAGAAAATTTTAGTAGAATGGTAGTTTTTGTTTTATGAAAAACCTTCCAAGGGTAGATTAATCTCACAACTATGGACGAAATCAAACATGAAAGATTGAAACGTGTCCTCCAAGACCTGAATGATATTATCATTCTGACCATCAGTCTTGGGGTGAAGCACCATGCTCATTAACAAATGATTCACCAAAGAATCATATACTTCTCTATATAATTGTGACATGAAGTGATCCATAAGGACAGAAATAGTCATCTAGGGAACTCTATTGATATTTATTATCTCCAATATGTACAGGCATACCAATATCTTTAAAAAATATATATTCTATAAGGCATAGAAATCTAGTCGGCTTGGTGGGTCGGTATACAATTAATCAGATAGTATTGTTTCCACTATATATAGTGGAAACCCGTCATAAAATTTATTTATATATCATTACAATTACACTCTTGTACCTTAAGGTTTTGAGCTAAACCCACTAAAAACTAGTGATCATCCTTCACTTTCTTACAAGTGAGGCATAAAGAGACAAATTATGTAACCTAACTCTTCATGCCTATCCCAAAAACGTGTTGTAGGATATCTCAGTATATCTTTTCCACCCCATGATGTGCAAAAAAATGGGATGTATGAAACTCCATCATTACCTCTTCTTACATCTTCACCTATATGATGATCCATACTCTAAAAAGGATAACGTGATTCCCACCTCATAAAATCTATTAGTGGGATTACCACTAGATAACAGAGTATAAAATTTCTCACATTTCATATATCCATAATGATCTTATTTATTATACTATATTATTAGTGGGTTAACAATAATCAACCAATGATATTATTAACCATCATTGGCCACTAAGGACAAATATAATGCCAATAACTGATCTGAAGCCTCGACCAATATCTAAGAACAATATGACCTACTAAGAGTGTTTTACACCATTTTCCACTTCCCAAGAGTAAAGATAATCTCAAATTCGTATTATTGGAGGAAATATATACATATCCACTATATTAATACAATATTATTATGAGGGAATATATACTTGAGACTCTTGTTGTCATCGTAAAAGATATACAACACACCCATTAGGTAGTGTCTCCACATAATCATCGAAAGGACTTGTTCCACTAGCTCTTGATCATGGGTAACATAGTTATACTAATGTTATACAAACATCAAATACCCATGGGAAATCACTAAATTCCCATGAATCAGAAAAAACCTTGTTTAATCCCTAAGGTATCACAAAACATACTCGACACCATACTATGGAAATATCAATATGCAGGGAACATAAACCTCTGCATAGACTTATAAAAACATGACATACACCTTTAAATCCATTCAAAGGATTCCAATTTTAGATAAAAGATCTAAAGGGACCATTTATTATAGATAAATCAGTAAAAAAACATTAGATTCTACCCTACTAGACAAAGGAAACTCCAAACAATAGTAACACTCTTAGGTGGCTCCCAAGCTTGCACTACCTCAACATTCCCCTGGTCCACTTCCACTCCAGCCCCTAAGATGATTTTTTCCAAGATATGGACCTCTTGAATCTAATATTGACACTTTGAGAGAATAATATAAATATGGTTCTCTTAGAGTATGACTTGTACCATTCTCAAGGGTATCATGTCTCCTCATCAAAAGCTGAGTGAACTATGATATCATCAATGAGGACCACCACAAAACTATATATGAAAGGTTGAAAGCTCTGGATCATGATTCCCATGAATTTGGATGGTTTTTTCATAACATTAAAAAGTAAATCCATGTATTTATATTGACCATAGAGATATCTAGATTTCCCCTTCTGTATATCCTTTTTTAAAATTCGTAGTTGGTGATAGCTTGTTATGATGTAAATCATTGAGAAACATTCGGCCCCTAAATCTGTTCAAAGAGGTATTCGATCCTAGATAATGGATACTTATTCTTCACAGTCACCAAGATCAATCAATGGTAATCCACACATAACCACATTGTCATATCTAACTTCATGGTGAACAACAACGGTACTACATAGGGGGAAACATTATATCTCATGAAGACCTTCTATTGTATGAACTCTAACTATATCCTCTGCTCACAAATCTCTAATAGAGCCATCTGATATGCTGGCATAGTTATAGGGGTCATATTAGGGTGTATTTAAATGTATAATTCTATCTATTGGTGATGAGGTATTCCTTGAACATACTCATGAAACATTTCCTCATACACCACAACCACCACAGAGAATAAGTATCCCATAACATCCACTACTCCAATAGTCATGATATCTAATTGTTGAGTAATATATTTCTCTATAATATTCTAAAGTCTGTCCTATTTAACCATGGTTTCATATTCACCGATAATAGAAAACATCATCTCATATCTATGGACACAACACATTATATTACTAATATAATCAATCTGGAATGATTCACCTATTTTTGGAGACTCCAAGTGAAAGGGTCGAGCTAAAATCTCCACTAGAATCTCAAATTTCCAAAACATATAAGTGTAAA
Source organism: Viscum album (assembly GCA_963277665.1). NCBI lineage: Eukaryota > Viridiplantae > Streptophyta > Magnoliopsida > Santalales > Viscaceae > Viscum > Viscum album. Next base: position 827,585,527 of record OY728157.1, read on the forward strand.
GAAAAGATGGACTCAAACTTATGTCTATACTCACAAGAAATAATGTAAAAAAGACACAAATTGTCCCTCATATCATCCGTATAGTATCATGTTCACATGCCTCCATATCCTATAATTATCCTTGTCCTAAACCACTAGCTTCCTATGAATTACATGGACCACCTGAGGGTGATGGTGGTATCAGTTCAAACCATTGAAAACTTATTAATACTCTATTGTCCCATTATCTATGTATACCACCATATGAACCTCCCAGATACTACCTCTATCCATTATTTTTTGGTTCCTTAACCTTCTCATAATCAGCTATAAAATGGGGCAGGCCATCCTGACCGAGATGTCTCTAACCATTGTAGGAGAAACACCACCTTTACCTTGGCTAATTAGATCCTTCCTAAGATTCATTCATCACAGATCCCTTTTCCTTATATTTTCCGCTTAATAATCTGACATGGTTGGTTCCTTGTGCTTCCATCAGTGGTCTTCTATTGAGGTCTCATCACTTCATATCCCCCTAAAAGAACCATCCATTGGTGACAACTCTTCTAGGATACTTTCCACCACTAAAAACTTCTCTATCACTCTAGTATATGTGGGATTGAAAATAAATATCACTTAAAACCTGATATCTTAGCATAATCCTTACTCGAATGTCCATTCCTTGAATAATAGATCATATACCATATTTATCGTGAATCATGAGAGATAACTAAACCATGTTGAATACTCCACCATGGTCATACTTACCAACTGATTATGTAGGAGCTCCTAGATAAAAACTCATTTTAATGTTGAATGATAACACTACCCATGAAGAGGAGCTTGATGATTGACCATGAGAGAGATATAATGTCATGTGACATGGTCACTTATCTCCACAATATTCCACCAGATCCTAGAAAAATAATCATCATGTGGAATTCTATCTAGTGTACATGCATCCTCCGAAGAAAAGAAAACATGATCGAATACCTATATCCAGTTCTCAAAAACCTGGGTTTCTAGTTAATCTCAAAAACTATGTGGGCACAACCTCTGGAACTCATGTAACACACTCATCATGTGGAAATCCTCATTCGTTTTTTACAATTTTAACTGTTGTTGAACTACTGGTGGTATAATTATTATTCATTTTGGGAATATTATCTCTCATACATTCTCACGTACATACGCCTTGTAACTCAGTGGATCATCCTCATATACATATAGTGGAATCCTAGATGGATATATTTGAAAAGGTATCCTCAAATAAACATGATTCACCATGTTCCAAGAGTATATCAAAGGAGATGACTCATGTATGACTTGGAAAACCACAAACCATTCATATATGATGCATGTACCAATTTTTTCCATATAAAGAAGGACTATGTAGTAAGAGTTGAAATAATGGTGATCAGAGTCATGGATATTTGATATTCTAGTTGGTGTACCAAAGTTGGAGTCCCGGGCATATAATCTGAACTTGGAACACTTGAAACTATTTCTATAAAATACATTACAATCTCACATTGTTAGTCCATGAGTTAGAACCAACTCATATGATACTGCATTGAGGACACGTGTGGGAAGATCCCATGTAAGGGTGAGTACAAATACACCTATAAGGACACCCCAAAACACATGACATAAAACATTAGTTGTATATATCTTATAAAAATTCTATTGAAATAAAAGATATAAAAAAACACTAATATACTCAGGATGGGAATCTTGCCTATAAGATTTCATAAACAAACACCAATCATATCATTCTTCTCAATGATTCTATAAAATACTTGTTTTGGGAGAAACCATTCGATGATCAATGATATAATTAGATTCACTAATCAATGAGTTCATTATCATTGGTTCTAACCTAAAAATAATTTCATGTATCTGAAGACCATGATTCCCGGACAAGGGATCTCTCCTAGGACTAATGTGGGACATCAAAAACCCAATATGGATCAAACTTCTATGTAGTGGTTTGTATATAAATGATAATTTGATCCCAACAAAAATGGAATAATATATGGATTTTTAACTACTTGTTCATGGAGGTGATGCTATTTTCACAAAATCTGTCTAGATATTAGAAAAAACAATAATTGATCACAATCCATTATCATGGAGGGACATAGAAAACACTTTTTAACACTAATACTTCAAGGGGATCAAAATCTAGAAATGTGGATGTAATATAACCTTTTACCATCTGGTGGAGTGACAATGGTAACACAGAAAATAGATACAGGTCCAATTCTGATTAATCGAAGGGCTCCAAACGCACTAAAATGTGGTTTATGTTGTGTACTGGGGGTACAAAGTGTGTCCAAAAAACACCTAGTATTCCCTTGTGTTTCTACCTCACACAGAATTTTAGAAACAATTACATTGTGTCAAATTATGTACACATATCATTTACAAGGCATCTGGTATCCTGAAAATCTCATATATCTATAACTGTGTACTTCTAGTTGTGCTTATGAACCAACTCATGTACACATGGTCAGGCCCATGTACACCATGTAGAGTCTTGGTATACGTCTCTACCAATGTACTCTAACCATATCCATGTATAACAAAATTCAAATTTCTATTTTCCTCTTTGATAGATTTTGTAATGCTAGCATGGGTCAAATGATAGTTGATTGGGTTTACATGTCATGTGATCATTTTAGCTATGTGAAAACCCAAGCAAAGAACAAGGGGTTTCACAAGGCATGTAATTCCAAAATACACACCATGTAGCCTAGGATTTCTAGATTATTTAGGTTCTTATTCACATCATCATCTAAACTATATTCTCTTCTTGAAACTCTAGAACATAATGATCCAAGGGTATTTGGATTACACTGTCAAAAACCATTAGGATAAGACCACCAAAACTACTCGAGAATCATCCAAATGTGACATCTATAGTTGTTCCAGAAATCTGGGATGACTGGAAACTTTCAATCCATTCTGACCCACCTTTTACTATACTCCACTATCATTTCACATCAATCTCATACTTGATAATGATTTATACCCTTGTTATTGATTTTTCTCACTGATTAATAGTCATCAAACAATCAAATATTGGTTACATCATCAAATTGTGATCCAAAAGAATTTACTATGATAAACATGGGAATAAACAAGGGAGAAATTCAAAAACCCTAAAATGTTTAGAAACAACCACTTCCCATTTTAATTTTCTTCTAAAATCCATTGTTGATGATTTAAAATTATTAATAGTGAATAAATACGGAACAATTAAATCCATTGTAAATAAATCTACCATCAATGCACGAATCAATATATATTTATGGAATTGATCTAACATCGAATTAGATAAAAAATAGGATAGAATGAAAAAATTCCAACATGAAACCTAGAGTTTGGATTGATCTCTGATGATGAAAGGTCATTTGTTGTCATCATTAGTGAGATCCCTAAATTCTGATGACATAATGATCTCTGATCTGAATCTAATATGTTGTCGTTCGACATGCTTTTCCATAATTTTATCTCATAATTTATAGTGTTATGTAGATAACCTTAAAAATCTAAAATAGGATCGTATATACATGAGATTATTAGGTTATTATTTTAATTTAAAATAATTAAATGAACATAATGATATATATTTAATTATTCTCCCATGAAGGTGCTTAACCCCGACACTTGATGCTAACCTTGATTATGTCTTGCATAATGCAAAACTCACACTATGAACTCATCTTCTGCCTCATATTTAGGATCTGAGTATACATTATATATTTATTCCTCATTTACATGAATACTATTAACATCTGATATTTATATATTTTTTATTTTTCAAAAATTAATTCCAAGCTCACAGGGTGTCAGATTCTCACATAGTCTATGCAACTGAATCCTAAAATAATACATAGAATACTCATTAATAATACATGAAAGAATCAGATTTATTACAAAAAAATAATCATTACATGATTAATCTTCGAGCTATAGATATCTGAACCCAACATTTCTAGATAAGAAAATATTTTAAATTATAATGAGTTGTGCAGTCCAATATCACTCTACCAATGGATACTTTACTCAATAGATATCTCAATTATAATACAATTCAAACTCTGATTATGTAAAAAATATTCATTAAATTTTTTTGATAAGAACTAAACCTACAAAAATCAAAATTCATGGATGAAGATAACTAAATCTATTTTTATACCTAAAAATAAATTCATAGATAGATGTATGAAAATTTATATTAAACATTAATCACTGTATACTAAATGATTCAACCATTTTTAATATTGATATAATTTTTTTAATAAATCCATTAATAAAAAAATAAATGAACAATTCATATATTTAAACAGAAGATAAAACTATAATGAACATATCATAAATACAGAAATTATAAACACTTTCTAATTTTTACAAAATTATTATATTTATTAATTAAATATATATGAACTCTTTAAATTTGTTTCCAATATGAATATCTTAATATTAACTTTTAAATTTAATTTTACATAAATGAATGATAGCTAAAAAATAAAAATTACATACATGAACTATTCATATATTGTATTATAATTCATAAGGTCAGACATTAAATATTATTAAAGGCATTGATCGTGTCAATTATTTTCAAAACGAGAGTTTTTTAGTTTGAAATTTTTTAAATTACTTTAGAACATGTATTCAACTGAAACTATATTCTAGTATTAGGGTATGAAATCAGAATTTTAGGATCATTATTTCATATTTTGTGGGGAATTATTTGATCCACTATATTGGATATATGATGAATGTTGTCTAATGAAAGGAAACACCACATTGATAATTTTATATATTAATGTTGTGCCATGAGGGGATCAAGATTTCGAGTTTAATTATAGATCTAGTGTTACTGAAATTTGTGATGGGTGTAACAATTTTTACACAATTATAATAAGGTATTATAGAAAGCATGATCATGTATCGAATATATTTGGAAAATACTGAAGTTATTTAGTGAAGAATGTAATCAAGACACAAAAAAAACTGCACACTTCATAATAAAATCTCTCACATGATTAAATAGATTCTTTATAAGTTTATTTGAGGAGAATCTAGATATTCTATGTTGTAAAGATTTTTTCCATGTTATAATTGCATTAATAGATGAATAAATGGATTTAGAGATGAAATAATATTATAACATGAAGTATATGACAAAAAAAATCCATGCTATATTAAATAAAATTAATATTACAATATAATGAATCTTGGAATATTGAATGATTTTTCAATATGATGATATATACCATGCACCAATATATTGTACATTTAAAATTTGTTACATCCATAAATCATACCTAATAAATTCTCACATTAGAAACATAAAGATGATAAAAAAATCTACATCCTATTAACATAGTTGACTAAAGTATCATGAAGGATTCTTGGTGGAGTATGGATATGTCACATTGATAAACTATGATAAATTGGTCTGGGCCATGAATAATATGGATTAGAGGTATCGTGTCACATTTAGATGCTCATTCCACTTCAAAACCAAGTCGAACTACACCAAAACATTGTGGGTTTATTTTAGAAGATTCATATTTTCTATAAATGGAAAACAAAATCTATGATTAATGAGTGAGTATGTAAATAAAATGTGAAGATAAGGGTCACATTGAAATCATTTCAAGATATAGAAAATTCTTCCAGTTTAAGAAGACTACGTCAATAATTTTAGTGGAGTTTTAAATCTGATATTACCAAAAGAATAATTATATTTGATTTTTGACTAGAAACCACACTATCAAATATTAAAAAACATAAATATCAAGAAATGACAAAAAAATACCACACCATAGCTGAAAGGATAATGAAATTGTATAAATATAGTTGAGGCATGTCACACCATAGTGATGATAATAATAACATCATATGGTTATTTTAAGAATATCTTAATGATATGGTATTGATTTAAAAGAGAAATATGTGAATTATAATTTTGGATGTTAAATTAACTGTCATTGAATAATTTTACACATTTTAAACATTTGAGACACATGATGTTATTTTAATGAATTATAGGAAGGAAAAAAATACCAACCATTGAATAACTTTTTAGAGACAATAAATGATTTATAAAAAAATTCATGGATTTGTTATGGATGATGAATCTTGAAGAATAAAAAATAATTTTTATTTTTGAATGAATAAAAAATTGGAAGGAGTTGATTCCTATTCTTCTAGGACATATCACATTCTTGGTTGGATAAGGAAAATACGGAGGTCTACAACAATGTATTCTTGTTCAAGTAGGGTAATTTTAATTATTATAGTATGGTATTATCAATATATATAGGATAAATTTATTTTATAATGTTTGTGTCAAATACAACTACTTAACAGTCATGTAGTGGAATCACTATCAAAATTTTTTTGTGAATAAAAGTATAGAAATGTGAATGTCAATGGAGCATAAATTCTGAATTTATCATGAATTAAGAACTATATGTTGGTATAGAATAAACCATTATATTTAGAAAACTATTGACACAAACCTTACATTGATAAAATAATCTTTCTTTCATTGATGTATTACATTGAAAAAAAGGTATATAGTGTACCATTGATTTATAATGAGTAATTTATCAATTATAATCATAGTTGAACTTATTATTATGTGATTGTAACCTAAAAGATTATATCTAATGGATAGTTCAAGATAATATATTATAGTACACATTCACATCCCCATTTTTATGGTCCTTGGACTATCCCTTAGTTTTAAACTATGTAAAATCGTTTGGTATATTTGTGTATTTTGTTTTGGAATTAGTTATTAATATTTGGTGAGAATAGGGTTGTAAGAAATAGATATTGATCTTATTCTTTAGAAAATGTATCAAGATATATATGGTAAAGGGGGATTCAAGGAATAAAATTTTTATTAAGTGTGCTTCATGATTCACCCCATCTCAATTTTCTTATGGTCAGTTTAAAACTAAAAATGAAATTATCACATAATGGATATGATATGAGGTTCATTATTCAAAATATGTTTCTGGATTTGAGGTTCAATATTCAAAATATGTTTCTGGATTTTTTTTTACACATGGATTCACTGATTAAGCCTCCACCTTTCAGTGATACTATCTTTTATGGACGGAAAAAAGAATGATGTATTATTTTTCAAAAGAATTTGGTGAAGCAATAATAGAATATATTTACCTAGGTACATATTTTAGAATGTAAAGTAAATTTCAATATGATACTAAGAAGCATAATATGTTAAATAATGTAATCACCAATGATTTTTTTAAAATAAAATTCCATGAACTATTTATTTCGATATTTGGGATCTATTAGATAAAATTGAAGAAAATTTAAAATAATTAAACATAGTTGTGAATCCATAATTGAGAGATGATTGAAAATCTATTTGTAATGATATTTCTAAATATATAAAGGGAATAATACCGAAATTTTGAATATGAAATGTGGAGGAATATTAATGAGACTACTAAGAAAAATAACACACTCACCCATGTAAGTGAGTAAAATACCAATGTTGAATCTATTTCATAAATGTTTTCGAAATATGCTTACAAAAATAGAATTTTATGTTCCCCCACATATAATTTCATGGATAGTGAATCAATATAATTCAATAAAATGAAATATATTCATTTATCCAATCAATGTTTGTGTTGTGATCATGAAGAGATCCAATCCCTTTATTTGATGGTGGATCAACTAAAGATCATTGAAAAATTTTATTAGGATTTATATAAGATATATCAGAAGATATTAGATGATTGTGGATTGTGAATGTAGACCTAAATAAAGCTTTTATGAGAATGGATGAAAAAAATATAGGTCAACGAGACTACCTCAAATATCACAATATAAAAGAACAAATGGAACTGGAGAAAGATATAAAAGTGAGAAATATACATCTAAAACCACAAAGTGAAGAGAGGATAAAATATAGAAAGGAATCCAGAATGAGGATAAAGAAAATGGATTACCATTTTAACGATAAATATGATAAGATAAATGATCTCAATGGGAAATTTAAAACCTCTAATTTAATGAAAATTAATCTTCCTATCATAGTTTCAAAATCTGTTGTATAAAAATCACCAAATAAGGAATTTCTATGTATATATAATGTTATTGAAAAATTTAGTGCTAAATGATCACAATGTAAGGATATAATAATATTTTACTATTTTATAATTGAGTCCCACACTATGAGTTCTTGTCTAGATGTCAATAATCTCAAATTTATATGAAATTATTTGGTAACAAAATCTCAATTAAGTAAGGATTATGTAATTTATGACATTAACATGGGATCTTTTATATGTAGTATTTATGGAAATATTTTTTAAAATTGCATAATTAAAAGAAATAAATATTTCATATGAAAATATTTTATTTTAATGATAAATGAGTATAATATTTACACAAAAATAAAAGATATTTTATTGGACAACACCTTTTACTGTATTGGAAAAAGGTAATATTGTAGGTCAATGAAGGGTGAATCCTAAACCTATAATGGTTTTTTTATTAATAGTTATCATAGAGACAATGAATGATATTTTAGAATATCAATAAGGAAGTTACTAGAGGTATGATAAATATTGATGTGCATGTCTATAAAGAATAACCAAGGATGAAAAATACTATGGCGGATGTAATAAAAATTAAAGAATAGAAACCTGAAAATGATTTAGTGATTGAATTTTTTTTTATAATTTGAATTTATTTGAATAATAGTGGAATATACCTCTTATTTTGATGAATTAATGAATAAATAATCAATGTTGGTTCTTCAAAGATTGAATCTTGTACAAGTGGTATGAGTGTCAAACTAGAGATGAAGTACAATGAATAGAGGATGGATAATCACTAAGAATGCAATTGGAATGTTGTTTTTACTTGTGTAATCAATGAAAGGTAGGTAACTACACTATCTTGTTACAAAGTTTTACATAAAGGGTTTTCCACCATGATCAAAAATAATCCTCAACATTAGGAAAATTATGAAGTACCCATATACCCATGTTTTGAAATGGTTTTAATGATTTTTAAATTGATATAAATTTATGTGTGTGGAAGATATGTTATATTATTTGAAATTATTATTAATTAAGATAAGTGAAATAACTATTTTTAGATTTTCTATTGATATTAATTAGTATCATGAGTAAGCATAAATTTTAAATGATATTATGTCATTTTATGAGTTAATAATTGGGGTTGAGGAAAAAATTGATATCAAAGATGAAACTATAAGAGTATATTATCATGAAATAAAAATGATATTGGTCCCAATTTGGAATTAATGCAGGTTAAAAGTATAATTACTCATATTTTTCTTACATAGGTATTTCATCTTATTAGATGACTATTTATTACATAACATAAGAATCATGGACTAAATAATATAGGTCTAGTGCCTTTGGAAAAATAAATACATATTAAAAATATTTATATGATATATACATAATCTCCCAATGTGTTATTAAAACAAAGAAACATTATTAGAAATATCATAGATAAAATATTTATACATTTAATTTGGAAATGGAAACCTACATAAGGGTGAGACAAGATGCTCAATAAGGGTAAAGAAGGGAAATATTAATGATCACTTAAGAATAACAAGATCTTAAGGATATGAGAACATGGTCTAAAAATTTGAAAACCATACATGGATATCATATATCATAATATAGAGATATATAACAAATAATGTTAGTTTATAAGATAAGAATCATAATTAAATCAAATAACATAATCCATGAAAGTATTAAATTAAAATAAGACATAGTTTTGTGGCATATACATAATCATAGACAATAACTTCTATAGTACTCAAATCTCACAACCAATAATTTCATAATGGCCTGGGTTCATTCCCCATTAAATCATAGTAGTCATGGTGCACTGCCAAGTCTATAATAGTGGATGGATCCCCTTTTTGAACTATATTTACTCCCTATAATGGACCTTTTTATCTCATGATATATCCATATATACCAAATTCATTATAGGGATATATAATTCCAAGACCCCCATCACATAATGTAAATAATATATATGTATTCCAGGAGATAATAAAAAATTCATCATAACTCAATCCATTAAATATAAATGGATTTAATAAACAAAAAATCATATATTAAACTATGACAAAAATGGGTTTTCTAAACATTACATTATTTAATCCAAGAATAACCCATGGAAAAAAAGGGATTCATAAAAATATTTTCATTTTAATTTTAAACTATAGAGGGAATGAATTTGGATGATATTAGTGAATAATATCACGAGTATTAATTTAAATCACATAAAATAATTTCATCATAGATGAAAAATCCCTTTATAAGATCAGTTAAGATATGTCTTAAGGAAAATACACTTCTCACCTTGAAATTAGTTATAAAGAATCTGAAAATTTAAATCACATTAAACAAAAAATTTCATTTGAAAATAAATATGGATAAATTTAAATTAATCTATGAATCGTTGTGCATTATTTATAGTGGTAAATTCCATTCATGCAATATATGTTAAAACAAAACATTACATACAAAATTTAAAAAAAATTAAAAAAGTCCATCATTCCAAAATCAGAAAAGGTGATTCCTTCAAAAAATTATTTTTTAATATTAAATTACGGATAAAAAATAATTTATAAAATATTATTATTATAATAAAAACAATCATAATAAATTATTTTGAAAAATAGATATGTGACAAAAAAAATTTGGTGAATAATAAAATATATTCAGTTTTTTCAAAAATGATAACTTCGTATCTTTAGTATATTATTTGTGGAAAATGAATGTAAGTCATGTTTTCCCATGAAATAAATAGAGTAGAATAAAAATATTAATATTTTAGAGGTATATCATGAAATTTCAGCATCAAAATCATAATCATAAATAATCCAAACAAACATGAATATTCTAACATAAACCCCTATAATTTTGGTAACATTTGAATCATAGAACCATTAAGTAATTACATAAAATGAAAGTTTAAAATATAATAATTTAATTATTTTAATGATATAAAATTACAAAGGGTAACTATTTACACCAAACAAATGAAACGAGTGGTGAGTAAGGAATATGTCTCCTAGAAATAATTGAGACTAGAAATCCATCACCACATATTTCACTTCATTTGAAATAACTCGAACCTAAGATATAATAAATTTAAATATATTATAATTTTACACAATATCTATTTATAAACATAAAATATCATATATGTTCCACTTATAACATTTCAACACCCATTTATTAATAATTCCTTATTAAAGTCGTTATTTATGGGTGCTAATTGCATAATTATTCATGAGAATTTCAATTCAATTGTTACATTCCTTGTACTTTGATCATAGTTTCATCAAAAAATTAATTTTTATCATGATATAATTATCGTATATATTTAATATATAGATATATATATTCAACTATAAATTGAAGATATACATTTCACTATTCATGTAGATTGTAGGTGGTGCATACACATGAATGGTAATTTCACATTTTGATTTATAGAATTAAAAAATGTATATAATAATTCAGCATTAAATAATAATTATTATATCAATAATATCATAAATTTTCATTAAATATTTTTTTATTTTCATAAATTTAAAATATAAATTAAAAATTCATCATTATTACCATCTATGAAATATGGTGATGGAAAATGAATTTATTATCTATGTGGAGGTGGTAGTCCCCATGTACGCATGAGCGATACGTTCACTTCCCATTTGATGAAAATGATGGTGGATACTTATTTTAACATAATAACAATAAATTTTATTTATATTTATGATAAATAATTTATTATTTTATGATAAATACCATATAATTATAGGTAGTAAAATTAGACATCAAAATATATTCTAGTTTGGGTGTATTTCTCTTCTTTTAAATAATTGTTTTAGGCCACCTCTTAAGGAATCTAAGATTGGAATTTTGGGGATACCATAACATATGGAACGTTTATATAACATTTTATAATATAATTTTATATTTTCTCCATTATAGATGGCTTAAAGTGGTGTAATGAATATAATGGATGTGTGTCTATTTATAAGATAGGAAGAGGAAAGACTTATAATTTCTTAAAAGATTTCAATATAATAAATTAATTATCATGAAATATTAGTTAAAATTGAAATATATTATAAGGTAAGATAATATGGGGTCTTAATAAAGACATCCAATATTATGTAGAAAGCTTATGTGGAAAACATACACTATCTATTAGCTTAACCTTTGATAGATTTATTTTAACCTTAAACATGAAGATTTTGTTTGTACAATATTTACAATTAATTATGAAAAAAGGAATGTAGATTGATTAAAAAAATTCACATTATGAATATATAAATTAAATTAATTTTTTCATATTCAATTAATCGAATTTTTATAATTTAATTTAATATTAAAAAAGAAAAATGCGACGAAATGGTGTTTTCCAAAAATAAAATTTAACTGTAAAATTATTTTAGAATGAAATCAAACCAAAAATTAATTATTATTAACTCAAATGGATTATTAGTATTCTAAATTAACTAATTAACATTTAAAATTATTTTAAAACCTAATGAAAATTTTAATTTTCTTAAATTAAATATAGTTAATATAAATTAAATATTTTTTCTATAAATTGAAAAATTAATCTTTTTTGGAAAATTCCAAAAAAAACATGCTCGGGTTATTTTTAAAATTTTATTTAAAAATGAATTTAGTTTTTTCATATAATGTTTCTAAAAGTGGTAAAAAATAATTATATTATTTTCTCACAAAACCCAATAAAATCATTTTTTTTAAATTGTAATTTTTTGAAGCATATAGTGAATTTTCTATAAATCAAGTTTTAATTGGTCAATATTTTTACACAAGTTAAAACACTAATACTAATATTTGAAATATAATTATTCTTATTTGGAATTCTCATTTAAATACTATCTTATAATGGTATACTATATTTTGATTCATTTAGACTTGGGTTTTCATGTATCATTATCTATAGAAGAAATAAAATATATTCGAAAGGAAAAATATCATAAATCACTTGGTGATACAAAAAGTCTCGTATAAAATATCTAGTGGTATCAAGATAATGTTGGAAAAAAATGATATCAAGACTCATATCATGATTTAGTAGAACACTAAAATAAATACAAGTAATATCAAAAGAAGACGTAGTAAAATTTATGGAATTCAAGATTAATTTTATATATTGTAAAAATGTTGTATAAATATATTATTTTTTTAAATTTTAAAATATTTTAAAGGAAATTTTTTTCACCAGAAAAAGGTATTGTTGTATAAAATTCTGTCTCAATATGTTTTATTAGGAGATTAATAAATTAATAGGATAAGATGAAGAGCATTGAATAGTTGATTAGCCTCATTGAAGAAAGGACAATCCCGATAAGGAAAGGAAAGATTAGAATATCAAGTGTTATCACATGTTTATCACAACAAGTGATATCAATTGATTTAACATGTAGTATTACTTGTATACATGTTAATTTATTGGTTATTCATTGACAGTTTATTTGTATATGTAATTGAGATAATATCAACCCCAGAAAAAAGGTAACAACACTTTCTTGGAAATTGTTTAAGGATTTTAAGTCAAGTGGTATTAAGATAGTCTTTAGTAATTCTGTTATGTGTTATAGTGTCTAATGACTGGGTTGTACTATATGGTTTTCTACACTTTTTCCTCAAAAGTTTCTTTAATAAAAATATATATTTTGTGGTAATTGAGATAATATGATATCGTTTCAATGAAATCAAAGCCCATCCTTTTACTATTTTCGGATGTATTTTAGTAACATGAAAAAATTTCAATGTTCAAATTACCTAAATATATATGCATATAATATATTCTCTAATATCACAATAAATGATATGGGATATCAAAATGGTCAAATTTATCATGAATTTTACCCATGAAGGTCATATTATAAGATTGGATATCAATTGTATGGTAATATTCATTTAGCAATGTTAGTGAACCTTTATGAAACTAAAAGATAATTTTAAAATTTTATATTAAATTCTATGATGGATTTAATTCATAAAATAAGTAGAAATATTTTTTATTTATATGATGAAGACATGGAAACATTCTAATAATGTGTTACAAACCATTTTGCACATGTTATATTTCCTCGGTAAATTATTGATATGATTCAAGAGATGAATTGAGACACATATATTGATAATAACACACAATTTTTGGTCTTTAATAATCTTGCTTACACCCTATATATTTTCCATCTCTTCTCAATCCCTACTTACCTCTTCCCACATTATAACGAGTGGAATTAGAATGCCAAGAGTGAAGGAGTGATCCCTCCAAAAGATCGACTGGTTTATGAAAATCTCACAGTTTTACAAAAGAGTAGATATGTTTTAACACCCCCAACATAAGACCACACAATAGTGTTCCAACCTATATGCTACAATAAGTTTGTTGAGAAGACTTGTATTCCTAATGATTTCATTTGGAAGAGAGGGACTAAATCATATAAATATGAGACAATTATCTCAATTTCATTTCCATAAATAAAAAATCAGATACCCATGAACATTCAATGAAAAAATCAGAGAACATATATATTAATAAACACATCCCTGATATAACAAAATGAATTTTTATCAAAAAAGATTATATTTCAGATCTCTTATTGGGTGGATCACATATATAAAATTAATATAATATATTAAATATATTAATTTAACTACTAATATCATAAATAATCATATAAAATACCTATCTCCAAACCCATTGAGCTACCACAAAATGATCCATTGAACAATCGATACTAAATATTGAACCAGAAATATGTTTACCACAAATATAAAGGTGCCTTCCTGGGGTGTAAAATGTATATATTTATAAGTTATAACAAATTTAACATTATATATACTCTCATATATGTGTAATCATGTGGTAAAAAATAAAGAAAATTACCAAATAAAATTGAAATTTAGGATATCATGTGTTAATAAATACATGATGGCACCCGATGCTACCTTCAT
Source organism: Viscum album (assembly GCA_963277665.1). Classification (NCBI taxonomy): domain Eukaryota; kingdom Viridiplantae; phylum Streptophyta; class Magnoliopsida; order Santalales; family Viscaceae; genus Viscum; species Viscum album. Next base: position 827,600,592 of record OY728157.1, read on the forward strand.
GGCCATTTCCATTGTATAAGTCACCTTATTCCATGACCTCTTTATCCTTATCCACACATGTAGACAAATGGTACTGTGTCTTACTGAATATCATAACCTACCCTCTCTTACAGTAGGTCTCACATCAAATTCCACATCAACCCATATTAGAGAAGGATTCACTCAATAGATTTCACCCCATCTCTTTATAAGAGAGGGATCACTAAAAGTACCGAACCAATATAATTACAAGATAATTTTTAAATAATAACACAAAAGGTAAATTACTATTCAGGGAGGGATGGAATGATATGTTCCTAACTAATTCCTAACAAGAAAGGGATAAACCATAAGTGCTCAACCCATTCCATATATAAAGGGGAAAAATGATAAGTACCAAGCCCATTCTTTACAGTAAAGAGAACACTGAAAATACCCACACCATATACTCATAGGACATGTGGAACCAAATAGATCTCAACCCAACTCCTCATCAATGAGGTAATATTAAATGTACACAATCCATTCCCACACAGGGATGGGTGCGCTAAATCTCCAACCAAGCCCTCTCAAGGGAGGTCACCTATCAAACTCAATGTTCAAAATTCAATATCTGGGTGATCCATGAATCCATTTCATCATCCAACATACATTATAATCACACACATATAACATAAAAGGGAACAAAAATGTTCTCACAAGATAACAGACTCAATAATGGGGTTCTAATCAATCATGACCTAGCCATGTGTCTCAACATGTATCCTTATATATCTATCCTCACAAGCAGACCTCCTGATGAACCTCTCAGTAATACAACACAATATTACAAACCTATAATTATTTCACCAAACCAATGTGTACATCCACTAGATTCCTTCGACCCATGTCAATCATTTATTACGAGATAAAAGATGAATTCAACACCCTAAGAATTTCCCTCATCCCCTTGGTTCTATCAGAACTAGACCTTAGGATTCTATTCTATACACTATCTAATAATCAAATCACATTCTAGAATCCTTAATTTGGTAACACTATAATATATCTCAAAATAATCCATATAAACCTTGTGTTACATTATTTATAAAATCATGTAAACTATTCCTAGGTCCTATCTCATATCTTACAAAAGATATATATCAACCCCTATCATGGATTAAAAACCCATTAATCACAACCATACATTCCCCATATTTCTTCTCCCACTGGTGAAAATTTCCATGTCCCTAATCCACTAATAATATAGTGTTATCAAAAATACATGAGAGACCCCACTATCTAACTTTTCAACTGTAGGCCTAAGCCTATCATTCTTGAATAACCTTCATTAAGGAATCAAAATTGTCTACCCAAAACTAATTACAATACAAAATATTAACCTAGAGTCTTTTATAACCTTAATTTACTCCCTCTTACCATTGATACATATTATTATATTGGTATCAATGTGACTAATAATCACATATCCCATTATCTATCTCAAGGGGATCAATGCCACCTTTTTTATTTCTCCTGGATTATCCTAGACCCTAACTTTTCAAAAAATCATAAATAATCAAGTGAGCTTTCAAAATATTTTATAAACATGAATATCAGTTTCAATAATTTGTTCCCCCTACCTCAAACATGGTGTTTCTACCCTTACCATTATCTCCAAGCCTCATCCAATCTCATATTAACTCGCAAGATCAAATAATAGGATAAAAATCCAAATAATCAATTATAATAATTTATAATTAAAGAGATATATTTAATCCAAAGAGGAATAATCATAGAAATAGTCATTAAGAAATGATGTTACATTGAAAATTTACAAACCCTCTAGCATTAATCATTCTAGGAACTCCTCTATCTGATCCTTAAAAAGACCCATAATTTTTCTATGATTCCAAAATGTGTTGCTGGAATTGACATCCATCCTGAGTGTAAAATCAACAAAATTTAAAAAGATAAAAAATGGTAATAAAAATATTTTCTTGAGAGGTTGATCATACATTAAATATCTATGGAATCACTATGAAAAAAAAACAATATCTGTGTAACATCCCAAGGCTTTCTAAAAATCAATTGAAAATTCTTGAAATTTTGTTTGAGGTATATATTTATAAGTATCCTTTAAACATAATTTTATTTCTTCTATGTTTGGAATTTCGAGAAACTATCATCTACAATTGTGTTTAGTATGTTATTTAGAGTCTGATGAAACAATCTTGTTTTTTGGTGAATAGTAAAATACCTTTATAAATAGTAATATGAATAGTAAAATGACCTTATGAATAGTAAATAATAATATTATTTTATTTTTCCCAAGGAAATAGTTTAATGGGATCTTAATTAATTTTCCAAAGTCACATAAAACTAATTGCACTTCAATATTGTTATTTTTCGATTTAATTGTGACCTTATTTAAAAATTAAATTAATAATATTTAGAAAATTATTTTTGAAAAATGTAGTTCATTTTTGAATTCAACATGTCGAAAAATGGTTGGGGTAAATTTTTGGTATTTTTCTGAAACTCTGGAATTTTCGGTGAATAGTGAAATAAGATAAAATACCATATAATTAATTTATCAAGAAAAAAGCACTATTTAGGACATCATAAGTGATGAAAGGTCACATTCTTAGAACTCACATGATATTATCACTATTTAGGGACACTTTATTTGAGATTATTCATAGTCTTGATAAAAATATTATAATAATGATTAATATAATCAAAAATACCTCCCCTCCTCCACTATAAATACCACCCTCACTCCCCTCTTCCTCCCACACCTCTCAAGCCTTGAGCATTGTCTAATTTCTTCCAAATTTCTTCCCCAGTCTTCATCCCCACATAATAGAGCTGTTGGTCTTACCAAAAGAACAAAATCAATGCCTTTAAGAAGGATCTCAAGGTGAAGAGATCAAGAGTTAAATAACCTCTTTTATTTTCTTTCTTTTCTTTCATTTTATGTTATTATCTTCCATTCCCTTTTTCTTTTGTTGGGATATTCCATTAAATATTCCCCCTTACAGTCCATATTTTGTATTAATGATGAGATATTTCATTCCCCTCATCAATCTTGTTTTTATGAAATTATAAGAGACGTTGTTAGGCTGCCGAATTTTCCTGAGAAATTTCTCATGATTTTCTTTTATTTAATGATTCGTTTTTCTTTTTTCTTCACTCCCTCTTATCCAAGAGGCATGAAATATCCAGAATCATGTATATTCAGTATGTTCTCATGATTATGGAAAATTCCTCATCAGTATTCTTCTCCTCTTCCACTTATTTAAACAATCAAAAAACATTGTACATTTGTGTCCAATTACCCACATCATGGAAGATGTATTTTCAATTTCCATTAATTCTTTAATGTCTAGACAAGAAACCATTTATATGGTTGAACCAAGTTACAATATATGTTTTATGACTCATATATGGTTCTGGAATTCATTTTTACTCATGGTTCTAATTTAAAAGGGAAAATGAAGTTGTTATTATCAAAGAACCACTAAAATGATCTAAACGAACATCATTAATGTTTTAACTTATAAGTCATTATCATATTAATAATAAAAGTGATAAATGATATAAATTATGGTAGTAGAAATATTTTAATACCACACCATTTTAATTCTGGAGTTTCACTTCCAATCAACAAGAACGATTCATCATGAACTGATCGTGAAAATCACAATAGAACTCACCCAAAATAATACAAGGAACAAAATACTAACAATTAAGGGGTGAAATGAGGTTACAAAATGACCATATAAGATGTTATAAACATGAAAATGATTCTGTAAAATACTAATAACACACTTTTAACCATTATACATGACTTTTAAACGCGTTTGAAGTAAGACAAGACTAAGGTAAGGGAATTCTTAACCCGATTTCCATTCTTTAGGTTAACCATCTAATTTATACTTTATGTGATGTTTAAATTTTTTTTGTGAAGTGTTCCATTTATATTATGTTTAATTATGAGTAATTAAAGGGTATATAAATATTCCATCCACTCTATTAAGCCTCACTTCATGTATATTATGTTTATAAGGGACATTTTTTCTAAAATCCCCTTTTAAAATTGTGTTTTACAATATTCAAAAGCAATGTTTTAATGCTATTATTTATATTGAATGATTCTGTTTTGGTTTGGGAATTTTTTATGATTAAGGGTGGGACCATTATTTCCCTCCAATGCATTGGGTATGAGTATGTTAGAGGTCGGCCGTATGGTTACTCCAAGGGTAACTGTGATGGTTACACAAAGTAAGGTAGCCGTGAGGGTTACCAATTTTATGTTATCCAAGATTGTTACAAGATTATGTAAGTAATACCCCAAGATACCTCTATGATTATATTTATTTTTGTTACATGAAATAAGAATTTATGGGTGAAAATCATATCTTTTAAAAATGTTTTCATATGTTATGAGTATTCATTTCAAATGTGATTTTTTCTTCTTTTCCATCCCTTACTGAGCTTTTGTGCTCATCCCATGTTTTTAAATTATTTTTCATAGGGTTAATGGATGTGTAATACAAGGAAGGAAGACGTGTCAAATGTTGAAGAATTGTCACGGAGTCTTGTTTTAAGTTTAAATGTTTTATATTTTGAGGAAAATGGAAACTGTTTTTATGGTATCCATAATGTAATAATGTGTATTGTTATGAATGTTTTGTACCAATTCTCTAAAGCTCTAAACTTGAAAAGATACGAAATGTAAAAGGAGGTGTTTTCTTGACTAAATTCAAGATTATGTGTCTTATAAGGTCAGGTCCTTATATTTGGTATCATAGGATATATTAGATAACTCTAGGGGTTAGGGTGAAGCTAATAGAATACCATAAATGATTTTCACTCTATGTTTAATTTGTTATAGAATTTAAAGATTACCAAGTTGCTTTATCTAAGAATTGATTGTTCAGAATGGTTTTCTGCAGAAGTATCAGGGATACTGAATAGGAGAGGCACCCACAAAATGACATCCTTCCTGATCTACAGCCCGGAATTGTAGGGATTAGAACTGAGCAGTTTGTGGAAGTAATGGCTCTACTAACGCAGGAAATAAATGGTGGTGGCATCCATGCAAGAGAACCCATAGAGGTACCACAACGGAACATGACAGTGGTGGAACATTTTATGAGACAACATCCTTCTGCATTCAATGGATCTTATGACGCAGTGGCAGCTGAAGGATGGATCAAAGCCTTTGAAAAGATATTTGATGTTATGGGTTGTCAAGACAATCAGAAGGTGAGTCTTTCAATTTATCATTTTTAAGGGGAAGCTGATCAGTGGTGGTCAATGGTAAGGAATATCAAGGTTAGAGAGGATTTTGATGCCTTAGAGTGGGATGAATTTAAAAGTCTTTCTCTTGAAAAATATTTTCCTAAGGTGGTGCGACGTAGAATGGAGAAGCAATTCCTTAAATTGAAATAGAAGGAGGAAGATTCAGTGGCTGTGTATGAAGCGAACTTCACCAGACTGGCGAGGTATGCTGCAAATATTATTCTGGATCTCGATAGTAAAATCAACCGCTTTTACTCAGGATTGAAGCTGAGGTATCGAAGGGCGTTTCCCTCCTGTGAATTCAAATGTTATGAGAAACTTGTACGATGTGCTGAGAGGGTAGAGATGGAGTTTTTTTGATGTTCATGTGAATTTTGGAAACAAAGATAAGAAGAGGTCTAGTTGGCAAGCAATGGGCCTCAATCAACCAATGAAATCTGACGGTAAGAAAATACAATTTCCATTTTTTGAAAAGTGTGATAAGAAGAACCCTGGGGAATGACTTAGAAAAACTGAGAAGTGTTTTAAATGTGGTAAGTTTAGACATATGGCCCAAGATTGTAATGAAAATGATCCAAAGAATAACCCTGATAAGGAAACTGTAATGTGTTTTAAATGTGGTGAGATGGGTCACTATGAAAATGTCTTCCCAAAGAGAGATCTGAATGATACAAAGAAGACAGACTACAAGCAGAAAGGTGTAGTGCGATCCTTTACGACTACATCAATAGACGTCGGGCCATCCAATGAAGTCGTATCAGGTACATTGTTTTTTCACTCAGATTTTGCTAACGTTTTTCTTGATATGAGGTCTATACATTCATTCATCTCTGAGAAATTTTCTAGTAAATTGGAAATATCACCTCAACAAATGAGACCTGAACTTGTTGTTCAAACACTAGGATGAAATTTTATAGAAAAGAGGAATTATAAAAATCTTTATATTGTGGTATGAGGAAAGACTTTACCTGCAAACATTGTTGTTTTACCCTTAGTCGAGTTTGATATTATTCTGGGGATGGACTGGCTTTCTGATAATCATGCTAAGATTTACTGTAGAGCTAAAGAAGTTGTTTTTCAGAAAGAGTTTCAGTTTGTATACAAGAAAGAACCGATACAATTGATTACATATCAGGAAGCTGAGAAATTATTGAAATATGGAAATGAAATTTATCTTGCTCATATTGTTGAAAACAAGATAAATATTCAAATTAATTATGTGCCATTAGTAAATGAATACCTTGATGTTTTTACTAAGGAGTTACCTAGTGTCATACCTGATCGAGAAGTCGAATTCACAATTGATTTAGTTCCTGATGCTAAGCCAAATTCAAAACACCCATATCATATGGCTCCAATTGAACTTATTTAATTGAAAAATCAGTTGTAGGATTTGATTTTCAAAGTCTTCATTCATCCCAGTACTTCACCATGGGGAGCCCATGTTTTGTTTGTTAAAAAGAAAGATGGTTACATGAGACTTTGCACTGATTATAGAGCTTTTAATAACATCACTGTTAAAAACAAGTATCCTTTGCCTCATATTGATGACTTGTTTGATCAGCTCCAGGGAGCACATTACTTTTCAATGATTGACTTGAGATCTGGATACCATCAGCTGAGGGTGAAGGAGGATGACATCTCAAGAACAACCTTTCGTACTAGGTATGGGAATTATGAATTTTTTGTTATGTCGTTTGGGTTAACTAATGCACCTAATCTATTTATGAATATTATGAATAGAGTATTTCATGAGTTCTTGGATAAGTTTGTGGTTTTATTTATTGGTGAAATTCTGGTTTTTTTCTAAAAATAAAGAGGAGGATGAAAAAAATCTAAGGGTTGTTTTACAATCTTTTAAATAAAAGAAACTATATGAAAAATTCAGCATGTGTGATTTTTGGTTGCAACAGATTTCTTTTCTTGGGCACATTGAAAATAAGGATGGAATAACAGTTGATCCTGCCAAAAAAAGTAGTTGATGAATGACCAAGACCCACAAATGTTACCGAGATTCGTAGTTTTCTAGGCTTAACAAGTTATTACCAATGGGTTTTTTAGAACTTTTTATGGTTATCTAGCTCGATAACTATGTTAACATGGAAAGGTGTTAAATTTGTTTGGACAAATGTGATGTTTGTTTTCAGGAATGGAAGAAGAGATTGGTGAATGCTTCAGTTTTGGCCTTACCTTCCCGGAATGGTGAGTTTGTTATCTACAATGATGCTTCTTTTAGGGGACTTGTTTGTGTTTTGATGTACAATGATCAGGTAATTTCTGATGTTTCGAGACAAGTTAAACCTCTTGAGATAAATTAGCCCACACATGATTTGGAATTGGCAGCTGTGGTTTTTGCTTTGAAAATATGGAGGCATCATCTATACGGAACCAAATTCCAAATATATACTGACCATAAAAGTCTAAAGTATATATTCACTCAGAAGTAATTAAACATGAGGCAGAGAAGATGGTTAGAACTGATAAAGGATTATGATTGCACGATCAATTACCATCCAAGAAAAGAAAACAAAGTATCGGATGCCTTATGTCGGAAACATCATGCATCATTAACCATGCTATGTTCGGAACATGATCCCTTGATTATTGATTTGATGAATTTTGGCTTAGAAGTTGTTGGTGCAGGGTATATATCTATTTTGTTTCAGGTTTCAGTGCAGTCTTCATTGTCAGACAGGATTATGAGAGCGCAGAGGGAAGACCATGAGCTACAGAAAAAGGTAGAATTGGTTAAAAAGGGTAAGTTGATAGAATTTAATCTTGATAAATATTGTGTTTTATGATTTGTAAAAATGTTGTGTGTGCCTTGTGATTCACAGTTGAAGAAATAATTGTTTTTTGAAGCGCATAGTTCTCCATTTTCAGTTCATCCTGGAAGTAAAAAGATGTACAGAGACCTTCGAGAGTATTATTTGTGGAATGGGATGAAAAGAGATATTTCTGATTTTACAATGAAATGTTTGACATATCAGTAGGTTAAAGCAGAGCGGCAGTTACCGAAGGGGATGCTTCATCTTTTTCCAGTGCCAGAGTGGAAATAGGAGAATATATCCATGGATTTTGTGGTGGGACTACCAAAGACTTCTCGAGGTAACAATGTGATTTGGATTATTATTGATCAGCTAACAAAGTCTGTGCATTTTCTTTCTATTCGAGATATAATGACATGAGATCATATTTCTTGATTTTTCCTCAAGGAGATTATTAGGTTACATGGAGTTCCTCTTTCCATTATGTCTGACTGAGATCCCAGGTTCACTTCTAAATTTTGGAAGGGACTTCAGAAGTCATTGGGCATAGAGTTGAATTTCAGTATAGCTTTTCATCCTCAATCAGATGGGAAGTCCAACTGAACGATTCAAAATATGGAGGATATGATTCGAGCTTGTTCAATGGACTATCAGGTAAGTTGGGATCAGCACCTTTCATTAATTTATTTTTCATATAATAACAGTTTCCAATACAGTATTCAGATGGATCCTTTTGAGGCCTTGTATGGAAAGCGGTGTCGGACTGCTGCGTTTTGGGATGAAGTCAGTGAAATAAAGTTGATGGGGCCAGAATTAGTAGAAGAAGTGGCTGAGAAGGTGAGGATGCTCCTGCAGCACATGAGGACAGCTCAGTGCAGGCAGAAAAGAAATGCAGATAATAGAAGGAAAGAATTCTCTTTCGAGGTAAGTGACAATGTTTTCCTTAAAATATCTCCTTGGAAAAGTGTGATACGTTTTGGTAAGAAAGGACAAATAAGACCACGGTTCATCAGCCCTTTTGAAATCTTGGATAAAGTTGGAACTGTTGCATACCGCGTAGCTTTGGCTCCGAGCTTGTTTCAGGTACACAATGTTTTTTATGTTTCGATGTTGAGAAAGTATGTTCCTGATTGATCACATGTCTTGATCCCGGAAGCAGTTTAGCTGGCAGAGAACCTTTATTATGAAGAAATATTGGTTCATATTCTTGATCTAAGAGAACAGGTATTGCAGAATAAGGTAATCCACCAGGTAAAGGTTTTGTGGAGAAACTACATGGTTGAAGAAGCAACATGGGAGTCTGAAAATGCTATGAGGGAAAAATATTGTCACTTTTTTAATAAGTAAATAAAATTGTGAGGATGCAATTTCAAGAAGGTGGGGATAATGTAACAACCCAAGGTTTTCTAAAAATAAATTGAAAATGATTGAATTTTTTTTATGTTATATATTTATAAGTATCCTTTAAAGATAATTTTTTTTCTTCTATGTTTTGAATTTCAAGGAACTATCATCTACAATTGTGTTCAGTATGTTATTTAGAGTATGATGAAACGAACTTGTTTTTTGGTGAATAGTAAGATACCCTTATGAATAATAATATGACCTCCTGAATAGTAAATAATAATATTATTTTATTTTCCCATGTCAATAGGATAATGGGATCTTAATTACTTTTCCAAAGTCGTATAAAACTAATTTCACTTAAATATTGTTATTTGTAGAATTAACTGTGACCTTATTTAAAAATTAAATTAATAATATTTAAAAAATTACTTTTGAAAAATGGAGTTCATTTTTTAAATCTACAAGTCAAAAATTGGTGTGGTAAATATTTGGTATTTTTCTGAAACTCTTGACTTTTCGGTGAATAGTGAAATATGATAAAATACCGTATAATCAATTTATCAGAAAAAATGTACTATTTAGGACATCATAAGTGATGCAAGGCCACATTATTAGAACTAACATGATATTATCACTATTTAGGGCCACTTTATTTGAGATTATTCATAGTCTTGATAAAAATATATTAATAATGATTAAAATAATCTAAAATACCTCCCCTCCTCCACTTTAAATACCACCCTCAGTCCCCTCATCCTCCCACACCTCTCAAGCCTTGAGCATTGTCTAATTTCTACCAAATTTCGTCCCCAATCTTCTTCCCCACGTCCTACAACTTCTGTTCTCACCAAAAAACCAAAATCAAAGCCCTTAAGAGGGATCACAAGGAGAATAGATCAATAGGTACACAACCTCTTTTATTTTCTTTCATTTATTTCATTTTATGTTATTCTCTTCCATTTCCTTTGTCTATTGTTGGGATATTACATTAAATATTCCCCCTTACTTTCCATATTTTTAATGAATGATGAGATATTCCATTCCTCTAATCAATGTTTTTTTAAGAAATTTTAAGAGACGCCGTTAGGTTGCCGAATTTTCATGAGAAATTTCTCTTGATTTTCTTTTATTTCATGATTTTTTTTCTTCTTTCCTTACTCCCTCTTATCCCAGAGGCACGAAATATCCAGAATCATGTATATTCATTATGTTATCATGATTATGGAAAATTCAACATCAGTATTCTTCTCCACTTCCACTTATTTAAAGAATCAAAAAACATTGTCCATTTGTGTCGAATTACCCACATCGTGGATGATGTATTTTCAATTTCCAATAATTATTTCAAGTATGGTCTCGAAACCATTTATATGGTTCAACCAGGTTAAAAGATATGTTTAATGAATCATATATGGTTCTGGAATTCTTTTTTACTCATGGTTCTAATTTAAATGACAAAATGACGTTGTTATTATCAAAGAATCACTAAAATGATCGAAACGAACATCATTAATGTTTTAACTTATAAGTCATTCTCATATAAATCATAAAAGTGATAAATGGTATAAATTATGGTACTATAAATATTTAAATAATAATCCATTCAAATTCTACAGTTTCACTTCCAATCAAAAAGAACGATTCTTCATGAACCGATCTGGAAAATCACAAAAAAAAAACTCACCCAAAATAATACAAGGAACAAAATACTAACAATTAAGGGGTAAAATGAGGTTATTAAATGACCATATAAGTTTTTATAAACATGAACATGTTTTTGTAAAATACTAATAACACTCTTTTAACCATTATACAGGACTTTTAAACAATTTTCAAGTAAGACAAGCCTAAGGTGAGGGAATTCTTTACCCAATTTCTATTCTTTGGGTTAACCGTCTACTTTATTATTTATGTTCTATTTAAATTGTTTGTGTGATGGGTTCTGTTTATATTATGTTTCATCATGTGTATTTACAGTGTATATACCTATTCCATCAACTCTATTAAGTCTCACTTCATGTATATGATGTTTATAGGGGACTTTTCTTCTAAAATCCCCTTTTCAAATTCTGTTTTACAATATTCAAAAGCAATGTTTTTATGCTATTATTTATGTTGTATGATTATGTTTTGGTTATTGGGAATTGTTTATGATGATGTATGTGACCTATATTTACCTCCAATGCATTGGTTATGAGTAAGTTGGAGGTCGGCCATATGGTTACTCCAAGTGTAACTGCGATGATTACACAAAGTAAGGTAGCCGTGAGGGTTACAAATTTTAAGGTAGCCAAGATGGTTACAAGATTATGTAAGTAATTCCCCAATATACCACTATGATTATATTTATGTTTGTTGCATGAAGTAAGTATTTAAGGGTGAAAATCATGTCTTTTGAAAATGTTTCATATGTTATGAGTATTCATGACTAATGTGATTTTTCCTTCTTTTCCATCCCTTACCGAGCTTTTGTGCTCATCCCATGTTTTAAATGATTTTTCACTGGGTTATGGGATGTGTAATACAAGGAAGTAATACATGTAAAATGTTGAAGAATTTTCAAGGAGTCTTGTTTTATGTTTTACAGTTTTATATTTTTAGGAAAATGGAAACTGTTTTTATGGTATCCACTATGTAACAATGTGTAATGTTATGAATGTTTTGTACCAATTTTCTAAAGATCTAAACATCAAAGGATCCTCAATATAAAAGGAGGTGTTTTCTTGACTAAATTCAATATTATGTGTGTAATAATGCCGAATCTTTATAATCTGGGTGGTTTAGAGATGAATAAATGAATGTTGTTAACAAAAAATGACACTGCATGAACCCCTATATCAACCAAAAATAAATATGAAATGGACTAAAAATTAGAGTTCATCCCATATATAATAGAAATCGACATATGGTTCATTATGGAATGGACCCATGGGTGAGGAACAACCCATGGGATTATAGGAATATGTCTCACCATAACCACCCCTCAACAGTGATACCCAATAATCTGCAACCTGATTGAACATTGAGAGAAGGAAGATGGTCCTGCCTCCAGAGGGCCCTTCACAACAGAACTGAACTATAAAAGCATGGTATTTCCCTTATAATAAACATAATAACATGACCTACACCCTAAATTTAACAGCTTATATCCCTCATTTATTTTTCACCAAGACTTATTTTGAAGTCACTAGACTCAATAATCAAGGGTTATCAGTATGATGTGGCACCCTCCACCATGTCTGAATACCTTTACCTTAGTGTATTCCAAAATCAAATATTCAACATGAGACTAATTGTACATAAAAAATAACTCTATTGAAGGAATGTTCTACTACATATGTTATAATTACATTATGGGCCCACCCTGAACCTATTCCAACGCTCAACCGATCACCTAAAATACCTCTCAAGCCTTTGATCACATGCAAATCATCTACTTCAGATGTCCCCACTATTAGAATTTGGTTTTAAATCTTTATTCTCAATTTTTTCCCATATCCAATACGAATAACATACTTTTCCAATGAAGATAATGTCTTGAAAATCCCTAGTCTATTAAAAACTCCCCACGATAATTCATCTTTCCCATTATAATATATGGTGGCCATCCAACCATAAATCCTAATGTACCATGGTCCTCAATTCACTGCTAATCCACCATTTTCTTCTCCTTCAATTCCAAAAATAGTTCAATTGTGCCCAAAAAACACAAAGGCACATTATTCAACATAATTTGAGATAATTTCTCATTAATATTTCCAATAATATGATTTTTTTCAATCGTTTTTATTTATCCAAAGTCACTGAAGGTTCAATAACCAATATATCCCCACGATTTTGGTTCCCCCAATATATTAATTTTCATAGCAATGAGAATTCAGTATCATGGTTCTCCCCAATATATTAATATCTTACTAAAACACTCCTCTAGTTGAGTATAAACATGATAAAAAGGGCTCAACATAACAAAACACAATCATGCATAAAAACACTAGTCATTCCTCTACATTCCAATGTCTAATAGAAGTGATTAGCTTCACCCACCTACAAACACTCAAATCTCACAATCATGATGTTTGACTTCTTAGAGTCATCAAAATATCACATAAATTCTAACAATGAATTGAATACATAACACTCAAAGTAATTCCATTGTTTGGTACATAACCACCCACCCCATCTATCATGTTCTCACCATGAATAAAAGTCCACCTTCAATCCATATCACTCTCAAATTCCTTCAAATTACATCTCAATGTCGATGTTATCACATAGACTATAGCCAAACCTACATTTAAATTCTCAATCTGAAAATCTTTATTAAAATAGATATCATAAAATATACTGACATACTAACATCCAAATGTCATATTGACTATCCCCCAACTAGTATAACCTCACCCAAAACTAGTTTTACATAAGGGGAATACATCTGTGATTGATTCAATTATATCCGATATAGATTTATCTTCATTACCACCCTATAGAGTGTATTATCTCGGTATCTAATGACCTTGTCCTATTAACCACCAAATGGAATAAATAGAAATCATCACCCTACTCATAATCGATCACCATCATGAAACATTGATTTCCACCAATTCCCAACTCACTAGCAATGGTTTCCTTGACATATTCAAAAATTCATCCAGAATAAGGACCACACACTATGATATCTGTTGTTCCACACCCTACTATAGGGATTTCCAAATATCACTCATCGATATTAATGTTAAATTAATCATATCATCATAAATTTTTCTCCCTTCTTGAGTCACACTCATTGAATCCTTAGAATATTTTATTAAGTAATAACTTCAGATCAGCTATACCAGGGTACCCCAATCCATCCATGGGGTGTCCTCTTCCCATAGAGGGAGACCTCTCACTCTCATAAATAAACCAAGGTTTCCATGCCTACTAGTGTCTCCTCTAACCATTGTTTCTCATCCTATATATAACACTTTCAAAAAATCCACAACTAAAGAGGCACCACACATAACATGATCATAGACACCTAGATATAATAATTATTTTTTAAAAAATACACTCTATCAATCAATATCTCATCTTAAAAAGACATATTTATCCATTAAATAACCCTTTAATGGGATATCGTCCATCATAAAACAAAATCTATTCTAAACATAATGGGTGAATGATCCCATATAACCTGATCACACAACCCAACATAGGTGAAAATTAGCCAAATCCAATTTAACATAGGATCATGTGCCCAAAAAAATGACCATGATCCCCATGAATGTTAATCACATATATCCCAAAGACCATAAATTATTCCTTAAAAATAATTATGAGGAATAAAACTCATTCCAAGGCCAATAACATGATCACCCTCACCGATACTTCATTCTGAAACATCAAAACATCTACACATGATCTGCCTAACCTAGATTTAACTAATTTGGATCATGAACCTCCATGGATCAGAATAAACTTTATGAAACCATTTAAAAAGATTATTGATACTAGAATCACTAATGGGGATATATATATCATAAAATCCCAAGTCATTCCAGATGAATTTTATAATATATCCATGTGTGTGAACATCCATAGATAAATTAGTTCCTAAATCTCAAAAAATATCTCCCAGACATACATCAAATTCATCAAACCCATTAGGTATTATCAGCAATTTATCAAATGTTTTCATAAACTGAATGAAGGGCACTATACACCCCTCACATGAAGGTAAAGTGTGACTATCCCTGATGAATTTATTGCCATATGATCTATATAACCAACTATCATAAATATTTTCATTAGTTAAATCCATCATCTTTTTGAGTATAATAACACCATCATGTTATTAGGTAAATCACCATATAGGTTATTTTTGACACATTAAATAGTCGAATCCCATTTTCAATAAAAACCAATCACAAAAAATCACAAATATTTCATGTGAATCAAATATACCATTTAAAATCAAATATTATTCCTATTTAATTTACAATGAATGATTGAACTAAGAAAAATAAAAAAATATAGTGACACATAAAATTTAATTCACATCTCACTAATAACTATAAAAACCACGAATAGAAATCCCATAACCCATGTGATTAGGACTTCTTATAGAAATTTTGTTCATGAATAACTAGTCCATGTTATATCTCATGCATTGACATGTATCTATTGACCTCGGTACCATAACATAAATATAAATATAAGAAAAATATTTTCTAACACCACTTTGTAATACCTCAATATGATACTACTCAATAATTTCTACCCAATTAAAGATTATTATTTTTTATGGCCTAAATAGAATACTAGGGATATTAATAACTTTATATCATAACCATAAATAATATGTAAAATAACCCTAAAACATCCAATGAAAACATCAGAGTAAACCAACATCAATAAACACATTGATGATATAACAAAATAAAATGATATCATAAAAGAACATATCTCTTATGACCAATTAGGTATTCACCTATAAAAAATTATCATAATAAACATGATTCTATAAAACTATCCCTAATCCTCACCTCAATCAATGTCTCTAAACCCATTGAGCTACCCTATCTAAATCCCCAACAAAATGTTATATCAACATGAAAGATGATATAAGGTGTATATACACACTGATATTCCTATGTGGAGTGTGAGAAATGCATCTCAATAGGGTATCCACATGTTCAACAAATATAGTTCATAATATACATAATTAATATAGAAATAAGTTACTAAAATATCAGCACATGAATGCATATCTGATTATCATGTTCTAACAAGGCGGCCATGATCCCTAGACCTACCTGCTCGTCCACCATTTAGGTAAACTCCACCTTGGCCATCATTACCATGTATTATCTTGTTCATTTAGACTCAGGGTAGGGAGACTTTAAAACTCTTAACAACAATCATATATCCAAGGTAAGAACACACATAAATTTAACACACTAACCCCTCACTGGTGAGGTAACAAAAAATATTTCCCAACTCAACTCCCCAATGGAGATGACACACTAAAATTTCCCAACAAAAATACTCACATGAGATGTTACACTAAATATTAACCAATACATAAAACACATTTTGGAAATAAAAAATTACAAATGACCAACCCATTCCCTATATCCTTGTATTAAATGATAAGTGGCCAACCCATTTAACATAGGGAAGGGTGAAATGATATTCTCTTAACCCATTACTTATATGTATGGGTGCACTTATGAACCTACACCAACTTTGGTGACCTAAACCTTCTACACATATTATTACATGATTTATAACATAAATATCTATTAAATAAAAACCAAGGATTAAACATCTTATTGTCTTTGAATGGCTAGTTAAATAAATATAATACAAGAAACTAAAATAAGATTTATTTATTTCAATGTTAATATTAAAATTTTAACTCCCTTTGAGATCATAAATCATCATAATATAACCTGTGGAATACATAGACAAATGCGGTGGGTTATAAATATTAATAATGGAATGGACATTTAAACGAAGCATAACATATGATTCATAAGGAATAACATTATAATATAAAATATATGGATTGTGAATAATCACTTGGAGTAATAACATAAATAACATATAATCATAAGATCAAGGAAACATATGTATATGGAAATAACATAAAAAATGATCAAGGAATATGGAAATGATAACAACCAAGAAAACATCACATGGTGGAAGGATTCCCATAATGGATTAGGTTCATTGCCTAATCTCATACATACCATCTCATGAGAGAAAAACATTACCCACTGACTTGGAGCACAATATTAGAGCCCCAATCATAAAATTTACATGCATATATGTGACACATAAAGAAATTAAACATACAGAATAAACCTGATGATTACCCATGGAATGAAATATTCATAATAATCATGTAATAATGAATAAAAAATGAGTTTATCATAATTATTTCCATGAATTATGATAACAAATAATTATTGGATATTCATTGTCAAAAAATAATAATAGTTCATGATAAATAATGTCCAATTAATTATTTTACTGACCATCAGGAACATCATATTTTTATTTATTTATAATATTATTGAAAATTTAAAGAACATGAAATAATTTATATCATAATTATAATAGCAATATTTAACTATAATAAAATATTTATAACCATTTTTGAAGTATGTGTACAAAAATGAAGTGTGTTTTTCATAAAGGTAGTGATCCAACCCCATTATGAACACCATATTTGTTATGAATACAAATAAAAGAGTGTATAATATGAATATCCCATTAAAAAATTACATTCCATTATAGTTATAGTATGGAATTCATTATGTTATATTATCTATTTCAGGTTAAGATATGCATACGAATAAAAGAATTATAAATGGTTAAATTTAGAATATTACCTATTCATTCTAATCTCGTTGAAATACACCTTAATGCACCTTGATATGACATTAGAATGAGACTAGAAAAACTAGGATATGAGGGATATCCTTTAAAATGGAATTGGGATAACGTTTCTAAATATCCAATGCATATTGGTAGCTAGGAGAAGGGGTGGTGAGGGTTGGTATTGATAACAGGAGAAGAGGGGTTTTTCATGAACATAATATTCATTATTTATTAATTTTCCTCAATATTATAAATATTATTTATTACTGAAACTATATATAGTAATGGTTTCATGCATGTTCAAACTAACGGGTTCATACATCATCTATGACTAAAAAAATGAAGTATGTTTCTTATATTATAAAATATCATCATTTACCATATTTCACCATTCACCAAAACTGAACTATTTTAGAAAAATGTAAAAAAAAATTAAATGAAAATTTTCAATCATATAGATTTCAAAAATAAAATCTATTTTATGAACATATTTTTCTAAATAAGAGAAATTAATTTATTAAATTAAATCTATATTTATTCTAAAACTAAGAATTTTAATATTAGGATAAATTTACTAACCCTTTTTAAAAATAACCTACGATCTTATAAAATTTTGATAGATGTTTATTAAAAAAAATTATTTTATAAATCTATTTTAGGAAAATAAACTTTCAATCAAATCATTTTATTAATTATAAATTCATAATTAAAACATTTATGTTTTATAAAAACTAAAACACTTAATTTATAATTTTTAAAACATTTATTTAGATTTACGGTGGTTTAAATATAATATATTTTAATTTTATATGATACATAAATTTTAATTTACACATCCATTGGTGATGTTACTATTATAATAGTCATGTTACTATTTATGATGTTCATATTACTAATCTGATGGTTAGATTACTAATCCAACAGCCATGTTTTTAATATTTTTACAGGTTCCCTAATGTCTATAAATACCTTTCATTCTTTTTATTATTAATTCACTTTTATTTTTTCTCAATATTTTATATATTTTAATTTTTCAGAATAATATTTTACCACTTATATTATATTTAGTTTCAATAGTTTTCTTCGTGAGTGTGATTATTTTGGTGGATCGAGCATATCCAAATATTAATTTTTTATTTTTTCTATTTTTATCCCCTTTTAATATTTTCAATTCATATGGCTATTTTTTCTCTAAATTTAATATTAAAAGAATAATATTAAAACTAGGCTGGTTTCACCATGTGGTTCGTCTGCTTTAAACAACAACACTAAATACGACATATTTAAAAGAAGGTAAATTTCCATTGATAATATTCTAGGCCATTAAATTAATCCAACTTATGATGTTTTTAAATATAGTATCAATTTTTAAAACTAACATTAAAAATTTTATGTTACTTATTCTTCAATAATTCCTCTCATTCCCATCTCACCACCACATGCTTATATTTTCTCTATAGTACTTTCATTAGTGGTGTTTCCCTGTTCTGTAGAACAATATCATAATGTTTTGAATTCTCCAATGGATACTCCTCATAACAGAGATCATGTTCTAGATGTAACACCTCTATATTTAGTACATGTGATGTATTTGGTATGTTATTTCTTTAATATAGATATGTCAAATACATTATTAAATATAGAAATGGTCGGTGGAAGTTCACTTTGATAGGCCACTACTCCAATGTGATCTTGAATAACAAATAGGTTGATGTACCTAAGACTTAGATTTCCCTTTATCCCAAATCTCATAAATCTATTACCTAGAAAAAAATACTGTAATATCTTACCTCTAATATCGGAATTTAGGCCCCATTGATGATTTTCATCAATGCTCTTATGTCGACTCTGAGAAGCCCTAGTGTGTTTTTGAATGGTCTTGACCATTTACTTTCCTCCACCATTTAATTTCCCAATAGCTTCTGTTACAAAATTCATCATATCATGTTTTTTTAACATATTTTTCTTATAATTAGATTTATATAGATCCATTTTTTATTCAAGAGTGGAAACTATTATTATAAGGGAACTCCATGAGTGTAAGATATTATTACCATACACATTTAACATCAAGAAAACATTCTCTCAAAATTTCTTTCAGTGCCTAAATATTCCACTCATATTAGGTATATATTTTTGGGAGATAAGTCATATATAAGTTCAAATAATAGTTTATATTTTATTAAATAGTTTTCGAATATATGGTGATATTTCTCAGATCTCAATCGGTTATAATAAATAATGTTATTCCATAGATCCTCCCCACTTTTCTGATGTATATCCATGCATGATGATCAAGAGATATTTCTATTAAAATTGAAATGAAGTGATCAGTCATTGTAATATTATCCCCCATAATCCACATATAATTATTTCATATAGATATCTTTTTTACAATTGAAAAAGGTCATAATGATGTTTTACATTTTTTATATATGTATGGGTAATGGTTTTACGATCCCCTTAGGCCTTCCCTTTCATCTATCACTTGATGACATACCAGAACCATTGATGTATATTCCATGATCTGCTTCTTTATATTGTATCACCAATAGTGATATCATATATCTTGATAAATCTTCATTCTCCTTGTGTGGATAGAGAAGGTTAAGCTATGTAGATCATTGAAAATCTCCAACATTATCATGGGATTTTATAATACATATAGTCATGATATAATTCATATAAACCCTTCCTCGTAAATTTTTAACACCAAGGATTTCCAGTTTCTGATAACTTCCACCTTCATCTGAAATTCAATTCATCTTTTTATGAATCTTTTATCTTTTTTAATGGATGGTTAAGAAATTATTTGATGATGAAAATATGATGTTACTTTATTTATGATTCCCATTTTAGTCCATTGGAGTTCTCATAATATTGGTTCCGTAACAATTAAAATCATTGATAATGTTTTCGGATCCTTTCTACTTTACTCACATTACCTGAATGCTAGAGTATTGTGTAGTCATAATACTTTAATTACTCTAACCATATTAACTGGAACATGTTATTCACCTTCTATGTGAATGTAAATTTGAGACTCTAGTGATCCATATCTATCACACACTTCTACCTATATAAATAATTCACCCATATTTTCAATTCAATGATCATATCCTCTACTCTTGATCATGTGTGGTAAAATTATTCTCATGAAATTTTAATTGTCTAGAGGTATAGGCTATAAATTTATCTTTTTTAATTAGTATATAACCTTATCCATTATTTTTATAATCAATATTTACCATGAAGAGTTAACCACATATGGGAAGTGTACGCACTAGTGTACTGACAGACATATTTGTATCTATTTTAATATCTCTTCACATTTAATAATCCAAAAAAATATTACTCGTATTTAGAAATAATTGTTATCAGGTTTGAAAATCATGATATTTTTCTCATAAATCATTGGTAATACTAACAATTTCCATGGAAACTGTGGATCTCTATTCAAAATGTTTTCCGAAGACAATACTGAAATGAATTTATCTTTCAAGGGTCCACATATATTCTTTTTTTAGTGGTAACATTCCCTCTGATTGATTCTTACTCTATCTAGAAGTCACATTTACTAAAATTTTCATATAGCTACTCATTTTTCATGTTCATTACAAAATTATTCAAAATCTCCCCACAGTCATAATTTATTTTGGACTATATTAGAATATAATATATAAATAATACCATTAATATATTTTGGTAATCTTTAAATAATATATTCATTTATTTGATATCGATTTTTGGAGTTTTAGAGTCAGAAGTTCAATACTATGACCTCCTACTTTCCATTCCTCAAAAGGCAGTCATTCTAATATCTTTCTTTATTCACCTTCAAATGGTGATATCCCAACCAATGGTGCACCATTGTGAAATGTTTATCCCCATGTTACTTTCTTAATAATTATTATATCCATTTAATGTAATAATTTTAATATATCATGATTTTCTTCAGCTCATGATAAGCATTGCAGTGGAACATTGATCCATCCTTATTCTCAACAAAGGGGACTGTTTCACCCCACAGTGAATCTCATGAGTGTGTAAAACCATTTTCCATATTCTCTTGAAACTGTTTCGTTAGTTATTCAAACTCAATTATGCCTATTTTATATAGAGTCTTGTGTATATGAATAGATACATGTATAATTATAATGGAGAACTCAAACTCTCATTTAAGAGGAAGAACATGAAACAGTTTGGGGAATACATTTGTATAGTCCCTCCTAATCACCATATGTTCAATAATGAATCTACACTTTTTTAATTCAATTGATATAGAAATTTTTTCCTAAGGTAATAATATCCAAATTTTAGATGAGGATTCCAAAAGTGATTCTTCCTCCAACTCACACTTATATAGAAAAAAAGTATGACTTGGGATTTGAAGTTTAATATCCCTCTCTCAATAGTTTCTGTTGGATTTATATAAGGGTATATAATTTATTACTAAAATAGAATCAAAATATTTTAATGGATGTATAATATTATTTTTATGAAGTTAATCCCCATTCAAAATATGATAAAATAATCTTACTAGTTTTCCCTAATGAAACTAATTCATTTGGGGTGGAATATCCATACGTTTTTAAATACATTTCAGATATACTAAAACAACAACAGGACATATTGAACATTTTAGTGGTGTATCATTATCATCATAGTGTATTACAATCTTCTTTCCCTTGGTTTGGATATTTATTTTGTTAACCATCCTCTTTATCCCATTTATTAGGGCATTGACTTAGAAAATGACCAGGTTCCTCACATCTACAACATTGATCTGTTAGTGGTGTAAAAAGATGAACTTAATTTCCCTACGTATTATTATATATATACTTTAATTTTATTCAAAAATTGGATAATTTATTCCCTCCTTTTCCACATTCAAACACTCTTATAATTCCATTAAGACATTTCTCGGGGCTCCTCCTCTCCAATTTTTTAAATGGAGGGAATTGAATCTTATTTTATTGATCATATTTTTTCACCATAACTTCTCTTAGATTCTATATATATCTCTATTAATGTGTTTGGAAACTCAAATATATTCCAGTTATTTGTAATTTTTCATGAAAACTTGATTAACGTAATCACATGGTTCCTTAATTCATCTCCTATTTGGATACGCATCTCATTAGGACAATCACCACATTACCAATCACATTGGTCTTTTTCATGGTTCCCCCTATTTCACTCCATTAACTATTATAAAGGAATGTAATATGATAATAATTTAACTAATAAAAATATACATGTGAAAATATGAACTTATAAGGACTAACATAAAAATGACATATGAAGCCATACTTTTGAGCCACTAGTTTTCAATCTAGGTTATCCATGGTAAATATCTTATTAGGTTTTTTTAGTCAATAAATTTTTTTCAATACTTTATAATGGGTTGTAAATAATTTGTGAATATATAATGCATATCACATAAGTTTTTCAAACTCATTGTTTAGTAAGGCCTATTTTTCATTCACCATGTGATGATCGAGTCAGATCCTAATACACCCATTTCATGGAATTATCCCACTAGTTAAAATTGTGATACAACCACCTCGAATTTCATTATTTGTACATGTATATAATTTTACAGAAACCAGTCACTCTATACTTCATCAAAATTCAATGATATATTCTATTAGTAATTATTATATCTATACCTATCCCTAGGGTTCTTTCTATATTATTCAAGACCTAGTCCACACAAATGCTATATTTTCTTATGTTGCCAAATATATAGTCCCAAAACTTTTATATAGATTAATAAATTATTTTTAACATTGATATCCATTAAATAAAATCCAAGGATAAAAAGTCCTGGAATATTTCGAAAAATATGTTCAAAATTGGAATGATGAAACTAAAATAAAAATTCTTTATTTCAAATACAATAATGAGATCATACCTCCATTTCAGCTCCTAAAACCACTTCACAAACGAGGATGGGATTCAATCTAATCTAACAACTAATATATCATGTTGTAAGGCCCAAAGGGAATTCTCGATCCCCATTGTCTAGCAACATGTTCCAGGGAATCATGGGATACCATTGGGAATAATTTTTCTCATTATAATAAACCATAAAGAATAAAAAAGAGTATAAAACCAATCAAAATCCATATAATATTATAAGTTTGAATTAAACATTTAACATTTACCACTGAGGACCCAAAATACTAAAAACAAACTAAATAGGGGAGGCGAACAAACTATATAACCTATACTTAATGAATTAAGATGGTCAAGAGCCTCATTCCTTATCAACTAACACTTTACCTAATAAGAACTACTAGAATAGAGATCCACTATCTCCACTACAGTGAGCCTTACCTTTACATGGACCAAACATGACATGCTCTACATACACTAGATGGTGTATATAGGGTGTGATCTAAATATCCATGTAGGATACCACCAAAATAGATACCGGGAAATGATATTTGATGGAAAATTACCATGATTGTCTTTAATAAAAAAAGATACATTTTAAATAAAAAATTAATTGAAATTAAAAAGGAATGTCTAATTGAAAAAAAGTTGAATGGTAAGTATAACATGAGAACCATGGGAAATACCTAAAATAATAATGTTCATAGGGTGGAAGGATCCTTGTACTCTTGATGATAAAACCATATTCTAGATGTAATGGTTATAATCAAGATGTAAATTTCTATCACATGTATGTTTAGTTAGCTTTGTTAAGTAATCATGTTTCAGAGATCGGGCCTCGCCCTGCTACCTCACCAAACATACTAGGCCCAGTCTTCCCACCAAGATATCTAAGATTAAATTGCACTAAATTTCATTCATTATTCCATATGATACTTCTAGTATATAATCACATTTCAAATAACTATAACACACTTGAAAACAACCATTTCATATATGAAAATCTTCTTTAAATCCTTACGCACACTTAAAACCTCTAAAATATTGTTCTAAACCAAAAAAATTATAGAATTCCTTTTAAAATAAATTAAATCATAATAAAATCATAATATAATATAATAAAATTGAAACACCTACAAATTTCTTAGAAACATCTAGAAATGGATTGGAAACAAAAACTGCACAAAGGTGAAACCCAATAGAAAAAATAACATAAAAGATCCATAAATATAGAACCCAAGGAATCAAGTTTGATCCCACATTTGTTCAACCAAACTATTAGAGAAATGAAAATAAAATAAAAATGAAGAAGAAACCATAATAATGGAATGGATATGAAAAGTAGGAACACACATGATGTATTCTTGATGGTCCAAGGCAAAATAACCCCCTAAATAGTTCCCAAGGGAGAAAGGGGAAGGGGGAGGTTCACCTAGTGGTAGGGGTTTTAAATTACAATGAAATGATATATTTTTTTGTTAAATATGGGTAGGAAAAATTTTCAATTTCATCATTTTTAATGTTCTGGCATGCCGTATTGTTTGGACACATGTTTTTCCAAATACGCACCTACCATGTGGAACCTCTTTCCAATACAAAAAATAGATGTATGATTTACATGGAGGGAACAATAATATTATCTGATCTATTAGCATCTTATATTTCCACTATATTAGGTTAATAGTTATCCATAGAGAGTTGTACAACGGTGTGCTAGGTCTTCCTACCTAGACAGTTCCACTTTTTAGGGCGCACAGTTTTCACTCGGTTGGTGGACGATTTCTACTAACCATGTGACAACTATGAACCTCCTTATACCTGGTTTGAAAATTTTCATTTTTCTAAAAAACAATTGCGAAATCCAAAAAAACACTTGGGAAATCCAAAAAATCAAACCCAAAAATAAAATAGAAAATACCACAAAATAAAACCACATATGTGATAATTCTCCACACCATGAAAACATATGTCCCTTAGAAAGTCCTTATGATGTCTGATCATATAATAAATGATAATAGTGTTCTTTCACCCAATAATTTCAGTCCCATGAATCATTCTCATAATTCCCATTCAAGAAAATAATATAAACCAATGGTATATTATTACCCCCAAGAATTTATATTGGGAATACATCATTTTCATTGGACAGTCAAACATGGAAAATTCATATTCCACCTACAATTCCTCTTAGTTCAGCATGTGGGAGGGGTCTGAATTATCTTCTTTCAATTGAGAGATATGGAACACATCATTTAATAGTGTTAAAAAGTCATAAAAAATAATAGGTAGGCCACCTTACAAAAACACCCAATAACATCAAATGGTATGACATACCTTTGTATCAACTTTCATTTCATAGCATGATGAAAGTATCCCGGGTGAGTGGACACATTTAAGAATAGTTTATCACCAACTGAAAACTCCAAGGCATGATGATGCTATTCAAAACATGACTTATGGTGAATATGTTTTTTCAAAAAACAATTTTTTACAAATTAGACAGTTTCAAACATATTCTTCACACGTCTTGGTCCTAGTAAAGAAGTCTCACCAAATTCAATCCATTATAATGATGACTGACATGGAAGACCATAGATTTCCACATGTATATCTATAATTATTGGGAATTGTTTATTTTTAGTATAATAATTCTCCACCAACCATAAATTGTTATACCATGATCATATGGAATCAAACATGCATTCACATTTGATATCTTCTTAGATATGGTTTCCGCTCCATCTGACCATCTCATTGAGGATAGTTTGTTGTGTTGAGTTTTACATGTGACCACATTTCCATCTAAAAGATGTTCCAAAAATATGTGGTAAAATATGTGTCCATATATGGAATAATAGCTGATCTCACACCATGTATCCTCACATTATCTTTAACATACAACTCACCCAAATTATCCACCTTGGATGAATCTTCAATTAGAACAGAATTTGATGATTTGGTCAAATTATTGATAACCACTCAAATGGAATTCATTCCTCACATTTTATGAGGAAATAAAATGAAGAAATTATGGTAGAACTCTTCCCATTTAAAGAAAGGAATATTTAGTGGCTAAAGAAAAGCGAAGGCCCTATAGAGCTCATCTTTAATCTATTGATATGTATAGAACATGAATAAAAATTTAGAGATATATTACCATGTACCTGGCCCCCAAAATTGGGGAATCATGTCATAAAACATTTTATTGGACTACGAATGAACAAACCATTATAACTGATGGTTTTTATTCAAGTACATAATAAATATAGATAATGACACCACAAATTAGACTCCAACAAAAGAACGATATCGAATAAAAATTACCTCTTACTAGGAACCAAGTCTACATTTAGATTATTTTTTTCACAATTAATGCTCATAAATCGGTTTCTCTTATTAAATATACTTCAAAAGAGAGGGAATAAATAGGATACTAGCTAATAACTTGCCTCCATTATTCTCCTTGTATTATTGGTGAATCTGGTAAAAAGGACCATTAATGTCCACTAATCACTAGACTCTATTAAAAATTTTACTATCACTTTCCTTCATAGAGTTTAATTTACAAAACTTCTTTTTCCTGGGATATAGAAGATTCAAGCTTTGATCCCCTAAAGGAACTAAACCAACTAGAATGGGGTCATATTCATGTCCTTCTAGGATAAAATGTATGAAAATATTCTATGATATGAGTAGACTAAAAAATTATCCCCAAATATATAGTGACAATATTTCTTCAACGAATTCATTACTACTTCCATCTCAATGTCCTAGGTTAGGTAATTATTTTCAAGTATTCAGAGTTTGAGGGAACCATGTACCACCACATGGTCATCCTATGTTATCGAACAATGTATACCCATACCAAAATCATCCTAGTAGACTGCACATACCTTCTATGATACTGGTTAGATAAAAATTGAGGCCGTGGTTAACTGTTTCGTAAAAACAAAAATGTACATCCAAAATTTTTACCTCCATTTGAAACTCACCCCTTTCAGAGTAATTGTCATCATGGTTGAAGAAAAATGAGATAAATTCATAAAACCACATATAATACACTTATAGGCCCAAAATTCTCATGATCTAGAATATGTTCATCTATTTCACCTATGAAATCACCGCTATGATTTGTTTGGACCACTAAAACTCCCTGTTTTAAATTCATGTGGCCACAAAAATTTACATCTTTTATCCAAAAGGTACACTAGTGGAGATTAAAATATAGATGGTGATTTGGAATAGTACATAGAAAAATTATCATGTTCTTCTCATGCTACATCTCAATCCTATTGTAGACCAGGTTGTGTCCGATAAATATGGTGCCAAAGGATTCATGAACCACGATGTTCACATGATCCATTAATAGAGATAGATAATTTGTCAACCTCAATGACATGCCTAAATACACAACGTGTATATACCTGCTCTGGAAGGGTGTCTTATAAACATCTGCCAATGTGACCCAAACATGATGATACCTAGTGTGATGGTTAGTCTTAAAGAACCACCTTTCCCCCTAGTTTATAACAAAAAGATAATCAATATAGGGAAAAGTGTATTTATTCTTGATTGTTTCCTTAATCAATCTATTCTTGTCAGTAAACTATCCAAGATATCGATTATCCTTTTATTAAAAAAAATTCCACAACCTAAGGTGAGACACTCAGGTGAATGAATCCTTTGGATTCCATGTTTTCTATTTGTGTCATTAATTCCACCAAATTATTCAAGGCCATATTATATGAGGGAAAAGATATTGGTTGTGTTCCTAGTAAACAATTGATGGTGAAACACTCATACCACTCAAAAGGTAAACTGGAGAAGTTATATGGAAACACCTTGATAACCCCATTCACCATAGGAGTGAATCCATCCTCAAAACCTCAATCATCATCTTCCTACATGAGAAATGAGATATAAAAAATGAATTCCCAACTTTTGAAGTTCATGTTTGCCTCACCCTAAACATGGTTCTAATTCACCATTAAAGTCCTGGGTACTCTCATCAGGTGCCACAAAGATCCGTCAATGATTGTAATAATCGATGTGCACCTTTAAATTCACAATCCAATCCTCATCTAGGATCATGTCAATGAGGCCCATTTCAAGAACAAGGAAATCCCATTTCCACTCAAACCCTGATAGAGAGAGATTTCAACAAAGAAGCCTAAAAACCTATTTTATCTTCTTAGCAAGAGGTGAAACCAAATAAATTTTATATGGAATATTATTAGTTGGAAATATTATCAGATCCCTGAGATAATCAAAAATAAAAATAATAATATGAACCTGTATCAATGTGGAAATAACTATAGTTGACATAACTTTAATGGTACCTTGAACTATAATAAGTCCTACAACCTATTCTTCTAGTTTTGAATCCAAATAATAATGTTTTGTTATCTATGAAAATGAATGTTGTTGATTATAGACTTGTGGAACTTCCTTGATCTCACTGTATCCATCAGAGGATGTACCCCTGCCATAATGCCCAACAGATCAGGAACCCATCAATCTTGTTTCAATATATCGAGATATTAATTAATGTTTTCTGTAAATCCTACACACCTCTATGTTGGCATACCACTTTATAGAACATATTCATGTTACCCAAGTGTGAAAATAGATGGTATTGTCTAGGTGGAACTGGAGATGTTGATTTTACATGCCCCTGCCTTCAACACTAGTAGAATACAACTGACGCACCACTACTGGTTATAGACAAAAAATGTTGGCAGGTGTTTCCTTAAATATGACCTCCCTTCATTACCTTATAATCACATATCCTTTTATTTTTATATAATCTACTTCATCAATTTCCCTCAACTGAAACTGCCCCAGATAAACCCAATTAAGCAATATGATCAATCTTCACCATCACTGATTAATTAACTAACTCTTCATGTGACTTTATCTTGGGAAAAAATACCTCAGAATAAATTTCTTTCTAAATACACATTTATTATTGAAAGTCCCTTAATTTATTTATAAGAAACACCTCAAGTCTAAAACAGAAAAAATATGTGAATTGGTTGGCATATTTCAACATGGTCTGATCCCCCTTATAGAGATCTATAAACTCTTCAGTCTAGTAATGGACAAAATTCTTTGGGAAATAAATCTCATTAAATAAAACATTGAATTTATTTCATCCCACCTTCTCATACTATTCATCCTAGACCACTAAGTCCCACCACTTAGGAATTTACACACATAACATGTAAAAAACTCATTACACTTTTACCATATCATGAGTGTAAAAAAAACATAAAATAATCATGGTATTTTCAATTAAAATATTTTATAACTATGGGAATATTAAACCCTATAATAAAGGTGGGTTGTTCTTGAGAAACCATTGATCTTTTTACCTCTTCCAAAACTAGTTTCGATCCTTTAAAATGAGAAAGAATGGAACTCGGTCCCTAATCTATTTTCTAGATAGCAGGAACCACCACATCCGACAATATCTGATCTTCGGGTAAGAGACAATTTTCTCCAACCTCTTCCCATGATTTCATAAGAATTATATAGGGAGGTACAATTCTATAAAAAGAATCAAACACATGTGAACCATAAATTCAATATCTAGAAATATTTAAGCAACAAAAACATTAGAACACCTCTATAAATAAAAAAATCCCATAATAAGAACAACACAACTCAAACCATGCCTCCCATGCTCGTTGTCAATAAAAAATCTACATGTTGTACATTACAGATGGAGGTGTATCTATCCAAATCCCAATGATCTCATAATGTCCCAAGTCCCATTATAATGTGCATTTTCAAGATACCTCACATGAAAATAAAGTCTTATTAACCTATAGTCCTAACTATAGTGCAACCAAATGATCCCAAATATCATGAACCTAATAAGTCAAGACCTACTTTGATACAATTTTTTCAGGAACGAAGTCGGGCTTCCATCCAACCAAACACACAAACCAACAAATGGAATGGTCCTATGGGAATTCATAATCCCTATATACTGACAACAAGTGTATGGGAATCATAGAATACCTTTGTGAATAATTTCTCCCAGGATAATCAACTGTAACCAATAAATAATAATAGAAGAAAACAAATAAAAAATCTTGACATGACACGTGTTTGAATTAAAAAATTATCATTTAAAACCGAGGACCCAAATAAGAACAAAAAATGGAAGGGAAAGAAACTATTAAACAAACACTCCACGAAACCATAGGGTCAATACCCTCATTCCACCTCCCTCAACACACTCCAAAATAGTAACCACTAGTAAAAGTATCCACCATCACCACCATGGGGAGCCTTTCTTATGCTTGGATGAAATATTAAATGGTCTACAAAATCCTAAGAGTGATTGTACAGATTGAACCAAATTTCCCAGTATAAAAAAAGAGATATCATGAAATGACATTTGATGATAAATTACGATGCTAGTTTTTAATAAAATTAATTTTTAATTTAAATAAATAATTCATTTAAATTAAAAAGGAATGAAAATAAATGAAACCAATATTAACAGTAAGAATATCTTGAGCACCATGATCTATCTCTAAGGTAATAAGGTTAGAGGGGTACTTAGATCCTTATACTCTTGGTGATAAAAATATCTCTTAGACACAATGGTCCTACTTGATCCAACAATCCCAACCACGTATATGTTTATTTAGTTTTGTTATGTAATGCTTTTAGGGAGACTAATCTTGGACTCTACTAACTGTCCTAATGTACTAGTCCTAGATTACCAACCTATATTTTCCTTGGGCACAATTTCCTTCACTATGTCATATGAGACTCCTATTACAAAATCAAACTTCCATCAATGATAAAAATGGAAAATAACCATTTATAATTGAAAAAATAGCCTTCAACACTTATGAAAACAAAAAACCCTTTGAAATTTTTTTTCTCAAAACCCAAATTATTTTTTAAAAACATTCCAAAAAATACAGGCATACTAAAATCATAAAACCATTTCAAAGCATGGATCAACCTAGCCATTTCTAAAAAACATCCTAAAACAGGTTGGAAACTACAAACGCGCCTTTGAGAGTCCCTACATAGGTAATAACATAAAAGAACCATCACGATCTAAACCAATGAGTCATTTTTGAATCCAATTTAGGTTCAAAATTCTACCAGAGAGGTGAAAATATAATAAAAATTGAAGAAGAGAATGATATAGGGAAAATGAGATGAAAATGAGAAACATACATGATAGATTCATAAATATCCAAGGCCCAATCACCAAAAAAATATACCTAAGAGAGAAAGGATGAAGGAGGAGGAATTCCTATAGGAAGGGAGTCCGAATAGAGAATGAAATTGATGATTTGGGCCTAAAATTATGTACAGTAGAAATTAAAATTTCAACCATTTTAAATTTATGACTGGACACACTATTTGGATGCATAGTTTTCCAAACTATTCCATAGCAATGTAGAACCTCTAACTAAGAGTAAAACTAGTAGCATAATTTATATAGAGGGGGCACAAGCCCATGCCCTAAGTCACACGCCCCAGAAAATGGAACAATCTAAGGGGCATTTCTATCCTGATAGGGATACACACTAATTTTTTAGGCTATGTGACCTAGATAGTTCCACATTCCTAGGTGCACTATTTCTACTAGGATGATGTATGAATTCTACAAATGATGTTAAAACCATATTTCTCATTCTACATTATCCTAATGTTTCCATTTTTCTCAAAATATCATCGAAAAACCATGAAACAATGTTAAAACCAAAAATAAAATAAAAAACACCTAAAAATAAGAAAATATATATGAAAAATACATAAGATATCATTAAGAATACATAGACAAAATGGGTGAGTTAAAAATCCTAGTAATAGAATAAACATGGAAATAAAGCATAGAATTTGGGTCAAAATGGATGAAATGATACAATAATAAGTATGGATCATGAAAATTAATATGAAGATATATATTTATAGAATATATAATCACAATATCAGAGAAACATAGTAATGTACATGCAATATATAACATGGAATATGCATAAGTCAAGGCTAAACGCTAAGACAATATCACATGTGGATAATGTCCCATCATGGATTTGGTTCACTTTATAATCTCATACATATCACATAGTGATAAGAAAATATTTCAAATTAAATTAGAGGATGATCTATTCAAACCCATCATAAAATGTTCATTTATATGTATTCCACATAAAGTAATCAAACATAGGGTATGAACATTAAGATTACCCCTGGATTGGAATGGGTTACATAATTGTATCATAAGGCATAACCAAAGGTCATATCCAAATGGATTCCATGAATGAATGGATTAAATCATTATTTTAAAATCATAAAGGCAAAATAATCATTTATCAAAATAAATAACATCCATCTTAAGTGAATATGTGGAAAAAATGGTTAGATAACTTCATAAATATTCCACTTAAGGGGGTTTTAGGGAAAATTGTAATGATACATTAAAGGGGGGTTTGAGAATAATAATTTTCATAAGACCATAATTGAGCTAAAACTTTTTCAATATAATAATTAGGGGTTTATAAAAAAAATTTAAAATATTTACTTGAGTGGTACTTTAAAAGTGGAAAATAAAACGAGAGAAGTTCAATTTAATCTGGTTTTCAAAAGAAATTGATAATGGTAAGATTAAAACATGTATATATTCATCCAATAAAAGTGCTATAAACATGTTATAAATTTGTGGGACGTATATATATAATATAAAATAAGTATCAAAGAAGAATAAATAGACAATGTGATGTATTATGAGAGAAATACTAACCCAAAGAAAATGTGGTTGTTCTAAGAAATCCCATACCATATATTCCAGAATAATTGAAAACATGACCTTAATGTAATAAATAACCAAATTATATTATTTAATTAGATTATTAATATTCTTTTAAATTTTTATTTTAATTTATATAATTTATTATGTCAATTTATTTCCATTTAGATGATATTTCAAGTTCAATTTCATTTTTCATAAGGTGTTTGTTTCCTGAATCCCAGGTCAGATCAATTATAGATAATTATTGTCATTTTTTGTGAAATAGTAATAAAAATAAAAACTTAAAATTAAATCATATTCATGTACATAAATAAATTTAATTGGTCCCTAAAACTACTTTTCAGTCAAATAAGGGGAAAATTCATTTAGTAAAATATTAATGGTAAACAATTACTACCTTTAAACCAATTTTTCAACTCTTCCAAACCTAATTTTTTTAATTATTTAATAGAATAATTAAATATAAAAACATCAAATAAGATATTAGGTACATTTTTTTACTGTATATTATTATAATATAATTTTTGTAACTATCCTTGAAGGGGATGTAGAAAAAAAAATGTGTGTTGTTTCTTGGGGGTAGAGAAGCAAGCCTATTATGAAGAAGGTATTATTTTAGGAACCAAATGATTAGAGGGTATATGATTGAAATCAAATTAGAAAATAACATTACATTATATTTTAAATATTAGAGTAACTATGTTTTGTTGGGTATTATAGGTGAATAGAGGGTAGAAGAAGAAAATAATATGAAAGATGTAAATTGAAAATATTAACTCTTTATTCATGTCTCCCTAAAATAATCATTAAGTTACCTTTAAACGTTATTTGATTGAGACCATAATCACATGTATTTTTGGGGAGTATCTGGAAGGTATTTTAGAATAATTTTGGTAATCTGAGTGTCTTAGAGGTTGTAAGAAGAATTGGTGGTGATGAGCGATGTTTATAAGGGAGGATAGGGGAGTTTTTAAATATTATGTTAATTATTTTTTATTAGGACTCCAGTATATAAATAAATATTATTATTGTGAATATATATAGTAAATGTTTAATATTTTTTCAGACTATTTGGTTCTTATATTAGGTATCACTCAAGAAGTCATGTATTTATCTTCTAATGATAAATACCATAATATAAAATATTCCAATATTCACCAAAATAAACAATTTTTGAAAAATAACAATAATAAAAACAATTTTTTTTGATATGTATATTTTAAAAATAAAATCCATTTTATGATAAGAATATTCTGAATATATGAAAATATTTTTTTTTAAAAATGCCCATTTTTTAGAAAAATATGAATTTTAATAATATGATCAATTTCATAAGCCATTGAAAAATAACTTATGGTCTCATAAAATTACCATGTCTTTATATTAAAACATAATATTAATTAATTAATAAATTTTATGAAAATAGATTTTCTTTTAAATAACTTATTTATTATAAATGTAAAATTAAAGAATTTATGTTTTATTAAAATAAAAACCCTTAATTTTATAATTTTTAAAGTATTTAATTACTTGTACCATGATTAAAATACAATATATTTCCAATTTATAGGATTTTTAAATATTATTTATAACATATATTAGATTATTTACAATTCTAAAGGTTCGTTTACTACTCATATCGATTAGATTTGTATTCTAACAGTCTGATTGCTATTCCAACGCTCATATTTTTAAAGGTCATAGGTAATCACTAATTTATTTAAATACCATTAATTTAATTAACTATATATTAAATTATGATTTCTAAAATGGTTATATATATTTTTATTTTTTATAATAATATTTTATTAAAATTATTAGGATTCTTTTCTAGAATGTTTTTGATAAGTGTGGTTATTCTGGTGAGTTGCGGAAAATCCAAATTTCCAAAATTTATTTATGTTATTTTCTATTTTTTTCCCCTTGTAATATTTTAAATTATTATGGACATTTCTATTCTCTAAATTCATTTTCCAAATTACTAAAAATAATATATGTTTGGTTTCATCATGTGGTGTTTCTGCAGTATAACACTTTTCTAAATCCTACATAGTTATAAGTAAGTAAATTTACATTGATAAAATTTTATTTCATTACAAAAAATCATCACCTGAGTGGTGGTAATGAATAGATCCCAACCAAAATCCATATAATAATGGGTTAAATGAACATTTCCAACCCATTCCCATATAGGTATGTGCATGATTAATCTTAAAAATACATTGTTTAAGGGTGGTTAAATATCAATCTTTGGGACCATCCTTCTCAATTAAGGTTGTCCTAGAATATATCTCATTATCTAGCATATAGACAAGGTTCATGTATAAAATTACAAAATAGGATCCCAAAACCTCCCAAAATATAACCATATCATTACAAGGGTTCTATTAAATCAAGACCTTGCACCTCATCTCTGAAAAAATTGTCATCTATCTAGCCTCTCATTCAGTCTACCTTAAGACCCTGTCAATTATACAACAGAGTTTTCCAGATCTATTTCCATTTAATTTTTCATATTAGAGATTCCAATATTTTCATCATACCCATCTAGAACTATAGTTCATATATCTATATTACATCGAACATCCCACTGTGTTCCCTCAACACATAGGTTCCATATGACAATGACCTTGGATGCTAGCCCATACTCTCTCTAATTCTCACATGAAAATCTGATCCTATTAACCAGGGAAAATCGGAAGATATCACAAAGAAATCCCTTGGTAACCACATTCTATGTCATATAGATAATCCACATGATCTATAATGGGATCCTATATCGCATCTCCCACAGGGGATCTGTCAACCTACAACATAGAAGAAACCCACTCTGTAATGTAATAATATTTCATTCTATATTTTTACTAAATAAAAATAATGTTCGATATAATTATCCAAACACATTGGAGGTATAAAAATTCAATTATATGTTTATACAAAATAAACATTCCATTAATTTAGTTTTAATTAGTAGGGGTAACCTATTTAGTTATTATTTTAAGAATTAAAATTAAGGATATTTGTTTATGAATGAAATTTTTTTGGTGTTTCTAAAACAACTAATACGATTGGTTTATAAATATTAATTTATATTTATCTATTCTATCTTTTTCTTCGATATGAATTTAAATTTAAATAATTTTTTTATTAATAATGATAAAATATATTGTATATTTATAATTAGTTATTATTAATATAATTGGTAAATGGTATGAAATTTTAATAAGAATTGTTAATATTGTAAATAACTATTTTCATATAAAATACATTTTCCATTATATCTATTTTTTATTTAAAAGAAAATATTAAAAAAATTGAATTTTAATTTTGAAAAATAAATACTATATTTGGATTCATCACAATAATATTTTATTGACGTTCTTTTTTGGTAAATTTTTAAAAAAGATCGTTTTTCCTGGTTAATAGTTAAGATATCATATTTTCAAATAATATGAAAATTTTGAAACTATTTTAATATATGATGAATTTGAAATTCATTAAAACATTCTATAACAAAAATAATTTATTTCAAAAATAAATTTATAATTTTATGTTTTTTGGATTTAACATACAAACCAATATTGGTCATTTTAGAGTTGATTTATATATTTTAAAAAACTATTTATAAATAATTATATTTATAGTATTTCAAAACTAACTATTTAAATTATAGGGAAAGTAACATAATAAAATTGAATTAAAAAATTGGAATCATTAGATAAAAAGTATATAGTAAGTACCAATTTATTTTGAACCACAAATGATATATTACTTTGGTAAAAACTTGTTAGCTCAATAAAAAATCAAAACAGGTAAAAAAATTCTAACAAAGAGTGAAAGACCACAAAAATGGTTCATAAATGAATTTAAATGGTGTATATGGTCTTTATAGAACTCATCCATTCCCATATGAATTATTTACCAATTTTTAAGCTACTTTCCTTGAGAGAGACCTCCCATTATTGACAAGTATTTGGTGTTTATAAAAAATGTCCTCACTTTTCACTTATAAAAGGGGAAGACCTCTACACCATTCCACTTACAACATAACACACTATTTTGTATTTAAAAACTATAAAAAATAATATCCACATTTCAGGGGTTCTTGTGTTCACAGAATAAATTTTCTCAAAGACGTAACCCCCTATTCAATGTAGACAATTCGAAAAGTGAGGTATAAATTTATAAAAATCCATTTCTCATTTCTAATTGTTTATGTGTACTTTTTCATAAAATTAAATTACACTACATTAAATTTATATCATAAGTTATATTGGTATAATGTTATGATGTTATAATTATGGTATAAGAATTGACTACATTTACCTGTTCTATTAAGAAAAATGAATCCATCATTCTTTTGTTGTGAAGAATACCACCTCCATGGAACAATATATTTCAAATTTATTCACTGCCATACATGGATGGTAATAATATTGAATTTTATATATAAGTATCGTAATTTAGAAATATTTTATATTCTGAAATTACATACCATATTACTCATTTTATTTATTCTATAGAACATTAAATCACCATCCATGTGTTTGTGTGGACTATCACCTCCGTTAAACGATTGATATTTATTATATTTTCATCATTAAATTACAATGAAAGTATTAATAATTTAAATAATTTATAAATATGATTATTTTAAATTATTAAATATTTTAAAATAAAAAACTGTAGAACGTATTAACAATAAATAAATAAAAAAATATTTTAAATTAAATAATATAAAGGAGCAATATAAGGGGAAAATTTATTTATCCACATTATGTAATAATGTCATATAGGTTATCTTATTCTTATAATTAATTTCCATTCAGAAATATCACATAGATTAATACTAAATATGATTATTGTGTTTTTTGTATAATGTTATTATACTAAATCAGTATATCATTATCCATTAATTATGGTATGTTCTTCATTAGGTTGGTTTAACCACCATAATTAATTATTTAATAATTTTATATCATAGATGTATATGGAAATGTATTTATAAAAAATATGATATATATAATTAATAAAAATTGGGGTTTTCTCTAATGATAACAATATTTCTAAAATCATTAATTAAAAAAACACCTTTCATTAGTTAATAGTCACAAAAACATGTTTATTATTAATTTTAGCTTCATGGTTTGTAACCAAAACTACCATGGAATGAAATTATACATTTTTAAATATAATATAATATATATTAAAATAAAATAAAAAATATTATAATTATGAATGTTTTATGGATGATGAATACTAACATTGGTTTACTAAATTAGTTCAAAATGTTCAAGATTACTTTCACCCAATATTGAATATATGTAATAACTAATTATAATTTAGAAATAGAATAATTAAAATGGGGAATATAAATGGAAAAATATATGATTAATATTATGAAGTTATTTATTATGATATATATTTTTGTTATATAGTTGGTTAGATTTATTTTATTAAATCTAACATAAAATGTAAGGGTTTTCTAACTGAATTTCCAATTCCTTGAAGTATAAATCTTACCAAACACCATGTTTTATTTAAAATGGTGTATATAATTCCCCTTTAATACTTTTAATCCCAATCCTCTAATTATTCATGGTATTTAGTTATTTATTAAATATTATAACCATTATAGGGTTTTGACTTGAAATTTTCAATGGTTGTAAGTGTTTTATTTT
The DNA here is from genome assembly GCA_963277665.1 of Viscum album. Taxonomy (NCBI): domain Eukaryota; kingdom Viridiplantae; phylum Streptophyta; class Magnoliopsida; order Santalales; family Viscaceae; genus Viscum; species Viscum album. Next base: position 827,639,714 of record OY728157.1, read on the forward strand.
TCTGAATTATGATTCATTGAGAGATAATGCATTTTGTGTACCATTATTTCTTTATAGGGTATATTTACTCCTCATGATTTTTCACCTAATTTTCGATCTTTAATGGGATATATGAAACCAAATAATATTCCCCTCTTCAAATGGATTTTATTCAATTTCTACTGTTGTAGTAAAGAGTTTTGGTAAACTAATTTTATTTATTTCAGTTATAATATTTTATCAAGAAGCTTTCTTGGTTTATCCAACCATATTATATTATTATATGCTATTTTTTATTACTTAATTTATATATTATTTTTAAATAAAAAATTATTTTTTACTGTGTTGGTTTCATACAAAGGTATCTTAAAAGTACCTTTCATAATCAAATGATTTATCAATGGCCCTAAATTTCTTATAAAATCCATTTTATTAAGTTTAATGGAAATATTATTAGGGATTATTTTTAAAAGTAATAGTTTAAAAAAAACTTCAATTGGCATTCTTAAATGATACTTTTTAACGTGACATGTATGTTTTTATTTTACACAAATGTTAATTCTTTTTTCAAAAATAACTTTAATTTTTTCACCTGAACTTTCCATTTTATATTTTTATGAATTTAAACTCCTGGTATTTTTGTTATATAATTTATTCTCCCATATATATATAATTTTGGGGACATAAATCATGGTGTTAAATAATTTTATTATTGATAACTTTTTTTTGATATTGTTTAAATAATTTTTATGAAAGGATTTTTAACCTATTTCAATATCATTATGAGTTTCCTATATTAACCCAATGATGTAATTTTTTAACCTCACACCTTACTTAGGCTGGGTTATGTAATGATAATTCCTATAAAATATATGATCCATCATTTCCTTTTTGTTTCTTAACCATCCAATATGAGTAGGAATAACTTTTATTCCACTAAATTCGTTTTATGAATACCCAAATTTATATTCCATTGATTGAAAGGTTTTCAACTTGATTACAAATGTTGAATAATTGGGGAAATTATTAAATTAAATATATATATCATTACATCATATGTTTTTGATTTTGGGATACATACATTTTAAACTATTCAATTTATTTATTGGGGACCAAATAAAAATTTCTATATTTTTTTATACAAACTCTTATTGATTACTCAAAAAATGTTTCTATGTATTATTTAAACACACACCTTCATTATCTAGATATGTTTTGAATATGTTATTAATTTTATTTACATGGTGAAATTTTTTTGTATTATATGTTTTTATTCCAATACATATGATTATTGGAATGTTTTATTATGTATTTATTTCTCATTATCACAAATAATGAATGTGATGTACTCAAAAATAGTAATGGGTGAGGCCTGAAATTATATATCCCCACGATTCATTGATTATTATCACAAGACTATAAAGGTTGTGTATTTGGTGTATAACTTCCCAATTAAAAATGATGACTTTACTGCTGTCTTGATGGAATGAATGATGTATTGATTAAGGCCATTTATGGTAAGATCATGATTTATAGTATTATGCATTCTATCACTATGAATAAAATTATTATTATCCTTGTGATCAATTTAAATTCATTGATATAGACAAATATATTTTCCCTCCTAAGAAATTTATTATAATATTTTGAAAATTAATTTTTCCTTCTATAATATTAATGAATTTTTGGTAAAATAATTTGTTTAGTTCTATGATTTCATTTAAAGATAATTTGTGATCAACCCTCCTTATGTTTCCATTTCCCCATATTTTGAAGAAATGTGTCACAATTGATATTTCTTAAAAGATTGATATTTTTAGAATTTGTGGGATATATTAAAAAATTATAGTAGATTAAGTATATTATTATATAGTGGAAAATAATATCACTTAGTTGAGAAATTCATGAGTTTTGATATTTTATATTTTCCCTAATTATATAATGTTCTAATCCTAAGAGGTATTGGGAATGTATGTAATGAAAAATTTGTTTAGTGTAAATTAATAAAGGGATAATTATCTATGATAATGTATATATGTTTTTAATGAAAGTATATAAATTATGTTATCAAGACATCAGATCTAAGAGTGTGGGTATAAGGCATAGAAGTTAGTATCAGACTAGGTTATAGATAAATTTATAGATTTTTATGTTTTCATAGATAATTTAATGGTTTATATTTTAATTTTGATCATAATTTCACATTGGGATTGTATATTATTTAATTTTAATGTAATAATACACATTTTATTTTTTGGATTACGATAGGAGAACTCTAATGAAAATCCACGAAATAATTGAAATTATAGTATAACGTCCGAAAATCATAGTAATGTATAGATTTTCTGGATCTCCTAGTAAAAAAATATCTTTACTAAAACTAAAATTGGATTAAAACTCTTATACATACATACCTAGGGATAATAACCCCAAAAATGGTGGATCTGATATTTACTCGATCATCATAGAGTGTATGAAAAAAAGGCCTAACAATACACCTGGTCAGACACTACAAGAGTATATGGTTTGGTTAGTCATATTCTCTATAAAATCCATTATAAACGATTTTTGAATGAAATTAAGTAATTATCCTATAAAAATAATAGAAAAAGGTCGGTGGATAACGATTCAAAAAAGAGAGTCATAGGTTGACCTAAAAGCATCATATGATTAAAATTAAGTATTCATAGGGGAATACATATTCAAAATGATGTGTTCTTAGTCACATTTTGTATATTATAACAACTATTTGTTTACTATTTGACAAAAATAGGATCATAAAGATGATTTTGAGAAATAATGTACCCAGAAACAATATTTTCTTCTAACAGAATAAGGGAACATACTTAAATGGTTGATAATTTTGGAATCTACTTATTTTGATGAAAATGGCATGTTTCCAAGTCCTATTTAAGATAGTTATATTGATACAATAAGATAAATTAAATTGTAAAAATTGTTTATATTTCATTTGTGAGTTATATTTTTCGAAAATATTATGATTTATTCAAAATGTTATTAGGATTATGTGAAACATATAAAAATTGTTCCTCAATGGTTCTTCTTTAATGGTTTGTAAAAACATATTTATTAGTGTTAATAACTCGGAAGAACGATTTTAGGACAAGGTTATATTTTGGGGACTGCTGTTGTAGAAAAACTAAATGTTGGATGGATAACTCAAAGGTTTAATATAAAGTACATGTTGATATAATAAAGGGTTGATTCATTTTGAAAAAGTATGTTAGATAGTATTGGTATCCCGGGGTTTGATAATTGATACATGACATTTTCATTGAACTCCATATAATTTTTGAATTGTCTTATATATTGTATGGTGTGTAATTTTATAACATTTTAGGGTTAAAGATAATCTTAATTTATGGTAAGATATGTGGTTTCACTATGGTTTAATGCCTCCCTGATTTAAATAGTTTTCTAAAATTTATGTTATCAAGAATATATGATTAGGATATATACATACATGTTTATATAACTATATTAAAAGATCATTTAGTTTTATGAAAAATAATTAACATGATATATCCATGTATATAATGTTAGTCATATTAGTGGTTATTCCTTAAATGATGAATATATTAAAAATACCCTCAAATACCTTCATCAATGAGTGCTAATTAAAAATCCAATGGTGTAAATTATTTAGCGGGAGAATGTAATGACCCAAGATTTCTCTATATATTTTACCTAAATAAACAATGTGATTGACATCTCCCTCCACAAAAAACACCAAAATAAGACCAAAATATATTTAAAAAATTAAAACTCATCCAATAAATTAGTGTGAATGAATATGAGAAATATATTTATAATATATTTATATAAATAAAATGAAACAAAATTCTAAATATGGAGTAAATTAAATCAGTATATAAAAAATGAAAAATATATTCACTTTGTTACATTATATATATTTTTCTATATATTTATTTTTTATGAAATATTCAATCCTATTTCATGAAACATGTGACTAATTATGAAAAAATATATATGATATTAATAATTTTTTATAATATTTTTACTAGTAAATGATTAGAAATATGATGGAGAATATTTCATATTCTAAAATGTGGTTTTTCTATAACACTAATTTTTCATTATATTCAAAATTTTATTTTAAAGATAAATTTACACATTTTAGAAATTTATTTTAAAAAATGAATGTTTTTTAGAGTTGTCATAATAATATTTTTTAAAGATGATTTTTTAGGATTTTCCTAAAAATATTTATTTTTAGGTGAATAGTTTAAAATACTATTTTTAAAAACAACAAGACTTTTATGATGTAATTTTTATATGAGTATGAATTAGACATTCATGAAACATTTTCCTAAGAAAAAAGAAAAATTTTATAAGTGAATTAGTAATTTTAAAAACACTGGTTTTAATTTATAAAACACTTCTAAAAATTTAAGTCCACATTTATGAGGATTTTTTATTCTAGAAATAATATACCTATAATGATTAATCCCATTTTGAAATAGTAATATACAAGAAGTTATGTATACATTCCTAACTTCTCTTGTCTCATTTATTTAATTATGAGATGTATTCTTCTTAAAATCATATTAAACCATTATAAAAGGTTGACATTTATACCATTGATTTATTTTTTTGTTATAAAATTATTTTATAAGAATTAACCACATTTCCAATTTTTAATAAAAAAAAAGAAACCGTCATTTTTTGTGTTGCGAGTACTGCCTCCTCTGCGATGGAATGTGTCCAGTTTTCCTTCACTACCTTTTAAAAATGATCATAATTGGAAATTTAATTTATATATATTTTATATATTTTATATTTTATATTCTAATTTGATTAACCATATTAATTCATTCCACATTCAATTGAAAATGAAATCATTATCCATATATACATATTGACTATTAACTCCTTGGAATGATTGATTTTCATTTTTATTTTAATAACTTCCACATATAACTACCCATGAGAATCGATATAATAGATAAATATAATGCTTATTATATTATAGGATTATATAATAAAATGTTTCAAAACCTATTAACAACATGATAAATAAAAAAACTTAGTAAATTCAACTATCCAAAAGTGCATTAAAGGAGAAAAAAGTTATGTCGTTATACCAGGTAATAACTTTATAGAGGGTATATTTTTATTATTATTCCACTGAATTATAAAATATCACTCTAATAAACAATAAATAATATCATTTTTCATTTTTAGACTGATATTACAACTAAATAATTTCATAAACATAAATCAAATATTGTATGCTCTTATTTTGGTAGGTTTAACCACCAACCCGAACTATGAAATAGATTTATGACATGGATGATTATGGGAATTAAATTTCTTGTAATATAAAATATTAATATGTATATTTTTTTTAATTGTAAATTTATTATGAGGCTAATTAATTAATGATGCAGATTTTTTCATTAAGAATCATCAAAACACGATCATCTCCAATTACATCATTATGTCTTATAACTAAAACTAAAATAGAATGGTATTATACCTTTATAAATATCATGAAAATATTTTATTTTCTCATTAATAATATTTTAATGATAAACATTGTAGCATAAATTAATACCAACACCATTGAATATGAATCAAGTTCAAAACAATCATGATTACTCATAGTCTACATTGAAAATAGGTAATTACTAACTAGAATTCATAGATATAATGACTATAAATAAGAAATTTCCTTGTTTAGGTTGTGAAATAAGAAATTAATATAAAGTATTTTTTGTATAGGTGTTTAGATTGTATTTGTTGATTCCAGGATAATATGAAATGGTTTCTAATATCAATTTTCAATTCCAGGAGAAATACTTTTTACTATACGCCAATATTTCATTCGAATGGTGTATCTACCACCACATTATTTTTTTTATAATTGTACTCTTTATATTCATGGTATTTCATATATCATTTGAATTCATATCCTTTAAGTGGTTTTGAAACAAAAATTTCTATAATTGTATGAGTTTTCTTATTCTGAATTTTGATTCTTTGAGACAATAATTTTTTTTCATTTTGTTTTCCGTATAGGGTTAATTTAATGAAAATGAATGTATTTTTTTCATAAATTTTTATTTCATGGGATATTATAATCCAAATCCTATTACCTTCATCAAAAGGATTTAAAATAAATTTTCACCATCTTAGTACTATTTTTTTAAAAAATTGTTCATTATGTTATAATATTTCGCATTGAACATTATATATAGACCCAGGAGTTTCACACATGTATTACATTATTTTATATTAAAATGAAATAAAGGACAAAAACAGATACCTAAGGACCATTATATTTTAGTTTCACTAGATACTATGAAAAGAAACATCTAATTTTCTGAAATATCATCTATATATCAAATAAATATCTTCCCCTTCAGTAATCTCCACAAACCAACCCTACATAAAACCATTCTTCAAAAATTGGGGAAAGAAAGTATAAGGGTGAGAACAGATGCTTTGTAAGGATAATAATGTTAAATATAAATATTCACATAAGAACTACATGATATTAAGGTAATGGAAACATGATCTTATCATTTAAAAATAATACCTAACATATCAAAAATCATAATGTTTAGAGATGGAATAAATCATAAAAGTTCATAAGAAAAGAATCATAAAGAATTCAAATCACATGATCTATAGTAGAATAAATTTATCATAAGACAATGAATTAGGAAATATACATTATCATTTAAAATCATATCTATATAATTAAAGTCTCACTACCAAGGATATCATAGTGGAATGGGTTCACTCTTCAAACCATTAGTGTCGTCAAGGTTCACTCTGAAGGCCATCATAGATGAAAAGGCACCTTACTATGCTAGATTCACTAGCCATTCACGTCCTCTCTATCTAATGAGATATAAATAATTACCCAATGAACTATATGTAAATATATTCCCCTCCCATCACATAATAAAATTCATGCATATCTATTCCATGAGATCATAAAGCATTCATAATATTATAACCCTCCAAAAGAAGTGGGATTCATAAATATTTCATCATAACAGTACACATGAGAACATATGGGTTTCATAAATATTTCATCATAACATAAACCATTAAAATATATCAGAGTTCTAAAAATTTCATTATAGAATAACCTATGAAAATTAAATAAGTTTCATAATCATTTCATCATTTCATCATCATATAACATAATGAAAAACTAAGTGGGTTTAATAAAACATTTATCATTTTATAACCCTTGGAAGAGAAACATGTGTTTATAAACATATAATAATCATAAACATAAACAATTTATAGAAAATAATATTAATGTTTTCCTTAGATAATATCCCTTGTAAATGATAAGTAACATCCAAGTATTTAATTATAGATATAAAATGAATTTAAAATATTACATGAAAAATTTCTTCAGAAAAATAACCTTTCCACATTTGAAAACACTTTTTAAAACATAAATCATATTCAAAATAATTTTATTTAAAAAAACCTTATAAATATTTATAGTAAGATTTAAAGATAATTAAAAACATTTCTTGAGTAAAATAATATTTCCACTTCAAAAATAATATTTAAAAACATAATTCATTTTCTAAATACTTTTCCATGAACATTTTCTACATATTATAAAGTATTATTTAAAATAAATTGTGGTCATGATGGTGGGAAATACCATTCATGTAGTACACATTAAATCAAATATTCAATTCATATTTTCGATAAAATCCATATGTGGCTTGTTTAGAAATATTCAGGATTATTTCACTTAAAAAATTTCGAAAAAATAAATATTGAAAAAAAATGTATTTTATAATTCATTTGGATAATATTAATTAAATCCTTGAAAATACTTTTAGAAAAAATGGATTTGAAAGAAAATGAATTTTTGATTGAGAAGAGAAATGAAGTCAGATGTTCTTAAATTCTAGAGAACATAAAGAGAAGAAAATGATGGAAGAAATTTATTCTCATCCCATAAAAAATTGATAATAAAATAAATGAGTTTCTTGGGATATATATTATAACATTACCTCATTTGATTCATAATATTTGCTAATCCTAATAAATGATGAGATGATAACATAAAACCCATACCACTTTGGTAACATTGAATCGTAAGACACATGAATGAATATCATTAAATAAAACTTATGATATCATTAAAATAAATATATTCTAAATATTACATGTTAAATGGTATGTATATATACCACATATATGAATAATGTTTCATAACATAACAAATTTCTTAAAAAGATTTTTTTTGAAAAATTCCCTTACCGATTCGGTACCTTTTGAACCTTAAACCCCATGAAATACATATCATCAAAATTTTATCTAAATACTAATAATTTTTAATATATTCATCATAAAATAAATGTATGGGAACTATATACACCTTATAAAAGAAATTTGTGGTGAATAAAAAGCGTGTCTCATAGAAGTTAAAAGTGAGATGGAAATCTCTTACCTTATGTCTCGAAATTTTTCATACATGTTTAAACCTCCTCTATAATAAATATAATTTACTATAAATATATTATATAACAATATAAAAATATAAGCTTCAATATATGATAAACGTTTACCCTTTTACTACACATATATTAACATTTCCTTGGTAATAGTAGTTTCAGGTAATAACTGCTTCATTTTTCACTTATTTTTAGGTTTGGTGTTTTTGATACATTTAGTTTGATATTTGTTATAAAATAACTATAATTTTAACAATGATATGAATTATATATATATATATTCAGTATATATGTATTTATAGTAATTTTTTAAATTTATTGATGGAATGTAAAATGCATTGTTCATGGAGATGGTAGGTCATACCTACACATGAATGTTAGTTCCATTTTCTCAACTGATGAAAGGAATAAAGGTTAAATAATATTTTACACTTAAATAAATTTTTTTATATCATATATATAACATTTATTCATTAAATTTAACCTATATAAATTTCATGGAATATTTTAGTGAAAAACGAATCACATTAGGTCATGAGATGGTAGTCCGTATTATACATGATCAGAATTATCATATCCCCTAAATAATGGAAATAAAAAATGTATATGTGATATAATAAATAAATAATTATAATTATTTTAGAAATATCATATATATTATTTTATCCTAACCATATTACCATCCTTGTAAAGATAAATATAAAACACGTAACATTGGTTCATGAGGTGGTTGTCAGCCGTACACATGAGTGATGTTATTATTTTACAACAGGTTGGGTAGTAAGAACCAATATGTTGTAAATTATTTTAATAGGTATAAATAAATAACAAATATATTTTAAAAAAAATCCATCATTATATCTATCCTTGATAGGTGGTGATGAGAAATAAATAACATCGATTCGGAAGGTGGTAGTCCACCGTACACATGAATAATGATTTTGAATCCCTTTTGGTGGAGGAGTAGATAGTTTTAGGTCATTAACGTTAAAAAATATAATTATATATAATATACTGAATTTATATATCAAAATGGTTTCACAATAATTTATGAAGGTGAGGGAAGAAATAAAATTAGAATCTCAGTTAAGGACGTTACCACTTCTCTATAACAATTTGATAATTTTTCTACAAAAGGCTTCGTAGGGTGGAATTATGAAATAACTAATGATTATAAAATGATATAATTAAATTATGGTAATGATTTTTCTAGGTAATAACTGAAACCAATGGGTTTTGATGTCTGAATAAGAGAGGAGAGTGGGTGGCCATTTATATATGAGGTGAGTGGCACACATGAAATTTTGTAAGAGATAACCCAAGGATCCAAAATGGTGAATTATAAAACCTAGAAGATATAATGATTAAATATTTAAATATTATGGTTTTTAGATAAGTTTAAATATAATTTACCCATTTACATTTATTTTGTCCCCATAGTAAATCCATTTTCACCTTAACCTCAGTAATTATTTATTGCATTTTTTTATATTAATTATTTTAAAAAATTAAGTATACCAAATTAGAAAAAATAGATAATGTGGATTAAAAATATTTAATACATTTTTTGAAAATAATATCACTGAATTGGTTTGAATTATTTTCAAATTTATACCACTGATATGACAATAAAGCAGCTTTCCAAAGGGAAAGTGTTCAGATGTTTAAAAACATTTATATATCAATTAAAATAGAAATTAATCACATTGAAATAAATTTTATGAATGTATATATTAATTAATGAATTTTACGTTTAAATATTTATTAAAATGATTTTCATATTTTTAATGTCTTAAAAGAAATGAAAATTCATAATAAAAACTTGTTATTTTCACTATTTATCAGAAAATTAAACATCTCATAAGATTTTAAGACATTCACTACAAAATTATTTTGAGATGTTGATTTAAAAAAATGTTACATCTTTTTAAAAATATTATATAAGTGGGAAAAAATAATTTCAAATTAATATCTCTAAATGCGATAATACATTTATTTATAAAAATATAGTTTACAGGGTAAAATTGGTTTTGTTATTATCTCTTATCTATAAAACACATATGATACATTTTATAAATTATAATTAATATATTATATATATTTGAATGAATATACTATATTAATTTAACCAAAATCTTTCACTAATTTTTTTGGTTTCATTTATTAAGTTAATTTTTTAAAAAAAATAGTTAAGTAATAGATTTACTTGTTTTTTAAAAGTTTTTATTTTAATATCCAATTAATTGGTCACCAAAAAATTGATTATGTATAAAATTTTATACCATATATTTTTCATAGTTTATTCAATCCTATTCATACCCACCATTCTAATATCTATGTGATAACAATTATTTTAAATCATCGTGTTTTAATAGTTTGTCACATATCATTTAAACTCAGTGTGGAATTTATCGTAAGACACAATTGATGTTTCCTGTAACACCATGTAAACATAATGATTTATTTAAAAAGAAATATTTAAAAGATTAAATATATTTTAAAAGTAAACATTTCACAAAATATTTGGGTGTTACATTATACCCCATTAAATAAATTACATCCTCCCAATTTTAGTTTTTGGTCAGTAAAAATGACTTAACATTTGAAAATCCCATTTTTGAAACCCACATTCTATAAAGTTTTAATAAAACATTATCTTTAAAATAGATAAATGTATGTGAAAATGTCATCTAGAATAACACATACTACGTTTCAAAATTGGAAAAAATAATTTTAAAGTGAAAATGTGGGAAAATAACAAACAACTATCATTCAAATACCAATGGATAATAATATAGAACATGGTTAGGAGAAATTTAATGAAAAAAATTACATTAATATTTTAAAGGTGAAAAGAAATTTCATTTAAATTAAGTGATGTTAAATGTTTACCATTTTATTGACAAGGACCTTTTCTTATATTTAGATAATTTTCATGTGAATGCTTACAAAACATGATTTAATTTTATATAATATGAAAAATATCATCATTTGGTTGTACCTTGATATATTTCTACTTCACCTCTTAATCTAAAAGATGTATTTTTCATCTTTGAGGCACTAATCAATAATAAGATCCATAAAATGAAGATAATTAATTATTTATATCCTTATTTATTTTAAAAAAAATATGAAAATTTATCCAATATTAATAAATAATAATATGCAAAAGTAATAAATAAATCTATCAAACCTCATCTAAAGTTAAAATAAAACAATTCCATAAATGGTTAACCTTATAGTCCTTTAAAATTAAAAAATTATAAAGAAGGTTAATAAATATACCCAAAAAACTAAACAGCAGTTATAAAAATATAATATAGTATCTCTTATATGTCACATACCAAGTACTTGAATACTTTAGTTTTATATTTTGTTGAAACATAGTAATAAACATAATTACAATAAGAATTTTATGAAAACAAACATACTTACCCATTCATTTAATAAACCCAAATATTATTAAATATGTTCAATAAATAAAGTAATTTCCTAATAATTTTAAATTATAACATAAACCACTTGGTTAACAAATCGTTAATCAATTAGAGGGTCATAAAAACTATCCAATTTACATTATTCAAATTCACCATATCCATAAACAATACATCATTATATCAATATATGGAACATATTAAGGTATTTATTCCCCTATTAATTCATTTTCCAGAAAAAATAACCTTCATTTTAATTCACATTATTAGTACATGAGTACCCCTTAGCATGTTCTTAATAATCATTAACAAAAAACTAAAAATGGAAAACCCTGACATATTTTATAATCCATGTAACATAATAATAGAATTATAAAAAAACAATACACCAAATATTATTATTTTTCTTAACCAATAACTATGTTTCAGCATATTATTCCATAATTCCACTTTTCTTTTATATTCCATTCGTTATCACTTCATCATTAGAAGTATAATGATTAATCCTACATTATTTCTGATTTTATTCATGAAATATCCACTTAAAAAATTTATTCATATAATTCCCATATATTCTACATATATTACATTCAATCATTGATGATTCCATAAAAAAAATTATTCTCATCCATTCCGTTAACTATACTTTTCATTTTTCCACGAAAATCTATTAGTCTATTCCCTTATTCCCCACACATAAAACTATTTATCATTTCTTTTTGACATTCAACTGGTTTTTTCTTCCACATTATCGATATATAGTAAACTAAATCTTCTTTCATCAATGGTTTCAACCACCCAAAAACTCAACAAACATTATCATTCAATTATTTCGCAAGATCTAGAGTTCGTTAGTGTGCACATTTTTATTCATATATCATCATAACTGATTATGAATAATCAAATTATCATTTACTCAATTCATTATCCCATTTTTTTACTAATCAAATCATTTTATATCACATTTAACATTTATCCAGTCCCTTCTTGTTCTTGGTATTGACTAAAAAACATAGTGTGATTAACAACATTTATAGTGGGAGACTACACAATCATGGAAAATCTATTATAGGGTGTCATATTATTGAAACATTATCTTTACAATATAACACTATATATTTATATTAGGCCTTTCATATTCATTATCTATTTAGAATTATTTGCAATGGTTCATAAAGAGTTTGTGAATTTCTAAAGCATATCTCCAAAGAGTGTCAAACTAGGTGTCCATAAAGGCTTGTTTTCTTGCACTAGGTGATAATCGAGTCCATATCGATTCAAACCATTTAAAGTTATTACCCCTAGGTTCTACTATTCAAGTCACATAAAATATTAGTATTCATAAAGGTGTGTGATTTAATGGAAACCACTCTCTCTTCCCATTACCAAAATTCTAGGACATTTTCATATACATCGACCCATCCTTAGTCATATCCTTATGAGTATTACTTATGTTTTATAATCCTATTTTTCAAAGGATAACTAAAACTACCACTGATATGAACTATATCAACCTATAATCTTCATAAAATGGAATTATATATTTTTAGTAGAATATTGAATTCAATAAAGAAACACATGCCTAGGGACTGTAATAGTTTTTTGTATTTAGAGACTAAGTACACAATTGTCTAATTTGGTGAATTATTTTAAATAAATCCCATGAATAACTTCCACTTTATGAATCCAAATAAATTTAACATAATTAATAACATAATTCATACAATATATTAATGAAACATAAGAATGGTTTAGCTCATGTTATTCATAAGTGTATGAAATTGGGACATCAATTATTTCAAGAGCATGACATGAGAATAAGAATATGAGAAAATTATATTTTAATTTGAAAAAAATAACCTGAATATCAATTCATATATTCTCAATACATGGAATAAGTAATTTCATTTCATAAGAAATTAATCATGAATTAGTCAAAGAACATGATCCAAGAGAGTATAACACAAACTTAATATAAGGGATTGTGGAATATACATTAGCATAGAAAATAATAATTATAGTTGTAAAGGATTACTACCAAGGGTATCATAGTAAAATGGGTTCAAAATGAAGACCATAATATTAGTTAAGGTTTACTCATAAGAGAATCATAGTGGATAATGTTTCTTACTGAATTAGGATCACTCCCCATAACAAACCTTTATATCTCAAGAGGAAAATAAATTACCGAATACATTGGATAGAGATATAGGTCCAACACTTCACATAATTAAAATCATACATATGTGTTCCCCAAAATCAAAAATTTTTCATCATATACAAACACATGGGAATTGTTGTACATCGTTTATGTTTTATCAAAACAGAATACATTGAAATAAATTTGTTTCATAAAAATTTCATCGCAGATTAACCCATGGAAAATAATAGTTTAAAAATCATTCCATAATTCCATAAAACCCAATGAAAAAATAAGTCTGATATGAATTTTATCATTGTATAACTCATGGAAGAGAAATAGGTTTAATAATCAACTTAAAATCATAAAAATAAACCATCAAGATAACAAATATTATTGGCGTCCTTAAATAATATCCCAAGTGAATTACATGTTTAATAAAAGGATTTTATCTTAGAAAGAAAATAATTTTTTAATATTATTACTAATATTTCTTTACAAAAATATAATTTCCACTTTAAATACTCTTTTTAAATCATATATAATTTTATATAAACATATCATTGGATTAATATAAAAGAATATTTAAATATAATTTAAATCAGTTTATATGGGAAAATAAATTTCCTCATTGAATAAAATTTTAATATCATAAAACATTTTTAGAAAAAATTAATTGAAAATAAAATTATAAATTTATAATGGAATATGTAAACCATTATATTTGTATGATTTTGTAAAAACACCTCATATAATACACTATAAAACAATGCTTTATTTTACATTTTTTGTAAAAGAAAACTGGGACTTTACTGAGAAAAAAACATGAACATTAAATTCTAAAAAATTATAAAATTAAAAAGTGGGTATGTATTTATTTAATAAATACTTTGTATAATTTTAATTATATTTCTAAAAATAATTTTATAAAATAAGGGTTCAGATGAAAATGAATTTTCAAATGAAAAGATAAATAATGATATATTTTATTAAAGGCATTATTTTGAATTCATAAGTACATAAGGAAAGGAAAATGAAGGGAAACATGTAATATAATGTAATAATAATATGAGAATAAAATAAATGTGTTTCTTTAATGATATATCACATTATTTCATCATTAGATGTAGAATAATTAACAATACTCATAAACAATGAGATTGTAACATAAAACCATCACCACATTGGTATCACTGAATCATAAGACCCATATAAGAATTGAATTAAATAATACATGGGATATAATTAGAATAAATAAATTAAATATATTACACGTCAAAGGGGATTTATATAGACCTCCTAAAAGAACATAGGTCAATAACATCACATATGTCTGAAAAAAGTGAAATTAAGACAAAAACATTACTGATTTGTTACATTTGAACCATAAACCCGATGAAATTTAGAGCATGAAATGTATATGTAAATAATTTTTTTAGAGGCTTTTAATAATAAAATAAATTCATGGTCATCATATACACAACATAAAATAAATAGGCGGTTCATATAGAATGTGTCTTTGAAAAGTAAAAAGTGAGAGTGAAATCATTAATTTTAAGGATCAACTTATTTCATATAAGTTCAAACATCCATTATAATAAATAAAATTTTATATAAATATATTAATTATCTATATTCATATATATCAAACCATATATGATATACTTATACCCATTTATTACACATTTATTATTGTTTTTTTATTATAGCTATGTTTTAGGTAATGAATGTTTTGTTTCTCGTATATGTTTTTGTTTAGTGTTTTCAATCATTTTACATTGATCATGGATAAATTATATATAAATTTTATCTATGATATTTATATAATTTATATTCAGTATATATGTATATATATTAATCAATAAAACATATAGATAGATTGTAAACTACATCGTTCATAGAGACAGTATGTTGTAAATATATATGAATTCCATTTCCATTTTCCAAACGGATGAAATGAAAGAAATTTAAATAATATATTAAAAATAAAAGAATATTTTTTATATCATTTATATCATATATATTGGATTAAATCACCCCAATTACATTTCATTCAAACATTAGTAAAGAAATGATTCAGATTTCTTCACGAGGCAGTAGTCCACATTACACATGAACAATGTTTTCATACCACCATGGAATGGAAATTAAGAAGGTATATGTGAAAACATAACCCCATAAGTGTTATTATGTTAATAATATAATAAATATTAACTTAATATTACTTATTTACTCTCCATGTAAAATTAAAATGAAAATTACATCACATCGGTTTGCAAGGCGGTAGTCCGCCGTACAACCGAGAGAAATTATAGTTTTCTAACGGGCTGGGTGGTAATAATTTATATGTGGTATTATAAAACTATAGGTATAATAATTTAATAAATATTTTATAAATTAATAAATAATTAATTATATATATCCCAAGGATATGGTGATGGAAAATGATTAACATCGATTTGTGAGGCGGTTGTCTATCGTACACACAAATGATGCTTTCATATCCCATTTGGAGGAAGAAGATAATAAAATAATATATTATAATTTCCTAAAATATAATTTTTTAATTATATTATTATTTTTTAATAATAATTTAATGAGGTGTATAATGAAATAAAATTAAATCCATTGTAAGGGATGTTACCTTTTCATCGGACAACTTCATTTAGTTTGCACCAAAATGATTCTTAGGTTGGTTTTAAGAAAAAATACTATAGTATGAGAGCAGGAATGTAATTAATTGATTTGGAATGTAATTGGATAATATAAAGGGGGTTTTTTAAGTGAATTGGGGAGGAGAGTGGTGGCCTTTTATATGTGAGTGGAGTTTCATAATAGAAATTTTTTGAAAACAAAATGGCTTATTGATGTTTATCACATTCAAAAAGGCTCCAAAATTTTAAATTATATAAACTAGATGATATAAGGTCTACATAGGTTTATAAAAAAAATTTAGATAATTTTATATATCAGTTTTCCCATATACATTTAGTTCATCCCGTGATAAATAAATTATCACCTTAACCTTGATAATTTAAATTTATTGTTTTTATAATTAAATATAGTTAAAAATTATGTTAAATTTATTAGATAATATAAATTATGATTATTAAAAATATGGAATCCATTTTTCCAAATTATTCTTATAAAATTTTCAAAATTTAATTTGAAATTAATTCAAGATAAGCGACAAGAAAACAGTTTTTCAAAAAGAAAATTTTTATAAGATTGGAAATATTTAATATAAAAATTAAATATAATATTGATTACAATGAGTTAAATTTTCTGAATAGATATAAAATGGTAATAATTTTACTTTTAAAACTGTATTTTTATGAATTTTTAAATTCTTAAAAAATGACAATTCTTAACAGAAATGAGTATATTCTACTTTTTATAGAAAATTTACCTCCCCAGAAAACTCTCTAAAACTTACCATAATATAATTTTGATATTAAGATTTCAAAAATTAATTTAATTAATTTTATTAAAATTTTATTTAATTAAAAAAATTAATTTTAAAATATATGTGTAATAGGTGACTAAACTTTTTTTTAGAAAAATATAAATTTTAAGCATAATTTTTTTTATTATTATCTCTTGTATATTAAACAAATATGAAATTTTTTTTATAGTTAATATAATATATATTATATAAATTTCATTAATATCATCCAAATAATATTATTTGTTAAATTTATCTAGGTGATAATATTTTTTGCATATAAAAATTGTTTTTAATACTCTCTTTATTTTCAAATTTTTTATTTTAATTAATAATTAATTAGTCACCGATAAATATATCATATTAAAAAATTTAGGCCGTATATTTTAATAAATTAGTAACTCTTAGACATATATTCCATTCCAATGGCTCAATGAAAACAATCATATTATATAATAATATTTTACTGTTATACCATGTCTCATTTAAACTCAATGTTTCATGTAATGAATGATACCCTTAGTGTTGAATGTAACACAACATAAACATAGTGTTTTATGTAAAACAAATACTGACAAGATAAAATTTATTTGAAATAAATATATTTCAAAAATATCAAGATGTTACACTTTTCATGGGTTCTCCCATATCAATATTTTATTATTTTTTATTATATAATCTTCATTTAAGAAATTTTTAATAAAAAATAATGTTTTACTATATGGGTTTTCAATATAGTCAATTTCAATGCATTATTTTGTAATCAAATGATTAACATTGGCACAACATTTCCTATAGAAAACATTATTTAATTTTAAAGGAACAATTATTAGAGATTATTTTTAAATGTAACATTTCTCAAAATCAATCAATTTAACTTTTAAAAAATTAATATTTAAAGTTACATGTATGTTTTTATTTCAAAATAATGTTAAATAGGATTTATAAAAGATCACTTAAGATTTCACATTAATTTTCTAGTTAATATTAAATAGGATTTACAAACATGGTATTTATATTAGATGTTTTATTATATAATTTATATACCTATATATATATATAATATGGGATATTATACTCATAGTATCAAACAATTTGTTTCATGGTTCCTACTTGTGTGATAATATTCATGTAATTCTTTTCCAGCGATGTTTTTCATTAATGTCAACATCATTCAAAGACTTTTTTTGTATATTATATTCTAACTCTATCCACCATATTTATATACATATATTTTTTAATATTATTTTATATAAATTATATGTTACATCATTTCCATTTTCCATCCTAACCATCCACTGTGAATATCCATAAAATTACTTCTAATGCATCTTCATTTTGAATATATATTCTCATTCTTTTTATTGAATGGTGTTCACCCATATTCCATATGACAATAGATTAGGGAAATTATTTACTTAATAATATAGAATTAGACCTATGATTTTATATTTATGTAAGATTTTATATATTGATATTTTATTAATTGCTTGGGGGATTATTGAAAATATATAATTTTATTATTCTGATACATATGTCTATTGAATACTGAGTAAATGTCACAATGAGTTGACTATCGATACATGATATTTAACTATATTGGAAATTACAATTTTATTCCCTTTATCAACATGTGGAAAGTATTGTTCATCCATATATTCTTATAACAATTTGTTTTATTATTAGAAAATATGATTGTGTACTGTATTATCATTAATTTATATGAAAAATTATTTGGACATAAACAAGCTATGTGGGACTCCCAACAATATATAGATACAAGATTAATGGGGGGTCTCATTAGACAATCGAGTTTGGGTATTTAGTTTATTTCTGTCAAATTATATGAGATTCCATGATTTTGTTCCCAACAACACAATATTTTTTTCTCAGACCACTATGATATGATTAAGACATTTGAAATTATGCATTGTATTGGTATGAATTCATATATTTTTATCCTTGTGGCCTAATTATATTCCATTATATCCATAGATATATTTTTATCTTAGATTATTTTGATTATGAAATTATGATAATTATTATTTTTTCTACCATAATATTTATAACATTTTTATTTAATGATTTATTTGGTTGTATATTTTACCTTAATTGGAATTTTATCTCACTTCTTCATATGATTATATTTTCCTAGTATATAAATAAATTATTTACACATGATATTCCTAATCAGTTAGATATTTTTATATCTTGTGGATGATATTAAAGACTTATTATGGATTAATTAGTTTACTAAATAGTCAAAAAATATCTAATTGGTGAGAAATAAATGTGTTTTTATTAATTTCAATGATTTCCTATTTATATAATGTTATAAAACAAAAATATTTTGGGAATTTATGTTATAAAAATATATTTTTAGTCTTTTAATTTTGGGACTGTTATGGTAGAGAATATACAATTTCTGTCAACTCAAGTATCTAATGTATATGTTTATTGAACCAGATTTGGGATTATAGGTCAATGGAATCACACCCTAAACCACACCTCAACTAGCTTCAAGGGATTTGTCATACCCATGTAAATACACAAGGTAATCTGAAACCATTAACTAGGTTTTTCTCATCCATAATTGAGGCTTTCTGATATCACTTCAATAACCTCAAGGACTGAGCCTATAATGCCTTCCCAAACAGCCTTATGAATCAACCTAGGATAATAAAAACTCATTCTGAGCCTTGATACCTACCTAATGTCCTCCCATACGTAAAACAATACCCACTCCCCTTTGAGACATAATTGTCATATTTCCACAAAGTATAATACAATTAGGGACCCCTCACACTATATTATGGGGGCTCAATGGAACCCTCACTCTTTCTATATAGAATTCTCAATCCCTACACATTCTATTGAATATATATAAAATAAAAATCATGAAAAATCATGATTAATATATATATTTTTGTGTATCATTGATATTTCTATAGTGACATTGCTTTTTTAAACATTTCTATTACATCATTTTAATAATAAAAACATAAAATCATTACAAGACCGTGGTAAAATTATTTAATATCTGGGAAAAATTAATACCAAACATAACATTTAAAAATTAAATATAATCATTTATATAATTCAATCTTCTTTATCTTATTATTGGCACTTGAATTTTCCTTATTACAATTAGTCATATGATGATATACATAAAAAAGGGGGTGAGCTAAAAGACTAGTATGAGGATATATAAGAACACAAAAAATTGAAAATGATGAGAGAATAGTTATTATCACCATTATAATTTTATAGGATCATAATCCTGGGAGGAAACATCAAGAAATGTCTTAGAATATTCCAATGCAAAAAAATGATACATCGTGTCTTAGTGGTCGACTACCAAACATAGTTGTGAAAAGAAGATAGCACCATGTTCAAAAATATTTCACTTTTATGATGAGATAAATCAATCTAGATAATAAATTAGAAAACTATATTATTATTGGTGCACCCATCACATCACCACATTTACATTGCGCTAAATAATTTCAGGTGCACCAGTTACAACATAACATTTACATTATCATTCACTTCACATAGAACGTATATCAATCATGGAAATAAAATAACCCATGTAAATAAATAGGTTTAATTTAAAAAATCATACATTCATATGCTTTAGGTTCCCAAATGAATGATTTAATGGCATACTTGATATAAGAATCATGAATCTTGAGTGAAGAAGAAACAATCTTGAGAAGTAAAAGGTGCAATTTTTTAAACGAAGAGTTCTTTTGGAAACAATTGTATTTATCATAAACTCGTGTAAAAAACATGTAAATCCAACAAATATTTAATATAATGGTGAATAAATTATTTTTAAGGAATAACCATACTTAAAATGAGGTTAAAGTGGGAAACCCCATGGAATGAGAGTTGGGTTTGAGAATTCCACTCACCAATAGTCTGAATGCTTTCTTCACATTAATGTCATATATGATCAAATTATATTAATTATTTAACAATTATATAACCTTTTATAAAATAAAAGTATTTATTAAGGTTCTATTAAGTTAATTTATTGTCCTTTTTATGGGTTATATAGTTTAATTTAATCGTTTAAGAGGATTTATTTATTTTTAGTTTTCATGATTGGGTCACTTGTATTCATGAATCGATGTTCGTGTAAAATTAGGATGAACCCCAAAAATAGTTATTATATGTTTTTAATGATATTAAATAATTTTGAATTATATTATAATTTATTTATTTTATGTAATTAGGATGAATCATTAGATAACTATTTATGATGACTATATTAGGTTAATACTAGTGGTTTTTCGATCATAACAAACTCATTTTGGTTTGTCATTTAGAATTATGTATAAATGATAGTTCCAAAAAAGAGAGGGTTATATAATAAATATTAAAATATTTTTAAATCCATTTACTTGAAGTTGTTTAATGAAAATTAATTTTCATCGCCCACGATGTTGGAAAATTGACACATTACGGGCAACGATTTCATTTTTATAATAAAAGAGTGATATGGAGGAGTTTAATGATGGATCTTCTATTAACATTATATAATTACAATATATATAACATAATAGAGGTATAAATCTATTTTTATGACATTATGTGAGAAGATAATTAGAAAGTAAATGATATTGAATGGAAATTAATAGAAAAAGATTGAAGATTTACCTCTTGAATTATCCTCCTCAGATCCTCCTCAAGGAACGCAGGATTAGTATTTTGATTATAAAAATAGATTTTAAAATGGGGTAGGGGCTATATAAAAGTATTGGGCATAATTTGGAAAAGGAAAAAATATTTAGAAGTTTGAAAAAAGAGGGTGTTAGTGGTGGTATTTATGGTGGAGTAGTGGTGTGTTCTCTAGTTACTAAATTCAATAGTTTGTTATTTTCTTCAAGACAAGAATTACTATTGACTATTGAGACTAAATATAGTAATTAGATCATGTGAGTTTTAACCAATGGTTTTTACATCACTGATTAATTAATGCATATATTATTTAACTTATAATGTATATATACCTTAAATCTCCATATTTTACTATTCACCCAAAATTCAAGTATTTCAGAAGAAACCCCAATATTTCACTATTACCATTTTCAATGTTTGAAATAATAAAATGATGTAAAATTTATGAAAATTATTTTCTAAATATTATTATTAAAATTTATAATTAAAATTTTCATTTACATAGAAAATACAAAATTTAAAATTATAATTTATTTTTTAAAACATTTAAAATTTACTTAAGACCTAATAAAATTATCTTAAAATAATAAGTAAAAAATATATATTAATTTATGAATACATGAAATGAATATAAATTTTATTTTACATTTTTAAATTAAGAATAATATTTTAATTAAATATTTAAGACATATAAAAATTTCAACACTTCATTAATTTTTATAAATATTTACTTAGTTATAATATTATATTATTATATAATATTTTTACTTATATGTTGTATAAATTTTATTTATTCTTTCATGGGTGAGGCTATTGGTCATTTGTAATGTTTACTAATGTTAAGGATAATATTACTATTCCTAAAGTCATGTTTCTATTTCATTTGTATTGGTTCTTTAACTTCTAGAAATACTTATTATTTCATTAATTAAAAAGTTATAAAGCTTTTGTTATTGTGTAGAGGTGATTTTATGTTATTTAGACTATATGAACCTACTATAACAATGGTGAAATTCCATTTTATAAAAGTTTGGGTTGTCACATTCTTGCCCCATTGTTCAATGTTTTCCTCAATATTTTGATTTACCTAAATAGGTAGGGGTAATTCTACTTCATCTCCTCCTCCTGTCCCCAAGATGTTTCTTCGTACATATGGTTCCTCCACAAATGTTCGACAAGGTGGGATATTTTGTCTGCGAAGAACGTTATCTCTCTCATCCATAATATTTACTTAATTTTCCTCATATGAGAGGTCTCCTTCAAGTTGTACCACCTTTGAGTTCAGTACATGTGAGGGTTGGATATGTACCTCCTCAAGAGTGATATAATGAACACATCATGAACATGGCCCATATTAATTGGAAGTGAATACTAATTGTAAATAGCTCCAATGCGATCAACGATCTCAATAGTGATAACGTACATTGGTATCAACATCCATTTCTTTTCAAATAGCATGACTACCTTCCATGGTGTTTTTTTAAGAAATACGTTATCTATAATTTTGAACTCCAAGTCCCATTTTTGGTTGTCAACATATCTCTTTTTGTGAATCTAAGAATCATATATATGTTTTTGGATGTATTGAATCTTATTTGTCAACTATTTCATATGATCGGGTTCAATTACATTTCATTCACCAACATCATCAAAAAAAGTTGGAGTTATAAATTTATTTTCATATAGATCTTTATATGGATCAATTTCATTACTGATGTAGAAGATACTGTTTTATGATAACTCAACCAATGATTGATGCTGATCCCATCTACCTTTTAATTATAAAGATAAGTATCTTAGAATATCTTCGAGTGTCTGAATATTCCATTCAGATTGGCCAAAAGATTGTGTGTGATAGTTTATACTGAAATTTAATTCTGTAGTCATAAAATGTTGAATACTCCTCTAAAATATTTATGTGAGCCTTGTTTTTTCGGTCCACCACAACCCATATCAAAATATTTCCTTTGGATGTCTTTAGGATACATGTGAAAAAGTCCATATTTACATTCTACCATTTCAACATGGGTATAAGAATGGATTCATCATCCCATTGAGCATTGGTCTCTATAATTTATTTAGTGTACATATAAATCACCTTGTGATATATTCCACACTCTCCTACTACCTGTTGTCCCATCAAAAGTGTTCTTGGAGATCATGGTACACCTTGGTACTCTTGAGATAGATAGATAATGTTGAGAAATGTGAATTATCCCATAGCTCCTTCTTTATAACATGTGACTAAGGAACACAAATCATCATTCCAAACCAAATAATACCATAATCATTGATACATAACTCTTGTAGTTTCCATTCATTTACTGCATTCACTTTCCTTGTAGCTCTCGATCATTTCTTTGTTATTCATTAATATTATGTTGGATAGTTGGTCAGGAAATAATTTGGGAAAGGCAGTATGTATTCCATGCTATTATGATTTCAAAATAAATCTTTTTAATTTCTAACAAGTAGTTTCATGATCAATTCACAACATGGATAAGGTATATGGTTTATTTTTGAAAAGAGAATCAACTATATTATTTTCCTTTATAGGGTGATAGTGAATAGAGAAATCATATTATTTGATTATCCCTAACCATATCCTTTGTGTCATGTTGATCTCCTTTCCTGTTATTGTTTTTTAGGCTCATTTGATTGGTATATATGTCACACTTTTCACTATAGAGGTAGTGATTCTATATTTCCAAGGGAAAAACTCACAGATTCTAACTCCAGATAATGCGTTAGGTATTTTAGCTCATGGATATTCACCTACCTGTTGGGGCCAATTATGTGTATGATTTATATTTGTTTTCAAAAGTTTTCAATTATTATAAAATTTATAATTAATTCCAAAATTAATAGATATTGTTTGAAGTGATGAGGCATAAATAATTTTTATGGATTCATAGCCTTTGATGAAATGCTTGTGAAATTATCCATGTTGTTAAATCAAATGTTTGGTGTACTAGTTTAAAGTTCCAAATACATGTGTCAAATGTGATACATTTTTTATAATAATGAATATAATTACAGTATCATCCATTAGAGGTTGATTTATGTTCATAAGAAGATATATTAAATAATAATAAGATTAATAAGAATGCTGGTTGAAGATGAAGTGTAGAAGGTATATTCTACAATGTAATGGAACACGAAGGTTTATTACATGGGATTGATGTGATCAGTTGTACATGAATTTTATAATATGTGGTTTTATGTGGTTTATCAAAAAATTGGGCACCCAACCTAGCCAACCATCTAGCCTCAACCAAGACAATATTCATGACTCAAGGTTGACCGCACCCAAGGGAAGCCCACTTGGTCAGTCGGCTTGCCACATGCAGGGCTATGTGTAAGACCACAAGAGCACATTTGGGAAGTACATGCATATTTTCCCTATTATACCCTGAAATTGTGGGCATAGAACAAGTACAGGGTGGTACCGGGGAAGGGGAAGGATAATTCTGAGTTCTTGTTGGAGCGTCTTGGCTTATAAAGTGGCAGGAAGTTCCATGTTCATTTCTATGTGGGATGTGTTATTTAATGAATGGAGTGATCTCATCCATACCTAAAATGTCATGAAGGAACATTGCCATTCATCTCATCACATGTCCCACTCAATTATCATGGGGTATCCATCACATTCTATATCTCACCGAATGAAACAAGGGAAGTTCAATCCTCTCGAGGCCTCTGTATCACCCAGTGCTTGGCAGTGCCACTACCACTCACCAGATTTGATGAACAAACCACAATGACATATTTTGGTCAATGAAATTAGGATCATGCCGACATTTTGATTGTAATTAGATTGAACCAATGACATGCATGCAATCTTCGTCTTTTATGCATGTGGATAACCAAAAGAACTAGTCTTGACCAATGTAAATAGAGTAGCGATGCCACATCATGACGGGATGAGTTTGAGATTTCAGGTAAATTTAAACCATATGATTCCTATCACATGAACATGAGGATATATGATAGGATTACAAGTATTCATCAAAAAAATACACTAATACTTGTGGCATATCTTTTAAATGAGTTTAATGATCTTCAAAATGAATATCTCGACTGTTCAAAGGAAATATTTTAAAAAGTCAAATCTTATAAGACTTGAATTTGGAAAATATTTGATTATCATCTATAAATGTAGAGGCACCAAGATATGGAATTCGTCTTTCATTCACATATTATAGGGTGTTGATGTTTTCCATAAACAGAGCACCCTTTCTTCGTTCTTCTACACCATAAAAAAATAATTTCCATGGGGCCTCAAGGAATCATTGTGCATGGGAGTCTCATGAACAATTATGGTTCCACAAAGAATATCCACACATAATATGAATTGTATAAACACACATCCCTTGTGTGATGAAGAACCGTGAAGCATTTCAGTTCTTTAATGATGATATGCACACCATAAGTGTAGAAGAACCACACATCCATTGCATGAAGAAGAATAAGTTCCATGTACTAACCATTACATGAAGTTATTGGGGATAAAGAAGAATATAACTATACTTTTCATTTTTTCCAAAGTGAATGAATAAGAACTCACACTATTTTTCTGTTTCATGCATGATGCACATGCACTCATGCACACGATTTGGGATACCCGAGTTTGTGTGTGTGAAAAAAAAGTTTCTGTAATGGATAATAGTGAGGCATTTTATGTGCACAAAGGATTTCATCCATTCAGAAATACACAAATTATAGGGGAGAATTCATGCAAATGAATACATGAATATATAAATACATTACACTAAAAGTTGAAAGAAATAACTATGGTATTGTGTATGTGAACTTGTGAAAAACGGTGTAGAAGAGGAATATTCTATGTGTATTGAAAAACACAAAGTAGATAGTGGGTTTCACCAAGAATGAAATTCATGTTTCCATGCACACATATAAAACCATTAGACACCTGAAATAGTATTTTACAAAGAGACCATGAAGAAGAAAACATTGGATGCATGCTTGCATTCATAAGTGAAGACTTAACAAAAAATAAATGGTTATGCATTTGAGATACCAAAAAAATAATTAAATATTTTACTTCAAAGATAAATGTGAAAGAGAATTACCTTTTTTCATCAATAATTGAATTCATTGAGTTTCAATGATTTAATTGGGAGGATAATTAAATAAAATATGAAGAAGAATAATAATTCAGTGTGACTAATTAAATATTCATGATTAGTTGATGATGTTTATTAGTGATGATGATAACATGAGATGGACCTTATGATTTTTACAATCAAGAAAGATTTTTGTGATTATGGAAATAAGTGGAAGAGGTTATAGAATAGTTTTTTTTCAATGAATAAGAGGTAGAATATGATTATGTAGCTATCATGTTTTTTAGTATTAAGAAGTGAGAATGGATAATTATATGTTTCTAGGAAAGTAAAAAGTGAATAATGGAAGAACCAAGAAGTATTATGAATTCCAAAATGTATCAACAAGTGTAATAATCTATTGGAGTTGAAACCCCTTTTAAACAAGGTGAATACTCTCTTGCAGTGCTATATAAATTACCAACAAGGAGCTGTAAGTTTGAAATTGTCATCACCTATTCAAGAACGAATAATTGTTTCATTACCCCCTCCAAAGTGTAGGGACTTACACTGGCTAAAGGATTGTTTTTTCTGTCATCTGAATGTAACTTGTTACTACAATATAGGGTTGAATCCATGTACTGGTCATACCCATACATGAAAATGACTAGCTACTCATATTGACTAGTGAACCCTGTAAAAATATTAGGTGTATATTATTTACATCTTTTATATTATTTAGTAATACAGGGAAAAGAGAACAAGAGAATTAGGATCATAACAGGTCAATGGGTATAGGGATAAAAAGATATAATTGAATTAAAAATTCCCCAAAACTTATTCACGCCTCTCAGTGTTACGAGTATCCTATATCAGTTCTCTCAATTGGTCTGAGAGCCAAGGTTCATCTCTAATAGATTATCTATAGTGACGGAATTTTATTTTTAATACATGAAATTCATTATTCAATCAACAATGATGTAAAGATTTAATAATGATCCATTTATCTCTAAGTAGAAGTCCATATCTACCGAGACCATAATAAATAGGACAAAAATTGGAAGATAGGGTTGAAGAATAATTAACTCTTACTTAAAGAAGAAGATTTATCTGTTTTTATATTCCTTTTTGAAAATGAGGACATATCATGCATAGAGAGTAATTATAATTTTTCTCAAGATTTTACGAAGAATACAGATAACCTTCTTACCTCAGGTAATCAATAGGTATGAGTTACAACATTTGAAAATTATCCTCAAGATAAAAATTCTAGCACATGTTGTGATGAACAATCTATAACATCTCAATAATTATTAGTTGATTTATTAAGAGTTATTCTTCATTTTATTCATAAATAAAGTGAATCAATTATTTCTAGAGTATTTCAATGCAATCAAGAAGATAAAACTGATCTAGAAGAAGAAGAAGAATTTTGGGAGAAGGTATTGAAAGAAACAATTGTTGAATCATTAAATATCTGTAGAGAAGTTATAGATATTAAAGAAACTAATATATAATGTGAAATGTGTTACTTAAAATGGCACAAATATATAGAATATAAAGATATAATAAATGAGACTCTTAATGAAAATATCCATGCACTGGATGATCAGATGAATAATAGCACTAATTTCAATGAGTAATATTGTTATGAAACTTGTAAGGAGATAATGGATCATGAGTTGTTGTTGCAAAAAATAGTTAATAAACATGAATATGATGCTGAAATATTGATGAATTCTTGTAAAGGAATTATTATTTGGATTTAAGATATTAAAACCATCCTCAGAATGAAATTTCTATAATTGGAAGCCCAGTTGACCAATCTAGTGAATAAATATAATGAAACATCATAAAAGAAGGAGACAGTTGCTACTGGGACTCAATGTTCATTAGATGACACTAATATGAAATATATCCAACATGTGATTAGAATATCATGACTTCGTTAAATGATCTATCACTATAAGTTGATAAGAATAAGGTCCTATCCATAAGATCATTTAAACATGTTTCTAAATATTTTACTACAAGCACTGCAAGTTGTAAGAGAAATTATAAATAATATGGTTGAATAAATGTGATGAGATACCAATCACTATATCTAGTTTGGAAATTAATAATAACATGAAAGTTGGTTCCCCAGAAAGATAACAAAAATTCATAGAGAAGACTCAACAATATAATATAGAAATATCAGGAAATCATGGTTTTTTGTCAATGTTGGTGCTACAACAGATTTGGGCATTGTGAATTAAATTTTTTGGGAAATTATAAAAATTTAAAATCACAAAGGAAGTCAATTTCAAAGGAAGAAAGATAGAGAGTAATAGGAAACATCCACAGATCTATAACTATATGTATGATCCCAAAAGATTTTGATTTATTGACAACACCTCAATGTGAGTGGTCATAAGATTGTTTTTTAGTCATCTCAACATTAATACAATGATAATATGAATAGAATACTATAAAAGTTATCCAATAATGATGTGAACTTGATATCTAATCAGAATAATGTTATAAAAAAAATTATCCCAAATAATATTACAAGATTAAATTTTGAGAATACCTTGGAGGCTAAATTCAAAAATTTGAAATGTAGTGCATCCAAAAGAACTACTAAAATTATGACACTTAGAAGAACCCATGCAGAGTATCCAAAAATGCGGCCATAGTTTATGATGACATGTTAGTTGTTTAGCCTATGTACATGGAAATAATGAATAAAATTTAAGATGCTGAAATTAAGTCTAGTGAAAAGATAAATGAAAATATTCCACATTATGAAGAAATAATGAATGAAAGGTTTCTGTCAAAAGAAAAATCATATGTTCAAGAAGTTCTGGGTTCGAAATTAAAGAAATATAGTGACATTATAAATGGATTCTTAACCTTACTACCAGATCAAGAAGCTATCCTAAAAAAGAGTAATTTTACATCATATATAAAGGTTGTTAAGAAGAAGTTTTCTCCACAAAAAATAGAAGATGTTGTGAATAGATCCATTTTGCCTCAATATACTTCAAAAAAAAAGTTCATAGGAGTAATCATGAAGGATTGATTAAGTGGAAGAAACTGGTTGAGAAAAAAATCATAACCTTATTGTTCATATAAATTTTTCAAGAAGGGTCCAAATTATTCAATTAATTATTGGTGTATTTTATTTTTTCTTATAATATAGGTATTTTAAGGTGAATAAAATTCTTAGGGGGAGAAACTAAGAAAAAGTGATGAGATGTTTCTCATTTGAGGGGGAGATAAATGATGATGTTTTTGTAATTATTATTTTATTTATTTTGAACCCTAATTATTCGTGAAATTTCTTGAAGATTATGAGAGTGTAAAAGGTATGTTATTTCCTAATCTCTCTCCTATGTAAATAAAAATAACAAAAATTATACAACTGAGAATAACTTAATTATTCAGTGACATATGAAACAATGTGATATACTCCAAGGTCACTTATGGTGCCAATGCTAGTTGTATTTTGTTGATTGTTTTTGTGAAGTTAGTGAAAGATTTTTAGGTTTATTATTCTCAAAAAAGTCATGTCACATTGAGTAATATCAGCCATGAATGAATGAAAACAATCCTTGAATACAAGTACCGGAGTTCTTATATCATAAGGCATCATGATCAATGACAAGGGACAACTTTTTTGTCTAAATAAAATCTTCTTGTTTTCATCACTAAGCATAGATCAGATATACATAGAGTGAAATGATTGAAAAAATTGCTTATGTTTGGATGGATAACCATTTCCCATGAAATTTATATTTCTTTTTTATAAGGGGGTAGAATTTAAATGAAACTAAAATTGTAAATGGGTGAGAGAAGAGTCATATTTTTACATTGACACATTCATTTGAGATGGAATTTTTAATATTTCCAACAAATACAAAGGGGGATTTTTTTGGACAACTTTTATGTATGAGTTGAATTTTTTTTCAAATGTTTCAATACTGATCAAAATGAAGAACTAGCTTAAATGATAATAGAGATTGGTTAAAGTGATGATGCCTTCAGAATTATTTTGTATTCATAGAATTGGATGATACACTTGGAAAATTATCCACATTGTAAAATCAAATGATTGTTACACTTGTACTATGTTCAAAATAAATTTATCAAATGTGATACAATTTTTTACAATAGTTAATATGGTTGGAGTATCATACATTTGTTGATGATTGATGTTATTCAGAATTGATATTACAATGAAGAAGAAGAATTATTCTTAAGAATGATGAGCATAATAAATATTGTTCATAGTCTTGTAATTACAAGGTAGTATGAATGGGTTTGAATTAATAAGGAGGCCACGAATTTTATAAAAAAAAATTCATGTGGTTAACCAAAAATTTTGGATTCCATCCCAGCCAACCAGAAATCCTCAACCAATGGCATATGAATGTCTCAAGGTCGACCGCACCAATGGGAATCCCATATGGTCAGCTGACCAGCCGCATGCAAGTTAGTGTGTAAACCTGTAGAAGCACACATGGGAGAGCCCATTTATAGGTTAAGATAAGGTACCATGAAAAAGCGGTCACACGGTATTCCCACATAATTGGTATGGGTTGGTACCAAGGAGGGGGAAGGGTAATTTTGAACACTTTCTAGAGTGACTTTTCATATAAAGTGAAGAGAAACTGCATGTTCCTTTCAATGTGGGATTATTTTTTTAATTAATGGTGAAATATCAACCTTTCATCACATCTCATACAGAAACTCAGATATTCATCTCATCTCATGTCCCACTAATTCAATCTGGGTCGTCCCTCACATCCTACATCTCACCAAACAAAACAAGGGAAGTTCAATCCTCCCACGACCACTATATCACCCAATGGGGGATATCACCACAACTACTCATTGAATATATAAAACCAAACAACCATGATACATTTATGTCTATCAAATGAGGATCACACTGACATTTTGAGGGTCATTGGGTCAAACCATGACCATGCTTTCAATATACATCTTTATTGCATGTGGATAACTCAAAGAAGATTTCTCGACTGAAGAAACCCGATTTTCAGGTTCACATCATACATGAATGAGTTAGATAATTCGGGTAAATTAGAACAATGTGATTCCTATCATATTCCCATGCGGAAATATTGGAGGAGAAATATTCATGATTAAAATGGAAATAAACCAATACATGTGGACTATCATTTAAATGGGATATAAGATCTAAAAAATGAAGAACTCAACTATAAAGAGGAAAAGTTTAAACATGGAAGATCTTATGATATTTCAACATGGAAAAATATTTAATTCTCACCTATAAAAGGAGAGGAATTATGGTATCGACAGAATCTTCCATTCATAGATTATAGGTTGATGTGTTTCTAAAAAATAGAGAAATCATTGTTCATTATTCTACATAAAGAAGAAAAAAGATCAATGATCCCTCAAAGCCTCCTGGAGAAATGGAGTCCCATTAACCATTCTGGTTCTTTGAAAGAGATCCTCACACTCGGTGCATAGTATAACCACATATACCTTTCACGAGGAAGAACCACAATCCATTCTGGTTCATTCAAGAAGATTATCACACCCTATGCATATAAGAACCACCCATCCATTGCATGAAGAAGAAGAAGAATCACGTGCAAACCCTTATGCGATGATACTATCGGAAAGGAGGAATAGAACTGCAGAGTTCATTAGTGAGAAGAGGAAGAATAGGAACTCAAACTATTTTGGTGTTTCATGCATGATCCACTTGCACTCATGCACATGATTTGAGATACTCAACTCTGATTGTGTGCAAAAAAAAAAGGGTTCAAGAAGGTTAATAGTCAGGAATTTTTTTTGTAAAAAAGATATAATCTATTCTATTGTACAAAAATTATAGTGGAGAATGAATGTACATGCATACATGCATAAAAAACTACCAGACACATAAACTAGAAATAAATAACTAAGAAAATGTGGGTGTGAACTTGTATTGATGAAAGGGGAAGAGGAATATTTTGTGTGTGTTGAAACCCAAAAAGTGGATAGTGAGTTTTACCAAGAAGGATGTGCAATTTATCATGAACACATTTAAAACTGTTGGACACCTGAACATGTGTTCTGAAAAGGGAAAAAGAAGAAGAAAACAATGGATGCATTCTTGAATGAATACATGATGACTCAAGATAAAATAAATGGTTTTTCATTAAAGATACCCAAACCAAATTTAAATACTGCACTACATTGATGATTTTTAAATGGAAATTTTAGTTTTTCATCAACAAAGGAATGCATAGAGTTCACATGATTTAATTGGGATGATAATTCATGAAGTAATGAAGAATAAGATTTGAGTGTGACCAACTGAAGATTAATGATTAGTAAGGATAGTTTAACTATGATGATGTTAAGATGATCTGTTACTTATTCATTTTACAATAAAAAAATAAGTTTGTTATTATTGGAAAAAATAATATTACGTTTCAATGCAGATGATTTTGTGATGCAGAAGAAGGAGAAGAAGATTGTGAAACGATGAAGGTTTCTGCTGTGAAGATGTGAGAGGGGTTACTTGCAAGATACTGGGGAAGTAACAAGTTAATAATGATATAACAATGAATCACATTGATATCAAATTGGTAAAAATAGGTGCAAGGCTTTATTGGTGCTGCAAAACCTTTTCAAAATGTAGAATATTGTCATTGCAAGTAGTATATAGAACCAGTAAGGAGCTGCATATTGGACTTGGTCATCACCATTTCAACGATGTAGAATTGTTTTATTCCCCCTCCAAAGTGTAGGGACCAACACTAGCTAAAAATTGTTTTCTATGATAACAAATTGTAAAATCTTACAACATTATAGTGGATAATCTGTGTACTGTTGATACTAATACATTGTTAGGACTAGATACTCTTATTATGTAGTGATCCTTGTGAATATATTTTGTGAATATTCTATATAGCTTTCATATTTTTTCATGGAATATAGAAAACAAAATAAGAGAATTTGGGTCTTAACAGGTCATGAGGTATGGGAATAAAAATATAAAATTGAATAAAAAATCCACCAACATTGATTTTTCACCTTATCAGTGTTAGGAATAACCCAACCTGGTCCTCTCACTACAGTGAGTTGTAGGCTGTCACGGAATAATTGTTCAAGATTACACATCCCAAGATTATTTTGGAAGCATCACGGAATGTCACCAAACAATATCCACTTTATGGTAATGCGAGTACAATTGTAGTGATTATCCCTTTCTTTATCTCCTTGAATCATTCCTCACACACTTTCAACCAGATAGACTTTACCCCTTTTCTCGTTAACATAGTTAGAGGTCTTGACAATCATTATAAATATATTTAAAAACATAAATAGTACATTTATATGCCAAGAAAACTGTAGATTTATATGACACTATAGGTTTTGGGTTATTCCTCAATCACCTTTGTCTATGAGGGGTCCACATAAATTCCCTCACTTGTGATCACATGTCCCAAGAATTTTATTTTCTACATCCAAATGTAACACTTTCTGAACATGGCATAAAACCTATCCTTTATTAATTTCCCAACAAAATCTTTAGAATTTCATCATGTACTTCATTTCTCTTATAGTGTATGAGAATATCAACAATAAACATACAAATTTTTTTAGGTAATTTCTAATGACTCAATTCATTGAATCCATGATGATTATAGGGGAATTACTAAGTTTAAAGGGAATTAAAAGAAATTCATAGTGCCTATACCTTATACAGAAGGAGGTCTTATGAATATATTTCTTATTCACCTTTATATGATGATATCTAGAATTAAATCCACCTTTTATAAGTACTGAGATCCTCATAACTAATTAAAAAAATCATCAATATTTTGAAAAGGATTCATTTTTTATGGTGATCTTGTTGATTTCCTAATAATAGAGACCGTGCCACATTGATCCATCCATATTTTTGTCAAAGAATACTAACACACCCCAAGATGATTCACTAGTGTATATAACCCTTTGTCCAAATTTTATTGTAGCTACTTATTTTAATCCTCTAGTTTAATAGGTGTAATCCTGTAGGGAGACATTGAAATAGGCGTATCTCAATGTATGATTTATATTGATAACTCTACATCACAATATATGGGGAGTTTGGGTAACTCTTTTAGAAATACATCATTATATTCCCACATGATTGGAATTTACCATAGGTTGATAAGTTTATTTAATTCAAACATTTGAACGTGGAATGATTCCTCATAGAAAATCAACACCCACACTATTGAAGGAGATTCAAGATCTTATTTATATTTATAGAGGATAATGGGATGATTCTGAATATGAAAATATATTTACTTTTCGTGATAGCTGGTATGTGCTCTATATAACAAGATCTTATCCAATCCCATTATAGCGTCAAATTTATTCCAAGTAATTTATCACAATATTTTCTGGAATATTCCTTCCATATACACCAATAGGAGAAGAATCCAACACTTGGGTTTCAATGATGTCACCACTTATTGTTTTATAGATATATTTTCATCAAGTTTTCTGGGATTCTGTTCACAGGTTATATTAAACATTCCAGACATTAAGGAGTCCATTGTACTAGAATAAAATAATACATTTACAATTCCTAAGTGAATATTAATTGTACTGTATACGAATTCATTTCCTAGCTCAGCATCCACAGTAGTGATGGGATAAGGATTACCTTGTTACAGTGAAGTTAGTGACTAATAATGTTGATAACCCTTGAGAACTCACAGATTAGTGCATTGGATTGCATAATTATCTTAATCCTTAACATTGTAGAATTAGATCAAGGATGCTTCTTTCAACATTTTTTTATGTTGGTGGTTGAGTTTTCTTTCCACCTTTTCTCATGAAATCCTCGTATTTGAAACTCTATATTTTTTTTCATATCACGATATCCATAGGAACATTCTCAAAAATCCATCTATTCTTTGAGAGATCATTGAACTATATCTTCATAAATCCCAAAGTCCTGAATTTCAAGATCCTTTCTGTGGTTTGGTTTTCAACACTAAATAATCTATCTATTTTTCAATCATTAATGATAACAAACCCCAAAGCATACGTTGAGAGCCTCGTGAAATTTTCATCATAGACCATGATCGATTCCCCATCCTTTTTATTCAGCTCTATGAATTCCCTCTCCATATTTTTGTGTATAGTTCTATAGAAATACTAGTTAAGAAACATTATCATAAATTATTCCCACTCCATCTCTTCAATTTTTTCCTTCATCTTGTTGTTCTTAATCAAATACAATCTTTGATAGGCCTCTCCATCTAGATGACAAATAGTGAGATTCCTATTCTCCATCTTAGAACATTGAATAATAGAAATGATCATCTCCCTCGAGTTTAACCACTATTCCACAACAAGTGGATTGGAAGATCCATGAAACATTGGTGGTCAATGCCACATGAAACACACGATATGAATTTTCTTCCTATTAGGTTAAGGCGAACGTTAGACATTAATCAGGTAATTGTTCTTAACTTGTGCCTGCTGGGTAATCACCATCATAAAATTATGAACTCCACCACCTAAAGAATATGGGATGTTATTTGGGAAATCATTGCATTTTACCTTGCATTGGTTGATGGCATAGTTCCTTTTGGTTCCCACCGTTTTATAAAATAGAAGAGGTAAGAACAAAACATAAGTCATCAAGTCATAAATAATTTATAAATTTTTTAAATTAACCAAAAAGGCATATCTTTTGGGATCCATATATTTAGAAATTATTATTTTGTGATTTCATATTATTAGTCTAATGCTATGGGTTTTTACTAGGGTTATCTAATCATAATTCCCTAATTAACTAAATCATGCTCTGATATCTACTATAGTGACCATGTTATTTGTTACATTTATATTACATCATTTTAATGATAAAATTCATGAAATAATTAAATGATAAGGATCAGAAGGTTTTGTGTCTTGAAAAAATTTTGATCATAAACAAAATATTCAAAAATAATACATAAACATTTATTTAATTCTTATTCTTAACTTCTTATTGGCCCTTGAATTTTTTTAATACATGTAGTTGCAAGAGGACATACATAAAAAATGGTGAGGTAAAATTCCAATAAGAGGATATATAAAAACATGAAACGATATTAAATTGGGTGAGAAATGTCTTTATCACCATAACATAAAAAATGGATCATAATCCTGAGAGGAATCATTATGAAAAGCCTTAGAATGCACCAATGCATAAAAATGAAACATTATGTCTTAGTGGTCAACTGCCACACATAGCTGCGAACAAATATAGAATCATGTTCACATATATTCATCTTTTATTATAAGATTAATCACAATAAAAATTAATTTAGGTACTATATAATTATGGGATCACCCATCACATCATAATATTTACACCGTGAAATATAATTTTTAGTGTACCCGTCACAACATAACATTTACATTATAAAGCATAGTACATGAACGTATAACAATATTGACCATAAAATAATGCATGTAAAGGAATTGGTTTAATTTCATAAATAATACATTAATAAAATTTGTGTTCTTAAATTAAATATGGAATAACTAACTTATATAAGAATCATCTATCTTCAGTGAAGAAGAAACAATCTCAATAAGTAAAATGTGTGTTTTTTTGAAAGGATAGTTCTTTTGGAAAACATTGTGTCGGTCATAAACTCATGTAAAAAAATTATATCCCATAAAATATTATATTATAATAATTATATTATTATTAAGGAATAACCATTCTAAAAATTGTGTGAATGAGACAAAATCCAAATAAAGAGATTTTAGTTTGAGAATTCCCCCTAACCTTGTGTCTGAAAAAAATTCAATTTAATATCATGTATAATCTAATTATATTTATTAATTAAAAATTTTAAACCTTTTTATACATGAATATGATTAACTATGGTCTTATTATTTTCATTTATTTCCCTTTTTAGAGTTATAGAGTTTAATTTCATCATTTCAGGACATTCATTTTCATTGTTTTCACGATCGAGTCCCTTGTATTCATGAATGGTAGTAAGTTTAAAATGAGGATAAATACCCATTATTGTTTTTATAAGTTATTAAGGGTATTAAATTGGTTTAATTTATATTTTAAAAAATATGGTTATATGTAATGAGGATAATCATTAGATAAAAATTAATGATGATCGTTTTAGGTTAATTTTGGTGGTTTTTCGACCCCAAAAAACTTTTATTGTTTTATCATTTCATATTCTGTATTGATGTTAGTTACAAAAAATAAAGTGGGTTTTATCACAAACACTAAAATATTTTTTATTCCATTTAAAAGATATAGAGAGAGAGAGAGGATTGTAATGATGAATATTCCATTAAAATTATATAATTATATTATATTTATGTTAATTGAGTTACCATTCAATTTGGATGATGTTATTTGAGGATATAATAATAAATGAAATGAAATTGACAAAAAATTAAAAGAAAAAGAAAGAGGAATTACATCTTTATTTTTCCTCTTGAGATCCTCCTCAAGAATCCTAATCATGGTCTTCATATGTGAAAAATATTTCCTATATGGGGGTAGGGGATATTGAGGTGTTTGGGTAATAATATTTTCCTGAAAAAGGGCTTGAGAGGTGTGAAGTGAAGATGGTGTGAGGGGTCGTATTTATAGGGGAAGAGAAGGGTGTTTTCTCATTATTTAATTTGTAACTTTATTATGTTTTTCATGAATAGAAACATTGTTTATTATTGAGACTAAATATGTTAGTTATATCATGTGAGTTTTAACAAATGTTTCTTACTTCATAGACCAACCAATGAATAGTTTATTTAACTTATAATGTATATATACTGTAAATTATCACATTTTAATATTCACCAAAAAATCCAGTATTTCAGAAAAATCCATAAAATCACCCTAATAATTTTTAGACATGGGTAATACAAAAATGAACTCCCTATTAAGATAATAATTTTATAAATATTTATAGTCTAATTTTTAAATAAATTTGTCATTTACTTGGAAAATACAGATTTTAAAATTATAAGTGATTTTATAATACTTGGAAAAATTACTTATTCTCTCATAAAATTATATTAAAATCACAAGGAATAAAAATATGATTTTATGAACACATTTTATGAAAATATATTTTCTTTTAAATGATTACTTTAATCATAAAATTATAAATAAATATTTATGACTTATAAAAATTCAAACACTTAATTTATAATTTTTAAAATATTTACATACTTTTAATATAATATAATTATATAATATTTTTTAATTATATGATTTCTATATTTTATTATTAATTTCTTGGGTGAGGATAATATTCATTTGGCATGTTTAATATTTGTAAGGGACATATTACTATTCCTATGGTCAAGATACTATTCCATTATTATTGGTTCCTTAACATCTAGAAATACTTCTTATTTAATTAATTATTCGTTTATAAAGCTTTTATTATACTATTTAATTTATTTTATGTTATTTATAATATAATAAATTTCTATAATAATAGTTAAATTCAATTGATAAATTTTTGGGATGTTACAATCACCTACCTCAACCATGGATTTACCTTCTTTATGATGCTATGAAAATACCTATCCAAGCACTAAATGCCTTGTCCAAGATCATATATACTCTCTATCCATTCACAAGACATAATATCCAAATAAATAATTATAAAATTTAAAATTTCTTATGTAAATTTAATCCAATGATTCATAATCACTAAAATAATCACCAAAGAAAAGTTGGTAAATTAAAACCCTAAAAACCCTATCCATTTACCCATTAAGGAA
Source organism: Viscum album (assembly GCA_963277665.1). NCBI lineage: Eukaryota > Viridiplantae > Streptophyta > Magnoliopsida > Santalales > Viscaceae > Viscum > Viscum album. Next base: position 827,679,736 of record OY728157.1, read on the forward strand.
ATCCTCTAGATAGCCCCATAAAATTCCCATAATTCATGCATGATTCCAACATGATATATTGTAATAGACACTAAACACCATCCCAAATTTATTATAATTTAATAGGATAACAAATTTTAATAATAATAGAGCACATAGTGGAAAATTAAACCTAAAAGTACAATTATCTTACCACTAATAACCCATGGTCATGTGTATTAAGGGAGGGATTAATGTGAATGGTTATAGTCTTAAATTATGCCACACACACCCCTCCCTTAACATATAACAATAATTTTAACCTAAAAATTAAAGGTTTCCATCATTTTAAAAAATAATCATAGGTTGAACTAAGTTATATATCCTTAGTGTTAAGGTAAAATTACAGCATACCACCTGGAATGCCACTAAAATGATGCCCTTGTAAGTTCATCAGATGGAATCAATAATGCCACCCCAAAAGCTAGAGGATACCAACTAGAATTGTGGGAATAATGGTGGATTTTTGGGGTGACGGTACCATCATGATAAGAGTAGCATAATGGTATAATTGTATTAATAAAACAATAGTAGAAAAAAATGAAAAATAGAGCAGATTAAGATGATAATAACATCATAAATAATATTCTTTTAGATTTTCCAAATCCAAACAATCTAATCATGCATAAATTTTTTATAATTTATACATTAAAATATATATTGCAGGTAAGACATAATAATATTTCTTGAATAAAAAACGAATAAATAAATAAAAGGCACCAGCTCTAGATAGAATCCTATTTATAAACTGAGTCGCTACTCCTAATCTCTAATCTCATGTATTATCACTTAATAGATAAACTAAAAAGAGTATAGTCTATACCCTAACTTATAGTTAGATGGTTGATTCGGGTTTTGATCGATAGTCCGTATATGGTGTGTGATATACTCAGTAGGCCATTTGTCCATTTGAGATATACCAGAACAACATTAGAGGGTCATTGGTTACTTCGTAAGGAATTATTGTATGAATTAAGTTATATGAAAAATATTTTTAAATAAACACCTATTTAACTAAGGCATGCTTCATAATTTAATGTATTCTAAGTATATATTTCATATTCTAAATATATTCTATTTAATTATCACATTTAGCAAAAACCTAACTTTGAAATTTAATGGAAATGTACCAAAGGGTGGTCAATTATTTGTTTAAAACCCTATAACCATGTTGTGGGGTCTATATAATATCAAGAGTGAGGTCTTTAAATTTTATTTTAGGAATTAAAAAAATGAATAGTATTTATGGAAAATTTCAGCATGCAATAAAGTGAAAAAGTTTTATAAATTAAAATTTATTAATGTAATGGTATAAGAATCATCTACCGTATGTCAATGATTATCCACTGATAAATTTTGTGGATTTTATTTGAGTTGGAAGGAGGCAAATTATATGAATAAAAAAATTCCTTGAAAATAGGTTAAATTAGATTTCATGTGGATACCGTTAAATATGGTGAGAGAAATGAAGATTGTATGAAAGTGTAATTGTAGTATTAATGATATACCTCCAACACTCCTAAATTAATCTGATTCAAAGGTTGGATGAGGTAGAACTATGAAAGACTATAAGAGGGGGGAGGTTATCGAATGTGTCCATTATTCTTGGGATGTTAGGTATAAGAGTGAATGAAAATCACATAAAATTATGATATTTAAAGTCATCTTTTTTTTTTAAATTTTAAGAGCCACACATTTTTTCTAATTCTGTTACAACTTTGTAGTGTTATTTTCTAAAGGGTCACCCCCTCTCACGACATGGTGAATTGGTTTTTCAAATCATAAGTATTCCATACACTCTCATCTATAACATTCTTCAAACCATAAATATATTCATGTGTTCAGCCTTTCAAGTTTTATGAAATTATGCTCATGTTTTTATGGGTCACATGGTTTAGGATCATGTTTATCACTAATCAAGCACCGACAATACATCTCCTGCTACCATTCCAAAAACTAGGCCTCCAATTCCTAATGAGTCCAAACATAAAAAACTCTAAAGTCTCATAGAAGGCCTTAAACCACATATAAAATATTTTTTTAAATGTTCTAACTTTTATAATGTTTTTTGAAGAATAATTTCAAAATCACCATATTTAGTATAATAAAAGTTAAAAAATCCATGAAATTTTCAATTCAGTCCAAAAAAGGGAATCTGTAATATTACCACATTTGAACAATCATCCATGCGAATACATAGGGATAAAATAAAATATTAATCTACCTACTTATGTCAAGAATTCATTATCAAATAGCCCTATTACATTTCCCACACCCTATACACCTGCAATTACTAATTTAAATATGTGGTACTTCAGCCATCAAATCTTGAGGCAATGATAATTTTTAGACTTGAAACATCAAGATTCCACATAAAAGAGTCATATATCTTGAGATAGGATCACTTCATCATTTCATTTATCATTCATCATATTTCTCACCCCACAATAGGCTATGGAATTCCATAGATAATTCTGATCCTTAGTACTCCCAACTTTGGAATGGCCTATAGAAACTTGATACAAATGACCTAAAAAGGATTATATCATGATTTTAATCCCATGAAACACAGTCACACCAAAATAATGGTATATTGGAACTTGATTTTTTTTATGGTAAAAGACCAATCAACCATAGTTTTGCTGGTCATGCAGACATTTTCATGAAAGGAACTACTTGAATCATACACTACATGGCATCCTATGATGATATATTCAATATAGTTCCACATTGAACATATTCAAATAAATTCAACTCAAAGAACCTAAATCTTAATATCCTAAAACATGATCATATTTAATTAAAAATACATTGCAAAAAACCGATTCTGACATAATTATTCTATGTATTATTCTGGCCATTTTGAGTACACTCATTGAAGTCTGTAATTTAATTCTGGTGTTGTCTATGGCCTGAACTAACCTTTTTCATAACTATCTTAATGATAAATAATAGTTATTGGAGAATTATTGATATAACATCCATGGACCATCATAATCTACTTTGGGACAAATTTCCTCATCTGGATTTCAGAAAAATCCATAATCAAACCCATTCCTTTAATTTACTAAGAGATACAACAATGAACTGATCCATTTATCAATGGCAATATAGGTAGTGGCACTACACTCAAACAACCATCTCCAAGGTCTCCTAACCCTTTTTTTACCAAAGGATCAATTCGTCAAACCATAAGGTCAATTGATTAGCTCGATGTAAACTTATTACATCTTAATGCACACAATATGATTTCATGATAAGAAACATTCACTTAATTATTATAAGAGTGTGCTAAATAATTATCAAGTACTACCATAGATAAGTGTTTAAATTTCTCCAAATACAACCTCCATCAATAGAAATTACCTTTTCTATGAAACAATATCATATCAACACATCTTTTGATAATGAGGGGCCAAGTTCTAATATGGGGTCATCGTCTCATGACACCCTAAAACCACATTTTCACCTCTGGGAAACATTTTTAAGAGTCACACCCATAAAAAAACTAGTTTATTATAAAAACATAAATAATTTAGTCATGTATCAGCATTGAAATTTAACCAAAAAACATTAGTCATTCAACCGAAGAGTATCCTATTTAAGAGACACCAATATTAATTATGAAAATATTAATACCAAATCCAAAATTTGGGACATTAAAAGAATAGATACACATGATCATTCAATGTAACCACATATGTTCAACCATGAATCATGAAGATCAATCATGTTTTTGTGGATAACCAACCACCTCACCAATGTGTTACATTTCAAGCACAAATGTGATACTAATCCATCAAAGTTTCTGGTTTGTTATTCCTCTTGTTCCTGAATCTAGAATGTAGACATGGTTTAAAATTTTAAATGTGTTTTTTAAACTCATAGCCATGATAGATACATGAAACCAGTAATTTATAACTCATCATCTTCTAGAAGACATTCTAACCATATCTAATTGGTTTATATCAGTTTTGTTCCCTATATAAGAAATGATATGATAATACACATTCGACATAATACCCCCATCATAGGATTATATGAGTGGTCTTTTACTGAGAATGGGAAATAATTCCATTATAAAAACTCCATACACCATCAAACATAGCTTATAGATGTGGCCAATTTGATTATAGTAAGATCTAACATGAGTAGTGAGGAAATTAGTTTCTTATCAGCACACTATAAGAAGTTATCTCCTAGAGGAATTAATTATTTTCATACTGTGTCAGGTTCATGCACATCATTTATTTCTAGAATAAAATGAAATAATAAAATATATATGTTGTTTTATCACACCCTATCCTCTTTGGAGCGTCATCTCAAGAACTAAGATAATTCATATTCTCTTTAATGATCAAGTCACCATACTATAGAGATGACTTGTAATTTAAGTGTAACATCTCAAGGATCAAATTATTACCTCTAGGATCTTACATTTCACTATAATATATCATAACTATTTATACAAAATGTATCAAAAAATTATATTCCATTAGAAAAAACACTATAGGTCTCACCGTTACTTTTAATTTAATATGATAGTGATTCTCATGTCATACTCTAATGAAAATGAAGAGGGGTCAAACAACCATCAAAACTACTGACCAAGGCCAAGGAATGTCTAACCCACTACTTTGAATAATTATATGATAACCATAATTCCAGTAAATTCGAAAAATCACATGACCACCCACATTACCTTGGTTTCATTATATAATCTAATAGTCCAACGCAACTCAACGAGAACCTAAACAAAACCTATTTTCTGAAAAATCAATGAAATAATTTACATCAGAAGGTGATTACAGTCACGACTCATCCTTTAAGGCCCATGTCATGACTAACCCAAGCCCACCTTCCATATGAAAAGGGATGGTGACTAGCATCGGAATGGCATATACCAAAAATGGGAAGGCTTTGCCTCTTAATCAGTATAGACACACAATCCAAGAACACAACAAGAAGAAACCACTATGTAAACTGCTATAGGGAAAAGAGTGATGAAAGTAATGGGGTCAAAATACAAGCCCAACTGTAATAGATCATGTACAACAAAAAGGTCCAACACAACTACAAATGGTAAAATGGCTACTAGAACATCCACAGAGGATCTTACCTGAAGGGTAGGTATAGCTCACGATTGATAGTCCTTGTGTCACATCACGCCAAATAGTCCACCTCGAGGTTCTATCTAGTAATGGCTCCCTTAGCCTCGATCAATTATTTTTTTTGTCTGCACAAGACACAAAAAGGTGTGGGCATAGCCCATGCAGGGGTGAGTATAGCGATACTCAATAGGGATACTAAGACCCTCGTATGTCTCTTAGAGTTCTACAAAAGAAATACCATAGAGCAAGACACCAATCTCAAAGAACGAAACAATAGAAAACAACTATACTTAGGTATATTCCCATGTTATATCTATGTTATAAAGACATTACACATCTCATACATGAGGGAATAATACCCCAAAGGTAACTCCATGAAGGTAGAAGTACCACATAGGTAACACCACAAAGATAGTAGTCCCACACAAGTAACACCATAATGATAGAAGTACCACACAGGTAACACCACAATGATAGAAGTATCACACAGGTACCACCATGAAGACAACACCATGAAAGTAAAGTACCACACATTTAACACCATGAAGATAACACCAAAATGGTAAATTTATCACACAGGTAACACCACGAAGATAAAAGTACCACATAGGTAACACCATGATGATAAAAGTAAAATATGGGGAACACCATGAAGACAACACCACAAATCTAGAAGTCCCACACAGGTAAATTAATCATCTCTCCCTAGGTATAATTTATTTACAGATGTGTAGATTATTAGTCATAAGGTTAAATCATCCTATTCCATTATGTAGAATTGCTTCTGACCCACAGAGGATCGATAGGTAACTAACACCTACAGACCCACATAGTATCTGACTCACATAGGATCAGTATGTGCTGACCCACACAGGATCACTGAGAGTTTCCCATATATGATCTGCATCACACAGTATCTGACTTACATAGGATCGGTATGCACTGGCCTATACAGGATTACTAAGAGTAACCTATACATTATTTTACCCATATAGGATCGATAGGTGCTAAACACACATGATCACAGAGCTCTAACCCACAGAAGATCTGACCCACCCATGATTGGTATGCGATGACCCACATAGGATCACCTAGATATGACCCACATAGGATCTGATAGATGTTGATCCACATAGGATTGATTTTCTATCATCATGTTACAGCCAGCAATAGGATTCCTAGCACCCTATGTGTTTGAGTTCCATACAATCTGACACTCGAGATATTAGTCGCACCTCAACCAAAACAATACTCCTCAAAGGAGTATCCCAAAGGAATTTCATCTCGTAAGGGTTACAATGCAACATGCGATGCGTTAATCAGACACCCGGTCCGTGAGTTTTTTGCATTTTAGTTCTGGGGGCCCGGTTTGATTCATGTTCAATCCAACCCTGTTGTACCCCAAAATTCTCTAATTCTCATGATTAGTATACCAATAGGACCATCTCGATCCAAGGATCCAAACCCTGTAGATGGTTCATCAAACAGATGTCTAGTTCTCATGATATGTCCCTTTAAGTATTTCTGGGTCCAGTTGGCCTCGGGTCCGGTCCGACCCAGATCGATCATGTCTTGGCCAACTTGGTTGGTCTGACCTAGCCCGATTGGGCCAGGGCCAACTCGAATCTATTCGGGTTGACCCATCCCAGCCAAGTCTGACCCGGCTGGGTAGTGCTGCGGTGGGCTCGGCTGTCTTGGGAGAGGTCTGGCCCATCCTGTAACACCCTGAGATTTTATGAAAAATATTCTTTTAATTTCATTAATATCTTTTGTTTTATGCTACACCAATATTACCTTGCGCTATACGCAACAGCATATTTTCTTGCAGTATACACAACACTATTCTTGGATCGTGTTTCACACAATTTTGATAATAGTTATTCTACGCAACATTGAGTATATATATATATATATATATATATATTCAATGTATAAATGAAATATTGTTGGATTCTGTTATATGAAACAACGAAGGACTCTTTCACAACACGCAACCCTGACTTGGCTAGCATTACCCTCAATCGCGACCTTCCTCGATAGCGTGTGTTGTACACAATACCGGGTTTTACAAAACAATGATATATTATTATAATATTGTTATGAACAAGAAATTATGAATAGTATTAACTAAATTTTTAATTTTATAACATTATTATTCATCTTACACATTTTCTATAACATGGTATAAGAACAAAATAAATTCTTCGGGTAAAATATGTATTTTTAAAAAAATGCAGTTTTGCCACCTTTTGATGGTGCACCCACATTAAATCTAGTTTTTTACATATTTATAATTTCAATATGACAAAATAAATTTCTTCTTTGGAATCAAGAAATAAAAATTTACTTTGGACAGATTTTTCGTATTATTCTGGTAACTTTCATATTTTGATGAATAGTAAAAACACGCTATATTTTAATAAAAAACAACTTTTTTCATCGTAATAATTTATATGGTTAAATTATAATATTTAATGGTTTTAAAGTATAAATAGAATATATTTTTACCATTTAATATAATTTATGTCATTATCATTGATTTTACATTGAATTTTTACGTTAAATCAATTCATTCTTTTGCAATGTTTTAAACATAAACTGTTTTTCATTCGACAACGGGATTAATTTTAATTTAATTTTTGCAACTTCTATGTATTGAATTTGAAAAAAATGGATTCCATATTTGGAATCAGTGGGTCCAAATTATGTTTATAGGATACTTTTTATTTTTGGGAATTATGAATAGTAACTACGGTAAATTTTATTTACCATAGTTAAATGTAAGTCGGGTAATTAAGGGTAAATATAATATTATAAAATTATCCTAACACATGAAAAAATTCTATTGGATGGATAAAAGTAAACCCATATCAACTAAGGGTCGGATTGGATTCATTTTATGGACTTTTGACCATGAAAATAATTTAATTATTATTAAAACCAAAGAAAGTGACAACATGTAACTATCGTAAATCTTTTAAGTATGATAATTTTGATTTAGTGATAAACATCATATAACTTAGAACATGGATAGTCTCTAGAAATATAATAAAATTATCTACATCGTGATAATTTATTTATTATTTTTATGGATTAAATAACTGTCATTAATGGTGATACATTAATGATACAGAAATTATTTATTAAGTGGAAAATAAGTAATATAGTTTTTATTGAAATAATAATACCCAATAAAAGTCCCAAAAACCGGACCAAAACTTATTGGTAGTGTATATATACACCCTAATCATCCAATTACCTAATATATAACTGTTTGGATCCTTATAAAAGTGATTATGACACTTATATTATTTTATTTTAAATGATGCCAAAGTTGTCACCATCATATGTTAATAAATATAACAATTTAAATATTGTGATTTTAAGATGATAAATTCAAGTAAAAATATTATTGTGAAATTTAATAGATTTATCGTCGTCATAGGATTTTATTTTAAATTTTTATGCAATAAATCAGTATATTAAATAATTATACAAAAATGTTGTAGTAATTATTTTATTAAGAGATAAACCAAATAAATGGTTTTAAAAATAATAAAATAAATATTATATGAACTACTTAATTTTATCCAATAATTTTATAGATACATATGAAATTTTATTAATCTATTAAATCTTTTATTTCGGAAATATATTCTGTATATATTTTATTTAAATTCAAATAAATTAAAAGTGTTAAAATTGACACTATTGTTATTTTATAAAAATAACATATTATAATATTGTTTAAAAATCACAAAAATATTTAAAAATTATAAATTTAAATTTATATGGTCTATAATGTTATAAAGTAAACAATTATGGAAATTTCACAACAAATAAGTAATTATTTGTTGTAATTTAGAATTTAGAATTTTATTACCACAAATAAACTTAAATGGATTAAATAAGGATAAATCAAAATGATAAGGTTTAAAATAAGATCCATCCATGTCTAAATTTGATTGGTTGATGATATTAAAACCCTATATCATCTAATCTTTGAATATGAGTCATTTTTGGTGGTTTCTAAGTGGGTATAGATTTATTATAAATTAATATTTTTAAGAATTCCAAAGGTGCCCCTCTCCTCCCTGATAAAAGGGCACCTCCTCACTCTCTTCCTCACACCAATTTGAGCCTTCACGCTCGGACAAACCCTGCCAAATTATCTTCTCCACTTCCCTATAAACACCCTAGAGGTTATGGTCTACTTTAAATACCAATATTAGTGCCCTAAGAGGAGGTTTCAAAGAGGCGTATCGAAGAAGAGGTAATTTCTTCTCCCGATTCTTTCAAGCTTCTTTCTTCTTCAACCTCTTCTTCTTTATTTGAATCATTATAAAGTAATAAAATAAGTATCAATAATATACTTATTTGTTATTATAAATATTAAACAACCTCATTTCACCTTCTATCCATCCTACATATAACAAAATCACCGCGCGTGTGTACGTACGGAATACCGTCTCCATGCCGTGGTGTAATCTGTTTTTCCACCAACACCTTACATGCATGGGTATAATGGTGTAAAGAATAAATATACATATTTATTATAACATCATAATTATTATGATGTATTTTATCATCCACTCCAATTCAATTCAATAATTATGGAAACGATATCATCGTTCCGGCGTACGTACGAACTACCGTCTCCACGACGCGATGAGATTAATTCTCCATGTTAACCATTTAAAAATGATTATAAAGTATATATAAGAAATAATATTGAAATATATGACATTATAAAGCTACTAGATTTATGTATATATGTATGTCATCTACTTAATTCCATTCAACTCAATAAGGAAACGAAAACAGCGTTCATGCGTACGTACGACCTACCGTCTCCATGAACAGTGTATTTCATTCCATTTATCGATCTATTATATATATTATATATAAATCATGTTTTATATTCTGGAATAATGAAATCGTGATCTAAGTAATCATATGAATAATTACAAGTCATAACATGGACGACAAATGAAACGATTTAACCCAAAACACTCTTTAACATGGAATTTAGAAAAGAACTTGTAAGATAAAGTCATAAGTGAACCATATATGATATCATAACAATGAATATGATTCTGAAATAAGTCAATAACATTAATTAAATCATTATATAGGGGGTTCGGATACGTATGAATCATATCGGACCTAAAGTAAGGGATAATTTTTCAAATCTCATTTTTATCCGAGATTGCATATTCGTAAGTATTTACTGGGGTTATTTCTATCATCCATGTCCATGTTTTATAAAAGTGTTTTAATGTATGTTTAAAGTCATTTTTACCCATTTTTGACTTTTACTACATGGTATGTAAGGAATCTTTCATTTTTTTACGTTACGAGGTACTTTTTGACTTTTCCGGCAAAAGTATGAAAAGAATGTTTTTTTAACTTATACAGCACGAACAGATTTTTACGGTTTTATAAAGCCCTATTTTCATGAAGCTTCCTCCAAAATATTTCATGAATATTTTCAACAAAATATCTTTCTATTAAAATTTCATGACGTTTTGTGAAAAGAAATTGATTTTGAAGAAGAAAGGATATTTTCCTCAAGAATTCATTTCAAGTGTTTTATCAAAACCTTTTTCCATCTAAGATGAAATTATTTCATATGTGTATATTTAAAGTGTAATGTCTCTATGATTTAAATGGTTTCACTTTTCTTTTTAAGAAATGATATCCATTTATCTTATATGGATTATGTGATGATGGGATGATGTTTATGAAACCCATTTTATTCGTTTGGTTATTATGAATGATGTATGCTTATTTTGTGGCACATGTAAGATTTATTTCATTAAGAGATGGGTGGGACCTATATCTCCCTCCAATGCATTGGGTAAAGATTTTATATCTCATGAGATAGACATGGCCGGAATGGTAAGTTAATCTGGTTCAGTGTTACAGGACTGAAACGAGGAGTGAACTCGATTCAGAATGGGACTTTGTCCACTAAGATGGTCTTGGCATCAATGCCTTGGCTACTATGGAAATCATTACATGTTCTTAATGAATGCCACAATTACATGTTTTATTCCCATGCTATTTTACCATTATTAACGTTTCTTTATGATCTATGCCTTACGTACTTCCTTTTTTATGTCATTGCTCAAGCTTTTTATGAATAAACATTATGTTCTTGTTTTTAAGTTCAAATGTACATGGTATGTTTTATTTTATCCATGCTTACCCTTACTGAGCATTTGAGCTCAACATTTTTATGTTTTCTTTTCCCCAGGATATAAAGAAAGGTTTTAGGTATGAAAAAAAGGGGAGGATATTTATGGGAGATGTTGAAGATCTTTCACCACGATTAGAAGATTACGTTCCAAGTTTCCAAAGACACTAAACTATTACAGTCCTTGTGTGTCAGTTTTTGTTATGTATTAAGTATTCTGAAAATTCAATGTAATATCCATGTACGTCAAGATTAGGGTCTCCACATTTGGTATCAGAGGAAAGGTTTAGTCAACCTTTGGAAACTAGGATGAGAAAACGTTAATGAGATCCTTAGAGATATTTCTAAGCTATGTCTATGGATGTAACTAAGGATAAGAATACGTATAGGATATAGTCCTAGAACTACGGTAACGATCATAGAATTTATCCTAAGATGTTAGATATTGAGGGTGCTCCCCCTTTACTATGTTGTTTTCCCTACCATGATTTTTTCCTCTCACACTATTCTTTTTGGGTTTTAGAAAATGGCTGGAAACAGGAAGATTCATGATAATGGAGGATATGACGGACAATGGAATGATTTTCTTCATGAGAAACCAAATGAAACGGGATCTGGAAGTCCAAAAATCGTTATTATGCCTAATAAGAAATCTCATAATATGATCAATAATCTCAACTTTGGTATGTTTCCCGACTCAGATAATAAGAGAAAGATAGAGTTTCATGATGATCATAGAGGAAGGGAAGTTCAATTTACCTCATCTAAATCATGTAGGAAGAGGCATCAGGGAGATTGTTTCAAAGGAAGTGGAAGATGCTTTGGGTGTGGAAAAGAAGGACACAAAGCCATTAAGTGCAAAGGAAAAGGTTCTGTTAACACCATGGACAAGGATAATGGTATTGCTACGACATCAAAAATGATTAGATGTTTTAAATGTGGAATGTACGGGCATTATTCAAACCAATGCCCTAATGGAAAATCTCATGAAGAGAATCAGCATGGTCATATGGGTAGTATATATGTGGATGATGATGAGGAGACTAAAAATGATATATGAGCTGAAAGAAGTGTTGAAGCTCAGTCGGTTGTTTTAGAAGGTATTGGAATGATTGTATGTTTGTCGAGAGTTATGTTTTATTGTTAATGGTATTATGGAATAAAGAATCATCTAAGGATTGTTACACTATTGTTTTTCCTAAAATTATTTGAAAGTATATGTTGAATGGTACCAGTAACCATGGAATGTTATTCAGATATTTTTGTAAAGTAGATGATATGCACATAAAGAAGGAATAAGAAGATAATGAGATGTTTTATTGTATTCATGAGCTCATGATTGATATAAGGACTATGTGATATCATGGTTTGAGTATATAGAATTTTGAGGATTTTGGTATGTGGAAAGTGTTAACTTTTAACTGCATTCATGTTTTCACTAAGGTTCAATGGGTATTCATTTTTCAAGAGAATACATGATTAAGGCCTTCGAACATTTGTAATGTGACCAACAAGACATATCTTATGATATATGGGGATCAACGATGGTATTAACATGCTTCTTATATGAAATCTCTGGTAATCATTTTCACTATAATATGACAATGGACTGCAATATTATGGATAAGCCTAAAGATTGGAATGGATTATGTTGGACATAAGTTATTATTGTTTAAGTATAGAACCTTTTTTCGATATTATTGATGGGATGATATAGTAATGTAGTTTTAGGAAAAGGAAAACCTGCAGGACGGGTGGCAACCCATTGCATCGCACAAGGCTGTGGGAATCGAACCCACAACTGAAGTGTGACTATCCTTTATCACCTACTACTGGCCTACAGGAAGTCCCTTGTTAGTAGAAACTAGTTTTATTTTGTTAAGTAGTATGATATATGAAGTATACATTCATTTTTGGAACCATATACGATCAATCTAACCATAAGATGGACTTATACCTTTTTATAGCCGTTTGTTTCAAATAGATGGAATGACCCATCATTCTATCACATGATCTGCTAACACATCACGAATGAAAAATTAAACTTCATTTCTTTATGTGATGAAGTGGAAATTTTCAATTCACGAACAATAGTGAGATTGTACAAAAATCATGCAAGTATTTCTTTCAATTCATCAACTTTAGGGAAATGATATTGAAAACCAAAAATGTTGTCCTAGTTCCCTTATATTCGATGAATCCAATGGTACCTTAGATCATCAAAAATCAATATCTTTGTGATTGTTGGCTTTTTCATAGCCATGTTCTCTACCACTTTCCATCAGAACATGATGGTTAGATTTTTCGTCCGTATCCATATTTTCACCTATGCTCTCCTACATGGAAACCCAGTGATGAGTTTATTTGGGTAACCGTTACATTTCATAATTTAGTTTTTAAAGCCATGTTTTGGTATTCTTTTTTACGATGTGGGTTTCTATTAAACAACCTTTCGAGTAGTAGACCATTTATAACCCTGACGAATTTCGAGGGTGAAATTCATTTTAAGGGGGGTAGAATGTAACACCCAGAGATTTTATGAAAATTTTTCATTTAATTTCATCAATGTCTCGTGTTTTATGCTACACCAAGATTACCTTGTGCTATACGCAACACCGTATTAGATTGCAGTATACGCAACACTATTCTTGGATCGTGTTACACACAATTTTGATAATATTTATTCTACACAACATTGAGTATATATATATATATATTCAATGTATAAATGAAATATGTTTGGATTCTGTTATATAATACAACGAATGATTCTTTCACAACACGCAACCCTGACTTGGCTTGCATTACCCGCAATTGCGACCTTCCTTGATAGTGTGTGTTGTATGCAATACCGAGATTTACTAAACAACGATATATTATTATAATATTATTATGAACTAGACGTTATGAATAGTATTAACTAAATTTTTAATTTTATAACATTATTATTCATCTTACACATTTTCTAGAACATGGTATAAGAACAAAATAAATTTTTCGGGTAAAATAAGTATTTTTAAAAAAATGCACTTTTGCCGCCTTTTGATAGAGCACCCAATTTAAATATAGTTTTGACATGTTTATAAGTTCAATTTGACAAAATAAAATTCTTCTCTGCAATCATGAAATAAAAATTTACTTTGTATAAATTTTTCGTATTATTCTGGTAACATTCATATTTTGATGAATAGTAAAACCACACTATATTTTAATGAAAAACTACTTTTTTAATCGTAATAAATTATATGTTTAAATTATAATATTGAATGGTTTTAAATTATAAATATAATATATTTTTACCATTTAATATAATGTATTTCATTATCATTGATTTTACATTGAATTCGTACGTCAAATCAATTCAATCTTTTGCAATGTTTTAAACAAAAAAACGTATTCATTCGACAACAAGATTCATTTTAATTTAATTTCTGCAACTTCTGTGTATTGAATTTGAAAAAATGGATTCTATATTTGTAATCAGTGGGTCTAAATTATGTTAATAGGCTACTTTTTATTTTTGGGAATTATGAATAGTAACTACGGTAAATTTTATTTACCATAGTTAATGGTAAATCGGGTAATTAAGGGTAAATATAATATTATAAAATAACCCTAACACATTCCAAAATTTTATTGGATGGCTATAAGTAAACCCATATCAACTAAGGGTCAGATTAGATTCATTTTATGGACTTTTGACCATGAAAATAATTTAATTATTATTAAAACCAAAGAAAGTGACAACATGTAACTCTCTTAAATCTTATAAGTATAATAATTTTAATTTAGTGATAAACATCATAAAACATCGAAAATGAATAGTCTGTAGAAAGCTATTAAAATTATCTAAATCATGATAATTTATTTATATTTTTTAGGGATTATATAATTGTCATTAATGGTTATACATTAATGATATAGAAATTATTTATTAAGTGGAAAATAAGTAATATAGTTTTTATTGAAATAATAATACCCATTAAAAGGCCCACAAACCTAACCAAAACTTATTGGTAGTGTATATATACACCTTAATCATACAATTACCTAATAGATAACCGTTTGGATCCATATAAAAGTCATTATGACACTTATATTATTTTATTTTAAATGATGCCAAAGTTGTCACCTTCATAATTTAATAAATATAACAATTTACATATTGTGATTTTAAGATTAAAAATTCATGTAAATGTATTATTGGGAAAGGTAATATATTTATATTCATCATAAGATTTTATTTTAAATTTTTAGGCAATAAATCAGTATATTAAATAATTATACAAAAATGTTGTAGTAATTATTTTATTAAGAGATAAACCAAATAAATGGTTTTAAAAATAATAAAATAAATGTTATATAAATTATTTAATGTGATACACTAATTTTATATATACATATTACCTTTTAGGAATCTATTAAATCTTTTAGTTAGAACATATCTTCTGTATATAAGTTATTTAAATTCAAATAAATTAATAGTGTCAAAATTGACTCTATTGTTATTTTATAAAAATAACATATTATAAAATTGTTTAAAAATCACAAAAATATTTAAAAATAATAAATTTAACTTTATATGGTCTATAATGTTATAATTTAAACAATTTTGGGAAATTCACAAAAAATAAGTAATTATTTATTATAATTTAAAATTTAGAATTTTATTACCCCAAATAAACTTAAATGGATTAAATAAGGATAAATAAAAATGATATGGTTTAAAATAAGATCCAGACATCTCTAAATTTGATTGGTTTATGGGATTACAACCCTATATCATCTAATCTTCGAATATGAGTAATTTATTTAGGTTTTTAAGTGGGGTTAGATTTTTTATAAATTAATATTTTTAAGAATTCCAAAGGTACCCCTCTCCTCCCTTATAAAAGGGCACCTCCTCCCTCTCCTCCACACACCAATTTGAGCCTTCAATCTCAGCCAAACCCCGCCAAATTATCGTCCCCACTTCCCTAGAAACATCCTAGAGGTTCTTGTCTACTTTAAATACCATTCTTAGTGCCCTAAGAGGAGGTTTCAAAGATGCGTATCGAAGAAGAGGTAATTTCTTCTCCCGATTCATTCAAGCTTCTTTCTTCTTCAACTTCTTCTTCTTTAGTTGATTCATTATAAAGTAATAATATCAGTATCAATAATATATTGATTTTTTATTATAAATATGAAACAACCCCATTTCATCTTCTATCCATCCTACAGATAACAAAATAACCGCGCGTGCGTACGTACAGAATACCGTCTCCACGTCGTGGTGTAATCTATTTTTCCACCAACACCTTACATGGATGGGTATAATGGTGTAAATAATAACTATACATAGTTATTATAACATCATACTGATTCTGATATATTGTATCATCCACTCCAATTCAATTCAATAATTATGGAAACGATACCATCGCTCGTGCGTACGTACGGACTACCGTCTCCACGACGCGATGAGATTCATTCTCCATGTTAACCATTTAAGAATGATTATAAAGTATTTATAAGCAATAATAATGAAATATATGACATTATAAAGATATTGGATTTATGTATATATGTATTTCATCTTCTTAATTCCGTTCAACTCAATAAGGAAACGAAAACAGCGTTCATGCGTACGTACGGCCAACCGTCTCCAGGAACGGTGTATTTATTTCCATTTATCGATCTATTATATATATTATATATAAATCATGTTTTATATTCTGGAATTATGAAATCGTGATCTATGTAATCATATGAATAATTACAAGTCAAAACACGGATGACAAATGAAACGATTTTACCCAAAACACTCTTTAACATGGAATTTTCAAAAGAGCGGGTAATATAAAGTCATAAGTGAACCATATATGATATCATAACAATGAATATGATTCTGTAATAAGTCAATAACATTATTTAAATCATTATACAGGGGGCTCAGATACGTACAAATCATATCGGACCTAAGGTAATGGATAATTTTGCAAATCTCATTTTTATCCGAGATTGCAAATTTGTAAGTATTTACTGGGGTTATTTCTATCATCCATGTCCATGTTTTATAAAAGTGTTTTCATGTATGTTTAAAGTCCTTTTCACCCATTTTTTACTTTTACTACATGGTATGTAATGAATCGTTCTTTTGTTTACGTTACGAGGAACTTTTTGACTTATCTGGCAAAAGTATGAAAAGAATGTTTTTTTAACTTATACGTCATGAACATGTTTTTACGGTTTTATAAAGCCTTATTTTCATGAAGATTCCTCCAAAAGATTTCATGACTATTTTCAACAAAATCTCATTCTTTCAAAATTTCATGACGTTTTGTGAAAAGAAATTGATTTTAAAGAAGAAAGGATATTTTCCTCAAGAATTCATTTCAGGTGTTTTATCCAAACCATTTTCCATCTAAGATGAAATTATTTCATATGTGTATATTTCAAGTGTAATGTCTCTATGATTTACATGGTTTAATTTTTCTTTTTATGAAATTTTATCCATTCCTTTTATATGGATTATGTGATGATGGGATGATGTTTATGAAACCCATTTTATTTGTTGGGTTAATATGAATGATGTATGTTTATTTTGTGGCACAAGTAAGAATTATTTCATTATGAGATGGGTGGGACCTATATCTCCCTCCAATGCATTGGGTAATGATTTTATATCTCATGAGATAGACATGGATGGAACGGTAAGTTAATCTGTTTCAGTGTTATAGGACTGAAACGAGGAGCGAACTCGATTCAGAATGGGACTTTGTCCACTAAGATGGTCTTGGAAGCAATGCCTTGGATACTATTGAAATCATTACATGTTCTTAATGGATGCCACAATTACATGTTTTATTCCCATGCTATTTTATCATTCTTAATGTTTCTTTATGATCTATGCCTTACGTACTTCCATGTTTTATGTCATTGCTCAAGCTTTTGATGTTTAAACATTATGTTCATGTTTTTAAGTTCAAATGTATATGGTATGTTTTATTTTATCCATGCTTACCCTTACTGAGCATTTCAGCCCACAATTTTTATGTTTTCTTTTCACCAGGATATAAAGAAAGGTTTTAGGTAAGAAAAAAAAGGGAGGATCTTTATGGGAGATGTTGAAGATCTTTCACCACGATTAGAAGATTACGTTCCATGTTTCCAAAGACACTAAACTATTACAGTCCTTGTGTGTCTGTTTTTGTTATGTATTAAGTATTCCGCAAATGTAATGTAATGTCCATGTACGTCAAGCTTAGGGTCTCTACACATCCCACACGTGGGGTGGACTTGCCCGCCTGTCCGACCTGCAAAGGGGTGTGGCCCACCTAGCACGTGGCCCGCTGTGCAGGCAGCCCAGACACATAATGTGTAGCCCACTGGGTAGGTGGCATGACCATGTTTCTCTAGAGATGGAAAGGGGGGTAACGTTTCCCCTAGTAAACCGAACGACTAGAAGGCCATTTGGTTTTTTGAAATGGTGATTCCATGTAGGCATCTCCCTGTCACCGCAGAACCTGCTGGAAGGGCAGGTTCTTCCTCTATCAGGGCTTCAGCCACATCCCTCTACTCGCCAATGGTGCATTGGTCCGAAAACTTCCCCTTCTGTGGTTGGTCAATGTGCTGACCGCCTTCTTCAATATCCGTGGCTAACGAGTCATGGCCCCTTACTCACCAGGGGTGCATGACGGTGCACCACACTTCCTCTAGGGATGACCAGTGCTGGACGCTCTGATGATCACCGCAACTTTTTGGTGTGGCCCCTTCTTGAATCGTGTTTTGGCATGCCTCATCCTTTGTAGCCAGTCAGTGTCGTCATGCCCAACATATTCCACAGAGGGCACACGGGTAGCAAAGTAGTGAAGGGTTTGGGGTGGGTTCGATTGGATTGTGCCCTCCGTGTTAGCTCGTATACGTGAGGGAGTATTATGGTGTTCAATAAATTCACTTGAATTTAAAAACAAGAATCAAACCCCAACATCAATAATGATTCAGACATGTTAATGGTTGAGGAAGTGCGTTAGTGATCTCTGTCTCTCACTTCTCTCCACCAACGAAGTCACTCTGTCGTCGATCGTAGGTTCGGGTTTTCGGTGTCACTCATCATCTCCCTCTAGAACTAGCTTTGTCCTCCCAGGGTTTGGCATCTCAGTAAATTGTCAGCACTTTATTTCTTGGTGGAGCAGTGCTGACACCTCTACCTCAGTGCCATATAAATAGGAGAGGGAGAGGGTGTGAAACGTTCGTGAATTAATAGAGGCCCATTAATTAGGAACCTTCTTAAATTCCCAACAGTGAAGTTACATTGAATTTAATGTTCAATCCATTTATTGTGATGACAGGTTGTTGGTCCTACACTCCACTTTTCCACTAGAGGAAAAATTAAAGAAACAAGATAACAAAGTTATTTGGTTTATTCTTTTAAAAGTCCCAAAAATTAATTTTTATCCAGACCTGCAGTGGTTAAAGTAAATCCTCCCTTAAGAAAATCCCAATGCTACAATTTCAACCGTTCCATCATATTTTTAATCCGAGCACCAGTTCAAAAGTTAGAAAATGCCTCTTGTGCGTTTACTAAATGAACCGTGAAAAAGATCAATAAATTATTAATGTTCACCCTCTACCTACGCCAGTTAAGGTTAGGCTCCACCTAATGTGAAAACGCCCACTATGAACTCAACAGTAGTCTTGGATTTTTAATCCATTGACCATTTAGATGTTTTGGATTATAAAAATAAAATATTTTTTAATTAATTATTTTATTTACATCCAAAAACTAACTTCCACTGTTGGCCCACACTGGAAAATGTTAGTATCTTTGTATGGAAAAAAGAACCATACAAGCTTAGCGATGGTCTCCGATTTTTAATCCGAGTCACCGTTCGTGATTTATAAGCATTTGAAAAATGAAATAACATTATTTAATTATTGTATTTATGGTTATTCTCATTTTTGGTTTTTCTAACAGGAGACCTATGTCTAATAAACTTATTTTTTACTAAGGTTCAACCCACCATCCAGAACGCAAAAATGACCTCCAATTTCTAATCTCCAAAACCATTTAATATTTATACCACATTTTTAGAAATACTACTTACTCATGATAATTAATGCATAAAAAAATTCTGTTGATTATTTTGGGCACTTCAGTCCTCAGAATCACGTGCCATCAGATTTAACAATCTCGAAATATTTCCATATAATTAAAAAAATTACATGGAATATTTTGGCCTTTAAATTCTTCCCACATTAAAGATTTCCATCTCCAAAAGACACAACATAGACTAAGAAAAAAATGGGGGTACTGAGCATGAAATGTGCCTCCCCCTCCCATGTTCACAACTAGAGGTTCCCATGCAGCCAGCGAATGCGCACTAGTGATATCAATCATCCACGAAGGACCTGCTCTCGTCGATCCTCAATTACTACTAGATCCTCTATAAAGGTCGCCCCATCCTCAAATTCTAGCTCACCATGGTCGATGACCTGAGATGGTCATGCACACATCTCCTCAGTTGCAATACATGGAAAATATTATTAACCCATTGCATTTGTGGGGGTAGAGATAAATGGTATACCAACTCACCCACTCTGCTAAAAATCTATAAAGGTTCGATGAACCTTGAAAATATCTTGCATCCCTGACCAAACCTCTGCAATCCTCATCAGGGTGAGACCCGTAAGAAGACATGGTCTCCCTCATCATACCCAAAGGGTCTCCGTCTCATGTTGGCATCAGGATTCTTCAGGTTCTGTGTATTATTAACTTGCTAACAAATGAGGCATCGAGATACAAACTCTTCCATTTCAACTTTCACCCCTGGAGACTTGTAGTGATGCTAGAGGTTCTGGGACATCCTCACTACTTTAGGATGTACCGTTAATGGGGATGCATGGATCTCTTACAACACCTCCCCCTGAAGGCTCACTGGTTCTTTGGTGTGTCCTCTAAATAGAAATACACACTCCCCACCTTCAAGAAATCTATTATGAGATCATCTTGAGGATATATGAGAAGTTCGAACCTCACTGTCAATTTCCTCATGTTGTGCCTCCTAAACTCATTGAAGAATTAGGGGAGTCACTATCATGGAATGGAGGTAAGCTACTCTCTCTTTATGTCTGAAGGGAATCTGTAGTGTGACAGGCTATTCTGATGCCACAATCAGCGGCTAAGGACCAGATCTCCTACAATGTGCGTCAGCAACCACGTTACCCTTCCAAAGAGTATAGGCTATCTCATAGTAATAGTCCTGGAGGAAATCTATTCATCATAGTTGTCTCATGTTCATGTACTTATGTGAGAAGATATACATGAGACTCTTCTGATCAAAGTAAAAAAGTAAATCATTCACCCATCAAGTAGTTTCGACACATCTTCATAACAAAGACAACTGCTGCTAACTTCAGGTCATGGGTAGCATAGTTATGCTCATAAGTCACTGTCTCAACTCTAGTTATGAACTAAAAACTAAAAACTCATGCTACCACGAGGGTAAGGCTAGCCGACTCAAGAGTGATCGGCTGCACCCTCCTTTGCATGAGTTTATCCTGTACTGCCTGGGTTTCAATTTGTTGGAGACCAAGGAAAACCCCATTCCAACATTGTAGATAATACAATTTTTTTTCCTAAAATAGTCAATCTGAGTTTGAATTGTGTATGTCTAGTCATCACCCAAACTAACATCGTAAGGCCTCAACGTTGCCACCAAAAGTTTTCTACTAAAACTATCACCTCAAGGGGTAGATCACACTATCATCATAAGTGTGATTATCGAGTATCCTCCAAAAGGTATCTCTAGACATAAGGTTCAAGTCAAAATTTTAATTAGAAACTCTAGGTCTTGAACAATATTCATGGAAAGAAGGAATGATTAGTTCCTATTTCTATTAATATGGAAACTAGTAGTATAAAAAGACCATACCTCTAATCATTCCTACAGCCCTTGGGTAATACTCCATGACCACATGAAGATACTCCCTTACCTTGTCCTCTATCACCCTATGCCTAGTGAAAACCACAATAAGTTGGTGGTTGTAACATGTCAAAATGTATACAACCCCATGGTGCTCTCCTAACTCCACTTCCATGTCTATTTCCCTACAGATTCATATATCCCTATAAATTCCTCTTCTTAAACATTTTACATGCCCTAGACATTGAGAATGGATTCAGTTTAATGATTTCCCATTGTTAACATTCACTGGCAGTATCCGCTCAACCAAATTATATTCAACTACAAAGGATCTCTCTAGATCCTTAACATAAGTAGGAATTCATCGAGACATAGTGATGACTCAGATGTCCCTAAACACACCTTGTTCGGAGTGCAAGCCCTGCAGCACTGACTATAATGTATGAATTGAGTACCTAGGATGGTCAGTGCGCCTAGATGAATTCTCAACTACTAACATGTCATTCTGCTAATGCTATAGAAGCTCTAGGGAACACTCATCCCTTAGCTCTTTTTGGAAAAGACCCCCTTCTCTGAGTATGGTTCTAAATCTTGTCCATTGAAAATGTCATCTCTTCGCATGATCAAGGACATATAAACCCTGTAATCATCCTACCGAGTCACATAGAAGGCCCTCTTCTAGGACCGCCATTTTATTGAATAGTTCCCTGGCTAGATGGAAACTCTGTCACCTCCCCAAGAAAGTCCTTATCCACCCATTAGTCAGGCTCACCTCAGAACCTAATGCTTATCTGATGTTGAAACACATTAAAGGATCCATGCCTACATGTGTCCTCTACTAGTACCACTGGTTGTAACTTTTGACCAGAAAGAAGTGGTATAGCTGGTATACCATCCAAAGGTGCTAACATCATAAGAGGGACCTACACCAAGCCCTCATCGCTCAGTGGGCCATCATCGTGTACTCTCTTGGGAATCATATATTTCTATCCATGTGATGAAATCCAGATAAAGAAAAGTTGCACCATGACAATTGAGTTATACCTGGGGATATGACACCAAAGAAACCAATGAAAAATACTTCTAGAAACACACATAATCGGTGTTTCTATTCACAACGTCAGAAATCATAATTTAGGGTCCTACTTTATTGATACGTCAGCCACTGGACCAACACTAGATTCCCCAAACTGCAAACCACACTCATGACACTTAACCCTATTTCCACACCAAAAAGATCAGATTCCATGATCTCTGGTAGTTTTGACACCTCTAATACCACTTTTTCATGAATCGTTGCTCGGGGTTCGTACGGTGACTGCCCCATGCCCACCATCCATAAGCCAGGGGCTGGTGACTAGCACAAGAAATATATATCCCTAAAATGGTAAGACAATTCCTTTTAACCTGCACAGACACACAATCCATGAAAACAACAAGAAGTAACCACTAAGTGAACTATTTTAGTAAAAAGAGTGCAGAAATTAAAAGGGGCTAGAATACTAGCCCAAATGTAAAGGTACATGTACAACTGAAACATACAATACAACTAAAAAGTGGAAAACAGATCATGGATCATCCAATGAGGATCTTACCTAAAGTTTATGTACAACTCACGATCTTTATTCCCTGCATCACCTCTTGCCAAATAGCCCACCTCTGAGTACCATCCAGTCCTGGATCCCTCAGCCTCGATCAAAGTTGGTTATCGTATGCACTAGACACCAAAATGTTCAGGGGTAGCCCATGCAGGGGTGAGTATAACGATACTCAATAGAGACCTTGATACCCCCATAGGTCTCCTAGAGTTCCACAAAAGAAATAACACAAATAAAGACCCCAATCTCAAAGCATGAAGAAATAGAAATAAACTCTACTTTGGTATATGCCCATACATTTACCTATGTTATAAGGACATTACTAATTTCATATATGGGGGAAGAATATCACAAAGGTAAACCCATGAAATTTGAAGTACCACATAGGTAACACCACGATGCTAGAAGTACCACACGGGTAACACCACAGAGAGAGAAGTACCACATAGGTAACACAATGAAGATGGAAGTACCACACTAGTAACATCATGATGACAACACCACGAAGGTATAAGTACCACATCGTTAACACCACGAAGACAACACCACGATGGTAGAAGTACCACATAGGTAACACCACGAAGATAAAATTACCACATAGGTAACACCACGATCATAAAAGTACAACTCATGTAACACCACAAAGGCAACACCAAGAATGTAGAAGTACCATATATGGAAATGATTCAACTCAGCCCAATTTTATCTTTTGTATAGAAATATAGATTATTAGTCATAATGATAGATCATCTTATTCGGTTAAGTATCACTACTTCTGACCCACACAAGATCGGTAGATAACTAACCCCATTGACCCACTCAGGATCTGACCCACACAAGATTGATAGGTAACTAATCCCCACTAACCCAAAAATGATATGAACCACACACGATCGGTATGTGATGACTAACACAAGAACACTTAGCGCTGAAACATAGATGATCTGACCCACATAGTATCAGTATGCACTGAACCACAGAGGGTCTCTGAGAGCTGACCCACAAAGGATTTGACCAACACAATATCGGTATTCACTGACCCACATAAGATATCTAAGTGCTGACCCACACAAGATCTGATAGATGCTAACTCACACATGATTGATATTCCTTCTTCATGTTATGACCAACCACATATTTTCTTGGACCTGGTGTGCTCGAGTTCCATAGAATCTGACCCTTGGGATTTTGGTTGTACCTCAACCGCCACTAAGCTCCATAAAAGAGTAAACCAAGGACCACCTAGTTGTAAGGGTTGCAACATGACAGATAGTGCATCAGTTGGATGCCTAGTCTGTGACTTATAAGTGGTTATGTTTCAAGGGCATGGTTGGATTCGGGTTTGACACAACTCGGTCATACTCCAACCCTCTCCAATTATCATGTGGAGTATACCAAAAGGAACATCTCGATCCATGGATCCCAATTCCATAGAAAATTTGTCAAACTGATGTCTGGTTCTCATGATCTGGCCCTTTAAGTTTTTTTGGGTCTGGTGGGCCCCTGTTCCGGTCCAACCTGGTCCACCCCAGTCTCAACCAACCCGACTCGGTTTGCGTTGACCCGACCCAGTCCCAGTCTCAGCCAGCTGGGTAGGGCCGCGCCGGGCTCAATCTACTGGGCCGTGGTCTGGCAAGACCTACAAGTGGGTTGCCCGTAAAGGGCAGCCAGACATGCAAGTGGGTGGCCTGGCCTTCCAGTCAGGCATGCAAGGGGATGCAACCCACAAGGCACGCGGCCCATAGGGTAGGCGGCCGAGCCATGTGAAGTGCGGTAATATGGTCAGGATGCCCGTTTGGGTGAAGCACGACCCACTAGGCCGGCGGCCCGACCCCCTTCCATATGAGCTGGAAAGATGGGGAAACATTACCCCCGGTATCCCAAATGGCATGGAGGCCATTTGGTTTTTTGAAATGGTTACACCACATAGGCACCGCATGGTCATCGTGATTCCCACCAGAGTAAGGTTTTATGCATCTTTTAAGGCTTCGACTGTGACCCTTTGCTCGCTGGTGGCATGCTGGTTGTGCCACCTCCCCTTCTACTGCCGGACGATGTGCCAATCGTTGTGGCTGAAGAGCCATGGCCCCTTTCTTACTTGTGGAAGGTGACGATGCACCACACCTCCTACACGGTTGGCCGATTCTAGCCAATCTGTTGACCACCGTGACATTATTCCCCAACCTCCTCTTGCGTCTTGTGGTGGCGCCACCTCCATCGTAGTCGGTCGGTGTCGCTTCAATGGATGTATTCCACAGAGGTCGCATGGGTAGAAAAGTATTAGAGGGTTCGTGTCAGGTTCTTTATGCTCACACCGTCAATGTTTTCTCGTAAGCTATAGGGAGGATAAAGGGGTTCAATAACATCACTTGAATTTAAAAAAAATAAACAAAAACATTCCATAAAAACTATGGAGAAACATTCATGTTGAGAATGTGGGTCGGTGTTTGTTGTCTCCTACAACTACCCTCCAATTACATCACTCGCTCATCGATCTCTGGTTCGGGGTTTTGTTTTCACTCATCACCTCCCACTAGAATCAGCTCTGTCCTCCAAGGGTTTGGTGTCTCAGAACTTTGTTAACACATAGTTTCATGGCGAAGCAGTGCTGATATCTCTTCCCAAACACCATATAAATAGGATAGGGGGAGGTTGTGCAATTTTTTTGGAATTAATGGAGGCATGTTAATTTGAAACCATACTAAATCAACAATGGTGGAGTTACTTATAATTTAAAGGTGAAGCCATTTATTGGCGTCACATGTTGCTGGTCCCACAGTCCACTTCTGCATTGTAGAAAAAAACAAAATTACAAAGTTATTTGGAATATAATTTTTAAATTCTCAAAAATTAGAATTTTCTCCAGACCTACTGCGGTCGAAGTGAAGCCTCCCTTAAGAGAATATCAGTGCTACTGATTTAATGGTTCCCTCATATTTTTAATTTGATCACGGGTTCAAATGTTAGAAATCACTGCTTATGCGTTAAATGAACATACCTTAATAAAACTTCGTTAAATTATTAACATTCACCCTCGACCCATGCCAGTCAAGGTTAGGATCCACCAAAGAAGAACAAGCCCCAACAAAATCAACAATACTCTTGGATTTTCAATCCGAGTAACTGTTTAGATGTTATGGATTTTAACCATAAAATAATCGTTACTAAATTATTTTATTTACATCCAAAAACTAACATCCACTATTGGCCCGCGGCAGCCAATGTTACTACCTTCTTAAAGAAATAATACCC
This sequence comes from Viscum album, assembly GCA_963277665.1. Lineage (NCBI taxonomy): Eukaryota > Viridiplantae > Streptophyta > Magnoliopsida > Santalales > Viscaceae > Viscum > Viscum album. Next base: position 827,706,818 of record OY728157.1, read on the forward strand.
TCACGAGCACAATGGTGGTCTGAAATGTTTCATCCGAGTCACCATTAGTTAGTTATAATCATTTAAAAAATAAAATAAATTTATTTAATTATTTTATTTATGGATATGCCATTTATTGGTTTTATCACAAAAGGTCTGCACTGAGAAAACATAAGTTGTGCCTTAGGTAAACCCACCATCCTAAATGCAACAATGCCATCAGTTATATGATCCAGGAAACCTTTTAATAGTTATTAAACTTTCTTATGAAAACATTTTACGTGTACTAATAAAATCTTAACAAAACATCAATGGATCATTCTGGGCACTCTGGGCCTCAGAATCACGTGCTGTCAGATTTTGCGGTCTTGAAATATTTCCATATATTTAAATAAAATTATATAAAAAATCTATTTCATTACACATTCCCAACTAGGAATCTTATTACCAATACATAAATCATCAAATCTATAACTAGGTCATGCTAAAATGACACTATTTCTACCGACATAACCTATACGCTCACTATAAAATAGAATGTAAACTTTGTCCTATGGGAAACACCCATTGTCCCATCCAAGGTAACAATATTTTTAAACAAACATTACATGATGGTTGAAAAATAGAAACCCAAATCCAGGTTTTATTTATGATGTTAAATTAGTTTAAATTTATTATAACATTTAAATATATAGATATATTTATAAATTACAAGTTGCAGTTATAAAGGAAATAATTTCTCAAAATGCTCTTAACATTTTATTCAGTTTATACCATGAAACATAATATGAATATTATATCAAAATTACCATTTGAAACTTGTAATGATTATTTTTTAGACCATGAAATTATAAAATTATCCTAGTTAAACAAATGAATATTGAAATATATCGATGAAAACAACCATTATTTTGTAACTAGAATTTTAATTTACTAACCCCTTATAATAATATATCTAAAAATAAGCATAAAAGGCCTTTTATGAATTAACTGGTTCAATGTCATATGATTCGAATATATATTTATAAGAAACACAAATAAATGGCTACCAAAGAATTAAATAACCATCCCATTAGCATTAAAATAACACCATGGTGTGATGTACTATGAAAAATAAATAAAATGGTGACCTACATGGGTTTTTCTAGAAATAATGGGTTTAGTTATGTGAAACACATAATAGATAATAATTAAAATTTAAAAACACCCTTAATGTGATTATCTCTTAAAAACATTTCCCAAATAACCTACTTGGGTCCAGTTGTGCAGTTATGGATTTAACTTATAAAAACAATGCCCGAAATGACCTGTGTGTTTCTAGTTGTTGATTAATGGATTCAATAATATGGTTCATCATTCCCATGTTGTAAAGGTATATACGTTAAAAAAATTCAATTTACATATTAATTTAGAAGTAATATTTCTCTGTAATAATGAAAATCCATCATATATAAATATATATCATGTTTAGTAGATGTGTTACCATTCCAAAATTTAAAAAAAAATCTTTTATATCATTCAAATGGAATATAGGTAACTGTAACCAAAGATTTACCTTCAGTTTTAGAATATATCATGTTCATTTATAGTGGTATGATTATATGGGTTAAAATACCCTATTTATAAATTCCCATACACCTTATAGTTGAACTAATTTAACCTCAAATATAAATGTTTCATCCCATGTAATAATTATTCCATGGCTTAAAAATTTGATAGTTGATTAGTTAAGGTACCAATATCAATATATATGAGACAATAAAATTAATGTTTATTCAGACACATTTAATAACCATTCCTATATAAAAAATATAATAAAACATGACATGATATCATAATGTGGACAATATTGATATATATGGAAATAGTCACACAAGGATTTCATAATGATCATCATGCATTAAGAAACCAATATTTTATTCTACATATAATGACATATACATGGAATGTGAATATCAATTTTATTTTAATGATGCATGTAAAAACACAACCTTATTATACTAGGCCCCTGGTAAATTACATAATCCTATAAATCAATACCCATTAGACATAAAACATTCACCCATGGTTAAATAATAATCATATATAATAAAAAATCATCAATCCCATCCTTGGTATCTTGATCATTATCCCATGCATGGGTTAGAAAGACCCTGACAGGATCTATCTTCAAAGAGTACAAACATTCATACTCTCATTTCTTCCATCCCAAAAAATGTAACACAAAAGGGAAAGTTACCTATGATAAAACTTTGCAACATCCATCCCCGTATTCTACTAAATCAATGCCTCAAGATGGTTATACATAATCCCTTAAGTTCTCCTTTCAATATGATAATAGTTGTTGACTTATAGCAGGGTTCTAATGGTGGTACATTGAGGAGAATATACCCTCATTATCAGATTAGCATAGAGGTATATATTTATTAATAAAAAAATTGTGGATTGTGATGAATAATAGAAAAGTATAAGATAATAATAACAACATAAATTATAAAACAAATGTTCTAAATCCAAACAAACCAATTATGTATGAACATGATTTTTTTTCATATTAGAATACAATAATAAGTAATTAATAAAAATAGATCCAAAATAACAAAAGAATAAATAAATATAAGTCTCCATATTTAAAATTAATCATGATCACATGAAAATTCGCTACTCCCAATGTATAATATCCTATCTTGACTCATAATAGATAAATTATACATAGTACAGTCCAAGACCTAACTGATAATCAGGAGGTATATTTGGTTAACAATCAATGACCCACAAAGAACATGAGATATAAATCATTGGACACCAAAAATGGCATCTAATTCAGTCCCGTCTATGATTATACAATTAGAAATGTGTAGGTATATTAAGTACTAAGTAATTATATTAAATATATTTGTAATCATGTTGGGATTACGCTCCTCAAGGACTCCTAGCAAGAAATACAAGCCACAACCTAAGATGGAATGTATATGTACATTTTCATCATAAATATATATATATTTATAAAAATATATACCTATATAAAAATAGATATGTACTAATAAATTTACACTATATTTGTAGTAACATATATAAAAATATATTTACATTGTGTATATATGACATGAGGTGTCACTCAGTCATCCATGCATAATTAGAAGGGTCTCATAGAGTATTAAGGGACTCCTTCCACAAATATAATGAATAATATAAAACATTATGACGAGTATCACAAATAATAAATAAATGGGTCATTAAAAACATGTTAACAGATGGGGAAGTGATTCTCATGCCTAACAACCCATGTGATGTGAAATGCCATGCCAAATATTCTCAACCTAGGGGGTTTGAAAAGAAATTTCTGCAACCCTAACAAAGTTCCCTTTGAAATAATCCAATATAAAGAAACCTCACTTCCCCTTTAATCCCTTAGCCAAAGAGTTCTGTAATGAGGAACCTAATATCACTCAAGTCACAGGTTACCTTCATTATCAAAATTTAATTAATATTTTATAGTGACCAAGATATAATCTTGGAAATAGCACAATCCACCACCCACTTTAAATCATTAAATTATAACTGATCAATGTGGTTTTATATTACTGATATACCAACACACCTTAAAAAGGTTATCAGTTACTTAGGTAAGTTATAATGATATCATGTAAGTTATATGGGGCTTACTTTTATGTCAATAGATTTTTAACCACAGAATATTTCATAACATAATTTCATCCATGTATACATGATCTATTGTAATTAATTTTTTTAATTATAACATCCAACCCAATCATGGCCATGGAAATTAATGGAAACTCTCTAAGGGTTGGTCCAGTTTGAGGACATACACCTCAAAACAAGTTGAATGTTCTAGAGAAAGTCAATACTATGGTGGAAGAAATAAATTTATGGCATTTCCTAATTTTGGAGAAATGTGTGGAAATTCCAGCAAGCATCAAAATGGTAAAATTATATAAATGATGAATCATTAATTGAAAGGTATATATACCACCTATTTGATACTAAGGATGCTTCACTCATCCATTATAGGGTTGTGGATCAAGATAAAGTGGGAAAAATCAGAAGAATAGATATAATAAATGAAAATAGGGTGAATTATATTTTATGATGATTGAAATAATGATATAGAGTTAAATGGAAAAGGGAGGAAAGAGGAATTATAATCTTTCTGACATGCTTCCAATCCACCTGATGACATCTGATTTTAAGTACATATGAGGGAGATCTGTGGAAGCATGTATGATGAGGAGTTGGTAAATCATGTTTCTTTGGTTCATGAGATGTGATGGAAAATAATGGATCAAAAAAGATAACATATATAGGGTAATAATCATATTTTTTATATTTAAGAGATACATGCTTTGGCTTCAAAATATTTCTTATCGTGCACTAACTATATGGTGAAACTGTCCCAAGGGTCACGTCATCACATGACTAGGATCATTGTTCGATTAAACCATGCACAACCAATTCTACCTCCACTAAAACAATATAAAAACCATTTTGATAGTCCTACACCCCACCTTGAATGGTTTATCAATCTATCCTTATATACATATAGGCTTTATGGTAGAGTTTCATGTTTATTAGTAACCATTCATCAAGTACATGCCTATTTCTACATTTTAAAAAAGTTAGATATCCAAATCCCAATGACCACCCATTACTCATCCGAACTCCCAAGACACCTCTCAAACCTAAAAAATGTTTGGATAAAAATTTAGTGTTTTTCAAAATTAATTATTATTTTATGATTCTTAGTTTATGATTCATCCATTCTACAACAACAAAAGTACAAACCCCTTTGAAATTTTCAATCATGTGCAAAACATTGGACACTGCAACAATTCACAAAATGGGGGTAGGTTATGGTGTAACCAAATGGGTAACATAATATCACCCAACAATGAACACTCTTTTGAAACACTATAATAACTCTTATTTTTCAGTAATTTTTTTTGGATATTATATGGATTATTTTGGTTTCCATGCGCTAATACGATGTGAGATTATAAGGCCTTCTGTGTCTAAAATCAGTTTTTTAAATGTATTAAATATATTAATATAACCCATTTGATGTTTTCATAAAAAATTGATTAACACCCAAGAAGGGGCCTAGATTAGAAATTTGAGGGAATGAATTTGTTCAGAATTTCGATTTTACCCTAGGAATAACATAACCCTTTTAGGAAGAGGGATTTTGTGACAAATTTATCACAGGAAAAAAATAAATTAAATAAATTCATTTATTCATTTATTTTAGTTTTTTTATACAACGACACACTCATATAATTATATTTGGTTATTCCTCAGCCCTTGGGTTAGGCGCATTTCATAGGTATTGGGAGGAACCATTGGAGAGGAGCTTATGAAGGATCATTGGAAAACAACATAAGATCACATCTGATCGAGGATCATGTGCCAACAGATTTCATAGATCTTACAAATGATGGAAACAAAAAAACCATTCTTCATCAATTGATGATTCAAAATCGATGTATGACAATAGATTTGGGATTTATATCCCATTATATAACCCCAAACGAATGTAGATCATATCCACAAACAAGAATTGATTCACGAATTGATGGTAGACTCAATTTTTAAAGGATTTTTTTATTTCTCAACTCTTCATTAATATAATTATATGACAAATGATATAATTAAAATGAGAAAAGGAGGATGTTGATTAATCACATAATGAGTCTTAATGATTTCTCCTATGTTTCTTTGCATACTCACCTTGGGAATTTTCTTTAGCATGTGGTTTGAAAATTAACGAGTATCTGATCATTGCTCAACATTTAATTGGGAAAACAGATCAATACCCTAGGTACAAAATTCAATTGAGGTTTATAATTTTCAATTTAAAATTATGGCGAATGATTTATAGAGGAATTATACTATATCAAACTAAGGGTCCACTTTTGGAAATTGATACATGAATGATTTTCTATGGACAGTGAATCGGCTCAACAGAATTGATTTCTGAGTTGGTAGAGGTCTGAAATATGGAAAGTGGGTGATTAAGAGGTTAGAAAAAATAAGATCAAAGATTTCATGGGAGGATGGTGGCTCTGATGATACATATGATAACACAGAAAAAATCCCTTTGGATCTAGAAATTTTGGGGTTACATGACATGTCATCTGGGATTACACAGCCTGTGTGACCCCTTGGTTGCAACTCTTGGTTTTGCATTGATATTTATATATAAACTATTTTTTGAACCTATCACATGATGTCAGAATTGTTCTAGATAAATTCATGTTTAACTCAGATGGTACACTAACACAGGATGGCCGATGTACATAGACATGACCAAAGTAACAGACAAGATTTTGTTGTACATGGGAATAAAACGATACTATGAGTAGAGTGGTGATAAACATCCACATAGTGTTTAGTAGACCACCTATATGGTATGTGTTGCAATATTCTCATGTTTTGTAGGCAAAACCACATGGGAAGACTATGTGTTTTATGGATGTGTCATGTACCCTTGCTACATTATGTGTACCCCCTCTGTGATTGTTCGGATCCCTTCATTGATTTAGTATAGACAAGTGTTAGTTGAGTGTGTTCCCTTTCTCCAACCGCTCAAGGGTATATTGATGAATTACATCCAAATCTCTATATTTTGATCTCCCATAGAGGATAAATGTCAGATAGAGTTTGTGGTGTAACTATACTAGAAAAGAGTGTGATCATCTATCATTTTATACACTAGTTATGGTATGTGGAATCAATGTGACCTCCTTGAATTAGGTCTTTATTCCCCATATATATGGTCCTTTCACTATATTTTTTTGATATCGTTATAGTATTATAATCTACATAGTGGGATGATCAATATATTGTTAGTGGTGTACCCTTATAGTCATGGGTGGGATCCCCAATCTGATTTTCATGGAATTTAGAGAACAATGATCATTCATAGGAAGGTCCAATTGATCACCCCTACTTGGTTGAGTTTCATTGGTGATGGCATGGATCATGGATTAGAATATTCCCAAATGATAAATTCTTCGAGTGAAATCTTATAGCTGGCGGTTGGTAGTTACTTATTGATGGTGTGTTGTTATTCCAATGTATATCTAGGTTTTTCTTTTTAATTGTTTCATTTATATTTTTATGAGATGACTATTCACTATTCTTCATGTTTATTTTTTTCGAGGTGTCCTACTAGGTATTTTAATACTAACACATGAATGGGATATGCTGAAACATGTCATTTCTTATTTGATTGTGTCCAGTGAAGTTTTAGAGATATTGGAGCATATCTTGAGATTAATAAAAATAGTTGTTTACCATATGGAATTTGTTTGTAGTATTATCCCATATAGAAGTTCATACTCTCTATATTTTTTCCCTGGGCTTGTATTTCTCCGCCTTTATCTCTTTCAGTACTTTACTAATATACTTTTCTTGTGAGATTTTTTATGTATGCATACATTGGTTTTAGTTGTGATTAATTTCATCATTTCATACTCCTAGATATGTTTATATGTTTACAGAAAAATTAGGATATTGCCTCCAATTTATGTAGAATGCCTACCTGACACTAGTCACTAGCCCATGGCCTATTAGTGGTGGGATTAGGGTAGTTGTGGTTCTAGAACCATATGGTTGAGTCATGAAAAACTATTATCAAACGGTCCATATCAAACTTAGGACCATAGTATATGGGATTTTTTGGGAGTCATTGAATTTTTTTTATGAGTTTCAATTTTGGATTTTAGGTTACAGGTTATTTTGTTGGTAAGACATCAAATTTATTCAAACCCCATTAATCAGATCACATTTCTTTTAACTCAGTACATGTTATCATTGGTTTCTAGGAAAACGTTGGTACATTCATCATATAAGAGTGGGCATTGATTTATATATCATTCTTAGCTCATCCTCATATATATTATCATTAACGATGGTACATCATGATTGTTCTAGAAATCCTTTTCAATGAAATCTGAATATGATTACACCATGTGATCAAGATAATTATCCATTTGAGGACAAGAAATTAGTATAGGGGCTTATACAGAATATAGTACCATGGGGTTGTTTACGATATATACCACCACCCACTAAGAATAATCTAGCACTAGAAGTTCTAGAAAAGGATGAACACAGGTTTAGTGCACTACATGAGTTCTAAAGGAAGAGACATTCTAGGTTTCAAGGTGAGATGGACACCTAGGTGGCTGAGGACTTTCTATAGGTGGTTGTTTGAGATTTCATCCTTCTGAGTATAGCTACAATTCATATGGAAATTCTCACTGTGAGTCATCTATAAGACCCCTCTTGGAAATGGGGGATTTTAGTGACTTAGTCTCATGATGTGACAACTCTCTCTTGGTCATAATTTGAGCATCTCTTTAGGGACGAGTTTTATCCCGCCACATTGTGGTCAGTTTGCATACTGGAGCTTATACATTTATAGTGGCATAGTATGACTATGGTTGAGTATTTGAAGGGGTTTACTAAAAAATCATGATAAACCATGGATATAGTGTGGGATCCATTCAACAAATAATTTATCATTTATCAGGTCTAATTTCAGGGTATTAAGGCCTCAGTGATATCTCACTACATTCCCAACTATGATTCGGTACATTATTGGATGTTTTCATGGAGATATTTCAACGAGAGAGGGCGTCGATAGTGGGTACTGGTAGTGGTAATCTTGGAGCTGAGACCTCAAATGCAGGTATATTATGGATGTTTTTAGGATCCAAGAATACTACATTCTTCCATTGATGATACCAATACCTAGATCTTGTTGCAAAGGTATATCAGGATGGCTTGTGTTAGTTATAAATGATGTGGCGTTTCTCCTACAACAGCTGAAGAATTATTTAAAGGTATTTTCTAACCATTGATATATCTAATTGGGAGATGGTCTGTGGTCCAGTTAGGTAGAGAGAGAGAGAGAGGTTGAAGTAGGGTGGTCCATTGGGTGGGGGTGTGGTAGATGGGTTAGTAGAGCAGCAAGAGGTGATCCATGGTTATACATATTATTTCTTCCACTCCTAGGTCGTCCATATCAATTTTAGTAACCTAGTGGTCATGGATGAGGAATGGTATAGGCTTTGTAGGCCTATTAAACCCAAGATAATGTGATTATAAGATGTCTAAAATATGACTTTTTTATCTTATTTCTTGTATTTATAGACACAAGTTCATGTCATTCAATTCATTACACTTCTCTTGTTTGAGACGTAGAGATTTCGGTTCAGAATTTGGCCCAACCCTTACTATTGGTGACTCTGATAGGATTCTACTAATTGATTTCACACTTATAATGATATTTTTATCTAACACTTGTATGTGAGATATTCATATGAGATATTATTATAATATTAACGAGGCCTTATGGAGTCATATTTTTTATGGATTGGATATCCATACTTCATGTCATGATTGACTGTTTTAGGTAAAGGATGTGGTGTGTCCTCATGGATTTGAAGTGGTTTTCCTTTATGGGTAATGAGGTAACTATAGCAGATATGGATGAGCTAATGAAATGGATATTGAGAAGGATTTCTCACCAGTTGGCTACAATGACACTTGAATTAGTTGATTATTTGGGCTACCGGTTCCTTGTAGTGGTAGAGGTTGACTTCGACATCTTTCCTAAAGATGTTTCATGATTACATATCCATCAAGATATAGAATGATAAATTGATGTAAACCTATGATTGGCCCTAATATTTTCACATTTATATTAGATTTCTCCAATAGAGATTTTACAGATGAGTTTGTAGTTATAGGATATTTAGGTGAAGGGGCATGTGAGACCCATATTTTCCCACTAGGATTCACCAGTTTTGTACAACATGAAGACTGATGGGGGATTGAGGTTATTATACTAGAGATTGAACTAGGTGACTGTGAATAATAAGTATCCACTATTTAGGATCAATGACCTTTTTCATAAGTTGATAGGGGCGTGAAGGTTCTCAAAGACTAATCTCAAATCTGGCTATCACCATATGTGAGTATGGGATAAGTATTTTCTTAAGATGGAATTCGTATGACTATATGTAAACAGTGACTACATAGTGATGCACTTTGGCATGAATAAAACCCCAGAAAGTGTCATGGGACTCGTGAACTAGATATTTCATCATTTCTTAAGACAATCTATGGTGGTATTAAATGATTATATCATATTTTACATGACATCCGAGGAGGGGAACATGATACGATTGACGATGGCCATAGACACACTCTGAGAGAACAATATCTATGGAATTTCTTAAACCATCACTTTTAAATTTGTATGGTTAACTTCATTTGACACATTATCTTATAGGTTTGAGTGGAATTTTACATGGTGATGTTTAAGAAAGATCAAGCTTTTGATTCACCCAAGAGTGTCACTGATTTGTAATGTTTCCTGGGGATGGTTGGGAAATATCAGAGGTTTGTAAAATATTTGTCTAGAGTAGCGACATCCTTGATAGAATCTTATTGAATGAGGATGCCATTTGTGGGGATGAAAAGGTTCCAACACTATTTTCATGAGTTGAGGCAGATATTGATAAGAACTCCCATCATGGGATTTCCATAGGAGGATGTCAGGTACATAGTGTTTTATGATGCATCAAGTACTTTGTTCGGTTGTGTTATTATGTAGTGGTAGGTGGTAATGGCCTATATCTAACATCTATTGATAACAAATGAGCAGAACTACATCATCGATTATATTGAGTTAGTAGTGGTAGTCTTTATATTTATTTTGTGGCAATACAACCTATTAGGAGAAAAGTATTTGATCTACACTAATGATAAGAGCTTCCAATATATCTTCTATCATAATGATCTTAACTTGAGACATAGGTGATGTGTAGGGTTCTTCAAGAACAATGAAATTTATATTTTATATACTTAGGTGAAGTAGAATGTTGTGCTAGAGACAGTTATTAGGTGATCATTTTCTCAATTGTTTGTTGAGGTGTCACAGTAGTTATCCTCATTGTAGTTATCTTTAGTGGGCAAGGATGATTATTCCAATCATTAGTTGATGGTTGATACCCAAAAATGGTATTGTGTAATAATAATGATTAGTATATCAACTATGATACCTTGTGTATATAGATATCCGTTGAATGTTATCCAAAGTGATATTCTAAAGGGGGATGACACTATCCTTTTAGATGGATATCTAGTGGTATCTTTTATTTTTTTTAAAGGATATGATGTTGGAGTTTCAAAAATACCCCTAAGAAGTACAACCAAGTGTGGAAAATATGAACTTTTACATCTAACATCAGTTTTGGTGGCCATGAGTCAAGCATTATATTGTATAGTTTGTCTCTTGATTTCTCACTTTTCATCAAGTGAAGGTTGCACACTTGTTTCTAGTGGGTTTATCTCAATTACTTGGGGTTCTAGAGTGGATGTGGTATAGGATATTCATGGATTTCGTGATGGGGTTACCAGTAATGTATAGGGGAAAAGATTTCATCTAGGTGATCATAGATTGACTCACCAATATTTTCCACTTCATTGTTATTTGAGAGTAGAGTTCATTAGAGTTCATTAGAGAGAAGAGTCCACATAGTAACCTTGAAAATTGTTTTGAACTGAGAATTTAATTTCAAAAAATTATTATGGAGATGATTTTATGAGACCTTTAGGACTGAACTTTTTATCATGCTATTTCTCCCCTAGAGATAAGGCAAGATTGAGTGAACTATTTGGGTCTTGGAGAAAATATTTTTGGTTTGAATGTGGATTTTGGATATATTTAGTGGGATCTCTTACACATGGTGGAGTTTTCAAATAACATTAGCTACCATATCACCATAGATACGACACCATTTGATTCCTTTTATTTGTGACCCTACTAGTCACTCCTTTTTGGGACTGATCTAGGAAAGTCAGCATTTATTGGCCTGATATTGTTGTGATTATAAAAGAGAATGTGTAGATCATATGGGAGTATATGAGGACCCCATTGAGCTATAAGAAGCCTTAATTTGACCAATGAAAGTGCACTCTTTATTTTGGAGAGGGATATCATGTGTCCTTGAACGTCTGAACTTGACATGGATTATGATGATTTGGATTGGGTGATAATGTATCTATGAGATTAAATGGCACTTTCAAGATAATTTATAGCATTGGAATGGTGTTTTACTTATTATATCTACCACCGTAGTGAGACTGAGTACACTATGTCTTTCACGTGTTTCCTCTAAGGTGCTGCATGCATGACCCATCAAATGCTATCAACTGGGGTGGGAAAGAAATCATGTACTGAAATACATTTTTTAAGTAAAAGTTGTAGTTCAATGATTTGGGGATAAGAGACTTTGTTGGTGATTTATTGTCCTAGTGTGTGTATAGTGGTAGCACTAGAATATATATGAGACCACCTGGGAGTGGGGGACCTAGATGAGATCCTTGTATTGTCCTCATTTTTTATAAGGTTTTTCATTTTTGGGAAAAACATCCCTAATGTGGGGAGACTGTATTGACTCTGATTTCCTTGTATAAATTTGGGATATTATATAGATTATATTCACGTCCAAGAACTGATATGAAGTGACATTACTTATCCTAGTGTGCATATAATTAAATTTTAAAAAATATTAAATATATTAATATCACAAGTGTGAAATTTTCTAAAAACGTTTTATGATTCCAAAAAGGGGCCTAGATGAGAAGTCCAAGAGAAAAGTTATGTTCAGAATATAGGTTTCACCTTAGGTGTGATATTAACTTTTTCAACACCTGTTATTTGTGGAAAAAAATTAATGGTTACAAAATTAGTAAAAAAATAAATAAATTTAATTTATTTTAAAAAATTTTGACATAGGGACCTGCTTCTCAATTTAATCTTGTTTATGAATCAATCCTAGTGGTAGCCACATAACCTAGGTATTGATATGTAAAATTATATAGGAGCCACTAGATGATAATTTAAGGATAATTTTGGATCACATCGGATCTCGGATCGTGAACAACTGATTTTGTGGATCATGATAATGATGGAAACACAAAACTACTCATTGTTAATTATTTATCCTAACTAAAGGTAGAATGGTTAATTATATATATATATATACTATTTTATTATCATGGATGAACAAGATTCAATTTCACATAAATGAATTGATTCACACAATAATGGTAGATTTATGTTTTGATGTATTAATTTAGTTCATTGTTTATTCATTCTTCATTCATCAATATATATGACACTTGATTGAGGTAAAATGAACAAATGATGAGGTTCCTTTCCCATATCTTGTTTCTTATCGATTTCTCCCACATATATTTGTATAGAAATTGTTGGAATTTTCTATGTAAGGTGGTTTGCTAATTAATAGATATTTGATCATTTCATAACTTTTCTTCATCATAACAGATCAAAACTATTGGTATGAATTGAGATTGAAGTTGATATTTGAGAATAAAAAATGATAGGGGTGATTCTAGGAAGAAATATACTATATATTAATAAGAGTTACATTACCATTGTAGATACACGATGTTGGATCAATGAGTTATAATATAGGCTCGATGGATCGATTTTTGAGGGGATCGAGGGCGATACTATTTCAAGAGGGTCATAGAGAGTCTAGGAGACCTCAAATCTGTTGTTTTTTCTGATGATTTTGGATCTGAAAATACATAGGATAGCATGGAAAAGATCTCCAAGGATTATGATATTTTTAGTTTAGATGACATGTGATCTGGGATCACATGTCATGTGGGACCCATTGGTTATGGAGTTAAGATTTCCAAAACGAGGTAAATAAGTCACACTGTGTGACCCTATCACATGAAGTTTGAATCGTTCTAGGTAGCTTGATGTTTAAATCTACGGTTATATAGGAACATGTAGGATGATTTATATAGAAACAACCAGAGTATGTAGACATGGTCAGATGTACACAGGAACCACCTGAAGATATAAAAAGAGGGTTAGGAAATCTCCATAGGTCATGCATAACCACTTACACATCTTTTATTTTGAGGTTCACATTCTATGTTAGTAATCACCATACGGTTTGTCTAGGGGTTTACAGGACACACTGCATACCCCTAGTACACACCATGTATTCCCTTTGATGTTTTTTGGAGCCTGTCATTTCATATTTTTGGAAACGTATTAGTTCATCACTTTCCCTTAGGTATATCCCAATGAGGTTATATTGTTGAATTACATCCATACATCAAGATTTTTATCTTCTCAATAGGATTACATTTAGATATAGATTTTTGAGTCCATCTTTGAGATCAGAGTGTGACCCTATATCATTTTATTCACAAGTTGTTTAGAATAGGAGTGACCTCCTTGAGTTTGTATTTGATCCTCCATCGAGTAGGAATTTTCAGTAGGGTTCATGGGGTCATTAGGGTGTGATCCTCTAAAAGGGGGTTAATAAAAATAGGGTTGTTGGTATCTCCCAATGATCCTTTGTGTGATCCCCTATCTAAGTATCATGGACTTTAGAGTCCAATGAGCTTTCATGGGTTGGGCCTAATGATTTGTACCTCATAAAAGATTTTATTTGATTATAGAATGGATCAGAGAGTGTTATATTTCAAAAAGATCATCACTCTGATTAGAATCCTGTAAATGTTAATTGGTTGTGAAAACATTGAGTCATGGTGACCATTCTGAATATTTCTGGATTTTTTATGCATTTATTATTATATCATTGTAATGATTTGAATATTCTGGACGCATTATTGTTATTATTTTATGAGTGTCCTAATGGGTATTTTTATACCCAACCCTACATGGGCTATTTCCACATATGTCATGTATTATGTATATTATGACCCATTTGATGGTATGCTAGGAGGACTCGGAGATGGTAGAGCATAGCATGAGTTTTATAGAACAATGTATTTTTTGGATAGTTACATTTGATTTTAGTCATGTCCCTTAGAGAATGTTGGAATCTATATGGTTATTTTTTTCTCTTGTATTTGGTCCAATTTACCAAGATTAGTACATTACAATCATACTAAGATTATGAGAGCGTATACGTATTCATTAACTAATTTTAGTTGTTTTATAATTCATAATTTTAGGGGTCGGGATATGTGTGCATTTGTAAAGGTACATTAGTAAAATGACTAAGATTTTTGTGACATGCCTACATAGTGATGGTTTTCATCCCATGGGTTATTTGAGATAGACATGGGGTAGTCACAGTTCTGGTCCCGTTGGGCCGAGTTGTGACAAACACAACCAAACACCGGAAGGTGAAAATAACCTCGAAGTGTAAATCACTATTACATTCTTCTCCAGTCATTTCAAGGAATAAACATTGAAATTATATGTGGTCCATCCCCCATTAACAATAAAATAACATTTACTCCACCCTCCATAGTGTGTATGTCCCCCCCCCCCTAAAAATTCACAATGGTAAATATATGAGTCTCTAGAGCTTATAATTAAGGGTCATCACCTTGATGTGATTAACTCCACCATGATGTGATTCCATCCACTGTGATGTGATTCCTATATATAGTTGTATTACCTTTGAATTAATTTGACACATGATACAAATCATGACACAATTCCCCCGAACTATGGTGAGGTCTCTTACCTACTATAGAATTATACTACAAGTCTACCCTCAACGTTGTTCAGCACTGACTCGATCACCCAAGAAACCTCTAGGACCTTTAATAACTTCATGAAAACATCACCCTGAGATGATAAAACCCTTATAATCTCTATTCAAATTAATATTATTGAATCATTTTCTACTCTACGACCGAAATGTTTAATTTTTCCCTTAAAATAATGACCCAAAAGTACTGGGTAATTACAAATAAAATTTGATTACCTCTTATGATCATTATTAACAAAACTATTGAACAAAACAACTTGAAATATTTATAGGTAAATGTACGTAGTTTCTTTATATTACAACTGAAATATGGTTTTTAGTATTATCACATAAAATTCATGGATTTTCGTTTCTTATTTTATATAGTAATGAGTTTAAATGTTAAACCACCTTACAACCCCAAGTTGTGTTATAAATGAAAAGAAAAAAGGGTTATCCAATTTCTAGAAACTCTCATGCATGGGAAGAGATGAATTGTTGTTCTCTTCCTCGAGTCTCCATTATAGATATTTTTTTCCTAACACAGATATTACTAGAATAAATTGATTTTATATGTTTATATGGATCCAAAATTAGAAATTTTTATATAAGGAATAGTATGCTTCCAACCTAGTAGTTTCATCATAGATCAGACTATCCATTTGATATTAGAAATCATATGTAAAACATTGTAATGATTATTTCCTCGAAATAGAGCAGTGGGTCATATTTTTGGATTTCGTGTTAGTAAATAAAAATTATAGGAATTTAAAGTGGTGGTATCATGGCTTGTGATAAGAACTAACTCATTCTTACATTGGTCACATTGCATATAATAATATTTGAGGGTTAGTTCCTTGTAATTCATATTCAACATAAGTTAATCCTATGAAATTACATTTATATTATGTACGAATGATTAATATGAAACTTGTTGTATAGTGAACTTTCAATCCTTATATATGGCTTTGTATACTTTGACATAGGCCACTGTATATTATTTCAATATAAAATCTTTCTATGAGAATAATTTTAATAAATCATATGTTCTTTGTGAATATAATCTCATGATATGCCACCAATTATTATTTAACTTCACGAAATTTAAATTTTAATGGTATGTGATCATCAACTGACTATAATTTTCCATATACACATTTAATTAATCTTCTATATCTCATTCTATAACAATTTGATCTCATACAGGCTTCTTGATATAATTATTAGAATAGATAGTTCAGCCTGTTGTTTTGATCAAAAATAGACTCAATGATAATCTCAAATTTGGCTACCCTATTCTATTTAATCCAATAAACGTAGGGGAATCCATTAGATATGTTAAACAAGGGAAAACATGAAAAAAAAATTCTTAAAATTATGTGAATAATTTCTGTAAATTATTCATAAATTATTTTTTAATTTTTTTAAAAATACGTATTTTTTCCCAATTATTTAATTTATAATGGTTTTTATTAGTAAACTAATTATAAAAATTTCATAATTAATTTTTTTTATTTTTTAAATATTTATTATATAAATATTAATAAATTTAATTTATTAATATTTATTTTTTTCCAATTGTTATTTAACTTTAACAAAAAAAATTTTTTAAATATTTATTTAATATATAAATCTATTTATTAATAAATTAATTATAAAATGTTCATAATTAATTAACTATTATTTATAAAATATTTATTATATAAATATCAATATATAGTAACTATTAATATTAAATTTATTCCCAATTACATTTAATGAAATATAGTTTTGAAATATATATTTTTAATTGAATTATAAGTATAATTTTTTTAAACTTTATAAAGTAAAAAATAGGTCCAAATATAATTGTGTTAATATTTAATTATTTTTTTATAATATTTATTTGAAATTTTGAAATTTGAATCCTTCTATGAGAAATTATTTAAACCCAATAAAAATAAATTTAATGATTGACATAATAATGGATTAAATAATATCTCAAATGTGATATTTGAATTATGTAAACAGTTTACATTATAGAAATTTTAATATAAAATGTTTATATTTTGTACAATATCATTTAATTTGAGAAAATATTACATAATTATTAATACAAAATAGTTCATATAGTGAATAAAGATAACAGTTTTATACTTTTTTAATCATGGAATGTCCATGATGATTAGTTAAAATATAATGTTTTTATGAATATTTATTTATGAATTATAAAAAAATTATCTCTATTTTAAATTTAACATTTTTTCATTTATTTATTTTATTCCCATGTTTATAATTCAAAGACATAATATAACAACCCTGCTCAGTATTACACACTTAAACATGATTTATTACATAAACTCTTCACTTGATACAACATGGAAGATCGAGATGTATAGTGTCATTTGGGCTTAGGAAGATTACATAATATCTTAAAGATTAGAATGCATCATCTTATTGAAAACTTTCTTTACATGACCACTATAATACCTCGTACTTAGCATTGCATAGGATAACCAGAGGACATGCATAAGAAAAGGGTGAGCTACAAAGACTAATAAGGGAGTAAACATGTAATAACACGAGAAATACAATACATGTCAGATAATAGGCATATCAATGGAGCACAAGAGAAACATGAACATAAATTCACAATAAAGCATGATAATCTTATCATGGAGATGTGGAAAACAACTCTTAACATGGAATTAGCATTAGGCAAGTCTCACTGCACATGGAGCATGAGTAAACTCTCATTTCACATGAAGCACGAGTAAAATACTCGTTTCACATTAATTATCCTGATTCAACACCCATTTCACATGATGTATCATGATACGATACTTTACCCAATGCATTGGAGTGCTATTAGGGTGCACCGTTCCTATGTATTTAATGTCATGCATTAGTGTTCCACATGGATCATAAAATTTGGAATCAATCATCATCATTTATTCCATAATAAATGGATGTGAAATAAATACATAAATATTTAAAATCAATATGTAAATGTTCATAGAGTTGAATACCCTTGATAGAGAAATGGGCATGGTATTCACTACAAAATGACATTGGCTTGGAAAATCGTACTGTAATTTCGGGAGCATAACGATGTGAAATAAAAACTCATAAAAATTGGTTGATGAGAGATAAAGGGTTGTATCATAATATTTACATTAAATTTATAGTAATGGGGTCATATAGATACATGTACCAACAAACATAATGGAATTTAGATGCATAATACAAAATAATTACTTGGATGTAAAAGAGGAGAGAGAAATCCCTTACGGAATTTCGTCTTGGTAAAGGGTGTACATGGGAGGCATTAATTAGAGATAAAGGGGTCTCCCATCATCCAAACATAAATAGTGTAGTATTGGGATTTTTATAAATCTTACCCCAACATTTTAAATTGAAAAAATGGCTTAACAACTTAAAGTAAATTGGGAAAAAAAGAGAAAGGAAGAAATCCCTTACTTGGTTGTGTGATCCCAAAAGCATGGGAGAGGATTGAGAGAGGCTTCTTGGGAGATGGGGGCACCTTGAGAGGATTCTAGATATAATATTTCAGGGGTAAGTCGAACTTCAAAGGCTTTGAGTGAATAATAAATGGGAGCTTGGGTGGGATTATATAGGAATGGTGAGTGAATTCTTTATTATTTAGGTTTGGGACACGTCACATTAAACTATTCAAAACCACAAATCATACCATGGTTTATTTCCCATGTATTTTTCCAAATTGGAGTGGAAAATAATATTTTATATGTCCAATGTTAAAACTTCTTAAAATAATAGGGTTAATTATGTGGAGGTGAGTCACACTTTTGAGGAAAACAATTTTAAAAGTCAAAATGATTTACAAGAGTTATAGGGTCCACGAAAGCTTTTTAAAATAAATCAAAAAATCCCAAAATCACATTAATTTAATGGTAAAATATATATTATCCAGACATAATATTTATATTATTTTATTTCATCACTATAGGGTCATTATGATGTAATAAAACACATTATTTATTTAAACGTATTTAATTTTTACCCAACAATTTGATGGTCTCAGAAATTTATGAAAAATTCACTGTTGGATAAATTCAACATCTTGATTCCAAAAATAATATTCATTTTATCTAAATAAATTTCAACATCTGTGAATTTTTACTTTTAAAATAAAAATTGACATTTATCGAAAATTCATTGGTTTGGAAAAAGATAACTTTCAGACCTTAATATAAATTACAATTGCATTCATAATATTATATGATAATTTATATTTAATAAAAACTATTTTTAAAAAAAAAATTTTATTTAAATTATATTTATTTCAAAAATCCATTAATTCATCAAAATATATTTCTTAGTTGAATATTGACTAAAAATTATATTTGTGCTTTAAAAAATATTTACAAAGTAACAGTGATAAAATGATTGCAAATTATTTAAACAAAAATAATTTACATAGTAATAGTGCTATGGTATAGTTACATAACCCCTTATAACACTCGCATAAGACTGAAGGGTAAGGTGTGTGATGGTGATATACTCTTGGGGTGGCTCAGATAACATTTCTCGAGTGGTAATCTCTGTTAACTTCTACTTCTCCCATAGTCGGTTCCGCTCAACCTTAACATGTTCAACCTCGGCTTTGGAATGATTAAGAGTGAATCCCAATGAACCCACCTCCTTTCCAATCTATGGGAAATGTGCTTCATATGGGGCATGTCTACAGTATGAGTCCATTACTTCCTTTTTCGGAATAAATTGGATTTGTTATAGCCCTATATTAATACTAATCACGTGATCACTGTTCGACGACTATATTAGCAATGGTCACAATTAATAACAGTATTTTAAAATCTCAAAACATAAAACCAATGATTTTCACATTTTATATAACCATAATAAGAGATTTAATTTGACCAAGAAGAATTTCAATTATAGAATGTTTGGGTCGTTACATATAAATTATTCATATTATCAATAAGTGTATAATATTTAATTAAAAATTTTAAAATTATTCTATAGAAGATAATATATGTATATAAAAGTTACATATTAGGCATGTTAATTGGATTTTGTTTCCATATACCATGAATTTGGTTTTTGTTGAGCTATGAGATTTAATTCATTATTTGATTTTGATTTATAAATTTTATGTGTAATAGTTATGATAGAATTTATGTCCCTCTAGAGTAATGTATCCCTAGGATGATGGACATTGGGTCAGATGTCGATCAATCTTGAAGGATTATTCCTAGTCTATAATATTGATGGATAACTATTTATGTCTTAAAAAATAGTGATTTTGAGATTATTAATTTCATATTATTATGAGACTTTACATGAAATGGGATCATGTACCTCATGGAATTCATTTGGACACATGTGAATATAATTGGATTTTAATTTGGGTTAGTGACATAAGTGATGGGTTTTATAAATAATTACACAACAATATGGTTTCAAAATATAGACTTTGTTGATAAAATAAGGTTTAAAACTAAATTATTAGAAGAATCATAAAATGTAAATAGAATAAAATGAGAAAATATAGCGAGATTAAATCTACTTTATATTATACTATTTGTTATATTTCATCAAGATAAAACACATGTCAATACCTTGACCATTAAACAAGACAGATTTTATAAACCAGGGTGCCCATGATGTATCTTGTGTAAGGAATTCTGGAAATGGGTAACCCTAAGAGTTATGTATCCAAATCCATTTTTATGATTTGTGTGACATATACTTTAGAATTTATAGGAGTAATGATACTAGAGTAATAATTTTCAATTCATCTATATGATGTATTGGATTAATAGTTTCATACATAACCATATAATATTCATATATGATATAATAGGGATGTAGTACAGAAATAACTATGTGGTAAGAGAAATTAAAAAGCAGAATCATCACTTAGTGAAATATTGTTCATATCCCACTAATGAATATGATGAGTTCAAAAGGGGTTATAATTTTTTTGGTAAATATTTCAATTAAAAAAATTATAAATTTCTTTAAAAGATGATACTCATGTGATAAATGATTAAATTAAAAATGAATTTCATCATCATCATCAATGGTAATTTTGAGATTAAACCATGAATGGATAAAAATATTTTACAATAAAAAACTTATGAATTTTTACTAATAATAAAGAGAAAAAATATATGTTAGAAAATAATTTTATTCCCCATTAACTTGGATAATTAAAATATGATAGACTATTCCATGATATATATGTTTTGTCACAGTGGATTCATATAAAAAATATGAGAGTCTTGGATGCTTGATGCTGTATGTCCCTAGGCCTTAAATATGTCAACAATGACCCAATATGTTAACGATTATAGGAGATCCAAATAGTTATTGAATAATATTCTGAAATCTTTAGAGTAGTTTTAAATGTTAGATTACAAGAATTTTCTAGGTATGGTTATTAATTAGGAATCATATCATGAAGGATTAAATAATGTAACATTTAGATTAAGGTTTATGAAGACCACTACATAGTTGAAAATGTCATATCGTAATCTTTTTAAAGGTGATCATGTCATGTCATTGTTATTAGAATCATGCTATGATCATATTATTTTATTATTATCATAAAGTTATGGTTTCAATTTAAAAGCTGAATATCTATATCCAATTCTGGGGTGTAGAATCAAATCATATGGAATAATTTGACCACATTTTAACATGTGAGATGCATGGAATGGTCATGGGTAATTAGAGGAAGGAAGATCAATAAAACCCATTAATTTAAGGGCTAGAGACATTGAAATCATATAAAAACTACTTTTAGAAATCATGAAAGCGATAGGTAATTGATAATATTAGAATTTACAGAACTAAAAAAAGTGGAGAGGAAGAAGTTAAATTGTGGGCTTTACTTACATATCTGGATATTTAATATAAAAAGGTATATATATTTAAATTTTTTCTAAATTATCATATTAACGAAGGAACTAAAAAATAATTCAACAGTGTGATTATATTTATCTATAAGAGGAAGTTTTTATAATTTTATTATGTTGAAGATAACTAATTTACAATCACATTAAGTATTCATTTCCATCTATTTATGAGGAGAATAGTAAATTATATAGAAACCAACATAGTAAAAAACTTGTAGTTCTAAAACCAGATGAATCATGTGCTAATATAGAAGAGAACCCTCATATCAATAAACTATTTAAGAAACCCTCATTTCATTATTCTAACTTTTTGGTCACCAAAGACATGCATAGGAAATAAAAAAGATAGTGAGTGTACCTTGGATACAATAATGATTCTCATATAATCCTTATATGTGAAATTTTACATAGAACAAAGTGATCATGTCTTAAAATCATGTATCTAGTAATCAATGTTTGTTAGTGGAGTATAGTAAACTCAAACATTTCCTTGTGTGTAATTGTTTGATTATATCTTATGGGTGAACCATGTAAAATTATTATGTGTGATAATGATTTATTTTTTATCTTTCATAGGTAATATTCATTGTGATTGATGATTATACAAAGAGATACTTAATGTTTTCCTTTTATTAAGATAAAATTTTCCATTTGGGTAATGGTATTTTTTTAATGCAATTTGTATCTGGTGTACACCATAATTCACCCTTATCAAAGAGTTCTTATAGTTAGTTTTTTTCCAAAAAAAATATCATATTAGATTTTGATATAGTTTAAATAATTTCAACTATTAGTCATGTTATCTAAGAATTTATATTTAAATAATTATGAAATGTTAATAATAGAAACATAAACTCTTATATCTTAGCTTATTTTGAAATTTATTTACACTATATAAATTTTAAAAAAATATTTCATATATAAATTTCATATTAAAATTATATGCATTCCATATTATCTCAAAATTTCATTAGTTTTAATAATTTATATTGAATATATTTATTTAATACATGATTTATAAGCATTTAAATATAAATTATGAACATTATATAATTTATTAATTTATAAAAATAGTTAAAAATTATATAAATATATTCATATACCAATTTTATTATTTATATAAAATTTATAAATTATAAAATTTTAATTGTAATTAAAATTATGAAAATCTAAAATTTTCTTTTATGTCGTAATATATGGCTTCTTTATAACATTGTTTTCATTACAAAAAACATTATCATGAGTTATGATAGATAATTCTTGATTATGGTAGATCATTTTATTACAATATGTGATATTTAATAATATATTTATATTGTTTATAATGGAACAACCATATCTTGTTCTCTGAATATCTTGAAACATATCCCTTTATAACTATCATGTTTTATTGTATGATATAACCAGTATCACCTTAACGATTTGAGAA
This sequence comes from Viscum album, assembly GCA_963277665.1. Taxonomy (NCBI): domain Eukaryota; kingdom Viridiplantae; phylum Streptophyta; class Magnoliopsida; order Santalales; family Viscaceae; genus Viscum; species Viscum album. The sequence goes on from OY728157.1 coordinate 827,730,718, forward strand.
AATATGTTTGTATTGAGAAACAATAAATATTTGTGCATTAATATGATGTAATTACCCATATTATACATTAAAATATGTTAAAAACAAGATGAGTAAAGTTTCCTTCATGTTATGATATCATACATCATTTGGTACAGTCTAATAATATATTTTGATATCACATATCATAAATATATGAAAAATTCAAATTTTATGTCATTTTTAACAATATATAGTATAAATTCCATAAAATATATATATTAAATATTTTTAAATCATTATTTCAGGAGTAAAGATTGATGGTCGGGATTTCATGCCACAAAAGGCAATCTAAGGTTAGAACAAAACTTGTTTAAAGTATGAAGAGACATAAAAACCTATTTTCAAATATTGATGGTAGTCTTAGTGTAAAATGACATGTTTTAAATAAATTAATGAATAAATATCTATATGAAATGAATAATAATATGATGTAGAACATACATTGAATATCACTACATACATTTCCTTTCATCATGCACTTGATTAAGAACTTTAAGAGATAGCTGAAGGACTCCCTACTCCATGTTGTATCCATGGCTTTACATGAATAACCCATCGCATGGGTAGGTCCCTCAACCATTACCATGACATTCTAGTTCCTCATGATGTAATGATATAATGATAAACATATCTTTTTAATTTGGGAGATTCCATAAATTGATGTAATATATTAATGTTCTTTGGCTTCTTTATCTAAGCTTTGAGTCATTCCTATCATTTTTTTGGTATTTTATAAAATTATATAAAAAATTTAATTTAATAACATAGTTGTCTCATTCATTCATCACACTATTGCATAACTAATACTCACATTATTTTGTCCTTATAAAAATATTTCATCAAAAATAACTTAAGTGGATGATATTTGAATTCTGACACTAAATGTTTTAATAGTAATATGAGTCGTAAAAATAAAAAATAATAATACATTATGATTTTGATCCATGTAATATACAAATATCATGAATTATAAAAAACCATTATAGTATATTGATATTCCATATGGTATAACTATATCATACAATGTGATATAGACCAAACCATATCATAGATTTTCAAAATATCCAACAATCTCCCAAATTAACTAAAGTCTAGTAGAATTATTTCCATTTCACCTCATATTATATTATATAAAACATATTTTAAAATCATATACAAACCCCTTTTGGGCCATATTCAAAAAAACATTTATAAATCTATTATTAGTTTCATCTATTATCATAAAATATATAACACTTTGTATATATCCATCCAAAACTAATTTTTTAATACTATAAAACAAATTTACAACAACCCTCTAAGTAAAAATCAATCCCTATTTATTATACCCTTATTATTTACCCCGCATGTTCTTATATTAGTGAAAAAAAATTAATTATATAATTTATATGAGAAATAAAATAGTGACATGTATCAACGTATCAATGCTACTCAATTAACAAAGTGATATTATATAATATTCACCAATACATGTATCTCTATACACATGTCCAAAATCCAAATCATATGAATGATTTCTTTTTCATATGATCCTATTTTCTGAGACATAAGGTTATCATAGGACATGGATTATATCAGTACTATATAACTACTCATATATTCTTATTTTTTAGAGTATATAATTCATTGGTAAATTAATAAATCAATTTTCATTCTCCATAATGGTTGAGAACATCACATTCCCTTCTTTAGAAATATAAGAACATCATGTGTCCTATCATTGTATAGTCTTACTATTCATCAGTCTATATCAATTGATGGTCCATATGCCATACTCATCAAATGATATGATAAATGTTTTCTTAGTTAACCTCCAACTGACTACATGGTAATTAACATACACATCCACCTCATGATTAGATAATTATTGAGGATTTCATAAGAAATGTGTCATTGTATGAAGTATCTCATGCTAGGTATCATTACCTAATATAGTATGGGGAATCAAAATATAAACAAATCACCGCTAATATACCAATTAAAAATATATATAACACTTCATGTGGTATAGTTTCTAGGTCATCTAATTTACAGAACCCATTTTGTTCCATAAGGAAATATTACAATTCACTTTAAAAAATCCAATACACATTAACTATAAACTTTTATCATGGCCTATAATACTAAATTATGAACAAAATTTTTGTATAAATCAATTTCATACTTTGATAAGTAAAATATAATTTCATTTCATGAGTATATTTATAGGTCAGATAGGGTAATTACATATAGTCTATATGAGGATAAATAGATAATATTAAAACATTTAGAAAAATAGAATAATTTTGTAGATTAACTATAAATGTTAATGAGTATTAGAGTAAATCATTTTAACTAAAGATGATATTTATCGTATTTTGGTAAAAAGTTCACTTATTACACTCTTATACATCTCTGATGGTTGAGAAATATGTTGCACACTGGTCTGGATTTTGAAGGGGAACCATAACCTAATAAAAAATAATTTTTTTAAAATTATTGGGATGAAAACATTGATACTAAATTTTATAGGGGAGATATAACCCATTTATTACACTAAATTTAGACTATAGGGGTCATAAACAGAAAATTCCCAAATATAGAATAGGGGAGTCATAACCCTAGTAAGAGAAGATGGAATGGTTTTATATGTGAAAGAATAAACAGAAAATAGAGTGTAAAGGAAAGATAAGAAAAATATTTACTAACTCAAACAACCAAAATATATAAAATATAAATGAGGAAATAATATATACCTGTTTTTTGGAAAAGGCTCAGCTAGTCTTTTCAAGGCAGTAGAAGTAGAATAATATGTAATGTGAAACTTGAGATATCGTCAAGATGATGAAAAAAATAATTGAAAAGGATTATATGATTATAAAAAATGTGTAATGTTCAAATCTTATTCTCAATGAATAATAAATTTTTGGAGAAGTTATCACATTTCATGATCTTTATGTGTGTCATGGAAGTGTAAAATTACATTGGAAAAAAAACAGTCCAAAACAACGTCCATCCTTGTAAATAAATTCAAATAAAAAGTATACAGGGGAGGAATGATTATCATCAGGACTATTTGTAAAAATTAATATTTTAATTTAAAACATAAATTAAAATTTATAGCATCTTGAATTGACAATTAAATACACCGTAGATACTCTAAAATAATTCATCAAGGAAATACCATGAATATTAAAAGATAATTTGACTAATTAAATTTAAAAAGGATTTATAATTTCATGAAACATTTAATAATTAAATAATTTAATCATGATTTATTTGATACAATGAAATATGATTAAATAATTAGGTATGATATAAATATTAAAAAATAAAATAATAATTGTGAGAAATCAATTTGGAATAATAAAATTTAAATATTTGGAAAAACAGTCCATAAGAATACAAATGAATACATAATAAATTATTACATATTTCTTAATTGTTTAAAATTAGTTTAAATAACATTAAACTCCTTAATAATAATATATTTTAATTTCATAAAGAAATAAAATAGTTAAAATAATTAAGATGAGAATGTTGTTGATCAACGTACAAAAAATGGACAAAAAGAGCATCATAATATTTTAAAGAAATCTAAAATTATGGAGTGTTTCATGAAAAAGATAAGTGACGGTAGAATTATTTTTTACCTATTAGAAAAAATAATTTCATACTACTACCACTAATAAAAGAATCAAAGCACTGTTTAAAGGACCAGTTTGGGATATACCTAACACTGAGAGGGGGGATCATTGTTATGGAATTTTTAAACCAATTCCAACTTTCTATCCCAATACCTGTTGATCTATTGGGACCTTGATTCTATTTTTCTATTTTCCCTTTCACATGGAATAATAGAGAGTTGTAAAAATATGCAAATGATAATTTAACAAGGTTCAGCACTCAATAAGAGTATCTATGCCTTTTCCATTAATGGTAATAAACATTGCATGTATTCTTCACTATAATGTGATATGATGTTATAGAGGATCGAGTAGGAAAAAAATCATGTAGAATGTGTGGATCCATATACATGGAGGGGGAGGGAGATAATCCTCTTCCAACTTGCAACATGTAGGATGTTCCCTTACACTTACTGGTTCATTATACTGCCATCCCAGATAGTCTTCTTCCTTCTTCAGAAGATAGGTTCTGCTCTGGAAAATATTTACTTCCGTCAAATTATTACTTTCAAAGTAGTAGGCATGAAATTATCCCATCTTTCTCTTAGAGAAAAAATGACTTCACTATTCTTCTTCTCTCTTCTTCTCTAGTCCAACAACCAACTACACCAGAACATCTTATTTTTTTAGTTAGAATAACATACATCACTACGATAATTCAAGCAGTAAGAATCACCTTACATGTCATCAGCATAGTCAATTCATTTCTTCTTGTTCATGTATAAATGTGATCATGAATATTAAATTGATGTTGAACCATTCTTCTATTTCATTGTTCTTCTCTATATAGATGATCACACAATCGTTTGGGCTCTTTATCTAAGTGATTCACCAATTCATGTGCATGCATGCACTCACCTCTTCTTATTCTTGTGTGAAAACCCTAATGGGTATATCCCAGATGAAATTATCTTATCTTGTGTGATTCTATAAACCCAAATGGGTGAAGTTTCTTTATGAACACACACGCACAATCGACCTCTTCTTATCTTCCTCTTCTTTTCTTATCTTTCACTTAGTTTGGGTGTTTCCTTAAGTTTATATGTATGAATCATCAAAACCAAATGGGTGAACCCTTTTCCATGTTTGAGCTTCTCCTTTAATAAACATCTCAAGTTCTCAGGTTTTCTTCAATCCATGTAAATGGGTGCATGCCACACATACTGCCCTTCCTTCTTCACTAAAACGTGAACCCCTACAAACAATGGGGTAAAGGTGAAAACGGGATTTTGATCACCTTTGGGAAGGCCATGAGATTCATGTTTCTTCTTCATTCATAAAGATAACCATTATTTCACTTCACTGAGTATAAAAAGGGTGAAGTTTTACAGGTTGTGTACCTGTGGGAACTTCCTCATAAAACACACTGAGGGTTTTTAGAAATCCTATTGAGTGTTTGAAGGTTCTAGTTCATTATAATGATTTTGGAGGCTATGTAGCACCAATAAAAGGATTTTGGGAACTCTTCTTCATATATCAGAAAGCTCACAGGACTTCTAGTTTCACTTTGCGAAATGTTGCATATGTAGATGCTCGGTTTTTTGAAACAAGATCTCTCAGGTGTGTGGGAGTTGCAACATTCTTCAGGTTAGGGGCTACTCTTTTTATAGGCAAGAGATACTTCCTCATTAAAATTCAAAATCTGTGTATCTAAAATTATGATAAGGGTTTTGAATGCACAAGATCATTATCTTCAAGATTTAGAAGTAGTGTGTCAAGGATAATCCGCAAGTCTCAGGTGTTTCTTTTTTCTAATGTGGTCTCTTTTCTTTATACATGGAACTAGGATCACATGCACATTTCTTTTGCATGAATCTTCCTCGAACCCATGTGGCCTTGGTAACACCTTTTTCTTATGACAATGCTTATTCTTCAAGGCTTCTCATGCATAAAATACATATATTGCATACATGGTCTTGTTTCAATCACAAGACACTTCTTCAATGACTAACGATCATCCATGGGGATCATTATTCATCTTCAGTGATAACAGTGCCTCTGGTGGCTGCTAATGGTGTTGAGAGGTTAAAGAAAATAGTGAGGTTCATCAAATGACATGGGAGGACCGAACCACTTGGTTTCATACTGACACGACATTAGATTTATGGAAAGCGGAAATTAGATCAATATGTCATAGATTGATCGAACGGTTGGGCGAGGAATGAGATATTATGGACAATGGAGATAAAATCCACGTTTTTAAAATTTTTTCCCTCATCAAAGAAATGATGTGAGTTTCTGGTGGTTTATTAATCAACTCCCCCAGCTAATAACTCAAAATTATCCTCTCCACACTCTAGTGCTGCCCTACTCCACTTCTCTGTGGACACGCTCTTTCCGTCCACTTTACTGACTTGGGAGCGCTCCTAGCACCCACTATGCCCTTGTTCCTCTGGGGCACCTGCACGATGGTGTGAGATGTATGGCCACGTCTGCTCTCAGGGACTATCCTCATTATAGCAACCCCATTGGTGTGGTTGACCCCTAGTTTTCATGCACATGCATTGCATTGAATGCTGGAGGGCTAGATCAACAGTTGTTCCAAATTATTGTAAGGAAAAAAATAAGATTTCTATGTGAAATTCATTGCATTATTAAAATATGGGAATGACCAACTCATAGCCCAAGCCACTTCTTCAAAATTATTATACTCATCATTTATTTTTTGATTATCAAATACAATTTTGTTCATTCATTGTTAATGAAATTATACTTCAATGTTGTAAACATTGTATCATAAATGATATAAGTTCTTTTGAACTTTCAAGATCAGGTATCACATATGATACATATTCTTTTAAATTTCCAGATCAGTTCTTCAATCATCTAATATCCTTTATACACTTCACATAAGAGAGTTCCCTTAGCCATCATTGACATTTATTGACCTCATTGACAAAAAATACAACTCAATTACTAAAGTGGTCCCAACAATCTCTACATTTGTATTTGATGGAAATACCCAATGTTTTTTAACTAAATTAATGCATCAATGTGAGTCTTCACTTATTTCTATCTCTTAAACATTAATTTCACGTATCTCTCATTTATTGAAAATAAATACAATGGTTATGGTTGACAGGGTATCATTTCATACAAAAGAAATGTGCCAATGAACATTTTACTCTTAGTCTACATGTGGAATTCATGGTGTATAAAATTAGAAAATTTCATTTAGAAAATAAATATATCTATTAACCACTAAATATGACACCTCATGAGATGACAACTGATGTACTTGTCATAATGGGATTTACACTTGAATTCCAGGCTTATGATAATAATTATGAGATGAAATAATCAACCTAGAACACCTACACAGTAACCATCAAAATGATAAAAAAAACATTCAAGTGCAATCAGCAAGATAAGTGGCCTTGGGAAATTTTCACTCTTCTAATGTCGCTGATTAATTTTGTTACCCCCCCCCTTTGTAAAATGATCATATTTTTCGAAACCAAGTATGCGAGATTTATAAATAACATATTTTTTCCAATAACATTATCTTCAAAGTAATTTAATTTTATACCATCAGATGTTGATACTGATTGAGATACTGATTCAGAAGCTTCTTCATACATCTCCCCCTCAAGGGAACACTTATAATAATATAATCATATGTTCTCCCCCTGGGATATTTTCTTACCTATAATTACCTATATGTTATGAAAAAAATACAATATGCAATGATTTATGGGTATATGGTGGATCCCCCTTTCTCCATGAATGTGAACAACAAGGTTGAAATTCTTTTCTCAACCCAGATGCACTATTACATACTCTTTCACAATTGATCTTCAATGCTGATTATGATTGTGTGGACCTCATTATTTCTTTCGTCACACTGTGTGTGAGCTTTCTCTCTTGAAGGGATTTCAAAGAACTAAAATATCTTGGTGCAACATTCATCATCTTTAGGAATTCTTGTTGGGTAGGAGTAAATTCAAAGCATATTCAAACAGTCTGACCAGCCTTGTTGCACCTCAGACATATATATTTGTTTCCATCATATATAATCTTGTTAATGTTTTTAATACCAGCCTTATCCTACACATCTTCCATTTTCCTAATTCATTACAAATCATTTGTCCAAACCAACAATAAGTAATTAGGAACTGAGGCATAAATATGGGATCATCTACATGGCTTCTTCTTAGTGACCTCATTCATAGTAGTTATTTTTCTTGCACCACCCTTCACCATCATGGACATAGAATCCAAGGACCTCTCAGCATTTCAATTTTTGGCATGCTTTTGTGATCATCATCTCTTATTATATTTGTGTACATATTGAAATGAACATGCAACATTCATATAACCACGCCAATTTCATACATCAAAAATGATATCTAACATTCCATATCATTTTGCAGTATAAAGAGGCTTGTGGATCTCTAGACATTGATTCATCTTCTCTAGATTTCTCCCCCTTGAGATGGTATTTCTCTATTCTTTTACATTTAAAGGATTGTACAAACAATCTAGCGCTCAATGCCCAAATCTATTACAACACCAACATTGACCAACAAACCATGACTTCATGACATCTTCTTAATAAGGTTGTTGAATATTCTTATTGGAATGTTGTGCATTCTATATGGATTTTTCTTCTAAATTATTCTTCCTATCCACCCTAGTCATGGTCATAGATATATCTCCTAATTTTTCATCATCAATACTTTTTCAAAATTTCTCTTCCAACCAGTAATTTTTTTTGAAACAATTTTAAAAACACGAGTAGAGGGTTGTATAGATGGCGCCTTTACTTTCTAAGCATATTTTGATAGATCACTGAGTAAAGCCATGATATCATGGTCAAATGTTGGAGGTCTTTTGATAGTTGAATCCCCCAGTGAGAATTTCTTACTAGCAGCAACTGTTTACTTCTTTTGTGGAGACTCAATGTGTATCTTATCATGATTGGCCTACTAATCATCCAACTCAAGATTTCTCATATTTAGGATTACTTCCTGGTCTTCAATCATAGTAATATTCTCTTCATAAGCCTACTTTATTATCTCAACTTCAACTTCATGCATATTTAATTTTTTATGTAAAAAATAGTCATGTTCTTCAATATTCTTGGATTCATCATCAAAATATAACTCATTGATTTTATTTATACTGTTTAGATCATATTCAATTGCATGGATATTATATTCTATAGACTTGTTGATTCCCCCTTTTTCTTCAACATCATTGATCAACTTTGAAGTAAATAATTCAAATCTCATCTTTGTTGATTCAAAGGAACCAACCTGTCTATTGAGATTTAAACATTCAACAATTTTATTCTTGTAATCCTTTCTCCAAAACATCAACTTCATCTTCTAGGTAAGTTATATTTTGTTCCTGGCATTGGGATACTCCCAAATCCAGGGGTGTAATTTCATCAGGTATATAATGATGAATCATTCTTAATCTATCAATTGATATTTATTTATATTTTTTAGATTGATTATCACAACTTGGGATAGAATTTTCTTCCAGAGAATAATTTCAAAATGAACTAAAACATACCACTTGACCAGTTGATATTGGAAGATTGTCCGTATTCTTAGTGGGGACTTGATCCACCTTCTCATTACTATACATGTCTGGTGTGTCATCAATTTCGGCCAGGTATGGAGAACCAGAAGCTTCGTCTTCTTTAGATAAGAGGGAATTCTTCTTCATCTTTCTATTATACTTTTTTTTCTTTTTTCATCGTGTTCTTGGTAGATATAGCCTTCTGTTTAGAGATAACTAAATAATAATTTAAGGTGCACTTAATTTATAACTCAGGAAAGAAACTCAAATTTTTAAAAGAGAATAAATTCACTGTAGATAATCTAACATAGGTGAACATGTCCTTCTGATACCATTTGAGAGGACCAGTTTGGGATATACCTAACACTGATAGGGGGGTGTGAATTAGTGTTGGGGACTTTTTAAACCAATTCCAACAATTTATCCCTATACCTCTTGATCTGTTAGGATATCAATTCTCATATTCTCTTTTCCCCATCACATGAAATAATAGAAAGTAGATAAAATATACAAATGATATTTTTAAAAGGTTCACCACTCAATAAGTGTAGCTACGTAATTTTTATGCATGGGAATAACCAGTGCATAGATTCTCCAATATAATGTTATGTGATGTTACAGTGGATTGACTTTGAAAACAATATTATAGTATGCGTGGATCCATACACTTGGAGGGGGAAGGGAGATAATCCTATTCAAACTTGTAACAAGTAGGATATGACATTATAGTTTCTTTTTAATTATACTAATATCCAGGATAGTATTCATCCTTCAAGAAAAGCTAGGTTCTTCTCTTAATCTTCTTTAGTTCTCCTCACTTGATTACTAGAAAAGATGTAGTAAAAAAATTCTCCCTTCTTTCTATTAGTAAAAAACCAACTGCACTATTCTACTTCTATCTTCTTCTATAGTGCAAGAACCAACTACACTATAACATCATATTTATTTAACTAGAATCACATACATCAATGTGCTTATTCAAGTAGTGAGGATCTGCTTAAAAGGAATCCTAAAAGTCAGTTATTTTCTTCTTGTTCAGGCATATATGTGATCATGCATATGAAATTTAGGTTGAACCTTTGTTCCCTTTCTTTCTTTTTATCTATACACAGGTGAAAACACTTGTTTGGGTTCTTTATTTAAGTGACTTTAGATGTGTGTGTGCATGAATGTAGTCACCTCTTCTTATTATTCTGTGAGAAACCAATTGGGTAATACACACATGACCTTCTCTTCTATTGTGGGATTATATAAACCTAAATGGGTGAAGTTTGTTTATGTACACACACAAACTCATCTTCTTCTTCTCTTCCTCTTCATTTCTTTTCTTTCAGTTAGTTATGTTGTTTCATTAGGTTTATATGTATGAATCTTCAATCCTGAATTGGTGAACCCTTTGTCTTGTGTAAGATCCTCCTTCAACCAACTACTCAAGGTCTTAGTATTTCTTCAAACCATGTACATGGGTGCGTGAAACACGTATTTCCCTTCCTCCTTCAGTAAAATGGAAACCCCTACAATCAATGGGATAAAGGTACGAACAGAAGGGTTCTCACCTTTGGGAAAGACCTGAGATTCACAGTTCTTCTTCATGCATAAGGATAACAGTTCTCTCCCTTAAAAGACTACAACAAGGGTGTTGTTTCACTAGTTCTGTACCTATGTAAATTACACATGAAACACATCAAGGGTTTTTATAAATACTATCTCGTTTTCTTAGGTGTTATTTATTCACAAAGCTATTCGATAGTGTGTAGAACCTATCGATGTATTGCTGGAACTCTTCTTCGTAGAGCAGAATGCTCTTGGGACTGATGGTTTCTCTTCAAAAAATGGTGCATAGTGAGATGCTCTATTTTTCAAAACAGGATCTCTCGGGTATGTAGGAGAATAATCAATATTTTCCTTGGGGGATTATCTTTTTATAGGTGAAAGATAAATCCTCTTCAAGAGTAACAATTAATGCATCTAACATTAATATTGGGTCTTTGAATGCCTGAGGTATTTGGCTTTAAGATGTTGAAGCTGCAGGTCAGGGATATGCTAGCAGTCTCTGTGTTTCCTTTTTCAAATGCGAGCTTATTTCTTCATGACGGGAGTCAGGATCACGTGCAAAATTCTCATGCATGAATCTCACTCAAACCCACTAGGCATCAGTAATTCCAATTTCCTTGACCATTCATTCTCTTTCAAGGCATTGCATGAATGAAATATATATGTTTCATTCATGGTATCAGTTTAATCAAGAGACACTTCTTCGATGAATAATGATCATCCATGGTTTCCGGTCTTCATCTTCGGTGAGATCAGTGTTACTGGTTGGTGGTAGTAGTGTCGAGAGGTAAAAGAAGATGACCGAGTTCTTCAAATACCCTGGGAGGATTGAACGGTTGGGGTTCATACACATGTGGTGCGGGATTTATGGATGACGGAGAATAGATCTATCATTCGTGGATTGATCGAACGGTAGGGTGGGTGTGGGATTGGATGGACGACCGATATTACATCCTCATTTTTAAAATGATGTCCCACATCGAAACGGAGATGTGGGTTTCCCATGGTTAATCAATCAAATCCTTCCTCAAACTACTTACAATTCTCCTCTCCCCCCTCTGGTGCTGCCCCACACCAGTTCTCTATAGGAACGCTCTTAACACCCACTCTGGTGACTCATGTGTGAACCTAGTTCCCACGTTTCCCATGTGCCTCTATGACTCCCCACACAGTGGCATGCACTGTGAAACCACTATCACTCTTGGACCTAACCTAATCCTTGCTTTCCCATGGGTGCAGATGACCCCTAGTGGTAACACTCATTCCTTAGGTTGAATGTTAGCTATCTGGCTCAAGAGTTGGACCAAATTTTTGTAATCCAAAATTAAGCTTTCTAAGTAAAATTCATGGACATATTAAAGTATGTGCATTTCCAGATCAATTTCCAACCATTTTCATTAAAATTGTTCTCCTCTTCTTTAATTTTTGGATTATCAAATCCAAAGTACATCATTCATCCTTAATGTAATGATACATCAATGTTATAAACATTGTATTATAAATGATACAAGTTCATTGAAATTTCTAGATTAGGTATCATAAATGATACAAGTACTTTGAACATTAATGATCAGTGAATCCATCATATGATATCCATTATCCATTTCACATAGAAAGTGTCTTTACCCTTCATTGGAATTAATTGTCCTCATTGACAACAAATACAACTCAATTACTAATGTGGTCCCAACAACTTCTACCATCAGAAACAAAAACCATTGCAAAGCAGTTCTACCATCACAATGAAACAGTGGTACCATTACAGTTGAGGACACCAGTGCTTCCAAAATAGTGGACATGCTTCTTTTACTATCCTAGTAGATCTATCGTTACAAAAATCTACCATTAAGGAAAGATCCACCATTGTTCAAGAACATCCATGAGGTAGATATTTAATATGAGTCATAAATCTACCATTTAAGGATATGCCTACCATTTTTGTTTCATAATGATCTATTATTGTCGAATATTACAATATATTGTATGTGATATTAAGCTATAAAACTACTATTGAACAGGTGCTAAAAAAATACCATTTTTGATTTCATAACATTTACCTTGAGGTAAAACATAACCCATTCGTGGATTATGAATATCTACAATCATATTTTCTTGGGGATTATTTACTACTTCATGAATCTATATAAATCGATCATTTTTGTATGTTGGATCCTATCTAGGTATTTCACTTCTGTGAGGGATATTAATACAAGCCTCCATGCATACTGAGAATGGGTGGATGAAACCCTAATATAAGTGATTCATGAGAGTTTTACTAAATAGGAGAAAACTAGAGATGAGTAATAGAGTGAATTTATATAGAATAAGATTCTTGGAGGCTCGGAGATTGAATATGAATCTGATTATGAATAGTAATTCTTCATTTTATGTTGTTTTAGAACACATAAGCATCAATAATGTTTGACCCATATAAAAATAGAATTAGTAAATATTATAAAATACTAAAATGAATATAATTTCAAGAGTTATAATATCTAAAAAAGAGATACAATACAACATTTATATCAAGAGATATCATAATATAATACTTTAAAAAAAATAAGATATTCAAAAAATGTTCCAAAGTTATACAAATTACTATTTTTTTAGGAATATAACATGAGTTTGTGTATTTTCAATTGGTATATTTTAGTTTATGAAAACTTCTTATCTTTCCAATGTTAAAAAAGGTTCGAAATTTCAATATATATTCAAATATATATCATTTAAAGAAAAATGATCATGAAATTTGGAAATTCAAGAATTATAGAACTGTAGTATAAACTATTTTAATTTTTTTAGAACTAGAACTACAATATCATAATTCCATTTATTTTAATGAAATTTAAATAAATCGTGCTGTTATCCAATGGATTATTTTTCATGAGAATATGGTCTGTATTGATCATGATATAATTAATAATAAAAGAAAACTATAAAGTTGTTTAAAATGAACATTATTGTTGAAACCAAAACAAATCATAATGTATGAACCAAAATAAGAATATTTTAGAGGTTGAATTATAATTTTTTGCAGCAGAGTAAAATTTAGATAAAACACATATATTTCACATAAAATAGGAATTATAAAATTTTGATAACAGAAGATCATTATAAAATAAAAATATAGAGTTGTATTTTGAAATTATTTTCATATAATATAAAAAAGGGTTTGTAATATTCAAAAACAAAAGAAACTATTTTTAATTAACAAAAACATAAATTACTGGAAGAAAATACTCAATAACTCACCAATATGTTCATTAATTACAAAACCTAAAAATTCTAAACAATGAAAATTTTATATTCTCTTCCTTTTAGTAAATAAATAGAAATACGAAGCCAGAAATCCCCCTATACATATGAAAAGATAAATCAATTAGGTTTTCAATATGCCATGATAAAATTTAATTTTTCTAAACTCAGAATAGTGTAAATGAATAGTAATGATTTCGACAAGCTTATTTGTAGTAGGGATAAATTCAGAATATATATCACCCATATTCGCATGATCCCTAATAAAATGAAATATAAGTTTGATATTTTGGTTCTAAAATACTGTAATGGATTATTATAAATATAAATTTCATATGTGTTATCATAATAAATAATAAATTTATAGACATTAATATCGAAATCACAATTTTTTTTTGGAAACCATCATATATGAGAAAAAAAATTAGCAAGACTGATGTACTAGACATCTATAGTAAATAGGGAAATATAAAATATCTTATAATAAGACCATGTTTTTAAACATTTTTTAATAAAATGATACATACATGATGTTATTTTTTCGTTAATTCTACGTCCACTATGATCGATGTTAAAATATTACATTGAATACAAAAATTATATTTAAGATAAAAAAACTAGAGTTAACAATTCCTTTCACATATATAATTTCTCACTTCTCATATTTAATATGAATAACTATAGTGTTGTTTTAAAATATAATACATAGAAAAACACTAAACATGATATTGGTTCAAGAAGTTATTAAATAACATAACAAACATATCAGGCCTCTATAATCATTAATACCAATATATGTACCATAAGAATCATCATCTAATTTACAATAAGTACTAAAATGAGGTTTCATAGATTTTTATGAACCAAAACCAAACCATTTAAACAATACATTAGCGCACTTAGATTGATTAATAATTGTCCCATCATTCCATTAAGAAATTTAATGTAAATTATCCAATTACTTTCTTATCAAATTTAGATGATATCAATGTTGAAAAATCATTAATAATAAATTCACTAGAATAACCAAACACAAAATCATCAATATAAAATGGCATATTTAAAATTTCATAAGAAAATATTTTTATAAAAATTATATGATCAAAACTATCTTTCTTGTAACCATTATTTAATAGAAAAAAATAAAGGATATCATGCAAATCACATGGTCCTTGTTTGAGACCATACAAAGAGAAATATATTTTAAAAACATGATTATAAATTTTTTTATCATCAAATCCAAGAGTTTAAGATACATAAATTTTTTCTTTAAAAAATAATTATGAAATATCTTTTTTACATTGATAATAAAATTAAAAAGGATGAAAATAAGAAAAATATAAAAAGATTATAATAGAATCAATAATGGAAATAGGTGAAAATTAATCATTATATTATATAAATTATTTATGATATTATCGTTTGGCAACCTGTCCCTTATTTTTAAAAATTTTTCCATATTCATCTAACATATTTCAAAAGATTCTTTTATTTCTAATTTTCTACGAATCCTAAATTTTTTATTATAATGATAAAAATTTATTTATAAAAAATATATTATGCTCAACATACATAAAACAATTTTCTGAGAATCGATTAAATCATTAACAACATTATTTTGAATAAAATCATAAATAAAGGATAAATTTCATAGATAATCAAAAACAAATTTTCTAGTTTTAATAAAAAATATATCTAAGAAATTTCATTTTCAATAAGATAACCTCTATTAAACTTACATGATATTTTATTTTATAGAGGATAATTATTCTCTCAATCCATTGATTTATAATTATCCTAATGTTTTCCTTTCCCTAAATTAAAATATCTGAACTCATCATAAAAAAATATAATTAGAATTTAATTTTACATTATGTTCATAAAAAATAACATTAAATGATTCAAAAATAATCCATGATATTTTATTATGAAGTCTATAAGATATAATATTATTAAAATAAATAATAGAAATACCTTCAACTATTTTAGCCTGAAATTTATCTGAATTATTCTTTGAATTTTAATTTTAATTTAGCAACTAAAAATTCTAAAATAATGTACTTTAGGATTTTAAATATTAATAATTTATAAAGATTTTACTGTAACAAATTTATAATAATAATTTTATTTAAAATATTACATAAATTAAAAGGATTCATCCCAAAAATGTATGGGAAAATTATATTCACATAACCAGATTCTAGGAATTCAAATAAGAGATTAATTTTTTACATTCTAAAACACTATTTTGTTTGAGTGTTATAGAAGCTGAAAAAATATGTGATTTACCATTATTTGTAAAATAAATCATAATATAATGTATCAAATTTACCCACTTTATCATTATGAAGATAAATAGTCATGAAACATTTTTTAGTTTTGAAATAAATTTCTAAATGTAATAAATATTTCCAAAGTACCATTTTTATTTGTAAGAAAGTAATCCAATGAGAATATTCTATAATAGTCAATAATAATTATTTTATATTTATTTCATCCATGGCTATAAATTTGAGTAGGAAAAAAATAGATCAACATGTACTAACTATAACTTTTATTAATAATTATGTGATTGATAGTTCTGAAAGAAACTAGAAGTTATTTCACTTTCATCCAATCACCACAAACATTATGTAATTCATTATTCAAGGAAAGTAATTATATAACAATATTATTTTTTGAGATATTATGAAACATTATTAAATTTACATGACCTAATCATCGATTCCATAGGATGGTTTCACTCAACACAATATTCAAATACATAACTTGTGGAACATTTAGTTCATGAAAATTGATAGTGTATATATTTTTCTTTATATTAGTATATAATAATATTAAATATTGCCTTAAAAATAAACACTAACCTTGGGATATTTAATTTCCATTACACCATAACAAAATTTAAAAATAGTAAGCAATTATGTTTTAATCATTTAATTTATATTTCTCTTTAAATTAATGTATAATTAGAAATACCTACATTACAAAAACCATTTACATTCCAATTGGAATTGTCTCAAAATGTAACAATTTATCCATAACATGTGTTTTATGTGGTTACATTTTATTCGTCTCTAATCATATTAATAGGGCATCAAATGTCCAAGTATAATATTTCACTCATGAGACATTGAAGGCATGTTTTATAAAAAAATCAATTACAAGAACATTTTAGTACCAATGACTCATTGGGTGAAATCAGATTAGTAATATAGTTTTTAGGTACCCAGATAAAATTTAAAAAATAATTTTATGGTACTATAGTTAAGAATGATTTATAATTATTTGTTTTTTTATATCCCAAAACTTTTTCATTGTATGAGAACAATCTTTTTCATATTGACCTTTCATGCCACATTTAAAACAAGTAATAGTGGAAGAAAACCCAATATTTTCTTTTAACAAAACAGTTTTTATAAATTTGTGGAATTCTCTTATCATATCCGAAAACGTCATTATTTTTATTTCTTTTATTCAAAGAAATCAACTTATGATATTTTTCATGATATTGAATATTAGTTAATAGATTTTTCTTAATAAGTTCATCTTTGTTTTCCAAATTTTTTATTCAAATATTGAAAAACTATTAAATAATCTGAAAAATTATAATGAGAAATAGAAATATCGTTCCTTATTTTTTCATTATCTTGTTGAATAAATTTATTTTTAGGAACTAGTTTCTCATGACTTTAATTAAAATTACTATATAAATCAACAGCTTTGAAAAAATATTTTATTAATAAATTAATTTACTGATTTACCTAAAAAATTTCATATTTTCAAAATTGTATTTCGAATTAAAACACCTAGAATAAAATATTTAATCACCAAAATTATCCAAAGAATCAATGAATCAGAATATAGGTGACTATATCTCATTTTTATAATTTTTACCAGAATCAAAATATTTGGTATACCTCCAACAAGTTTTCAAATCCTTTATTCATTTTTTCTATTTTTATTAATTATTCTAAATAGGATAACTAGTCTTAATATTCATATTTATTCTACATTCAAAATGGGTATCATATAAATCATTGTAATATGAAATTCCATTCATATCTCCCTTATAGTTTTCCTTTTGAGGTTTTCTTCTAAATCTGTTCTTGAATCTTTATTTTTTTCATTTTCTTGTCAAACCCAATAATAATTTGAGCTATTTACTATTTTTAACAATCATGTATATACAAATTAAATGATTTATTATATTTAAAATTCATATAACTAAATGCTACACCATTTCTTTTTGTTGTCTCCTCTTTTGTAATTTTATTCAGTTCTAATTAAAAATCAAGCAGTGATCCAATCAATTAATTGAAAGTATACTCCTTAAAGTTATTTCATTCATCAATTAACACATTAATTTAATAGATTTTTTTATTAGAGGTTATAATAATTTTTCAACAAGTAATAATTTTTATAAATCCTATCTAAATGAATTCATTCCATTTACAATTCTTGTGATTCTGTAGAACATTTAATTTACTGTTTCATCTTCTCCAAACCTGTGGTCTTGGTAATGAACTCTAAAAAAATATATTATTGGTTCATTAAAATATTTCCAAGATAAGGTGAGTGATTATTCAGATCTGAAAATTATCATGAATCATCTAATATGTGTACACATGAATAAACATGCTTCTGTTAATAACACAATATTAATATTCAAATTGTTGTTATTTTAGTCATATATAGTAGAATCAATACATGTAAGAGTATATGTTTATATTAGTGTATTGAGTAATATTTTTCCATGATAAATTCTTTTCTATGATAAACTTTTTGAGGTATGCCACGATTATGGATCTATAGTATCCATAGTCATTTCTATTAAAGTAAGGCGCCTTCTAATAAATCAATGAACTATTTTCATTCATTCCTTCTATATTAAAGATATTTTCCATTGTCTCTAGTGACTAGTAATATGATAAAATATTAATATATAAACCATAAACACTATATATGGATTGAAAAATTTGAAAAGTACCAACCTTTGATACCAATTTTTAGGTCTGGAAGGGTAATGACAGACAGTTTGGAGAGAGTGAATAAATAAAAGTAAATTAATTAATGTAATAGATTTAATATCTAAATTACATATAAACATTACTTAGTGATAGAATAAAATAAAGAACATTGGAATATTTTTTATATTAGATTGTTCCAAAGTTGATATATTATACACTTATGCCTCTCTAATTAGTGAGAGATACATTATTAAATATTCTAATTTTCTAGAGGAATCATAACATTATTACAGAATATATTTCTACAATGTTGATGGATAACCACTATAATAGTGAATTTTTTATGGGGAATCAATAAAAAATTATGAAACTAAATGTAGAAAACATGATTCAAAACTCAAATGAACTAGGATATTTAATGTGGGATCCATTATATGCATAATAGAAGAGTAAATTATTTTGAATGTAAAATCATAAGTATAAAACAATGAGTACTTGTAATATTGGAAGAAGTATTAAAAACTCATGAAACCTAATGATGTTGAATATAACTAAGGAAAGAACATATAATGCTTTTGGAATAAAGTATCTTTAGTCTCCTAAAGGTATTATATGTTAAATATGATGTCATTCATCACATGAGATATTTTCAATATGATGAAATCAAGTTTTTCATTTGATTTTATGATTTTATAGGACCATGAATGTTAAAATATTTTTCTAAAATTAAAAAAGTGTCAAATATGTTATCATGGGTCATGTACAAGGATTTTGTCCTATAACATTTAAATAAGACCTTTAAAATGAAACTAAAAAATCAATCTCAAATCGGGTAAAACAAATAAAATTCAATTTATTCAAGAAAGATAAAATTATCCTCATGAAAAATAATTTCAATTATCACTTGCATGTAAAACAAGAATACCCATTAAAATTAATTTTAATTAACAAGTAAATATTTCCCATAGACTCTAAAATAATAGGTCCAGGAAATCTAATGAATATATTAAGATAATTTAACTATATAAATTTTAAAAGAGATTCTAATTTCATGATGTGTGTAATAATTAATTTTTTTAATTTATCATCATTACATACTGTGAAATAAGTTTTAATTATTTATTAAATAGTAAATATTTTTATATATATGAATAATACAAACACATCTATTCAAAATAAGAAAAATTGGATATTTTGACATGTCTGTTTTATTTTTATGCGTGATTAAAGAATTTTTTTTTTCATATATTAAAATTATTTACAATAATTTTAAAGCACATCAAAATGTTTAAAGAGAATATATATTAATTTTATGTATAAATAAAATCTTATGAATTATTATTTTAAGAATTATGTTTAATAAATTATAAAAATTAGAGAAAACAAATTATTTTATGATTTATAGAAAAATAAATTAGAAAAAACAATATAAAGAAAATAATTGACATCTGTATAATTTTTTACCTGGAGTTAACAAGATGTTACTACATATAAAATTTAATGAAGAAGTAGTGTTCTTCTATTATCATGGATGAGGTACCAAGGAAAAGTTTTGCTACCATTGCAGTGCAATGATGCATCGATTACAGAGGAGGACAGCGGTTCTACCATCACAGTGGATATGCTACCATCGATGTTCGATTAGATCTACCATTACTAAAATATATTGTTGTTGAAGGATTTGTGATTTGAAAAGATATACCATGAGGTAGAGATATTCCATAAGTAAAACATCTACCATGAGACAAATTTCTACTACTAAAGGATATATCAACCATTTTTGTTTTATAATTATCTTCCAAGTGCGGACAGTAAGATATGAAATTGATGAAAATTAAACTTTCAAACTATTACTGAATAGGTGATGAACATCTATCATGGGTGGTTGTTGAACATATACTATGAGGAAAAAAATAATAAATTTTTGTATTCTCAACACATACCATGTTAATATCATGGTCTACATCCACCGTATCATAATGATAAAAAAAATATAGCACTGTAGGAGGAGTAAGAATGTCCATGTGTTTCCCTATAATGAGGGAGATGCATACGAGCCCCCACACATGGTGAGAATAAGAGGAAAACCCCAACATAGAGGGTGTAGGACAGTTGCACTGAAGATAAGAAATTCATAAATAGTTATTGGATTGAATCCATAGATAATTATCTAGTTGGAGGCAGGAATCTTAATGGGGAAGAATATGATGAATAATAATTCTTTATTTTATGTTGTTACATAACACATAACCTTAGGTACTTTTTAACACATTTAAATGATAGAATTAAAAACATATCTGCATACGTAAAATAAATATAATTTAAATATCATTCAATTATATCTAAAAGTGCTACAATCAGATATATATATTAAGATACATAATTTAAATGCTATGAAAAAAATAAATTTTATAGGGAATGGTAAAATGATTCAGAAAGAAGGCCAATTTTTCTAGTATACAAATAGAATTTTTTATACATTCATTTGGATTAAAATTATATAAACTTATTATCTATCAAAATCGATAAAAAATATCTGATTCTACCCTATATAAAAATAGATACTGAAAAAATGATAATTCTTTTAAATTCACCCAATTTAAGAATTATTGAACATTTGTGTGAATTTTTTTAAATATTTGGACCTTAAAAAAACAAATTGAAACTTTCAATTTTTAATGAAATTATAAAAAATATATTGGATCTCCAAATGAATTATTTTCATCCATGTATGATCTATATAGAACAATTTATAATTAAATAATGAATGAAAACTATGAAGATGTTTAAACTGAAAATATTTTTCAAACCGAAAGAAATTAGTAAGTTCTTACCATAATGAGAACCTTCCATAGAATGAATTATACTTTTTCATAGTTTAAAAAAAGATATATAAACATCTTATATATCATATTGATGGGTAATTTTAATATTATAATCCATAGAGATCATGATAAAATGAAAATAAATAAATATTGTTTGAACGTATTATCACATAAAATAATGAAAGGGTTTGTAATATTGGAAATTGTTAACTAAATAAATATAATAAAAAACATAAATACTTTAATGAATATGAAAAAACATATATACATCCAACATGGGAAAATAAAAAATAAAAGAATTACATTTTATAACATTATATATTTTTTATTCTTAAACCCTTTTAAGAATGCTGAAAAACAGTACATGAGTGACTATAAAAACATATAACATATACTACCTTATCATTATTTTGTTTTATATACCTTTGGAGATTTTTAAAATCATTACATATCCATGTAATTACTACCACGTCTCTACTTTACAATATGAAAAAATCGTCACTGTAAAATATTTTGTGAGTAACATCTACAATGTAAGAATGTTTAAATAATTATGAGACATTTTAATTATATTCTTAATGCTAAAATTCATTTAAAAAACAAAAATTATTAATATTTAATGTTAAAATGTTAATAAAATAATTTTTTATGACTCTTTTTAATCATACCAACATTTAAATTATAAAATCCTTTTCATTAATTTTTTCACTTATATCATTTTTCTAACATCTTGTAATTCTTTACAATTCATTTACCCACACATCCTAAACTCCATGTGGATATAAAGTGATATTCACATTGGTATGGTAATTAAATGCATGTATTTAAATTTATCATTGATAAAATTACCCAGAATCTTCTAGGATATTTAGTGATATTCACTTTTAATTTTGACTAATATTATAACATGTTGTAATTTTTAAATAATAAAATTACGTTCAATGTAATATATAAGATACGACCTGAAGATTAAATGACCCATGAAATATATTATTTAAATGTTACCATTATAACCAATCTATTAAAATGTAGGGTATTAATAGACTAACCATATTATTTAAAGTATATGTTTTACACATGTATAAAATAAATACATTTGTTATCAATCGATTGCAAATAAAAATATAAACATCTAAAATCAAAAGAAATGTTTTCTTAATGAAACTGATTTTTTATTATATACGGTGTAATATAATATATTATATTGAATTAAAATATATTATTTAATAATTTTAATGAAATTTATATAATATATATTCAGTTGAGTTATTTTATCATTCATCTAATATTTGTTTCTAATCATGGTAGAGTAATTAATCCATTTTTATGCTTAAAAACTATATTTTCCAAAAAAGATGTTTTGTTGAGTTTGGTGACTAATGTTAATATTATTAATCGAAATTTCTAGACTCTTTTAAAAAAACTGTTATTAATTTTGATATCATAGAGTGAAAATTATCATAGAGTGAATTTAAAAAAAATAAAAAATACTAATTTTTCATCAAATTATTTAAGTCATTGATTTTTATTGATAATTTTCATTTCATATAAAGAATATAAAATTATAATTTTTTTAAAAAAGTTAATTTTAAATGTAAAATTAATTTAATTATTTAATATTTAATCTAATTTAGTTCATTGGTATCATTTTTATATTGATTTTTGTCATAAAAACATTACCGTTTAAAAATAGTTTTTCACATGCCTTAATGTTTAATTTTAAATTGAATTATACCACTTATGAGATTTAAATTCAAAAAATAAATTCCACATTTTAAATTAGTGTAATTTATATTTGTTAATATGTAATAATTTATTTTTTTAATTAATCAATATTAATAATACTAATAAATAATTAATACAGTTACGATTAAAACATGTTTTCTTGGTGGTAAAAAATAGATAAGTTTTAAAATGACCTAGAAATATGTATAACTTATTTTAAATAGCCCTATTTTTACCTTATGTGATATATTATTCAATATAATCCAGTTTCGTGACTTTTTTCTTTCTAAAACCTATGTATATATTGTTCTTTTCTATCATTTCATATATTTCATCTCACCAATTTATATAAGGGATCCCCCTATACATTCCTATAAACACATAAAAATAAAATAAATTCCTAAAAACCCTACCCAATTGACTTCCTTACTTCTTGATATATGTTCTAGTGTCCCTTTAATGACAATACAACCATTATAGGAAGTCTTTAGTTATATACAGGATGATGTTCTCCAAAAAAGATATATAGTTCCTAACAATGCATCTTCATCATATTTATTCTTCTATCACATTTGAATACACTTTAAATATTCTAAAATAATAACTAAATATCTCCCATATACTTAAATATCATTATTTTAATAGTACAATCTATATACATCTCATTTCCATCAAATGTGAAATAAACCTCTTAATCGTGTGTATAGCAGACTACCACCTCACGAACGGATATAATTACTTTTCCATAACCACCCATAATAGTTTCATATATTATTATATATATATATTATATTTATTAAATAATAATTATTATTCTTTTATAATATCATATATAACTTATTACCTTTATATCCCTTGGATAAAATTTGCGTCACTCGTGTGTACGTGTTGAGTACCACCTCTATGAAGTGATGTGATTTGTTTTTTATTTAGTTTTAACATGGATTGTAAAAACAATAAATTAAATTCATACATATGATAAATATGATAATTATATTATTATTTAATGGAACAATATTTTTTACCTTTCCTTCATTCCATAATTAAAAAAAATGGAAGCAATTGTCATGTATACATATGACCTACAGTCTCCATGAAAAGTTTATAACATTTATGAAACATTGTAAATAATCATATAATTAATATATATTATATTTATATCATGTTTAAAATTATGGATTTTATGTAATGATGAAAACATTACATGGACCAAAACTACCAAACCAAAACATAAATGAGAACAATGGAAGTTATCACCAAGATTAATGCTTTTAACCAAGAATTATTAATAAACGGGTAAAAAAAATTTATAAGTAAATAATATATGGTATTTAATATATGATTATTTTTCAAGAATAGATTTAAAATAATTGAAAATTTATTATTCTCTAGATTTGAACACATATGAAGGAAACTTGACCTGATGTAATGAATTTTGTCTCATTTTTCTTTCATTGAGGCATATTTTAATGTTATACAAAAATTATTTTATACTGTTTAAACACTACCCATTTAAAATATTATATCATAAATCCTTCATAATTCATGGTATTTTATGTTTCAAATCAAATTATTTTATACAAGGTGATTTAAATTGAAATTTACTTTATGATAAGTGCTTCATAACTCAATATTCTTTCATTAGGTTATATCACTTATTCATTGACCATATTATTTCAATATTATGTGCGCAATGGATTTTTTTATTTATATAAAATTTCATGTCCATGTGATTATTAATTTGGAATTATCTGATCATTATTTACTCTTTCCATATTGTTATTCATTCTCATGTTATTAATTAAAAGGAAGTTATTATTAGTTATTTACCTTTCCATATTGATTATTCCATATATATTAATGATATCTCCCATTATATGCATACCCTTACAAATTATTTGACCTCACCAATATTTTATATTTCCATTCTCTAAAAACTATTAAATAATAATTAATGTATCTAACATATTTCATTTTTTAAAGTGTATAAACTATACCCATATCTACTGCCATCAAATTGGAAATGTAACTTTTGATCATGTTTACGGAGGACTACTACCTTGAAAACCTATAAAATTTCTTTTTAATCCCCCTAACTAATAGATATATATAATGATTTATTTAAAGTATATATACATATCATTTTTATTGAATAATTATACTTATTTATTTATAATATTACATCTCTCTTATCAGCTTCCAATTCATTGGAAAATGATAATGTCACTCATGTGTGCGTGTGGACTACCGTCTCCACGGAGGGATGTGATACATTTTTCACTTAATTTTAACATAGATGGTAATAATTATATGTTTACGGAATATATATTATATATATTATATTAAAAGTATTCTATAATGCTTTAACATATTTACCTTTAATTCTTTCCATCTATTAAAAAATGGAATTAATGTTCATTTTTTTGTATGACCATATATCTCTGTGAATGGTGTAATTATTTTTTAAATGTATAATTTTAATGGAATATTATAAATAATATTATAAATATTATATTTGATATTTATATAATTGTTAACATTCTAGAAATGATGGAACCATCATCGAATTACAAGGAATGAAACTACCAAACAAAAGCATACATGAAAAACAATGTAGTTATCACCTGAAACATTGATTTTAAGAAATAATTGAAAATTAAAAGGTTATATAATGTTATAAGTCAACAATATATGGAATTATATATATGTTCATGGTTCTAGAATATATATATAATAATTAAATATTTATTATACATGAGGTTTAAATATTTATAGATTAAATCATACCCGCGGTTAGGGATTTTGTGTCAATTTACATTCATTGAGGTGTATTTTAGTCTTATGAACCAATTTATATTATATGTTGTACACAATTCCCCTTTAACATATTATATCATGAATCCCTCTTGATTCATGGAATGTTAATTTCAAATTAAAATTATTTCATCTAAGGGGTATGACATGAAAGCTACCAAGTGATAGTTGTTTAATAACTCAATTTTTTATAAGGTTATATCTCTTATTCAATTATTATACTCTATTAATATTATATGCAATATGTAATTTTTTAATTTTATTTTATTTAACCCTGTTTTTTGGAATTGTATTTTTTACACATAATTAATTCATTGATTAATTCTCACCTCAATGTTATGATCATTCTAAGGGTTTCTTTTCCATTTTTTTCTTTTATGAGTCATATTCGATATTCACCACTTATTTCCTTTGTGTGGTATATATAATAACCCTTTCATATTTTATATCATTAATAAATTTATATTTATGGTATTTAAATTTTCAATTGTATTTATTTCACTCATGAGGGTTATGATTCAAAAGTTACGAAAGCGATAAGGTTTTAATTTATAATATCATCATTATTTGGGTGTTTTTGTACAAGTATCTGATGGGGTAATATTTTGATATTTCCTTCTTAAAAAAAATATATTTTCCTATCCTCAAGTTATTCATGAAATTTTAATATATTTTTATACTTTTCCACTCTTTGGTTATTAAAATAATATAGAAATTTTTTTATGAAAAGAAAACATTATTTCTCTCATCAATTGAAAATCCTTTATCTTAAAAATTTTGTTTCAAAAAAAAATATTTTCAATAATGATATTAATATTCTAAAATGATTTATTAATTAAACCTTAACCCATGTTATACCATTACCAAATGGTCTAAAATTATTCATCGTTTTTTCCTAAATGATATTCTTTTTAATGTTTACTGAAAAAGAGAAAGGAATATTTACATTAATGTGATTGAAATGAAATGAATTTCCCATTATCCTAACCACAATATTCATTCTTTCTTCCTTTACAAGTTTTAAATATTCCCTTAAAAATTTCTTTAATATTCTAGAATCATTTAGTTTTCAAAAGTCATTTTAAAAAAAGAAATTGATATTTCCTCAAAATTCATTTTAACGATATTTTTATAGTATTTATATTAATTTAAAACAAAAAAACTCATTTTAATTATGAAACATTGGATATTTGTTGTAATGGTAGAAACTGTATTATTTTACTGTATGGCTAATTATTAGTTTTAATTGGGATATAATATTTTTATTATATTCTCTATAATGCGATATATGGTTTATGATTATATTTATTTATTATCGAATGTATTAAAATTCAATATGATGGATTTCATTATGAATGTTCAAATTGATTATGCCTCTCCAATTTTATATGAGTAATTCATTTTACTTAGTAAGGTTTGGGAAAGGACCACTATATCCCCTTGATGAATTGGTAGTTATCATGAGTAAAACTAGATTTGGTATTTTTTAGAGGCCTTAACCATTTATGAAAGATGTCTTGGAATGAGTCCATGAAGGTATATTTATTTTTTATGGAATAATTAATTCATTCAATGTGATACTATTTCATTATTTCCATGTGGTTATTTTATTATTTACAATATCTATGGATGTATTTTACATTCATTTTATTATCTATATAGAATTATTTGATCATTATTAATTCATTTCGTGTTATTCATTATGGTTATGTTATTGAATAAATATAATATATTTTTTTTTATTTTGCATGGTATATTTTTTTATTCCTTGTGTATTCATTATAGGTTCCCATAGACTCATACCACTATCGATCATTTGAGATCACCCCTTTCTTATGTATCATTTCATTTAGAATAAATGAAAAGTATTATAATTGAAATGATGGGATATTCAATAGAGAATAGTGGTTTTCTAATTGAAAATACTATTTTATATTTTTTGTTTTAAAATATAATGTGATATTCCTATATGTGTCAAGTTTACAATGGAAAAAAAATTTACCCTTTGGGATGTGATCTACTGTATTCTATGACAATATAATAATGTAACCACTGATTATAGGCATATAGGGTTAGGGTATTTAAATTTGGTATCAAATAATGTTTAATTGAATACTTGAGAAATTGATTCATGAGGAGACATAATATAGAACATAACCATATGACTAAATTTGAGTATATGTCTTAGTATAGGATAACATCTTAATTTTTTGTTATGGTAGATATTATATGGATTTTCAATCAATGCATAAATGTATGTATACTAAATGTATATGTGGCAATGAATTAGTTGTACCTATGGTTGATAACTGAAAAAATGTAGCATCCCTATTTGACTCAATCATCACCTTCTTCATGACAACAGGCCTTGTTGCACACCTTATTTGACACTCTCATTGGATATGTTTTGGTTAATTCACATTTTACATATGAATCATCATAACGGATTTTAATACATGATGACAATGAATGAACTAGGTTAAACCTAATATTTATTCAATTTATAATATGGTTTATTTATTTATAAATCTTATAAATGATTATATGGTTTTAAACTATGAATATTGTTATTTAGACTCTTCTTTTAAGCTTTATTCAATGGATATAACCTAAAGGAATCATTTTAGAATTTAATATTATGGAAAATGTGGTTTTAATGATATTGGATGATGAATATGGTGATATATATATATATATATCATTATTATACAAAATCATTTATCAGAATATATGATTTAAATCCTACACCTTCAATAACTCTAAAACTCACCAAAAAAACATAATAATGAAATTCATTAAGATATCGGGTGGTGGAGACCATGGAGTAATGAATTATCATTTTACATAATTTCAGAAATGTGGATGGAGACACCTAGGTGAATGCATTAAAGGAATGGTAAAATATTTTATGTGTGGGAAATAAGGAAATAATGTATGGAATTTCCTTGTAAGAATCAGAGACTATGAATGAAGGAAATAAATTTCATAATAGGGATCCATTTATAGTTTATTCTCTTAAACTTTAGGAACCTGAGAATTCTATGATTCAATTCCCTCTTTTATATGAAAAATCTAAGTTTTAAAAAATTATTTATGTTCAACCATTCTTTTATGTGGAATCATTTAATTGTTTATGTTATGTGACTCAAGATTTATGTATTAGAAGTAATTTTATTAATGGTATTCAATTGTGAAAATGATGAAATATCTAAGGATTGTGTTCATTTTTGGAATCCTTTATGTCTTAATCTAATACTGAATTAAGAGTTATACATATCATCATAGTTGTATGAATTTATGTTTGATCAGAAGTTGCAAGCCCAAGAAACCCATTTTGAGGTCTTATGTGATAGGAATTTAACATGATTTTTCATATTTATAGATATATTAATGGTAAGACAACATTTTGGTTAAATATATATATTATTATGAATACAGATTTCATATTTTTGGGAAGTTATCAAAATTTTATTTATATCCTATAATGTTAATATAATCATTATTGTTATAATAAAAACAGTATGTTAAAATTATAATATTTTCTGGAAAAAATAAGTTATAAAGAAAACCTAAGTGGTTAAAACTTTATTATATGATCAATGTTATGTTTGAATATGGTCATCCAATTTTTTAGAACATAATATGATTTATGTTAATATAGTTTCTGATAATTGGAAACCCATATGTCTGGAAACATGTGTCTACCTTCAACAAAATATGAAAATTTGTATTTTAATGGGTATTTACTCTCACCATCTTTTCTCATGATATTCCCTTTTAAAATATGTATTTTTTTCTTTATTTAGTTTTAAATTCCTATTCCCTACACAAAATCATTATGTAAAAATCATTTTGATGTGTTACTATTTAAACAACTCATAGATTTGGGTATTAACAAAAAATTAAAAAAATACATTTATACAAATCCAAATTCATCAAATGCTTAAGGTATATGAGACAATTGCATGGAATTTCATAAAACTATTTGAAATTAAAAATACCCACAAAGTATGTTTGGGTTGACCGATAATGAACCCATAATTTTTAAGAATTTCACATAATCCTCTAGGCCTATTAGTAGTTTGACATAAATTACCTCCACTGAATATTACTTTACCCAAGAGAGACCCCAATTTCAGGATAAATATAATAATTGGTATGTATAAATTATAATTAATTACTTCATTCAATATCATAACATAGAGAAATCCAAATTCAAATTAAAAAAGAAGTATATAAATTATCATACATAGCTTATATCTTTTTATATGGATGTATGATAATTTATAAAATAAGATTAACATGATTAAATAAGGATAAATCCATCATATATATATATATGTTTTATTAATTTAAAAATTATGGAAGACAAAAATAATAATTAATAATTCATATATATATAAACATGAGATAAACTATCAATGAACAATTCATAAATTAGGAAATTATAAACTCCTTATAATTTCATATGCATTATTGAAATTCCATAATAAAGTATAAAATCTTTATATTTATATCTAATATAAACTCCAATATATTGTTATTTTATATGAAATTTTACATTAAAAATATAATATCATAAATTTAAAAAATTCATGTATAAACTATTCATATTTTATGAAAATATTTATAACATTAAACATTTAATAATATTTACACCTTCATCATATCTATAAAGAAAATTAATATTTATATGCTTTAATTAATTCTAAAAATAAAGACAATAATTTGAATAATTTAAATTATAAAGTATCATTAATTGATAATTTAAATATGGGTAAATATATATATATATATATATTGTCTTATATTGTAATTTTTTAAATGCTCGTATAATTTCCAAACAAATATTTTATATCAAAAATATAAATCATTGCATATAATTTAAGAAATGAATTTTAATATTAATAATGACTCTTATAAAATATTTATTTATTATATTTTTTATTAAAATTTAGTAATTAATCAATTATAAAGACTTTATAATTAATTATAATATATATATATATTATAAATTAACTTAATATCCCAATATCTATTTACCTATATACTATACAAAATTTATAAATTATTTCATATGATTCATAATTGATATTTAAGAATAATCAAATCCATTTACTATATATTAATTTATGATATACCACAAATTATATGGCATAGAACACTACATTTTCAATTGAATTTTTTGATTGATAATGAATGACCATGAAATATATGGAAGCGAATGTAAATTTTATCCTATACATAGGTTATAATAACATATGATATAATAATTTGTTGGTCGGAGTGGATACTCAAGAGGGGGAGGGGAATTGAGTTCCAATTAAAAATTTCTGTTAAAAATACTATTAAAAATCCCACAAATTACAAAACAAGTCCAACTATAGTGAATTTATAAAGACTGTATGTTTTCAATTGATTTCTCATGAAATTGATTATTTCTCAGTTTACTCAATCTAAATTGATTAAATTTTGAAACTAACTTACTGGCTAACAAAATTTATAAACACTTGCTAGTTTAACTATTATATTAACATAAAAACAATTTGTATTTTAAATTAATTAGTAGCGGAATACAATATATATAGTATTTTTTATACTTTATTAAATATGCACAAAAAATAAAACCAAGAGTTTCAGTCTCAAGCTGAGACTTAGTCCTCTGAAACAATTTATATAAATTTGATCCACACCCTGGATCGGGGAAAAACAACAGTACATAGACCATCCAAGTACTAAGACATCTACCACAATTATTTGTGGGATACCAAAATGATAGCACACAGGCTGTCTAGGTCCTACTTGACCTCTACCACTATCCATAGTCGGGTACGAAAGAGTTATGGAAGGTTTGTGTGAGGATTTAGAAATCCCCCAGTTTAGCATAAAATGCATTGTCTGTATAGAATATATGGATTACACACACTACTCAAAATGTAAATAAAAGAATCACTAAGAGAGTTGATATGAGTTTAGAATGATCTAGTGATTTGAATTTTAGCTCTGGACACCTTTGATTAATCAGGAATGCTTTTGAGTCCTCCTCTGGTTTTTGTCAGAAAAACAGAGGGTCATTTTCTTCAGGTTCAGTTTGATCATCTTGTGTGCAGGAAGATCTCCTTGTAGTTATTCACTCCTGTAAGATTTTTTGCATGTGTTCCTTTTGTATCGAATGAGTATCATTGTGTATTTCCACACCGAGGAGCTTTTTCACTTCATTTTAGCATTGCTTATGCCTGGATTTTGTCTTTCCTTTTATAGCTTTCAACTCTGACAATGGGAAGGATTACCTTTTCATAGTTACGAGCTAAGATTCCCTTACATGCCAAAAACTATCATTAAATAAAAGCAGGTGCATTAAAATCATAAAATATGACTGTTGCTAAATAATCAAATTGAAATAGAATTTAGGGAAACAATGACTAGTTTTCAATCGGTAGCTCCTTATAACAGTGAGATTGTAGCGGTGGATCCTCTTTATCAGTAGTTGTTAGTACTTGTAACGGTAGCTCCTGGTATTAGTCAGTGGCTCATTTTATCAGTGAACTTATATCGGTATCTGTAGCTCTTTCTATGGGTAGCTCTCTGTGTCCCAGTGAGATTCTATCGATATCTCTTTATTCTTGTACCGGTAGTTCCTTGAATCGGTAGACTAGTGTAGCAGTGAGCTTATTTATATAGGTTAAATACATATAGGTAGAATTTTTTATAAAGGTCAAATTATGATAATGGTAGCTCTGGTGTAACAGTAGATCTGGTGTAATGGTGGCTCGTATCGGTAGACTTTGTATCGGTATCTTGTGCATACTGGAAGTTCCATTCTATACCAGTGATTAAGTGCATATCGGTAGACTTCATACTAATAGCTCTGTGTATCAGTGACCATTTCTATCGGTAATCTTTGTACCAGTAGGTCTGTATCAGTAGCTATGAGCATATCTAGATTGATTTAGAATTATGTCAAAGTATGATTAAACATAGATAATCATTTATTGACATATTCTAATTATTATTTTGATATTCATCATTTATATATAATTATTATCACACATCAATATCATCAAAACTTATTAAAGAATGATTGGGATTATCAAAACATGTGACGTCAACAATCTCCCCCTTTTGATAATCACAACTCATGGTATTATAAACGAACAAAATCAATAAGGTATCAGAAAATATAGCATTAAAATGAAATTGTATCATAGGTCAATATAAAAATAAATGCACTTGAGTTACAGACCAAAATTATAAGAAGTAAAATAATATAGAAAGGTATTAGAAGAAAATACAAAATAAATGTATCAAATGTAAAATAGCAATGAAAATTGTTATGCTTATAATGCTCCCTTTGTGTACAACAGGTTCACCTTTCTATATCAGAGGTAGAGTTATAGCATAAAGCTTATATGAATTTCATATTTATCCCTTTGTGATTCATAGTTCTCCCCTTTTATTTTTTCCCTTTTATATACATCTCTCCCTTTGTGATTAGCAAAAAGGATGGGTGAAAATAATGTTTCAGAGGAAATGAGAAATAGGGAAAGGAAAACAAGACCATTGATATATTTCATGGGGAAAAAAGTACAAGTGAAATACAAAAGTAAATAAATTAAATATCAATGAAATAAAAAGTATTCCTATCAAACATCCTAACCAGAAATCAATCCACTTCCTCAATATGTGATTTTCCAATGGCATCAGAAGAGGATTCATGCGTTGTGGATACCGGTGGAGGATTAAGAACACCAGAAATGATCATAGGTGGTCGAGCTACTGAATCTGTTCATGGACTATATTGTGTATCTCTTTGAGTGATCATAAGAGTAAGGCTGATGATGGCTTGGGCTAGAGTCATCTTAGCAGGAGAAGTATTGGAGGCATATGAAGGTAAATCTGGAGGTATAATCACTGTCCGAGCATCAACATGAAATAATGGCAACAAGATATTTCTGAAATCCATAATGATTCCTTCTCCCCTCTCCATAGCAGAAAAAATTCATCCTTGTATTCTAAAAACTTATCCAAGGCTGGAGTCTACTCCCTGAGTTTTCTTACTTGTTCCCTGAAGGCTTGATTGACTGGTGGTAGATTCAAGTTTTCTAACATAAGCTTGAAATTATTATTGAGCTGATGCTTGGTGTAAACCCTTTGGAAATAGTAATATACCTTGTCCTTAACTTATTTCTGAGAGGCAGAAGCTTCTATCCTATAATATTGGACAATCGTCATTATATCTCTAGTGGTAGACACCAATTGTGTTATGGAAGATGAGTCCACAGAGATACTGGTTGTAGCTGAACCAAGCTACTCCTTTTTCAAAGCTCTAATCTGATCCAATTCTATTGAAGGTCTCGAAGCAAGATAACGAATAGAAAAAGTCAAAGTTTCCTTGAAACTATTAGTTATCCCATTAATAAAATTTTTCAATATAGAATCTTGGGTGCTAACATTCTTTGTTATGGAATGCTTAAAATCCTAAAAAACTGAGACCATATGGCTGATTAAACTCTTCACAGAAGCCAAATACATGTCTTCTTGAGATTTAAAACTCATATAGGATTCCTGAGTGACAGCTGTTCACTTTAGAAATTCAACGTGCTTTTCCCAACTAGAAGCCTGATTCTAGAAATCTGTTATTTCATCCACTATTTTTGCCACAATGTTTGACACATTATATCCAATAGAGAGTTCAAAAAACTTCTACATATTTATCATCTCTTCAACAAAAAGTCTTTTTAACTAGGAAAAAGAAGCACTCAAAAACTCTTTCATCTCAGCCTTCAAAGATTCTAATTCATCCCTAGTGACTATATTTGAAGTCCTATCAAAAGGTTCTCTTTGAGACACAATACTGGCCACTGATTCATTCATAACTGATTGAATGGATGACACTAAGGATGCTTTTATTTTTCTTATCTCTTCCACAAAATATGTCTTATGATCAAACTTAAACTGAACCAGATCAGCTTTTCTAACCACATTCTCTGGTAATATCTCAGATAGAATATCATAATAGATTGTAGGTCTACTGAGGGATGCCTAAATATCAGAATCCGGATAATCCAATCAAAAAACTACCAAACCTGGGTCCTCTCCCCATTCATTAATCTCAACAGCCACTGAAACACTGCAAAATTTGGTTGGATTCTCCCCCTCAATAGGTTAATTCTACTGTACGCCAATAGATCCCTCAGCTGCTCGGTATTCCTCAGAATAATATTTCACAATAGTCTCTATTTCTCCAATATCATGAGGATCATTAGGAATATGAGAAGGTCTATCAACTTCCACACAAACAGCCTCTAAAGGAATAGCAAAACATCCAATCAGAGGACTCAAACTCAAGGTGGTAGAAGTAGATGATTTAGTTTCAGATCCTCTTTCTTCTTCCTCATTCTTTGGGGAAGCCTCTTCCTGATCTGATCTTTGCGGTTCTTCATCATGCATAGGTCCCTCTTCATTACTTACATCCAAAATAGTTTCTATACTAGGTAGTTTTGAAGAAGAATTTTCCTTTTCTTGTGATACAATTTCAGGAGTTGGGCTGGGAGGCATGTCTGGATCTCCTCCATTTGCTCCAGAGGAATCCACCTCTTCTAAATCATCACTATATTGTGGCTCCTCCTCATCAGGTCTTAGACATAAATCACTCACATCCTTATCCCTAGAATGATGATGCAGAGGATTAAACTTATCATATAACATCTTATTATCAGTAACCCACTCCCCTCTCCATGGGTTCCATCTTATCTTCATGTACATACACATTGTTCTTGTCATGAAAAAGTTGTTTCTTATCACCACTGTTTCATCTTGAGACTCAACTACTCCCTTTACATTAATCATAACTGAAATCAACTTGGTGAAGATTAAATCATTGGTCATTGATTTGGGTCGGTTCATATCCTCAATTTGAATCATTAGTAGCCTACAAATATTCACCTTCACACCATGTCTCATGAGATGTACCGGATAGATATCTTGATATCTCAAATTTGAAAAGTCCCAACATCATGGACTTATCACAAGTTGCACAAATTTGAACAAAAATCTGTTCTCTCCATCCTTTTCCACAGCCACCATCTTTCTCTGCTTACCACTACCAGTGAGCTCCTCTAAGTCAATCTCATAATCAAATATGTCACTTGTAGGTGGTACTATCTTCGATGAATATCCAAAAACTCATTCATGAGGTACTCTCAGGTACTCATCCCACTGAATAGATGAAAAGGCTATTTCCTTGCCATTTACCCATGAAATCATTCTATTTTACTATCTTCGGATAGTAGGGGCCATTGTTATTCAAGAATAATTCTACACATTTCTAATCTTCCAGCACCTCTAAAACTAATGATTTACTAGACATCAGCCATTGTGTGAATAGCACTTTATCAATTACAATATCTCTATTTTGTAAATACGGGTTCACTGAATGCCTCCCCAACCTTGTTCTACTAACATTTCTACTTTCTTTAGGCCATGTCTTATGATTCTTCCCATTTGAATCATCAAATCCATCTCTGACAGTCGGATGTTTGGGTTTTTCCATCTCTGGATTGAATAAGTTTGGGTTATTCGTAATATTCGGTAATTAAAGTAGTTGGGTTTGAGAGAGGAGAGTACAGTGGATTGAGAAGTAACAAAGATATGGTTTTATCATTTAGGAATCATAAAATAAATAATGAAAATATAATATGTAATGTATAAATGATACAGATTCCAGTGGCTAAAGGAAAAAGTTTAAAACAGTGCATAATAACGGTAGGCTATACCATTGATAATTCTTAACGGCGAGGTCCACTAATAGTGAGGTATATCAGTGAAGTTTCATACCAGTGCGGTATATCAGTGAGGTTTCATACCAGTGAGGTATATGAGTGAGGTTTCATACCGGTGAGGTATATCAGTGAGGATTCATACTGGTGAGGTATACCAGTGAGGTTTCATACTGGTGAGGTATATCAGTGAGGTTTCATGCCGGTGAGGTATATCCGTGAGGTTTCATACCAGTGAGTCTATCATTACTAGTTCATGTCTAATGTAATTTAACCAATCTGAACTTAACGGCCTGGTGAAAATGTCATCTAATTGATGTTTATTAACTATAAATTCAAGATTAATATCAACCTTTTGGTAATTATCTCTCCAAAAATGGTTCCTTACATTAATGTGTATGGTCCTAGAGTGAGACACGAGATTCTTAGAGATATTAATTTCACTAGTGTTGGCGCAGATAATAGCTACATGTCTATATTGATATTCATAGTCTAGTAAAGTGTGTTTCATCCACAGAATTTATGTACAACAACTACTAGTAGCTACATACTCTGCTTCAGCAGTAGACAAAGCCACCAAATTTTGTTTCTTACTACACCATGATACTAAAGACTTTCCCAATAAATGACATGTCTTGATGTGATTTTTCTATCTAACTTGAAACTAGAAAAGTCGGAATATGAATAACTTATTCAATCCAAAGATTGTACTTTTGGAAAAAACAAACATATATTTGTAGTTTGTTTAAGATATTTGAAAAAAAATTAACAGCAAGAAAATGTGACTCTTTAGGATTATCCTGAAATCTTTCACACATACACACACTAAACAGAATATCTGGTCAAATACCAATAAGGTCAAGTAATATTCCAATCATACCTCTATAATTTGTTTGATCCACTAGTTTCCCAGTTTCATCTGCATCTAATTTACAGACATTACTCATAGGTGTATCACTTCCCTTAATACTATCCAAATAATAATGTTGTAAAAGATAATTTTTACATTTACTTTGATTCAAAATAATACCATTTTCATTTTTAAAATGTTGAACTCCAAGAAAGTATTTGAGTTCTCACATTAAGCTCATTTCAAATTCATTTTTCATACTCTTTGAAAAATCAGTTCATAAAGACTATTTTGAAGTTCCAAAATTAATATCATTAACATATATTTTGACTATCAAAAAATCATTATAAATTATTCTAATAAAGTGAGTTGGATCAGAAATCCCTTTATAAAAACCTTTTGAAATAATAAAATTATTAATTCTATCATATAAATATAGTGGATCTTGTTTCAAACCATATACAGCTTTAGATAGCTTACAAAATCGATTTGGAAAATGAGAATTAGTAAAACCAGTTTGTTGTTAAACAAAAAAAATATTCAATTATAAAACCATTTAGAAAATAATTTTTAACATTCATTTGATATAACATGAAA
Source organism: Viscum album (assembly GCA_963277665.1). Classification (NCBI taxonomy): domain Eukaryota; kingdom Viridiplantae; phylum Streptophyta; class Magnoliopsida; order Santalales; family Viscaceae; genus Viscum; species Viscum album. The sequence goes on from OY728157.1 coordinate 827,769,301, forward strand.
TTCAAATGAGCAGCATAGGAAAGTAGAATCCTAATAGCTTCTAATCAATCTATAGGGGAAAAGGTTTACTTGTAGTCTGTTCCTTCCATTTGATTATACCATTATTCAACTAGCCTTGCTTTGTTTCTAACTATATTTCCAGACTCATCAAGTTTGTTTCTAAAAACACATTTAGTGCCTATGGTCAATGTTTCCTTAGGTCTGTCAACTAATTCCCAGACATTATTTATTTCAAATTGATTCAATTCTTCTTGCATATCCATTACCCAAATTTCATCATTGATTGCATAATTGATATTTTTTGGTTCTAGATGTGAAAGAAAGGCTTGATGTTCAACCTAGTTTCTTAGAGAAGCTCTAGTATGTGGTCCTCTATCACGATTACCAACAACAGAATCTAAATGATGATTCCTTAGAATCCTTGTTGACCTAGTAAAGGTAGGACTAAAATTTTCAGGTTCTTCTCTTGATTCAGGATCTACAGAGACAGGTTCGCGAATGTTTCCAGAACATGATGTCACTACAACCGGTTCATTGATTTTATCATTAAGTTTTATAAGAGTGAAATCTTCTTTAAGATTTTCAATGGAAGATTTGAGTTCATGTGGATCAGTTACATCAAACTTGATGTGAAATGATTCTTCCACACATTTGGTTCTTTTATTAAAAACACTATAATATTTTCTAGAAATTGAATAACCTAGGAAAATCCATTCATCACTCTTGGATAAAAACTTGTCAAGATTATCTTTTGTATTGAGAATAAATACACTTTGCAACCAAAAATATTAAAGTAATTATCCTCAGGTTTCCTATGGTTCCACAACTCAAAAGGGATCTTTTTGAGAATAGGTCTAATTAGGACCCTATTAATAATATAACACGTTGTATTTACAGCTTTAGCACAAAAGTAAATTGGCAGTTTACACTCATTAAGCATAGTTCTTACAATATCCTGAAGGGTTCTATTTCTTCTTTCTACTACACCATTCTGTTGAGGTGTTCTAGGGGCAGGGAAATTGTGACTATAGCCATTGTGTAAGAAATAAGATTCAAACTCATGATTTTCAAACTCAAGAACATGATAACTTCTCAAGGTCTTAATCTTAAGTCCACTAAGATTTTCCATAGACTTGGATTATTTAATAATGTAAGAACAAGTTTCACTTTTGTGAGCATAGATGTATACCCAAGTGTACCTAGAATAGTCATCTACCAGAACATAGAAATAGTGCTTCACATTTATTCTAGAAACTCTAGAGGGTCCAAACAAGTCAATGTGAACCAACTCAAGAGGATGAAAAGTTGAAAATTCTTTCATTTATTTGAATGAAACTTTATTTTTCTTTCCCTTTTGACAAGGATTACAAACGTTATCAGTTGAGAATTCAAGTTTAGGTAGATCTCTAAATATGTTTTTCCTAGTCAATTTTTTAATTGAAAAAATGTTATAATGTCCTAATATTCTTTTCCATAGCCATGACTCTTTATAAAAAGAATTTTGGAAAGAAATGTTCTGTTCAGCTATGTAATTCAAATCAACTGCATAAACGTTTTCATTTCTCAAGGAATAAAATACTAAAATATTGTTAGAACTAAAAACACTACAAGAATAATTTTCAAATTTAACATTGAAACTATCATCACACAACTATGAAATACTTTACAAGTTATACTTAATTCCATCAACAAATAATTCTTTGGAAATTAAAACTAAATCAGTGTTACCAATCTGGCATAAGCCGATGATTTTCCTTTTTGAATTATCACCAATTGTGACATGGCCTCCATCAGCCGTGATTAAAATCTTGAAGCACGACTAATATATGGTCATATGCCTAAAACATCCACTGTCCAAGTACCATACCTTCTTATGGGAACTTTTCAAGCATGTTTCCTACAAAACAGGTCTAAACAAAAAAGGATTTTGGTACCCATATTTTCTTGGGTCCAGACAGGTTAGCAAGAAAACCTTTTGGTACCCAAATTTTCTTAATGGGTTTCATATAACAAATAGATTCAAAAGATTTTTAATTATAAAATTTATTTGTCCTATATCCATGTGAATAACTGGTTGAAGCATATGAATTTCCAGAACGAGAACAAGAACCATTCTGTCCAGATTTAGAAATAAAGCTAGTTTTAGTATTCTGTCTCCGTCTAGGCTGATAGCCTATTCTACTGGTATATTTTTGTGCCACTTTTTTTTCTAGAATTTGAGTAAGAGTGTACTTTCCATTCATGATTTTTTATAAGTCGTTCTTATGTTTCTCATTGGACAATTTCAGTTCAGTATTTTCCTTAATTAATTGAGCATTTGTTTATTTCCGTATATCAAGGGCATATTTAACATAGATGGTCAAAACATGTTGTATTTTTAAAGTCTTATATTTGTCTTAAAGCTCATTACATGCTTCATCTAGAATATTAAAATATTAAAATAGTTCATCACTAGACATTTTTTCATATTCAGAATCAGAATCAACTCCAGAATAAATTGAATTCAAAGTAGGAGTGTCCAGTGTTACCTGAGATGTGTTTTTCATAAAACACATGTTAGACTTGTGAGAGTCTTCTTCCTTAGTAGAATCAGAATCACTTAAAGTTTCTTATTAATCACTCCAAGTTTCTTTCATTGGTTTCTTGTACATATTATCCTTGTAGTCATATTTCTTCTTGAACTTTAACTTTGGACAATCAGTCTTAATGTGTCTATTCCTTTTGCACTTATAACAGACAATCTCATCACACTTATCAGACATCATCCTATCTTTCTTCCATTGACCTTTGTTGTCATATTTACCTTTGTAGTTTTATTTTTTGAAGAGTTTCTTATTCCTATATAACTTCTTGAATATCCTGGTTATCTGATCCATCTCTGCATCACTGTCATATGTAGTCTCGTCCCTACTTGAGCATTCAGTAGGTATGCAAACATTCTCCTTGTCCTTGCTCTCTGAGGAAGTAGAATTTAATGCCACTAACTTTATTTTAGGTTCATCATCTTCCTATTTTTTTTTCTTTAAGCTCTTATTCATACATCATTATCATACCATAAGGTCTTTAACAGGTAGAGAACCAATATCACATGATTCTCTAATTGAAACAGATGTGCCTCTCTATTTGTTTGGTAGACATCTATGTATCCTAATGATTTTTTCCTTTTCTGGAAAAACCTTATCATGTGTGCTAATAGTGTTGACAATCTCATTGAACCTGCGATACATGTCAGGGATAGCTTCATCAGGCTTCATTTTAAAATTATCATATTCAATAGTGTAAGTTTTTATCCTCATTTCTAAAACATTGGTTATTACTTAATTATAAATATCCAAAGTGTCCCAGATTTCATAAGCAGTTTTGCAAAAAGATATTCTATTAAATCCCTCATCACTTAAATCACAAAACATGGAATTCATTGATTTTCAATTATTGTTATAGGCTATTTTAGTAGGTTCATCCGAAATAGTTCATTCAGTTTCTGGAATCGTATATTGAGTCTCCATTGTAGTCCAGATGTCAAATTCCATACTCTCTAAAAGAATATTTATTTTAAGTTTCCACTGGGCCTAATTGGTACCATTAAATAAAGATGGCATGTTGGTAGCATCGCCTTCTAGTCTATTATACAAAACTAGATTATAGGAAATATATTTAAGGAGATAAAATTTTGAACTATCATAAATTTATGATCATTAAGATAAAACTAAAATCAATGTTGAAAAATAGAGTGTTTGGATACCCATTAAAAAAACAAACAACCACTGATACCAAATGTTGATTGAAGTGGATTCTCAAGAGGGGGTGAATTGAATTCCAATTAAAAATTTCTTTTAAAAATCTTATTACAAATCCCCCAAATTACAAAACAAGTTAAACTTTAGTGAATTTATAAATATTGTATGTTTTCAATTAATTTCTCAAGAGATTGATTATTTCTCAGTTATCTCAATATGAATTGATAAACTTTTGAAATTAACTTACTGGATAACAAAAGTTATAAACACATGCTAGTTTAACTATCAGAGTAACTTTAAAACAATTTTTATTTCAATGTAATTAGTAGTGAAATACAATATATATAGTATACTTTTGACTTAATATAAGATGCATAGAAAATATAACCAATAGGGTCTGTCTTAAGTCGAGACTTAGTCCAATTAAACAATTTATATAAATTTGATCCACACCCTGGATCGGTGTAAAACAATAGTACACATACTGGCCAGGTACTAATACCTCTACCAAAGTTACTGGTGGGAAACCAAAACAATATCCCACAGGCTGTCAAGGTCCTACTTGACCTCTACCACTATCCATAGTGGGATACAAGAGAGTTATGGAAGGTTTGTGTGAGGATTTATAAATCGTCTAGTTTAGCATAGGAGATAGTGTGTGTATAGAATATACAGAGTACACAAACAACTCAAAATTTAAATAAAAGAATCACTAAGAGAGTTTATATGAGTTTAGAATTCTCTAGTGATTTGAATTGCAGCTCTGGACTCATTCGATTAATCAGGAATGCTTTTGAGTCCTCCTATGGTTTTTGTCAGAAAAATAGATGGTCATTTTCTTCAGGTTCAGTTTGATCATCTTGAGTGCAAGAAGATCTTGTTGATGTTCTTCACTCTTGTTTTCTTTTGTGAATGTGTTCCTTTTGTATAGAATGAGTATATTCATGTATTTCCACACCCAGCAGCTTTTTCAATTCATTTTAGCACTACTTATGCCCAACTTTTTCCTTTCCTTTTACAGCTTTCAGCTTCGGAAATGGGAATGATTACCTTTTCATAGGTATGAGGTACAGTTCCCTGACATTCCAACAACTATCATTAAATAATAGCAGGTGCATTAAATTCATAAAATATGACCGTTTCTAAATAAACAAAAAGAAATAGAATTTCGGAAAAAAGTGACTCATTTTCAATCAGTATCTCCTTATAATAGTGATCGAGTAGAAGTAGCTCCTCTGTATTGGTAGATGTTACTCCTTCTAATAATATCTCCTTGTACCAGTCAGTGGCTCATTGTATCATTGAACTTCTATCGGTAGATGTACCTCTTTGTATCAGTAGCTCTCTGTGTAGCAATGATCTTCTATCGGTAGCTCTTTGTTCTTCTACCGGTAGTTCCTTGTATCGGTAGACGTGAGTAGCAGTGTGTTTCTTTATATTGGTGAACTTCATAGTGTTATACTTTCTTATACCAGTAGACTTACTCTAATGGTAACTCTGGTGTAATAGTAGCTCTGGTGTAACTGTAGCTCTGGTGTAACAGTAGCCTGTATCGGTAGAATTTGTATCAGTAGCTTTTTCATATTGGTAGCTCCATTTTATACCAGTGATTATGTGCATACTGGTAGACTTCATACCGGTAGATCTATGTATCAGTAGACTAAGTATCGGTAGGTCTGTATCAGTAGCTATGTGCATATCCATATTGAATTAGAATTATTTCAAAGTATGATTGAACATAGATAAACATTGATTTACATCTTCCAATGATTATTTTTATATTCATCATATATATATATAAGAACACATCAAGATCATTAAAACTTATTAAATCATGATTGGGATAATCAAAATAGGTGAGGTCCTCATAATTTCATATGAGTAAAACCTTAAGTGACTCAAAATCTATTTCCTTCAAAATAACATATATCATAAAGATAATATAATGCTCTGTTTTAAATAAATAGTTTGGTTCTATCACATGATATGTGTTACATATACCAAAAATTTAGATATATATAAAACATAAGGATTACATTTTACCACCACCCATGATATCTTATATCTTATGGTGTGACTATTCGGAGCATATGATATCCCATTTCTTAAAATAGTAGTAGTTGATTATCTATATCATATTCAATGAAATTGAATATCATATACAATTTTCAAAAATAATTCAATATGAATTTTTTGGGTTGGTTTATGATATCCCCAATTTCATTATTTCAAACATGATTTGGAGAATTAAATGATTTGATCAGACAATGAAAAAAATAGTGGGTTTCTAGGGATTAAACAACACTCATTATAACAATAAAATGCAATTTTAATCCTCTAATCCCAATATCATCAATAAATTGAATTCAAAATAATTAATATACAAAAAATATTAATATTTGGTCATATACATTGCATCGATGATCCCTTATACCATTGTCTTATATCATGATAAAGATAATGATCTCTTGGATATAGATGATGGAATCTTACCCATTGGTGTATCTATTGATTTTAATGAGTCACGCACTACATGGGTATAACCCTCTTATAATCCCATGGAATTCTAGTGTCTCTCAAGGTAATTGGAGGAGGAGGAAGAGATATTTTAAACAATGGGGAATCTATAGAATGTTTCAACCATCTTGTTGACCTTTATAGTATTTAAATAATCCTCTATACGTCCTAATAATTCATGGGATTGAATAAAATTCTATGAAGTTCTCATGTAAATCCTAAATGAATGCATCATTGATCCTCCAATGTGTTTCTTCGTATAAATTTTTTTCATTAATTAACGAGCATATTGATATTATTTAAATTTTAACACAAAATGTTCTACTAATAATATTGGGGATAGAAATACTCCATGAAACATACATTAGAGTTATAATTATTATGATATAAACATATTATACATTATGACTAAATAATATGGTTTCAAGATATGCCCTGCGATATATCTATATCATACTGTACCATATAGCTAAAATAATCTCATGGATATTGGAAATATACCAAAATGATCAGTATTATATACCAAAATAAAATCTTGTAAAAAAAATAAATAATTTTCACCATTGATTATATTTATCTATGCCATCATATTCATTCAAAAATTCTTGATGATGATATTTGAGGAACAACCAAATAATATTTTATGGTATGTTGTATCCACATGACAGCTAACCCAATCAATGCATGGGTGGGACCCTCATGACAACCATGATTTCTTAATATCTCTTGATAACTAATAACGGAGGAAGAATAGATTATCGGAGACCCTATAAGAAGTTTGGGTAAGCTTCAAAATATTTCCATGATACAACCTTGTTTATATGGGCCCTGATGTTTCCCCCTAACACATCATAAATTTTATCATACATTATACATCTTATGAGTAATGTATCATATATTTATAAATTCATAATATAAAATAAACATTTATTATCTTATAACTTTTATCATATGAAATGTCTGGATTTATCATAAATTTTCTTTAATGGAATATTTCCATTACAGTAACAATTAACATCTCATAGCCCAATGAATAGTGAAACACCATGTAAATAATATGATATGATTTATAATATCATATTACTTATAATACATCATATGATATAAAATCATAGTAAAACACAATTTGATTTTGTTGTGGCATATTATTTCAACATCATTCTTTAGGATATAATAAAATAAAAGGAGTAATATATTCCATGGTTCTTGATTTTAATTCCATACAACATTCCTATATCTTAAATTATGATATGATTATTATACATTATATGTTTATATGATTTATGGAATATATATATCTTGAAATTGAGAAAAGTATTAACAAATAGGCACAATATTAATATGATAAGTAGTAGAGGTTCCATGAAAATTAAGATGTCATCATTTCATAGAACTTATGAATTATGTTATTAGCATGTCTTGGAAATACATTAATAGTGGAGGAGTTAAGAGAATAGATGTGAAAATATTTTAAAAATTATGTTTGTTAGGGGAGGAAACATCCTAAATTAGACGGATGAGAAATGGGAGCACACTTGATGACTATGGTGTCATTGTTGTATAGAGAGATAATTTAAGAGAAGCCTCTCTAGGAGACATTCACCTTGGTCACCTAGGTATCCTAGATAAGAGGTGTTAATTGAGACTTGGATACACAAGGTTTGATCACCATGGAAGAGAAAAAGGACCAACATAATGCTTTTGGATGTGATATTGGAATGGTCATTGAAACATGAATGATGTTTCTTCCTGGGGACAATACCCAAACAAAATGGAGTGTAAAAGTGTAATAGGTGTGCAAAGATCACATTGGGCTTGATTAGTGTATGAAATCACATGGATAAGACACTTAAATGGATAGTGAAGCAACATTACTTCTTGGTAATTAACCTATATTGAGTTGAAGTAATAGAAATAAATGTTTAGTTAAGGGTACATAGTAGTAAGTGGCATCAAAAAAAGGTTTTGGAGGCTTGGTAGAGGTTCGTTGTGGAAGGGTTGTAATAGGATATGTATTCGTTATAATGAAATATTCCCATAGATTCACCTCCCCCAACATTAGGCAATATAATAGGTATTATATAGAATTTAAAAGATGGTTTATGTGATTTATTTATATCCTTCATTGATAGAAAGTTGAAATATAGAATTGGGACCCATACCTCTAATTAAATTCAGTAGACTAATTAATTTGGAAACCATGAAAAAATATAAGTGGGAGATTTAGAATTTAAAATATATGTGAAAATGTTGACCAATATAAACCTTAAAAAATATCTAAATATATAAATACTATAAAAATAATAATAAAAATTTTACCAATGATTTTTTAGGGTTAACTGAATTGATAAAATCAATCATTAAAATCCGCATATCTTTTCTATTTCAACATAAACTGATTATACTATTCCCCCTAATAACCCTATTATTTTCAAAATTAAAATAATAAATAAATAAATCAAAATAAAAATATAGATATTTAATAAATTTATACATAATAAATTTAGTAGACTTATAATTCATGTGGTCTTTCGGGTTATTAGGCATCCAAAATAAAATTTTACCATAGTTTATACCAAGTTAATTTTATTGAAAGTTGATGTATTAAAATAAATAAATAAAATATCCAATTAATTTAGATTATCCAATAAAATTTAAGTTTCCTTGATAGTCCTAAAATAAATAATGTTATTACTAATAAAATACTTATTTTCATGTTTTCCAAAGATTATATTTAATCAATTAATATTTAAAATACTATAAAAATTAATGGAAAATAACCATGTCTCTAGATTTCACCAACCTTATTGGATTCTAACCCACATCCATTTCCTGGATTTTGGATGTAATTGGTGTAAAATAAATATATTCTTATTTATCTCAAGATGAATTTTAAATTAATTACATTTACTGTAAATATAAGTTTAAGTAATCATAATGTCAATGTTTTCAATCGCTGTGAAAAAGAATCCCCCTATAATAGAATAACGTCTATACTTTTAGGCTTATTAGGAATTTTATCCATGTTTAAGACATTATGAAAACAATAAAATGTAAGATAAAATTTTATAAATAATTAAACATCATTACTATCCTATTTTTCAATATATTAAAACCCAATATATTATTCTCATGGTTCTGCATTATAAATACCACATTTATCATTCTCATAAACACATATACATGAGTTGGTTCATTTTTTATTAGAATAAAATTATATAATTATTGGATAAATAAAATACTATTAGAATAGTTATTATGAATCTATTTATAAAAAATTATGGAAAATAGATATATTTATTCCGTTAATTAACAGTTTATAAGATATTAACATTAATGAATATCTCCTATACATTCTACAACATTAGAGAATCTATTTTTTTCAACTATGTACCAATATTTTCACCGATGTTTTTTAATTGTAGTCTTTATCATAATAAATTTATTTTATATCCAATGATAGATACACAGGGATAGAAATTTCATCCTAAATAGAATAAATTTTTAGCTTCGAGAAGTTTAATACACCCCAATGAAGATAAATTCAAAAAATTAGACCAGCTAATGAAAAACATGGTTCCTATATCTATGATTTCAATTAATGATAAATTTTTCATAAATTTGGGTATATAAATAACTCTATTCAGAATTAATGTCTCGATCAAAACATTACCACTACATCACACATTGATGAACCATTTAATCATAATAAGCCTCATCTAATATTAAAAATTAAATTCACTCATCATATTATAAACATGACATTTATTTTTTATCATGTTGTCTTAGTCAATGATGATTTCAAAATCGTTAATCTTATGATGCGTAAAATTAATGGGAAAATCTGATTGAAAACAAAAATTTCCACATGTGACATATCTTCAAGAATTAAATTAATTTTTTCCCATTAACTATTGAATATATATGAAACCTCCTTCATAATAACAAGCCCCATAATCATGATTTCATGTGCTAAAAATGGAGTAAGATATCTCATCCAAGGTTAATATACTCTATACCCAATATATATTTACCAAGATTACATTTTATTAGTGAAATTCATGAAATATTTTTCTTTTCAAATTATACTATTTTAGTAAACTATCAAGTATTATGAAATTATTCAACCCATTCTAGTGTTAATTATCTTAAATATATTAAAATTATTATGTGATGTAAACTTTTTATTCATATAGCTCAAATTCTACATAATCATCTTTATCTTTTATACATAATTCCTTTTTATTAAATTATCCCATTTCTGAGTTGAAAATAAGATACAAGATTATGTAAATTTAGTAATGTTGAAAATCATTATTACTATTAGGATTTCACTCTTATTCAGGCCTATAGTATTTATAACCATCCTTTATCATTCATGATGATTAAAGAGTCCGAATGCTTTATAGGATTCTGGAATAGACATTATTCATGAAAAAACAGTCATTAGTGGAGTTATTATATTTATTATCAGTTTCCTAGAACCAATGAATATAATTCCATTTGATTCAACAATAAGTTTAAATAAATTATGATAATAAAAATAAATGTATTGAATAAAATAATCTCCCTACCCATCCAACACATTGATAAATGAAAGAGGAACCAAGCTTATCAAATCCATTTCAAATGAAAGATCGAAGAATATAAATGAAATTTATATGTGAAAAACCCAACATTTGAATTACTTATTGAAAACCTATTTAATCTCTCTTAACTGACTTATAATACAATTAACCTAGTGGGGTAATGTATAATCCATATATTAGAGTTAGATTCCTTGATCCAAATTAATTTTTTCTTTTGATTAGTGGAATATTTTAATTCTACCATCACAATAAATATCTTCTGAGAAGATGATTTTTCATATATATATATATAACAATAATGTGAGAATTTTATTATATTTTTTGTCACATTTAACAGTTATAATAGATCCCTAGTATAATGAGAATGTCCAGATGTCGTGAACATTTTCATAAACGTATTTCCTATAATTTAGATAATATCTTTCATATGGGATATAGATGTTATTTGAATATCACGTACTTAAGGCTCAAAATAATATAAATGTAATGACATGGATTTTTATCGTATCATTTTTTTATATTTTATGGATTAGTTTTCAAATAATGTGCTATGACGGTGTACCATTACGAGGCCCGATGTTCCAAGAATACATTTTTGAAATATATTAAATTTTTTAAATAGAACGCATGCAGAGTTTTCCTGAGAGAGTGGAATAAATTCAATAAGAAATATTAAATAAAAAATATGATGGTACTACTAAGTTAAGAATTTTTCTTACCTTAGTCGTGACATAACTTTGGTCGGAAAAAGTTGTATATGGAAAAGTCATCACATGCGTAAAATGAATTAAATATTTAATAAAATTGTTTTATTTTTTTTATTAATATTGTGTCCTGATTTTGTTATTTAAATATGATCTTATGAAAAATTTTCTGGGTTATCCATATAACCCTATGATTTTTTGGGAGCCTTTGGAGCCATTGGAGAATATCATGTTGGGGGAAGATGAAAAGATAAGAGATCTACAACTGTTATGAGATGTAATCAAATGATCTCACTAATAATCACAAAACAACTTTGTTATTCATCATTGATCAATAAAAATATATGTAGGATGTTTGTTTTATTGTTTATACTTCGGTGTTATTAATTTATATAGAAAATTAATCAATAAAACAAAGTATTGATTCACAGATCAGTCATCCAATGGGATAGTTAATTTGTAATGATTTTATTGGGAGAATTTTTCCAGGGATTCTTATTATTAATTTATCTTTTCAAAATAAAATTTTTTGGTCAAGACAAAAACTAATCTAGGTTCATTCTTATTGATTATTCTTTTACTTTCATCCCCCGAATATTTATTCATCATAGGTGTTCTTTTTTTAAACCATAGTTCTACATACACCGATGAAATCGATATTTTTGAACTCATTTCTTGGCGAAATGATCCGACATTGTAAATTAATGATCAAAATTATAGAACAATTTTTTGATGATGTTATAGGTGAGAGGATTAGTAAGAATTTGAAACACCCAATAATATTTTGGTGTGACAATGATGATTGGATAAATGGAATCAGTTTTCCAATTGGATTTGAAGTTTGGATTCTCGAAAAATACCATTGGAAGGTTATTCAAAGGTATATCCTTGATTTCTGGTATTATTGGAGACAAAATACAAGGTGACGGTGGTGCTTGATCACACAGATGAAATAAAAAATGGTTTATTAAATAACTCACTCCACTCAGAGTGTAATCAGAGATTACATAGTGTGTGAACTGCTCCTAGCGGCGACTGGGTTTTCAGAGATGGTTATGTGTGAAATAGCATATGACCCTATGACACAACATGTGGTCTCCTCCCAACGGATCATCTTGTACCTTATAGGGTACACAGATAGGGGTTGTGGTACACAGGTTGGATTATGTCATGTACCCCCTACACATACATAGTCTAGAAAAGTCCAGAAAAAAATCTTTGTATTGGTACAGAAGAATAATTCATAGGAAGCCAACATGATGTGTACTCTTAGACATACATGGGAATGAGACATAGGGTATTTCATACGGGTAGAACTTTAGGTAATTGGACACAACATGTTACCCTTCTACACACATTATACTTTCAAAAAACATGTCTTGGAGTTGTTTTCCTCTCTATCAATGATGTGTTTAGTTAGGGTTCATTACCCATACCAATTACCTGATGGTCAATATGAAATAGCCTCCTACTCCATGGAGAACGATCCTTTCAACTGGTCTTTTTTAATGAGTGGTTTTACTCGCTCTTTAAGGCACATAGTTATATCATCTATTCATCTCTATTTTCTAGGTTGATTTCCTGTTATAATTATGACCAACACTACATGAGAACACATCCTATAAATAGTTGTTAAATCATGAATTTGTTTTTGGTATACCCCATGGCCTTGGGAGTGATCCTCATCTATGCATAGTATCTCTTCCAACTGTCAGCGTGCACTTATAATGGAGAGACATAATGAGAATTACCTCTTAGTTTGAAATCTATCATTATATCTAACCCAGGAGTGTGTTCTCCTGGACAAGTGCTATGTGGAATCTTTGAGTAGGAATCCTAGTATATTATTTTTTGTTTGTGACTTGCATTTATAATTTGTGTCCATATTTATCATATCTAGATATTCTTGTTATTTTTTTTGTTGACATATAACTATATAGAGTTGATTGTAATTAAAATATTTTATTCTTCGTATTTTTGGGGAATCCAACTAGGTGTTTTTATACTCATCCATGCAAGTTATTTCCTACACGTTTCAAGCCTTGTGCAGACGATTGACCTTTGGACTGAGTACATGATAGAAATGGACTATACACTAAAAAGTGAGACCCTACAGACTGAGGTGGCTTCCTATGGTATTCTGATATCATTCTTGATTTTTCTGTCATGATATTCTTGTTTTCAGACTGATTATCACGGGATTATATTTGGACCAAATTACAATATATTAATTATTTTCAGACTCTAGTTGTGAGATATTGATGTAGGAATGCATGGTTGTTTATATCTTTTTAAATTTCAACATTGTATAGTCTTGTTGATGTATGTGTGTGTGTATAAATACTTTGGCTATGAAATCCCATGTTTTTTATATTCCTATATGGCACTATTCTCCAACCCATATCTTATTGAAGGTGGGTTTATGGAGTCACAGAATAGCCCCTTGCGGACAGGTCTTGATAGAGAGGTATTAGTTGTATTCAAATTTACCATTGGATGAAATTCTTTATGTTTGTTTTGGGGAATTAGTGTCAATTATTTCAATATATACTTTATATCATGGGGATTGATTATTTGTGAAATGAATTACATATCGATGCATCATAACTTTGATCACCTAAATTTCTTCTTAGTACATGAGAACACATGTTTTAGGGAAATAAATGGTACATGCATCATATAGGAATAATTTATAGTTTCGATGTCCCTCTTGACTCAGCTCTCCAGATATATCCATTGATCGTGGAATATTTTGTTCACTTTCAAGATGCCTTTGTGATTTATTCTTGTAAGGATTTTCATTATGATCACAAGGGTGATCCCCTTAGTGATGAGGATTCAATACATGGACCAATTCAAAATATGCTACCTCTATGTGGTGCACCCGCTATACCGCATGTTGATCTGATAATTGTGCTCACAATACAAATGGGTGATGTGCTTAGGATGATAACACATCACAATATTCCAAGATAAGGATTCCTAAGGATCCTTGGTGATCTCAACCCATAAGTAGATGAAGACTAGCTTTAGGTGGTGACCTAATTTTTCATTCTGGTCAAGACACTAGTATATCAAATGGAATTCCTCGCGATGAGTCTTCTCCACGGATCAGTATGATGATTGTGGGTGTTAGTGACCTGTTATTATGATGAGGTTACTTTACCATTGTCATATTTTGAGATCCTTTTAAGATAGTATTATTTTCCAACTACGTTATGGGATGTACATATTTTGGTTCATCTTCAGATCCAGTAGGGAAACACAACAATAGAAGAGTATTCATCGAAGCTTACAAACCTCTCCTGATACTCAATGGATTTGGTTCATAACCATTAATTTAGATATTAGACCTTGGATCTAGCGAGTCATAGATACATATGATCTAGTGTTATAACTCTATGAATTCTAACATATTCTTGAATTCTAGAGGTTGATTTGGTGTTTTATAGATTCTTAGTCAACCACAAACATCCAATGTTTGCAGAGAGTAGGAACACAGGAGCAAAGACCGCAACTGTAGGGATCCAACCACAGTCTCAGAGACCTAAACATGACAAAACTATCAGTTGGATCATGAATGGTGATCTACATTTCCAGGATAATAGTATGCTTCCAATTATCCTAGGGAGAAGAAGTGATTATAATTTTATGATAGGGTACATCTCACCCGAGAATGTCTAAACATATATATAGTTGACAGAGAGACTGTGGGTGGGCCACTGAGTTATAGATATTGGATGGATTATATTTGGATATAATATTGAATATGAAACATATGAGCTGGGAGAGTAGTTAGTGGTGGAAAAAACATTGATGTGTTACCACCACCACCCCCAGGTGGTCCAAGAGAGGATCAGAGAGCTTGATGACATGGGAATGGATAGCTATAGGTAGTCATATAATAAATCCTAGAGGATCCAAGAATGAATCAAGATATGATCTACGTATTTTCTACCCTAGTTGTAGTACTAATAGACACATGTTCTAGGCATTAATTTCATTCCACATGTCTTTTTTGATATGTTTTGATTCTAGTTGAGCAATTAGATTAGCCCTTATGCTTGGATAGTCCTAATATAGATGACTCATCAATCATGCAGTTATTTCAAAAGTGTGGCAAATCTCTTAGAAGTGGGAGTTTCTATTGGGTTTAATTTATACTAGTGATAAAGAATTATGATGCCAATATAGGTAAGAACTAACTATCCACAATACATGACTATATTATTTTTTTCAGAAGAAGGATGTAACATTTCTGTGGTGATGGAACTAGGTTATACTTTTTTAGTGAAAAGGAAACTCATGCAATGTAATATGGACTCACGCATCTGAGGGTGCAACTGGTTACACATCAGTTGGCTTATCTGACCCTTTGTGAAGGGTATGATATTTGTTATTAGTTCCATACAGTAGGGGTGGGGTATGAGTACACCTTCCCCAAAGAGGTTCCAATATTACATCTGCATCAAGAGATATACTTCTTATATTGACATAGAAACTATGAAAACCCTCATATATGTTCCCGCATGTCAGATAGATCCTATTGATCTATTCTAGTCGAGGTTTCAGTTGATGGACACACAGTGGAAGGGATTTGTTAGACATAATGTTTCACCTTGGGGAGCCCCATTTTCTCTCTATGGAGGAGAACAAGATATTGGGGTTTTGTGTGGATTATCGTTGCTTTAACCAAATGATTGTAAAAAACTAGTATCCACTACTATGGATTTTTGTTCTATTTCATCACATTTGAGGGGCATGATGGTTCTTGTAGGATGAAATGAGGTCAAGCTATCACCAATAGTGATTATTCAAGGAGGATATACAAAATATGGAATTTAGATTTCACTATGGTCATTATCTGTACACTGTGATGACCTTGTTCATGTTGAATTCCACATTCATTTTCATGTGAATCCTAAACCAAATATTCCATCCTTTATTGGACCGGTTCATGGTTACATTTGTCAATGATATACCTATGTACTCAGTATTCAAGGATGATTGTCTGAGATATAAAAGGATGGTTCTATATGTACATTGAGATAACCAACAATATAGGAATCTCTCTAAGAGTCTAATATGGATTCAAGATGTCCACTTTATGGAACATGTTATCTCAGTAGATGGAGTGGCAGTGGACCCATCCAAGGTTGAGGTACTATTATCTTGGGGTCCACCAAAGAGTGAAATAGAGGTTTGGAGATTTAAAGGGTAAGAAAGATATTAATTGTGATTAATACCATATTTTTATAGGATAAAAAATACAACGACACATTTGACCTAAAAGGGGTTGCCTTTCATGTGGATGGATAGTTTCCAGCAAGCTTTTCAGCAGTTGAGATTGATTTTTTCTAGAGATCCCATCTTGAGGATTTCTAAGGAGGGTGTCGAGTAAATGGATTTTTTGAGATGGATTAGGAATATGCCTAGATTAATTTTAATGTTGAGTTAGGAGATTAATACCAATGGTTCATTTCATTGGATTCCACCTGAGCTTAACTACATGTCGCATGATCTTGAGTTAGAAGTGGCAGTATTTGCATTAAAGATGTGGTGACACTACATGATGGACGAGCGGTTTGTAGTCCACTATGGGCACAAGAGTCCCAATTATATATTATATAATAATGATCAAAACGTGAGACAAATGATATGGATAGAGTTCCTCCAAGATTATTATTTTTAAATTGTCTATACTCGTGGGAAGAGGAACACAATAGCATATTCACTCAAAAAATGATCTTCTTCATAGATACTGAATAAGGTATTGGGATGTTGTACCAATAAAATATATCATTTATGGTTGGATATTGAGCATCTTTCCATAATTAAATTGATTTTGGCCTTCCTATCATTAAATAAGTCGTGGAGCCTTAGCTCGGGGATGAAGAGTTCAAAACCCTAAATACTCAAATTACCACTGGACATGTATGATTAGACCAGGGATTTTGCGGGAGGAGAATCTAAGATAGATTCATAAATCATATTTGGAGGTACACCCACATGTGGAAAAGACATAACATGACCTCCACTGTCAATTTTGGTGGCTGGGGATGAATAATTGATCAATTGATTTTGTTTCATGATGCCTTACTTGTCATCAATTGAAGGCTAATCACCATGTTCCTTCAGGTATATCTCAACTTCTTGAGGTTATAGAATGCTATTTGTTCGGGATGTCCAAGGAAATCATGATGTTCATACTACATACATCTAGGATGCATGATTCTATATGGTTGATCTTATATTGACTCCCCATGTTGTCCATCTTCATAGTAATTCAGGAGTAGAGTTCAGTAGAGGGTTTGAGATGACTCTACACATAAGAAGTAGTCCAACTCCATTGAATTCCATAGAATATCATTTTTAATATTGATTCTCACTTCATATCAATGTTGTGGAAGTGATTTCAGGAGGTTTTTGGAACTCAATTACTCTTGAGAAAATCATTTAAGCCCACAAATGATGGTCGTAATATGCAGTATATTTAGGTTTTGGATGACATGTTGTGAGCATGTGAGCTGGACTTCAATCATAGTTTAGAGCATAACCTACCACTAGTGTAGTTTTCATATAATAATAGATACCATTCCTTCATATTTATTATACCATTCCTGGCTTTGTACGAGAAACCCTATATATCACCACATTTGATGGAATTACCTAGGAGAGTCGGCTATTATGATCCCAGTGTTACTGCGATCTACTACATAGAAGGTGTATATCACCAAGGAGTTGATGATGACTGCACAGATCCATCATATGTTGTATGATGAAAGATGAAGGATGTATTATGAGTTCATTTAAGGAGATTATGTGTTGATATGAGTTTCACCTTGAAGTGGATTACATATATTTGGATAGGGCTGTAATATATCTCCTAATTTCATTGGCGCAATCAAGATACATAATATAGTAGGAGAGGTGGTGTACCATATAGATCTACATCTATAGTTAAACTAGGTGTGTGATGTCTTCCATTTTTGGTATATGAGGAAATACATAAATGACCCAACAAATGTTTTCAACTAGGTAGAGCTGGAAATCAAGGATGGAACTACATTTTATGAGAATGTGTTAGATATTGAGAATCAAAAGGAGATGATCATTCATGAGAATTTGATTACTTTAGTGTGCGTCTAGTGGTATCACAAGAATATTTAAGAGATCACTTGGGAGAAGCGTAGTCAGATTCATGCTCAATACCCAAATCACTTTGAGTAGAACATATTTTGGATTTTTAGGATGTAAATCCCCATCATGGGGAGAATTACATGAAATGGATTTTCCATGTATTTTTTTGATATTTTATTGATTATTTTTGAGACCAGGAACTAAGACGACTTATTAATCGATGGCATGATATTCCCAAAATAAATGATAGAAATATATTAAATATGTTAAACATCGTACACAAGAATATTTCCTTAAAAAGTGGAATAAATTATAAATGGGGGGCCATATTAGAAATATGAGGGAACTGTTTAGTTTAGAATATCGTTTTTACCCTATGTGCGATATAACAGCGGTTCGCATGGGTTATTTGTGGAATATTAATTACATATGTATAATGAATAAAATATTTAAAAATTTAATTTATTTGTTTATTGATACAAGAAAACTAATTTCATCCCGTAAATATGACCTTATGGATCATTGAAATGGTTAAATTCATAACCATGTAAATTTTATGGACCCTGTGTAGCCATTGGAGGACATCCCATTGGAAAAAGTTGATCAAATTTGAGATCAGTGACTGGTGAAGGATTGAATTGAAGGTTATTTCCAATGATAAAGATGAAACTTCATTATTCATCAGTAATCGGAAGGTATAAAATTTTGTTGATTGGTTTTCTTTCCTTTTTATCAATCTTTATGTTGAAGTCTAATCAACTATCCAACATATTTATTCACAGATGGGTCATCTTGAGAGATAATTTAATTGTGGGGATTTCATTAGAAGAATTTATTCATGGTTATTAATTATTTGTTTTCGTTCTAATTGAAATGGATCATGTTCAACAACAACATCGATAGAGGTTTATTCCTATTGATTTTTTTATTCTTTTCTCTCTTAATTCTTTTTTCATCACATGCTCTCATTGTTTGACCCATGGATCGATGTTAACCGATGAAATAAATTGTTGTGAACCTGTTTCATGGAACAACGATCAGATATTGGAGTTTTGAGCTTGAAATAATGTAGCAGAGTTGTGATAATAGAAGTAAGAAGTGGATCAGACTATATTAGAAACTCTTACTTTGAGTCTAGTGTAAGAAAGAATATGAGATTAATAGAATAAATTTTTTTGAGATAATTCAATGACCAGATTTGGGAGAAAGTCCATATAGATGTTATCCAGAGGAAGATCCTTATTTTTGGGAAAAATTGGAGACAAAATCCAAGGTGACAACATCACAGGTGCACATGGGCAGAAGAATGGGGGTTCTATAAAAACATGGTCGGCATAGAATGTGAGAAGGGAAGACATGGATTATGGGACACTACTAGAATTTGATTGGGTTTTAGAGAATGTTATGTTTTACATGACATGTGACCTATTACGTGGCATGTGTTATCTCTCTGATTCCATGGTGTATACCTCAGAGGGTACACAAACACGGGTCGAGGTACATGAGTTAAAGAACATAATTTACATCCCTAAACAATCATGGCTTGGAAAGGTATGCGAGATAATTCATGAACTGGTACATGGGTATCCCAAATCACATGCACTTCTACACATACATGAGAAAAAGACACATGTCATTAACATGGGAACGATCCAGGGTCAAGAGACATGGCATGTAACCCTTTTACATGTCATGTACATTCTAAATCATGGCTTGAATACATTTTATTCAGTATATTAGAGAAGTTTCTTTAGGGTGTCATCCACATCTTCATTCTCTTAGAGTTGGTATGGAGTCACCACTTACTCCTAGGACAACTATTTATTTTGTTGGAACTCTTGGATAATGTTTTTGGAATCCCTCTGTGTGGCTTGGACTTATACCCTATATTAAACATATTATCCCAAATGGAGTTCTTAGTATCATCGTGACCAATACTAGGCAAGCATTGATCCTCTATATATTAGGATAATCTATATTTTTTTGTTGCTATACACCATTTTGTTTGGAGTTATCCTCATCTATGTATCATATTTTATTAGAGCTTTAATGTGTAATCCTAACAGCGAGACCCAAAAAACCTTAAGTCGTGGATAGATGTCACTAATTCTAGTAGGATCTGCTGTGTGTTTCTTTCTGATGGGTGATATGTGGAATCTTCATGCTAGAACTATTTTATGGCATAATACTATTGTGATTTACCTTTAGACTATGTTTCTTTATTGAGAATGTATAGATATTCTTATTATATCTGTTTAATATATATACCTTTGTATATCTGGCTAAATTTCCTTTATTGTATGCGTTTTGTTTTGGAATTTCTTATTGGGTATTTTTATACTCCCCCATACAATGGATTTTTATATATGTATCGTGTTTTTTGTAAACAAATGTCTTTTTGATCGATAACGTTCCAAAAAAGGACCATATGGTGCTAAGTGAGACTGGAAAAACCAAGGTATTTTCCTAAAATATTTTGACAGCAGTCCCAATTTTACATTCATGATAGAAATTTTATCATACTATTTGTGGTGGGATTCTATTTGACCATATTTACATTCATTTAATTCCTTTTGTACTATGGTGGTGGGATATAAATGTATGAATGCATGGTTGTAATGTTGTTTTTTCAGTTTTATTATTTACTAGGATTGGAAATGTCTGCATGTGTATTGGTTCATAGGCTAAGGCCTCCCACAATTTAAATATGCTTACATGGTGGTAGTTGGCATCACCTGGCCTTTTAAAGGTCAGATTGGGGAGCCAAAAATTGGACCCTTTGGACAGTTTGTTATAATAAGATTTATTCTCAAGAAATTTTGACATGGTACATTCCATGAAGGGATGTTTTGAGGATATAACCACAAATAGTAATTCCATATTTTATATTTACCATTCGATATTCCTATCTAGATATGTGTTTATAAGTCTCGAGTCTTGAAAATATTATTAATTTATATCATGAATCATGTACTTTAATGTGTGTAAAGAAACTATGATGACATATGTTTGTGGTGAGTTAGCATAAAATGATTTCATATTAAGTGATATGTCACTGAATGAATATGTCAAGAAAATATTTGTATTTTAAGACATAATGGAATAAGTGGCCTTTTATGCTTTCATTTCAATGAAACAATCTTATTAAAACCATTTTAATGATAATTCATTAATGATTTCAATCCACAGACTCAATTAGAGACAAATCAAGCATATAGGCTGATGTTATAAAGTATGAATCCTTCTTTATGAGATATAGAGACACTTGGATTGTATTACATAGTACGAATTCATAGGACATTTTTTCATTTTAATGTTAACTACTTTTTCCATATGTTCCTTGATGCGTTGATGAACATTGATCTTCTACTTTAGGTAGATTAAACTAATTCCACTATAGAAGAATCCTTGATTAAAACACACTTTTTGTATCTAGAATCTAAATAATATAATGGAATGAAATTTTATGAATTATTAGTTTTTAAAATAATATCTTCTCTAGTTAAATTAATTGAATAAATTCAATATTTAGATAATCAAATTTACAATATTTGAGTTTTAAATAAATATTTATTCATTATTTTAGTGAATTTATTATTTATTTATCTCTTTTTTATCATTCATAAGGTAATAAAAAATTTAATTATTCACCAGTTTAATAAAAACATTTATAAAAATACATATTTAGTTACAGGAATATTAAAAACTAATTGAATATACACATTATTAATGAATATGATATTTATTTAATCATTCAAAAAATAATATTTATTTACATATTTAAATATTATATAATTAGATGATAGATAAATTCTTATGAGGATTTATAGTCTAAGATAAAGGTCCCAATATAAATAGCATATTTTATTTAATATCAATTAAATAGATATCTATGTATTTTTAGAATAAATTATATATAAATATCTATGGGTTTCACGTATGTCGTAAAATATAATAATAATAATATTATTATTATTATTACTAATTGAAAAGGGGTTAACATAGACTAATTAATTGGATAAAGGGCCATTGTGGAATTTATAATTGTTTCTACAATATTAGTATATATTACTAATTATATCATTTTAAGTGACTATATTTATTTTTCATAATTAATGCTCTCAATATAAATTTCTAAATCATGAGAGAATATTCTCCTCCTTTAATCTTAGGAACAAGAGTGAACAAGAGAGATTTCATGTTGTGATAAATTGTGACTAATAAAAGGAACATGATTTATGACATCTCTCCTTTTTATAACACAACATTTCATTGCAATTTACAAAACTGGGGATCATTAAGGTTTAGTGTCTTGGAAACCATGAACTTAATACATGATGTAACACAACATTATTAATAAACACTTGAAAGGATTATTCATTGTTCATCCAAATTTCATTAGAGCATCTCATAACCTGGGAGCATACATCAAAGGAAAGGGTGAGCAGAAGACCCAGTAAGGGAAACAAGAGAAACATTTTACATGTGAAGTTGAAGTACTTCAATAAAGTCATGATAAATAAAATTAAGGCATGAGAAAGAAATCATTATGAATATGATAATAAAAATAATGTTCTTAATAACTTGAAAATATGGCAACAACATTTAACATAGAAAATCATTTCCGTATCACCAAGGTCCATCCCCATGGTGTCATTAAAAAATTACCAAGGTTATTCACCAAGGTATCGTTAAAGTGGTCATCTTTAGAGATTAAGTATTTACCCAATGAATTGGAACGATATTAGGTAGAACACTTTATTTTTATTTATTATAATGTGATCCACATATAAAATCATCAAACATTTCATAAATAACCCATATAGCAGAAAATAAATGGGGTTTATTTCATAAACATAACGTTTTAAAAACTGTATTTAAGACATGGTCTTTATGTCACATTAAACCCAAGGAAAAGAAAACCATGTTTCTTGTATGCAAATCCCCAAATTTAAAATTTAAAATTTGGATATATATGTGAATAACCTTGTAGAAGAAAGAGTATTTAGTATCTAATTAATAAAATAAAATAATTTGAGAAAAAAAGAGGGACATTTTGAGACGAAAATTTGACAGAATACCGGCTCTGTTGTAGGGTTTTAGAAAACATTGAAAAGAGAGGGGTCATGATAAACCATTAATAAATGATCCATAAAACAGTATAGGAACAGAATATAAAGGATATAAGATCATGGAAACGAAATTTTAATTACATAGCATCTGTAATAAAAAACATGAAAAGAAGTCAAAAATAAGATTTCTCTTATGAAAATTCAGCAACCTAATGGTGTCACATAAAACTTCTAAAAAATCAATTGATGAGATACAATAGGATCTATCATCATATTAACAAACAATTAAAGTTTTATAGACATAGAGATCATACCCCCCACATAAGAAAAAGGATGCTGAAATACTTGACAAGAAAATAAAACTTTGAAAATGAGAAGGGTGAAAGAATCCTTTACGAAAATTCTGTAGCCTAACGACGCCACTTACAAATTCAGAAAATGAAATGATGAGAGTAAAGGGGAGTCTCTAATTATTTGAAAAATTAAAATTACAGTATTCTTAATATAAAAGAACATCCTCCAACATAAGAACATGGGGCATAAAAGAAATGACAAAAGAGAGATTACTTGAAAAGAAAGAGAGAGGTAGGATCCCATACAATGAAGAGTAACATAGAAATCATGATGTTTGGGACCTCGGGAGGCTTGAGGTCACCTTTGGAGGACTCCTTGTGAGGTAAGGAGACCAAAAAATCGTTGATGAGGATTTTGGATTGGAAAGGATGAGAGAATGGCTTGGTATTTATAGGGGAAGTGAGGGGACAAAGCATTAATTGCCAAAGGACACCTCATTAGTGGTATTGCAAAAACCATAGGCTTGACCATGGTATTGGACACTTGGGACACCTCATACCATATCTTAATATTCATAAGTCAACTATAATTACTGCATAATTATTACATCTTCAATGATGTCATCAAACACTAGAAACTCAAAAACTATGTTTTCACTATTCTCTGAAAATTCAACTTTCTCAGAAAAATCCCAAAATTTCACCTTAACCAAATATAGATGCTATGATTTCAAAAATAAACTCTATTTTATGAAAATAATTTTCTAAATATTTTAAATTTAATTTTTAAATAAAAACCCTATTCACTGAAAATTCAACTTTTTCAGAAAAATTTGAAAAAATTCACCTTAACCAAATATTGATGCTATGATTTCAAAAATGAACTCCATTTTATAAAAAAAATCAACTTATCTTAAATTTAAATTTTAAATAAAGAAGACATTATTCACCTGAAAAAACTAATCCTTAACCAATAATTTCTGAAACAATTATTTACCTATTTTATTGAATCACATTACGAAATCAAGGTGCCTAAATTATATTAATACTTTCTTAAGTGAAGTTACTTAATCCCTTTTGTCATATTTATAATAATAAGAATAAAATAACTATTTATAATTTAATATCCATAAAAAATTATGTTGATCATATTAGACTCTAATTTTCTTACTGAACATAACTATAGAAGATCATTTTTTTGAAAATCATTACACATTATTAATTATTTAAGGTTTAAATAAATATTTTGAAAATATATTTTTTCTAAAATTCATCAATAATATGCATACTATATTTATTCAGACATTTGAAAATTCACAAAATTCACCATATGAAGACATCACAATTTTTATTTAAATCAACGGATTACCCAAGGAAGTTATGGTCTTGTTACATAACCCCTTATAACACTAGCATATGATCCATGAGTAAGTGTGCTAGGGTGATAGAATATTGGGGAGGCTCAGCCAATATCTCCCAAGTATTGATTTTTATTAGCTTGAACTTTTCGCGAAGGTGATTCCATTCCAGCTTCACACGATGATGTTTGGATTTGGTTTGGTCCAGAGAAAATCTCCAAGGTGCTACCTCTTTCATGAGTTCTGTCAGAAGGGCTTTGGTTGGCCCTAAACTACTAGATGGGGCCATCAAATATTCTTTCAATATTAATTAATCATGATCAGTTGTATTTATAGACAATAATCTCAACATTTAGTTTCCAACATTCATATTAACCAATGATCATATAACAGTCGAAACCCAATGGTCTTATTTTAATTTTACGAATTTTTTTAAATGAAATAGTTTTTTTGAGTATAAAATAAAATAACACACAAAGTTAGGAAACAAAATTTATTCAAAATTTCGGGTCGTTAAAATCTTCCCCCCTTAAGAAATTGAGTACTCCCAATTTTAAAATTTATCTTGGAAATTTCGTTGAAAGTCCCATATCAAAAAAGAGTCAGTAAAAATATTACTTTAAATGAAATAAAGGGAAGTACCAAGGTCAGACAAGTTAACCCATACTAGGATTACATGTACGAAAACATGGACATTGAAGAGAAAAAACTAGTAAAGTTCTGATGGACAGTGATAGGAAACATGATTAGGAGAAAATTAACCACAAGAAAATAAAAAACTTAAGATGTGTTAAACGGTATTTGATTACCCTGTAGGAAACGTAAACCAACAATATTTTTATTTTATGTTATTTTTCATAATTTCTAGGAATTAATTTACTACATAAAATAAAAAAATAAGGAAATATATTTACCTTCACGCATAGTTTCATCCCGTAATAAGTTTCCCCCAAGAATAATCGTTTCTCCAAACAATGAGCACTCAAAAAGACTTGGTCTCATCAAAATCACAAGAATCAAATTTTAGAAAATCACATAATCCACAAAAGAATAACTATATTTTTCTATTGTCTTTATTCATCATCTAAAACTAAAAATGTTAGTAAGAGATCATATAATCCCAAAAAATAATAATCTATTATAAAAAGAATAAAAATTGGTATTAATATCCAGAATTCAGAAAAAGTACCCAATGTTCCAGAAAGACCATTCAATACACAAACATCCTTAAAATTCATCAAAATAATCCAACCTATGATTGGAACGCAAGACATAGAAGTATTTAATCACATACTCATCCCCAATAAATCATAACATTTATCTCCAAATAACATCGACTAATATTAATGTCTAATACTAAAATATAATTATCCTATTCAATTATTCTTTATGCTAGGTTCATTATTTTCCAGAAATAACCCAAATCACCATATTTCCACAATAAATACAAAAAATCTTAAAAAAATATACAACCATTCATCCTCAATTTAAATCCTGTAGTATTTTATTTCTATTAGCCATATAATACGTTAAAAGGGAAAACAACATCCAAAATAACCATTATCATTTAATTACCAAAACATTTTCTAACACAAAGGATATCTATTTGATAAAACGTAAGCTTCCAAAAACAAATTATTCTTGATCCATAAAAATTCCAGGTGCATTAGTCTGTTCAAAGGGCATAACAACAAACTCATAATTACCATATCGTGATTAGAAGGCAGTTTTTGGAATATCATCATTCTTCACCCTAAATTGATGATAACCAAAATGAATATCAATCTTAGAGAAGAATTGTGTCCCACTATGTTGGAAAAATAAGTCATCAATTATCAGAAGAGAGAATTTTTTCTTCAATGTGATCCCATTAATTTCTTTATAATCAATTCATATATACATCGATCATTCCTTCTTCTTAACAAAGAAGACTAGGGCCCCCCAAGGAGACACACTTGGTCGGATAAACCCATTCTCCAAAAGATATCAGAGTTGTTTCTTTAATTCCTCTAGCTCCACATTTTCCATCCTAAATCGGTTTCTTGACATCGGATTAGATCCATGTATGAGTTAAATGAAGAACTCTACCTCTATTTCTGGGGGAGGTCTGAGCAACTCCTCATGAAATATGTCATCTTATTCATAGATGATGGGGAATGTTTCAAAAATAATAAATCTGTCGAGAGAAACTTATTTCATTTATGAATCTTTTAACAAAAATGGAATTTATGTCTTAAAACTTCATGCTTACACAAGTTAAATTTTCCTATAATTCCTTCAAAATGATTCATAAAAAGAATCTGATTAACCAAACATATCCCCTTGGAGTGTCGTAACCAAGAGTGCAGCAAGGCCCATTTTCGTGTACCAGTTCCCATTCAAGATTAGCTCCAGGTGGTTTTTTTTGGGGTTTACCACTATGTACATTTGTGCCAGAGCCACACCTACATACTTGTATCCAGATTGGGATGTATTTACTTGATAAACCACTTACTGAATACTCACCAAATGACCAAGAAGATTATCTATATTTAAAAATTTCAATAGTGGTTTTCCAAGAGTTTTCATATTATAATTTCCTTAAATAACTAAGCAATACTTTGATGCCAACTATGACATCTCGCCTGTTTATAACATATACTTTCATTTCATTTTACAAAACCAAGGATCTTTAAGGCTTAGTATCTTGGAAATATGGAACGTAAAACATGACAATAAAAAAAATTATTCTTAAACAAATGAAAGGATTATTCTTTATTCATCCTATGTTCATTACAACATCTCATAACCTGGGAGCATACATCAAAGGAAAGGGTGAACAGAAGGCCCAGTAAGGGAAAAAAGAGAAACATTTTACATGTGAACTTGAGATACATCAATAAAGTCATGATAAATAACATTAAGGCATGATAAAGAGATCATGAGGCATATCATAAAAAAAATAACATGTTTCATAAGGTGAAAATGTGGATACAACATTTAACATAGAAAATCATTTCCGTATCACCAAGGTCCACCCCTAGGTGTCATTAAAACATTACCAAGATTATTCACCAAGGTATTGTTAAATTGGTCATCTATAGATACTAAGTCCTTACCCAATTAATTGGAGAGATATCAGGGTTCATATGAACCACATATATCATCATAAAAAATTTCATAAATAACCCATATAGCATAAAATAAATGGGTTTTATTTCATAATCACAATGTTTTAAAAACCTCTTTTATGACATGATTTTTATGTCACTTTAAACCCAAGGAAAAGGAAACTGGGATTGATGTATGTAAATCCAAGAATTTAACATATAAAATTTTGATATATATGTTAATACCCCTGTATAATATACATCTTTGAGTATCCACTTAATAAAATAAAAGAATTTGAGAAAAAGAGGGAGAAATTCTGAGACTAAAATTCGACAGTATAACGGCTATGTTGGAGGGTTTTAGAAAACATTTATAAGAGAGGGGTCATGGTCACCCATTCATAAATGATCCATAAAATAGTAGAGGGAAAGAATATAAAGGATATAAGATCATGGTAACTATATTTAAAAGACATACCATATGGAATGAAAAACATGAAAGGAAGACAATAATAAGATTTCTCTTATGAAAATTCAGCAGCCTAACGACATCACTTAAAACTTCTAAAAAATAAATTGATGAGATAAAATATGGTCTCTCATAATATGAAAATAAAATGAAAGTATGATGCATATAAAGATCATACTCGAACATAAGAAAAAAGAACTTTAATTACTTGACATGAAAATTGAACTTTGAAAATGGGAAAGGTGAAAGAATCCCTAATGAAAATTCGGCAGCCTTACGACGCCACTTAAAAATTAAGAAAATGAAATGATGAGAGTAAAATGGAGTCTCTAATTAGATGAACTTACAAATTACATTAACATGCATATAAAATAACATCCTCCAACATAATAACATGGAGCATAAAAGAAATGACATAAGAGAGGGTACATGAATAAAAGGGAGAGGTAGGATCCCATACCTTGAAGAGTAACATTGAAATTTTAATGTTTGGGACCTTGGGAGGCTTTAGGGAACCTTGGTAGGACTCTTTAGGAGATAAGTAGACCAGAACATCGTTGAGAAGGATTTTGGAATGGAAAGGATGAGATAATGACTTGTTATTTATAGGCGAAGTGGTGGGACAATGAATTAATTGCCAAGGGACACCTAATCAGTGGTATTGGCAAAACCATGGGATTTCCCATGGTATTTGACCATGGTATTGGACACTTGGGACACCTCATAACTTATCTTAATATTAATAATTAGACCAGAATTATTGAATAATTATTACATCCTTAATGGTTTCATTAAACACCCGAAACTCAAAAACTATATTTTCACTATTCACCGAAAATTCCCCTTTCTCAGAGAAATACCAAAAGTTCACCTTTAAAAAACATAGATTTTCTGATTTCAAAAATAAATTCCATTTTATGAAAATAATTTTCTAAATATGATTAATTTCATTTTTAAATAAAAAACTATTCACTGAAAATTCAACTGTTTCAGAAAAATCCCAAAAACTCAGCTTAACCAAATATCAATGCTTTGATTTCAAAAATAAACTCCATTTTATGAAAATAGTTTTCTAAATATTTTCAATTTAAATTTTAAATAAAAAACACTTTTCATCCGAAAAAACTAATACTTAACAAATAGTTTCTGAAACATTTATTTACCTATTTTATTGAATCACATTACATAATAATGATGCCTAAATTATATTAGTACTTTCTTAAGTGAAGTTACATAATTAATTTGGTCACATTACTAATCATAAGCATAAAATCACTATTCATAATTTACTATTCATAAAAATTATGTTGATCTTATTAGACTCTAAATTTCATACTGAACATAACTGTAGAAGACCATTTTTTGAAAATCATTATATATTATTAATTAATAAAAGTATCCATAAATATTTTTAAAATATCCTTTTTCTAAAATTCATCAATAATATGCATACTATAATTATCTGAACATTTTAAAATTCAAAAACATCCCCATAAGAAGACACCAAAATTTTTATTTAAATCAAAGGATTACCCATCGTAGTTACAGTCTTGTTACATAACCACTTATTACAACAGCATAGGACTTAAGTGTATGGTTTACTAGGGTGATAGAATCTTTGGGCGGCACGACCAACATTTCCCGAGTAGTGATTTTTATCAGCTTGAACTTCTCATGAAGGTGATTCAATTCCACCTTCACACGTTGAAGTTTGGCATGGGCAGAACAAAGCCCAAAGGTGATACTGCTTTCCTATGTTCTGTCAGATGGGCTACGATCGGCCCTAGACTACTAGATGGGGCCATAAAATCTTCTTTCAATATTAATTATTCAAGATCACTAGTATTTATAGACAATAATTGCAACATTTAGTTTCCAATAGTCATATTGACCAATGGTCGTATAAAATTTGAATCCCAACAGTCTTATTTTAATTATACCCAATTTGTTAAATGAAATAGTTTTTTTGAGTATAAAATAAAATAACGCACAAAGTTTGGAAACAATATTTATTCAAAATTTCGGGTCGTTACATGATTCCCCCATACTAGAACCTAGAATACCAAGAGTGGCATTTAGTTACTCATGGATAATTCGTAGATACAAAAAATGGTATAATATGTTGGATTCTCTACCACAAATGCATGTCCACAAGGGAGAAACCACATTAACCAAAAATAAGATGAATTACCATGAAAAACTAAACATTTATTTAATTAATTTTAAATCAAATGTGAAAGATCCTCTCTATGAATATTTTGTGGTTTCTTAATCATTTTTTCAGATCAAAATCAATTTATGACATTGAAAAAAACTATTGGTAATTAACCCAAACTCATTTTTTTTGTCGTAAAACCATCAAATGGTATAAGATTAGTTATATTATAATTTAAAAATATTTTTTATTTGGTTGATCATTTAATAATTTTTCTAATTAGTATTCATGTTTATTTTAAAATTATTTATTCTAAATTTTGAGATAATACATTAGGATAAATCACTATGACTATGAACAAATGATGAATACTCGAAGATCCCATATGGTGGTGCCAAAAATATTTTCCATGTGAAATTAATATACAACATTTAACAAAAAATACATGTTATATACAATTATTTGACTAACTAATTGAATTCCATGAATATCATGAAATTTGTTTTGGGTTTCAGTATAAGGAATAATTACAATCCACCCATTTACTATCAACTAGAACATCTCTTGAAAGGGTGTACATGATTTATAACGGGGGAACATGCCATGATACCTCAGATGGTTTTCACGACGTTTAAATCAAGGAATATATATTTTAAAAATCATAAGGAGTCATTAAAAGTTGATTATTAATTACCAACTAGGAAACATGGAAACATATAACATACTGTATATATACCTAGATATACATGTAAGACCAAAGATTCTACAATAGTTGTTAAATACCATATCATGAACAATTAAAAAATACTCCCTCTAAATACACTTCATAATTTATATATTAATTTAATAAATTTTAATTGATAAAAATAAATTCATGTTTGGATTTATGATATTGAAATTATATTATTATGAATTTTTTAAATTTTCCTTAAAAGGTTTTTTTAGTTGAAAAATATTATTTCCAAGAAATTACTAATTTGTATGACAATATCATTATATAAGTATAAACAATATTTTTCTAAAACATTTTAAGTAATAAAATATGAATTTATGATTAAAAATATTCCTTTTTAAATGTTATTTATATATTTTAATCCAATTTTAAATTTTTTTAAGCTAATTGAAATGTTAATTTAATAAAAAAACTACTTTGGGTATTTCATAAAAAAATTCAAAGGAGAATTAGTATAGTATTAACTTTAGTGCCTCCTAACTTATATTTTTTATAATTATATAATTTGTTTCAATTAAATTTTTACCCCATATAATTTTATCTCATATATAGAATTAAATCTAAAATACATTTTTCTCAAAAAAAACATTTTTTACATGATTATGTGTATATATTTTAAAATTAACATTTCAAACATTTAATAATATTACCTGATAGAGTAAATTTAAAATATGAAATTTTAGGTTTATAATTAGGTAAAATGTTCAATAATTATCTTTTTCATTAAAATTTATTAATAAGGCTAAGAAATAATTAACAATGTAAAATTAAATTAGGGTAAAAGCTAATGTTTAAAAAACCATAAAACAATTAATGTTGATTAAAGAGTGGGTGATTTCATTTTATACCCACAATACATTTATCAATATTATTTAGTGAAACTAGAATATTAACATATCCTTATTGAAAATGCATAGGGTACTCCATAAAATACCCTACCATTAGAAAATGGTAAATCCTTTACAACTTCATGACTCAGGTATTATATTTATTTCTCCATTATAATCAACTATTATCCATTTTTAATAATACTCTGTCACATATGAAATATATTTTGAACCATTACATATCATTAGGACCTCATTTCCTTGAATACATCCAAGGTAAATTCAAGCCATCGAGGTGAGTATTACAAACTTGTTAGTTTTATTATTAAGTATATTCCATACATTTATTCAATCCACACTAATATAATTATATTATTAACATTTATATAATATAATATTTCTATATTAAGGATTTTTTCATTATTTATTCATATGACCCATCCTTTAATAAAAATATTATTGTTCTTGTGTTTAATGGCCTACCACCTCCATGATGTAATGATTTTTTTTCTTCCCCAACTAGGGTCTCTACTATCATCTACTTCATCTAGGTTGGGAGGTCCCTCTTAATGGAGATCATCTTTGATCATCTTTTAATATTTTGTCATTTGTTTTCCCCTACTCTATTTTAATCCTCTGGTCCTTATTCCTTTGTATCTCATGGTCATCACATCACCACCTGTCATGAATCCTCATATATTTAACTCACGACAGATTCGACATTATTATTTTGGATATAAGGACCCTGGTGTTTATAATTCATTACCAATGATCTAGAACTAATTATTCATCTACTTATAGTCCTAATGATTTTTACTGACATTGTGGACCCCATAAAACCAAATGTATTTCAACATGATTCCGAATTCTAGTTTTATCAGTGTTGGTATCATCATAATAAAGACCCAACATAGTATTTAGTGTATTTAAAATTTTCAAGGTAGGCATTTCCTTGTATTTATATAGGCATCTTGGATCTAGGGTCCGATCTTTTCTACATTGTCCTTTCTTATAGGTAGATCCTCCCTCGATTCCATTTATCCTACTATGATTTTCAATTACCTCATCCAGCCCAACCATTCTTCATATTATTTAAAATACCCATAATGTCTATTTTATTAGCAATTACCATAGATAAGGTGGTTTCAAAAGAAATTTCTCTTGGAAATGGGTGATGAATGATGTGATTGTGTTTCTACTAGATATCAGTGTCTAGGACCACACTCATCACTTCACCAAGATTATGGTGTTCTTCATTAATTTGGTGTGTGGTTCATTGTAGAAAATAATTTCATGTTATGGTTTTAGGGTTCCTCATCCTTAGTGTTGTTTTTTATTCATTTTTATTTCTCTCCCACCTCATCTGAATTCATATGATTGGTATATGTGTGACACTACTATCTTATTCAATGTTTTTAATTACGTTGTAGGTGTAGTGAATATTTTTTCATTTTAATTTTAATTATATGGTTTATCTACAATCCCAAAAAACTAGGATTCATATGGCCCCCCACCATTTTCATGTCAAAATAGATAAGAAATAATTCAACACAAAATCCACTAGAACACCATTTATGGGAAATCGTCACATCCCAAAACTATAATTAACAATGATATAATAGTGTGATATGATTTATAGAATAATATTTCTATAACCATTAGAAGATGTTGGACCATACTCGAGCTTCGACAAGGGGGAATTACCCCAGAGGAAAACATGAAGAAGAAAAGGATGAATCATGTAGCCTAAAAACATCACTATCTCAAATATCCATTAAATATATCATGCCTAATCAACATATGGTTATGTGTCATTGGATAGGAGAACAATATTAAAAATTGATTTGGAAAAAATGCCATTAATGAAGGTCTGGCAAGGCGAAGCACAGCGGGCGGCGGAGGTCCGACAATGAAGCTCGAGGGTGTTGCGGGCAGCAGAGGTCAGGAAAAGCGAAGATAGAGGGCGGAGGACCTCCAGAAAACTGAATATTGAGGGCGGCGGAGGTCCAGCAACGTGACGCTCAATAGGAGGCGGAGGTCCGGGAAGAGGAAGCATGAAGGCAGCGGAGGTCTGGAAATGAGAACTCAACGGGAGGCGGAGGGGTGTCACAGGGTTGCAGTATCACGAGAGCTTTAGGTTGTGATAGAAAAAGGGAATTGTGAAACCAACTTTATAAAAGAAATTTACTATGGTTTTATCAGGGAAAAATTTTAGTGCTATTAAAGGTATCCTTTATCAGTGCTTTTTTAGCGCTGTTAACGGTCCTCTTTATCAGCGCTACAAAAGAGCAGATAAATCCATCCTGTATCAGTATTAACATCTTAGTGCTGATACATGGATTATTTATCAGCACTTTTCTAGTGCTGATAATGGGTTCTATTATCAACGCTTGTTTATCACTGATAAAGGTTACCCAGAATGAGTGCTAAAATTTTAGCACTGATCTCGGGATTCGTTATCAGTGCTTTTGATTAGTGATAATATAAGGTGGCACTTCCCTTGCCCATTTTTGTAGTAGTGAGCTTACTAATATGATAAGTAATTCCATTAATCCATTGAGAGTCTCATGGAGTGCTTAATACACCCATCAGTATTGATGCTATGGGTGGAAGGAATGCCACTCATCTTATATGTGGCCACCTTGGAATGATCACTTGGAACTCTCCTTAATCAAAATAATTATGTGAAGAATGATAACTCACAATTACCTCTGTTGAATGATACTATGTACTGATTCCTACTATTTTGATGGTGATAAGAACTACCTCACACTCATCATAGCAGTACAAAAATAGATTCTTTATTTTCTGCACCATGAAGTCCACATGGAATCTAGTATTAACCCACTCATGTATATCCCTTTACATTTTATGTTGGCATGGAATTTGGAATGGGGTGTAGTTATTCTCAACAATACGAAATTTAGATCATGTCACCATAGGATGTGAACGGGAGTACCCATGATGATTGACATTAAGTAATTTTTCATTATAAAGTACAGAAGTGGAAACTACACTTCATTATGAAGAGGTTTTCTATTCCCATGAAACACCCGTATAATGGGAGATGTAATTTGATGGTACCTCCCACAGTCTCATCCTCTAGAGGTTGGAAAACAAAAGGTCCAATCGGGTTGGTCATGGGATTTTATTTTTTTCTCAATAAAAATAAATTCTACCTTACTCTTTCTAACTATAATAAGGCTCCACTAATAATTATATAGGGCACCAAGCCCTCATCGTGATCCTATAATTAGACATATATCTGTTGATAACCTACCTAGGAAACAATGAGGATTCAGAGCTGGTGACAAAACAAATCAACAAAAAAATTTCCATCAAGAAAGAATAGTTGGACCCTCTCACTAGTTACATCAGATGACTAATGGAATAGTTTCCATTTTGACATAAATTATATCATGTACCTCAATCAAAAAATGATTACGTTGATCTGTTGGCCAATGCATCAACATTATTGGCCAACCCTTATCAGGATTAATTGATTCTCAGCATTAGGCACTAAGGTATGGTCAAATTTTTCATCATCTATTAAATGGCGGAAATAAATTAGATCAACACCACCCTATATAACAATTTATTTATTTCAACCTATAAATTGATTGATAATATAGTATATTACCTCTAAAATTAGACTCTCCCATTAGGTGGAGATGAAAGGGAATAGACTCAGTGTCTAGTAGTGAACCTTACGCATTTGGATGTGCGAAATCGGTAAAAATACCTACACAAATAAGTCTTTTGTGGAACCCTCATAATATTCATAGTATAAATGAATTTTACCACCATGATATATGAATTACAAGAAGGATACTTTGGTGCTCATCAATCTTCGACTAGGATCTCCTATCAAATCAGGAGGCATGGTTACCAATGGGAAATACTGGTACAAGACTATGTGGATTTCCCCAAGCAATATCATCCATTAAA
Organism: Viscum album; assembly: GCA_963277665.1. Classification (NCBI taxonomy): domain Eukaryota; kingdom Viridiplantae; phylum Streptophyta; class Magnoliopsida; order Santalales; family Viscaceae; genus Viscum; species Viscum album. The sequence continues at coordinate 827,805,932 of OY728157.1, forward strand.
TATTCATGAAAACATCATATATCATCCCTATAATTTCTATATACGGATAAATATTTTTTTTTCATTTTTCATATTGGGAATTGATGTCATGTGGCCATATCTCTTGGCCATAAATACATAGCTTAAGTGTATCCTTACTAATAATCATTTAATATTCAAATTGGATGAGAAAATAATCCTAATTTATCACCCCGAGCCACCATGATATGCTTCTCATTCAATAATGCAATAGCTTGCATTGTACACAACTTTGAGTTCTAACACACCACAACTAATCAAAGTAGCTGTTATGAATAGTAATACCCACTTTATAAAATTATAGAAATTTTATATTTTAAAATGGACTTCATTTTTGTATTCGTAATGTCTAAATTATCCAAAGTTGAATTTTTGGTAATTTTCTGAAAACTTCCAATTTTTATGAATAGTGAAAAATACTTAAAAAAACATTTTTAATCAAAGTATTTTAAAGTGATAAATTATACTATTGAGTGGTTTTAAAGTATAATTAGAATATATTTTTACTATTTTATCCAATGGTGGCCATTATAATTAATTTCACTTTGAAATTGGACATAAACAATTGTCAATCTTTTGATATATATTGTTTCTTAAAAACATGCTATTTGTTGTGACAGCGGGAATTAAATATAAAATTAATTAATGAAACATATATGTTTGTAATTTGGTAAAATAGACATCATTTTTTAATTTGGAATTTCAATTATATCTTAGGGTGAAATTTTGGCATTTTTGTAAAATACTTCAATTTTTGATGAATAGTGAAACCACTAAGTGGTAGTTAAATAACTGATTTTTCATTTAAATGAAATATTACCACTTCTGTGATTTGATTTTCAAAAATCCGACAAACATGGTTGTCATTAGGAAGTAAAATTTGGTTCAATGGGATTAAAATAATTTTTTGGTGAATAGTAACTTTTAAGTTTAATTAATCGCGATTAAAAGTAATTAGTGAAATTTAAGGTAAAAATGATATTATAAAAATATGAAAATAGCTTTAAACTTGTCCCACCCCTGTTAGATGTGTCAGGGTCTACAAATAAAATCCATGGGTCAACTTTGGGACTCCATGGAGCCACTTTGGTAGGAAAATTACATAAATTACTTTTATTTAAAGTTAAAATTAAAATGTCACAAACAAGTGTAATTTTACTAAACCAATTTTTAAATGGGGTGATAGAAGTCATATTTTTTACTATAAATATTCATTATAAAGATAACAAGATTTCCTACCTCATGATTGTTTTTTTATAATTTTTAGACATTAAATAAACTAAATTATTTATGACACCATGATGATGCAGCGATTACCTCATTAATTAATGATTTAAATAAAATGAAAAGATAATGTAAAATCCATGGCATACACTTGTAAAAAAACTATTGTATTAGTATATTTATAACCCTTATCACCATAGACTCGAATTATATAAGTGTGGGACCTTTATAATCCGAAAATAATTGTTTAATAAAATAACATTTCATTACTTTCCAAGAGTGCCACTCCTCTCCACTTATAAAAGGCCCCCACCACTACCACCTTAATCAAACATTCAGAGCCTTCTGGCTCAGCCAAATTCTACCCAACTACTCTCCCAAATTCCCTCCCTTACTCCTAGAAGTCTCACTTCTGGCAGAATGCTTTCCAAGGAAGCCTTTGGATCAAATCAAAAGAGTTACCCGATTTTAAGGTAATGTCTTCTCTTATGTTATTTTATTTTATTTTGATTATCCAACCCCCTAAACTCATTTTATTCATTTAATTTGTAACAACATCAGTATCATAAGTATACTAGGATGTTTTTATAAGATTTATTCGAGCTACACTTACACACACCTACATCTAATGGTTATAGAACATACTGTTTCTGTGGATGGCGAATTTCTGCCTGACGAAACGATGATTGTTCAAAACTCATCTAACACCTCTAATGGTGGCCGTTTTGATGAAAATATTTTCCTATATGATATATATATTAAATTTATGTTTTCATTATTCTTCTTTATTTCCCATTTGTGGAATACATTATGATTTCCATTATGGTTAAACGCGATAATTTCATTTTAGGAAGTGCGGACTACCGCCCCCTCAAAGTTATTTGAATCGTTAATGCCATATGTGGGATGTATAAAGGATGGAGTAAATGGTATTATAAATTATATTATTCTGGAATTATATTATACCATTATATAATTATATCTTCATTCCATTAAATATGAAATAGAAATGAAAGTAGCGTTCATGCGTACGTACGGATTACCGTCTCCTTGAATGGTGCATTTCGTTTCTTACCACTAAATGTTATGAAATATTATAAATGCATGTATATACTGGATATATATGAGATATATGATATTTAAATCATGAATATAATTCGGGATATAATGTATATTTCACCACATGACCAACTTGTAATTATAAGAAGTTTATTTTTGACTCAAGTACACAAGATCGACAAAATGACCGTTATTAACTTATATAATTACATAATGTTCATAACATGGAAATAAGTTATATAAAAGAAATAATGAACATGAAAAAGGTTCTTAAGTAAATATAAATTAACTCTAGTTTATTATTCAGGAGGTTAAAGACCGATCGAGTCAAGTCAGACACGAGGTAAGGGAATTTCTTAACCTAATTTCCATTCATTGGGTTAATCTCCTACTTTCAAATTATGTCATGATATTATTATTTCATATCTTGTATTTTTACTTTATTAATGTGTACTTATAGAGAATACACATAATATATCTATTTTATTATAAAATGATCTCTGAATGGGACTTCGCCTCAATCTCCTTTCATTGAGGCATATATTGTTTTATACAAATCCTTATTTTATACGGTGTATAAACCCCTTTGACTTTTATGTTTATCCAAAAGGAATATTTTTTATACGAAGTGTTTTACTAAATGGAAAAAGGGAATGTTTTTGTCCTACGTATGCGGAGACAACGACTTCTCCTCCATCATGACCATTATTTGAGTTTCGGCTTCCTCTACAAGCCATAACTTTTTAAAATGAAAAATAAATACAAAGTTTTACTTTTCTTTAATTTTGGTATTGAAAATGGTTTTGAAAGTGTTTTTATTACATAAATGTGTTGTATTGATATCTTGTGATTGAAATGTGGAAATTTTATGTTTTCTTTATTCATGTTTAATGTGATACGATTATGATATGGTTTATGATATGTTTAAACCTATTCATATGAGGAATGCATTGGACTTAATATGTGATGGGTGGAGCCCGCTATAGCTCCTCGATGCATCGGTAGGTCTCATGAGACAAACTAGTGTCTTGGCACGAGGCCTTGACAAAATCTTATTTGTGGTCTTGGAACGAGGCCTTGGCTACGCAATTATGATAGTCTGGAATTATGTATTTCATCATTATGAAAGTGGTTATTCATATTAAATGTGATTATTTGACTAGTAGAATATCCATGTGAGTAAGTAAATGGCAATATTTAATTTTATTTTTTCCATATTATGCTGATGTTAAAGTTTAAAAAGGATTTTTTTAGTTATACATTGCATTAAATGTTAATGTTTATTTACGAAAGCTTCTGCAATGTTGTTGTCCTTACTGAGCATCTGAGATCACCCCTTTCAATGTTTTAATATTTTCCAGGATGTGAAAAAGTATTTTATGAATGACCTGCAGGGATAGTCAGAAAGGGATATGAGTGTGGACTATGAAGATCATGTTATTTTAGTTTTTTTAATTTATGATGTAATGAAAGACTTGTGAATGTATCTAGTGTTTCCAAGGATACTAAACTAATCAGTCTTTCGAGACATGATCATTTGTGATCATTCCAATGTTACGAAGTAATTCACCGACTCTGGGTAGCTGGGTCGAGGTATTAAACATGGTATCAGAGGCAGTTTAGTACTAACCTTGGAAGCTAGATTTAGATAAACTCTGATTAGAGCACATAGCCCGAAGGTAGACTTTGAGGATTAGTATAGAAAAACTTCCTAGAATTTTTGTATTATAGAGATGTTGTGATTTTTATGAGAAATACATCCATGTCCAGATACGACCAGGTAGAGGCGGATCTGGCACAGATTTACCTAGGGGTAAAACCCGAAAACACCGCTTTGAGCTAGACTCGAACGGGAACTGGTGCACGAAAATGGGCCTTACTGTACTCTTGGTTACAGCACTCCTGGGGGATATTCTTATGATAATTCTAATTTTCTTTACAAACCACTATGAAGGGTTATGATTATATAATTCCTCAAAGAAAATTTTTTTATGGATTATATCCATAAATAGTTCAATTTATGTTAAGTATTTTACAAGTATGGAATTATGTATTTTGATTCATAAACTAATCTAGTTTATGCCATTGTTTAGAAATGGCGCCTAGTGGATGGAATGGAAACTATATCAATGCACGCACTCCATGTAGGGATTTCCCTCCTACTCAAGATAATTATTGTGGAGCTGGAGATACAACTGGTGCAGATCAACTTATCACCATACAGGGAAAACTCACTCAGGTTATGAATAATATCCTTACTCGTATGGAGAACCCTGATCCGAAACATGGAGGATCAATGTTAGACCACTTCATGAGGCAACAACCGCCAACATTTAATGGGGGTAAAAATCCATTAGTAGCTGAGCAATGGATAAACTTCTTAGAAAAAATATTCAATGCCTTGGGGAGTAGCAAAAGGGAGAAGGTTGTCATGGAACTCAACCTCCTCACATGAGATGCTTATCAATGATGGTAATTGATTCAAAATACTAAGGAAGATGAAGAAGTATCAAGTATGGAATGGAGAGAGTTCAAAGATCTTTTCTTAGAAAAATACTTTCTACATGACCATCGAGAAGATATTGGAAGAAAATTTCTGAGTCTATGACAAAAGGAGGATGAGAATGTCGCAATGTATGAGGACCACTTTACATGGTTAGTGAGGTATGCTGAAGATTATATATGTAACCCAAGAAGTAATATTGATCGTTTCTTTGATGGATTAAAACCATTTCTCCGTCGATCTTTAGTATCAAAATCCTTCTCATCGTATGAAGATATTGTCTCGTGTGCTATCAAGACAGAAAAGGAATTCTCTAAGTCTTATGACAACAAAGTAAAGCAAGAGAAGAAGAGAACGGTGGAACAAGAGACAGATAATGGGAAAAATGGAAAGAAGGATTTTCCATTATGTGATAATTGTGGGAAGAATCACCCCGGTACTTGCCTAAAAGGAATAGGTATTTTTTATAAATGTGGAGAAAAGGGTCACCAGGCTCGTGATTGCAAGGGAATGAAAGAGGCTATCAATGTTGAATGGTATAATTGTAGGGAAATGGGGCATTATGAAACTGAATGTCCTAAGTGTAAAGGAAACTTACCTCAGAAAAGGCCAAGGGATCAAGAAAAATCCTATGTTGTTACTACAGTTGAAGCGGAATAATTTATGTATTGGTGCTTTTTGGATCAAGGATTATATTCTGGTTATAAAAATAATGTGATATATATAAGGATTGTAATACAGTATTTGTTGATTTCATTAAGGTTTTAATATGATGAAGGTAATCATATTTTTTTTATGTGACAATAAGAGAAACATTACCTTGTTTGGGTAATCTGATGATATAATTGATATTGGAATTTAGAGACCTTTTAGAGAAAGTCTGGACGGATGTATTTTGGATAACTATAAAGGTTGGAATGGATTAAGTTGAACTTTGGATAGTATTGTTTAAGGTTAAAAAATTTATGAAGATTATTTTTGGAATATTATAATACTATAGTTTTAGGAAAGGGACAACCTGCAGGGTGGGGCATAACCGGTCGCGTCGGAAAAAGCTGCATGAATCGAACCCAAACCATAGTGCGACAGGCCTTTATTACCTACCACTAGCCTACAGGAAGTCCTTGGTTACAAAATATTTTTCCTAATCTAAATGGTATGTGGTAATATTTAGAACCTTATACAATTAGGATAAATAGAATACTTTTGAGTTCTGTTACCATTTGGAGAAAAAGATGGGTTGTTGTAAAAATTTATTAATGAATGAAAGTATACATAACAAGTATGTATATTCCCTTAGGTTCTTAGTAATTCTCCTAAATAAATTCCTCAACTTTATAAAAGGTAACTTAAAACAAAAATGTTGCCGGTTAACTTTTCCAACTGGGGATTCAATGATTGTTTAACCAATCAGAAGATTGCGATTTTCTTATGGTTAACTTTCTCCTAATCCAGTGTTCTACAAATATCCATTAGACCTTGATGGTTTGTTTTTCTTCCATATCCATATTTTCATAGAATCCTAGTATGGGCTATCTCGGGTGACATTTGTACTTCTCTTTCTTTCTTTTAATATTATATTTTTATTAACCTTATTTCCGATGTGGGTTTTCCACAAAGGTATTTTCTATTTTCAACCTTTTATTTTCAAAGAAAAATTTCAAATTTTGAGGACGCAATTTATTGAAGAAGGGGAGAATGTAACACCCTGAGCTTCCATGATACACTTCTCATTCAATAATGCAATAGCTTTCATTGTACGCAACATCGAGTTCTAACACACCACAACTAATCAAAGTAGCCGTTATGAATAGTAATACCCAATTTTTAAAATTATAGAAATTTTATATTTCAAAATGGACTTCATTTTCGTATTCGTAATATCGAAATTATCCAAAGTTGAATTTTTTGTAATTTTCTGAGAACTTCCAATTTTTATGAATAGTGAAAAATACTTAAAAACAACTTGTTTAATCAGAGTATTTGATAGTGATAAATTATACTATTAAGTGGTTTTAAAGTATAATTAGAATATATTTTTACTATTTTATCCAATGGTGGTCATTAGAATTAATTTCACTTTTAAATTGGACATAAACAATTGTCAATCTTTTGATATATATTGTTTCTTAAAAACATGCTATTTGTTGTGATAACGGGAATTAATTATAAAATTAATTAATGCATCTTATATTTTTGGAATTTGGTAAAATAGACATCATTTTTGAGTTTGGAATATCAATTATAGCTTAGGGTGAAATTTAGGCATTTTTCTGAAAAACTTCAATTTTTAATGAATAGTGAAACCACTAAGTGGTAGTTAAATAACTGATTTTTCGTTTAAATGAAATATTACCACTTCTGTGATTATATTTTCAAAAATCTGACTTACATGGTTTTCATTAGGAAGTAAAATGTTTTTCAATGGGATTAAAATAATTTTTTGGTGAATAGTACCTTTTAAGATTAATTAATCTCGATTAAAGGTAATTAGTGAAATTTAAGGTAAAAATGATATTATAAAAATATGAAAGTACCTTTACAATTGTCCTACCCCTATTGGATGTGTCATGGACGACCAATACAATCCATGGGACAACTTGGGGTCCCCATGGAGCCACTTTGGTAGGAAAACGACATAAATTACTTTTATTTAAAGTTAAAATAAAAATGTCACAAACAAGAGTTATTTTACTAAAACAATTTTTAAATGGGGTTATACAAGTCATATTTTTTACTATAAATATTCATTAGAAAGATAAAATGTTTTCATACGTCATGATAGTTTTTTTATAATTTTTATACATTAAATAAATTAAATTATTTATGAAACTATGATGATACATCGATTACCTCATTAATTAACGATTTAAATAAAATGAACAGATAATGTAAAATGCAAGGCTTAAACTTGTCCAAAACCGATTGGATGAGTATATTTAGAACCCTTATCACCTTAGCCTCGAATTATATATGTTTGCGACCTTTATAATCCGAAAATCATTGTATAATAATGTAACATTCCATTACTTTCCAAGAGTGCCCCTCCTCTCCACTTATAAAAGGCCCCCACCACTACCACCTTACTCACACTTACAAAGCCTTTTGGCTCAGACAACCTCTAAAAAAATACTATCGCAAATTCTCTCCCTTACTCCTAGAAGCCTAAAATTGGGCATAATTCTTCCTAAGGAAGCCTTTGGCTCAAATCAAAAGAGTTACCCGATTTTAAGGTAATTTTTTCTCTTATGTTATTTTGTTTTATTTTGCTTATCCATCCCCCTAAAATCTTTTTATTCATTTAATTTGTAACAAAACCATTATACTCAATATACAAGGATGTTTTTTTAAGAATTATTCGAGCTACAATGACACACAACTACATCTAATGGTTAAAGATCATACTGTTTCTGCGGATGGTGAATTTCTGCCTCACGAAACGATGATTGTTCAACACTCATATAACACCTCTAATGGTGGCCATTTAGATGACACTATTTTCATATATGATATATATATTATTTTTATGTTTTCCTTATGCTTCATTATTTCTCATTTGAGGCATACTTTATGATTACCATTATGGGTAAACACGATCATTTCATTTTAGGAAATGCGGACTACCGCCCCCTCAAAGTGATTTGAATCGTTAATGCCATATGTGGGATGTATAAAAGATGGAGTCAATGGTATTATAAATTATATTATACTGGAATTATATTTTACCTTTATATAATTATAACTTCATTCCATTAAATATGAAATAGAAATGAAAGTAGCGTTCATGCGTACGTACGACTTACCGTCTCCATGACCGGTGCATTTCGTTTCTTACCTCTAAACGTTATGGAATATTATAAATGCATGTATATACTGGATATATATGAGATATATGATATATAAATAATTAATATAATTTGGGATATAATGGATATTTTACCACATGACCAACTTGTAATTATAAGAAGTTTATTTTTGACTCAAGTACCTAAGATCGACAAAATGACCGTTATTAACTTATATAATTACATAATGCTAATAACATGGTAATAAGTGATATAAAAGGAATAACGATCATGAAAAAGATTTTTAAGTAAATATAAATTAACTCTAGTTTATTATTCAGGAGGTTAAAGAACGATCGAGTCAAGTCAGACACGAGGTAAGGGAATTTCTTAACCCAATTTCCATTCTTTTGGTTAATCTCCTACTTTCAAATTATGTCATGATATTATTATGTCATATCTAGTATTTGTACTTTATTAATGTGTACTTATAGTTAATACACATAATATATCTATTTTATTTTAAAAAATATTTTTGTATCAGACTTCGTCTCAATCTTCTTTCATTGAGGCATATTTTGTTTTATACAAAACCTTCTTTTATACGGTGTATAAACCCCTTTGACTTTTACGTTTATCCAAAAGGAATCATTTTTATATGAAGAGTTTTACTAAATGAAAAAAGGGAATGTTTTTGTCGTACATATGCGGTGACAATGACTTATCCACCGTCTTGACCATTATTTGAGTTTCGGCTTTCTCTACGAGCCATAACTTTTTAAAATGAAAAATAAATACAAAGTTTTAATTTTATTTAATTTTGGTATTGAAAATGGTTTTGAAACTGTTTTTATTACATCAATGTGTTGTATTGATATCTTGTGATTGAAATGTGTAAATGTTATGTTTCCTTTATGCATGTTTTATGTGATACGATTACGTTATGGTTGATGATATGTTTAGACCTATTCATATGAGGATTGCATTGGACATAATAATTGACAGGTGGAGCCTTCTATAGCTCCTCAATGCATCAGTAGGTCTCATGAGACAAACTAGTGTCTTGGCATGAGGCCTTGACAAAATCTTATTTGTGGTCTTGGCACGAGGCCTTGGTTACGTGGTTATGATAGTCTGCCATTATGCATTCCATCATTATGAAAGTGGTTATTGATATTGCATGTGATTATTTGACTAGTAGAATATCCATGTGAGTAAGTAAATGGAATAATTTTATTTTATTTTTTCCATAATATGCTGAAGTTAAAGTTTAAAAAGTCTATTGATTTATTGATACATTGCCTTAAATGTTAATGTTTATTTTCGAAAGCTTCCGCAATGTTGTTATCCTTACTGAGCATCTGAGCTCACCCCTTTCAATGTTTTAATATTTTCCAGGCTGTGAAGAAATATTTTATGAATGACCTAGAGGGATAGTCAGAATGGGATATGAGTGTGGACTATGAAGACCATGTTAATGTAGTTTTTTTACTTTATGATGTAACGAAGGACTTATGAATGTATCTAGTGTTTCCAAGGCTACTAAACTAATCGGTCTTTCAAGACTTGATCATTTGTGATCATGCCAATGTTATGAATTAACGCACCGACTCTGGGTAGCTGAGGTCGGGGCGTTACACCTAAAGTATAAAAATGAATAATATCATTATATTAATATTTTTTTTATAATAACTATTATTAGAGTCCCTCACATAGTAATAAAAAGTAATGGTTCCATGTTTTGTTCTACTCATTTGATAAAATTGTAATTGATGTAAAACAATTGAGTTCAACCTCTCATCCATATATCGTATAGAAAACATTTGATAGATAGAGGCCTTCAATAATACTATGTTAAATATACTCCATAATATGGTAGGAAGTGATAAGAAGCCATATAAAGACATTCTTCTTTATGGTTTTATGGGAATAACAAACTACCACAATAACTGTTACAGAAGAAACTATGTATTCAATTGTGTTCATAACAGAGGTAGTGTTTTCCATAAAAGTCTAGTTCTCCTCGCTCTGAGTAGATTTATGTGCAAAAATATCATATGATGATCAATCAAAACTGTATCTGGATGAGTTGTAATTAATCAATTAGAAAATATTGTGTGCAATACCCATCCTTGATGTCCATCAAATTCAGATCACATGAGCCTTCATAAAAAAGGATCACCTCTGTTTGTTCCATCAAGGAGAACTAGTATTTTCTATCAGTACACGGATTATACTAGAAAAGAAACCTCCAATTATAGAACCCAAATGGGAATGGCCTCATATCATATTTAAGATCTATTCTAATTGAGATTACTCATTTACCAAAATTGATGGGGAACATGTCACACCACCTAGAATTGTGAGTATTCTCAAAAAATATTTTTCCTTATTACTATCATGAATATTACGTTATAGATGTTAAAATTTAAACAAAAAGGAACGTTTATTTTTTACATGATGTACAATTTTATTTAATATATGTCCTTAACTCATGATGTTAAACTACATTGAGAACATAACTTCAAATATGATTCACTACATATGGGAAAGATCTGTGTGAAATAAATGTGAACTTCCCCCATCGTTATGTGTGAGTTATAACCACAAAGGGAATCTCCTAACTCAATAAATACATGTGGATTAATTCCTTCCATCATAGGATATGTAGTGATGGCCCGATCTCAAATTAATAATCCATTTGTAATATATCTTTTTCGATCACAATACATCTAAATGTGTGAAAAAATCTTTAGCGCATGAAATTAAAATGTAGTCTTACACTATATATTGGGCATCAGATTCTATTGGAAACCAAATTAGTAATACTCATAAAAAAAACATGGTATTTCTCTCATACGATGATTTCTGGAATTCATGGGAATTGTTATAGGGATTCTTTCCTTCTTTTCACATCAGGTAATGTTCTACCTTAATACATGACATTAAAATTCATGGATGGAATCCATACTACATGATGTTAAAATACATGGTTTTCCAGAACTACATACAACATCATTATCATTATAATGAGATAAATAGAGTTTAAAATATTCTATTATATAGCCTAATCACCCTATTATATAAGAATAACATTTCTATTTTTTTATAGTTTTCATCTCGTGAAAGATGTTTTTTCTATTCTATGTTTTTCAATCCAAGAATAGATCACATAGGATTTGGAATTTTGTTAGCATATTCTGTGCATGATAAAGACATTTTAGTTAATGTCAGGGTTAGTGTCATTTTGGATGTCTTACATTAAAAGTAACACCATATGTCCTTATTTTATGATGTTTAACTACATGGTTGATATGTCCTGAATGACCTAATACTACAAATTACTATGGACCTAACCCAAGAGGAACCCAATAATTTATGTTGGATTCCTATCACACCACTATTCAATAACAATATGTATCTTGATTCCTATTATGAAAATATATGTAATTATACTTAGATCTCTAATCTTTGGACTAGTAAAAAAAATGTGAATAATTCCCCCATCTACATATGGGTTATAGTTGTGTGGAGTGTTACCCATTTGAGAACTACATTTGAAATGACTACTATTATTAGGGGATACATAATTACACCAAGATATCAAATCCATGATCTATCAACAAAGGAGAATTGGTAAAAATATTCATATGACTATTGTTTAGACTACGTGGTTATTGATTCATGTTATCATAAGATAGGTAGTGATGCCCATGTCTAAAATATTGGTTCCATCCACGAAAATCAATAAGAATAATTCCCCCTATATTTATGGGTATGATATCCATGGATGGATTCCCATTCAAGAACTATCTAACTATTTATTCTTATTGTCACATGATATTTAGTGATTCCAAGATTTCAAATCCTCAACCCATATACACAAATCAACAAAAATAATGCCCTGTATTGTGTATGGGTTAGTATTGTGTGGATATTTTCCAATTGAAGAACTATATATATATATTGTTTCCTATTACCTCATGATTTTAGGGATTACTAGATCTCCAATCATGGGTCCAGTTACAACAATAAACTGGAGCAATTCTCACCACTTCTTATGGGTCAGACTTGTATAGAGAGTTTCCCAGATAACAACTATGAGTGTCTTGATACATTTCATCACATGATATGTAGTGAATTCCATGTCACAAATACTAGTTCCATTCACCATATAAATTATAAAAATCCCCCTTACTACATTTTGGGTGTACCTATATAGTGATCTATTTGATACCCCCTCTCACATAGCTTAGTTGATTGGAAATTGGTCCCTCTTTTCCCATTCCAAGAATGGTTCAAGTGATAATATGGAACTTGAAAAGCCACTCAAGTTGATAATACCAAGAAGAAATTCATATCATTCACTATATCCTAGTTACTTGATGATATAATGCATGAAAAAAGTTATTTTCATTTAACAGATCAACCACTCTGATGGTTGTTTACCCATGAATTTCATGTTTTATCCCTTCACCTCAAAATGTGTTCATTACATGTTGGAATATCTTTTATGGATCTGGAACCCATCTAGGATATTTTTCTTTCAAAAACCAACATCATATCCTTGATATTTTATTCTCAACCACCATCTCCCAATGTTGAAACCATTCTATTAGAACCCGGGGGGACCTAGTTCTTCCTTGATCTGGGCACTTTCATGTAGAAAAATTATAACGAGGACTAATTCATCCAACTGAAGCCATAGGTTGTAGGATGATCCCACTTAAAGGTAGGAGTTATCATCCTGACTATGTGGAACATTATAGTATTCTTCCATTACCAATAGTTGACATGTACCCACCGATTCCCACCCCCACTTAACTCAGATATTCTTCGGTTATGATTTACCCATTATGTGACCCAACTATTCAAGAAACTTTGTATACTCTCAACGTTACACATCTAGTCATCATTCCCATTTTCGAAGAATTATTATGACATAATATCCCTCTTCCCTTCCAGTTTTTGGTTTGCATGTTAAATAGAGACACAATTTCTGTATGTTAGTTACCCATCTCCCCTACATACGAGTTGAATCGACATAGGAGGATCTCCTTAAAAGATGCGATTATGGAATGATTCTTACCCTTAAAATATGCACAGGAAAACCTTGGAAAAGCCAACCAGAAAATTATAATAAACCTATGATTAAAGAGGTTCAATTTATACCTGATCATTATATATAAACATGATTCAGATCTTTTTATGGATTAATTTCACACAAGTTAAAATTGCGAAAGAAGAGATCCCACAAATGGATACCCACCAATAATATTTTTCATAGATAAAAGGTGTTTCATACCTGTAAATTTTCTCGAATAGTGAAATGTTCCCCCAAGTATATCTTTCACACATTTATATCGGCTCTGAAATCATTACCACATGATGTTAAATTGTAAGGAAAATTTCCTTATTGAGGGAAATTAAACTGAATGATAGATATGTCATCACTACATGATATTAAAATTTTCATTGCATCACCCATAATAATTAATTTTAAAAATATCACATGAACCTGACCCCGATAAACTAGAGTATGGCATGCTTTCATCATCTTTTAATCCAATTAAAACATAAATCAGACATCATGTCCGGAGTGCCTCAGGTTGCCTCAAACATTTCATATCTATTGAAAAAATACATCTCTCTATTTGACATTGATAGAAAGGTATATTGTCTTTGAACTAACAAAAAAATATGTATTTTCCATATATAAAGGGGTATATATTCCTTATGAGCCTAATGTCACTGTGGATGAAATCATCACCTTAGGGACTTTAAGGCCATTATCGACATCACTTTTTCATATCATGAATCATGTCCTGAGAACCATGAGCCTTGATTTACATCATTTTAATCCCCATATCAAAAGGTTGGTAGAGTACTTTTAACCGAGATATCCTTTCTAGGATATTTGTATCATTCCCCTCATAATATGTATGTGTGCATCAGTACTTTTAACTACATGAAATTTGGTAAAATATGTAGGAACATAAAAATTATCAATTTATATTCCAAATCACATGACCCAAAATCAGTTGTGAAAGATAAATTAATCTTTTTAGGATGAAATCCCACAAAGGGTGTCTTCAGAAAAAAAAAATCAAGTATCATCTCACTAAACACTTCTCTAAATTGTAGAGAATATTTAGAGCACGAATGAAAAAAAATCGCATAGGAAACAATTTTTGGACATAGTAAAAGATGATCCATGATCATTGGAATCCATAGTTTATGAAAGAGTTACAGTAATGATTTTTCACATATCATATACGTGGTGATGTGTTCACTAGGTGGTCAAACAAATTTTACGGTACTCAAATGCTTCTTGAATCATACATTTTCCTTAAACCGAATTCAATTTATTAATGTATGAACTAAGGCATCCAATTCCTAAAGTTATAATACTTCTAATAGAACACCATGGAACAAAAGATTCTTTTTTCTTTTGACCTCCCCATAGAAAATTAGTAATAGATATTGGTTCATCCAAATGGATCCTTTAGTTCCAGGAAGGCCCCTTTAAATCCAAAAGTTATTGTCCCGACCGCATAGAACATATAGGCTTCCTCCATTACCATTGTTTACCTATACCAACTAGTTCCCACATCCAGTTAAATAAAATATTCCAAGACCACGATTTAAAATCACCATATATAGGATATTCATGTTGATCTAAAATACTTGATGTTACATCATCATGTATTTTACCCTTGGAAATGTATGAAAAGGAAACATTATTCTAAAAACTATTGATTGCCCACACTATATGACTTAAATCCACATGAATTAAGGTCCAATACTCCCAACCAAATCCTAAAGAATCCTTGGGATTCAGAAAAATTCATGGATAGTTCATTTCTCCATTCCCCACTTCACAGTCCAGATGTTTGAGTATTTAAAAATATTCCATAGCCCTTTAAAATGAGTGTGGATCCCCTTTACATGACTATTCATGTATACCTTGGGTCTCATGCATAATGGATTTTGACCTACCAACTAGAGGAATTTCTTCATTGTATGTAATTATCTCTAATTCTCATGAGACCCGGAAACACAGTGGAAGAATACAATATCATATGTTGTTATGGGTCATCCTCAGTATGTCCCCACAATTCCATATTCTTCGGTCCATACTTTTGGGTTAGGACATCCTCAACCAATATTCCAATGATATAGTGGTCTCGGTATCCCTAATATTTCACCATCTACCAAACCTCATTAAGGTAAGTATGTATTGTTTCAAACCCCATAAATTGTTATTCATCCCTTATTATTTATACTAGAATTAATGGTTCTTAATCATTTCATGAACATTCATTATTCAAAATCAAAATTAATAATGTCTAGTATCAGAACACTTTGATGAAAAAAAATTATTCATAATCTCATCAAAGTTCTAGGGATCCCATGCCATTCATAAATACACATCCTCAACTAAAAATAAAATTCCTAAGCTATAATACTCTAAACTACGTCAATAGAATGTATGAACTAGAAGACCCTAAAATGCAATAATAAAATTTTAGAGCTTGAATACACTAAACTACAATAATAAATTTTCTAATATAGGAGTCTCAAAAATATGGTAGAAAAATTTTTAAACTAGAGGAACCAAAACAACAATAATATAAGGTCCACGATAGATAACCATAAACTACATTAGATGAAGGTCTGAACTTGATGGGGAAAAAATTTAATAATAGAAGGTATGAGTTAGAAGACCGTAAACTATTGTAATAAAATATAAAAGATGAAAGTACCAAAACAAAAAAAAAATTAAATGGTATAATCAAGAAGAACCTAAAATATAAAAATATAATTTTAGAACTATAATAACCTAAACTAATAAAATTGAAGTTATGATCTATAAGACAGTAAACTACAGTAAAAAATTTCTCAGCAAAAATACTATAAACTAAAACAACAGATGGGTTGAGCTAGAAGACACTAAAATATAGTTGTTGAAGGACTAAGCTTGAAGAATATAAAATATACCACAACAACGGTATGGTCTGAAATACCATAAAAAAAGTGACATTAATCTCACTGGACTGAAAAATTGAAAAGAGTATCATGGGGAAATTTGAGTCTCTGATCATTGTACATCCACATTGTATGATACATGAAATTTTGTGAACTCAAAAAATGAAAATATCATAATAAAATTTTATTTAAATAACCTATGAGAGTGAGGCTAGAAAAAATCTAAGTCTATGCTACTAATATTATCCAATTATATTATTATGAAATATTTAGGTTGGTATAAAACGAAAAGATACAAAGCTTATTGGGATAATTATTTTTACCAAGAAATATTTTTTGATATTTAAGTAAAATTAATTAGGACAAAATTATAAAATTCTCCCTTTGGGACATATATCAAACCTAAATTATCCTTCAAAAACAGGTTATCTGAAGACAACTAAAGTAGGTACATCAATATGGAATATCATATTATTGAGAATTCATAACCAATTATGATGTGAAATATTTTTTTATTAAATCATTGAAATCCTGAGTTTTGGGTCAACATGGAATTATGAAAATGGGGGTTATCATAGATAATCCATGTGATATCAGATCCATTAAATTTCATGATCATTATAAATGAATGAAATACAGACAATGAAATGTACTTTCAAATGGATTTTTTAATTTATTGTATGAAAACAGATAAGTATATACATTCTAGAGCCACAATATGGATTCTATAAAAATATTTTTTGATAAGGCTATAAAAAAATTCAATCGTCTTTATATTCCAATTCATCTAGAGTCTGGTGAGAATTGTTGATTAACAAATTAAGTACATTCCAGACTAATACTCTTTTTTACAACATGCTTATTAATAGTTTTGATAAAAGGTAAAAAGTAATGAAATACATTTGGAAAATTCACTAATAAGGTTGATTACACTAAAATATCATCCTTCAGTCAGGATAAAATCTCTTTATGTTTTACTAACTATGTGGTCAAGTCATCTATAAGGGTGTTCAGTTGAGAAGTTATCTAATGTTTGTATTTTGAAAACTTCGAAGATCCACATATCAATTATACAAGGGGAGTCCCACCATAAAAACCACATAAATCCCCCTGAATACTAGAAAATTAATTTATGGGTGAAGACAATTTATCACATGATATAATAAAATAGATGGTAATAAAATTCACCTTCTCTTAGATCATGAAGGAGAAAGAAAAGTCAATCCTCTATGAAATTAAAGTCATCCAAGGTATTCTATATAATTTGGGCATGGATTTTTTTTATTTTATTTTAAATAATTGTACTAGGTTTCCTTTAACCATGGTGGTGGGAATGTGATAAAGAGGAATGATTTTCTGAGCTGATGAATAAGTAAGAGAGGAAGCCACATAATAACTTATCTCAAATGATGCATCATATTTCATTCATAATAAATGATAATATTCCAAAAAAATCATTCCCACTAATTTAATTTTCATCACTAAGAAGAGTACTCTTACTCAAAGGATTTATCTTGTCTTGAATCAACTCCATTACTAGTATACGTATTGGATTCAAGAAGCACAAGGCATGTCCACAGTAATAATCTATTAAATACCCCAACTTGGTAGGCTTTAACCAAGGATTTGGAATATTCATAACATAGTAAGATAAGGGATCCAATGGGTGGAATAATAATCTCAAAATTTGTGTCTTCATGTGACAACATAACCAAAATTGGTGGACATGTATATGGTTTTATTATCCTCGTACATCAGCTAATGGGAGGGGAGAAATCCATTAAATATATCAAAATTCTTGAATGAAAAGATATGTTGTATGTGTATCTTAAAAAATCATATCTTCTACATGTTCCTTAAGAACCACATCCCAGAGAAAGATTTTATATGACAAATCATTGAGAGAGATGATGTTCTTATTATTGATTTTCTTATTTGGTGTTGGACAAGGTATAAAACTAAAATGATTAGACTAACTAGACATGAAAATAACATCATCAGGACCTAGAAGAATCCAGTTTAATCCCTAAAAATTAAACATCCTAGGATTGAATGGTGCATCAAGGATCCCTATAGTCTTATCATATATATATATATGGAAATGTTCTTCTTTATAGATGAATGTGAACTTGAATGGGACACAAATTTTATAAGTTATGTTACCATGTTGAATATGTTCAATGAGATGATATAGGCAAGTGATAATATATTTGGGTAGGTTAAGAATTCACCCCTCATGAAATTGACCTTCCATAATCATCCCACCTTCTCAAATTTCTATCCATACTTCCCAAATGTGAAAATTCCATCTGTTTAAAAACATGGATAAAAAATATGTTGGATGAAATCTTGGGGATAACTCTATCCTCAATTGGTATCCCCATGTGGCTTACTCCCCAACCACATGGATTTCCAAATAAGATCCCATGCTATTACAAAACATTCAAGAAGGTAACTAACTAGGTAGTATAATGATTTTATAGGTCCTTCTATAATATAATAAGATGTTGTTAAAGTCCTTAAAAATGGGAATGATAAGGTTAAAATACTTCCATATAGACCCTTTTACAATGGTAGGCATGTCCCTTTCCCATATTAGAGTTTGGGAAATGTCATCCAAAATGTTCATTGTGGCACTAAATTTATCATACATCATCCCAATAAGATATATTTCTCCTAGTAGGTAAATTAATAAAAGGAAGATATCTAATTCACAATCAGACATGTGAAAGGAATTAGTGACATGACCCCAATGGATAATCCTCTCTTTATGAAGTTCTCCATGATAGTAAATGATAAACTGAGAAATCAATGAATCCTTAAAAAAATGAATAACTTGTTGCTGGTTAGAGAAATATTTGTCGCTCTGATTTACCCAAAACGATTATTCCCATCCATCATAAATGTTGCATCAAGGTCTTATGTACCACTCCGAGTTACAACCAATTCTCATAGATTTCAAGGAGGATATTACTATGCTCGAATAACATTGATAAATTAGATGGTGGGGAAGATCAAAACCATATGATCCCTGAGAGAAGTTATCTAACATACTTGAAAACATTGGGTATCATTCTATGACTGATTAATTATCTTTATACATAACTATTTGAATATAGTCAATGGAAGATGATATCCATTGGGATGGAAGATTATACTCTGGAAATGAAATGGTAGAATCATCAAGAAGACTAAATATATAAAAATTAAGATATTTTGATAGAGTATAACACTAATTTTTAGGAATTTAGATTTCTTTTAGAGCCTCATTGCTGAAGAACATGTGATACCAAGGGTCAATATTTAGATTCATAGTTATCAAATCCCTTTGTCCAGCAACATCAAGATATGTCTAATAACTGGAATCCATCAATAAGCAAACAAAGTATTCAATTTAGATAAGTGATAAAAATTTACAAAATATGTGCATGACATAGATAGAATCATGTGATTCATATGAATAATAATGTTATAATATGTCACATGACCTAATATGAGTCTTGAAAATTTCATTACCTATAGATAACCTTGTGAATTGTGTGACCTAGGGAGGATATTTTGATCACATTAGTTATCACAATAACTATAATCATGTGACCCTAATATGGTCACATAGACCACATAATGAATAATTGATCATGAAACTGAGCCTTTGGATCATGTGATGCCTGTAAGATATCCAATCCACCAAGGAACTTGGTCAAGGTTGAAGAAATTGCCTAGGGTTGGTTAATGATTTTTTTGAATAAACTATTAGAAAACGTATTCATTTGTAGAGATCTCATAATATAGTATTGTGAAATGGTCCTCCGATTGGATCTTATAGAGATCTCTTGAGAAATGTGTCTTATAGAGAGGTCTTGTGAAGTAATCACCCAACATGATAAATCAGGTGAACTCTGGAGTTTAAAGTCACAATTGGAATGAGTATCCCCTTCATTCACCTAATTATAGGATGATCTATATAATATCCAAGGTCACCTGGAAGACATAATGTCATCCAAGACACTGATTAGTAAGACACCTAAGGACTTAGATGGTCATTTACTCTCCTTATAGCTATGTTTTTATCCCTATAGAAATCTCTCCTTAGGGAGGGGGATTTAGTGATTACATCAAAATGAGCACTAAAATTATATAATTTAAGAAATTCCCTATGAATATGAGTTATTATCTTCATAAAAAATGGAATGAGTAGTATGAAGTCTTGGGTTCCAAATAACACAGGTCGCATAACCTTCAAAAGAAAAAGTGATCACATGACCCTATAAAGGTCATTTAAACAGTTAATGTGAAGAAAATGATATGATTATTTCTATGTGAAACCCCTCTTACAATCTATCATTTTATAGTGAACACATCCAGAAAAATACTGATTTTTATGTGAAGGATTCCATACAAGTCCCTCTGATCATGAGACATATTAATTGATAGATACCTAACAATCACTCAACCCCATTTGTAAAATAAATGCAGATAAAAGAAAATGATTCATGTGATATAGAGTTACATTGATTTCATGCGATGTTCATATGTGTTTATCAATCTCCCATAGAGCCCCTGGAGTAATTTCAACCTTTTAATGCGAGAGAAAGTTGTTGTGTAACCTTCAAATTGTGAAGGACCTCATATATATCCATTCGATCATGTGATACCGCTTAGGCTCCTCAAATAGGTGACGGAATTTTCCTTCTTAATTTTTACCCAACATCATGAGATTTAGCATTGATTGTGTGACACATTGTAGACAAGTATCATGATTTTCGATGACAATGATCAGACACTATCATGAGATTCTTTATTGATCATGCGATGAAATGATGAAAAAAATTTCGAAATTGATAAGAGCCTTTTAAAATAAGGAATAACATAAAATGGGAAAAAGGAAAAAAATTATCATGGAGGGGGAATATTCTATTTTTTAAATGAAATGTATTTTCAACCATTGGGGATCTCCATTGATTACATGAAGTCCCTTTGATAAGGAAAATCTATCTCATGAATACCCCTGGATAAGCTAACTTGACCTTATGAGAAGCCCCTAACATTCCAGCTTTATCTTGTGATAAGACCCTAAAAATCATGTTGATGTTGTTCACACTCCTCCAAAATCAATCATGTTATTCTCATAGTACCATGAGCAACCATCATGATCTCATGTGAACCCCATAACAAGCTAGCTTGATCTTGTGAGAAACCCCTGATAAGCCATCCGGGTCTCACAAAAGGCCACTAAAAGTTGTCTTGATCTCCTAGAAGGCCTCTTCCAAGCCATCTTAATTGTGAAATGGTCCCCTAAAAATTCCTCTTTGATCATTTAATTCAATTTGGTAGTTATCCTTTTCACATGAGGACTATCAGACAAGTCAGATCATGGGTGAAAAGGCTAATTTACATGTCAATATGATTATATGAATGCTTTTTGGCTAGATGTTGTCTAATATATATGGCAGTGAAGGTGTTTTGATACATTTTTTGTTTATTATGTGATTCCATGGATGACCTGTGATAGGATTTTATGAATCATGTGATGCGATACTCCCTCCACCAACTCCACCTCATATCTGTGGGATTCAAACCACTGAAAGCAGTCTGTAATTAGGGAAGAGAGGACTATAACATATTCCCCCACAACACAAATAATAGACACACATTATAGAAACTACACCCATGTGATCAAAGATGATATGAAACCATAGAGAGTAAATTCATGTGATCATAAGAGCGTTCCACGAAGTAAAATCCATGGAATGAAAAAAGGGATACCATTACATGATAATGTGATTCAGATGATCACACTATTGATCACACTAAGGACATTCAATGAACCATCTAGATTATGTGAAGGGGTATCCACATGTTGAATTGATCACAAAAGATCAAAAAAAGTTATTTCAGGATAAATCATAGGGAAAATATTCCATAAATATTGTGAAAAAATTCTTATACAAATTTAGATAAGATAATAGTAATGTGAAGACATCATACACTTCCCAAGACCTATACATATCATGATACTACACTAGAACATAACAACCATGTCCTTTAATGACAATAAATATTTTCAAAAAATACATGTAATGTTTTCTAGACAAGTAATCCAGGTTTTTTGAAGGGCTACATCCATATTTTCCATGTCATGCAACACCCTCCAGAAATACCATCCAGATCATGCAATGTCGTTCAGTAGTTTTATCTGATTCTTGTGAATCCATATGGAAATGTCAATCAAGTATTTAAATTTCATCCATACATGTGGACTAGTTCATGTGATTTTCTACACATATGAAATCTATATCATGTATTAGACTGCCAACCTATCTAACTAAATCAGGTGAAAACCATTGAGACATGTCATAAACATAATATAAAAACCTCAAACTTGTCATTGAAATAATTAGGACATGTTAGGTAGGAACCCCATGACACAATTGAATTTTCTAGTATAAATATATAGTATTAAAACCATGTGAACTATAGTAACACTAATTCCTCTCTAAATAGGATACATAACATTTTGTCATAATGAACAAGCCCCAACTAGAATACACATCGGTGTATGTACCTCCATGTCATAGACACTCTGACACATGGGGCCCAAACTCTCATATGGTTTTATTATTCTTCCTCTTCCATCCGTGGATTGAGAAACTAATTAAACTTTGATGAATCAGATTCATTATATAAGTAGGATAAGTAGGATTATTTTCTAATTCTTTACCTCTATATCAAGAGCAACATAAGGGTCATCCCACTACCTATTTCCAAAATCCATATGTGATGAGAGTGAACACCTATTATCACTTGTTTCTCACACTGAGCATGGATCGCATGGGATTAGGTATTTTTAATGAAAATATCATTCATATTATAAATTTCCCTCATACAAGAAATCCTATATTTGGAAACCATAATAAGTGCCATCACATGACTACCCACATGCAAGGGAATCCACCTCATTGTATGTCCTGATTACACCACTAAACTATTAAGACTCTTATTATTATTATTATAAACAGGTTTCACAGGAATCCTCCCTATTGATCGAGATCTATACCTCTTTCATATGTTACTTTAAATATGTCATTTTATAATGATGTTAAAATAAATGTTTTAAGAAAGCTATTTGGGGTTTGATTCGTATTATAAACAGAATTTCTTGGACACCCATAAAGGTTCAATCACATCTAATAACATCAATAACTTCCCTATATGGAAGTAAATTAAAAACTTATTGGTTATGGATGTGGGAGCCATAGGTAGTTTCGATGAAATTAAAATAATGAATCAGATATAGGCAATTGTTAGACCATATATAAACCCCCACAATCAACCCTTATAAGGGTAAAAATGTTATAACACAGTATGAATGAATGTAATGATAGAGTAACTATATCCTTATATGAATTGAGAATCATGGCTCATAATTCTGGTACACCATGCATTTTTTAAACAAAAAAGTGACATCCATGTTTCATATTGCTTTATTTAATTCTTATTTGAGACTATTGAAAATTCACACTGATTTTTTTGAATTAAAACTCAATGCTTAAATCACAATAAATATAGGAGGGAACATAATATAATATGCATCCGAAACTCATTCATATATAGAGTAAAATACATTTATCGTCTTTTAAATACCACAAATAAATGCTATGAGTATTTTTTATAATGATTATTATGGAAAATGACAGCTGAGTTATAAATGTATTTTGATAACTAGTGTAGAATATTCTATATAAGAAGTCATTAATTAAAATGGTAATAATAAGTATTGAAATTAAGCCAAGATTTATGTTGACCAAAAAATTGATGGGATATATGAGATGTTTCTCAATCATGAATCTAGATAACTATAACAAGATTTGTGTAATGATCTATGTTCCATGAAAGCATTAATCTCATTGAATAATGCTAGAAAAACAATATATATATATTATATTTTTTTAATTAAAATTGAATAATTTTCATGGATTATGCCTCAAACAAACAAGGTTCCATGAATTAATTTACTAAGTAATAATACATATTCATATGTGTGTTAAGTGCATAAAAATTGTCTTATTAAAGGATCAGTTAGGATGAATTATGAATGCACATAATTTATTATATATTAACATACAATATCTATGTTGGGTTATTATAGAGGGATTTGAGTGAAACTATTTATTATCATGGGAGTAGTTAACAATAAGTATTCAGGAATTTTTAGTGAGAATAATATATGGTCGATGAATTTGGATCTTACTAGTTGTTGTTATTGAAGATATGAAAGTATATTAATTACAGTAATGCATGTAAATTTAAATCGTGTGTTCACATGATATTGTTAATATCCAATTAATAGAGATAATAAAGATGTAACCTACACTCAAATTTTTCATTATGAATTATATTTTTGTTTATCCCAAAATTGATAATAATGTGATGGAAGTTCAACAGTAGGAATCGAGAAATACATTTTTTCTATTTGGAAGAAAGAGAGTTGACTCTATGACTATCAACCTCATACACATTATATAAGTTGAAGAGAGAAGAATAAGAACTATTGATGATCATATAAAAAAGATAAGAAGTGGTGATAAGAGTGAATAAGTTAAAACAATAGATAATTCGGTATTTTTTATTATTGTTTCTATAAGGATAAGAATAATAATTATCCAAGTCAGTCATGATGTTTAGAATAAGAAGATGGTTCTACATAGTCTAATTTATAATGATAACTAAGTGACTTGAAATTAGTATATGATCATAAGAAAATAACGAATAAGATTCTTTCAATATATTTTGAAATCAATAATATAATAAGGTGGATGAGAAGAAACCAATCATAAATGTATAAATCAACAAAATTCACATCTGGGGGTTGAATTTTTAAATATTTCATTGAACCTAATAAAATTATATAATATCTATATAGGTAGTATAAATACCAAGAAAGGATATAAATTTGGAAAAGTTAATCACTCGTCTAAGGAATCAAGATTATTTATAGTATTTCTTCTTCATTGTGGGTACCAATCATTATGTCCGGGACTGTTTTTAGGATGATCCACTATAAGAAGTATCTCATTACAGTGTCTTTTGTAGTCGAGAATTGTTTCCCAGTTTAACGAGGACTAAAATTTCTTATTGAAAGGTAAACCATGTTAATCTCTTATATTTTTTTTGCATGTGTTAACGAATTTATGAAAGGTAAGAGATCCTGATAATAATGATTCAAACATGTTTAATATATAAATGGTTAAAATAAAAAATTGGAATAACATTTCAACAATTCTGATTAACCCAACCACTCAGGGTTTATCATATCATAAAGTGGTTCTATCAATTGGTTTCAGAGAATAGTATTTCCCATATTTGATACATTACATTGAATGTTTTCCGTTTTTATGTATTTAGTTTCTTTATTTTTTTAAAAAAATTATGTAATCTCTTGTTGAAGATTATTTTATGATAGATCTTAATATAATCTCTACCATGATTTGGATGAATAAAGAGAGAAAATTAATTAATATTTCCATATTGATTCAAGTGAATGACAAATAAGTTTCTCCAATACATGACTATATTAAAGATAAATTTTTATTCTAATATAAGAAATAATGGTTCAATCAAACACATGGAATTTGGATAGAAAATCCACCTCAATAGATTCCAATAATCATGAGGTATGTGAATATTTTTGAATGAAATTTCCTATAGAAGAAGAACAAATAATAAATGGAAATAAAAATCTATCAATAATTTCTCCATTAATATATTTTAGTGTATTCAAATATATTATTCATTGTATTTCAATAAATATAGTCTCCCTTATGGGTGGATTTATTTATAAAATTTTGGAAGAAAACAAACAACTTGGAGATGAACTATAGTATATGGAAAATGATTTAAAAGAAATGGTTCATGAATATATATTATTTCTAGGTAGGTTGGATTCATATGACAATGGAACATAGATCATGAAATGATTTCGTCAAAATTTGAAAATAAATGGATCAATGAATGTAAATAGAAGGTAGATAACAATTTCACTCTTGTTCAGAGGATATATTCAATTGATGATAAACTGAAAGATAACATTGATGTCAAGGATAACCATATAAAGGTAAAACCTAATAAAATCAAAGAATTTGACACATTTATAAAATAAAATATCATAATTAATGAATAACATATTTAAAATATAGATAATTTTAATAAAAAACATTATTGGTTATATATTCGAAAAATAATTATATGAAATGACTATATTTGGAACTAAAATAGACTGATATTGAGAATAAACATATTTAGTTTTCAAAAAAAATATGAAAGGTGAATATGATTTTACTGAATTATCTACGGACAAATATATTGATACAATATCTACAACTTGTGAAAAACAATACTATGAAATCATATGATGATGTCTAGGAAACAGGTTTTGTGAAAATGATATCATCAATTCTCATCTATTTTGTCCAAAATCTATCATTTTCCATGGTGTAAGACTGAAAACAATTACACAAGTGTGGGTTGTAAGACCCCGGACCCTCTAGACTGGAGTCGGTGAATTACTTATTATATTGGCATGGATAGAAGGAATGAAAATCCCAGAGTAATGATCAGTTTAGTATACTTGAAGAAACTAGAAACAAAGACATAACTCAAAATACATTGGAAAAGATTACAAAATACAATACATAAGAGAAAGTAAAAACTGCATCCACAAGAACTCAATAAATGATCTCCACTTCATCACATGTTAAAGGTAAACCATGAAACGGGTGAGCTCAAATTCTCAGTAAGGGTTAATAATGGTGGAATAATGAATCAATAAAAACTAAATTGTAAAAATTTAATATAATCATCACGGCCTGGAGAATAAATAAAAACCCCATTTAATTAATAAATAGACAATGTAACTGAATCCCTAGATTTCTTCATAATGAAAACTTCATGGATGATAATAAATGTTATTGAATGAAGAGAATGTTGTTTAACTATGTTTCATGTATCTGGAACATTATAACATAGTACCATTAAAATAGTTTTGTTTTTTGGGTAGAAACCCGTTTGATTTTTTGAAACAAACTCGAAGGATTTGTGTGAAATTGATTTGTCTCATGATACATGCTAATGAATCAAGGGGATGTAGAGGGACCCAACTACCACTTAATGTCCAAATCATTCTTTATAAATAGATTCAACATAAGATCAATATGCCTTTATATTATCCGTATAAAATAGAGGATACAGATTCATCAATATTTCCACAGTCAAAACAACATTCAAAATAAATACCATATGTAAAATGGTATACGGCTTAGACAATAATAATATCCATGATATGAGAATATTTATATTTAAATGGAATATAATTTCATTTTGAAATTGATCTCAAATTGTCATTAGGTACACCACATAAGAAATTATAGGCGCACAATTCTAAGCAAGTCACAACAATGTGAAAATTGAGACAAAGCTTGTTATCACGTTGTAATCAATTGATTCATATGACCAAGAGTTAATAACCACAAAAAAATCACAGAATACTATGAATATAAAGGGAAATAAGATACTATATATTAAATGGAAGTACGCCTATACCACATATAAAAAATAAGAGGCAAACAATGAAAATCCCACAGGATTGAAAGTGGGATGAGAAAACCCCTTACAAACGTTTTGGCATGGTAACGAGTGTTCTTATGAGGGATTAATGAGAGGTAAAAGGGTATCTCATTATTTATATATCATAAGGGTAGTATGGTGGATGTTAAAAAACATACCCCAACATTACATATAAAAAACTAAAGAGCACAACATAGGGGAGATTCTTGAAAAAAAGTGAGAGACAGAATCCCTAACCTTAAATATGTTGGTGTTCTCAACTGGTTATTAAAGATCAAAAAAAAAATAGATATATTAATTAATAATAAAGATCCTATTATATATTTTATTTTTTAGTATAATCATTTTATGTTGATTTTTAATTTTTGATTGGCTATGAGGTTCAATTTCATTGTTCGAGCTCATTTGTTTACTTGTTTTTATTGACCAGTTTCCTTTTATTCATGTTTTGATAAACATGTAAGATAAAAGTTGTTGGTAATAAATGATTTTATATTCTATTAGTTCATACTATGAGATTACATGTTTTTTAATTTAATTTTTTTACCTGTAGTGATGATGAATTATTATATTAAACCATAGTGACAACCGTTTTTGTTAATCAGTGGGTTTTATTACCAAGAACATGTTTTGATTTTTAACATAATGGAGTTTTTACAAATGTATTATAGAACCAAAAAATGATATATTAAATATATAATAATTTGGTTCAACCATAACAGAAATGGTTTCATGACCATAATTAATGATAATAATAGAAATTGATTAACCGTTGTCCTTGAGTGTGAAAAATTTCCACATCTCCAATGGTGCTTTCATTTCTTTCAAATAAAAGTTGGGTAAATAAGAGAAGATAATGAAATATCCCATTAGCATAAAAAAATTTCAGTACATGTATGTTACTGGAGTATTCATACTTTCTGGATGAATGAATGTGAGGAAAGAAACAAAAACACAAGAAATTAAAAGAAAAGAAGAAAATGGAAAGAGGAATTTACCTCTTTAGAATTCCTCCATTGAAACCCTCTTAATTGGAAATGTTTTGGTATTTTGAAGATTCTAGGGGTTTTGGAAGTGGTTGATAAGATTTGGGAGAGATTTGGGTAGAATATTTGAAAGGCACATTGCTATAGAGTAGTGAAGTGAAGAGGGTGTGATGGGGGTTTTATAGTGGAGGAGCGGAGGGTTTTCATAATTTTTTATTCATTAATTTATTATTTCTTCACAATTCAAGAAATTGTAAGTATTCCATGACCAAAACAGTAATAAATGCATGTGACATTGAAATAAATGGGCTTACATCATTAGATCAAAATCAATGACTTAAAAAATCCTTTATTTAGCATTTATCGTAAATTATCACATTTTACTATTCACAAAAAATTATGTATTTCAAGAAAATCCCAAAAATCCCCATAACCATTTCTCAACATGAAGAATCCAAAAATATATCCATTTTTCAAAACCTATATTTTAAATTTGATAATTCTAATATTTAATTAAAATCATTATTTATTAAAAAATATAAACACTTAAAATATTCAACTTCATTTTTAAGGTGCCTGAATGTATTTATACATTTATTGGTGTGGATACCATTAATAAGAGTCATATTACTATTCATAAGGGAATGTTTCTATTCATTAGGGTGGGTTACTATTCATCAGGGTATGTTACTACTCACCAAAAATTATGTAACTTCAATTAGGCTCAAAATATCATCCTAAACACAACTGTGTATGTCGGAATTAAAAAATTCAAAACACACAAGTGGAAAACATATGTTCAATGGAAATGATATTAATATCTCTTAAATAAATAAGTGTTTTCCAATAAAACTCAATGTTCTATGAAATATAGGCTATGGCTCGAACATATATAATTGAAATATACAATAAAATGTTCGGGGTGCTATAATATTACCACCTTCAAAAATTTCATCCTCAAAATTTTTCTTTTATAAAGACCACGAAAATAATGTGGGTGGTTCTTCTTCATAACATCCTCAGTTTTGCATGTTTCTTCCTTCATATTTAGGTTTTTTAAAGGAACTGTTTCTAGATGAGTAGTCTATTTTCTCAACACCATCTCCCTTGTGTCATGGATCCCAATAGGCTCTTCACAGTATGACAAATCAGGTTCCAGTTCTATTTCTTCAAAGGTGAGTACATGCATTGGGTCTGACATGTATTTCTTCAACAATGACACATGGAACACATCATGAACTTTGGAGAGACTTTGAGGCATTACAAAATGGTATGCTATAACTATTATGTTTTCAGAATTTCAAATGGTCTGATGTACCTGGGGCACAATTTCCCTTTCTTACCGAATTTTTAGACAACCTTCCATAGAGATCCTTTCAGAATGACATGATCTCCCTCTTATAATTCATAATCCTTTATCTAGTTGTCATCATAACACTTCTTCCTACATTAGGCTACTTTAATATGTGATTGAATTGTCTTCACCTTTTCCATGGTCTCTTCAATACGTTACGGGCCAATAAGTTTCCTCCCATCAAATTAGTCCCAACATGTTAGAGTTCGACATCTTTTTCCATATAATTATTTATATGGAGAAATTTGAATAAAATAATGGAAATGATTTTTGTAGGAAAATCCCACCAAAGGAATTTATTGATCCCACATACATTGAATGACAAGAGAGCATGATCTCAGTAGCTCTTCAAGAGTTTGAATAGACTTTTTGTAACGACCTGAGAATTCATGTTTCGCGTAATGATATGTTTCCCTTTAACTGTACCATATTTCTATAAAAAGAAAATGAAAATAAATGAAAAACCGTAGCAACAAGCATGAATGAAATACTCCTTTATTAAGAAAAACCTTGACGATCACAACTCCCCACGATCAAAACATCACTAACCAAAGATCCCAACCAAGAACCCAATTACAATAATGGGAAGACTGCTTAAAACTACTAGGAGCCTGAGAATGGGATAGTGATTTCGAGCATCCATCATAAGGAACATAAGTATGGCTGATGCCACCGCGACCGTGCTCAGCACCATGGGGATCACACGAACCATCCTTGCTTCTTCTTCGATCACTTGGAGTAAGGGACACCCGAGACCAAACCCTTTTTATAAGCATCCTGATATGACCGTTAAACACCAACAGATAAAAATGTAGTCGTTGGCTCTCTCCTAACTTGTTATATTTTAACGTTTTAATTTGCAAAACAATGGTATTTGACACTATGTTTCCCACTATTTTTTATCTTTTTTAAAAATGGTTGACTATACTGAATTTGGTGAGGTTTTACTTCTTTTACAAACATAAATGTGCAAACTCTCGGTTTGTAGATGTACGTGTATATATATTTATGTTGTGAAAAACTGTATGGTAAATGAATTATAACTATTTTCTAAATTATATATAAGTAATAATAATAAAAATGTTTATAACTTGCGTTTATAATTAATATTTTGAAATTATGTCGATGTTTCGGTTTCTTTTATTTTCAAATTTTGTGGTGTAATGTTGAAATTTACATTAATACACATTTAATGGTGTAGTTTATTTAATGTTTTGTGTTGAATGTTTAATGGTGTAAACAATGATAATGTAAAATAAGATGGGTAGAGAATAATTAACGCATAAACATATTAAACGAATCATGACCTTTGTTAAAATAATAAAAGCTACAAATAATTTATGGATAAAATAATAATAAAGTTTATAATAGGTATATATAAAAAAATTAAGAATTTCTTTCCAAAAAAAAAGAAACGCGGAAAAGGGGTGGGGGAGACTGCGTTTTTTTTAAACCTCTTCACCTGGTCCGTCCGATCATCCTCCCCCGATCGTGGTCGTCCATCCTGTTTGAAGCCGCATGACTCCTAGCCGTCTGATCTTACTACATCTAATCCCCACCGTCTGTGTTTTCTCCTACCTCGTGCCGCAACTCCTTCCACTGATACTGTATTTCTTCTCCCTCTGTGCATCATCGAACCAGTAGCATAGGGCCCCGTTTTCTTCGTGTAGGCCGGCGAAGAGACCCAGGCTGCTCCCTCCTTTCCATAGGTTGACACCGACTCGGCCTCGAATGTCCAGTCGACGACTCCACAAGGAGTCTGTTGGTATTTTTCTTTTTTTAAAACCCCCCTGTTGCACCGAAGGCCGAAGGACCGGCTCCTCTGATCTCTCTAACCTCCAGACGCAATCGCTGCTCTGATCTTCCTTCTCTCCTCCTCCTCGTCGAACAGGTAAGGGTGATGTTTTGAATCTCGGTTTTGGTTCATGTTTCTATTTTGTTTTTTTATATATTCATATATATATATTATGTATATATATATACATCTTCTGGTTATGCACCAGATTTCATTTTCTGCATCTTCTCCTCTCCATTCTGGTAATGGTCGGACCATGTTTTTAAAAGTTTTCGTTTAAAACTTCGGTCTTTATATAGACATAAGTATATTCGAGATTATATATATATATGGGCGTAAAACTCTTATGTTCAAAACCACAGGTCCCTCATGCCTCGTTTTTCCTTTTTCTCCTCCGATCCAAGTTAAGGTAATGGCCGGTTCTTTTTTTCCTTTGTTTATGCAAGCTTCGGTTTTCACCTAAATAAATATATACGTTATATATATATGTGTGTGTATACCTTCTATATTATATTCCTTCGGATCCTTTTGCCTCGACTGCATCCCCTCTCCAAGCAAGGAAAGAATCCTGTTTTAACTTCAGTTGGGTTTTTTTTACAAGAATCGGTTTTTATATAAATATGTATATATTTATATATAGATGATATATGAATATATTCTTTCATACACACATATTATAAGATGATAAGCAATATTTTCTCAATGTTTATACCCCATGATTTTTCTTTCTTTCTATAAAATGGATATTTTAAGTTAATGGATGAATAGGTAAAATTGTGCAAGTGAATGATGTATATTGTTGTTGTATATACACACACGTATGTGTATATACCTCAATATGAACTTAGTGACCATGTTTACAATTTTTATAAAGCATGACGAGGTTTATGGGTTAGTTGGACTTCAAATTCATTCGTGAAACTGAGAATTTTCATTTATCACTGCTTTGGACAATCAGGATTTTTCTTAGAATGGATAGTACGGAATTCTTGAATTTTTTATAAATGCATTCATATAATAATAGGTAGGTACTCACGTTTATTTAAAGTGATAATGGAAGATTTTACACAATTATATATATGATTTCCCAAGATGGATTTGATTATGCACATTGTAACCTCAACTGCCTATGTTAAACATTTTTGATATCCATTTATCATCATAAGTGTAAGTTATGAACAACCCTTCTTTAATTAGGTATTGTGATGTTATGTAATGTTAAGTGTTATGTTTATTTTCATGAAAACCCATGTTTTTTTTAAAATGTTAAGATAACTGGTTATGTGCTCGATGTTTTAGTATGCATGTCATCATGTTTTTCATGATAGAACTGTTTCCATGTTATGAACACATATGTGAAAAAATGGGATTCAATTATGAATGTATGAAATCCTATGAATGTATGACCATGTCAGGATATGTGAGGGATGTATAGGACTTACATGTGATGGGTGCACCCATAATTATATAGCGCAACAAGAATGATGTGATGGGTGTGCCCGAAATTATACAACGCTCCAATGCATTGGGTAAAGAAGGAGTCTCATGAGACGAACAAGTGCGATAGTCTTGGCAGTTAGCCTTGACTTGTGCTAAAGAAACGGGTCGGGCGGTGAGCCTCGACCTATTAAGTATGTTATATGGTCATGATGAAAAGTCATGACAATGTCTAGGATTATACATTCCCTATGTATGTAATGATAAAGGTTAATCAGGGGTTAGTTCAACTAACAGGACAACCCCTAGTTGAAAGCTCCCATGATTATGAATATGCACTTTAGGTGACAAGAACTATTTTTCATATGGTAAACTGTTAGATGATCTGCTTTCTACTCATGAACCACGATATACATGTTTTTCCCTGCTTAGTCATAGAATTCTTATAGAATTAAAGTAACCTTGTTTTAACATTATGCATTGTTTATATTGCGCACTCTAATCATGTTTACATTAAAACTTATTTCATGTACGTGCCTCTTTGTGAAAGTAGTTTTCAAAGAAAGATGGATTTCATGTTTTAAGAAAAGATAATGTTATGTTTTAGCAAAGTCTTTTTATTCTTTTCAAAAGGACTTATTTAAGAATATATTTTCATAAAATGTTTTTAAAACCCCATACTGGGCATTTTTGCTCACCCTACGTTTTGTTTAAAATTTTTCAGGCACGGTTGATACTAATGAAGCCAATCGAAAGAAGCTGGTTTCCTAGAATACTGAGCCTCGCGATCTTCTGTTGTTATGAGACATGATATTTAATTTGTAAAGATGTAATGTAAAGTATATCATGTCTCATTAAGCACCGTGGGTTTGGGGGTCGCTACAGCTGGTATCAGAGGATGGGTTCAGGAATCTCTGGAAAACCAGTTGATATAAATATATTGCTAAGACTAACTAAGTAAAAATGTTATAACTTTCAGATGGCCTAAGTACCTACCGACCTTTTGTCACTCCCCACCGAGGCTCTAGAGAACATCATATCTCTAGCTAGCCATGATAACTTCTGGAATTATGCCCAAATTTGCATGACGTGTAAGCACTTGTACGATGTGTCAAACTCATCTAGGGTGCTTAGTCTCCACTGGGGAATGGGGATGGATTATCTCCTAATGATGATGACCCAATTTCCCTCCTATGCACGTCGGGGAAGGTATCACTAAGGACTCTTCCGAGTGTTTACAACTGGCGAGGAATTTGGCACAATGCTTGATAACCCTTTTCAAGAAGCTGCTGCTGCTGGAGACCTCTGAGCAGCCTATCTGTGCCAGGTCCTGCATTATGGCTTCTAGGGCCAGTTAATGGAAATCTGAGCGTTGGAAAATGATTCCACCCGTGTGTGTCTTATGAAAGAAGTGTACACCGACGTTTCCCAACTCCACAACCCTCACGCTAAACTCAGGAGGCGTTATAAATGTTCCCATGAGTTTAGTCCTGTATGTTCATCTTGTGTGTGGTTTATGAAGATAGAGAGTTTCTCCTCCCTTTGTGGTGTCCGTCTGGAAAACTCAGACTTTAATGTGTAAACTTTCTTAATTAAAAAGTATATGATCCCATTCTTCTTAGTGTTGTTAAGTGACCTCTCTTGTATACCTTTTCTTCCAGATGGCAGGTCAGATGAACCTCTCGTCTCTACCTGACGAGTTAGTAGAGATTATCTTGATCAGAACATGTATGGTGGACTTTCCCTCTATTCTCCACCTATGAGGGTCCTGTCAATGTCTTCTGGACATAGTGAATAGTCCGGAAATTCTCCGCGCATGTCAGGAGAATGAACATGTGATTCACCTCCTTGCCACCACCCATCTCCCCTACTATAGGCGAAGGGGGAGATGCCATGAAGGGCTTTTTCAGTGTTTCTCTATGGCACGGAACTTCTCCGCCAGAGCTTTCTTTCTCATAGTAGCTCAGGATGGCCACCTCAATGCTGCCTACATGTTCCAGATCCTGAACATCAGACTTCTCAATCGTGTCGTTCCCCTCGACTACCTAGAGCGTGATGAAGTTCGAAGGGTTACTAGGGGATTCGTCCGCTCGGACGTCTCAGAGCTGTTTATTGCACGGGCCTCCCTGTGGAAGCCTGTGTGTAGTGCCCATGAGCAGGAGTACAAGTCTTATTGCTCAAAGTGTATCTGGGTCAGGGAAACAGCGGAGCTGTGTACCAGTTTAGGGGTTCCATTAACCGAGCCAGGCCTTCAGTTTTGGTAATGTTGTTCAACCGAGGTCTTTTTCTTGTCTTTTTATGAATAGAATTGTGAGGACACAATTCTTTGAAGGGGGAGATGATGTAACAACCCGAGAATTCATGTTTCGCGTAATGATATGTTTCCCTTTAACTGGACCATCTTTCTATAAAAAGAAAATGAAAATAAATGAAAATCAGTATCAACAAGCATGAATGAAATACTCTTTTATTAAGAAACACCTTGACGATC
The DNA here is from genome assembly GCA_963277665.1 of Viscum album. Lineage (NCBI taxonomy): Eukaryota > Viridiplantae > Streptophyta > Magnoliopsida > Santalales > Viscaceae > Viscum > Viscum album. Next base: position 827,842,195 of record OY728157.1, read on the forward strand.
ACAACTCCCCACGATCAAAACATCACTAACCAAAGATCCCAACTAAGAACCTAATTACAACAATGGGAAGACTGCTTAAAACTACTAGGAGACCGAGAATGCGATAGGGATTTCGAGCATCCATCATAAGGAACATAAGTATGGCTGACGCCACCGTGACCGTGCTCAGCACCAAGGGGATCACACGAACCATCCTTGCGTCTTCTTCGGTCACTTGGAGTAAGGGACACCCGAGACCAAACCCTTTTTATAAGCATCCCGATATGACCGTTAAACACCAACGGATAAAAATGTAGTCGTTGGCTCTCTCCTAACTTGTTATATTTTAATGTTTTAATTTGCAAAACAATGGTATTTGACACTCAGTTTCCCACTATTTGTTATCTTTTATAAAAATGGTTGACTATACTGAATTTGGTGAGGTTTTACTTCTTTTACAAACATAAACGTGCAAACTCTCGGTTTGTAGATGTACATGTATATATATTTATGTTGTGACAAACTGTATGTTAAATGAATTATACCTATTTTCTAAATTATATATAAGTAATAATAATAAAAATGTTTATAACTTGCGTTTATAATTAATATTTTGAAATTATGTCGATGTTTCGGTTTCATTGATTTTCAAATTTTGTGGTGTAATGTTGAAATTTACATTAATGCACATTTAATGGTGTAGTTTATTTAATGTTTTGTGTTTAATGTTTAATGGTGTAAACAATGTTAATGTAAAATAAGATGGGTAGAGAATAAATAACGCATAAACATATTAAATGAATCTTGACCTTTTTTAAAATAATAAAAGCTACAAATAATTGATGGATAAAATAATAATAAAGTTTATAATTGGTATATATAAAAAAAATAAAAATTTCTTTCCAAAAAAAAGAAACGCGGAAAGGGGGGGGAGACCGCGTTTTTTTTAAACCGCTTCACATGGGTCGTCCGATCATCCTCCCCCGATCGCGGCCGTCCATCCAGTTTGAAGCCGCATGACTCCTAGCCGTCCGATATTGCTGCATCTAATCCCCATCGTCCGTGTTTTCTCCTACCTCGCGCCGCAGCTCCTTCCACCGATGCGGTATTTCTTCTCCCTCTGTGTGTCGTCGAACCAGTAGCATAGGGCCCCGTTTTTTTACGTGTAGGCTGGCGAAGAGACCCAGGCTGCTCCCTCCTTTCCACTGGTTGACACCGACTCGGCCTCGGCTGTCCAGTCGACGACTCCACAAGGAGTCTGTTGGTCGTTTTCTTTTTTTAAAACCCCCCTGTTGCACCGAAGGCCGATGGACCGGCTCCTCTGATCTCTCCGACCTCCAGACGCCATCGCTGCTCCGGTCTTCCTTCTCTCCTCCTCCTCGTCGAACAGGTAAGGGTGATGTTTTGAAGCTCAGTTTTTGTTCATGTTTGTATTTCGTTTTTTATATATTCATATATATATATTATATATATATATATATACATCTTATGGTTATGCACCGTATTTCATTTGATGCATCTTCTCCTCTCCGTTCTGGTAATGGTCGGACCATGTTTTTAAAATTTTGGTTTTAAAACTGTGGTCTTCATATAGATACAAGTATATTCGAGATTATATATATATATATGGGTGTAAAACTCTTATGTTCAAAACCACGGGTCCCTCATGCCTCGTTTTTCCTTTTTCTCCTCCGATCCAAGTTAAGTTAATGGTCGGTTATTTTTTCCCTTTGTTTATGCAAGCTTTGGTTTTCACCTAAATAAATTTATACGTTTTATATATATATGTGTATAACTTCTATATTATATTCCTTCAGATCCTTTTGCCTCGACTGCATCCCCTCTCCAAGCAAGGAAAGAATCCTGTTTTAACTTTGGTTGGGTTTTTTTACAAGAATCGGTTTTTATATAAATATGTATATATTTATATATACATGATATATGAATATATACTTTCATACACACATATTATAAGATGGTAAGCAATACATTCTCAATGTTTATACCCCATGATTTTTCATTCCTTCTATAAACTGGATATTTTAAGTAAATGGATGAATAGGTAAAATTGTGCAAGTGAATGATGTATATTGTTGTTTTATATACACACACGTATGTGTATATACCTCAATATGAACTTAGTGACCATGTTTACAATTTTTATAAAGCATGACGAGGTTTATGGGTTAGTTGGACTTCAAATTCATTCGTGAAACTGAGAATTTTCATTTATCACTGCTTTGGACAATCAAGATTTTTTATAGAATGGATAGTACAGACTTCTTGAATTTTTTATAAATGCATTCATGTACTAATAGGTAGTTACTCACGTTTATTTAAAGTGATAATGGAAGAGTTTAAACAATTATATATATATGATTTCCCAAGATGGATTTGATTATGAACATTGTAACATCAACTGCCTATATTAAACACTTTTGATATCCATTTATCATCATAAGTGTAAGTTATGAACAACCCTTCTTTAATTAGGTATTATGATGTTATGTAATGTTAAGTGTCATGTTTATTTTCTTGAAAACCAAAGTTTTTTTTCAAATGTTAAGATAACTGGTTATGTGCTCGATATTTTAGCATGCATGTCATCATGTTTTTCATGATTGAACTGTTTCCATGTTATAAACACATATGTGAAAAAAATGGGATTCAATTATGAATGTATGAAATCCTATGAATGTATGACCATGTCAAGATCTGTGAGGGATGTATAGGACTTACATGTGATGGGTGCGCCCGGAATTATATAGCGCAACAAGAATAATGTGACGGGTGCACCCAGAATTATACAGCGCTCTAATGCATTGGGTAAAGCAGGTGTCTCATGAGACGAACATGTGCGACGGTCTTGGAAGTTAGCCTTGACTTGTGCTAAAGAAACAGGGCGGGCGGTGAGCCTCGACCTGTTAAGTATGTTATACGGTCATGATGAGAAGTCATGACAAAGTCCAGGATTATACATTCCCTCTGCATGTAATGATAAAGGTTAACCATGGGTTAGTTCAAGTAACTGGACAACCCCTAGTTGAAAGCTCCCAATATTATGAAAATGCACTTTAAGTGACAAGAAGTGTTTTTCATATGGTAAACTATTAGATGATATGCTTTCTACTCATGAACCACGATATGCATTTTTTTCCCTGCTAGTCATTGAATTCTTTTATAATTAAAGTAACCTTGTTTGAACATTAGGCATTGTTAATATTGCGCACTTTGATCATGTTTACATTAAAACTTATTTCAAGTATGTGCCTCTTTGTGAAAGTAGTTTTCAAAGACGGATGGATTTCATGTTTTAAGAAAAGATAATGATATGTTTTAGCAAAGTATTTTTATTCTTTTCAAAAGGACTTATTTAAGAATGGATTTTATTAAAATGTTTTTAAAACCCCTTACTGGGCATTTTTGCTCACCCTACGTTTTGTTTCAAATTTTTCAGGCACGGTTGATACTAATGAAGCCAATCGAAAGCAGCTGGTTTCCCAGAATCCTGAGCCTCGCGATCTTCTATGGTTATGAGACATGATATTTAATTTGTAAAGATGTAATGTAAAGTATATCATGTCTCATTAAGCACCCCGGGTTTGGGGGTCGCTACACCTTTAATATTGTCCATCATTTTGGGGGTGATAAGTAGTACTAATACGAAGCATAGTATTCATAGCCTTCTGGAGACTTTTCCTTAATTTTCATGTAAACCAGGGATCTTGAATGGACACAATAGATAGGGGTGCAACATGATTTATTAAAACGTCATTAATATAAATTCTTTATATTTTCTCAAGCGATAAGTCCTCTTTTATAGGAAATAAGTGTTCCGATTTTCTGAGATGATCAATAATTACCCATATTGCATCCTTCCTTTTACATGTACTTGGTAGTCTTGTGAAAAAATCCCTTTTAATGTTATCCCACTTCCACATAGGAATAGGTATAGGTCTTATCACTCCACTAGGATGTTGTCTCTCTACCTTCACTTCTTGACAAATTAGACTCCTCAACATGTAGTCAGCTATTTCCCGATTCATATTATCCAATGAAAAATATTCCTTTAGAACTTTTTATACATATTTGTACTACCTGGGTGTATAGTGAAATTTGAGCTATGATCATCAACTAATAGTTCCCTTTTTAGCATAGGTACTGATGGAACTCATAACCTATTCCCAAATATCAGAACCCCTTCTTCACACATGAAGTTTTCCAATATCGAATCCTTGACAGCATGAATTTTCATTTGCAAATTCTCATCATCATATTGAGATTTATTTATCTTGTCTAATAAATATTGTTTAGAAATTATTTGAAATAGTAATGTTGTTTACCCTTCCTTAAAAATTCCCATATCCATCTTCAGTAGATCCATGAATATAGGATCTCTTTCAATCCCCATCTGGGTCAGGAGACTTCGATCTTTCCTGCATAATGCATCTGTAACATTATATGCCTTTCCTAGGTTGTAGTGTATTGAAAAATTGTAATCTTTGAGTAACTAGAACCATATTTTTTGCCTCATGTAGAGTTCTTTTTGTTTGAAAATGTATTTCAAACTCCTGTGGTCTGTATAAGTATCACATATTTCTCTGTAGAGATAATGTCTCTATATTTTCATAGCAAATATTATGGCTGATAAGTCAAGATCTTGAAATGGATAATTTTTCTCTTGAGTCTTCAACTGTATTTATTCATAAGAAATAACTTCACCGTTTAGCATAAGGATGCAACCCAATCCATTCTTTGATGGATCGTTGTATATTGAAAATCAATTATTTCTAGATGGCAGAGTCAACATTGGAGCATTTTTTAGTCTTATTTTCAATTCTTCAACAAATTATGAAAATTATTTCATCCATACAAACATAAATCGTTTACTTGTGAACTTAGTTAGCGGTTTTCCAGTCGGGTGAAATTCTGAACGAAACGCCAATAGTAAACTACTAACCAATAAAACTCTGTACCTCAGTTATGATTTTGGGAATGAACCAATCTTAGATTGACATTTTCATTAAAGGATCAATTATGATTCCATCCTTAGAGACAATATGGCCCAGAAAAGAAACTGCTTGAAAACAAAATTTTCATTTTCTAAACAACCAATAATCAGAAAAATGGATTCTTTGAGGAATAGTTTACATTTCAATCCTTCATAATGGATTGTAAAGAAAATATGAATTATCCTAAGAATATCACCCAAGATTTTCATAACCTAGAGTGCAGTATGGCATGTTGTCATGTACTAAGATACTCTAGGTTAATCCTGAAACTCTGTGTCGGAGCTTTCAATACTAGGTACATCTATGCTAGAGCCACATCTTCCTTATCGTATCATGACATAGATGTATTTGCTATAAATATTCACATAATCAACTCCATACCAAAATTACAGGACGTTCATGTACATTTCTATACTAATACCACCTTAGGGATTTGTTCCCTAATATATATCTTATAATCTAGTTTCCATGGTTCCTACTAAACATTCATTGATACAAATAGTAAGACTAACACCCCTCTAGACTGGAGCTAGTGCATTAATTTTTGTATTGGAATTGTTATATGGAATGAAAATCCCAAAAGAATGATAAGTTTAGTAGTCATGAAGAAACTAGAATCATATAATTAACTCAAAGTATATTGGAAAAGGTTAAAAAATACTATACATAATAAAAACTAAAAACTGCATCCATAGGAACACAATAAAGGATCTCCTCTTCATCACCTGTTGAAGGTGAACAATAAAAGGGGTGAGGTAAAATAATTAGTAAGGGTTTCAAATGGTTGAATAATGAATCAATAATAACTGAATTGAAAACGATTTGACATAATCAACATGACTTGGTGAATAAATGAAAAACTCACACCATTAATAAACTGAGAATGAAACTACATCCATAGATTTTTTCATTGTGAAAACCACCTGGATAGTAATAATTGATAATGAATAAAGATAATTCTTATTAATTGAACATCATGTATCTCACACGTGATAACATAGTTCCGTTAAAAATATTTAGTTATGTTAGTAGAAACGCGTCTCATTTTTGGAAACAAACTCGAAGAGTTTGTCTATAAACAGATTTGTCTCATGAGAGCAGTCAATGCATTGAGGGGATGTAGCCGACCCAACACTCCACTAAATGTCAAATTCATTATTTATACATAGATTCAACATAATATAAATATTCCTTTACATTACCTATATAGAATAGAGGATGTGGAGTCATAAATATTTCAATAGTCAAAACAATATTCAAAATAAATAATGTATGTAAAATTTTATAGGTATTAGATAATAATAATATCCATGATATAAGAAGATGGACATTTAAATATAATATTATTTCAATTGAAATATGATATCAAATGGGAAGTAGGTACAACACATAAGAAAGAGTTGGTGTAGAATACTAACCAAGACAGAATGAAGTGAAAATTGAGACAAAGCATGTTACCACGTTGTAATCAATTTAGTCATATGACCAAATGTTAATAAAAACCAAAATAATCACAGAATACCATGAATAAAATAATAAATAGGAGACTATATATCAAATGGAATTACATCTATACCACATATAAGAAATAATGGCCGAACAATGGAAATCCCACAGAATTGAAAGTGAGATGATAAAAACCCGTTACAAACATTTTGGCATCGTAACAAGTGTTCTTACAAGGGAATAATGTGAGGTAAAGGGGTATAACATTATTTATATATCATAAGGGAAGTATGGGGAAGGTTTTAAAACATACCCCATCATTATGTATTAAAAATAATAGACAATGTCATTGGAAATATTCTTGAACAAAAGTGAGAAAGAGAATCATTTACCATAAAATTTTTGGTGTTCTACACTTGTTATGAAAGACATGAATAAATAAAATTGGTTTATTAATTAATAATTCCAAAACACCTTCTATAATTAATTGGTTTATTATAGTCATTTTATGTTCGTTTATAACCATTTTGATTGGTTCGGAGGTTCAATTTCGTTGTTTGAGCTCATTTGTTTACTTGGATTTAATGATCGGTTGACTTATATTCATGCTTAGATAAACATGTAAGATGAATGTGGCAATAGAAAATTGGTTTTTATGTTCTATTAGTGCACATCTAAGATAATACAAGGTTTCAAATATTATTTGGTTATTGGAGTGAATTCAAATTATTATATAAAACCATTGTGACAACTGTTTTTGTTAATCAGTGGGTTTGATTAAAGAGAATATCTTTTGATTTATAACATAATACCATTTGTACAAAAGGATTACATAACCAAAAATAGGATATATTACATATATAATAATCTTATTCAACCATAACACATATAGTTTCATGACCAGAATTAATTGTAATAATAGAAATTGATTAACCGTTGTCCTTTATTATGATAAATTGTAAAATCTCAAACGGTGCTATCATTTCTTTCAAATAAAATGTGTGGGAAAGAGATAAGATAATGAAATATCCCATTAAACTAAAAACATTATAGTACATGTATGTTACTGGAGTTATCATACTTAGTGCCCTATGAAATATAGGCTATGACTCGAACATATTTAAGAGAAATATACCATAAAACATTTGGGGTACTAAATGGGTAAAGAAAATTCTTGATAATCCAACCATAATTTCCATGGTAAATTTAATAATAACCCCATGTTTAGTGTAACTCCTATGATTCTATTAAAGTATGCATTAATTCATTGATAAATAGAAAACCAATACAATTGTTATCTATCGTGAATGTGAATGAAGCCGAAATTTAATATATTATAAATATAATTTTATATAATTATTTTTATTTTTCAAATCAACACATCAAAATTAAATTTTTTTTGAAATAATATGATTTTTAAAAAATATTTATTTTTAGTGAATAATAAAAAATAACAATTTTTTTTTAATTTAAATTTTTCTTCATTGAAAATGGCTCATTATATTTTATATTTTCTATGAAATTAATATAATAATCATTTTATTTTATATAATTCAATTTTTTCATAGTAATGAATATTATACCCGAAATTGGTAAATAAAATTTTTAGACCTAAAAATTAATTTTTCATAAATCTGTTTTTATCATGATTTTTGAGATTATTATAATATTTATTTTTGTCCCTTATGAAAATTTTATTTTGTAAAATTCATTTCATATTTTGAATAATCAGAAATATAAATATTTAATTGGTAAAAATTTATTTTTTTTATATTGAATTGTAAAAATTTATCACCATGGTAAATGGGTAAATCATGTTAACCTAGACTAAAACAAAGTGCCCAATCCACAATTTTTCATAATGATTCTTATTCATGGAATATATTTTTTCCAATATCACCATATTCTAGATATTTATTTTTTATGGGACACATTATCATGAACATGACATCTATAATATTTTATGAAAAAAATATAAAATGTCACTCTCTAGTATTTAAATTTCTATTATAAATTCAAATTGAGATAAATGTATGCTGTGGAAGAATATATAATTTTATTTAAAGATTAATTAAATTATTTTCATTATGATAACTAATTTAAATTTTAAATTATTATATAGTTACCTTAAATTCTAATACAACACTAACACAGTGCTTATGTAAGCAGTAGAGAACTCTAACTAAATAAGAATATGAACATTAACAATAATGTATTTTTGATGAGTTATGGTTATGAAATAATTTTATAGTCAATAATAAAGTATTATTTATGGTGAAATTTATTATATTAAAATTCTATTTCCATCTTCATGGAATTAAATTTTAATTAAATTAATAGTGTCAAAAATTACATTATTTATATTTTATGTTCAAAAAAATCATATTGAATTAATTGAAAAATTAATAAGAACATGATATAATTCAACTGGGGTTCAAAATGTTCTAAAATTTCATCCCTATACCATTTATGATCTAACTTTATCCAATATGTAAAATTGTAACCCTTAAATATTGAAAATTTTGTTACTATAGTTAAGGTCAAAACAACATTAGCAAGGGGTAAATATAAAAATATTAAGGTTAAAATGACCTAAAAACTTATTTAGACCTCATTTATTGGTTTTATTTTTTTATTACCCTTATCAACTAATTGTATGATTCTTTTTGAATTGTGTTTTTGAAGAAAGTGACTTAATAATAATTCCAAAAATTCAAAAATTAAAAGTATCCCACTTACTTCAATTATAAAAGGGTTCCTGATCCCCTAAATTATTCTTGCCTTATTATCCATTTATCTCAATATAAAACATTCTAAATATCTCCATAACATTCTTATACCCAATATATAAGTTTGTTATTACTAAAATACCTTTACAAGGTTCCTTACAAATGGATATAATGTCTGCTGAAAAATAGGTAATCGTCTCTAATGACTCTTAAAAATCCATTTTACTTATCAATCATCTAAATATTTTGTAACCATTATAAAATAATAAATCAATTTTCTTAAATATAGAGTTATTTTATTCTAACTATGATAAAACCATTTTCCTTCACTATTCCATCCAATGAAAGTTGAAAACATTGCTAGTGTGTGAGACTTACTATCTCCATGTAGTAATGTAATTATTTTTTCATCAAAACTTTTCAAGGAAGTCTATAAAAAATAAAATAATAAATCTATATGATATTTATTAAATAATTATGATTTTTGATATATATTATATCATTTATATTCTTACCTTTCTACTCCTTAAAAATTACAATGTCACTCGTTCGTACGTGTGGATTACTACCTCCTTGAATCGATGTGATTTATTTTCCATTTTCTCCATAAAATGGTGATTATTAATATATATAATGAAATTTTTCTATATTTAAATAATTATCAAAATTATGTAGATGATGGAAATATGAAAAATATTCAAGGACTAAAACTACCTTACCAAAATATGCATGGAAAATATAGTTAAATGACAAACAACAATTTTAATAAGAACAATTAATAAATGTATTGACCCGAAAATTTCAAGGAAAACGTTTTCTTAATTTCATTGGAAATTTACGAGTCTTCAGTTTCTGACAGCACCTGATTCCGAGGCCCTGTGTTCCCAGAATCAATTACCGATGATTAGCTCGAGTACATTCAGTAAACAAATGAGCATGTTTTTCTATATTTTGAACCGGTGCTCGGAATTGAAATTTGAGGGAACCGATGAACTCGCTGTGTAGGTAATTGCTTAAGGGGACATTTACTGCAGTTGCATTTTAAACATGTTGAGATTTAATAATTGGGGATTTAGCTTGAATTAAATCAAATTGGTGTGTAAAATTTTATTTGTATCTTAGGTAGTTATATCCTACAATGGGGGTTAAGGGTGGGACCCATAACCACCTAACTCCCCATGTGAGGATGTTTGAGAGATGGGGTCCACACAAACCCCAACCTCTCATCTCCCTTAACCTTCCCTAAACCCCACGTTAATCTCCCCTTATTTTAATAAGATAATTCCTCTTTACCTTGTGTAACACTTCTTCTATTAAGTAGCATCTCCACCTTCCTCTCCTTCATTAAAGCTAGCCTACTCACATTATTAATGAGTTAATTTTTGAATTAATTTGAAAAGGGTGACTTGTCTTTAAATGGGAGAAGGCTAATGCATTATTTGTTTGGAAAATAATATGGTGGGGGAACCTCTGATGAAATAAGAGAAGCTTCATTCTCTAACTCTCTGATGAAGAACGATAACGCACCATTGTTACTTTTCTTCGTGATAAGAGGGGGACGTCACATCTTTAGGTACACTCCGGAAACGACGGGCCTTCCAAGACCTTCGACGAAGAACGCTCCCGGGATATCCATCAAGGGAGGATACATCGCCGTGGGGAATTTGCAAAGGACGACGTCACCTTCTGACGTCAACGAATGACGCTACCTCTCCGCAGATCCGTCGAGTGATCACTTCATGAGGGAGGGGTTAAGTTCAATTTTAATTAATTAAAATTGTTCTTATTTTGTCATTAGGCATCTCGTATACTTTTTCCGCTTGTTATCGTCATAACGGGAGGAGATCGGACCGCACAAACATAGCCAATCCTCCTCCAAATTTTATTGTTGATCATCGATGACGTTTGAGGCGAAGGTGGCGGGTACTGTTGCACCATGCAGGGACAAATAGAACCGCGGCCAGAGCGGGCCACGGTGGAGGTGCGTGGCACCGTCGCACTGCACCGATGAGGCTGAAGGAGGCCACGTCCATGAGCAGACCGTAGTGTAGGGGCGCAGCGCCATCACACCGCCCTGGTCAGACAGGAGTCGGGGCCTAGGGCCGTGACCATCTTCAAAGGGGCGGCCGGAAAACCGGCAAACGACGCCACCTGAAGGCGGGACCCACGGGGGTTCCGCGTTTCCACCCAATGTCAGCCATTACGACTGGACTTTTTAGGAAACCAGGGGGTGTAACCTCCCCCCCCCCCGAATGAACCGTAGGTCGGACCCCATTGGGTCCGCCGTTTCGGAGACAAGGGGAAGCGCCCCCTTTCGCACCCCACTCGGCCACGAGCCAAGCTGCGGCCATCTTCCGAGCCAGGCTACAGGCCGCGCACCACCGTGGGCTAGGCCGCGGCCAACCGGGCCGGAACCGGGGGGGTATTAGGCCAGGTCGGACCAGGCCCAAACCACCTATTTTCGGAACAGTTTCGTTCAAACGCCCATATCATGGGCTACAATCCTCCGATCGATGGACCGTCAGTTGTGTAGGGATCCTTGGATTGAGGTGGTTTTTTTGTTATATTACACTCATGTTTTTGGAAAAGTTTTGGTACGGCCAGGTCAGATCGAACACGAAACCAACCGGGCCCTCAGAGCGAAAATGGTTATAACTTGAGCTCCGGATGTCTGATTGACGCGCCGTAGATTTTGTTGGTTTCATTTTGGAAAGATATATATTTTGGGATACTTCATCTATGGTTTGGATGTAGTTGAATTATGGTAAGGTTGGATTGTACCCAAAATCCAAACGGGCCCCTGGAACAGAAAAGCTAATAACTCTTAGACCGGGCGTCCGTATGACGAACCATCAGTGGTGTTGGTAATCACGTTGAGAAACGGTACCTATGATTATACCCTACGAGAGTACATGGTACAGTTGAAATACGGTTTGGTTGGATCGTACACGAAGCCCACCGGGCCCTCTAGAAAAGTCTAATAACTCACAGACCGAGCGTCTGATTGACGCGCTGTCTGTTGCGTTCAGACCCATGTGACGAGGCAGTCCCTTGTGATACTTCCTTGTGGGACATTTTGATACTTGGAGTATCAACCAGTAGCTCGTAGAGCGGATCCTCCCAGAGACGAGCGTGCAGAGTGCGTAGAACTAGTAGTTTTGGACTTGACGACTTCTTGACCGATTCGACTTGGAGTGATTTGACTAGCCTAGTGGACGGAGCACCAGATATTTGGCGGCAGACCCACGGTGGATGGAGCACCATGTAGTGTATAGTAGACCCGTGGTACTCTTCAGGAGAAGTACCTCAGTAGGCTATTAGGGGAACCACTATTGTGTTTGGGTGGCAGACCCCTAGCGGGGATCACTACTGTTTTTGGGTGAGGACCCACGGTACTTGACATGAAGAGTACCTCAGCAGTCTAAGGTTAGTGAGAAGTGCCTCAGAGTTGTGACAGCATCACTGTACTAATCAGAGGAGGAGCTCTTCAACAGTTGTGGTTTCTATATCTTAATGAAAATCCTAGTTTGAACTGAGTAAATGACCTTTGTGTTTGCACATTATTGAGATGGGTTACTTGATAAATTAGGTATATGTATGGGCATATAACTAAGTATTGGTTATCCATTGATTTCATAATCTTTGTGTTTTCTCAGGATTGAGATGGGTTACTTGATAACATAGGTATAAGTATGGGCTTATACATAAGAAAGGGTAATCTATTGAGATCCATCTTTGTGATTATACCTGTTAAATTTAGTGAGACCTTGAGGATCTCGGGGTCCCTACTGAGTATCGTTATACTCACCCCTGCACGGGCTATGCATGCACCTCTTTGTGTTGGTTGTAGATGACATACATCACTAATCATGGTTGAGGCTTGTAGAGCTAAACGGTACCCGGAGGTTGACTTCATGACGAGACGACACCCGGATGTGGACTTCATGACAAGACGATACCTAGAGGGGGACTTCATGACGAGACGGAACCTAGAGGTGAAAAATAGACGTGGAGAGCTTTTGTGGCCATCTGTAGCTACCCATCTAGTAGGATCCGAGGTGGACGTCCCAGGAGCTTCTTATATCTACCAACTTTTTGTCTTTTCTGTTGTAATTTCGTTCAATTATAGCTGTACTATTCATTTGGGTTTGTATTCTAGCCCATCTACTTTTTAGCACTTTGTTTTTGTACATAGTGTATTACTTCCTCTTTTACTCTGGTTGGATGTGTTTGTGTTTTATGAAGGCAATGTCTTCCTAGTTATTGGGATTTACCCCTTTGGTGCTAGTCTATAGCCCCTGGCCTATGGAAGGCGGGCTTGTGGTAGTCATGGCACGGGCCCCGAGGACAGGTCGTGACAAATTGTTATCAGAGGAGTCGGTCCTACCGCAGAACTTGGGACTCTGATATTTATTTTTTGTGATATAATAGAGTTAAGAGTACTAAGTGTGGTCTTTAGTTCAGGGAGTAAAGTGTCGGTGCGGCAACCAATGTATCCATACACCAAGACCCTGACTACTGATTTATGACATTGTGCAAAAAAACATTTATTGTCTGTGTGTGTGTTTCCAAAAGTATTAAAGTCAGCTCAAACCAGGTCAGCTCACCGCGTATAATTTGTTGACAGTGTTGCATCTGTTCAGGATTCTTCCATGCAGACAGTATGTTGGATTTCTGAGATAGTTCACAATGATGGCCCAGTGAGCGATGATACTCTAATTCATGGCCCTTTTTTCTGTGTTGGAACCTTCGGGTGGTGTACAAGTAGCACTACCACCTGTTAGACAGCTGATGCCACTATCTGTACTATTGGATGGTGCACGCTGACAAAGCACGTTGCACGAGTTCCAGCCGCAGAGGCCTCCGAGGTTTTGAGGCGAGATAGATTTCCAGACAGTAGAGGACAGGATGGTGGTGATTAATTGAGTTTTAATCCTATTTGGGAGACCAGTAGAGCAGATGGTGGACTTTTCTACTTGGGTTTTCAAGTGAGTGACCATGAGGATGGTCACATAGTGATGAGGCTTTGGTACGTGGACCGATTCTAGAGATAGTTTCTTCGGGTAGTGTGTCAGTTATACATCACTACTTGTTGGCCAGCTGTTATAACTGGCGGTACCGGTAGGCGGCATAGTATGTCTTACTGCCTTACATGTGTTCCAACATCAGATACCCTCATGTTCTGAGGCGAGCCCAACTCCTAGGTGGTTGAGAACTAGATTGAGGAAGCGGATGAGAGTTTTTCTAGAGCTTATACATCTTCGGCAGGATGACGTGTAAGTAGCTCTGTATTCATCGAGGCGTACCGATCATTTCAGGTACATGATGAATACGATTCGAGCAGTGCTATAGAGCTCGAACCTCTGAGCGTGGTGCGATTAAGGGTATCTGAGGCATCCCTTTTTCCTCTATGCATTCCTACTCATGTTAGGGTGATAGAGAGAACCGTTGTGGTTGAATGTCCTTTGGCTTATCAGTTACAGCTATTTAATGTTAGAAGTGGTAAATCAGCGAACTGGAGCCAATATCAGAGACATGGGTGTGTGAATGTTTCAAGAAGAGGAAATGTTAAGGATAGATAAATCTGCAGAGTAGAATACATGGAAGCAGAGCTAGAAGAGAAGCATGGTTTGGTGTACATTTCGACATGTTACAACCACCTTCCTTTGTAGTTCCCTCCAGGCTCAGGGAGCAGGAGGGCAGAGGAAGAGAATAACTACATGAGGTTTAGGAGTGTGAACCAATGGCTTTATGAATGGTTTGAGTTATGATCCATGTCTATTACTAGCTTCCGTAGCAATAGACATATGTACCAATCATTCTTACCTTCCATGAATCTTGTCCTAGACATAGAGTTTCCGATTAATACATTGAATTGACCCTCATGTCTGGAGATACCTTTGAGAGTAGACTCGATAATCACACTTACACCAACGGTGTGATACGACCGTTGAGGTGAGAGTTTCAGTTGGAACCTCTTGGTGGCAGCGTCGAGGCCTTACGACGTTAGTTTGGGAATGGACTGGGCAACCACAGTTCAGACACAGATTGACGGTATTAGGAAAAAGGTTGTGGATTATCTACAAACGTTGGGATGGGGTTTTCATTTTTCAGCGAAAAGTAAAACCCAGGAAGCACAAGATTAAATCATACATAGGAGGGTGCATTCTATCACTCAGGAGATGGCCAAAATTATGTTTTTTCTATAATTCTCCAGAGTTGCGGCACCACTTCTTGTATAGATTTTCAAGAGCTGAGGTAGAGGTTGACCAGTGTACTCATTTTGAGGCCACCAGAGAAGGTGAAAATTATCCAGGAGTGGATGAAGACTGCATAGAGTAGTAATAAATCCTATGTTGATTGGAGACGAATACCACTGGAGTTCAAGGATGGAAACCACATTTTCTTATGGTTCTCACCTTGATGAGGTCTATAGAGATGTGTCCAAGGGGTAAAGTTAACTCTGATGTTCAACGGACCTTTCTAGGACCTCAGCAGGGTAGGCGTGGTGTTTTACCAATTGACCTTCCCACCACTGATCCACCGGGTGCACGATGTTTTCCACTTATCTCAGGTGAGGAGATACGTGCATTACACTTCACACATCATCAACTACAGAGAGCTAGACACCTATGACAGGGATACTTTCCCGGGGTTCTAGTAGAGTTTTAGGATTGATAGGAGTGAGTCCTACAGGGACAGTCGATTCCTCTTGTGCACTTTCACTGGCAGTACATGAACCTCCAGGAGAGCACATGGGAGTGGGAGGCTCAGATTCATGCCCAGTACCTCTTTTAGTTTCCCTAGATTTTCATGTATGCCTTACGGGGACATAAATCCTTAAGGTGGGAGTAATGTAAAGACCCTGAAATTTAAAAGAATTTTTTTTTCATAATTTCTTTGGAAATTTACGAGTCCGCAGTTTCTAATGACACCTGATTCTGAGGCCCCGGTCTGCCCGGAATCAATTACCGAAGATTAGCTTAGGTATGTTCTGTAAACGAATGAGTGGGTTTTCCTATCTTTTGAACCGGTGCTTGGAATTGAAATCTGTGGGCACCAATGAACTCACAACACTGGTAATTGCTTATGGGAACCTTTACCACAGTTGCATTTTAAGCGGTTTGAGATTGAATAATTGGGGATATAGCTTGAAATAAATAAAATTTGTGTGTAAAATTTTATTTATATCATAGGTAGTTATATCCTACAAAGGGGGTTAAGGGTGGGACCCGTAACCACCTAGCTACCCATGTGAGGATGTTTGAGAGGTGGGGTCAATACAAACCCCAACCTCTCATCTCCCTCAACCTTCCCTAAACCCCCCATTAATCTCCCCTCTTTTAATAAGATAACTCCTCTTTAACTTTGGTAACTCTTCTTCCATTAAGTAGAATCTCCACCTACCTCTCCTTTATTATAGCTAGCCTTCGTACATAATTAATGAATAGATTTCTAAATTAATTTGAAAAGGGTGGCTTGTCTTTAAATGGGAGAAGTCTAATGCATTATTTGTTTGGAAAATAATATAGTGGGGGATCCTCTTAAGAAATAAGAGAATCTTCATTCTCCAACTCTCCGAAGAAGAACGAGAAAACACCATCTTTACTTCTCTTCGCGATAAGAGGGGACGTCACATATTCGGGTACACTCCGACGACGTTGAGCCTTCCAAGACCTTTGACGAAGAACGCTCCCTGGATCTCCATCAAGGGAGGAGACATTGCCATGGGGAATTTTCAAACTACGAAATCACCATCTGACGGCAAGAAACGACACTACCTCTCCGCAGATCTGTTGAGTGATCACGTCACGAGGTAGGGGTTAAGTACAATTTTAATGAATTAAAATTGTGCTTTTTTTGTCATTGGGAATCTCCTATACCTTTTCCTAATGTTATTGTCATAACGGGAGGAGATCGGACCGCACAAAAACGGCCGATCATCCTCCCCTTTTTATTGTTGATCATCGATGACGTTTGAGGCAAGGGCGGTGGGGAGCCGTTGCACCGCGCGAGGATGAAGAGAACTGCGGCCGGAATGGGCCACGGTGGTGGTGCACGCCACCGTTGCGCCGCGCCGATGAGTCTGAAGGAGGCCGCATCCAGGAGTGGACCACGGCGGAGGGCCACGACGGAGGGGCATGGTGGAGGGGCGTGATGGAGGGGTGTGGCGGATGGGCACGGAACCGTCGCGCCGTGCCGGAACATCAAGGGGGCCACGGCGGAGGGGCATAGTGCCATCACGTTGCGCCGGTTGGACAGAAGCCATTGCCTAGGGCCGCGGCGGTCTGCAAAATAGCTGCCAGACAACCGGTCACCGACGCCACCTGAAGGCTGGATGCACGGGGGTCACGCGGTTACACCTAAGGCCAGCCATTACGTCTTCCCATTTCAGAAAACCGGGGGGGGGGGGTGTAACCCCCCACCCCCCCCTGACAGAACCCTCGGGTGGAGGCCACAGGGTTCGTCTTTTTGGAGATAAGGAGGCGGGGGCCCCCTTCGCACCCCGCTCGACCGCGAGCCGAGCCGCAACCGGCTTCTGAGCCAGTCCCCAGGCCGCACCCGGGCGCACCAGCTGGGCCGGGTCGCACCCAACCGGGCCGGACCCGGACTCGGGCTGGGTCAACCCAGTGGGTATTGGGCTGGGTCGTACCGGGCCCAAACCCCTTATTTTTGGACTAGGTTCGTTCAAACGCACATACCATGAGCTACGAACCTCCGATCGATGCACCGTCAGTTTCATAGGGATCCTTGGATCGAGGCTACCGTTTTTTTATATTACACTCAGGATTTCGGTGATGTTTGGGTACAACCAGATTGGTTCGAACACAAAACCAACCGGGCCCTCAGAGCGGAAATGGTTATAACTTTAGCTCCGAACGTCCGATTGATGTGTCGTCGACTTTGTTGGTTTCCTTTTTTTGATTTGGATCTTTTGGTATACTTCATCACAGGTTTGGACATAGTTGAAGTATGGTCGGGTTGGATTTTACCCGAAATCCAACTGGGCCCCTCGAACGGAAAAGCTAATAACTCTTAGACTGGACGTACGTTTGATGAACCGTCAACAGCATTGGTAATCACATTGAGAAATGATCCCTATGAGAATACCCTTTGAGAGCATGGGGTACGGTTGAAATACGGTCAGGTTGGTTCCTACATGAAACCAACTGGGCCCTGGGGATGAAAAGGCTAATAACTCACAGACCGAGCGTCCGATCAACGTGATGTCTGTTGAGTTGAGACCCCTGTGACGAGGCTATACCTCATGGTACTTCCTTGTAGGACTTTGTGATAATTGGAGTATCGACTAGCAGCTCATAGAGGGGATCCTCCTAGAGACGAGCGTGCAGAGTGCAGAGACCTAGTAGCTATGGACTTGACTACTGCTTGAGCTATTCGATATGGAGTGAGTCGACTAGCCTAGTGGATGGAGCACCCGGTATTTGGAGGCAGACCCACGGTTGATGGAGCGCGTGGTAGTTGGTAGTAGACCCGCGATACTCGGTAGGAGGAGTACCTCTGTAGGCTATTAGGGGAACCGCAACTGTGTTTGGGTGGGAGACCCCTGGCAGGAAGCACTATTGTGTTTGGGTGCGGACCGGTAGTACTCGACAGGAGGAGTAACTCAGCACTCTATGGTTAGTGAGCAGCGCCTTGGAGTTTTGACAAGATCACTGTACTCATTAGAGGAGGATCTTTTCAGCAGTTGTGGTTTCGATATCTTAATAAAAATCCTGGTTTGAGCTTACTCAATGACCTTTGTGTTTCCTCATGATTGAGATGGATTATTAGATAACATAGGTATCTATATGGGCATATACCTGAGTAGTGGTTATCTATTGAATTCATAATATTTGTGTTTCCTCCTGATTGATATGGGTTACTTGATAACTTAGGTATAAGTATGGGGTTATAACTAAGTAAGGGTTATATGTTGAGATCCTTCTTTGTGATTGTCCCTGTTTGATTTAGCGAGACCTTGAGTGTCTAGGGGTCCCTACTAAGTAACATTATACTCACCCCTGCACGGGATATGCCTGCACCTCATTGTGTTGGTTGCAGACGATGGACATCACTGATCGTGGTTGAGGCTTGTAGAGCTGGACGGTACCCGAAGGTGGACTTCATGACGAGACAGTACCCGGAGGTGGACTTCATGACGAGACGGTCCCCGGAGGTGGACTTCACAACGAGACGGAACATCGAGGTGACAGACGGACGTGGAGAGCTGAGGTGGCCATCTGTACCTACCCTTCAGGTAGGATCTGAGGTGGATGTCCTAGGAGCTGCTTCTATATACCCGTTATTTGTCTTTTCTGTTGTACTTTCATTCAATTGTAGCTGTACTTTTTAGTTGGGTTTGTATTCTGGCCCATTTACTTTTCAACATTATCTTTTTTGTACATAGTGTATTAGTTCCGCTTGTACTCTGGTTGGATGTGTTTGTGTTTTATGAAGGCAATTCCTTCCCAGTTATTGGTATTTACGCCTTTGGTGCTATCCGCCATCCCCTGGCCTATGGAAAGTGGGCTTGGTGTAGTCACGGCACGGGCCTCGAGGAGGGGTCGTGACAATACAAGTGTTTTAAAATATTATAATTCGATTATATATAACATTATAATAATATATATTTTTATGGTATATAAATATAATAACATTTAATCTTTTTATACAAATGGCTAAATGCACATACAAAAAAGTCGGGCCTATGGTAAGCGTTTATTTTAGAATCTCATCTTTATTTGATATTGATTATATATACTTTTATGTTTGTATAATTATATGATATTTCTATATTAAACCCCATAAATTTTATTATAAATCTAATATTTAAATTTTTTTCAAGTATTAGTTATATTTATACCATATTGGGCCTTCAAAAATACAAAAATCTTGTTTTTAAGAAAAACATGCCTTATTCTTCTATTTGGTCCGAAATATATTATTTCTATGTACATATTTTATATAAAATGATTTCAAGAAAAATTTTAATATGATACAATGATTTATTAAACATATTTTTACCCATTTTTTCATTTTATTTCTTTAAGATAATTTTCTTGGTATTTTTTGAATGAAGAACATTTTTCCACCGGTGTTAACCAAATCATTGTTTAACATACACTAGAAGAGAAACATTTCCCACCATCATGAATAATATTTATTTTCAATATTTATTTACATGTTTGTATATTTATATTCAACAAAAATTTATCATACTCTTTATATATTTTTTAGATTGTAATATTTGTGTTGGAAAAAAGAAAATGGTATTTTCCAAAAAAAAATATTTCAAGGATATTTTTTAAGTATTTTCATATATGTGAATCATATTTAGTGAATATTATTCTTTAATGGTGATGTAATATGTTTTTACCATATTCCATGTTACTTTTTGAGGAATATGATCATGTTATAATAATTTATTGGTTGAAATATTATCATTCAATATGATTGATTAGTTTTTCATTAAGAGTGTGTATGTTGGTTGTGGAATGAATTGTTACTACCACAACTAATTTGATAAAGAATTTTACTTTTTATATAATTATAGGGGTATGTAATATCCTCACGAGGAATCTGTGGGCCAAATTAGAAAAACTAGTTTGGGAATTGGTATATTCCTTACCGGTTTGTGTATTCTTTCTTGGCATAAGGCATTTTTAATAACATAATGATGTAAACAATTATGCATTATATAATTATAAAACTAGATATTATCATACATGTTTTTATTTTTGTGGTTATAGTATCACTAGATTTCGTACCCTTTATTGAATCAGTTATATCAAATAATTTATTATTTTTTATATTATCCATATTATTATTTTTTTTTATTTTATTATGGCCTCTGTTGTTTTTTTTGTAACTTCATTAGTATATGATATCACATATTATTATGTTTTCATTTTCCTATGAATCCAAGGAGGTATCTATGAATGAATTCATTGATTTAACAGAAGAAATAATAATGTTATAACAAGATTTACTAAATTATATATCATGTTTTCAAATTTAATATGGGAATCAGGTATGTATCTATTTTTTCAAGACTATAAAAATATTCAATCCTCTAAGAGGTGATCCATTTTATATAGTTAATATATTGAAAAATGACCTCCAAATCTAGGAAACTATAGTTGGGGTGTTATAGTTAGTGTTAAGAAAATGTTCATTATAAACATATGGATTTATATTTAGGAATACATAGATTTCGGAAAATAACCATATGACAAACGCAAATTCTATTCGTAATTTTATGGAAATAATATAAATTTTTTGAAAATGTAATGATTATTTGGTTTTCCTAGAAAATAAAAGCCTATCTAGATAATATATGTTTATGTGGTTTTGTAAATGAATAATCTAAGGGTAATAACAATAAAAATAGATTATCAAATACATCTCGACTATATTTTGGATACATAGTGAGGGTGCCCTTACTGAGAACCTAGTTTGAAACTCCCAATATTATTAGTTAATTCAATTTTATTTACAAGTTGTTATGATAGATTTGATTAAATTTTTTATGATTTTAAAATATTCCCAATGATATAAATATTTTGATTCTATGATTATTCATGAATAAATTTCCAAGATATGTTATTTTTTCCCATTTTTATAATTATAAATTATTATCATAATGTAATATAGTTTATTTCATTATTTAGAAATTACACTTAGCGGGTAGAATGGAAACCATATCAATGCATGTAATCTATGAAGGTATTTCCCGCTTGGTCAATTTTATGAAACTGTAACTAGAGATTAAAAATTTATTACTATATTGGAGAATTTGACATAGAATATAACCATTAACCTTGATTACATGGAGAAACCTACTGATATTCAATGTGGTGATTAAATGTTTGACCCCTTCATGCATAAATATCCTCCTTTATTTAGTGTGTCTACTATTCCATTTTTAGTTGAGAAATGGATAAGTTCATTGAGGAAGATATTTATTTCTTTAGCAATTAATGAATTACAGAATGTGGTAATGGTTGTTTATCATCTAAATGGGGATGATCATAAATGGTGGCCACTTATTGAAATTAGTAAGCATGAGGAGGAAATAGTAATCATGGAGTGAAAGGATTTTATGGAACCTTTCTAGTAATATTATTTTCCTTGCGATCAATGAGTGGATATATAGGGAAATTTCTCATGTATAAGTTAAAATGATGTAGAAAATGTTTTAAAGTATAAATATAAATTTTCATGGATAGAATGAAAATTTTCATACCATATAAATTACCCAAAGAGTTTAATTAACCATTTTATTATTGAGGGAAATCTAATCCTTGGAAAAGAAATAGTCTCCAAAAAAATATCATTATACGAATATTTAGTATCATGAGATGTCCATATAGAAAAATAATTATCCGTGTATTATGACTTCAAAGGAATGTAAGATAATAATTTTTTTGGTTGGGAAAATTAGATAAATATTTATAACAATAAACAAAAAGGTAAGGTTGTAATTTTTAAATTATTATACAATTGGAAAGAAAAACTAAAGAACATGTTTACTCAGAATGATATTTTTATTGAATTTTGGAGAGAATGTCCATCAATGTTGTGATTGAATTTTAAATAATAATGCTTCTAGTGCATAATTATTTAACTGTTACAAGATTCAGAACAATGTGAATGGATTTTCTAGGTCTCAAGAGAATTTACCTCATAAAAGGACAGGGGAGAAAGGCCAATATTATATAATCAATACTTACGAGGATCAATTTATGAATGATATGGTAGAAGTTATGTTGATAATAGCCTCAAATTTAAATAATTATTTATATGATTATAAATCTTATCAGCATTTTATATCATCTTTTTTACCTAAAAATTATAAATTTCCATAGTACATTTTGAAGGGATTTATCAATCAAGGCTCTAAGTGGAAATATTACCACAAATAAGCATTACAATACATTACCATTATAAGACATATATATACATAATTTTAAAACATGGTGATTATACATACTATTGGATTTTACATAATCCTTGGTATGTATTGGATTTAATATTAAAATGAAAAAAGATACTTTTTTAAATTTGGAGATTACAATTTGTGATGAAGCTATAGAATCCCTCATCTATATAGGGAAGAATAAATAATCTGAATCATATCTTGATCAAATTATAATATCTCTCCTTAATAAAATTATTGGAGAAGAAGAGAATAAAATACCTAAAGAAGGGAATGGTAGTTGTAGGATACAAGATGTCATTATAGTATAGGTATATATTGATGTGTTGTAAGAAGAACTACATGAAAATAAAACAGAGTAGGAAGTTGAGTTTTCTATTGAACTCAAATAGGACATAAAACCATTATCAATGTGTCCCTACACAATTCCAGCCATAGAACTGGTGAAGTTAAATAAATATATACATTAGTTTTCTGATAAGGGATTCATTTGCCCATGCACATCTCCAATGGGATCTCCTAATATATTTGTGAAAAATAAATATGGGACTATGAATATAGAATTTTTTATAGGGAAAATAATTCCATTACCTTTAAGAAAAATAATCGTGGACCACATATTGGTGATTTATTTCCTAATATATAAGGAGATAAATATTAATCAAATATTAGTCTTCGTTCTTATCATTATTAGAATCTTGTAAATAAGGAATATATCCCAAAGATAGAATTTTTATGATGTATTGATATTATCACAATATAGTAATTAACTTTTTATTTTCTAATTCACAATTTGGAAATATATATTTAATGAAAAGAGTGTTAAAGAAATATCATGATGACTTTTTGTGGTATTTATTGATGATATATTAACATAATATAATTGTTATGAAGACTATAAGAGTTATTTATGAATCACTCTTGATGTTCGTTGAGAAAATGTGTTATATGTAATAAAATTTAAGTCTTAATTTTGGTTCAATAATTTAATTATATTAGATTTATTGTTTCTAATCATATAATATTATTTGATTAATTCAAGAAAAATGTAGTCTATGAATGGCCTATATTGGGAAACATAACTGAGGTATATAGTTTCTTTGGATTTTTAGGATTCTATCAATGATTTGGTACTATTGTTTCTAGATTAAAAAACATGTCAACAAAGTAGACATGTAAAGAGGTAGTGTTCCTATAGATAGAGGAATGTAAATAATGATTTGAAGAATTAAAAATGGGAATCATCAATTTTATAGTGTTCAAACTACCATCCATAGGGGATTTATTTGTTATATATAGTTATGTATCAAAGAAATGACTTGGTGTATCCTTATGTATAGTGATAAATTTATTTTATATACATCATGGAAGTTAATGATACATGAAAAAAAGTATCAAACCCATGATCATGAGTTGGGGGCCATCATCGTTTGTTTGGAAATATAAATAAATTTTCTCTATGGAAAATGTTATGGGAGACACACAAATCAAAAGATTCTGAAATACAAAATTTCATAGAAGGAGCTCAAAATGATGCAAAATATATGTATATAGCTACTAAAGGAATTTTATTTCTCAATAAACTGACACATTGGAATAGATAATAATGTTTTTTGTGAGTTGAGTAGGAATGTTTCTAGTTTTCTTACTAAGATGTGGATAAAATGGATTGTTTAT
Organism: Viscum album; assembly: GCA_963277665.1. Lineage (NCBI taxonomy): Eukaryota > Viridiplantae > Streptophyta > Magnoliopsida > Santalales > Viscaceae > Viscum > Viscum album. The sequence goes on from OY728157.1 coordinate 827,866,980, forward strand.
TTAGGAACCTCGTACAATTGAATTGGGTAATTATTTGGGAGGGATAAATAGTAGTAATTTTTCATATAATTCCCCAACTATCATTTCTGGAAATGAAAAAATGTTCACATCATGGTGATTAAAGTTTTCAAAATAAAATTAAATTCATGAATAATGGGAAATTTAATGATTTTTTGTGAATATGGTTTTATAAAATCATAGAAATTGGTTATTTGTTATATCCATAACAAAGATGAAAATTGAATTATATGATGATACTCATAGCTCTAATTTCCCTATACACCCATGAAGATCCAAGCTATATAGGTATTCGAAGTAAATTGTTTGGTGTGATAATATGAAGTGGGAAATTTCTAATTATGAATCAAGATGCACTGTTTTTCAATATATGAAGGAGAAGAGAAAATATCCTAGGGGATTAATGAAATAATAATATATTCCTATATGTAAATGGGATGGTATTAATATCTATTTTTTCATTGTATTACAAAAAAATCCTATATAAAATTATACCATATGGGTTATTTTTTATCACTATACAAAATATGCACATTTCCCCATTAAAAGGGATGAGTGTCTTGAAAGACACTATATTGAAAAATTTCTAAGAATTCATGGATAACCTATTTCAATTATATATGATAATGATCCACGGATAATATCAAAAAATTGGAAACGTATTCAGATGTCCCCTAATACTGATGTTCATTTGAACATCGCCTATCATAGTCAAATTGATGGGTAGTATGAGAGGACTAATCAACCATAATAAGACATGTTGTGATCATACTCTTTTAAATTTAATGGAATAGAAGATCGGTATTTAACTTTGGTAGAGTTCAACTTTTAAAATATATTCTATTTATGTATTTAAATTGTTTTTATTGATGAATAATATATAAAGACATGTCTTCCTTAAACATGTTGTGAGGAAGTTGGTGAAATGAATCTTGTAGGCTCAGAACAATTTGAGGAGACAATGATAATTGAAATAACTATTCAGATCTATAATAAAGATTCCCAATGAAAACAGAAGGGTTATACTGATAAGGATCATAATGATTAGGAATTTAAAATGGGTGATCATTTGTTCAAAAAATTATCTCCAAGGAATGGTGTTAAAATGTTTGTTACGAAAGAAAAACTGATCCCCAGGTACATTAGAGCTTTTAAAATTCTTGACAGAATTGGAGTTGTGGCATAACATTTGGAAATAACAACAAAACTATCTAAATATCATAATGTGTTATATATATTTATTTTTTATAAAATTATATTCCAAATAAAATCAATTTTGTACAATATAAAAAAATATAATTGAATTATGATATATTATAGTATGAAGAACCAATCAAGATTTTTGACACTAGAGAATAAGTGTTGCAAAATTAGACGAATCAGCTTCTAATGTTGCATTGGAGAAATAATATGGTAAAAAATGCAATGTGGGATCCTAAATAAGATACTATGAATAAATACAAAAAAATCATGTATTGAAATTTTGAAAATTTTCATGAATAAATTTTTGATGTTGTTAATAATATTGAAACTGGGTTTCAATTATAAAAACCATTTCTTTCTATGAAAACAATTGCACAATACAAGTAGTTTTATTCAAGAATGAGATTAAAACCAAAATTTGAAAAAAAAATTAATTAAATTTTATTAAATTATTTTTATTGTTTAAATCGTTAAATAAATTTATCTTTAGATGAAAATTCCATATTATTATGAAAATAATTTGTTTTAGCGAATAATGAAAAAGTCAATTTTTCTAAAATTATCATTTCTATTCATTGAGAAAATTCCCATAATATTTTTAATTTGATCTTAAATTATATTAAGTATTAATTATTTATAAATAATAGAAATAATTATATAGGAATAAATATTATACTTGACTTTGATATAAATATACTTTTAGTCTTGAAAGGGCATTGTTTAGAAAACCATTTTTTGGAAAGCTTTGCGAGAATATTATAAATTTAATTTTTCCCACTTATAAATATTGAGTTTCATAAAATGTATTTCTAGTTTGGAATCAGAATATATATTAATATTTAATGAGGATAACTTAATTTCTGGTTTTAATGAATAGTAAAAACTGAAAAAAATTCCCCATGGTAGAAGGGTAAATCAAGTTAACCTATGTTAAAACTAGGTGATAACATCCCCGTATTTCATATTAATTATTATTTTTTGATTTTTTTTAACCTATATCACCTTAATATTAATATTAAATTTTCCACGGGACACTTTTCCATTAAAATGACCTATATAAACATTTGTGTAATGAAAAATAAAACATGTAACCGCTGTATTTAAATTTCTCTTATATGTTCACATATATATAAAAAGAAAATATTGATGAATGATAATGGTTAATTTTATCATAATAAAATTATTTTCATTATGGAGTTTTTTAATTTTTATTGATTATATAATTACATTTATCTGTTTTACAACAATGAAAAGGTGATTTTTCTAATATTTTAATCCTCAAAGTAAATAATTTTAATAAAATTAAAAGTGATGTATTTGGGTTGACTGAAGGTTAGAATATAATTTTAGTATCTATAATAATGTATTTTTATAGGTTTTTAATTTAATTACATGTCTATCTTCATGTCCTTGACGCCAATTTAAATGAATAGTATCAGAAATGTCAAAATTGAAATTTTATGATAAATAATATTTTATTAAATTACATAAAAACAATAAAAATCATAATATAAGTAAAATATCATGAAAAATGATCAAAAATTCCATCCCTTTTATATTTATGAATATATTGTTACCCTATAAGAAAAATTATTATATTCTTAGATTGAAAAAGTTGTTACAATGTTTATGGTCTAAACCGGTTAACCATGTGTAAATATAAAAAAATTATGGTTAAAATGACCTAAAATATTATTTACAAGTCATTGGATAGTCCAATTTCAATTATAAAATTATCAACATATAATTTAGATCATATTAGATCTATTTTTTCTAAAAATAATTTTAATAATATTTTAAAACATTGGAATATTAGAGGTGTGCCAATCGCCTAAATTATAAATGGGAACCACCTCCCCATTATTATTTATACCTCTTGAGATATTTATATTGAAACAAACCTACCCAAATATCCCTCCAAATTTTTAGCATATAAATAGAATCATTTTTATTCTTAAAAATACAATTTATGTGTTTTTAAGAAGGTAAATAATAAAAGTTGACTGAAGAAGAGGTAATCATATTTGTCAAATCATTCAAATTTTATTCTTCTTATACTAACTATTATTATATATTACACATCATTAAATAATAAATAATGTATAATAAATATAATTATATATTTTATTATTATTGTATAACCACTTTCCATCTCTTTTCAATATAATAAAAATTGAAAACGTCATTCATGCATATGTATGAATGAATGTCTGCACGTATCAGTGTAATTCATTATTCATCACCACATTTCGTGTATTATTATAAATATGAAACTTATGAATATATATTATATTTATATATTATTTATTATTCGTGAAATATATTATATAATTTACCATCATACATTCCACTTGTTAAAAACTAATAATGTCGCTTGTGCGTACATTTGGAAAACCTCTTCCATGAAGAGATGTGACTCATTTTTCATCTACACCATAAAAGGATGAATAATAATATTAATATAAAGAATTAATAGGATATTTTTATCATTTTTAACATTCTAGATATGATGGAACTATGATAACATTGTCATTATCGAATCTACCAAACTGAAACATACATGCAAAATGAAATATTTAACACTCAAAAATGAAGATTATAATAAAGAATTATTAATAAACGGGTAATAAATTGTCCTAATTGGATAGAGTATAGTATTATAAATATGTATATGGTTCTATAATATAATTATAAAATATATAATTTTCTAATACACGAGGATAACATCAATTAAATAGAAAGTCGTACCTGAGGTAGGAGATGATTTCAAAATCTCATCATTATTCAAGATTGTGTTTTAGATTCTGATAAGGGAATTAAGTGATATTTTTATCCTAAAAACATATCCTATAATAATTAATATTCTTATCATGTATTAGTTCCATATATACCGTCTTTGTCACTCAAAAAGACCATTAAAATTTTTAAATGAAAAATCAACAATATTTTTCATATTCTGTTGTTTATATTTCTCTTCCACATCTATATTTTCTTTCAAATGATTTATATAATGTTTTTTCTAATCTCAAATTAATTATTAAAGACATTTTTAATAATTTTCAAATTATTTAAAATGTTTTGAATAAAATCTTCTTTACATTTTTTTAATGATGCAGTTTTTACCAGTGGTGTGAACAAAATCATTGTATAATGTACTCTATATGAACAAATTTTCTCTTAATTATGATTAATATTTACATTTAAGCTTTAATTACAACATTACATGGTTATTTACATAAAAAATTCAAATATTCAATAAATTTTTATATTTTAATATAAGTTATTTCAAAATGAATAGTATATTCTCTCAATAAATCTTCCGATTATATTTTAAATGTATTTTCATCTATGAAAATATTATTTGGAAAATATTATGGTTAATTGAGGATATACTATTTTTATTACATCACCTCTATTACTCAAGATGGATTGTGGCCATGTTATATTTATTTATTGGGGAAAATATTAATATTTATAATGGTAGTTTTTAAATACAAATGATTATGTCAGTTATGTATTGAATTTGTATTCACTAATTTATTATTTTGAATAAATTCCAATTAGTATGTGACATGTGGATACTATTATAGAAAATAAATGCATTGGTAAGTCTCATTTGACAAACTATTTTTGGTATTTAGAATATGCCTTCCTATTTTACATTTGTTTTAATGTCGTAATACATAGAAGGTATTATTATGTTGTTTGAGATGATGGATTCTCTCATTATGAAACAATTTATTATTATTAATGTGATTATTTATGTTGGAATATTATCCACGGATTTAGTCACCTTTATGATATTAGTAATATGGAATAATTGATTATTTTCTATCTTGGACCTATTATAATTTTTTTAAATTTTATGATAACATTGGTCTTACACATTAAATTAATGGGCATATAAGACAACCCATTATATGTTTTAAATACCCAAGGACACCAATAATGGATCCATTAATGAATTTAGTGATTTACTAGGAGAAATAATAATGTTCTCAAAAAAATTATTATTTTATTTATCAAGTATTCAAATATAATGTGGGAATTATGTATGAATTGAATATATGAAGATGACTATACTATTCGATCCTTCTAGATTTCATCCATTTTATTGAATTCTAATTTAGAAAAATAATCATCAGCACTGGGATAATAGAGTTGTTGTGTAACATTTATCATAACATGGGATGGAAAATGATAAAAAAAAAATATGATCATAAATATGGATAATGATCTATCAATGTGGAAATATCAATATTTGTTGGGTATTATTTTTGTTGAAATAGATTCAGACATGAATCATTATATAGTCGGTACTATCCATGAAATTATAAAACATAATAGAACACCATATCATGGAGGTGAAATTCAATGATGATGAAATAAGTATAGATAAGGAATATAAATCACTCTAGTTCAAGTATATTTGAGTTAACAATATATTAAATTGGTATTTTAAGTATTAATAGACATAATAGTTGTGTATGATCATATAATCATGTATCAAATACCAGTTAAAATATATTTTCGCATGAGAATAATGATGTATCAATACTTTTAATGAATCTTATTATTGAGGATAATAATTAATGTCCCAATAATATTATATAGAAAACATTTGAAATATATTTGGACAATTGGAATACAATAGATGATATCTATAATGATTCTAAAAATTCCAATAAGAGTGCATCATTTTAGATACCTATTATAAATAAATGCATTCATGAGGATCCATGTGGAGACTGTAATCATATTTTTCATATTCCAAAATAAAATTTTGTAATTATAATAGTATATTTGTAAGTATCTAATGTGATGGAGGAATCACAATAAAAAGTTGGTGTTAAAGGAAAGTATAATATTCTATATGATGATTTTAGATTTCTTGATAAGTTATCCCCAAAAGGCTACTATAATTCTAAATTTAAACTATGTGTGTGGCACAACATGGATATAAACACTACTATGGATTTATTTTTAATAATTATAGTGCAAGAGGAGTACTTAATGAAGATGAAAGTAGAAATATGTGATAAAAAATCCATAAAGTCTCTTTAAAAGATAAATTTCACACATAATGAAATTAAATTAGTGGGTTGATCTATTCTACCGATGGTAAATCATATTTTTAAAATTTGTTATGGAACCATGAAGACTATAGTAAATGGTAAAAGAATGTTTAGAAATTCCTATCAACCTTGTCTATCACATTGGTGTGTCATGGAGATCTAATAGATTTTATAAATAAATTATTTTATTCGTTATTAAAAAATATGTAATTAAAGGTGAATCATGATCTAAAGTGTAGAACATGAGTATTAATTATAGATGTTAATTCAAAAATTTCTAGATGAAGAAGTCACCAATGAATATTATTCTCTCATTTGATATTATAGAATATAAGATGGAATTATCATCTTTGATGAAGCTTATGAGTGTCATATAAATACTAGACACAAATGTTAAGAAGTTACCACCCTAGTTTTATTTCACATTTAAAAATTGGAAAAAATATGTGTTAAAGAAGTTATTTCTTTATAAATATTTAGAGGTTTTCAAAAAAAATTAGCCAAATAATGATGATATATTTTTGGGTAGTCTCAATATAAAATATCATATTACTGATTTTTAGTATATGTAAACCATTATAAATATAATAAGAGTTTCTCTTTGATGGGGAGATAAATAAATAATATTTTTTATGAATCCTCTCTTATTATTTTCTTAGTCTATAATGTAATTTTGATATTTAAAGTAAATAGGTATGATTTCACTATCATTGGTAACTATAATAAAATTCTGGAACCTAGGGGGGAGAACATAATGTAAATTAATTACATAATATTATTAGTTTGAAAGGATGTTACAATTACTGTTATTTGGGATTGAATGTTTTTAACATGTTTTTTGAAGTAAGTGAAATAGTTTTAGGTTTTTTTTATTTTATAATAGTTTTATATAAAAATTGTGTAATGTATACAATAATATAGTAGGAAAGACCATGGAAATTGTTTTATGATTTATCATTTAACATATTATAAAGATCAATTTTTAGGGAATTTTTTTTATTGAAATTGAATCCTATTTTTTTCCATAACAATCAATCAAATTGACATAGAGTGAAATTATTGATGGAAAAATTCACAAAATTGAATTGATTCCACTATGTTAAGTTATTTTACTTCTTTTTAAATAAGAGGGAGAAATAGAAATGAAATTTTAATGAAAATTTTGTATAATATGAATGAAGAAAACATATTTTTATACATAATTTAGATGAAATATTCAATCACTAAAACGGGGGATTGTTGATCCACCCTTGTGTTAGTTTTTTTTTGTTTTCAAGAGATGTAAATATATTGAATAATAATTTATTTGAAGATGTAGATTAGAAAATTATATTAAGAGACAAATCATTAAGAAGAAGAAGATCCATTGAATTTTGGTATGGGTAGAAATAGTTTGAATTTTATTGTCGTATTTTATATAAAAAATGGAATTTGATGAAAGGAGTTTCGTCCATGTCGATTAATAGAATAAAATTTATATATATGTGGTCAATTTTTTAAATGTATTATGAATAGATGATGAAGGATAGTGGTTATTCATATTTGAAATATGGAGTTATATTTATAAAATTATGTACATGTAGTGTTTAATAAAAACATAACAATCCTTTAGAAAGTCCAGGGGCCAACTCAACCACACGTGTGTGATCAAGTCTAAGCTAATGGGAGAATGCTCACATAGACAACCCACGGTATCATAGAGGAAGAGAAGGAAATGGAGGAGACAATGGAGTTGGAGGAAGTGTATTGTGGACATAGAGAAATAGCAAAGAACAACCTTTCATGGTGGTATGACATAAAATACATATGAATCCTAGAGATAACATGGTTACACACTTTGGTATGAAAAGGGAATATAGATGTATATTAGGAATAATAGTCAATTTGGTGTCTATTATGTGTGGCATGAGATAAGGTTACTATTTAAACACATTAAAAACACAATAATAATGGGTTTTGTATGATATATATCATCATATCCATCTGATAATCGCATTGCATACTCACATTCCTCATGAATCCCTTTCCTATCATTTTTTTACTTTTTTGATAAAGTTTCAATCTACATCCACCTGATAAATCAAATTAAAATATCATTGACCAATGAGTATGACAAGATACGATCTCCATGGATAATTAAATGAAAAAAATTTAATTTAAAAAATATTTTCCATGAGTTTAAATGAAAATGAATCTCTCGTGTAATGCAGAATCGAGGACAACACTAAATATATGTGAGTTTGAGACTCTATCATGTAAATATATTTCATGATGAAAGATATTCTCTTCATATGAAATTCTAAGAGAAGACCTCCACAGATCTTCCATGGGGTTGAAATTCCATATACATCATTCATGGGTCTATATTTTCTATTAGGTTACTTCAAATGAATGGATCTTCAATGGTGTAACGTCTTGGACCAAAATTCCACCCAACGGTGCCCCTAACCTAGTTCGACACATGGCCTCAAACACATCTCGCAAATGCCAGAGGTTATAGACTAGAATAATGGGCCTAGGTGATTAAGTGGGGAGACTAAGCCCTGAATTCTAGTGTATCACATCAGAAGTAAAATATATAATAAATATAGGATGTGAAATAAAAAATGTCAACTAAGAGTAAGACAATTCATGAATACATATTATTAACCAGAAGTTTCTTATATACAAAATGATACAAGTGATACAAGTATCTAGATAATAGATAGAACATTACATTGATGTACAAAAAAGAATAAGCATCCCAAGAAAAAAAATACAAAAATGTTCATGTAGCATTGTAAGCCTTATATTGGTCTTATGCTCCCATGCTCAAAAGCTATAGTCAACAACCAATACTAGGGTGCTTGCCCGTATCATCACCTAGAACAATATAATCAATTTGGGTTCCCAAGGAGGCCTAAACATGGTGTGAGATTAACATCCAATTAGGCAACCACCCTGGTCTATAATGTTTTTACATCAATTCAACATAATGCAAGAAAGTGTAAATAAATCAGTAAAGTATGTGTTTTTTCCGAGGGCATAAGTCTACTACAATGTAAAACTGAACAGTCCCTCAAGGATACCTACAAAAGATTTAGCTCCAAAAAAGGAATCCTAAATAAAGTAAACAAGTCACATGACCACGTTGTATATCCATCAATACCAAAAAATCCATACCCATGCTGTATAAAGATATCAAGAGTCCCATGACCATGCAGTATATTAAAGAGTTGAATCCAACAACCATGTTGTATAGTGAAGAGTAGAATCCCATGTCCATGTTGTATAGTGAAAATTAAAATTCCACGTTCTGACCATATACTAAAAAGTAAAATACCCCAACCATGATGTATAATGAAAATTATTATCCCACAACCATGACAGATAGTGAAAATATGACTTCAAGTGTCAGATCCAAGGGGCCACGTACTAGGGAATCCATGTAATAAATATAGAAAATGAAGGCCCATATCCAAGGATCTTTTCCATGGAATCCCATCAAGTCTCATGGATGTCATAGTAGAATCCCAGTTAGGCACTTTTTGGGGTCCTAGGTTCCAGGAAATTGAATTTCATACATGATCCCATGAAATCTAGATCCACGGAGTAGCAAGGCCATATGAATCACATGGAATCAAGATCCAAGGGGAATAATCAACCCAAGGAATCCCCTACCACATTCCAGGTCCAAGGGGAGTAGTCCATGGAATCTATCATCCATTGAATAAAATTATTCCATTTTAATAATTCAATTTAAATCATTCATTCTATGTGAGTATTTCTACTCACATGAAAATGAAAAATCCATGATTATACCAACTCATGAAAAAAATTTATCAAACATAAGCATGAAATCAAAAGACATCAAATTGTAAGAAGGCAATAAATCTCCAAAACAATCTATTATACCTATAAAAACTTTAACGATATTCCTATAGCTAAGAAATCACAAGAACACAACCCTTGGGTGGTTTAAATAGTCATAAAATGGTAATATCCCAAATTCACATGCCATGGTTGACCTTGAAATGGGTAATGGGTTCCAATTCAACTAAATGGAACCTACATGCATCCACACTGCGTCCAACTAAGCCTACGACAAGTAGCTCACTCAAAAATAGGGACAGACCGGAAATTCCAACAGACATAATTTCGTTCAAAATATTTAAAAGCACATGAAAAGATGAAAAAATGTAAAGACCACCTACCTCACCTTGGGTGAAGATTACTCGTCCTGTATCAACTACTCATTCTTCCTAGTTTGAAAGAAATATGAAGAATAAGTAAAGAATGGAATATTATGGCATAAGAGGCTAAATCCAAATAGAGAAATCATTATTTTGAAAAATCAATAAAGGATAATAAATAATCAATTACATACTAATGTGGTTCCAACAAGAAAACCCATTATTGAATCGGAGTCCTGATGGATTCTAGAAAATAAAACCTAGTTTAAGAGTTTTTAGGCTCAAAACAATGAGAAGAATAGACTGTGCGTAAAAAAATTAAAGATAATAGCCGCAATTATTAAAAATTACCTAGAGGGAAATTACATAAAATGTACCTCAATACATGATATGTACTTCCAGATTTCATTTCTCTCATCTAGAAAGGCAACAGGTCATGATGAGCTAGTACATGACATGTAGGCCAAGTACATGACTTGTAGGACAAGTACACGATGTATACCTATCCTGAAGCCAGCGTTCAACCTTTTTCTCCACTTCTTTTTCCAAAAACAACCCAACTAGACCATGGTCCTACCAAGGTACTAAGAAAAAAATGAAATTAAACACATTTATCCTAAATGGAAGAATATGTACTTCAAAAAATACCCAAGATCTTATAATCACCCCCTAAAGAAATTAATAACTGAATTTATCTCTAAACGGTGGTAAAGAGTCATCTAAAAACAAAACTTACCATTGATCATGTACATCGGCCTCCCTATCCCATGTCTCATATTATAAATGGTCGTGTTTCCATATCTCCCATACTAGAATAACTAACCGGAATCAGAGTACATTTGTTCTCCAATCAACTATTGTAATGAATTTCTCCTCAAAGGATGCATCAACCAAAAGATCAGATTCCTTGGACTAAAAAAGTGAGATAGGTCTGAGTGACAGCAAAACAACTGAGATTTGTGGAAGATGACATGCATTTCTTGTTACCTCTTAGGTAACTACAACTGATAGACAAATGACCTGACTCCCTCAAGAATCCAGAATGGCACGACATATCTCGGTAAAATCTTAATCTCTCTATTGATCTCCTTATGTCCCAACCTCAGTGAAACATTCAAGAATACCTGATCCCCAACCTCAAAACCCCAATTTCATCAATATAAAACTCCGTATGATTTCTGATGAGACGTTACAGAATACATCCTTTTATGAATCAACTGGACCTACTTTGATGTCTCCGGCACAAATCGTGGTCCATGTAAAACTGTCTCAACTACCTTTAACCAGAAAAACGGATAATTTCATGAACTCCCATATAAATCACCATAATGGTCCATCTGTATATTCATATGATAATTGTTTTTAAATGTGAATTTTACTTAGGGAATGTGCCTCTCCCATAATCTCCCAAAATTGACGACACATAATCAGAGAATGTCTTCTTGCAAATGTATCATACATTCTGATTTGTCATCAGTCTTAGGGTGATACGTTGTTCTGAGAAGCATCTATATACCCAACACCCTCTAAAAACTCTACTATAAAAGATATATAATGATGGTGTCCCTATCCAAAATGATAATTCAAGGGACCCCATGAAGTCATACCAACTCTCGAATGCACAACCTTACAATAACACCAACAATTATGGTCTCCTTGATCTGTAATAAATGTGCGACCTTAATAATACTATATACAACAACCCACAATGTATTGTGACCTCAAGGCAACATTGGTAAAAAAATTAAGAAATATGTTGTGAAATAATACCATTTCCTTTCTAGAATTGGTAACTACTATAAAAGCCTAGCTGGTCATTGATTTTCCACCATCACTTACTGATAAGTGGTACACCTTTTAACAAAACCAGATACCTCATGCTTTATTCCCATCCACTTTAAGTGATATCGTAGGTCACAATACAACTTGGTGACCCAAGGATGCACTTCCCAAGATGAATCATAAAACTACAACATCAACTCTTAATGTATATCCACTGAAATCGAAATACATCTATGGATACACAAGATCTTATCATCGCCCACCATCCAACTAGGAGGTTCGTCACCTGCCACACACTCCCATAGAACTAGGACCTCTAAATTTGATAGTTTCCTCATAAAAAATCTATCTAAAAGGGTAGATTTCATAGCTATGGATGATTGATAATTCTATCCCTATCTATCGTGAACCTTTATATGCATATTAGATAACAACACCATGAGGTGCCACTCTCTTCTAGTATGAAACACTGCATGTATCTGAATCCTCCTTCTTAGTGCATTGGTATTTTCATATCCCTTACCAAGTTTATAGGAAATCTCAAAGTAAGATCGATATAAGTACTCCACCCACCATCGCTGCATCATATTTAGGTCATGCTACCTAAAGATATACCTGAGTATTTTTTGGTCAATTTACATAAAAAAATGATCTCCCATTAAATAGTGTCTCCAACAGCACCATGCTTGAACAACTACATCTTACTCGAGATAATATGAAGAATAATTATTCTTGTGAGGAATCAACTGCCAAGACCCATTTGCCATGACTCGATCTGCCTACAAGAGCACTGCCCCATCCAAATACCTGAAGAGTCATAGTGAACAATGTAACTAATTCTATGCTCCATATGTATCCAGACTAATGCTGATGTCAACCTCCCTTTCATCTCTTGAAATGATATCTCACAATAATCTAACCACCAAAAATTGTGCACCGTTATTATTCATGCTAGTCAATAGCAATGCAAAGGGTGATAATTAGTTTATAAAACATCTATAGTAACCGACTTTCTCCAAGAAACTCTATATGTCAAAAACCATATTAGGATGTTCCCATATGACTACTATTCTCACCTTCTCTAGGTCCTCTGATACTTATGTCTCTTAGATGATGTTACCTAGGAAATGAATCTGATCAATAAAAAATTGGAACTTTGCAAGCTTAACATATAACTGATGCTCTCTTAGTGTATTCAAAATTATATCAAGATGGTTTTCATGGTAAAGTCGATTATTAGAACACACCAAGATATCATCGAAGAAAACCACCACAAAAGAATCCATGTAAGGTTGGAACACTCCATTCATCACCCCCCATGAAAACTGTTGGAGTGTTAGTGATACCAATCAACATAACTAGATAATTTTATATCTCATACATGATAAGAATGGTTGTAAGAGGTATGTATATAGGTCGAACATGAATCTGGTAATATCCAGACCTCGAGTCGATTTTAGAGAACTCTCGTGCTCCTCGAAGCTGATCAAATGGGCCATCTATAAGCGACAAGGGATATCAGTTTTTAACCATTATATAGAATAGTTATCTATAATCTATTCATATCCAAATCATTCGATAGGATTTTCTCAAAAAAAGCACTAGATAACCCCATTATGAAATATTGGGTCAGATAAAGCCCTTCACCTCCAAATCCTTTAACTGCTGTTTGAGCTCCTACAACTCCATCGTTGCCATCATGTAAGGAGTAATGTATGTCGATGTTGCTCCTAGAACTAGATAGATGGATAAATCTGCGTATCTTTCAAGAGGTAAACTGAAGATTTCATCCAAAAATATGTCCCTAAAGTGATCAACAACTCGAGAGAAGTCGTCTCGGCTCACTCCCTGATCATATAGAAACAGATTATTGATCTACGATTTCATCTCACATATACCACAATATTTCGGTCCAACCCAACATTCCTAGACATCCCATTCAACCTTGTGGATAAACAACACACCATCTGGTGTTTTGAAATTCACCATATGGCGATTCCAATCATCGTACACTTGATAAGATACTAATTAATCCGTCCTGAGAATGATGTCAAGCCCTTTCATCTTAAGAACATAAATATCTTAGATGAAGGGACACCCTCTATCCTCTAAGGGACAATCCATACACTAGCACACATCACTCGTCTTAACTCCCAATGCGTTGTCTAGCATCAAAATTCCCTCAAAATTTAAAACCACAATCCCATGTATTTTAACCACCCATGAAGATATTAAACCATGTGATTCACCATTATTGAACAGAGTAAATGAAATAGTATAATCTACTGTGATCATAACTTTAACTCTAGATGTTTCGGGATCTTGCACCTACTAGGTCTGTTGCACTGCATAATCCTAGACCGTACCATGGTTCTCTGACCCTTCCTAGAAACCCTATATTGACCCACCATACTATCTCTGTGAACCTGGTTTCTAGCTACCATAAATGTGACACCATTTCCCTGTCCTGACCATCTTGATTGGGTCTAACTCCCAGCCTGACGCATAGATGATGAACCTACACCTGAACTCGATGGAGAGCTGACACCCTACCACTCTCAACTAGATTGAAGGTCATGTGAAACCACTACATGTGCCCCATCCTATAGAAAGTTCAGAACATTACTGGGTTATGGTCACATTGATTTGTCATGTGGCCTAACCTACTAAAATTATGGAACACACCAAGCTTATTATGCCTAGACCCTGACTAGAACTCACGTCACGATAATACTCAAAACAAAGCTTCCTGTTAGAATAAATAGATCCATTAGGGTACGAAACATCATTCTATTATTCTATACCCATATATTCCCTTAGGTTTCTCTCAATAATTAGCATTGGAGTAACAATCACAGTGATTGAAGGCATCTTGAATTTTTTTACCAGATATTTGATATCATGTCTAAGACCTTCTGCAAAGCACATCACCCTCGATAGCTCATTTGTAAGATACACCAGAATAAAAAAATAAAACTCTGTAAAGAGTTCCTAGTATTCCATAACTGTCATTGTTCCATGATCCGGACACATGAACACACTAGCTCGCTCTACTTGTATAGTCAAGGGATTAAAGTAATTGTAGTACTGGGTACAGAAATCATTCTAACCCATATCTACTAGCCTATCATCATGCTTCAAAACATCACACCAGTGATTCACCAATACATGTATCATATAGTTCAAAATCATGATGATCTAATATGGAGGTGTCTCCAGATGATCAAAGCCAACTAAATGTGGTCTCTTGCCACAAAAACACGGATATTGGTCCACCAACCCCTAAAATAGTTGTATGATACTACTTCTAGAACACCTATGTTAGATCATAAATAGCCAAGGCTAGTTGAAGTACTCCCTGGAATGCCTTAATATACTGAAATATCTCATCATATAACTATTACTCGACACATGTGTCTAGAATAGCCTGTAGTGTCGTAGTTGGATCTACCCGAGAATCAACTGGTAACCCATATCCCGCCATCTCTAAAGTATGATCATCTCTCCCCTCTTACTATAACACTATAGGTTGCGGTGGTTTCATGTATCTAAAATTGAAAAATTCTTTCCTTAGTCATGAATAAAATCATGTCACATAGCTCAAAGCATAGGACCGGTAAAAACCCTCCAAGAAGCCATGTCAACCCATATTCTACTCATAAATCCAAGATTGTATACAGAATATCCAACGAACCACTAGAAACTATGCCTATTGTACACTCAAAATATGGGTATACTTAAATTCAGTATCCATCATTTAAAGTTTCATTAAATTTTAATTTTGCATCAACTTATTCAAATTTTTTAACCATTGGTCCATCAAAATCTGATCCATGAAGCCGAAAAACACCTCATGAATCAAAATTTGATGCCCATATAATCCATACTTGTATCATGTTCATTTATCATTTGTATTCCATATGTGAGTCATGTCAAAATTCAAATGGGAATATACTCTTTAATAATGGAAATACGATGTCACTCCATTATCCACTACACCAAAACTACCACAAAAACAGGTACAACTATCACATCATTAACCACAACATCAAGCAATATCTAATGGATCCTTGATACATGGAATAATTCATGGAATGTGATTCAAACAAGTTTCTATATGATGCAAGAGATGGAATACCATCATCACATTAGGTTTCAATTGAAATAGAATGAACAATAGTATCAATTGTAATAGTATAAATCAAGTGTGTCACCCAAAGGTGAAATAAAATCAACCATAATTGTCAAAATCTAAGGGAAAATTATTATCAAGGAAATTAGAATTTTACATCTATGTGGAGTAGCTACTCATGAGAATAGTTACTTAAAAAAATTCAATTTCCATCATATTCCTTTGTATTTTTTCCAAATATTAATTCAAACCAGAAAAAACCTCCTTAGATAATAATTTGTATCTTCCTTGACCCAGGTTCCACTGAATAGGGTGTTCCATAACATTCCTTTAGGAAACCACCTAGGTTTATATAGTTTTGACATAAATTTTACAAAGTTATATGTGGTGTAAATAAAGATGAAATATAAGTATGTATGCCCAAGGAATAAGTCCACATTAAAGTAAAAACAAATATCCCCTCAATGGTACCTGCAAAAGAGTCTAATCCTAAAAAGGAAGTTATAAAATAGTAAAAAGTCACAAGACCATGTTGTACATCCATCAATACCAAACAATCCACAATCATGATGTATAAAAATCCCAGATTCCCATGACCACAGCATATTATAAAGAGTAGAATCCAACATACATGAGGTACAGTGAAGAGTATAATCCCATGGCCACTCCATACTGTGAATAGTAGAATCCAAGTGCCACACAGTATAGTGAAAAGTGTAATCCCATGGACACACTGTATAGTGAAATGTCGAATCATATGACTACATAGTACAGTGAAATGTAGACACTAAGGGATGAATTCCATGTTTCACATTCAAGGAAATCAATGTAATTAATATAGACCATGAAGGTTTGGATCCATGGAGACAGTCCAAGGAATCCCATCGAATCCCATGGGCGTCACAGTGGAAACTTGGTTAGGAACTACTTGGGGTATTAGGAGTATGGAAATTTCATGTCTTACCAAATCCCAATTAAGTCAAACCCACAGGGTAGTAAGGCCCAAAGCTTCCCACGGAATCAAGACCTAAGGGGAAGAGTCAACCCAATGCATCAACTACCACATTCCAAATCCATGAATAGATATCCATGGAATATATCCACCATTCAATAAATGAATTCAATTTAATGAATTCAATTTAATGAATTCAATTTAATGAATTTGTTACATGTGAGTATACCCACTCACCTCAAAATACCCAATAAATGAGTATACTCAGTCATTAAAAACATTTATAAAACTAAATAATATTGTCCTACCCTCCCATATAAACCATTTAACATGACGTTAGTCATTTAATATAGGTACACCCACCCATATAATCAATTTCTTTTAAGACATTTTATCAAATTAAAAATGGAATCACATGATATCAAAAATCATGGAGGCATTATATCTCTTAGACAAGCTATTCAAAATATTAAATCAAAAATGGGCTTCCTCTAACTTTGAAATCACAAGTACACACACCTTGGGTTGTTTAAACATGAATAACATGTTAAATCCCAAATTCACACCCCAAGGGTGCCCTTGAAATAGGTAACAGGTTCCAATGCACCTAAACAGAACCTATCGGAATCAACACTATGTTCAAGTAATCCAATGACATGTTTCTTGCTCAAATGTGAGGTTCTGCCGATAATTCTGACAGAATTCATATCATATTAATGCCAAAAAAGAACAAGAAAATCCAAATTAAAGTATATACAGTCTACATCGTCTCGGTATTGGAAAACTCATCCAGTATCAAGTCCTAACTTGACCTGGTTTTGATGAAATCTGTTGAACGAATGAAGAACAGTATATTAGGGAATATGAGCCTAAATCCAAATTTTGAATTAGATGTTTTGAATAATCAATAACTAATAAAAATGAATCAGGTACTTTACTATTTAGTTCCATCAAGACAAACCATGATCAAATCGGAGTCTGAATTGGTTCTATAACTAAAAAATTATATTAGGAGGTTTTAGGGTCTAAAAATGATAGGAATTTTCTCTGTGTAAAAATATTAGAGGCTTCTGCCTCTTTTTTTTTTAAAAAAAATATGGCAGGAAAGTACATGATGTGTACCCCATGTACAAATGTTTACTTCCTAAATATATTTTCCTTAACCAAAAAAGGATGCACGTTATGAATGGCTAGTACATGCTGTATAGGCCAAGTACACCACATTTAGTCCATGTACACGGTGTGTAAATGCCTTGCAGCTTTCCTTTATCCTGTTTCTCCCCTTCATTCCAAAAAACAACCAAACCTTCCCACGACCATCTTAGGGTCTATGAACAAAAGAATGTAAACACTTTTAACCTAAAAGAAAATATTTTTACCTTAAGAAACACCCAGGATTTTACATGTTGGATTAAGGCACTCTTCTAGGAGTATATAAATAGAAAAAGAACCATCCATGTGATGAAGTCCATCAACCTTATGGAATTAAGTACATGAATATTTCAGTCATATTATATTGGTATTGATTTATCTATCTTCTACCATTATCATGTTGATTTTTCCCCACTAATTTTTCTTTGTTCGGTGTTTTTCATGTACTGAGACATGTTCTTATATACATTCTATCAAGAATTATTTATAGAGTCTCAATTCATGCAATTCATAGATGATCACACAACAAAAATCGATAAGAGATGTCAAAATGGTAATTCTTGATTTCTATTTTACATGAACATGTGAAAATTAAATGAAAATTTAAGGCATCAACATGGACATATCTTACAGGTTTATCTTGAGCTTATTTCTCACCATTGAAGATGAACATTCATTTTTCAAGTGGAAAAGTAGATGAATGCATAAAATGAATTCCATTCCCTGAATGAATATAAACCATATCCAAAACTCCAACATAATATGAGGATAATCCAATGATCAGACATAACATACATCATACAGAAGCTAATGTAATTTTTGATGAATCCATGAAATAAAAATATTGGTCATGTTGTGTGGGTTCATTGAAAAGTAATTCTAATATTTCCAAGTAAGATGAATTCACTGAAATTATTATCACACGTTTTTATTTGATGACATTATTTATAAAGACATAAATATAATAAAAATTATGATCTATATCTCGTGAATGAAAAATTAGAATTTCCATGGTATTTGTGCTCTAATAGAGGTTTCACACCTTTATAATGTTCATGCATTCATGAATACAGGATAAGAAATATGATGTTTATTTCATGTAATGAGGTATGATAAATTTTAAGGATTACGTGACAAATTGAAGATGGTTACATGACTGTATTTACTGGAGAATCATGAATTTTCCTATATGATTGAAATTCATACAAATTATCATGGATTAAATGAGTAATTAATTATAATGATGATTCTATATCAGTTATAATTTATTAAAATAAAATTATTATGTGAGGCTATTATAGTTAATGTTCTGTGATGATTTTTATTTTTGTTAGAGAAGTTAATGTAAATTATTCAACAATTTTGAATGAGAATAAGATATAGATGATGATTATGGATATGGATAATAGTGATAATCGAACTTCTATTCAATTATCATATAACATGGAAATTCAAATAATGTTCTAATGTGGTATTGTGAATATCGAATGAGAAGATAGAGGCATCATGTACCAAAAAATGAAAATCATTATTATTATAATTATTATTTTATTTCATAAAAATATTAAGGATTTGGGAGTGGGAGTGGTTTGACATTTTTATTTAATAAAGAACATTTCTTGTATCAATAATAAAGAGACCCGACACTATGACTATCATCCCCATACCCATGCTCTGACTTGAAGTGATATTAAGAAGTCCCAATTTAAATAATATGAACTGAAAAAGAATGTAGAAAGAGAAGATGGATGATGAATAATGTGGAGAAGATAATGTTGTGCATTTCAATTTGTGTAGGAATAATAAAAATAATTGATCGAGGTGTTTATAATGATCATAAGAAGAAGAAATCTTTGGGTAGTCTGGTTAATATAGAAAAATAAGGGTCATATATTCTATGAAAGAGAATATGAAGAGATGTATTTAGGTTATTTCATTCTACTATGAAATAGATAGTATAAGGAGGAGGATAATAATAAATAATCATTTTAATAATAATAAAATGTTACACCTTGTGGGGTAAATTCATGATATTTCAAATAACATGATGAAGTGGTAAACTATCTCTATAGACAGCATAAAGGAAAATAAAGGAGTAGATGCTAGACTAGTTTATCACAAATACAATGACTCATGATTATTTTCTCCCCCCCCACTTGACTATAGGGTACCATAACTCAGGTTTAGTACTGATTTATAGAAGACCCACTTTAACCAGTATCTCATTATAGAGGCTTGTGTGATTGATAATTTTTTTATTTTTTTACCAAGGACTAGACTTTAATATTGATGGTGAACCATGTAGTTAGAATTTCAATTTTTTTGAGTGACAATGAGTGAATAAAATGTAAGAGAACAAGTGAATTCAAATCCTAATATGTCAAATAGGTAAATTAATAAAATGATAAAATTGTAAAAAAAATTCCCAACACTGATTCTCCCCCTCTTAGTGTTGATCATATCCTTATTCGGTCATAATAGTATGAAATTGTACAATTAAAAGTATTCAATTTCTCACATGGGTATCTCTTAGAGCAGTATGAACACATTATTTCATTTGGAATTCATGATTTATTTATTCATTACCTCATTGGAGAGACATAATTCCAAAAACCATGGCCATGGACTTAATAATGTTAATACAATTAATGAAAATTGGGCCAAAGATATTTCCTCCACTAAAAAGTGACGATTCCACTATTTACCATTTATTCAATTTCATACCACCAGTGATGCACCCAACACAATCCACCTCTCCAGGACATAAATAGCCCGGTTTTCATCTACCATCAGTGAAAAAGATCAAATGATATGCAGTAACAATTATCTCTAATCTAGAGATTAATATACATTATTATAGATAGGAACAAACATTGACACATAAAACATATCATGTTTCTTTTGGATAGTCAATCCTTATGATCTCATATACTCGATATCAACTAGTGTGAGCTTCATGAGAAGGAGTACCAATGCTTTTGATCCCCCAATACATGATAGCCAGAACTCATTTTTGACATTGTAGTATAATGCTTCTATATAATAGAAAATACGTTTTAGAATGATGTAATATTATCTCAAGGTTCTCATTATCATTGGGAACAAAAACAACCTTTTTATATGAAAAATACACTAAGGAAATTTATATGTAAATAGTTGTTTTATAATCATCTACTCTATTATAGTAAGAAGACGTCATGAATAACATGATTTTTACAAAGCATTTTAATAGAAAAGTACTAATTGTGTTGGGTATATGTAAAAAACCTTTACAAAAATCTCACTTCCACATGAGCCAACTTTTTTATAATATACATGTTTATTCTCATATGATTAGATAATTCTTCTATAGATTAGTCATTAGGCCTTCCACATTTTCATTCATTGATATATTGATATCTATAACTTCACTTCTATGTGAAATACTCATCATGAGAGTATATACATGAGTATATAACATATTTTTATCAATCATAATGTTAATATCTTTTTTAGTAGTGTTGGTATTATTCTAAGACCTATAATAAATAATAATCTATTTTATACTACTTCATTTGATACATCAGAAATCACAATATATTAATTATTTATAGATATCGATACCCATAGAATTAATAATTATATTTATATCATTTTCTTATCCTGACTATAATTTAACATCTAATTGATCTGTAAAAATCCCAGTTTCTTCCCATGATAACTACTGTTCTTCCTCTGCAATACCCAGAACATGTGGTTTTTTTAAATTCTAATGTAGAATTGGATATTTCTAAATGCTTCTCTTATAATTATTATGGATTTATCTAATATTTTCCTACTGTAGTGAATGTGTCAGACATAATATATACTATATAGAATGAAATATGTGATATATCCATCACCAAAGTGATTAAAGTTATACTCACCATTTTAATATCATCATATTTATTATGAATGATATATTTGATATATTTATTCCATGTGACCATAGAAATAATTTAATATTAAATTTTTTCCAAAATTTATTTCTTAATAAATTTTTAGTATGAGTATATTTACGTAGTCCAACCAACCCACTATGTATGATTCAATGTATATTTTTTCCTTGAATTGGGGTTACTACTTTATGTTAATCTATGAGAGTTAATTTTAACCCAATCATAACTGACTATGGGAATAAAAACTATTTACCATATGTTCTCAACATAATTCACTTGGAAAATGGTTGTTCTCCAACAAATATCTTATAGAAACATGTCAATCATTATTTAAAAAAAATATTGGTATATGATAAAAATTCATTAAATATTTCATAAATATATCCCTAAAAACATCATTTCATATTTCTGTTCTATGGTGTCACAAACCATTATTGTGGTCTCGTATATAAAATTTCTAATAAAGGTGGTCTAGACATATAATTCATAATATATAGATCATATAATTTCACTTTTACAATAATCATTCTGATGGATTTTTTCATAAATAATTTGTATAACTAAGTGTATCTTATTGGTACAATTCTTATACCACCCATGAAATGTTTCTCCTGAATACCCCTAATTAATTTTCATCAATTAGAAAAATTACCATAATATACACTTGATTTTGGTACATGGAATCCATTCTAATTTATTATAGACTTTTTAATTTATTGTATTCCAATTTATTTCTTCATTTGACGATATATGATAATATATCACCCACTATGGTGAATATAAAACCCTATTTTTGTATTGATCATGCTTTGTAGTTTGTGTCTTCATAACAATAATTTTCTATGAACACTTGTGTAATTATTTCCCCTTCATACCACTTGTGAATAATTTATAATTACATTTTATTGACAACCGTGATCCCACTATCTCATATAGATATACAAACACTATTTTATAAACATATTCTTTAACATAAATAAATTTTTTATGTTATTAATTTATGAAATATTCTCAAAAAACTATTGGATAATTACATATGATTCACCAATTTTTCTCGATACATATTTGTTCATTAACCTAGCCTTAATAAAATCATTGCATAAAAACACTATATTTTGTGATAAATAGGATTTAATTCATATTATAAATCATATGATATCCAATTTTCATTAGGGTAGACATAATTTTATGGGTTATCATATCTATTTGTGAAGCATGTCTTGAACGAATAATGGAAGAATTTATATGACTAATAAGACACATAATTGCCCATCCTTTTTCCAATATCATTAATTTGATTAGTATATAGGAATGACTATTTTGGAACTAATACAAGCTATTTTTTACTGATTAATGAATTCTTATAACACTCATAATTGATCCTCCATTAATTAACACTAATAATCTGATGTGTATAAGGTAATATGATTTTAAGACTAAATAAACTATGTATTCCGTTAATAAATTAATTCATGTTATTGATATTCTTCCACACATTGTCCTAATGAAAGTCATATATTTCAACTGTTCATTTTTATTAATTTTCTTTTAAATTCGTTAAATATTAAATTAATTTTCTAAAGAACATGAAATTTACATTAAATAATTGATGGTATAATTCCCACATATATTGTTTAACTAGTTCAATAATATTATTAGAATTATAGTATTTAATTTCAAAAATTTTTTTTGGTCAATATTATACAAAATATGTAATCATTTAAAATACCATGTTTTTTTCAAAAATATACTAGATTTTTTTTGGTATTACCATTAAATTTTTTTCTATATTATATTGACCAAGATTCAATTTGACACAACTAGGAATTATTGAGTCTTTTATAATATATTCACTATTATTTTCTGATGATTCAGTTATTACTAAACAATTATTTTAGTATGAGAAAACACATGAAACATTCATTCCAAAATAAAATAATTTCTATTTGTGTCTAATGGAAATTTGAGATAAATTATTTGGTAATAATCAATAAATGTTTAACTAGAATCAACAAACATGGGAGTCATAAGTTGTTTTCTTCTCTCCATTTACATCAGAACCACTCCTTATAAACTTCTTGGATAATTCACCATACATATTATAATGTTTCAGAACTTACATGGTTACTATATCAAGATACATGTTTGTGACACACAAAAATTATCTAATAAGCATGATTTACAATAATAACATCACATGAAATAATTAATATCTACCCAGTAAAAGATTTTTGTTTCTTCTACCACAACCCATTTATGCTTCTGTACCATATACTTATATTTTCACATTTGATGAAAATAATCTCTTATTAAATGTACATTTTTATTTTCATTAATGTGAATTGTGGATATTCCATTGTCATATCACTTATAGTTTCCTTTTTTCCTTATATTTCATCTTTCCACCATATGAACTAATGATTAAACTTTTTTAGTTCTTATCATCCTAGTACACTATACCTAAATGATATTTCAGTAGTTTCCCTATACTATTGATTTAATAATTCATAATGACACTAGATTAATTTTGAGTAACTGGGGATAAGTATAATATAATTATATCCATATTATGATCATGATTCCAGATGAATCAATCTTTAAATTTTCACGTGTTCAGTTTAATCATAATATCATTCATTTTATGTTTTAAATTCTCCTTGTACACTTCTAATAGATGAGTTAGAATCTGTAACTATCGAGGTCTTGATTTTGTTTTCATGACTCATTGACAATTCATGTTATCTTTATGATGTGAAATTTAATTATCTAATCCATTTTTCTATGGTAAGATTATTTTTCTCCCTCACTTCTGGATGTATCACAATTTTTAGTGGGGACACAAAAAACATAATTTTTTTCATGTTGTAGTAGTTTTTGAAAGATCCTATATTAACCTTGGAAATTGGTTCCATTTGGTTCATGATTGTTTTTCAAAATTGATCTTAGTTTTGGTGTGGTATTACATTCCATTAAATAAATTATCAAACAATGTCTTATTAGTATGTTCCTATTGATTTATTGTTACATTACATTATATTCTATGTTTAATTAATCACAAATGAATCTCATTATTTTATAAAATCAGAGAAACTCAAGTAAATGTTTCATTATAATATATAAGTAGAGTATTCTAGTAGATATGATCCTTAAAACATTTACATGAAATTTAATGTATGATTACATCACTATGGAAAGAGTGTCGAGGTAGTATTTTCAAGGACCAATGACATTAACTAATGACTCCTTGGTCTTTTGAGTGTATTGATATCTCTTGAAAAGGATATCCTTTCATTCCTTGACTCTTTTTCCCTGTAGTTAAAAAATTCTATATATTGAAATTTTATTCGAAATTATTTTTTCATGGTACCACTTTAATTAGAACATTATATTAGTGGGAGGAATCATAAAATAAGGCTGATGAGAACCTCAAATTCATGGTTTTGTTCAATTTTTTTATATGACGGGATTTAATGACATAATATTCACTTTTTGGGATTTTAATATTTTATTTTCATTGTGTTTGAAATCTAATTAAATTTATCTTTCTTTGTTACTATGTGATATCATTCACAACATTAACAGGACATGAATAAAATACATTCAACACAAATGTTAAATTCATTTATATAATCATTCTAGTTAGTTATATTATGTGATACTGAATTATACACACATTCAAAAACAATTATCCTTGAATAAAAAAAATAAATAAATCGTGTGATTGTGGGTTGTTTTCACTGGCTCGTTCAATGATAGAATGATATATAAAATGAGTACCTTGGGAAAGTCCTTAATCACTATATTTTAATGAGTTATATAACCCATAAATCTATCTTTCATTATTCTTGTTTTCTTATGCATCAGTTCCCATCTCGAACTGCATTATTGCGAACTCCTCCAATTTTTCAATACATACTCATATATACGTTTGGGATTACACGGGAAGTGATAATACATTTTTAATGTTCAAAATGTTATCATGAACTCCCTTATACATTTAAGAATGGTTTTATGGTGCATTGACCACCTAAAAGTCACATATTATAATTTTATTACAAAAACACTATTGAAATAATTAAAACTATATAGTTAAATAAAAAATAATATAAATTAAGCTCAACTCATG
Source organism: Viscum album (assembly GCA_963277665.1). Taxonomy (NCBI): domain Eukaryota; kingdom Viridiplantae; phylum Streptophyta; class Magnoliopsida; order Santalales; family Viscaceae; genus Viscum; species Viscum album. The sequence continues at coordinate 827,893,509 of OY728157.1, forward strand.
TTCATTAAATATAAAATTAAATTTAATAATAAAAATTATGTAAACTTAAATTCATCTTGAAAATAATTTCAATACATAAATGTTTTTAAAATAATTTCTAATATTTATCTACCCATCCAATGAAAGTAAAGAAACTTTTAAAAATATTACTGGAAAATTAAATAAAATTTGTATTTTTTTAAAATTTTCAGTTCAATTTCGTCTAAAATGGAACCCAGGAATAAAACATAGGTTTTGGGACGGTTATTAAGGTTGGGATGGTTTGGTCTATCTTGTCCTAACCTTGCATGAGTTGCAGATTGCAGACCTGTGCTTGGTTGTAAATGAGTGAAGAAGTCTGCCCTTGGTTCTACTAGAAACTAAAAAATATGTCTTTTAATAAATTTTAGACACACCTAATGCATGTTTTACATTTAACACAACCCCCAAATCAATGAGTAGGGGGAAACATTTTCTTTCTTAGATATACCCCATTTGAATAATTTTTTTGTCTTTTTCAAATGAAAATAAACAGGTTTTAGATTTTGTTTTTGTTTGGTTAACCTCCTTTTATGGGTAGCCCCACCCCCAACGCAATATAAATATAAATTTATATTAGTTAATTTTTCAAAAAAATTATAATATATGCAGAAAAACACCAAAATGTATTGAATTTCAATACATATATACATAAATTCACTTTTTTCATTTAATTGAAATAATTTCAGTGATTTACAATCAAACATAACTTGATCATTTTAGCTCAAATCAATACTCCTTCAGTTTCATTAAGACTATCTCAAAACCCTCTATCCAAATTCAATAGTATCTAATATAAATTTCCTCTTAAAATATTTCATACCATCTTTGAAACTAATTATAAGAACATAGAGCATTTTGAAAGCATCAAAATAGGTATTATTGAATTTCTAGGACCAAATTCATGTTGAGTAATCAAAACTATTATACTCATACCCCTTATCACACATAAATCACAAAAACAATAATTTAATCATGATGAATAAAAATGATCAATGTTTTAAATGGAACCATATTAACTTATTATTTTCAATTTATTTTTCTCATTATTGATGTGTTGTAGCTCAATGGTAGTGAGTGAGGTATAATCTAGATTGTCCATAAATTCACCACAACTCAAGGATTATTTTTCATTGATTCCTAGGTCATAACACAATGAATCATAGTCTTTTAAAATTTCCCTTGGATCAAGTATAAAATGAAAAATTGATCTTTGTTTGTGGGATTGATACAGCCATGATATCCTCATCTATTTCTATATCTATGTTTGAGAGGGGGAGAGAGTAAATATTCCCTCCTTACAATTGTGAAAATAGAGTATTAAAAAATTAATGATTCTAAATATACACTACATACATTGGTTACACTTCCCAAAATTATGAATTGTTTCCTTAGAATTTTATGAAGTTCATTTTATAATTTCTGTACCCTCATGATTTAATTAAACTTGTAGTAAACACAAAAAAAATTCAATTAGTTCATTTATCTTGTTATTATCTAACATACAATGAATGTGTTACACTCTTTTGAAAAGTAATATTTTATTATATTCTCATTTATAATTATATGACTTATGTAATCCTTGAAAAAAATATTCAATTATTATTATTATAATCTCAAATATTATTATTGGATTAATTTTCATGTGATTATTCACACATGAGCACCATCAGAAAAGGCCCACGTTGTCATATACACACATTTATTCAAGTAGGTGAACCTTGTGGGATAATATCCTGATATTTTCTTGATTTCCATTAGTCGTGTATACTGGTACACTATTTCTTCATGTCATGTAATTTTTATTGTGTTTTATCATGGGGTGTGTTTAGGTGAATTTTTAGAAAATTTTTGAAGGAAATAGGGTTTGGATGGTTGGCGCACGACTATTTCAAACCCTGTGCCCCAACCCAGAAATCCCTGAAACCCTAGATAATGGGGAGTTCCATGGCTAGGGAATAATTTTTCAACCCATGAACCCAAAAAGGTTAAACAATGATCTCTTAAAACAATATCCAAATGATTAATGCACAACTAATGAAAAATCACATGCCCATGTCCAGGAAACCATCCGCGATCTTTTTAATGGTCATAAAAGTAGTTCTTCATTCACCAAAACCACCAATAAACACCAATTTCGACCCAAGATTGTCCCCATGTGATTTTTGATGATTTCAAAGGCTTCCAGATGGATTCAATATCAGTATGACCTTCGTTCTTCATTATTTGAATCCCAAATTGTAGATCTGTATCTTTCACAGTAAGTGGATCCTACTGTGTTGCTTTCTTATCCATCCTCATTCTCTCTCCCATTCATTTGGTGGGGGATATCTCCTTTTTTTACTAGATTTGGATCTAGGTTTGGTGACTAAAGTTCTGGTCTTGAAGATCTAGATCTATAATTAAGATATATTATTTTTAGTAATTCTTGATTTAGGGTTTTATATCTAGATCTCGATCTATGTCACTATGCAGCTCAATTTTTGGGGATTTCTATTAGATTATCATTCCTCAACGAATCAAGGTTGGTGATTTATTATTAAATACCCAACTCATGATATTAATTATATCAATGTGTTTTTATAATTAAATATAGTATTTTATCAATTCGAATTCAAAAGATTAATTAATTAATGTTGTTATTTAATTAATTGTTGTATATTGATGTTTTAATTGAGTAACAGAATTCTGGAACCACGATAATTTATTGATAAATTAATTCTCTGAGCGTTGAGTTGCTATATTGTGGATAAATAATTTCTGGGTTAATTAACAAAAAATTTGAATATTGAATTGAGGGAAATTAATTATTTATTTTAAATTGGGAATAATTAATTGGGGAATTTATTATTAGATGTTGAGTTTGTGAAATAGTTCATTAATTTTTTAATTTACTAATATAATATATGTGAATAGTTAATAAGTGAATTAATAAATGGGAAATATGTGGTTAATTAATTTTGATAAGAGGATTAATTTTGTTTAGTCTTTATTGAATGAGAATGGAAAAAATTTGGTAGTTAGATAAATTTAATGTTGTTATGTGTTATGATATATATGAATGGTTGATAAATTGGGTGTTAAACATGATAATAAACTCCGACGATATATATTCATTGTTGATAAATGGGTTTCTATACATGATGATCTAATCTAATGATATATAGGAATTGTTGAAAAATATGGTGATATACATGACGATCTATGAAATGATATATATATATATGTATATATATACATAGTTGACAAAGGGGATGCTTGAAAATATGATATACACTAATGAAATGTATTCATGATTGATAAATGAGGTGATTGATATTATGATCTTCCCCAATAGAAAATATGCATAGTTTCGAAATGGGGTGCTGGACATGATGTTCTAAGCCAATTATATAAATACTTAATTTATAAACAAGGTAATAGACAAGTCGTTCTACACCCAAATCAGTAGAACTGAAATTTGGTACCAAGTAGAAGTAATAATGAAATTGAAGAAGCATGAATAATGTAATCCCATGTTCCAAAATGAAGTACGAATTGAATATGTAACATAGTTCTGAACTGGTGCGAGACGAAGAAGGTATTGAGGAACATGTGTCCTCAGGAACACATTGGTCTATAAGGTTAAATAAATATTAGTATATGATGTTCTAATTGATTACTTTTTATTTTTAATTATTTATTTATACAATTTTATACACTTGTTATTGATTGGATTGGTTTTAGACCCAATTGTTGGCATCCTTTTGAGTTGTACTCAAACCCCAATCGGACTACCTAATTGGTACCTGAATAGAAATTATTGTTATAGCACTAGTTAAGGGATAATTCCCATTGTTAGATGGATGATTTTAGGATGGGTCAAGGTTGAATGAACTGAACATGGTTCAAGGCCCATTGGGAGTCATCAGTGTATTTATTTTAGGGTATCATTTTAGTCAATTTACACACACATTAGCATGAAATTTTTTCTACTTTAGTTTGGATATTGTATGTCCAACATTGATTTTCATGAGATATTGGTATTGTTTATGGTTATACATATATTATTTTTCTATTTTTTATTATTTCCATTGTTGTATTACTCCGAAAAATAGGGTATAGTATCCCAATGATCATCTTATCAGACCCTAGATTCTAGTTAGTAGCCCTAAGCGTATGGGGAGGTGCTCTAGAGATCATGTGACTGGTTGACTAGGATCATCGGTGTGTGGAACCAATTTTGGATGTTAAAAAGTTGTGCCAAATGATTTTTCTTATAATTTTGTTTTGTATTACTATTTTGGAAAAGTTAAAAAAACCTATTAAGGAATATGGGCCTTGGTATTGATCTCATTCATGGGAGTTTCAGACCCATGTACGGGAAAACCCAAGTACCCAGGGTTGGATATCTGTAATTTATTTGTGTTGTTAAAACTGAATATTATTTCAATTACAGTGATAAACTTGTTGTGTGATGTGATTTTTTTTCATATTTTTAGAGAATTTATTCATGGACTGGGATTGAATGAGAGTTGAGTCTGTATGCATAATTCTATGAAATCAGTATAATTTTGTGGCATGCATCATTTTAGGAACGCACATAAAAACGGTTTTTGGGTATGTTGTTGAACTAGATTTGTTTTCCCTTGATTTTGAAATTGTATTGAAAATTATTCCTAATATAAAATTGAGAATGGTAAAATGAATAAAATTTGAATAAATGGATTTCGAAATGAGAAACATGATATTAATGTGGTTACCCTTGAAAACCAAGACCTAGGTGTAGGATTATTTAGGGTAGTGATAGCGCATCTCTTTTGACCACATGACTAGGTTTGAGGAATATAAATATTGTGTCTTGTTGTGCTTATTACTATTATAAAAATTTTATAAAGTGGTGAAATGATTATTAATACATGTGTTTGTCATTATAGAGATATGCCTCCATGATGAAGCATGTTGAGAGGTTGATAGGATGATTTATATGGATATGTTTTACAGTTAGTGAAATCTAAGGCATCGATAGTGCTGAGTGATGAAACATGGGAGAAGTTCTAAGAGTACTTCAATCTAATCATGCAATTCATGGATAGAGACCCATGGATGGTTGTAAAGATCTATCTTAACTGATGAGGGAGTTTTAGTTTTATCACCCTCTTATTTTAACTGGAGAGGGTGGACCTGAGAGAGATGAGTTATAGGTTGTGTCCATTAATATGACACATGACCATTTGGAGTCTTCACCTATGTGGAGAGTTACGATTGAAATTTATATGTTGTGAGGATTTGTGAATCACTAGTGGGAAATTCATGCCTGGAATCTATTGGATGTTGTTATTCTATAGATGGAATTTTTGGTGAAGTTCCTGGTACACTACTATGTAGAGACGCTGAGACATGAGAGGGAAGTAGTTTTCATACTATTGACTTAGAAGAGAATGTATGGGAGGAAAAAAGTTTAATTTTTACAAATTACAATCTCTTTTCTATAGTGTTGGTGACAGATTAGGTGACTTTGGAAAGAATATTTTAGGATAGAGTTAAGTGTGAATTTTGTTCTAGGATAATATCTTTAGGATTTGGATGTTTTCAAAATACGTGAATCTAACTCTAATCATAGAGGTTAGCCTGAAGGAGGCTTCCAGTGGTGGAAATGTGATTTCTTATGGATGATCTAAAGGTACATCATTTGAGACATAGACTGGGCATTATTAGAACATTTTATAGAGTAGTGGGAACCATAGTGGCTAGTTAGGGAGATCAGCCCCTCAAGATCTTACCCAAGTGATTTTTCCACCAGTGTGGTATGTCGGGAATATTATTGAAACATTTTCCCTGACCACAGATGGAGTTATGATCTTGATAAAATAGGGGACATCCACAACGATTCATGTGAAACCTAATATGGAATTTTATTAAAAAATGATCTAGATAGAACTAGGGTGAATGAAGGGAATCAAATACACTATATTTGTGTGGCAGCTAGAGTTCTATTGGATGAGGCAGAAGAGGTAGTGGATGTGGTTATTCTAGGAAAGACTGCCCACATCAGCAGAGTAGTGAAACTCAGGGGACTGATATGACATCAAAAGGATGAGGGGCAGGACAGTTGCATGTGGTGCAACCTAAACTTACATATAGTTAGGCTAGACTGTTGATAATGATAGATACTATTCATGTATCTTCTACATTATCTAGTGCCTTGTTTGATAATGGTTCCTCTCATTCCATTATATATGAAAACTTTTAAATTTTTTTCAGAACGGTGGTAGTTTTTATGAGCATGCTAATTCCAATAGAAATAGAATTGGGAGTATAGTGTAGAGAAATTTATTTTTGTGAATGGGTTGTTCTCTCGAGGCAGAGATTTATCATTTTCTCTAGGTTCTTTATATTCTTGCTATTTTAGAAATCATTATAATTATGTGTCTGAACTATCTAGTTGCATTCTAAGACCGTATTGATTTTTACCAAAGGATAGCGATTTTTACATCTTCAAAGGGTATCAATTACATTCACAATGGAGAGTGTGATATTCAGGTAGACCATGGTGGGCCAGTTACTTATCAATTAGGATAGATCACAACCCATGATGCTAGATTATTGTTGGATTATGGATATATTAATTAGGATGTCTTTCCACCAGTAGTGGTCTTTTTTGGGATGTATTTCCTAAAAACATCTTAGGGTTTCCACCTAAGAGAAATTTTGAATTTAACATTGAGCTCATACCTCAAAATAAGCCAGCATCTATTCCACCATATAGAAGGGACCCAAAAACCATAAAAACTCAAGAATAAGATAGAAGTGTTAAAGGATAAGGGATTTATTTGTCTGTGATTTTCACCTTGGGAATCACCGGTGATATTTTCAAAAAAGCCTAATGAGACTCTAATCTTTTACATGAATAAAATTTGAACTGGATATCATGGAAGAACTAGAATCCTATACCATGATTTTCTGATATTTTGACCATTTGATAGGATGTTTTATGTTCTTGAAGATAAAATTGAGATAGGTGTATCATCAGTTGATAGTTCGGTGTTTTGATATATTGAGGACAAATTTTAGAATTTGGTATGGAATATATGAGTTTATTGTAATGATGTTTGGGTTGAAGAATGAACCCATAGTATTTATAGACTTAATGAACTTGATCAATCACTCATACCTGGATTAGTTTTAGGTGGTGTTTTTAATGACATCTTGTTGTACTCCATGACTCATGAAGATCATGCACATATCAGAAATTTGACCTGAGTACATTGAGATTGTATTGGACATATTCCAAGCTAAATAGGTGTTAATTTTGGATCTAGAAGGTGCCCTTATTCAAATACATCATCTCGTATAAAGGTGTTCTAGTGGTCCCATATAATGTTTAGGTTATGAATTATTACGAGAATCTCTATAACGTATTCAATTTTCATGGATTTTTGGGAGTAGTTTGATATTATTATAGATTCAACCTGGAATTTTTCTATTTGGAAATGTCGCTTTAGGGATTGACCAAAAATGGGAAAAGGTTTTATTGTTTATAAGAATATTATAAGGCCTTCCAGGAGTTTGAGAAAAGTCTACTAGAGGCACCAATATTTTCCCTAACTATGCTAGGTGAGTATTATACAGTGTATTTTGTTGCTTCTGGGATCATACATGGATTTTTGTTGATGTAGGGAGATCGAGTTGTGGTGTATGAGTCTTGGCAGCTAAAGCCACATGAGCAGAACAACCCCACACACGAACTCATGTTTAAGACTATGTTTTATGCCTTAAATTGTGGGTGAAATTATCTTTTGGGTGAAAATTGTACAATATTTACCTATTATAAGACCAATAAGTATATCTTTATACAGTTAGATATGAATCCTCAAAAAATATGGGTTTTTTATATGTAGTATTTTAATTTTGATCTAGCATATATGCATGACAACAGAAATAGTGTGGATGATGATTTTGGAAAGAAAACAAGACATAGATGGTTTATGAGTGTAGTGTTGAGTTAAAGATGATGACATTACTAGAATAAATTCATGTGCTTATTCAAGGGAGTCAAGAGAACGAGACTCTTGTATATGTTTCAGTGGATTATACACTTTTGAAATAGATCTAAGATAAGAAATATGAGGATCCAAATTGTATGACCGTGAGGGGTGAATTGAATATGGGGAGTCACCTATCAATTGGAGAATAGATGAGGACGAGATCATCTATGTCAGGAATCTGGTTGCTGTACCTACGAGCATGCATGCTGACCTCATGTGGTAATTCCATTCATTAAGGTGGGTGATACATCTAGTTGTGACCAAAATGTATCCTGACCTATGACAACAATTTTGGTTTCCATGCATAAAAAAATAGATAGTAGGGTTCCTGACATGATGGTACACCTATCAATAGGAAAAGAAAGAGTATCAAAGGCCTAGATGTTTGTTTTAGTCATATCCCATTATAGAATGTAAGTGGGACGACATGATAATTAATATTGTGGTGGGTCCACCAAAGACTCCAAGTAAGAATGACAGTATCTGGGATATTGTGGATCAACTGAAAAAGTAGAATATTTCTTATGTATAACGGGGACATTCTTAGTTGATAAGTTGAGATATTTGTATGTTCGGGATATATTTCATCTTCATGAGTTTACATTGACTTTAGTTTAATATCATGACTCCCATTTCACTTCATGATTCTAGGAGGACTTGCAGAATGAACATGATACACAACTATTATTGAGTACGTCCTTCAACCAACAAAAATATGTGCAGTTGGAGAACAATATATAGGTTCTTGAGGACATACTTCATGTGTGTGTACATTACATTGATGGATCTAAGGAGAAACAAATATCTTTGATGGAGTTTTCCTATAAAATAGTTATCAAGAAACGTTAATGACTGCACCATACAATGAACATTATGATAGGCCCTTAAGATCACCTCAATAATGGATGAAGGTAGGTGAGTCTGAGCTATTGGGAATGAGCCTCATGTAGGAGACATCATAGAAAGTATAGATGATTCATAAATACATGGATACAACATAGAGTAGATAAAATTCATATGCTGATAGACATATAAAACACATATATTTTACAAATGGTGATCATGTATTCCATCGGGTGTCTCCCAGGTTGGGTCACTGTAGGATACGGAGGCAATGGAAGTTAGGACCGATGTTCATCGGACATTTGAGGTTGTAGAGAGAATAAAGTTGGTGGCACTCTGAATGGATATTTGATAGAAATATAATGATATGCATGATGTTTTATATATATCACAACTTCAACAGTATCAATTTCACCCTACTCATGAGATCGATGTGGATAATTCTAAGCTTGAGATAGATGCATCCTTTTAGGATCATCTAATACATGTGTTTTTATCACAGTGAAAAAGTGTTACAGGAAAAGGCCATGATGATAGTTCATTTATTGTGGAAACAGGGGTTTGTACATCAGGAAACATGGGACAGATAAGTAGATATCAATGCTTAGTTTCCTAATAATTTTGGTTTAGAATCTTAGGGAAGCTTGGGGTGAAGCTCAAAGAAAATATTTTATATGGTGAGTAGATGTTAAGATGAAAAAAATTTCAAGAGTTATCTCATGTGTATTTATAGGGATTAATTTGCCTCATGTTGAGTAATTTCTGATTGTTTTTTACCATAGGATGTGTTCGGGTGAATTTAGAGAAAAATTAATGGAATGATGGTTGTTCAAGGTTGGGGCACAGTTAGTGAAAACCGTAGGCCCCACCCTCGTAAACCGTGCAACCCTAGAGAGTAGGGAGTTTCATGGACGGGCCATAGTTTTTTAGACCATGCACCCTTAAAGAAGAAAATTTTATCCCCAAAAACAATAGGTGGATCTTTGTTGCACAGATATGGAAAAACATACACCCCTTCACAAATAAATGAGAGTAATATTATTAATGGACTAAGAATTTGTTTTTAATTCCACAAAACTGTAAGAACCCGGACATTTTTTTAGGTTTCATTTATTCATTAATGAGGTTATGGAGATAAATAAGAGAATATATAAATTTAGGAGTACATGTCATGTACTTAGGAGTACATTCCATTCAATTGGTTGTCGTGGGTGACCGTGTACTAGCCATGTAATAGACGATTACATGGTCATTTGTGGCGACCTTGAGACAGCCTAAAGATGGGCCTAATAAAGGCATATACACACTATTTAATTTTAAATGGAACGCCATGTACATTTATTTTTAATTTGTTATATCGTACTGGGGTCACTTCTCATCCACAAAAATCACTTCTTCTCAGCTAGTATCTTCCAGGAGTTACCATAGCCAATGATTCTTCACCGATCCCCCCACCCACCATCAACTCTTCGATTTTTACTCCTTCAATTGCATTTGAATCACCACAGTGATTTTTTCCATCTTCTATATCCTCATTCCTTGATTTCTCTTCTTTTGTGAGAAATAATTAGTTGAGAGTTTTTTGTGTTTTTGTAGATCTACCACGTTCTAGGTCGATTCAAGTGCCTACTATAGAGTATAACTATAGTATAATTCTGAGGTAGGTGTTATTTCTCTTTATATAGATTGTATTTGATTTATATATGAAAAATTTCCCAATACCCTCATTTAGGGTATTTTGTGTTTATGAATTTTAACCCTATTGATGCCTGATATTCCTGTTTTCTTGAGTTAGTTCTCTTGTTTGTTAATAGATTTATATTCCATTCTATGGAGGAGTTTACCCATATTGGATCTGATATTGACCGTTGGGTCTAGTATTGCCTATTAGGCTGCTTTCTTTCTATTCCATGTAATATTAGGATGAAGTATTATATGTTGTTGTGATATGCTTTGTAGTCGTATAGCCAAGTAGTTATTACGGTTTATTTAGGATTCTGAACATCTTTTGTGCAAAATATCTATAGACATGGTTGTGGGGACCTAATGTAGTGAGACCTTAGGGGGAATTGATGTTGAGGACTTCCCCATAGTGTCTATAATATTTATCACGTTGTGAGACCATAAAGGGGATTTACATTGAGTGCTCCCTTAGAGTGTCTATAGTTATCATTATGAGACCCTAAGAATAATTTACTTTGATTTCTTCCATAGTGTGTCTTTAGTTTATCATTAAATGTATATAGGTGTAATTGATGGTATGTTCTTCCTCATAGAGTCTTTGTTTTCATGAGACCAAAGGGGTTAGACCGTGCGAGCTACTAGGAGGTCGTTATATCCTTATATAAGATGAACCAGAGGGGTTGGGTTGTCATAACATACAAAGAGGGTTGCCTGAGGTTGATTGGTTAAACCAGAGGGTATGTGGTGTGAGAACTTCTTAGAGGGTTTCTTGTTTTTGTTTGGTTTAATAATTGTTAAAATTAAATTAATGTAGTTGAAAAAATGATTTTTTTTACTTTTGAGTACATTCTTTTTCATTAATTCATTGTTTTATACATTCCTTTTATATATATTCGTGGACAATTAGACATAGATCATTGAGTGGTTGCCTACTAGGATTCTTCTCACAGCTTGTTTGGGTCATGCTTTAGGGCCTAAAAAGATTATATTGTTTCAATAATAGATAAGGTCAAGCACCCTTCTACATCAGTTACATGACTGATGTGAAGATGGAGAGCATGATACCAAGCTATGGCTTGCAATTATATTGGATTTTTGTACTTGTTTATTTCCTTGTACATTGGTTTAGTATTTTATTCCTACATTGTGGCTTGTTTAGCTACTTTCTTAGATACTTTTGATATGAATCGTTATTGATATATATATATATATGATTCAGTTGTCTATTTTCTTCTAGTTTTCCATTGATTACTGTAGTATGGTACAATTATCATTTCCTCCACTATTTTCTATTTCTTTCTACTGCTTTACTCTTCCAGTGGTGTAATATTTTCCCCACTATCACACTGAAGGATCTCGCCGCAATTCGGTATCCTTTAGAATTTGGGGGAATGCACTTGATGCCATGTGACCAACTAGGTACGGGGCACCTCTGGATGGCAGCCGGAACCAGGACGTTACAAAGTGGTATCAAGGGGACTAATTTTCTACATATACTATTTGGAATCTATAGTCAGGGATATGATGGAATGGGTAGTTTTTAATATGATGTTCTCGGGAGTAGATAACCCGTGTATAGGAAAAAATTTACCTCAAAATTTGATTTTTTTTTCAATTATTAAAGTTCATTTGATTTCACTGTAGGGTGATTGACATGTTTTGTGTTGTTATGGTTGATATTATTGATGTTCTATTTCTGTTTCATCTTTTGGAGATGAGATTATTCTATCCCATGCATCATATAGACACTTTCTAGAGATCACATGTGTTTTATTCTTGTCATGCCATTTCAGGTGAATTAGAGATTGCAGGTTTCTTTATTGATGTTTTGCTAGATATTCATGCAATTTTGATAGATGCCTTGATAGAATACTAGGTATTTTATAGGGTATTGTATTGTGTAAGGTTCTATATGATTTAATTCCAATCTTGGTTCTTGACGTGTTATTGGCTTTCATGGACCGAAATTTTGTGGATCATTGCACTATTATGCATGTATATGACATGTATAAGATTCAGATCATTGATTCTTAGGTTGTATAGGCCCTCATGGATATAAATTTGGCACTTTAATGTTCTTTTTGGTGTTTTTCTGGGATCCATAGTTGTTTCTAAGGCTTACTGTCTAGAAAACCCTAGAATACACTATGTGTATTGTTGAATTTATTCCATGTATCATTCTATTTGCGAAGGATCTATTTTTCTTAAGTACATGTCGTGTACTTAGTGTACACACCATATAGTCTCTAATTTGTTACTACCTGTGTGTGTAGAGACACGAGGTTGGGAAATCCTTTGAGGAACACTACATGTATTGGATATACACATCATGTATTAAGAACCGTGTGTCCATCCGTGTGACAAACAACACAGATGGACGAAACATTGGTTATACGCGTTGTGTCATGATTGAACATGCCATGAATTTTAACCCACATATCCAGCCTTGTGACTAACAACATAGGTTGGTTAAATCCTTCTAGTACACACTGTGTCTGGAACGAACAAGTCATGTTCTCTCGTTCAAGGAGAACTATGTGGGTTAGTTGGGTAGAAGAACCCGGGTAGGGGAAAACGATTTAGATAAATTCCATGTCTCTATAGAACACACAGTGTGTATGGGGTGTTACATGCCTAGGGTTTGTAGGAGTAAATGTCCATGTGAAGGCTTAAAGGGATATGTCGTGTGAGGGTCAAACACAACGTGTATTCTTGTTTTGAAAAAAATGAACTTTTTCCTTCTCATGTTCCTTTCCTGCACTTATAAGTTTCATTACTGGATAATATTGAACTGAGATATGTACATAACCGTACAGAGTCATGCCACCATGATGTCCTCTAGTTTCACATAAAAATCATGGCAGTGAACATACAATGGATGTCTCTGATCAGTGACAATCAATAGATCCCCTTGTCATGCCAATCATGGCACCAGCCGTCAATTCAGATATTGGTGTCGATGCATAGTTCTGAGAAGGTTTTATTTGCATTATGTAGACCTTCCAGGGAGCACCACATCATGCCCCGTCTATGGAAGAGATGACATGGGTCTGTCAATAGTAGCATACTCCCACATTTTTAGGGGATATAAGACCTCATGATGATGTGTCATGGTTAGAATCTATGCTATCTATCTTCAAACATCTTGAGATGTCAATAGAGAGGAGGGTGAAGCTCGCAACTTATATGCTTTGGGATTCTGCCAAGAGATGGTAGGATATGATCTCGCGGGCAGGATTCCAGCAGGTCATGGCTTTGAATTATTTTTAGTGTACCTTATATGATTACTTATACCTGGAGACTTTGAGGGACTTTCGAGCATGATAGTTCATGAGTTTGGAGTAGGGTACTCATTCATTCATGGTGCATTCTTCATTCTTCATAGAGCTGCAAAACATCACACCCATTCCTGGGAGGGGTGATTAATTTCTTTTGTGCAAGTTTCAGGATGGAATCAACCATGACATCCGATCTCAGGTGATTATCATTAAGCTGACTTCCATTTCTTCTATCATCAACCAGGTGACGATCACAGAGTGCAACATGAGGGATTCAAGAGTTGTGGGATAAGGTGGTTTAGTATCCGGAGTTGGTGCTTCTCTAGATTATTGTAGGAAGCGCCATAGGGAAACTACACATGGAAAACCGAGTAGAAGGGATACATCTACATGTATCCAGGTAGTTTGGTACAAGTGTTGTAAGGGAGAAAATACAAGGCAACATTTCCCGAGAGACCCATTTGTGTTCTGATGTTGCTGCAAGATGGGACATCTTCAGCGGTTCAGTCAATTTTTCATACTAGAAGGTGGTGACATAGGTTCTTCCATGAATACTCATCTAGGAGTTGGACCACTAGTTTCTCATATTTTAGGGAACTGGAGTTTGTGCTGCCATTTAGGATGAGGTTGGGGTTGTTTTCGTGAAAGCCAGTTGCAAGGATTTCAAAAAAAACATGGTGAATCACATCAGGGTGGACAGGCTGGGTCACTAGGCAATAGTACTGGTCATACTTTTTTAGTGGAGCAGACCTAACAAGAGATGGATGACAGGTCCCAAACACACAGTGGTACAATCCTTGTTACCTAAGTTTTAGCTTCTACACTTTTTGATATAGGGGCTTCCCATAGTTTGATATCTATTTTTGTTTTAGAGTGTTTTTGGATTTATATCTTTCCATCTACTGACCTATTGATTCTAAAAACTTTGGGGACTAGAACAACGAATGTATGACAGTGAAAAAAAGTTTCTTCTTAAGGTTGGTGAGTGTCACTTCTTCTGGAACCTCTATGTCCTAGAGATGACATGTTATGATGTCATTCTTGGAATGCACTAGTTATTTTTGTTCCTCTCTATTGTCAACATCTATCACTGTAGGGTGAGTTTCACATCACCAACGGGAAATTTTTTCTTACATAAGGGTGAATGGGATGTCTAGGAAAGAACATAAGGACCCGAGCCTTATGGGTAGGGAGGAGTTACATCCCATATTACGAGTCTACATCTAGATGGCTAGGGGACTTCACAGTTAGACTTCCCTCCTGGGATCAATAATTTCAGGGATTTCATCCTAAAGGACATTTCATGTCTTCCTATAGAGTGATAGGTGTAATTTTCTATAGTACTTGTCCCAGGTGTGAAAATGGGGTTCATTCATCCATATAAGATGGATACACCTATGCCCTAGGTGCTCCATAAGCAGTTGAAGAATTTGCAGGCCAAGGGTTTCATCTGACAAAGTTATTCACCTTGGGGTTTTCCATCCTTTTTTTCCTAGGATGTGGAAGGTTCCCTCTGAATTTTTTGGATTATCAAGAGAATAACCATTTGATAGTTAAAAACCAATATCCCTTTCCAAGGATTGATCATGTATTTGATCAGCTTCAGGGAGCCCAGGTGGACTTGAAGATTGACTTGAGTTCCAGTTATCATCAGTTGGGTGTTAGACCATAAAATATAAGACACACAGCATTTCGGAGGAGGTATAGTCTATACGAGTATGTGGTTATGCCATTGGGGTTCATGAACTCGCCTATAGCATTGAAGGAAATGATGAACTGAGTGTTCCATCCATACTAGGATTCTTCTGTGGTAGTAATCATGGATGATATCTCGGTGAAATTTGACACTTGACACGACAATGACAGACACCTTGAAATCGTTTTGAGTAACCAAAGAGAGCATTAGTTATATGCTAAGCTCTCAAAATTCTCCTTTTGGAAAGACCAGATTCACTTCTTTGGTCATGTTATCTCAGAGATAGGAGTTTCAGTAGACCCATAGAAAGTGAGATCAGAAGTGTTCTAGGAAAAGATAAATAACTTATTTGACATATGATGTATTTTAGGTCTAGCAGGATACTACAGACGTTTCATACATGAATTTTCAAGATTATCAGTGCCACTGTCATGGTTAACTAAGATGGATTCGAAGTACATATGGTTATATTTTTATAAGTCAGTATTTCAGGTAATGAATGGTATGTTGACATCAACACCGAATCATGTTTTTTTAGAGGCGGGAAACAGTTATAAAGTTTACTAGGATGCATCAGGTATCGGTCTGGGAGCTGTGCTTATGCAGGGAGAGGGATTGTTTATATACGGGTCTCTGCAGTTAATGTCGCATGAGAGGAATTACCTAATGCATGATCTTGAGTTGGATATAGTTTTTCATGCTTTAGGCATTGGAGACATTATCTATTGGGAGATAATTTTTTGGTTTTCACCTACCATAAAAGCCTGAGGCATATATTCACTCACCACAATTTGAACATGTGACAACAAATGGGGGTCGATTAACTTTATTCCATTAACATTGAGATTTCCTACATGCCTTGGAAAGGTAACGTAATGGCTGATACATTGAGCAGGAGAACATAGATACAACCAGTTTAGGAGGCCTGTAGTGAGTGTCAGCTTATGGATCTGTTCTCTGAGATGCATTGGGAGGTTCACGACAGACAAGGGTAGACATTTCATTCTTTTTTAGTTGATACCTCTACACTACTAAATCAAGTATGAATGAGGATGATATCATATTCTCAAGGACTTGTTCTGTGAGAGAGTGTGTCAACAGAGTACCCTTTTTCTGTATAGAGTGTAGGTGAGGGTGAGAACTTGCATTTTCATGGGGGCATATGGTTGTCAACATACATACGCAAGGATAGGATGGGGGAAATTCATTCCTTAGTTTGGGAAGTTCATCCTGGTGTCACAATGATTTATCATGATCTGTACCGTCAATACTGGTGGCCATGTATGAAAAGAGATGTTGTTTTGTTTTTCATTATGTGTTCCTCCTGTCATTTGGTGAAGTCATAGCATCAGCGACCAGAAGTGATTTTTCAGTAGTTACCCATTCCCAAGTGGAAGTGGAATGATTTCGTGATAAATTTGATGATTGATTTACTGATGTCTCCTTGAGGGAATGATGCGGTTTGGGTTGTCATTGATATACTCCCAATGGTTGAATACTTCTTACCGATCAAGGAGACCTTTAGTTTTGATAAGCTGGTATGCTTATAAATTTATGATATTGTACCTCTACATGGGGTTATACACTCCATTACTTCATACATGGATGCACGTTTTACTTCCCAGGTCTAGCAGGGACTACATAGGGCTTTAAATACACAAATACTTCTAGGTTCAGCTTACCATCCCCAAACAGATGCCCAGTCCGAGCGTACGTTTCATGTGCGGGAGGACATGGTATGAGCATGTGTCTGAGATTTTGGAGGTTCTGGGGAGAATCACATTCCCCTTGTGGAGTTTTCCTATAATAAAAATTTTCATGAAACTATTTAGATGTAATCTTATAAGGCTTTGTATGGTAGCCCATGACGATCACCCCTATATTGGCTGGAAGCAAGAGAGGAAGCTATATTGGGACCTCTTCTTGTCCATGAGACCAAAGAATTGATAAATTTTTTTAGGAAGAAAATTGATACCGCACATTCCTGATAGAAGTCTTATGCTAATTGACAGAGATGACCTCTAGTGTTAAAGGTTTGAGATCATGTTTTTCTACGTGTCACACCGAGGTTGGGACATAAAAGGATTAGGAGACATGACATGCTTTCATTGAGATATGTTGAACCATTTGAGATTATGGATAGAGTTAGGCTGGTTTCCTATCGATTCTAATTACCTCAGAGCTACTGGGATATGCAATACATCTTCCACATTTCACATCTACAGTGTTACTTCTCATACTCATCTCATGTTTTTCAACTTAAGGAGGTTGAGCTGGAGGTGGACTCATCATTCAAGGAGCATCCTATTCAAATTTTTTATTATAGTGAAAAGGTTCTATATGGTCGGTCTTTTCCTCTGGTATGAGTGCTATGGTAGCACGAGTGAATACATGAGGTGACTTGGGAGAGGAAGGATGATGTATGATCATAGTGGACAAAGTTGTTCAAGGATTCTTCTTTTGTTCCACCTTGTTATTGAAATTCAGCAATGAATTTCTTCAGGGGGGGAGATTGTAAGATCCTAGACCATTTATTCAGGTATGTGTTTATAATTTATAGGTTTTTGGAGAAAATAGGTGAATCTTGAAATTTAAGGAGTACATTCAATGTACTTAGGAGTACACGTTGTGTAACCTTTTGTCGTGGGTGACCGTGTATTAGACATGTAACGGCCGAGTACATGGCCATGTGGAGTGACCTGGAGACCACCAAAAGTAGGTTCTGGTAAAGACATATACATTCCGTGTACTTTTAAATGACATTCCTTGTACTTTTCTTTTTATTTGTTATATCGGAACGGGTAACATCTCCTTAAAAAAACTCTTCTTCTTAGCTCGTCTCATCCAGGAGCGACCGAAGCCAATGATTTTTCTTCAAGCCCTCAACCTGCAATCTATTCTCTAATTTTTCCATCGTCTATAGCATTTGAATCACCAATGTGAGTTCTTCCTTCTTCAAGAGCCTCATTCCTTAATTTCTCCTCATCCATGAGATATCCTTTATTGAGCGTTTTTTGACGTTTTTGTAGATCTACCACATTCTTTGTCGATTCAAGTGCCAAATCCATAGTATATTGATCATACAACATCGGGGTAGGCTTTTTGTGACTTCCATAGATTTTATTTGAGTTATATATTCACATTTTCCCAATTCCCTTGTTTAGGGTATTCTGTGTTTGGTGATTTTAACCTTGTTGATGCCTGTTATGATAGTTTTCTATAGTTAGGGATCTTTTTTTGTGAATAGGGTAATTTTTCTATGCTATGGAGGTATTTGAGTGTGTTTTATCTGATATTGACTACTTGGTCTAGAATTTCCTATTAGGATAATTGCTTTCCATTCCTAGTATTGTTAGGATGTAGTTATTTTGTCTGATGTTGTGATATTATTTGAAGCTATTTAGCCATTAACTTCTTCAGATTTACATTGGTTGTTGGACATCATTTGTGCATGATTTATTTACACAGGGTGGTGGGAACCCATATTATTGAGATCGTAGGGGGTAATTGACAATGAGGGATTCCCGAGAGTGTCTGTAATTTTTATCACGCTGCAAGACCATAGGGGGTATTGATTTTGAGTGCTCCCTCATAGTGTCTATAGTTACTGTTATGAGACTATAGGGGGAATTGGCGTTGAGTTCTTCCTCAGAGTGTCTGTATATTATTATTAAAAATCTATAGGGGGTATTGACGATGAGTTTTTCCTCAAATAGTTTTTGTTTTTGTGAGACCAAATGGGTTAGACCATTTGATCTACCTACGAGGTCATTATATCCTAGTATAAGTTTATCCAGAGGGATTAGGCTATGAGAACATACCTAAAGGGTTTCTAGAGGTTAATTGGTTGAACCAGAGGGGATAGGTTATGAGAACATCCAAGAGGGTTGCTTGTTTTTTTTGATTGAATAATTAATAAATGTAATTAAATTTAGTTAAAATTGTATGATTTTTTAATTTTGAGTAAATTCTTGTTCATTACTTCATTTTTCTCATACATTAATTCAATATATATTCACTAATAGTTAGGCGCATATCATTGAATGGTTTCTTAATGGGATTTGTCTCACACCCTTTTTGGTTTATGCTTTTGGGTCCAAACTGATTACATGGTTGCAGGCTTAGATAATGGAAATTTCCCTTCCATTTTAGGTACATGACTGCTGTGGAGCTAGAGAGAATTGGACCATGATGGGCATGCGATGCTGTTGGAGTTGTTTATTTTTTTCATTCCTTTTACATTGTTTTAATACTATATTCCAGAATAGTTACTTTTTTGTATTAACTCTTAGGTACTTGTGACAAACATAATTATTGAAATATATATATATGTGTGTGTGTGTGTGTGGCAGTTGCCTATTTACATTCAGTCTTCCATTTTTTACTATTCTATGTTATTGTTACTGTTTCCTCCACTGTTATCTGTTCCTTTCTGCTGCATTACTCTGCCATTGAGGGAATAGTTTCCCCACCATCACACCTAAGTCCCTCGCTTCTATTTGGCATCCTTTGGCATTTTATGAAATGCACTTGAGGCCTAGTGACCAACTAGGAATGGGGCACCTCTGGCAAGAACCTAGAAACATGATGTTATACGAACCCCGGATACTCACCCATTTTGACCCCAATCATAGCCTTATAAATTTTGACAATTTTATTGATTTATGAAGTGATTTCAAGGCTTTCCGACGTCTATTTTTGGTTATTTGAATCCTGGATAGATTATATACACCTCTCCAAGTAAGTGGATTTTCTCTCGTTTCTTACTCGTTCATCTTCCTTCATTCTCTCATTATTTTGGTGGAAATTTAACTTCTATCATTCTAGATCTAGATCTATATTTGGAGAATCTAGATCTTTACTTGATGATCAAGATATTGAATTAATAGATATTATTTTGGTTAGTCATGATTTAGGGGTTTACATCTGGATTCCGATCTATGTCATTGCCTTGGTCAATTTTTGGGGATTTCCATTGGGTGATCATTCTTCAATGAATTGAGATATATGGTCTATTATTCAATTCCAAAATTTGTGATATTAATTATGTCTATGGGATTCCTTAAATTTATAGGGTATTTTTAGATATTTTGATTCCTATGTTGAAATAATTTATGGGGTCAATCAATTAATTATGAAAAATTGAGGTTTTAAAAGATTAATGGAATTTTGGAACCAAGATAATTAATTGATGAATGAATTATCAGTGTATTTAAATATTGTTTGTGGTTAGTTAATTGTTTGGTTAAGTAATGAAATGTTGAATATTGAATTGAAGGTAATTAATTATTGAATTGTAAATTGAGAATAATTAATTATAGAATTAATTATTAGTTTGTGAGTTTGTGAAATGTTAAATTATTTATTGAATTGATTAATGAAAGAGATATGATTAATTAATTGGTTAATTAATAAATGTGAATTATGTGGTTAATTAATTATGATAAGATAATGAATGATGATTAATCTTGGTTGACATGACAATTTAAAAGCATGTGATAATTAAATGCATGTAATATCAGGATGTGTTATGATATATATATACAAGGTAGATAAATAGGGTTATAGAAACTATGATCTATTCCAATAATATATATACATGGCTGATAAACGGTGTGCTATACATGATGATCTATTCCCATGATATATATCAGTAGTTGATAAATGTAGTCCTATACATAATGATCTAAACCAATGATATATATACATATATATGCATAGTGATTAATGGGGTTCTAGACATGATAATCTATGAAAATGATATGTATTAATGGTTGATAAATGGGGTTCTAGACATGAAAATATACACCAATGAAATATATACATGGTTGATAATTGAGGTGCTAGACGTGTTGTTCTAGGCCCATGATATATATACATGATTGATAAATGGGGTAATAGACATGGAATTCTACACCCGAAATATTGGAATCATACTATGGTTCCATATGGCCATAATAATGAAATTAAAGTGACATGGATAATATAATCTCATGTTCAATAATTATGTGTGAATTTAATATGTATCATATTTCAGACCTGGAATTGGGTGAAGCGTGTATTGATCTCTGAGTTTCCTTGGGACCTCGGTGGTCTCTATGTTATAATAGTGATTAATTGATAGTGTGATAACTAATTACATATGAATTTTAATGATTTCTTCATAAAAATGCTTACACATGTTATTCTATAGATTTTTTAGACACTATTGGTGATGGCCTACTGAGTTGTACTAACACCCTACCCAGACTACCTAATCGGTACTCAAATAGACTTTATTGTTACTGGGAATGTTAAGGGTCAAGTCATTGTGTTATATAAGTAATTTGGGGATATATCATGGGTTGCGGAACCAGATATCAGTTGGGACCCACTTCGATTCATTAGTGTATTTCATTTTGGAATTCATAAAACATTTGACACGTACAATAGCCTTGAATGGTTTCAGCTTTGTATTTTATAGTGTATCTCTTATTTTGATGATATATAGATATTCATGTTTTTTTGGTTATATATATTATTACACTATTTTTTATTATTTATATTATCGTATTACAATGATAAAACAAGTTATATTCTCTCCATGATCATCTTATCAGACATTTGCTGCTGGTCAGTCCCCTCTGGCATATGGAGAGGTGCAGTTGAGTACATGTGACCGACTGGCTCGGGTCACTGTTGTATAGAACCCAGTTTGGGGAGTTACATGGGGATACACTTAGTGTGTGACCCACTTAAACCTTAAACGAGTTGTAGTGATTCATACCCACAATCCAATATTAAAATCTAGCATGGAATCATGGCCCCAAAGCATATAAGTATATGTTATAGCTACGAATACCTCCTATGAAAATCCATCTTGTAATATAATTTTATTCTTGTGATATATCATAAATAAGGACACACAATCCATATATTCCTGCTTTATTTAATTATTTATTCAACACCTTACATGACATATTTACCTTCAATAACCATGAATATAGATTTAATAAAGGTACAACTATCCAAGTCATCTAGGATTGAGATATCTCTTCCTTTCAAAATTTATAGATCCAATCTGGATAATTTAACCAATTTCATAAAACCAATCAAGCACTCGACAAAATCAATCTTTCCGTAAAATAAATTTCCGGTTATTTTTCTTCCATCAAAGTATACTATCAAATGATATTGATAATGATCTAAATTCTAGAGACAAAAAACCCTTTCCCATATGTTGGAATGACCAATGATAGTTGAATCATGTCATGTTACTATTGGTAGTTTTGTCATCATTATCTAGTATACTGAAAATAACTAGTTTTGATCATTATGATAACAGGTATCAATGATTATGATCCCCCAACACCATATAGTCATTAAATTGTTCTTTCTTGTAAGGATGATGCATCTAGATCCAACGAAAAATGTTTATGAACACAATTGTAGTATACATAGGTTCTTATTCTTGTTTGGTAACTTGTTTTAACCCTTTCATCTGAAAAATAATATATTGAAATTACCATATAAATAAGGGAATAATAAGTATCGTGTCACAAAATATCCCAAAGGAGACTGTTCTATGACTCCCTAATATTACCGTCTATTGGCTAAGTGATGGAGACTAGTGTTGAGTGGAATATCACTCACATGGGTGGACTTCTCCTATGTACCTGTACCCACACATATATATATACAAGACCATAAATTATGAAATTTTTAAGGAACTTAATAAACATGCATGAATTAATCTATATCTCATAAACAAATTACAATAGGAAGTAATGGAATTAGAACATAGATAAATAATATCCCACCAAAAAGAGTTTGAATACAATTACAAACTGACAGAAATGATATGGACTATAATAAAGATACATCATGAATAGTACTTTGTTAGTCTAGTCACAAAAATCACCACTTGGTCCTGGTAAATTAGGAACTTAGTTAAAAAGTTGATCATCTACACAATTTATCACACATGAGGGACAATCTCATGCTTTGTTGAGTATAATAATACCTAGAAAGAAACCCATAACCAAATAGAATACAATAAAATTACAACAGCAAAATCTATATAGGTATCTTTCAACAACACTTATAACAAGAATATATAGTTATAATCAACAATGACACACACTTTCAAAATATTTTCGTGATTGTAATGCCATCCTAGGATTCCATATTGATTGTTCAATATAGATATAATTTGGGATAACATACTCCAAAAGTCCGATATCACAGATTATGTTCATCTAAGAAGAAATTCTTGTTTTGTATTTCTTTTTTATGTATACACTATAGGTATGAAGGGATATAATACATAGATTATGATCACTCCCTAGTCCATGGGGAATTCCAAAAAATCAATCTGGAATAACCATCTTATTAGTGGATCGTAGAATATGTATTATTTGTCACCATTATACCAATAAATCCACATAGAGACTGAATATGAATATAGGGTGTCACTCTGGGACTCTCATACAGATTCCATAAACACTATCCAATATGTCCAATAGAAGGGACCACGGTATTATGTGCATGAGTATATTCCATACTAACCCTTAGGGAATGAAAATAGGGAACATACCCTAAAAACAGTTCCAAGTTACAAAGGACAAGGAATACATTCCAACATTGAAGGAGTATTAGGCATATAGTAGGGGCACATGTCATTCCCATTCATCCCAAGGTCATTCCCTTGTAAATTTCATGTGTCCATATCTATATGTAAGTACATGGAATTCAAATACTTTTGTACATATTCCTATGTACCACTACACAATATAGCTCATGTGAATACCATCCTAGAATTTTTGGTGTAGTAGTGCATGGAGAGACAATAGATGTTTACTCTCAAAACATGTTCGTTTACCCACCAATTTAAATGCCAAGACGTATGGAAGGTGAACATAATCCCTGTGATAGGGTCACATGAAATGTTATCCTAAACTCCATCCTAAAACCCATGTTACTACTAGGAGGGACCCACGTACCATGTAATCCTGGATTACACAACAGATGGATTGGGATTTTCTAGAATCCTAGGTTCATCCTTCTAGGCATTCTCATACTAATGCCACCTTGATATCTGGTCTCAAACTCATTGGAAATCAGGAATATATTCTTGTCAATCCTCATTGTGGTTATTATTATTTTTCCAACATTTTAATTTTTTTGGAAAAAACCTCAATGTTTTTTCAATATCCATCTATGAACACATAGATCATTTATCTACATCATTTGATTCATTTTTGATCCAATTGTTGCACCAACATCATGTCATAAAGATCCCGGATCTGAATTATTTAATTATTGAGCAATGAAATGTGTGCCCAATGATCTGTTTCTCAGTTTATGTAAAACCATAGGCACATTGAAGAAATCCCAATATGGATGAAGAATCTAGGGAGAATATTACAAGAACAATCATGTAGAGGGGACCTCAGTCAATGTTCATATCGGCCACGATTCATTATTGTTAGAATAATGAATGAATGAATAATAACTATTCGCAATGAAACTATCCCAATAAATCCCTACAATAACCCCATCCCACAAAATGACTGATCTGCAAATCAATCTATTGGTTGATTGATTCACCATTTTATATTAATAGCAAAAAAGAAATAATCCAGTCAAAAAAACATCCTATCTCTAGATGGATCAATCAATGATGAAGAACAGAGTTGGGATGTGATCGTTGGTGAGATCCACTACATCTCTCCCTCACTGGTCTTCGATCTTTGATCAAGTCATCATCCACCATAATAATCTCCTTACATGCTCTCCAACATATCTCTAATGATATGTAGAGTTATACGGCTAACCCTACAATTTTTTCATAAAATTATATTTAAAGAAATCATAATGTTGTTTCTTTAATGATTAATAAAAATAATTTTCTTTAATTATGTTATTTATTTTTTGATCATGATGAATTTTACATAAACACCTCGCAATGAAATGTTTATGTCACACCTAGAGTAAAACCCATTTATGAACATAATGGTTCCCTTTGATTTCTAATTTGGCCCCTGTTTTGGAAGTTATTTTAATATTTCAAGAAAACAATGTGTTTGTGTTATTTAATATATTTAATATATGTAAAAAATTTATTCTAAGAACATCATGCCTCTGAATAACATAAATTATCTTCTCTTGGTCTCAAAAATAATCAAAAAAATTACAAAAATTGTGCATGAAAACACCGAGTCATTAGATTATCCCCAATATTGGGATTTTGTCCAAAAAAGTCCCTAAAAAGTGGATACACAAAGTAATTTTGGTACTGAACATCAATAAGAGCCTCTTACTCCAATGTTCTCTCCTGGAAATTCTAATGAATCACTTGAACATGAAATAAAGGATTCACTAACCCATAAAGGATCCTCTATTTCTGTTCCTCAATCCTTAATAGGTACTCAAAAAAGGTATCTCCATACTCAAGGTCAAGATAACCCACTTTGATAACATTTGATGGGTCATTCATGTACTAGTTTAGATGCGACATGTGGAAGACATCGTGTAAATAGTATAACTATGGAGGTAGAAACAACCAATACCCCACCTCACCAAATCTACATAGTATCTAGTAAGGGAAAATTAATCACGGAGATATCATTCCACCCCCAATCCAATATTTTTAATCCAGATTTATTTAAAAACTATATGAAAACATGGTCATCTACATAGAAATATGAAGGGCTCTACCATCAATTATCATAAGAATATTGATTACACTGTGTAGTATTCATCTTCTCCCAGATGATCTACACGTTCTGTATAGTTTCTCACACATCTATGAGACAATGAGTTCTCACTCTATTGGCTCAGTCTAGCAAAGTGGTGACCTGTAGGGATTCCAATACAAACCGTCAAATGGTTACATACCTATTATAGAATGGTATATTATTATGTATAAAAACTCTACTAGTGGTATTTGATCCTCCTGGATATGATCAATTCCCAATATGAAATCTCACAACATGTCCTCCATAACCACAGTTTTTCACTTAGTCTAGCTATTAGTTTGGTGGTTAAACACATTTCTCAAATATAATTGAGTCTCAAACACCACATAAAATCCCTTCCATAACTGTGATGTAAATTTTTAATAATATTTGTAAATGATTATCAAGAGAAATCTATTGAGTCATACTATCACCTACATGTAGAGGAATTATAAGATCTCTTCTGAAATCTACTCCTAAATAGCTATGTAGGTGGCAAACATGGTGAGTTAGGATATGATCAACTATATGGGATCATGTCCCCTATATTTACATGGTGATCCCATTAGTAAGTCTATGGATATTCCATCCCATATAAACAATTTCATCTCAAGATGATGACTTATACCCTTTAGAACATGGTGCGCATGCTTCACCTGTTGAAAAATAAGGCATTGAGAGACAAAATCTACAAATCCCTTCTTCATACATGGTCACCAAAACTAACATTGGAGGTCATGGAATATCTTTTACACACATGGATTTCTGGAAATGAAAATTTATGAAACTATCTCAGAAATATCTTCACCAATGTCACTAGTACCATCATGATTCCTTCAAAAATAAGGACATTATCCCCACAATTATAAAATATATCATAACCATTTACAATGTATATCTATGTATGTAGGGTATCATAGTTGATATTGGAAATATTTTAATTCTATAACTTTTGATAACGTAGATGGGAAACAACACTCAAATTGGGGTAAGCTTTTCCATCTCTATCTAAAAAGTATAACTGCATCGAGACCCACTACTCTAAAACCTCATTCAGTAAATATAAAAAATATCTATGGTTGAGATAAAATGTTACGACATTCCTCTTCATAGGAGTATAGACAATATCAAAGTCATAATACTAAAAAAACATTATTCATTGCCTCTATATCATGTTATGATCCTTCGTAGAAAATATATACTTCAGAATCTTTTGGTCAGAATATATGATAAACAAATATCACATGTGGAAGTGTCTCAATATATTTAGTGATAATAGAAATGATTATAACTCAAGATTGTGGGTTTTGTGGTTCTACTAATGTCATCTGAATAGATGTGAACCATAAGAAATCACCACATTCAACTGCATCAAAACAAAACCATGACTGATTCTTGTAACATCACCGAACACTATGAACTCGACACCGTCTTCTTATAATATCATGATGGGATCACATTTAAATCACTCCCTCAACAACCAAAAAGATTTATGGCACCTCTCTTTCTACAAAAAATTATACCCCTTGTATGTCAATTCTATCATTGGTCTTATTATCCTAGAGAAAATAAGGTATAAATCTTGGGTAACATCCTTCCAACCCAATGAATATCCACACCGCTATCATGCACTTGGGTGGTTCACAAGATAACATTGCCTCGACCATTGTCAGGTTCACTACCACACCATCTGTGAAGATAAACATGTCCGAGTAAGTGTAACTCATGTATCAATATCTAACACATCAAGAGATTTTTTTAATTTTGTTTCTTTTAATGTAAATCCATACCTATCCTCGTGTTTCTCACATGCTCCTCCTCATATGTCATGTATACAAGGATATTGACGATGAGGATTACCACAAACCATTCTAATAAATTCCAAACGATCTGTTTTTTGATCCCATAATGCCTTTTAAGGATTTAATCTCACCAAAGGGGATCAAAATGTACTCGTAGTGATAGTATCAATATATGAATGTCTTCTTCAGTATATCCACATCCCATACTCGTAACGAGTGATAACCTGACCTGAGGCCAACCTCTGAGAACCATCATTCCACTCTCAACAGATAAAATATGTCACTAATACTCGATATTGGATATGTATTTTTCACTGTCACTAGGTTCATGAGCTATTAGTTCAAAAAAAACTTCACGCTTCTATCCTACTTCTTATTGAAAAAAATCCACATATATTGGTTGAAATACTATTTCTAACAATTCCCTCCCTACATGCCCCCCAATAGAACCCTCATATCGAGAAGTTCTAATTGATCCATATGATATTATGGAAATTTTATTAATGTCTTCCTAAGGTATAAATAATTCAATAAATATATCACTAGTGGAAATGTAAAATGGTAAGATCCCCAGGGAAGAAATCCTCATACTCCACCTCTACTATAGGAAAATGGAAAATCATAACATCTACAGCACCAATGTTCGTGATACGAAACTGATGAGTAATCGATAATACCCTCCTAATAATGATTCATCCAATAATGTCTATGTTTTTGTTTTCAACAACAGAGGAAACCTAGTCCCATCAATATAGGAAGAACACATACTCCCCATAAAATAGTCAATATTGGTGAGAAATTTAGATATAAATCCATAACTATGATGACATCATCAGTCCTCGTTACTCCTAAAAATATATCCCCATAGAAACTCTAACCTCCAAGATCTAGGTCACACTAGCAGCACATGTGTATAATCACTGAGACAACTCTCTTAGGAGAATCCAAGTGCAAGGTGTGTCAATGTGAATCTCAATGTCTCAAACAAGATATGTGGCAATAAAGGAATCTGGTGAACCTGTGTTTATTAGTACTACAACTATGGTAGAAAGGACACATATCACACCTCCTATCATTATTTAGTATTTTGGTTATAATAATAGACCTCCAACACCAGCCCATGTTCATGTTCCCCGACATGTACAACCTGGGGGTGGTGGTGATTACAAATCAAAGAATCTACCACCTCATGCTCCTCTCCCAGCTCTTCGAACACCTCTTCTTCCTTGAAAAAAATGTATACTATTTCTTTAGTATCTACCTCAGTGTCCCATACATGGTCTCTCTATCATCAATAAGATGGGTCAAAAATCATACGAAAGATGTCCCCTTGCACCAATTGAGTAGAACTACCTTTCATTAGGTTTATTGGACCCACCCTGTGTGCTCCAAACTATAGAACCTCTCTCTGGGGACCTCACCATGAAATGTCACACACGTCTAGGTAGAAAAGGCCGTCATTGGCTTCTTTTTGCTGAGGTCTAGGCTCATGTGGGACCACTTCCAATAACCACTGTCTATGTCTACAATACCAATAAAAACCCAACCACCAAATCCCATTCTATCCCCCCCAGAATAGATAGAAATTCATAGTGGGATAACACTAGCTTAGATTTCTCTATGTAGTCCTCACTCGAAGCACCCAGCTCAGAATAAATAATCCTGAACCATATACATCGAGCGATTGGGGAGTTTCATGAACCTTGATTAATACTCACCTATTTTCATACTACAATGTAGAAGCTACATAAACATTAGGATATGTTCCACCTTATTTCTCTCCAGAGGGAAATCCTCTTTGAAAACGATATCAAACTATGAACATGCAAGATTCACCTCACCTTAAGAAAAAGAAAATAACTCCCAACATCATCTAACTATGTTGTGGATAAATATCACTTTTAGAGCCACCATACGATCTGATGGTGTCATGAATATATGTAAAACATGTGTCACCTCCTCAACATAGTCATTATCTGCATATGGATCAATATATCCTCAGATCATTAGGGGTATCTGTTGTTGAAACTTGTGAAGTGTTCTCATCTTACACACCCCATTAGTTGGTACTGTGGGTACATCTACTGATCAATAGGAGTTGGTATAGATAGTTCACCACATATTGGTAAAATTTCAAGAAAAATACATATATCAAAGCCTCAACACTAAAGGAACCTTCCACATGATCCTAATTCTAAATCCTAGCTATTATACATCGAAGATTCATCCTCAAAAAATTATATATACCACATTCATTGAGTATATCTAGAGAGATGACTCAATACGGACTTGGAAACTATAACCCATTACTATATATTGCATGTACCATATTTTTCCAAGCAACTAGAGTTCTCATGGACTGATTAAAAAATAGGTTATCAGAGTCCTAGTGTATGGATACATTTTTTGCCACACCAACACCAACTCCCTAACTTGAAATCCCAACATGAACAAAATAACAATTTCAACATAATCCAATCTCATAAACTCTGATCCTAAGGTATAAAGAATAGATCTGATACCATTAAATCATAGGCTACCCATAAGGAGAATCTTTCCTCCAAGAGGCTAGGGGCTCAAGACTAGCACTGAGTTGGTATATCACTTGCCTGGGAGGGCTTATCGTATATACAAATACACATGCACACTTTTTGAAGACCATACAATACTGAACTGAAAAATGAACTGATCAACCATTCATGCATATATTTAAATCCTATAACCATAGAACATAATGAGGTAATGGATGGTAAATAGTTCCAAATACAAGATAAGACCAAAGAGTTTGAAAACAAGTCCAATATTAAAGTAAATAAAAGTCCTGATATCAAGTTACCACAGGTACACATCTCGGTTATTCTAGTCTCACTAGGAATTTCCCAATCCATGTCCCTAACGGGCTCTATAAAAAGGTCGGTCATCAAAAAAGGATATGATACACGATGGAAAATCTCTTGTAGAGGTGAGTATAACAAACCTAGTAGGACACTGCAAATCCACCTAGCATATAAAAAAATTATAACAATCATATTTAAATCAGATTATGTCTAAAACACATCTAAAAAGAATACCCATATATACTCATCAAAGACACACGATCTCAAGGTAATGTAGTAGTCGTAATATAATCCTATGATTCTAGCTTTATTTTTCCATATAACACTCATTCGATATAATAGACTCCATGATTTTGATAGTACGAATGATTTATGTCTCAGAAGTAATGAACTTTGGGTCCCACCATTAGATGTACATGATCTATGATTGAAGTGGTATGATACATATATGAGGGTCACACCTAGGTCCATGGGGCATACTAACAAATAAATATAGAATAACATGTCAAGTAAAAAATCATATCACATATAGTGGTGGTATTGAAGATACCATGAGATCTACCTAGGGAAATAATATAAATAGAGGATCTCACTATGGGACTTTCAGAAAGATTCCAACATATATTTTTATAATGTAATACTAAAGGGATCAATGAACTATGTATTGGAGATAATTCAATAAGAACCTTTAGAGAAAGGATACCTGGAATATAGCCAAATAAAACATGTCCAAGATTAAGATGACAGGGTCTCTAAGCCAATTATAAGGGAGTGCACTTTGTGTAGTACAGTTACACATCCTTCACCTTCGACCTCATAACCTACCCAAGTAAATATCATGTGTCCAAGTATATGTGGAAGTAAATATATTTCTACTACTCTTGTAGTTATAAAAATGTAATAGTACATGACATATCATGTGCACAAACGATCCTAGCCATGTCCAGGTAGTAGTATATAGCATGCCACTGGCCATGTAATCTATGGTTATGTCTTTGTACCCACCAAGGTACATGCAAATTCATCTGGGAGGTGAACACATTCCTCATGATAGGTTCACATGTTGTGTGTTCTTTAACATCATACCGAATCCCTATATGATGTTGGGTGGTCCCCACACATAGTGTAATCTTAGAATACTTGTCAGGTGGATTAGGTTTTTCTAGAAACACTTGTTCTTCCATCCATAAATGCTCTCAATTTAGTCACCTAAAAATCAAGCCTCAAAATATAAAAAAATGATAGATTTATTCCTGCAAAGAATCACTGTGTCCATTCTCTAGAGTTAGGTCCATGGATCAATTCTAAAAAACCTAAAATGGTTCTATTTATTGAACATCGAAGAACACATAAATCAAGTATCTACATCAACCAATGCACTTTTAATAACATCATCGAACCACAGTTGTTTCATGACAATCCTTGATCTATAATATCTTATCATTCCACAAAGAAAATGGTGTGTAATGATTTATTTATCAGTTTATATAGAACCATGATTCAAACAAAAAATACCCATAATGTATGACGGATTAGGGGAGATAATCCCAAGAACAATCATGTTGAATATACCTCAGTTGATCATTGTGTAAACCTTTATTTTTTTCAGTACAATAATGAATGAATAGATAATAGTTATTTACAATGAAATTCTCCCAATAAATTATTATAATAATCCTATCCCCTGAAATGACTCATACACGTATCAATGTATTGGTTAATTTATTCATGGTCATCATAGAAATCGAATACATGGTAATAATCTAATGATAAATATATCCAACTTCGAGATGGATTTATCACAGAAGAAGAATGTTGTTGTTCCATGATCTTTAGAGTGATTCATTGATTTCATCTTGCACTAGTCGTCGATCATTGAACTAGTTATAGTCTTACAATGAAATCTCCTTCCACGCACTCTAACGAATCTCCAATGATTTGTATGATTATGCTAATAAGTCTAATTTTTTTAAATTAGATTTTATTTAAATAAAACATTATAGATTTGTATTAGTGGTTAAATAAAAAAATAATTTAATTATTTTATAATCGTTGTAACAACCCGAGATTTTAAAAAAAAATTCTTTTTAATTTCATTAATGTATTGTGTTGTACGCTACCCCAAAAGGAGCTTTCACAACATGCATCCTTGACTTGCCTTACATTACATGCAATCACAACCTTCCTCGATAGCGTGTGTAGTATGCAGTAACGAGTTTTACTAATCAACAATATGCTATTAAAATATTATTAAAACTAGCCGTTATGAATAGTAATAACCACTTTTCGAAATTTTTTAAATTTTATTTTTTAAAATGGTTATCATTTTTGGATTCAGAGTATCGAATTTAGCCTAAGGTGAAATTTTGGTACTTTTCGGATAACATTCATATTCTGATGAATAGTGAAAATTACTAAATTTTAATTAAAAACAACTTTTATAATCGAAATAATTAATAGTGACAAATTATTAATTTGAGTGGTTTTAAAGTATATTTAGAATATATTTTTACAATTTAATACAATGTTGGTCATTGGATGTAATTTCACATTTAAACCAGTTATAAACAAGTGTCAATCTTTTGATAGTTATTATCTCTTAAGAACACGCTATTTGTTTTGACGACGGGAATTAATTTTTAAATTAATTAATGCAACTGATATGTATTTAATTTTATAAAATAGACATCATTTTTGAATTCATAATATCAAATATAGCTTAGATATAATTTTTGGTATTTTTCTGGAAACATTCAATTTTTGATGAATAGTGAAACCACTAAGTGGTAGTTAAAAAACTGAATTTTTCATAAAACATAATTTTACCGCTTCTATGAGTGGAATTTCTAAAATACGAGAGAACAGTTAATATCAAGGACTAAAATGTGGTTTAATGAGATGAAAATAATTTTTGGTGAATAGTAACTTTTTACTTTTTTTTTCCACGGTTAAAAGTAAATAGGGTAATTAAGGGTAAACATGATATTATTATTACCCTAACACATGTCCTAATTCTATTGGACAAGTGTAATTCGAACAAAAACAATCTTAGGAATAAAATATTACCATTTAGGCCCA
Source organism: Viscum album (assembly GCA_963277665.1). Classification (NCBI taxonomy): domain Eukaryota; kingdom Viridiplantae; phylum Streptophyta; class Magnoliopsida; order Santalales; family Viscaceae; genus Viscum; species Viscum album. Next base: position 827,927,489 of record OY728157.1, read on the forward strand.
CTTGGATTAGATTAGGACATTTATTTTTAATTTATTTAAAGAAGGGATAAAATAGTTAAAATCAAATTTTAATAAGTAAATCATTTTTAATATAGGGTTATACAGAAGATAAATTCGACTATAAATAGTAATTAGAAAGCTAAAAATATTTCCTACATAATGGTATTTTATTTTTAATTTTTAGACATTAAATAATTTAATTTATTTATGACACAAATATGATGCAATAATTAACTTATTAATGAAATATTGACATAATTGATGTTATAAATACCCAAATAAATGTAATTTTGGACATTTTATGAAATAAACTAATTTTCTAGGTTAATATGACATTCTTGATTTAATTTACTTTGTTCTAACTAATCATTCTGTTATGATTTTCACAAAAATCAATTACAAAATAGTGTCAAAATTGACATAAAATAGTTTTTAAAACAAATATTATATTATTAATTGTTATTTTATTCCTAAAAATCTAAGGTTTGGCCAAATGACTTTGATAAGGTTATATATATTAATAATAAACAACTTGGGGTTCTTTTGGCTGCTTATAGTAAGTTTACTAACCTTATAGTATAAGAACACAAGAAGACACGGTAAAAGTAAAAATAGTTAAGTTAATGTTAAATCTAAATGATAAGGTTAAAATAGGAACCTAAACATGTCTAAATTTTATTGGATGAGAGGATTTCGACCCATCCCCACCTTATCCTCGAAATAAATCAATTGGGAGCTATTTAAAACCGAATTTGGATTTATAATAAAATAATATTTTTAGTTATTCCAAAGGTGCCCATCTCCTCCCTTATAAAAGGGCACCCCCTCCCTCTCTTCCTCACACCTCTTTGAGACTTCAAGCTCGGCAAACCCCTACCAATTTCCCTTATCCACTTCCCTAGAAACATCCTAGAGGTTCTGGTCTTCCTCAAAGACCAATTTTAGTGCCCCAAAAGGAGGCCTCAAAGAGGCGCTTTAAAGAAGAGGAGGTTCGGACACATACGAAGCAAATCGGACCTATGGTAAGGGAAAATATCACAATCTCATTTTTATCCGAGATTGTTTATACTTTGAAATTTACTAGGGTGTATTTTATTATCCACATCCATGTTTCCTCAATATGTAATATTATTCCCATTCACCTACAATTGTTTAAATCCTATTTTACCTTCCAGATAGTTTTTAGTAAAGGATATGAAAGGAATATATTGTCGTTTTTCGTATGAGGTACTTTTTTGACTTTTCTGAAAAAAGTATGAGAAGAATTTGTTTTAACTTATAAAGCATGAATGGATTTTTAAAACATTATTTCCAAGAAGCTTCCTTTACATGTTTTGATGATATTTTTAATCAACTTCTTATAAAATTGTATGACATGTTAAGAAAGGAAAAGTGTTTTTGAAGTAAAAAGGATATTTTCCTCAAGAATGGATTTCAAGTGTTTTATAAAAATTATTTTCCACATAAAATAATAAAAGGGTTCTGTTTTTCCCTATTATTACATTTATTTTATTATGTTGTGATGGAATTATTTTTATGAATTACTTTATCTTATATGAATTGTTTTATGATGTCACGATGTTTAAGAATCCCATTTTTATTACATGGGTTATTCTATGATGTATGGTTTATGATATTGTGGCACACATAAGAATGGTATCATTATGAGATGGGTGGGACCTATATCTCCCTCCAATGCATTGGGTAAATATTTTATATCTCATGATATAGACATGGCTGGAACGGTAGGTTATACCGATTCAGTGAAACATGACTGAAATGAGGGTGACACAGTTCAGAAATGGACTTTGTCCACTAAGATAGTCTTGGTAATGAGTCTTGACTAATAAGATATGATTCTCTATGATTATGTGTGTTTGCCACAAAGTTTCATGTTTTTAGTTATGATTATTGAGATTTCATTTCATTACTATGATTTATCCCATGTTATGAAATTATGATCTCTTTTGCAGGTTAAGATTTCCAAAATGTTATATTCTTATGAAAATGATGTGATTGATATTTATTTTGTTTACCCTTACTGAGAATTTGAGCTCACCCTTTTATATTTTTTTCCCCAGGATATAAAGAAAGGTTTTAGGTAAAAAAAGAAGATCTTTATGGGAGATGTTGAAGATCTTTCACCACGATTAGAAGATTATATTCCGAGTTTCCAAAGACACAAAACTATTACGATCCTTGTGTGTGTGTTTTTGTTATGTAATAAGTATTCCTAAAATGTAATGTAATGTCCATGTACGTCGAGCTTCGGGTCTCTAAAGTTGGTGTCAGAGGAAATTTTTAGTCAACCTTTGGAAACGGGGATGCGAAAACGTTAGTGAGATCCCTAGTGATATTTCTAAGCTATGTCTAGGGATGTCCCTAAGGATATTATACATATAGGATATAGTCCTAAAACTATGGTAACGATATTAGATTAAACCATAGATGTTAGATATTGAAGTTACTCCCCCTTTATTAGGATTTTTTCCTCTCACACTATTCTTTTTGGGTTATAGAAAATGGATGGAAACAAGATGATTCATGATAATGGAGGATATTCTGGGCAATGGAATGATATTCTTCATGAGCAACCCAATGAAATAGGATTTGGAAGTCCAAACATCATTATTATGCCGAATCAGCAATCTCATAATATGATCAATAAAGTAAAATTTGGTAAGTTTCCTGACTCGGATAATAAAAGAAAGATGGAGTTTCATGATGATCATAGACGAAAGAAAGGTAAATTTCCCCTATGTAAATCATGTGGGAAGAGGCATCAAGAAGAATTTTTCAAAGGAAATGGAAGATGCTATGGGTGTGGAAAAGAAGGACAAGAAGCCAGTAAGTGCAAAGGAAAAGGTTCAGTTAACACCAGGGATGAGGATAATGGTATTGCTACAACATCAACAACGGTTAATTGTTTTAAATGTGGAATGTACGAGCATTATGCAAACCAATTCCCTAAGGGAAAGTCTCATGAAGAGAATCAATATGGTCGTATGGGTAGTATTTATGCGGATGATGATGAAGAGACTAAAAATGATATGTGAGATGAAATAATTGTTGAAGCTCGGTAAATGGTTTAAGAATGTAGTGGAATGACTGCATGTTTATCATGTGTAAAGTTGTATATGTAATCTCATGGTACTATGGAAAAAAGAGACATCTAAGGATTGTTACACTGTTGTCTTTCCTTGAGTTTTGAAAGTGTATGATTAATGTTACCAGTATCGATGAAAGGTTATTCAGATATTTTTTGAATGTAGATGATATGCGCATAAGGAAGGGATAAGGAGAAAATTAAATGTTTGATAGTATTCATGAGATCATGACTGATATAAGGAGAAGGTTATATCATGGTTTTAGTATATAGAATTTATGGATTTTGGTATGTGGAAAGAGTTAACTTTTGATAGCATTCATGTTTTCGCTAAGGTTTAATGGGTATTCATTTTTCAAGAGAATACATCATTAAGGTATTCACATGATTGGAATGTGACCAACAAGATATATGGGAGATAAAGGATTGTATTCACATGCTTGGTTGACGATATTTCAAGTAATCGTTATCTTTATACTATGAGCATGGACCGAAGTATTTTAGATAAGCCTAAAGATTGTAATGGATTATGTTAACCATAAGTTAGTACTATTTAAGGATAGAACTTTATTTGATATTATTTATGTGATGTTATAGTAATGTAGTTTTAGAAAAAGGACAACCTGCAGGACGGGCGACAGCACATCGCGTCGGACAAGGCTGTGGGAATCGAACCCACAACCAAAGAGCGATTGGCCTTTATCACCTACCACTGGCCTACATGAAGTCATTTTTAGTACAAAATAGTTTTATTATATTAAGCAGTATGATATATGAAGTATAAGTCCATTTTAGGAACTATATATGATTAATCTCACTATAGATGGACTTATGTATTTTTTGATAACTTTTCTAACCTTTTGTTTGAGACAGATGGAATGACCCATCATTATATCACATGATCTTCTAACACAACACGAATGACAAATTCAAATTCATTTCATTAAGAGATGAAGTGGAAATTGTCCAAATAATGACAAATCGTGAGACTATACCGAAATCACAAAAGTATTTCTTCTAATTCCAATTTCATAAACATTAGGGAAATGATCTTGAAAACCAAAAATGTTGTCCTAGTGCTCTTATATCTGATGAATCAGATGGTACCATAGATCATCACAAATTTATGGCTTTGTGATAGATGGCTTTTCCATAGCCATGTTCTCTACCACTCTCCATCAAAACATGATGGTTAGATTTCTCTTCCATATCCATATTTTCACATATGTGGAAACCCAGTGATTAGTTTATTTGGGAAATCATTACATTTCGTACATTAGTTTTTAAAGCCAGTTTTTGGTTTTCCTTTTTATGATGTGGGTTTATATTAAAGAATCTTTCGAGTAGTAAAAAAATTAATAACCCCGACGAATTTCGAGGGCGAAATTCTTTTTAAGGGGGGTAGAATGTAACAGCCCGAGATTTTATAAAAAAATATTCTTTTTAATTTCATTAATGTATTGTGTTGTACGCTACACCAAAAAGAACTTTCACAACACGCATCCTTGAATTGACTTGCATTACACGCAATCACGACCTTCCTCGATAGCGTGTGTAGTACGCAGTAACGAGTTTTACTAAACAACAATATGCTATTAAAATATTATTAAAACTATCCATTATGAATAGTAATAACCACTTTTTGAAATTTTGTAAATTTTATTTTTCAAAATGGTCTTCATTTTTGGATTCGTAGTATCGAATTTAGCCTAAGATGAAATTTTGGTACTTTTCGGATAACTTTCATATTCTGATGAATAGTGAAAATTACTAAATTTTAATTAAAAACAACTTTTTAATCAAAATAATTAATAGTGATAAATTATTAATTTGAGTGGTTTTAAAGTATATTTAGAATATATTTTTACAATTTAATACAATGTTGGTCATTGGATGTAATTTCACAATTAAAACAGTTATAAACAAGTGTCAATCTTTTGATAGTTATTATCTCTTAAGAACACGCTATTTGTTTTGACGACAGGAATTAATTTTTAAATTAATTAATGAAACTTATATGTTTTGAATTTGATAAAATAGAAATCATTTTTGAAATCATAATATCAAATATATCTTAGATCTAATTTTTGGTTTTTTTCTGGAAACTTTCAATTTTTGATGAATAGTGAAACCACTAAGTGGTAGTTAAAAAAACTGAATTTTTCATAAAACTTAATTTTACCGCTTCTGTGAGTGGAATTTCGAAACTCCTAGAGACACGGTTAATATCAAGGACTAAAATTTGGTTCAATGAGATGAAAATAATTTTTGGTGAATAGTAACGTTTTACTTTTTTTTACCACGGTTAAAAGTAAATACGCTAATTAAGGGTAAAAATGATATTATTATTACCCTAAAACATGTCATAATTATATTGGACAAGTGTAATTAGAACAAAAACAACCTTAGGAATAAAATATGAAAATTTAGGCCCACTTGGATTAGATTAGGACATTTATTATTAATTTATTTAAAGAAGGGTTAAAATAGTTAAAATCAAAGTTTAATAAGTAAATCATTATTAATATTGGGTTATAAATGAGATAAATTCAACTATAAATAGTTATTAGAAAGATAAAAATATTTCCTACATTATGGTATTTTATTTGTAATTTTTAGACATTAAATAATTTAATTTATTTGTGACACAAAGATGATGCAGTAATTATCTTATTAATGAAATATTGACATAATTGATGTTATAAATACCCAAATAAATGTAATTTCAGACTTTTTATGAAATAAACTAATTTTCTTGGTTAATATGACATTCTTTATTTAATTTACATTATTCTAACAAATCATTATGTTATGATTTTCACAAAAATCAACTACAAAATAGTGTCAAAATTGACATAAAATAGTTTTTAAAAAAAATATTATATTATTAATTGTTATTTTATTCCTAAAAATCTAAGGTTCGGTCAAATGACTTAGATAAGGTTATATATATTAATAATAAACAACTTGTGTTTTGTTTGGCTGCATATAGTAAGGTTATTAAACTTATAATATAAAAACACAAGAAGACACGGTAAAAGTAAAATTATTTAATTTAATGTTAAATCTAAATGATAAGGTTAAAATAGGAACCTAAACATGTCTAAATTTTATTGGATGAGAGGATTTCGACTTATCGCCACCTTAGATTGGAAATAAATCAATTTTGAGCTATTTAAAACAGAATTTGGATTTATAATAAAATAATATATTTAGTTATTCCAAGGGTGCCCCTCTCCTCCCTTATAAAAGGGCACCCCCTCCCTCTCTTCCTCACACCACTTTGAGCCTTCAATCTTGGCCAACCCCTGCCAAATTCCTTTATCCACTTCCCTAGAAACATCCTAGAGGTTCTGATCTTCCTCAAAGACCAATTTTAGTTCCCTAAAAGGAGGTCTCAAAGAGGTGCTTCAAAGAAGAGGAGGTTCGGACACATACGAAGCAAATCAGACCTAAGGTAAGGGAAAATATCACAATCTCATTTTTATCCGAGATTGTTAATACTTTGAAATTTACGCGGGTGTATTTTATTATCCACATCCATGTTTCCTCATTATGTAATATTATTCCCATTCACCTACAATTTTTTAAATCCGATTTTACCCTCCGGTGAGTTTTTAGTAAATGATATGAAAGGAATCTTTTGTCGTTTTTTGTACGAGGTACTTTTTTGACTTTCTGAAAAAAGTACAAGAAGAATGTGTTTTTAACTTATACAGCATGAATGGATTTTTAAAACATTATTTCCAAGAATCTTCCTTTAAAAATTTTCAGGTTTATTTTTAATCAACTTCTTTTAAAATTGTATGGCATGTTAAGAAAGGAAAAGTGTTTTTGAAGTAGAAAGGATATTTTCCTCAAGAATGGAGTTCAAGTGTTTTATCAAAATTATTTTCCATATAAGATAATAAAAGGGTTCTGTTTTTTCCCTATTATTAAATTGATTTGATTATGTTGTGATGGAATTATTTTTATGAATTCCTTTATCTTATATGAATTGTTTTATGATGTCACGATGTTTAAGAATCCCATTTTTATTACATGGGTTATTATATGATGTGTGGTTTATGATATTGTGGCACACATAAGAATGGTATCATTATGAGATGGGTGGGACCTATATCTCCCTCCAATGCATTGGGTAATGATTTTATATCACATGAGATAGACATGGATCGAACGGTAGGTTATACCGGTTCAATGAAACATGACTGAAACGAGGGTGACTCGGTTCAGAAATGGACTTTGTCCACTAAGATAGTCATAGAAATGAGTCTTGACTAATAAGATATGATTCTCTATGATTATGTGTGTATGCCACAAAGATTCATGTTTTATGTTATGATTATTGGGATTTCATTTCACTACTATGATTTATCCCATGTTATGAAATTATGCTCTTTTTTGCAGGTTAAGATTTCCAAAATGTTATGTTCTTATAAAAATGATGTGATTGATATTTCTTTTTTTTACCCTTACTGAGCATTTGAGCTCACCCTTTTATGTTTCCTTTTCCCCAGGATATAAAGAAAGGGTTTAGGTTTAAAAAAGGGAGATCTTTATGGGAGATGTTGAAGATCTTTCACCATGATTAGAATATTATATTCTGAGTTTCCAAAGACACTAAACTATTACGATCCTTGTGTGTGCGTTTTTTTATTTACTAAGTATTCCAAAAAAGTAATGTAATGTCCATGTACGTCAAGCTTCAGGTATCTACAATCATCCTAACATTTCTACAAAAACCCCATGTCGAAAAAGGTAATGTTATGACTAGGTAAAAACCAATATTCTAAACTCAACAATGCCATTATATTTATGATTCGAGCCCTGTATGGAATAAATTATACATTCTCAAGAAAACTATTCATTCATTCTATTTAATATATTTAATATATTACATATATTTCTTCTTGTGAAAAATGAGCCTTAGAATTTCATTCCATATCAGTTCCTAGTCTTGAAAATGAACACTACAATATCCAAAAATAGTACTTATAAAAATTGGTGTCATTACATATCAACAATATTATTGAAATATTACATCATGAATAACTAAATCTATAAAATATATTGTAATAATTTTTTTTTCTTACATTGGGTCCATGCCTCCCACTTTTTTAATAAAATATATGTGATATATTACTTCATATGAATAACGAATAATATAAGGAATAATTTTCTAAAAAATAACAATTATTGGAAGGATTATTTGAATTTAGTGATATATTTAATGTAATAAAATATAGTTCTATATTTTGGAGGTTTCTCTAGTTGATGTAAAATTATTGGTTGGTATTAATGAAAAAAAAACAGGGATGGATATATTTGTACCTATAACACTTGATTAATTTTAAATGGTTTCTAGAAGTGTATATAAATATTCTATAAATAATCCTTTTCCCTAGCTATAAAGATATATCAAATATATTTATAAATTTAATAGAAACATTCAATGTTGAATGCATTAGGTAATTGGATGTCAAGACTACCTCACTTGATTTAAACCCAATAAAAGATGTCTATATTAAGAAACTATAAGGTTTAGTGACACTAATGAATTCATATAAGGTATATAAATTACTAAAACACAATTATGGATTTAATTCATAATTAAGACCATATAATATACATTTAAATAATCCATAAGATACTTTGGTTATATTAATAATGAATGTAATATATGTTTCAACATGTGGTTAGTAGGGGTGATACTGTCTTACATGTGAATTTTTTTTATAACATATAGAATTTTTTTACATTTATTATTATGACTAAGATACACGCCATATCAATAATAATGACATAAATTAGATACTAGAGTTATAGGGAACATGTTATTTTAGAACATCTCCGTATGTTTGTTTTGATTTACTCATTGTAAAAAATTTGCAGGGTATTGAAAAAATAATATGAAACAAATTAATGAATGAATAGTTTCTTATGACACATGGCATTAAGTATCTCCAATATGATATCTAAATAAATAGTAGGATATTGGTGTGATGAATATATTTACATATTCATAAGTGTTTTGAATCTTTCTAATTCAACATGATATTTTATGATATTTTGTATTCCTTATACATAAATAATTATGGGGACATATCATAAATAATCTAGAAAAAAAAGATGGCATTCAGAACTTCATTATAGTACCTGATAAATAATAGTTGAAATGTTTCATAAAAATGAAGATGGACAATATATGATATCATGGGAATAAAAAAAGTATTATTTCAAATCAACTTGATCAAGTTTCATAGCAAGTATTTAGTAATAAGAAAGAGATACCTAGTAGAGATAGTTTTTTCTATATTAATATAGAAAGAGTATGTTAATTCATCCAAATTGTATTAAGATGTGGTTTATCAAGTTAGATGATTTAGATTTTCGATTTATAGATAGATAGTAAATTATTAGAATAATTCATATTATTACAATCATAAAACTATGGTACTAACCTGAATTTAAATATTTTAATGGAGGAATAAAGGTAAATAAAAAGTTATATGAATTCATAAGGTATTTTTTCAATGGTTTGAGTTTGTAATAGGACGAATTTACATAGAAGGATATGGAATTTATATTACCTATAACCATAATATATCAAACCAACTATTCCCAACATCTGAATCGGTTCTTAAAAAGACCTAAAACATATGCGAGGAGCATCCCCAATCCCCCTATGCCAAAAAATTAATCTATTGTATAATAATATCCATTGGGGATGGTTTTAATAATTTGAAAAAAAAAGAAATCTACCAAAAAAAATTATATTAATAACATGGTAATGTTACATGCCAATGGACATATCATATAAGAAAACATTCAATACAAGGATTGAAAAACTACAACAGAAGATGAAACAAAATAAATTGACAACTAATGAAAATGAAAATGACATAGTCCAATAGGTTTCATTAAACCAAAGGTCTAAATAGCATCCCCATGCGACTGAAAAGTCCCTACTACAAACCCAATGACATCTACTCCCTATGGAAGAAAACACCGTAATCTAACTTGAGATCCAAGTCATTAAAAAACATGTATAAGACAAGAGTACTGTATAACCACAAATGTGAATATGTAGTGTATGATAAGAATCCATTATGATACTTCCATGTTTCTAATTAATTATTTTTTTATGTAAATGAAAACAACTAGTTTGAAACAATTATAGAAAAATATGTGTTTCAGACGCTTTCGTCGGGGCCCACGCATTTGTCCGTGGAGGATGCACAACTGTTTCCCCGCATTCCTGCTTTCCAAAGGTGGGCGGAATTCATTCCTTATTCAGGGACGTCTACTCCTTGATCGAAACCAGGATGATGGGATGTCGATTCTTCCTTCTGTGGATTCCTCCTCAGAACACATCACCTAGTCCGAGTCTCCCTTATAGTTTTAATACATGGTTCATGAATCTTGTTCCTGGTGCCATATCTTCATGGACAGCGGTTAATTACACTACTTCCGTCAGGACATTCCATGGTGTCCTGACATGGTAGCAACCTTCGGTCGGAGTGGATGACAACATCAGACATATCGGGGCATCTCTGGGTGCGGGGACATTGGGGAACCTGTATCCTTCCCCATAAGAGGACATATCAAGGGTGTAGAACCCAAGGCATCCCATGTCAAATGCGCGGAACAATATACCATAGGCATGTACCTGAGGTTTTCCTCATCTTCCCATGTTTAACACAGGGTATGCAGCCTGTTTAACATCTTGCGAAGATGGTTACGCCAAAGGCATGCATCCGAGGTTCTCCTCAAGAATCTCATGTTTATCATGAGGTAGGCCGAAATTTTAACGTCTTGCGGAGATGATTTCTCCAAAGTCATGTCTTCCAAGGTTTACCTCAAGAATCTCATGATTGTCATGAGGTATGTCACGAGTTTAACGTCTTACGGAGACGATATGAGAGTGATCAGAATGTCCAATAGAGACGGATCATATTGGAATATCCCATGGAGGGAATACCCCGAAGATGGATGGATCAGGACACCCAATGAGGATGGATCTGAGGTGGTGCGATCTAAGGAGTGGAGATGTCACACCATAATGGCTGATCTGAACACCACTGAGGGAGGATCAGGGAGCATGCACCCCATAATGGGGGACACCATGGTTTACCATTGCCTGGGATTGAACCTCTTGGAGGTTTCCTACGTACCCTGTATAGAGGACATGGTTCTAAACCAAGTAGTTATAAGGTTTTATGAATTGGGGTGTACAAATAGGATAATGACTTGGAGACGTGCTAGGTCTTATGTGTGGAAAGCGGCATAAGTACTGCTAGAAGCAGCGAGGAGGGTGGATGGCATGATCCCATCGGGATGTGGCCGCCCGGGTACGAATAGGGATGGGTGATGGATGGATGAATGAAGTGGAGGTGGAATGAAATGGGACCATCACAAGGGAGATAGTAAAGTTGGGCTTGAGCCACAAGAAGGCTTCTTATGTACTGTGCCTTGACACGGATCAAAGTCCTCATAGTTCAAAAGGGATGTGGGACACAATTTAACGTCATGCGGGATGGGGTGAGCCGATGTGAATGGGGTCAGAATGAACGGGTGATGGGCTCGAACCTCATGGAGGCTTCCTACATACCATACCTTAATATGGATCAAAGTCCTCGTATTTCGGGCATGAATGGTGGGTGTCAGTGAACCGACGCGAAAGAAAAGAGATCATGGTCCAGATGGTGTGGGGATTACACCCTAGGTTACCCAGTTATTGGTGAACCGACATGAAGGAGGTCAGAATGACCAACGGGTGATGGGATTGAACCTCAGGGAGGCTTCCTACATACCATGCCTTGACATGGATCTAAGACCCGTAGTTCAGGTAGGGTTTTGTCAGCAAACCGACGTGGATGTGAACCCGGGGGGTCCACTGGTGGTGGGCCTGAACCTCGTGAGCCTTCCTACGTACCATGCCTTCACATGGATCAATGTCTTCGTAGTTCAAGTTGGTCACAATGGCTTACCACTGGACTAGGATGTAGTTTAACGTCATGCAGGATGAGGATAATCCCGGACGTGAATAAACGATGGGCGGTGGGTTTGAACCTCATGGAGGCTTCCTACGTACCATTCCTTTGCATAGATCAAAGTCTTCGTAGTTCTAGTAGGGTTTTTTTGGTGATCCGATGTGAAGGTGAACCTGGGGGGTCCACTGGTGGTGGGATTGAACCTCATGAGACTTCTTACGTACCTTTCCTTGACATGGATCAAAGTCCTCGTAGTTCAGGTAGGGTTTTGTCGGTGAGCCGATGTGAAGGTGAACCAGGGTGGTCCACTAGTGGTGGGCTTGAAACTCGTGAGGCTTCCTACATACCATGACATGACATGGATCAAAGTCCTCATAGTTCGGGATACATTTTAACGTCATGCTCGATAGGGGCATATAGTTTAACATCATGCTTGACAAGGGTGGAACTCGATGTAAAGAAATGACTAAGTGGTGGGCTTGAACCTCATGGAGGCTTCCTACGTACCATGCCTTGACATGGATCAAAGTCCTCATAGTTTTCTTGAGGTGGGGGACAGGGTCGGTGCTCACTCTATGCTCACATGAGTCATGCTCAGTGTGAGAAACAAGAGGTTGCAGGGACATGACGATCACGTCGCGAAGGATGCGTCCGAGGGAAATGAAATGGGGCTTACGCTCTCGGCGGCCAATGGTGCTGGGAATTACTCCAAGATGGAGGCCCAAGGAGAAGGATGACAATACTTTCAGGCTTGAGCCTTGAAGAGTCTTCCTACGTATCCCCGTGGCAGGGAATCAAAGTCCACATAGTTCTTCTGATGAAGGCTCACCGCTGATTGGGGGTTTCAACAGCTTACCACTAGATTGGGTCATAACTGTATACCGCTGGATAAGGATGTGAACGGCTTATCGCTAAATGTGGTCACGACGGCTTACTGCTGGATTAGGATATCAACGGCTTGCCGCCGAATGGGGTTGCAACAGCTTACCACTGGATTGGGTCACAACGGCTTATCGCTGGATAATGATGTCAATGGCTTACCGTTGCATAGGATCACAAAAGTGGATGGGGCCTACGTGAAGAAGTTTCCCGGGTGCCTCTAAGGAGCAGCAATGGTGAACGGGGATTACACTAGGAAGCTTCCCGGGTTCCTCTAAGGAGCGGAAATGGTGAATGGGTATTACGCTAGGAAGCTACCCCGGTGACACTATGGAGCGACAATGGTGAATGGGGCTTATGCTAGGAAGATGTCTGGATCCCGCTATAGAGCGGTAATGGTGAATGGGGCATATTCTAGGAAGCTGCCTGGGTGCCTCTATGAAGAGGTAATAGTGAATGGTGCTCACGCTAGGAAGCTGCCCGGGTGCCGCTTTGGAGTGGCAATGGTGAATGGGGCTTCTGCTAGGAAGCTACCCGGGTACTTCTATGGAGCAGCAATGGTGAATGGGGATTATTCTAGGAAGCTGCCTGGGTGCAGCTATGGAGTAGCAATGGTGAATGGGCTTACGCTAGGAAGTTTCCCGAGTACCGCTATGGAGCGGCAATGGTGAATGGGGCTTACGCAAGGATGATGCCCGGGTGAATTCTTAATGTCTAGCAATGAGGGCATCCCAACTCACAGGTAAATTAAGGCCTTCACATATGCGCTAGTGCACAAGCGGGATAATTCCAAGGGTCAATGGAATCATGCCACAGTAATCTGGGCATTAGGCATCCTATGATTGAAGCTTAAGGAATCTCTTTTTTAGTGCAAGAGGCATTCTATGCTTGGCAGATAGGGTGTGATATAGTTTAGAGTCATGTAGATAGGACAATTTCCATCTCATGCTAGGAGAATAAGGCATCTCTTTCTGGGGGAAAGAGGCATCCTATGTTTGGAACATAGGGATTACTATAGTTTAGAGTCTTTTAAATAGGACGGTTAGACATAAGGCGCCTGGGAATGGATGTTGTTGGGTCTTACACAAGGGCAACCCTTTCTGGTTCGACCTGGCATAAGATTCAAGTGATTGGGTTTGGAAGAGTTTCCTGAGGAATGGTTCGACTCAACGTACTCGTGGAATTGGTAATGAAAATCCCAACTCACGACATGAGAATGAAACCAAGAGGAATATGTCGACTAAAGGTGTTTCATGGTGTGCGGAGGAGTATCTCAAATCATGGTGTTCCAAAGGTTGGAGGTGGGTGCACATAAGGGCGTAATGGAAAATCCCGACATCCAAGCCCGAGAAATTTGTGGTGCGACTCTCCATTTTTCTCAGGGGTCTGTGACAGTAGCGAAGGGACCGGGCCGGAGGGATGGGACCGCAGCCCGCCAGTGAGCTCGATCAGGGGTGAGAGGGTGTAGCCCCCGCGGTATGGACCGGTGGGTGATAAGGTAGGATCCTCGCGAAGGATAGGTCTTCGCGAAGTAGCTTCACGGAGCAAATGTCTCGAGAAGTAGTTTCGTGGAGTAAAGGTCTCGCGAAGTAGCTTTGCGAAGCAAAGGTCTCACGGAGTAGAGGGAACTCGTGGAGGATGGTCCTCTTGCGGAGAAAGGGCGGCTCGTGGGGTACGCGGAGAGCAGCATCGTGGAGCATTGGCCCACGGAGCATGGACTCACCGAACAACGGCTCACGGAGCAGCAACACGAAGGGATCTGCTCACAGAGCCGCAAAGCGGAGCTCCGCGGACCGGGAGCGGTACAGCCTCCTCTGCTTCGCGGCGGGTTCGCGAATGTCAGGGTGTTCGCGGAGAGTTACCGCCTCCTCTGCTTTGCCGTAGTTCTTAGTGGCATGTCGTGAATGTCATCCGGGTTCGCAAAGCATCCCGCCTCATTGCTTCGCAGCGGCGCTCTGTGATCATGGAGGGGGCTTCGCGAATGGGCTTTGCAAACCAGTTTTTTAACCCAACATCAAATGTTCATAACTCCTAATCTATAGATCCGTTCGGGCCCTAAAACCTACCAAATCGAAGCTTTGGAAATGGACAACGATCTTGGATCGTGTATGGAAGCAGTTGAAAAATTTTGGGGACGTGTTTTCCGGTTCCAACAATATGTTTACATTTTTACATTATAAGATATAAGGGTAATCAAAACATAAGTCTTGTAATTTCACAAAATAGAACATTGAAAAAAAAAATCATAAACTATATTTACCCCCAGAAAATTCCATTTTAATATCATCTTTATTCTCTTTAAAACATCATGATTTTGTAAATTAACACAAACATAGTTTAAAATGATTATAAAGTATTTAAATCCAAACTATAACATTGAAACCATCTCCCCATTTTTCCTATACAATATTTTACCAAAATTGATCAATGGAAGTCAAGGAAACATGGAAATAATAATGAAATTATAACTATGAAAATTATTAAATAATGTTAGTAAATTGGTGGAAACAAACTAGTTGACATCATGAATAAATCATTGTATAATCAACACACAATGAAATTCCTTCAAAACCATAATTATATCACATGCCAATATATATAAAAACGTCATACAATATGATATATAGTAATGGGAAATAGTGTAGGACTAATAGGAAAAAAATACAAATAAATTGGACCTACTAATGGTTAGTTAATGATCACACATCCTTCAATCGAATCACTCTTACGAGTCTCTTTAGTGACCATACCATTTGTAAGGTGTTACGTACAACTATGGATGACTATCCAGTGAATAAATATTAACTATCCTAAAACTTCCAACTACTTCCAACTAAGTAACCATATACTTCTCATTGGATTATAAAATGAGGTGGCCCAAAAACAATCAATATAAACATGTGATAATAACAAAACCCCATAGTTTAAAACCACAATAACATCCTTTCGACTTCTCATAATTCCCAGAAATGGACCCAAATCAATAAGAACATCATGAATCACATAAAAAATATCACTCACATAAAAATTATAAAATTAATAAATAAAATATGGTATAAACAATAGAATAACTATCACGAACCCAATCATCACTTCAAAACATGCCAACTAGGGCTTTATCTCGTCTTATATAACATATATATTTGGAAATCACTTTTAATTTTTTTTTAAATCAACAATAATAACAATGAAACAAAACAAGGTAAAATTAATTTTTCTTTTTAAAACCACAACACCTTTTAAAAATATGGAAACCCATTAAACACAAAATGGTAATCACATATTGAAAACAAAATTTATCTTAAAACCAATGTATTCTTGTTTTTAATAACGGAAATACTATTTGTAATTTTATCAATCATGTAGAATTAATAAGTCTCCTTTCTATCAAAGAACTGCTTAATTGTAAAATTTCACTTTTCAAATCAATTTAAATGCAAGGGATGCTATAGAAAACCTTGATAAACCAATCTTTTATATCATATACATCATCACGGTTATTCAAAATCAATATTAAATAATAATAAATTCATGGAAGCCATAAATAATAGTAAATTAAATTTAATCACCTACCTCAAGAGGTTCAATCCTATTTTTCTAGAAATAACCAATAGACTTTTGAATGATGGGTATTCACTCACTTAGGAAACGTGCAAAAAACCAAAACCCTCATCAACAACACTTAAATTTTCTAAAGGGAAATATAGGGTTTCATTATTCGTTGGAAGAGGATAAAAGAAATGTATAAGTGGAGAAGATAAAAGGATACCTTGAAGAAATCAATAATTTTATGAGAGGAATCTCTAAAGAAGGTAAGAGATCCACACTGGATCTAACAGGAGGATCTCCCCCACCCAGTGAAAGGTATGGACGTGTTTGAAAAGAAAGAAGGGGATATGGGGAGATAAGATAATAAAGGGGAATGGGAGAAATTACTAATTTATTGATAACCTATATAGGCCACATGGTTTGTAAAATTCTGTTCTAAATTTTCTAGATTCATTGTCTCCTCAATCCAAAAGGAAAAATTTTAAACCTAAATCATCACATTATTTTACCAACCGTTCATGAGCCACGAAAATGAAATTGTACGAAATTTTATATGCCACACAGTTGTACCACACTGTTTCCATAACCATGAACACTCTAGGTGATCCCCTATATCCACCACTACACGGGTGAATAGTCTTTCTTTCAAGGTTTCAAATCCATGCTCCTTGGAAAAAAACTCCTCTAAAATGACCCTAAAACATAAATACATCAATCCAAATAATCATTAAATCTAAAGAAAATACAAAAATATTATTTTTAACAAAAATGTGTCAATATCATGTTTCACAATCTCCTCACCATTACACATTCTTACCTCGCAAATGCCCATGTCAAGACCGAAGTAAGGAGACCATATAAAGATGTCTATTGAAGAAAACACCTGAGAAACAATTATTCCTCCAATCAAAACCACTAAATACACAAGGACACCAAAATTATCCAATAAAACCTCAAATAAGAACTAATAAAATAATCAATATAAAATTTACACTAATTACTAGTCTCACAACAATTTAAGAATCTCTTAGAAGGTGTAAATAATGAAAAACACCTCAATCAAGAATTTCACTATGGGGAAGAATATCCAAAAGCTCTAAATTACACATTTTATCAATATCTCTATTCCTAAATGTAATTATAACCTCAAAAAAACTCAAAACCCACATGATTGTGCCATTAGTGATCATAAAACACAACTCCTCAAGGAATAACATCAAGGAATTTCACAATAAGGGATGAAATGGGTCCTTAACCTAGGTCACCATACCCTAGGGGAATCCTAAAACCTCAACTCAGATTTCCATCCCACATTGAACCATATAAAACTATCAATATTCAATGTTTAAAGAACTAAAGGAAACCTTTTCCATAATTACCTCTATAAAAACCAAAATTTCACTTACACGCATATTAATAAGAAACTGTCCATAAAATAGGTCATGTTACATGAACACACATAATGGTTCAAAAGAAGAAAACAGAAACATTAAAGCATGAACCCATCCTCAAAACCTAAGGCATCACCCTTTCAAGAAGATAAGCACACAAAACACATAGATTCAAACGAAAAAATAAATTAAATCACACCAATAGTCCAATTTGGAATAATTAGATAAAAAACATGAAAATCGCCTTTATAGGACTCATACCCTTCTGTAAATCACCAAATATGGAATAATTAATGAAATAAGGGAAACAAACCAATTTTTTTTGACATTTTTGAAAAAATTTCCCAAAATAATACTACGTTGTAACACCTTTATTTTTGAAAACCACTTTCTAAATCCAATTTTATAGTGAATTAAAGTACAAAAGAATAATTTAATTTTGAGAAAAACCAAAAGTGTAAATTTCAAAGGATAAAATCCAAATTAAAAAAATTATTTCTGAAAAAATATCTGGAAATTTATTTTTCAAGACATTTTCCAAATATTGTTTCACAAAACCAACGGAAAAAATATCAATAAATAATGAATTTATCTTTAAAAGATTCAATGGTTTTAAAAAACACTTAAATTTTTCTTAACATGACCCTATCCGGGTTGAAACATTTTAAATCATAATATAATTTCTTAATTTTATTTCGAATATTCTCAAAATCCTATGGATATTTAAATCACTATTTGAACCATATGTAAAAAACCATTAAACAATGAGAAAAACACCTTGAATTTCATTTCATTGACCAAATGAGCTCAAAAACACATTCAAAATTCTATATCCAATTTAAATCAACTTTTAAAACTCACCACTAATTTTCATTTCCAAACCCACATGAATTTCTAATGTATGACCATATTTTAATAAAAATAAGACATTCAATACCTTTAAAAATAACACCCAACACTTATGAGTTAAACATTAATATTAAATATTTTTCTGAAATATATAACTAAAGGTATTAAATAACCCCTACCCCTAGTCCAATGATAAATATGTTTGGGATAATCACCTAAAAATGGATAATGGTTTGAAAATCGTTAATGGATAATAAAAATCCACCCAAAGTATGGGAAACATCCTCGATTGAGAATGTAAAATCCTTTAAAATGTTATAAAACCATCAGGTGGGGGGGGGGGCTTGGAACTATACTCCCTATTCCATGAAGGAATTTATAGAAGTACTTTATTAACTGTCACCCAACATGATTACAACTTATCATGGTCCTAAAATAAAATAACATATCCAATAACCACGAGAATAAAGAGACATCATTTCTAAATTTCCACTGAAAAAAAATTTCAAACTATATTGAAAACCACATTAAAAAACTCAACAATTCTCCACCTCTTTTAACAAAACCTCAATTGTTTACCAAGAACTGTTGGTCTCAGAAATATTTCAAACCATATTTTATCCCCAAAATTTCTCAAAAACACCACATGAAATTTCATGAAAATATAATTCTCACAACCCTTTATAAATAAATTAATGATATCCTATTTTTAATAAACTATCCCAAGGAAAACACTTTCATAAACAAATTCATAAAATATATAGTTAACGAATTAAAACAAATCAAAATATTCTAGTTTTAGAGATAATTTGTTTCAACTAAAAATGATTTCCATAACTCGATTTTAAAAAACACACATGGTTTTAAAACCAATCAAAACTATTTTAAAAAATGTAGTACCATTTTCATTTTAGAAACAAAAATTCCATTTCACAGAATGAAAAGTCACCAAGTGAGAAACCCAAGGAAATATGCACACATCACTTATAAAAATTAATTCACCCCACCACATTCTATAAAAATAGAATATACACTCACATATATTATATTATTACAATGTCATGTTGTTATTAATCTTAGAAGAAATGGAAGAAAAATATATTTCACATGATAATTTTAAATGTTAATGGTTTGGATACATGGTCCGGTAAAATATGCACCAATTGTGCGACGAAAACTAACTTTTTTGTAAAACCATGTCTTATGGGAACATCCTGGTTTACTAAACCATGCATGTTATCCATGAAACCAAGGTTCATTCACTATTACCACATCCAAAACACCAAATATTCCTTAGAATCACTAATTTATTCCATAAGGATAAAATATTCATCTCAATAAATTAAAAATCCCTAAAAATATACAACTCTAATCTCAAGATCAAGAATCAATCCTGATATGAATATAGAAAATCACGATTTTGTATGCTAAAGGGATGATTATAAACATCCCCAAGGACTGTAACCAAGACCCAATGACAATCCTATACTCCAAACTACCCAAACACTCCCCAAATAACAAACATGGTTTCTATGATACCATTGTGCAATGTACTAAGCAGAGATTCCAACTTAACTGTCCTACTACATACCGAAGGAGTATCCCAAACCCTTATTATTTACACAAGAATCCAGGGTGTCAAAATTATAATTTTTTATAGTTTTACCATCAAGAAAAAAATTAAAACATCCTTATAAGTTATAATAGTAATAGGGTAATGATATATTCCAATGGAAACATCATAAATATAAAAATTTTATATAAGTATTATATAATTACAACATAAGATAAAAAAATAAAAAGGTAAAAAAGAAACTAAAAAAACAAACTCAATCCAATCGGTTTTATGAAACAGACTGTATGTCCTCCATCCATATGTAACTCAAAAGTCACCACCATTAAACAAAAAATTATTTATTCTCTAGGTAGAAGGAAACATAATCTAATTCATGATCCAAGACACGAAGAAACCTTTAAAGGAATAGAAGATTATATACCCACCAAAATGAGTATGTATGTTATGAGCTGAAGCCAATAGGTTACCGCCATGATCCCAATTCATTCCAATTATAAAATAATCCAAAAATACTAGATTGAATGTAATATCATAAAATAGGTTTTCATTTTTTTCATGAAATGATATGATGTAAAAAACACAATTCATTTACATCACCAAAGTACAACATTAAAAAACATTCCATAAAAAGGATTTATCCAAAACAATTCAATTTTAAAAGATGCATTTTTCACTTTAAAACATCATATTCTGGAAAAAACCCACACACGGTTTAAAAATATTGAACATAATTTCCAACCAAACTAACAATTTAAAACTATTTCCGCATTTTTCATTTAAAATATCATACACAGTTAACTAATACGTAGGCAACTAAATGTGAGAGTCAAAAAATTAAATCACTACCATGACAACTAAAAAATTAATCCAGTAAATGGATGGAACCAAACTAGTTAGCATCATGAATAAATAAAAGGAGAATCAAAACATCAAGAAAGACCATCCCAATCATAATAATATCAGATTACAACATATATAACAAAAGGAATAACATATGTTATATATTATAAGGAAATACTATTCCACATAAAGGTTAGGAAAAAACATGAAAAATGGACAAAAAACTAGAAGTTTAATGGTCATACATCCATCAATTCATTCACTATAACCAATTTCCTTAGTGATTATCCTACTAGAAAGGTTTTATGTAAAAGTAACAGGGACAAACTAGTGTATAAATCTAAAATAAACAAGAAATTAATCATTAATTCCCTCATAGTAACCTTGTCCTTTTCAATGATTTATAAAATGAATTTCTCTATGAACAAATACTGAAATAATACGATAATAACAAATCCACATGGTAAAACACCACAATAATGTCATTAACACCACATACATTTCACGTAGAATATTCCCAATCCTTAAACATGTAAATAATAACATAAAAAATCATCCAGCACATCAATAATCAATACAATAATAAATAATACAATGATCCTAACAAATACACAATTAAAAATCATCCAATTATCACTTTATAATGTTTTGAACTACAATTTATGTCATAGTATATAGAATATATATTGGGAAATCTCTTTTCATAATAATATGGAATCCAAAAAAATTACAAAGAACGTTATAAGCACCCATAATCACAATCATACCAAACCAGGGAATAAATATTTCAATTTTAAAAAAAATACCACTAAATAACATAATAGAATCCCTTTAAACACAAAAAGGGAAACCCAATTTGAAAACCCAATTTTGATAAAAAAAATGTACTTGTATTTTTCTAATTGTGAACCACCTTTTCCATTTTATGAAACATGTAGAATTTCTAAATCAACCATTTAATTCAATTAACTACATTATAATATAATTCCTTATTCCAAAAAAAATTAAAACCAAGGGATTACAAAGGAAAATATTAATACACAAATATTGATATCATATATATCATTACATGTACTCAAAATAATATTTAAACCCCTATGATCTAATGCATCTCTATAATAAATTACAATGAATTGGAAAGCCCTACCTTTAGAGGAGGGATCTAGTCCCCTTCAATGAATACCACTAGATTTGAAGAGTGTTCCTCACTCACCTAATCCACATTTAAAAAATCCAATACCCCAATAAATAATAATAGATTCATCCAAAGTGAAATCTAGTGTTCTATTATTCCATCATAGAGGAAGAACAATGGTATAAGATAGAATAGAACAAAAAACCATGAAAAAATCAAGCTCGCTTTGATTTTTATCACCAAGGAAGCAAGATATCCACCACAGATTTAAGATGAGGTGTTCTATCACCCAATGATCGTGTTTTTTGTGTTTGTGTGAAATTAGAGGCTAAGAAGAGATAAAATAATCAACATTAAAATGGTAAAATACCACAATTTTTATGATCTTGGTGGGACACACTATTTAGCCACACAATTAGGAAAACATTTCTTCAATCATGTGGGATCCACTGTCACCCTAATCTTGAGTTTGTATGGTTACCAAAAAAGATTCAAACAATTAACCAAATGATAATTAAGTTATAAATATGGAATTATACCAACACACAAAGGATTCAATGTGTTCTGTGCTTGTTTCCTTAACATTGTGTTGACCGTAAACTCCCCTCAATCCTCCACTGAAAGGGTGAATGGATTTTACTTCCTGATTTTCAAAAATATTGTCTTAAATATACCCCTAAAAACTGCAAAAAAAATAAAAAAATAAACCTAACTCACCAGAAAAGAAAGTGGAAAATCCCATATAATTACGTACAAGAAAGTGACATCTTTTGGTGTCACACATAACTTAGTAGAATCATGATTATCATGTGATAACAAATATGTTATTAGTTAGCAGTTGGATCTAAGGAAAATTAGTTTTTGATTGAATCAGTTCCCTATAACTAATAGATATTATAATTTAGATTTCTGAAATATTCAAATACTAAAAAATTATTAAATATTATACCACATTATGAGTGTTCATTTTTGTTTATTTAATGTAATAACATACATTGAGTATATTTTCATTGAATGGTTGTTGATGTTCTATACTATAATGATAACCATTAAATGTTAAAAAAAATAATATTAAATATATTCCTTATTGTCTTAATAACAACTTTTTAATGGTATGTATATGCAACAATACTAGTATGTTAATGATTATGAAAAGTTTAGGAGGCCCCTTCTATAGAAGATAAAATTAGATAATCTCCAATAAGTAATGGCATGAGGATAGACCTTTCAAGAATAATTCCACATGTTAGATGTTCCATTAGGTATTCATATATATGGATGTTTGTACTGGTCCATATACATGGGATTATTATTAAGGTATATCGTGAAACACATAATTTAACGAATGGATGAAGACCATTATAACATATACACATTTGGAGATAGTATAGGAAGGGTACATCATAAGTGACATGTCATTAATTGAATAAATCAAGAATGTATTTCATCCCTTCTTAGTAAAAGGTTGAATATGTATAAGACCATTTGATTTAATTAGAACTGTATAATTAAATCCACATTCATGGTAGTTTATTGACAAGATCCTTTCATAGACTCAACGAAATAAAAATTAAAAATATATGATTATAATAAAAAATATATGTCCTAATTTATAATATATCGATATAAACGTATTATATACCTCCGTAAGTGTTCATTGAATATTGTTTTCATTATAAAACTCACTTATTTTTCTAATTCTTTATTGACTTCTTTCTAGAAAGTTTGATTGTACTTTTGGTAAGTCCACTTAATTCTGTTAATAATGATTCCTAGAATTCCACCGAATATGTGTATCCCTAATTTAATTTAATTATACTAAATTTAATATTAAGTATAAATATTATAGTCATTTTTTAATAACAATTATTCCTTTCATATTGATAGAATAAATCCATTTACCAGTTATTCGAGTTTAGAATATGCGAGTTTAATAATATTGAAGTATTAATTCACAAAATATAATATTTTTTATCGAATTTTTATTATTCAAAAGATAATAAATAAATATTTATTTATTTAAATTTTTTAATAAATATATTTATATAACTATGTATTTAATTATTTGAAAATTTAAAATATTAAATTATTCTTGAGTTTACTGAATAAAATATTTATTTTTTTAAATGAATAATTTCTATCTATTAAATTTAAATATTATTATTCATGGATTGATAAATGGAGAAGAGTATTGATAGGATGAATTAGTAGAATTATTGAAATGATATAATCAATTTAATCTCATTTATATAAATATTTTTTAATGTATTTATGAAATGATATCTGATTGTCCAAGAGTTTATTGAATGTTATAGAATATAATAATAATAAAATTTCAATTAATGAATTTATGGTTTTATTAGAAAATAAAAAATATACAATTGGACTTTTTATATAACTAATTATTTTAATCCTATGAATATAATTGTGATTATATCATTTTTCATGATTTTATAGGGTTGTGAAAAAAGAAACCCCTCTAGAGGATTCTCAGAATTCACATAGAAAATAATCAACCAACGTTATTAATAAAAAAATAGAAGAGATGTTTCATTTGGTGGTAAATCTTGAAAAATGAAAGGGAATCATTCCTATATTCTATGACCCAAAATAAAAAGTGAAATGTTTTGAGATTCATGTAGTATGAATGGATAGAACTAGAGGGATCCTAGTACATCTTCTCAACTAAAAAGACAATATCATAAGAGTGGAATCTAAATTAATCATATATAAGAAGAATTATTATGATAAATTAATTATTATATTAAATTAATTATTAATTAAATGTGAATGATCTTCTCTATAATGGTTCACTGGTGTATTCAACAAGTTACTCAAATACTATCTATTGAATCAAATAAAAATATTATTGGGAAATAACTCAAGTAATTCAGATTTTCCTTAAAACCTATACCATAACTACTAGGATAATCAAAACCCTAATTTTTTCCCTCGACCATAATAAGATAATATTGAAAAGAATATTTGACACCTCCATGAGATTATTAACCCCACATTACACAAAGACTCCCAACACCATCCTTTGAGATAATACCATCAAAATTAACATAAATCATAAACAAAAAACTGTGATAAAAGACTTCATTACTGATGTAACATCATCTTCCGTAATCTTGAAAAAAGCATTGGAGGAAACATTCCATGAATTAACTAGGATTAAAATAATCTTATATTCCATGAACAATGAAAAAAATCGCTAAAAAACACTATAATTGGAATTTAAAACATTATAAGTGTGATGAGATGAACCCAACTTCTCACTAACATCATCATCTAAATAAACTTGTAATACAAAATAATGGGAGTCTGATCCTCACACATTGAACAACACTCAACAAACACATTCCCTTGTAAATCTAGTTAAAGAACCTCTTAAATTATATTTAATCACATACCACATTGAGATGTCTACTATGAGGAAGAATATTCTATAAGACTCTCACAATTTAATTCCAAGAAATTTTAGGATGCTTGATTCAATGATTTTTGTTATCACCCCTATAAAATCATCTTATGGAATCCATAGTTTCCTTAAGTAAAAATATGATTTTTAATGGAATTATGAGACAATGAATTTAAAGTCTCAACATTGAGAATTTTGAATCCACACCATTATATTGAAATATATGAACCACTGAAATGGAAGAATGTTATTTTTATTGTGGGCATATGAATAAAAATACCACACATGAGAAAATTTTTTCTAAAAAAATGGTTGAATTTAAATCGTGACACTCCCAAGTTAATTGTCCATTTTATGAAAATAAAGACCTCACAAAGTGTTCATATTCCATTTAAAGGTGTAAATTAAAAGGATATCTGAGATGAATTTGGCCACCAAATATATGAAATGGTACATTTCCATATCATGTAATTTATGTCATGATAAATAAAACTTATTATATCTATTACAGAGTTTCATTATTTAGGTAAAATTTATTATTTAAAAATAGGGATAAACAAAATAGGTGGTTGGTGAGAGAATGAATATTTGTAAAAACGTGAGATAAGGGGAGTACATGGGGGTAATAATGAAAAATATAGTCCATCCTCCGTAGTGTTTGTGGATATTTGTATTATCAGTACCACAAATGAATCATTTAAAAAAATATATAAGAGGATTAAGGTTTTTCAGATTCTATTCACTTGTATTTATATAAGTAGTTATATTACTAGTATAGGATCTATAATTAATTTTTTGATAAACAAATATCCACAATTATAATATATACTTTTATCACCAATTACCATTTATTACAAAAATAGATCACATTTAAGATTTAAGTTGGAACTTATTGAATAGGAGAGGATTTTTAAAATTGATATGGATTTTTTATAGGATTTTTTTATATTTTCCCGTAAAATTATTTCCTAAGTGTCATTATTAATTTTATACTAGTTTATGGGGTGACCAAATTACATATAAAATTAGTAAATTATAACTCGTAAAACATATTATCCTATTTTATAAACTAATTAGCATATAGATCAATTATTTTAATGGTAATTATCAGTGATCTTTTAAAATATTTGTCAACAAAAATGTATAATCATATATTATTGAATTTAATTAGGTTAAATATTTCATTTTTTCATATAATAATTCTAAAATAATATCTATTGTAACTACCTGAGATTTTATGATATATTTCATTTTAAATAAAGCTAATTTTATGATAAATTTCAATATTTTTAATATCAAGTTTAAATAAACTAAAATATAATTTTATATGACACGTATCACATGTGTGCTGGATTGTTTGGTCTAAAAATTTCTAACTAAATAATGAAAAATTATATTTTAAAAATTTATAAAATAAATTTATTGTTTATCAATTTAGTAGAAATTAAAATTAAATCATTTGAATGTGAATGGAGACATTTTTTGAAAAACAGTTTCTTTGCGCACAATGTGTTTTAATCTTAATAAATTATATTAATATATATTGATGAATGATTTCTATTATATTTATAGATTTTATAATAATTTAAATTTTATATCATTTATGTAGCATTTTTTACTACGTATGGAATAGGAATAAAACCAGTTTAATGCTTAAAAATTATTTTTCATAAAAATAGATTACATTACATTTTGGACGATTATTTTAAAAGAAATTTATATAATTTATATAACTTTAATGTTTAAAAATAGATTCAAATTTGTAATAAAAATAATTAATATAATTAAATTAGGTAAAATTAATATTTCCCTTAATTAATTGTTAAACAAATAAAATGTTTTTACTATGGTTAGTATTAAAAAGAATTTACAGGGGGATTGGGTAAGCCAAAGAAATTAGTTTTAAAAAAAAGTTATATAATTTTATAATTTAATATTATTTAGATATTATAATTCCAATATTTTGATATTTTTTATTTTTGAGCCACTTGACATGAATATGACATTATTGAATGTTTGTCTTTTAGAAAATTCCATGTTTGTCATCTCTCACCCTTATAAAATAACACCACCTATCCTATGTCCTAAAACATATTGAGACATCAATATATGATTATAAAAAAGAACTATAATTTCCTAAAATATCTAAACATGTTCTATAGTTCATGGTGTGATCATAATACCATCCTTTCAAGCTATGATGTGTATACTAAATGATGTTTCTCAAGGATGATGAAAAACTATTAACTGAAAAAATTCGATATTTAATCATCTTATACCTCCTCTATATTTATGGTATACATTCAAAAATAACAACCTAAGTATCAAAAATATAATTTATATTTATTATAATTATTTCAAAACTATTTTTTACACATTTCCATCAAATGGGAAATGAATGTATTGCTCGTGGATAAGTGCGGATTTCCGCATCCACACAGTGATATGATTAATTATATATCATTTAATAAAACTTATATATTTATTATGTTTAATATAATATTTATATACGATATATATGTAATTATTATGATTTTTATAATATATTTTCTACCACCTTATGTTTTAATTCATTGAAAAATAAAAATATATCTCATGCATATGTGTAGACTACAACCTCCACACAACGATGAAATTAATTTTTCATCACTTATTTTTATGAATAATTATAAAATTCTATATTATGAATAAATATTATATTTTCTATATATTTTTAAAATATGACAGATTTTCAGATACCATAAACACCTAATCGAAACATGCATGGAAACAAAACAGTTCCCTTCAAATGTTCATTTTTATGAATAATTATTTATAAAATGGTTATTGGAAAATATAAATAAATAATACAAAGTATTTTATATAATAAAATTGTTGTTTAATATACTTATAATAAATATAAATTTTCTATACATGAAATTTTATTGTGTATCAAACATGGCAAGGCTTGAGATAAGGGTTGATGTTAAAAACTATTTTCTTTTCAAGTTTATCCATACTAATTTTATGTTAAGAGAAATTATATGGATCATATTCATTAAAAACCATATAATTCATTCTCATCTATAAATTCATTGATTTTTTTTATTATTACCATTTTTTTCTTTTGTAGTTAAAATGATTGATAAATTCTTGAAAAAAAATACCAACATTATTTTATATTTAGTTGAAATACCTTTTCATTATTGTCCATACCCTTCAATATTTTTTTATGAAATATGTTATATATTATTGAAATTTATTCAAAATTATATTATATTTATATTATATTTTAATTACAATATTTTAAAAGATTATTTTTAATAGAAATTTTTTTAAATAAGTACTTTATTATTTTTTTGAGAATGTACAAGAGGAATACTCTCCTTTAATGTTTTTGATGAGAAAAGATATTCCTAAAATATTAAATATTCTTTTCAATGAGCCATATATAACAATATTCTGTGGTTATTTTCAGAGAAACAGATTTTCTTAATATTAATGGAATTTTTAGCAAAAAAGTTATCAAAAATAATATGATATTTTTCAATGGTTTTCAATGAAATGTTTGAGCATTTTCTTAATGTTATTTTTCAACTATGAAATCATGATTTATAGATATTTATGCATCACAATGGTTATAATATCATTATACCATAAGCATTATTTATCTTAATATTTTATGGTGATGATGATTTAAGGTTGTTTAAGTGAAACATATTTCTTTTTCATTGGTTAACTAAGTTATGATGAAACCATAATGAATCCCATTTCTTCTCTATGAGTTATGGGATGATGGAATAATTAAATGATTATGAAACCCTTTTACTTTAAATGGATTTTGATATGATCTTATGATGAATGTTTTATGATCTTTTGGAACATATATGCATTACTCTAATTATGTGATAGTTATATGTAGAATTATATACCCCAAAATATTTTGTAATGATGATGAAGATTAGAAGCTCATAAGAGAAGATAATGTTAATAAACTACTAAGATATTAATAAGTTAATTAGATCAAAGTTAATCTTAATAGAATTTTAGAAATTACCGTGTAGTTATTTCATTTAAGGGAATTCTTTCCCAATGATTTTCTTAGAAGTAAACATTGACTATGGAAGTTATTTTATATGGTTTATCATATATATTAAACTATTGTCTTGTGAATTTGATAAGTTCTCAAAGATCAAGATAATTATTAATTGTTTGACACTCTTATGTATTATTTCTTTGGACAGATAAAAAACTATGCCATGGTTCATGATTAAATATATCTGACTAATTGGGTATGATTATTTTATATAACGATCATGTTATCATAACCTTATTATTATCTTATGATCACTTATGATACTTGGTTTTTATCTCATATGTTTACCCTTAATATGAATAGAATCTCACCCATTAATTTGTTTCTTTCCCCAAAATTGTGAACAATGGTTTTAATTGGGTATGTTTATTAACTGTACAATGTTAGATGAATTTTTTTTTGTATATATTGAAGATATTTAATAATGTAATAAGAATATGTAACAATTTTTTAAATACTATAAAACATTATGGATATGGAGAATTTTAATTGTTAAATTTATTGAATATTCATTGGAAGCATGTAATATATCTATATGAAGTTTTTGGGACACCGTAGTTGGTATTGAAGTAGGGTGTAGTCATTTTTGGAATTTAGGATTTGAGAAAATTGACGAAAAAACTTGGGATATGTTTAATTGTAGGCTAACATCCTAAAGCTTTGGTAAAGTATATACTATGTGGTTTTCCTAAAAACTACATCTTTTTATAAGCACTAGAAATTGGATGTAGCTATGGAATGTATTCACTATTGAGTAACACCTCTCAAAGGGGTGGATTGGGTGTTAACTATATCTTCACTAGTTCATGATGTGTGGTCCTATGATTACACACCTAGCTAGACACTCCAAAGAGATATTCATTGGATAATTTACAATTTATATATAAACTATTATGATGTATTTTAATAGTTTATGTATATTAATGGACTATGTAAAATCAATGGTATCATTTATTTAAAAGTATTTTTTGGGATATAGATATCATATGAATGATTTTTAACTATTTAATGATTACTCACTATGATTATTGCTTCTCCCATTGTGCTTTTTGTTCTTAGTTAATTGTTAGACCTTGGAGGAATCATGTGTTATGATGAGGGAAATTGGGAAATTAAATAATCATGCTCACAAGAAACCAAATAAAATAAGAGATAAGATGTAAAAAAATGATACTATACTCACCCAACTCTCAAAATATATGGAAAATAACATGAATCATGTAGATATTACAAATTGAGAAAGGAATAAAAAATTACTACAGAGTCATTCATGAAACAACACCAAATTTACATCAGTTGTAACTCTAATCCACTAATTTCAATGAAATGGACCATTACCATAGAAAATATAGTTCAAATTCTCTAGTTTTTAGAACATGAAAATGATTTCCAAGAAATATATCGTTTGGAAGAAGAGGGGGGTAAATGGTGGGATATTTTCAAAAATAAAAGGCAATATGAGTATATTGACTCATTAATATATGATGATTTTAGTATTATATTTCTAAATTATAATTTTACCAAACTCATGTTACCAAAATTGATATAGAATTTCTAGAACTATAGGATATGGATGATGAATATAATAGTACGTATGAGGAAAGTTTCTCTTTAATTTTAAAGTATTGATCTAGTTTTATCTTTGATCCTGAAGGAAAAATATGTCCAATTATTTACTAGATTTAAACAACAACTTTAAAAGGTGTTGGATATATAAAAATTTAACAGACATAGGGTAATTTTTCAATGAAATATCAAGAATAATTTTTAAATTATAAAATCAATATGTTCTCATAGATTTTGTGAAAAAAAAGAGAATGATGGAATTTTGAATAAATTATTATAATAAAACCCATGGGTAAAATATAATTAATTTTTCTTTGTGTTAGAAGTGAGGAAGAAATCAATAGGGAAATTAAATTAATGGTGTTAGTAAACCTTTTATGTGTGGGAAGGAATGTAATTTAGAAAATTATTTCTAACGTGAAGTGATGAGGCCAATAAATTAAAGAAACAGTTAAAAGGATCATCCAAATGTTCCACCCATTCATAAATTATTTAATTGTAATGATTATGGAAGTTATTCCAATCTATTTTCAAGTTTAATGGTAAATGAGGTCAACCAGCTTAAAAACCTCTTAATCCTAGGTAAAAATGGAAGTATCATTTGATAAAAAATGCTGAAGTGGGTTAGGATATTTAAGTGTAGAACGGCACACTTACCATCCCATAAAGAATTGTATATTTATAATATCCCTAGTTTTTATCAAATGTTTTTTTGAATAAATTAAAATCCATTTTTGGATTTTAGTCCATAGTACCCCAATTATGATGGACCTAAAAAATAGTTTTTTTATCTTATGTAACATACTACACATAGTTTTTATGTTTCTACACACAATTACATGTCTAGATTTTATTACAAAAAACATTGAAATTATCTTTGGTTATACACATTATTGACATTATATGAAACGTGACGTATTATTAAAATGTTAAAGTTATCACATAACTATTGGAATTTCGAGTACAAAAAGGATTACCTAAATTATGAAAATATCGTATATTCATGTTTATAAAATGGATTGTTTGGTAATTAATCAATTATAAATGTATGTAACATGTATTTGAAAATAAAGAAATTCATATTATGAAAAACTATTTTTTTACCCCAAAAAAGTTTTATCATAATAAATTTTTAAACAAAATTTTCATAAATTATTTTATCAAAAAAATATGTTATATATTCAACAATATATTTTACATTTACAGAATGTTTATTCCTATAAATTCATAAGAATAAATATAATTTTATTATTAAATAATGTATTTTTCAAAAAATTAGTTTTACCAACTTTTAATGGTGCACTAATTTTAAATATAAATTTTAACACTTTTATAAATTATATTTGAAAAAATATACTTCATTTTTA
The DNA here is from genome assembly GCA_963277665.1 of Viscum album. Lineage (NCBI taxonomy): Eukaryota > Viridiplantae > Streptophyta > Magnoliopsida > Santalales > Viscaceae > Viscum > Viscum album. The sequence continues at coordinate 827,960,242 of OY728157.1, forward strand.
AATCGTAACATCAAAATTATATCAGGATTATTTTTTCTGAAAAGAGTTATTTTTATGAGTAGTGACATATAAAGAATTTAAATTAAAAACTATGATTTAGTTTGAATTATTTGTATAGTGGAATAATATTTTAAATTGGTTTTAAATTATATATAGTTAATGTATACTTATATTAATAAAATATATTTTATTTTAATATATTTCACATTAAAATTTGATATAAAAATATTTTTATCTTTTGAAAATTTTCACTTGAAGACCTTGTTGTTTATTCCAATCAAAAATATTAATTTTAAATTAATATCAACCACTTTTATGTTTTTAAACTACAAAAATAGATTTCATATATGGAAAAAGAATAAATTATATTGTTTAATTTGTCAAAATTAATTTTTTACGGAACTCATTAGTGAAAATTGTAAAAATTAATCCATATTATTCAGAGAAAAATGAGTTTACCTAGGGACTAAACATTAATCCTAAGTGAAACAATAGCCTAGAATCATTACCAATACCCATTTTGTGGAAATATTTTGACATTAAACCTTCATGGATTGAATTTTTTTCATTATTCAATCATATTATTAGTAAGACTGTTATTATACCACACATTATTTAAAAAAATTCTAGTTTTGTGATCTTAATCACTTATAAAATGCCGCAACCTCTTATCCTCTAATGACACCACTCAAGCCCTTTGATTTAGCCAAGACCTATCCAAATCACATACCCACATAAATATTAGCATCCCATATACATTAATCTTCTTATAAATAAAACCAAGTAAGTATTTTGGTGAAAATGAAAAATAGATACTTGAAAAACATGAGGATTGAATGAGTACAATATATTTCAATACATATGATACAGGGATTTCTAGTCCCACTTTAATTTTTATGACTTTTTCATGTATAGTACTTCTTTATATTTTTTGGCTTATATACTTCCCTATGATATGTTATGTCATGAATTTTATTTATTTCAGGATATAAAATGTTTCAATTGATATTATTATTTCACATATCTCATGATTGAAAGGATAATAAAGTAGTAAGAGATTTCCATGTCACTTTTATTTTACAGAAGACACATTCCATTATCAGTAATTATGTTTTTTCTGTGGTGTTAAAGATGTATGAGGATTTATTTTATGATTCTTGAACTAAGAATAATTAAGATTTCCATATAATTTTTATGATCTCTCTGTCATGGGGTTTACTATTAAAATATTTCCAAAGGGTTAAGGGAATTTTTCCTCAATATGATTTCTATGAAAAAAATTAAATATTATTCACATATACTATTTCAAAAGTGGTATATACTTCTCCTTTGACATATTATATGAATTATAAGGTCCCGAACATAAAAATTACAAATTTAGTTGGTATTTAACGAGAATTCATGTTTGCAGATCATTGTAGTTTTGATTTTTTTTAATTTGGAAAAGCACTAAAAAATTAAACTAGTTCATAACAAGTGGACACTTATACTTATTATTTATTTTTTTTCAATATAAAAATATTTAAAATAAAAAATGGTTTATTTTTATTATAAGTATTCATAACATTCAACATAACTTTCACCTTTCTCTTAAACATTATTATACCCTTTGAGAAATATTTTAAAACATGGGATGTGAATAGAAATCTCATTTAGGATAATAAAATGAAATAAATAAACCACTATTTTATGATTAATTTAAATCCATGAAATTCATTTTCTAAAAGTCAAACATTTCACCCGTAAAAAATTATCTCTTCAGATTACCTCATAAAATCATAAAATTACAATAATACTATACAGAAAACATAAATCATAAAGGAATCTTGTGGAATCAATTTTATATCACACTTAATTTTACTGTAGCTCTCATTAATACATAGGGAGCATCCTTCATGGTTACAATTGTAATAACCACCACAGTATATTCCATTAATCTCTTTAGAAAACCCCTACATATTAAATATGTCTCATTGCCCAATAAATTTGAGACCTATAAAGGGAAAACCCACAATCAATTTATCATAGAACCACCCATACTCATTAATAATTCATAATAAAAAAATATTATAATAACACATAAATCCTACATAAGAGAAAAATAGCATTCCCACATAGAAATCACTTTTAATTTTTAAAAATCATCACACTCACAAATGATGTAACATTATTTGAAAAAAATATAAACTTTTAATATAAGAATTAAAACATTAAAGATACAATAAATTAAGAATTTTTTTTATTTAGTATATATATATAAACATTACTTTTGGAATATGTAAAAATGGTTTAAATAGTAACTGTAAAAGATGGTTTTAAATGAAAATTCATATAAAACAAACCTTAAAATATCCATTTTTTTAATTTGAGAGAAATTTAAAAATTTATATTTTAAAACATTAATCACTTTAAAATATATATTTATAAAAACCATTTTGAAAAAATTTACATAATAGTGAAATGTTCAGAATTATAAATCTTTAAAACATTTAAAATAATGTTTTAGTTATAGTATCTCTTACCTTGAGTTTGACTTAACACATATGTATTATAACATATTGAAAATAAATGTGTATTAATTATGTACTTTATTTAGAACCTTATTATATTTTATTATTCCTTTTTTATAACTTATTATCATGTTATAACAATTTCATAATTATTTAAGTTCATGTCATACATTTTTTTGATATTCGGTGCTAAAATCCCATATAAATTTAATATAATGTAAATAGTGAAAGTGGTCATTAGTAAATCATATCTAGAATAATATTCATGACATAATAATCAATTTTATACATAAATTATACATTTTAATAAAATCATTTATGGACGGTTATTAAAAATGAACAATGTTACAATCATGGATACGGTAAGTCGTACGTATGCATAAGTGATGTTTCAATTTTTCAATGATCATTATAAAAAAATTAAGTATTATTTTATATTTATATAATTATAGTAATATCATTAACATAATATTAATATTTTACATTTTCTTATATATATCATCCATGTGATGTGGTGATAAAAAACGAACCACATCGCGACGCAGAGGTGATAGTTAACACATATGCATGAACGATGTTATCATTTTTATGTTAATGGAATGGTAAGAATATAAATGTTATATTCGTACTTAATAATGATTAATATTTAATTAATATAATATATAGACATTAATTCAATCATTATGACCAGTATTGAGAGATGTTGTTGGAAAATAATTATATCGGTTCATGAGGTGGTAGTCCGTTGTACACATGAACGATAAATTATTTTTCAATTTGATGGAAATTATGATGGATTTAGGTGATTTTATTAAAATAATAAAATATAATTATATTTATTATACTGTAGTTATTATTTCATCATGGTTGAAGAATAATTTAAGGGCATGGAAGAAGAAATAAAATATAAAACACTTAATTGAAAATGATACCTCTTCTTTGGACGATCTCCTTTAATTACAACTTAACACCTCAAAGGAGATATTTATGCCTAAAATGAGAAATATAGAATTTTGGATGGATTATAGTAAAGAATTTGTGTAGATATGTTTTGGAACTAAATATGTTTTTAGGTGTGATGAAATGAGATGAATGGGTTCCCTTTTATTGGAGAGGGGAGGGGACACTTTAAATTCATCAAACTATAAAATTCATATAAATTAATTTTCAGTTCCAATGGCTGAAAATTGATTTATATATAATATATAATGATTTTGTTTCTAAAAATATTCAAAAAATAAAATTATAGAAGTTTTAACTATTTTTTAAATCCATATCGTTTGTTTTAACCCCTGTTTTACCCTTTTAACTCTTACCACGTTATCATGGAATTTACACATTTAAGGTTATTATAATTTCTATAAATTAAAAAAAAGACCAATAGATGAGTAATTGAAGAAATTGTAAGACTTATAAAAATAATTTGGTATAAATTGATATTTTTATAAATTTTATATCATTTAATAATGTATTATTTATTTAAAAATATCCATAATGTCAATTTTGACACAATTCATTACTTGAATTTTTAAAAATATCATAAAATCAAGATTAAAATTTAACTAATAATTATTAAAAATTAATAAAATGTCACAGTAATCTAAAAAAATTTATATTATTTATCATCTCAAATTATATTTATTTTTTTATTTTTAATATCATTATTTTTAAATTTTTATCAATTAAAAAATTATTTCATCATTATATTCATAACATTTACGATAAATTTTTTATCACTAAAAATTATAAATTAATTTCCAATACATATGAAAACAATTTAAATTTCTATATACTAATTATAGTCCAACATGTCACTTATATCTCCCAACATTAAAAACAAAATTTGTCAAAAACAAAAGTATGACAAAATTGACTTTCATTTGAATATAATATTATAAAGGTAATATTCTCATCCTAAATGACACAAATAGACTCATCACCAATCCAATAATTATTATGGATGAAATATACTCATAAAATAAAATTAGCACATGTTTTAGGGTAATTTTATAATATTTCTAAAATTATTATTACCCTTACTTACCCGATTTACCCTTAACCATGGTAATGCATTTTTTACTAACATTTATATACATATTATCCAAATGTAATGGGTATAATTTAAGATATGTTGAACTTATTATTCAAAATATAGAATCAATTTTTATAAATTTCTAAGATATAAATTTTATAAATTTACTGAAAAAAAATTCAATTGATGGAACTAGAAAAAAAAATTTTAAAGTAAAATCATTCCAATGTTCACAATGTTTATATATCAAATTTCAATTTAAAATTTACTTCAATGAAGTAAAATGAATTAAATGATATGAAATTTCTATAATTATACTTAAAAAATAAAAAATATAATTTAACCACATAGATTATTTAAATTAAATAATTATTTTTAATTAAAATGCTATATTGTATCACTATTCAACAAAACAGTAATCCTTTTTGAAAAATTCAAGAAAAAATATGACAATAAATTTTGTTTTAATGATGTCAAAAAAGAAGAATATTTTCCTAGAAATAAATTATAAAATTTTAACTACTATATTTTAAACATGTGTGCAATCAAAAGGAAACAAAAATGCCTTTTCTAGAAAAATAATTATTTTATGAGTAAAAATAGATTTCTTATTAAATCATGTCTAGAAAACCGATAATATGAATTTTTAGAAATATATTGAATATTGTACATATAAATTTTATTAATATCATCATGAAAGTGTGATTTGTTGTTAAAATGTTTTACAATTAAATAGTTCTTCAAAAAAATATTTCTTCTTATTTTAAAAAGGAATTTACATTAATTACTATTTAATTGATCACCAAAGAATTAATTATATATACATATGTAAACCATAATTTTATAATTCAGTTAATAATATTCATTCCCCCCCCCCATTATAATTTCTAGGTTATAATGGAAACATTTAAATAATAATATTCATCTATTCTCTTTAGCTCGATGTGGGGTATCATATATATTATTGAATATAGTATTTATTTTTTTTTAAACTGGGGATGATACATTCTCCCCCCATTTAGGAAATTTCATTATCTAATTTTTGAATTTGTTCTGATTAACTAAGGTTTATATGTTCAAAATACCTTTATTATCATCACACATCAGAAAAAGGGTAAACATAACTTCCACTTTAACATATATAAAGGGAAGTACACAAGTTACCTAAGATAAGACATATTAGGGTTTAAAGTAGAAATACAAAGATATGTAGGATAAATATAACTATCATGTTCTAATTGAGTGTGACAGAAAACATCTTCATATGAAATATAACAATAAAAAAACAAAAAATCAGTGATTGGTAAAATGGTCACTGATTTCTTATTCAGAAATGTAAATTGATAAGATTATTGTTTTAATATCCTCTTTTTAGAGTTTAGGAATTATTTTAATACCTAGACTAATATCATCATGAAATATACTTATTTTATAGGTTGAGTTTTTTCATTTTATCTATTAACTAATCAATCTCTTCATTGTCTCTAAAGGAAAAGTATTTATGATTTATTATTCACAACTAATGTATAAGAATAAAAATTTATATAATCAAATAATCGAAAAAAGAATAACTATATAAATATTTTTCTTCATAAAACATTATCCAAAACTGAAATTATTATGATAACATAGAAATAATACCCCCAAATAGAATAAAAAATTATATGATGAAAATCTACTTTATCTAAAAAACTTGAGAGAATAGAAAAAGTTCAACATAGACATTTCAATAAATTACTATCGTTATAATTTAGTAAAATTATTATAGAATAATATTGAGACTCAAAATTCAAAAGGATTTGATTACATGGTCTTCAAGGAAAAGTTTTAATTTTTTTCACCAAATAACTGCAATCACTCATACCAAACAAGTATTGATCCTAAATCACATATTCTCCCTTATGTGAAAACCATTTCCGTAAATAAAATTAATCACCATAAATCCATAGAAAATAATTTTTGACTCCAAAATACTATTTAAGCATTATTTCTTATAATATATTTTTTACAATAATATTATAAGATTCCAAAAATAGTAATGCTCTTCTGATGTAATATCTGTCAATTAATCACTAGATAATTTTCCAATCCCATGGATAAATATTCAATAAATTTTTTCCCCCAATGTAAAATTATCCTTCATCCATAAAATCATTTAACAAAAAAGAAAAATTCTTACTTATGATGACATCATGTAGGCCATTAGTAGGTGAGGCACCCTTATCACCCTTTAGTTGTGGTTTCATTTCGTGTGTCCCTTCTGGATGTGACAGTTTGTCACCAATCATATGGGTTATACATTTTCTAAAAATATATAATTTTTATAACACTACCAAAATATGATATATTCTTTAAAATAACCATAAATATTTTTACCATAATGGTTATCTCATACCATTAATTGTTCATCCAAAAATATAATAACACATAACTACCTCAAAATAAAATATCATACAACACCAAAATTTTATCTATAATTATATAATTATCTCCACAAAAGAAAAGGGACTAATTAATAAAATTATATTTTCAAATTAAAAACATACGGGTTAAATATCACACAATCTAAAAAAATCTTCCAAATCAATCCCATCATAAAAATTGTATTTCTACATTTAATAATTTCATTATCTACAGATCTAAAATAACATATGAATTCCTTAAATGTAGATATATTAATTATTACACATTCATCATAATACATTAACCATTATTTTACACCTTATCCCTTAATAATTTTATCTTTTTAAAAGAATAATCATATAATAAAATTTACTATTGTTAAAACATGAAACAAGAAATAATCCATACCTTTCCAATTTCATTTATTGTTTCATCATCTGTAATTTTAATGTAATTATATATTCCTATAAAATATATTTGAATTGTCCCGATGGTCCCAATCATGATCCTTCTTCATAAGACATCGATTTTCGTAATAGAGATACTCCCCAAATGTAAAAATTCCATTGATTTCATAGGAAGAACTTTTCTTCCATTCATAGAGTCAACTGAACGATTCCTTTTTATTTGGTATATAATTGATTTAGAACCTATATTACCACATTTATAACATCTCACAATACCTTTAATAAATTTCCCACAATTTAATTTCAACATCGTCGAGATAGATGTCATTGAATATATTTAACTTTATGATCATTATTACATGAACTTCCACAGATATGCAGTTGTCTCATATATGATTCATTAGAAAACTAACCATGTTTCAAGTGGTTAATCATTACTCTTTATAGTGGGTTTAGAATAACCATAATAGTTATCATTAGAACTCCCATTTCTCTAGGTTTCTTATTCATTGAACCACCACATTTTACTTCACATACATTGTTACATTGGTGCTTGAGGGATCTAGGAATTTACAAAAACCAAAAATGCTTATGTGAGAAATAAATTTAAAATATACCAACTTATGAGTATGATAATCACTAAAATATCATTATTCATGTTATTTTAAATTCATTCAACTTATCTAAAATTATTTTGAATATTTCTATCATGATAACCATTGTGGTTATATAAGACCTGTAACATATGCTTAAATAAGATCCTAACCTCTAAAGATATCTAAACCACCATCTAATATCAACTTTAATTACTTATCCTTAAACATTTCATATTTTAGTGTTTTTTAACTAAAATTATCATTCAAAAACATTTTCGTTTTATAGTTTTTGATAATTAGGAAATAATTTTACAATGTAATCACATGCATTAAAATTGGAAACTTATACATATTATCCATTCTTTTCACTACATAACACACTTTAAAATAATTATTAAGTTCTTTTACATGAAAATGTTTCATAAAATTTATCTTGATTTCTTAATTTGTCAAAACCATAATTATAACCCATAAAAAAATTATTTAAACATGGTATGGTAACAAAAATATTATTACGGATTAGAAAAATTAATAGTGAAATATTTATTTTATAAATTCATTAAACTCCGGGAAAACATTTTCACAAAGTCATCATTTTTAGCTGTAAAATTAATCTATTTATCTTTCCATATGAAATAATAATATTCCTATAAAACTACATATAAAACATAAATAATAAATGTAATATGGGACATAAAATTCATGTCACTCTTATATTTAGCGTAGCTATCATGGAAACATAGGGAGAAACCATCAGGGTTACATTTGGAATAACCAAAACAATATATTCCCTTAATCTCTTAGAAGAAATCCCACCGATTAACTCAATCTCATTACCCAATGAATCATGGTGATATAAAAATATTACCAACACTTGGATTAAAATTAAATCATCTGTACTCATAAAATAACCTCAAGAACCAAAACATAAGCACTACCTATAAATATTTCATAATATAATAAGAACATTTCCACTTTGAAATCACATTTCATTTTAAAAAAGTTTCATACTCATAAATGAAAAAAAATATTTGATAATAAAATTGAAAATAAGTAAAGTATTCATAAATATATAAATGTGACATGAAATCATGAAATTATATTAATATCTTATATGTAAAAAACATTTTTTTGGATTTTGTAAAACTATTTGGAAGAGTAAAATTAAAAGATGTGGTTTAATGAAATTACATTACATAAAACCTTAAAAAGATGCGTTTTAAAAAATATATCAAGTGAAAATATAAAATTACCAACATTAAACATCCATGTATATATAAAAGCATTCATAAAAACTATTTGTAAACCATTTACATAAAAAATAATTACATAGAAGAAAAAATCATTATAACATTTAAAACAATATTTTAGTAGAAGTGTCTCTAACCTTGAGACTAAATCATATAATACATTAATTAAATAACAAAATAATAATCTTAGGTTAATTATTTACTTTATTAAAATATTTTTAAAAGTTTACTATTCCTTTTATATCACTTATTATCATGTTATAGCTCTGATGTAAATAATTATGTTCGGGTTAGGAGTTTTATGGATATTCGATACTTGAGTCCCAAAAGAATTTGGTATCATGTTAATACTCAATGTAGTAATTATAAAATAATCTCCAAATAATATTTATGAAATAATAATCAATTTTATAACTAAATTATTAATTTAAATCATCTCATTTATGGATGGTTTTGAAAAATGGATAGTGTTATAATCATTGAGATGATAGGCAGTATGTACGAATGAGTAACATTTGCATTTTTCAAAGATCATTATGGAAAAAAGGAATGTACTATTTTATATTTCAATAATGATGATAATATAATTAATATCATATTAATATTTTAAATATACATATATATATATATATATATATATCATCCAAGTGATATGTTGATGAAAAAATAACATTTCTTTGTAGATGTTATAGTTCACACGTACACACAAATGACAAAATAATTTTTGTGTGCATGGAAAGATAGAAATGTAAATGGAATATTATTATTTAATAATAATAAATATTTAAATAACACCATATATAATCATAAATTCCATCATTATAACAAGTCTAGTGAGACAGTGATGGAAAATGAATTATATTCGATCAAAAGGCGGTAGTCGTCCATACACACGATTGATTAATTATTTTACCATCTAATGGAATTGGAGATGGATTTAGGTGATTATATTATCCAAATAAAATATCATTATTCTTATTAAAATATATTTATTTTTTGACCATGGTTGAAAAAATATATTAATGGTGTGGAATAATAAATAAAATCAAAACATTTAATTAAAAATGGTATCGCTTCTTCAGAAGATCTCTTTCAATAAACATGTTATCATCTCTTATGATGGTTTTATGCCTAAACTAATGCCTAGTTAATGTGGGTATGGATTCTAGTAATGTATTTGTTCCGATATTTTTTGATCCAAATAGGTTTTGAAGTGTGAAGAAAAGTGAATAATGGGTGACCTTTTATAGGAGAGGGGATGTGAATTCTTTGAATTCATCAAATTATTAAATTATTATATGTTATTTTTCTATTCCAAATGGATCCAAACAGATTTATTTTGAATATATGACGTTTTTTTGTGATGATAAATTCATCCAATGAAATTTATATATGTTTTTATTCATTTAATCATTATCTTTTTGTTTTAACCTTTATTTAACTCAATAAACTCTTATAGAGATATCATGTAATTAACATATTGAGGGTTAATATAATTACTATAAAATGAAAAAAAACCCCTATATGAGTCGTTGACTAAATTTTAATACGTTTCCCAATTATTTGGTGGAAATTATATATTTTTATAAATTAAATTTTATTTAATAAAATATTAATTATTTTAAAATTTCAATAATTTCAATTTTGAGACTATTCATTACCTGAATTTTTAAAAATATCATAACAACAATATAAATTAAAAAAATAATTCTAAAGCATGGATTACATTTAAAAGTAATATAAAAAATTCATGTATGACATTAAGCATCTCATATTATATTTACTTATTTGTTTTAATATCATTTATTTGATATCTAATTTAATTAAAAAATTATTTCATCATTACTGTGTTGCCATTTAAGGTATTTATTTTTTCAGTAAAATTTATAAGAAATTACCTTTATGTATGTAATAATTGTATCTTTCAAAATAATATTTTATTCAAAAATATCTCTTATATAAATCCACCAATAAAATATTTCTCTTCTTAAAAACAATAGTTTGTTGAAATTGACATTCCTTTGAATATAGTATTTTAAAAGTTATATTATTATCCAAAATTTTATAAATTGCATAATATTGAATAATTTCATTCCTAGGTATAAAAATTGTAATTCAACAAAATTATGAAATGTTTTAACATAATTTTTTAATTTTATAATGTTATGTTTACCATTAATTATCTGATTTACCCTTAATTGTGTTAATAAAAAAATACTAAAGTTACAATTTAAGTTGTCCCAAAATAAATGTGAAAATTTTAATATATTTTTAAATTCTAATTCCAAATATGTAAATAATTTTTAAAAATTCTACACATAGAAATTGCATAAATTAATTAAAAATTAATCTAATTGACGGAACAAAAAAAATATTTCAATGTATAAACGTTTAGATGTTCACTATGTTTTTTTATCCAATTTCAATTTCAAATTGATTTCAATGACCTAAATTATGTTAAATAACATATAATTTTTCAAATTATACATTATAAATAATAGAAATTATAATTTAACACCAGAAATTATTTAAATGAAAATGTTTTTTTCCATTAAAATATAATATTTTGTCACTGTTCATCACAACATGAAACTTATTATAAAAATAACGACATTAAATAAATAAAATTTTAATAAATTTATTTCAAATAAAAAGTTTATTTTTTAAAAAATATTTTATATATGTGTCAAAAACTAGATTGAAAATATGTGCACCATCAAAATGCCGAAAAACTGCCATTTTTAGAAAAATACATATTTTATGTTAACAATTGGATTTTTATTTACATCATGTCTAGAAAACACAAAAGTTGAAATTAAAATTTTATATTGAATATATTATATATAAATTTATTTAATATTATCCAATAAGTGTGATGTTTTTATTAAATCTTATCTCAATTAATTATTCTTTCAGAAAAAAATTCCATTTTATTTCAACCGAGGATTAATTTTCATTTCTAATAAAATGAACCACAAAAAATTAATTATATATACACATATAAACCATATTATTATAAATTAATTAATATTATTAATTACAACCATTCTAATATCTAGGATATAATAGTAATATTTTAGTATTCATGTTTAGTTGTTCGTTTATGCTCAATGGGGCATATCATGCATGCTATCGAACATATTTTTTAATTTTTTAAACTCGAGATGTTACATAATGATTATATTAATTGTAATGATATATTATTTTTCATATTATGTTATCATTTCGTCGGGATTTTGATTCTATGTTACTAAATTGGTAATAGTTTATTTCAAATGTCTCATCATTTTTTACTACTGTTTATGGTTTTGCATCCATTGATAAAATATCTTAAGAATTATCATGAATTTTTTATCCTATGGTTATCCATGATATGTTCATGTAATGGTACAATTTTTTTACACTATTTATTAATTAATATAATTAATAAAATATTTCTACTAAATTTTTACTTTATTTTTATCAACGTTTAGAAGTCTATTTTCATTCAAAATCATGTTTTTTTATAAATATTTGGAAACTGTTTTAAAATATTTCAAAATTAAATGTTTAATACATCTTGAAAAACAAAATTATTTAAACAATGTCAAATAAAAGTACTTGTAATTTTCTAATAAGTGCAATTTTATAAAAATTTAATGGGAAATGGAATGATTTTTAACATGTACAGAATGTACGGATTTACCCGCAGCCATGACCATAATTTCATTGAAGATTCCATTATATGTTTACAAGTGTATGTTTTCTAAAATAAATTTTTTTATTCTAATATTTTTTATTATTTTTTGTTTTTAATAAAATTTTTTTAAAATGTTATATGTTTTAAAATATAATTTCAAATAAAAAAATATATTTTCTTCAAGAATTTTTTTTAATTATATTTCAAAATTATTTTCCATCTATGATGAAGTAATTTGATATATTTTATGGTTTACTGATAATATGATCAATGGAAAGAATTGTTATTCTTTCTATGAATGGTCTATGTTTAATATGTAACGTTTTTAAGGAAACTTTTTTCCCTTACACAGGTTACAGCATGACAAAAATTTATCAAACCCAATTCCATTAATGGGTTATTATATAATGAAATGATTATGAATCATATTTTTTCCATAGTTCATAATATTATGAAATTTTTATGAAGCTCATTTCATTTCATGGGTTATGATATGATTTTTATGAAACACATCTCTTTTTATGGGTCATGATATGATGAATGTATTATTATCTTGTAGAACACAAATGTATGATTTAGTTATGTGATGGGGGGACCAATATTCCATTCCAATGCATTGGTAAATGATAAATGTTATATGATCAAAAATGGTTCAAGGGTGGTCATCCTATTCCCATATTAAGAGGGTACACATGAGCTAATCTCAAACCCACAACAAGTGGGTGCATAGGAGGCCATATCAATCCTGTAACAAGAGGGAAAAAGGGAGTTCATCCCAAGACAACAGCAACAGGGTACATGGGAGGATGTACTAATCCCAAAACAAGATGGTACGTAAGTGGCTATCTGGAGCATGAAATAGTTAGACGGGTGATAAGGCCATGCCTAACATTTTACAAATCTCATAGTCGGTATCTTTGACATAATATTTTTAAAGCTTATGTGTATGCCACGAATCCCATGTTGTAATCCACTGTTATACTCTCATAGATATTGTTCTTGGATTATATTACAATTCATGTAATATGATATTCCAATCATTATTTCATGATTTTGGATTATGATATTATATAAGTAGTGTTTTCTTTCAAAATGTTATTCTCAGGTTCCCCTACCCTTATTCTCTTTTTATGCATACATATCTCCCTTTTTTACCTTTATTGAGCATCTGAGCTCACAGTTTATTATGTTTTTCTTTCCTCTAGTTTTAGAGAAAGGGTTTATATAGGTATACAAAAATGGGAGATATTTATGAGAGACATTGAAGTTCTTTCAGTGAGTTAGATTATTATCTTTCCAGGAATCCAAATACTCTAAACTATTATGGTATTCATGAGTTTGTTTGTATAATTTAAAAATTATTCATCTAAAAATATTTAATATTCATGTGTGATAAGCCTATTTTTCAATTGTTAGAATAAAATAAATGTTTTATTCATCCTCAGGAAACTAGGATGATAAAACTATAGTGGGATCCCTAAAAATATTTGTATGGATATTTCTAGGGATTTCACTGAGGAGAATTATAATAATGAGTGAACATATAGGAAAATGTCCTGGAATTTTGGTAAAGGATAGGGTGATTAGTTTCAAAGAAATTCATCCCTTTCAAGAAACTACAAAAGGATGTGGATCTCGAACAAATTTACATAGGATTAATATCCTATAAAACATTGTATTGAAGTAGACTCAATTGGGAAATTGTTTAGGAAGATGGGTCTTCCTACAAACCTAGTTTGGAACTCCCAGGGGATATTCTGTTGAAATTACAAAACAAATTATGAACAATCATGATGGAATTGAATAGAAGATAACATGTGATGACCTATGATAATTTTAACATTTCATATATTACCGAAGAATATGTTATGATTTTAAAATCCAATAATTTATTTTTCAAGATTTTCTGATTCCAAACAATTATTAGTGTTGATCATACTATGATTTTTGATTTATTCAATGCTCATAACCCAAAGTAAACATGATAATATTCACTATGATGGACAATGAAATGATTTTCCTCCATAGATACCAACTGATATTGAAGTTGGAATTAAAAATATTATTGATATTCTCATAAAACATTCTTAATATATGAATAATTATGAACTTCTGTATGAGAAAAATTTGACCAACATTTCATTGAATCCTTCATGAGGAAACTCCCACCATATTTCAGTGATAACAATGACCCAGTAGTTGCTGAGAAATGGACTAGTACCACTGGAAAAGATATTTTATGTTATTCAGGGTTTGGAACATGAAAAAATCATTTTGGTCATTTATCAATTGGTTGGTGAAGTAGATCAGTGGTCCACTATAATTAAGAACACAAGAGAACAATAATTAATTAAATCTATGGAATGATAATAGTTTATTGGTGTATTTTTTAGTATGTAATTACCTCTATTATAATACCGATAATAGAGAATGAATTAATTTTGATTATCCAAAGGGATTATTAATGTGTTGGTAATTATAAAGCTAATTTTGATGTTCATTTATGGTAATCTTTTGGTTTAACCATAATACCTGAATAAAAAATCAATCAATTCTACGGTGTCTTGAAACCAAGTCATCAAAAGGAATTAACTACAAGATACTTTTGTATCTTCAAATTAGTTTTTTTTATGTGAACTAAAGGTAGAAATGGAAATAAAATATTCCCATCATTCCTCTAGTTTGGGTAAGAAAATGAAGAATTAGTCTCATGAAATCTTAAATTGTGGAAATAAATTTCGGGTATATGTATTCTAGTAAAATGTGAAAAATAACTATAGTGAATGAATAAAATAGAAAATATGGTGTTACATGTTTTTAATATAATGTTATAGAATGGTTGAATGATTATATTTTAAGAGTAAGTAATAGAAATGTGTGAATAATGAGAAATCTCCAAAAATTACACCTTCTACATTTCATTTTTTCAATTACAATGATTTTAGGCATTATGATTACATGTTCCCTGATCAAGGAATTAATTTGGATGAAAACCCAAAAAAATATTCGGAAAAAAGAAAAAAATGAATTCTGATACTATCATAATTGAAAAAGTTAACCATGATAATTAGGGAATACATATAATCATCTCATAAGTTGAGAATTGCATGTTTTATTTTGTATGAATCAGCCCTATAATAACATTACTTCTGTATTATAGTTAAATATCATGTGATTATCTATATTTATTTTAGGACAATTAAATCACATATTTTATTAATATAAGGACTAACCTAAGATTCTACTGAAATTTTTTTAAAAGATAAGATCTTATATATGTGATGAAGAAGAATTTATATATTAAATCTTATTTTATCCTAATTCATGTTATTACCATATATTAAAAGAATACATGATAAATATATTCACATGTTTGTTATGAGGAAATAAAGATATATATAATAATATTTGGGGGATTATTGGTATGTTTATTTCTGGAAATATAGTAACCTTATTTATAAATTCCTAATGTTGAAAGGGTAATAAGGATAAAGATTTAGGAAAAAGTTTATGTGGGTCATCAGTTGTAGTTTTAGAGATTAATTTGTTGCTTCAAAATATTAATATTTATTAATATTATATAACCAGTGATAACCAATATTTTATGATCATATATATAGATATAAATAATGAATTATAATTCCATTGATGGATCTTATGACCCATTAGTGATTCAGACACAAAAAAATCACCTTTATTTCCTAGATTAAGAGATGAAGTGAAAAATGATCAAGGAAATCATAAAGGAGGATAGTTTTTTTATGTAATGGAATGAAATTGAGTAATTATATCTCCTTGTGGAAATTATTCAACTTTAAAAAAGGATCATTGAAAAGAAATCCTTTTACCATCATTTTTTATTATTCAAATGGTCCATTACATTATAATATATTCATTATTTAGTGATCGTTAGCTTTATGAGGATAACCCACTTTATTATGATAAAGGATCTTGATCACTATCTATAATTATTTAAACATTTCTTATATGTCCAAATATATATATCCCCCAAATGTTATCCAATTTCGAATCTTATTTATGAGATACATTGGGTAACCATTATGTTTATAACATTCCCTTTTTAAATAAAGATTCAGTCATCATTTTGACAATGAGGATTCCTATGGAAAATAAATTCAAGTATAAAAAATTTCATGAATTATATGTAATTTGATATATAAATCCATTTTAATTGGGGTATAATGTAATATCTTGTTTTTTTATGGAATTTTATTTTTGTATAAATGAAAATTATTTTATGGTTTCCAGTGAATATTGCACTAGGTTAATCTCATCCTACACACAACATTGAGCTATGTTTTTAGTAATTAAAAATTAAGATTGTATTATATTACAAAAAATAACAATTCTAAATTTTGTTACCCACAATACTGATCTTATTTTATGTTACAAACAACACTAAGTTTAAACAAAACATGAGTTATTTTTAAAATGTTTTATTTATCATCTTATAAGATACTGAACTTTTGTGGATATTTTTTTACACACTTATAGTTATTATTTTACATAGTGTTGAGTAATTTTAATTTGGGTTTTAACATGGTGTGTGTTAGGGTTAAATTTTGAAGAAATGGAAGAAAAAGGGTAGTGAACAGTTTGCGCACATTTTACCTTATCTGTGTTCCCTAGACAAAAAAATAATTAAACATTGAAAAGAGGGGTTTTTCCAAGATGGAGAACATTTTTTCAAGTTATTTGACCTATAACTATAAAACGTGTATCCAAATAGAAGAGGTGATTGGTAAAGGATCATGGTCAAGGGAAACTGTGCACCCTGAGTACTAAACTATCTAGATAACATTTTAATCCCTAAAAAATAAATAAAAAAAATTCACAATCCCTCGTCCAATAGCCATGAACACCCTATCTCGGCAAATAATTGTATTATATAAATTACAAAGAATCTTGGAGGGATTACAAGAAAATATGTCCAATGTTCTATATGATTTAATGCCCTAATTAAAGATTTGTACCCCTCTTGGTAAGTGAATCATATCTAATTTGCTTTCCCATTCCACTTCATTTTTCCTCCCATTATAGAAAGGGTTTGTTCTTCTTATATTGACCAGATACATAACTATCTTTTTGGATGTAGATCTATATTTTGTGGATCATTATTTTTTTGATCATAGATTAATGTTTTAGATTTTGGTATCACTCAACATCATTACTCTGATAAAATTGGGGATTTCCATTGGTTGATCGTTCATTAATGACTTGAAGAAGTTGGTGTCTTATTCAAATCCAATAGTATTTATATAAATTATATATATGTTATTTTAAAATTTCTATGTTTTTATTGTAATTGTAATTCCAAAATTTAATCAATTAATGTGCTTAATTAAAAAAATTGGGAATTGAGGATTTAAATGAATAATGGAATTATAGAATTGGGGTAATTAATTGACGAATTAATTATTAGAGTATTTAAATGTGAATTGGGATAACTAACTGATTAATTATGTATCATAGTATTTAATTGGTTAATTGGAATAATTATTTGATAAATTTATTGTTGGAGTATTGAATTCTGTGTTGAGATAATTAATGACTAATCATTATTAGAGTATTGAATTGTGGAATTTGTGATAATGTATTTTGGATAAGTTATTGGAGTGTTTTATTTTTAATAATGTATAATTAATTATTGAATTAATTATTGTAACATTCAGACTACTAAGTAGGAATAATTAATTGATGAATTAATTATGGTTATATCTGTGATTGTGGATTTGATTAATTATTTTTCAAGTTAATTAATCAATGTCATGGGAGAAATTAATTATTGAATTAAATAATAAAATTGTGGAAGATTAATTAAGTATCTAACTAATAAATGTAATTAAAGGGTATAATTAATTGATGAATTAATTGATGGTACTTTCATGATTAATGAATTGTAAAATTAGTTAGGCGAGTTTTTGTGATTAATTAATTGGTAAATTAATTGAGATAGTTTCTGTGATTAATTTTTTTAAATTAAATATTTTATTATGTGATAAATGTGAAATATGTGATACATGTGATATATGTGAAATATATGATATATTTTATTGATTAATAATATGGGGTCCAAGCCATGACCTTATAGGGGACAAGGAATTCATGAAAATTGATTGGGACATGGACTAATGCTCTAAATAACCATTATGTGTGGGATATGTACTAATGATCTAAATATAGATGATTTGTGAGATAGGGACTCATGTTTTAAATAATCATGGGGACTTATACATGATGATCTACACCCAAAATAGTGGTATAGGTCTATGGTTACAATTAGTTGTATCATGAATTGAAATGGAATGGATAATGAAAACCCATTTTTTAAATGAAATAAGAATTAATTATGTGAAATGATTCAAACTTTGGCATGGTCTGAAACAAGTATTGAGGTTCGGGTGTCCTCAGGATGTGAGGGATTTATGTAGTTGAATAAAGGATAATTGAATAAATGTAATCTATTTAATTTTCTTCTTGTATATTATTCATTATACAACAACATAAACTATTTTATTGTATATTGTTTTAGAATATGTTTTTGGGGGCCTACTGAGTTGTTATCAAACCCTTATTGGGCATTCTGATTGGTACCTAAATATATTTCATGTTTGTAGGATAGGATAAGGGAAAAGAACCCGTGTTAGATGAATTATTTGGGGATGCATCAAGGATGAGGGAACTAGATGTGTTTCATGAATCACTTGGTAGTTGTCAGTGTATTTACTTTTGATTCTTTAATTTTATATCTAGCAATGTAATTTAGCATGACATATTCTACATTCAGTATTAATACTAAATTTATTGTTTTGTGTCACCTTAAGATATTGGTATTGTCTTGTTTATGGTTATATTTTATTTATTTATGGTTAATTATTTTCAATTGTTGTATTACACTAATAAAATGATGGTATAGTCTCTTAATTATTGATGTGAGACCCTCCCTTGTAGTCATCCACATATAGAGAATGGTGAGGTGCACTATAGGCCAGGTAGAGAACCGGCTCGGAGGACCAGTCTGTGGCACCCGGGTCAGGACATTACAAACTAGTATCAAATATGTTATCTTTTGTTTTCTTTTTTCTCACTATTTTGGGAATGTATAATGTATACTATGAAGAGTGGGGTATCAGACATGAGACTATGCATGGGTGTTGAAAACCCATTTTTAGGTAAAAAACAATGTTCCTAGGGTGGGAATGTTGTTATAGTTGTTTCCTATTACAGTTGAATATTATTTCACTGTGCGTGATCCACTTGTTTTGTGATAAGATATATGTTTTAGATATTTGTTGAGATTTGAATCACATCCTATTATGGAATTATATATGAGAAAGAATTCATCATCATAGGCACGTACGATTATTTTTTTACATGTATCATTTTAGGCACAGAAGGGAAAACAGGATTTGTGTATGTTGTTGAACATGATCTTCATTTCTTTACTAGTGAAGTTGAATTGAAAATTGTGCCTAATATGAAATTAGAAGTGATAAAATGATAAAATATTTTAATAAATGTTATTGTAATGTAATTTAAATAATTAAAACATTTTTACCATTGTTTACCATGACATAGAGGTTGGATGGTTAAAAGTTCTGATAATGATTTAGTTTTGACTACTTGGTAAGATTTTGGTAAAAGACTTG
The DNA here is from genome assembly GCA_963277665.1 of Viscum album. Lineage (NCBI taxonomy): Eukaryota > Viridiplantae > Streptophyta > Magnoliopsida > Santalales > Viscaceae > Viscum > Viscum album. Next base: position 827,980,789 of record OY728157.1, read on the forward strand.
TTGTGATTGTCCACTTATGAATTTATAATAATGTTGTGTTATGTTTCCTAATATGTGTGTTTGAAATTGTAGATATATTCCTCCACGTTGACCAATTTTGATTGTATGAAAAGTTGACATGGATAATAAAGATTCTCCGGTAATGGAACATGAGTCACTATTAGTTCTGGGTGAGGATGTCGGAGAGAAGCATTGAGAAACATTTTCATTATTAATTAAAATTATGGAAAGATAATTGTGGATGGTTATTAAAATCTTATTTTAATTGAATATTAAGTTTCATTTGAAGAACCCTCTAGATTATATTTGAGACTGTGGACCCAAGGGAGATGAGCTTTGGATTGAGTCTATCCAGACAATATGTGACCACTTTGAGATTCTTATTGAGAAGAGTGTAAAATTGGATGCCTCTATATTATGTGGTCATGAATAATATTGTTGGAATATAAAAGCATAGGATTGTTATCTAGAGACTATGTAGTGGTATTAGTTTGAGAATAAGTTCATGGGGAAATTTTATACAGAGATTCTAAGGAAGGAAAGAGCAGCTGAGTTTATGAGATTGAATTGGGGGATAATATCCATGATGAAATATGATGGATGCTTCATATATTTTCAATTATTTGTTCCATGACTGGTTGGAGGTGAGGATACTATGGAAAAATTGATTCAATATCAGATAAATGTGAAATTATGGAGCAGGTTAATATATTTTGGCTGAAGAATTTTACAGATGTGGTGAATATGGCTCTCATATTTGAGGGAAACCTAATGAAATATTCTAGTGGTATATAGGTGGTTTCTTCTGGACGGTCCAGGGATATAGCTTCTATTATTATTAATAATCATTATGAGAAAATATTCTATATCAATGGGAAGGAAAGTGACCTATCAGAGGAATCAGTTACTCTGTATCTAACCTGAGTAATTTTCCACTTGTGTAGTACCTCGGGAATATTTTTCAACATTGTACCTAACAACCAATGGAGTTCCAAGATCATGAAAAGATTATTCATATATAGAGGTTCTGGAGGAACTTGAGTAAGAATGGTAGTGATTTAGGAGCTAGATAAAACTAGGGTTCAAGAAAGGGATTTTTTTCAATATCAATCTGATAGCTTGAGTTATTCTAGATGAGATGATATAGGTAGTAGACATGTTACTTCTTATAAAGAGGGACCATATCATCATATTAGTGTATCTCAAGGTGTTCATATCACATAATAGGGAATAGGGTCATATCATAATGATGTTATATTTCCTACAATTGTGGAGATATAGGTTGGACCATCGATCATGGGAGGTACCATTATTGTAGATTATATACTAGCTAGTGTATTATTTGATACTGATACCTCTCATTGATTTATATCTAAAAAACATTTTAATGGTTTTATCTTCAAAGTGGTGTTCATAAATAGGGTTATGATGATAGATACACCATTTGGAGTATGTCTGAGATATATCTTATTGTGTTAAGGTTGTTCCCTTATGGTTGGGCAGTATACCTTTTTGTGGGATCTCTAAAACCTGTACATGTCCGGATTTGACTTGATATTGTGTATGGACTGGATAGTAGTTCAACAATCCCACATTGATTTTTATTTTAGGAGAGTGAATTTTATTTCACTTAAGGGTAACCATTAAATTCACCATAGAGAGTGGGTTGACCAAGTAGGCTGGGCATGGCCAATTACTCAGAAACCAAAAGAACTCACAACCCATGTTGCTAATTTGTTATTAGATGACGGAGATGTAAAATATATTGACTTTTCACCATTAGTGAATTGGTTTCTAGATGGGTATTTTTAAATATTATCAAGGATTTCACATAAGATATATATTAAATTAACTATTAGGATCATGTTGGAGATTAATCCAATCTCTATTCCACACTATACAGTGTCACTGATAAAGCATCAAGAGGTTAAGACTTAGGTGGATGAGTTGGAGGACAAGGGATTAATCTAAAAAATTATGTTTCCATGGGGTACACCTATTTTGTTTTCAAATAAGGCAGATAATACTATATTCTAGTGTTTTGATTACTAGACGTTCAATCAGAGGGATATGAAAAACCGGTATCCTCCAATGTGTATAGAAGATCTATTTGACTAGTTGAGGTGGAATTTTTTTTCTCCAAGATCAACTTGAGAGAAGGGTATCATTGAATGGGAGTTTGGACATATGATATTCCTCTTATTCTTTAACAAGGTAGATATGGAATTTATGAGTTATTTTTAATTCCATTTGGGTTGAAAAATTCCCCAATGGTGTTTATGGAATTCGTTAAGAAAATCTCTCGTATCAACCAAGATCATATTGTTTGAGTATTTTTGGATAACATCTTTGTGTATTCCAAGACTCATGAAGATCATTCCTGACACCTTTAAATCGTTTTTAGTACACTTAGGGAGCATAAAATATACGCTAAGATATTTAGTTTTTAGTTTTGGATTGATTAGTTACACTTACTGGGAAACATCATCTTGGAGGAAGGAGTGTCTGTAGACATTAACAGGCTCAGGAATTGGATTCATAAGAGTGTCACAAACACTTTTTTGATATGTGTTGATTTTTGGGGTCATCTAGATATTATATAATTTTAATCCATGGTTATCCACCATTTTAATCATTTATTTATGGCTTGACCAATAAGTTTATAAAGTATGAATGGTTGGAAGCATGTGATAATGCATTCTAGAAGTTGAAGAATCATTTTACATCATCACCAATATTGATCCTAACTGACCCGTGTGATTAGTATATGGTGTACTATGATTCTTCTAGGATAATATTCAGAGTTTTTAGGATGTGAGGAGATAGATATGTGGTTTATGGGTCTTGGTATTGGATTTCACGTGAACAGAGTTGCCTTATGAACGCCCAAGAGTTGGCTGAAGTGGTTTATGCTATGAAGTGTTGGTGACATTATCTTTTGAGTGATAATTTTACTATCTATATAGATCAAAGAGCATAAAGTATATATTTTCATAGTGATATTTGAATCTCTAGTAGCAAAGGAGGGTTTTGTATATAGAGCCATTTAATATGGAGCTAGCATATACACCCGAGAAAATAAATAGTGTTTCCATAACCCTAAGTGGGAAGAGACATACTCATATAATTTAGGAGTCTAGTGCATAGTTAAATATGAAGACATTCCTGGTTGAGATGCATGTTGTGTTTTGACAGAGTCCAGAACATATGACTCTTGTATCCATTTTAGTGGAGTCTACATATTTGAAACAGATCATGGACATAGAATAATAGAATATAGAATCATTATCGTCGATTTAATAACTTGACTGTGGGGAGACACCTTCAGATTGGATCATATATACCAATGAGGTCATCTATTTCAAGGATTATTTTGTGTCTTCTACAGTCATGTGGGAGGATTTGATTTAGTAATTTCATGCCATGAAGTGGGTGTTATATCTAGGTGTGGAAAAAATGTACTGTGACCTATGAAAAAAAATTTGGTGCCCAGGAATGTAAAATGATATGGTAGGGTTTGTGACATGATGCTATACATACAAGCAGGTGAAGGTGGAGCATCAATGACTGAGAGGTGTTCTATAGTAGTTTCCTATTTCAGAGTTGAAGTGGGAGGACATGACTATGGAATTTGATGTAGGTCTCCCAATGAATCCTCTTAAGAATGAAGTTATTTGGATGATTGTGGACCATCTGAAAAGGTAGTGCATTTATTTCTGATATGAGATACTTTCTCAATGGGGATATTGGGAGAATTATATGTTGGGTAGATAGTCCAAGTACATGGAGTTTTATAGACTACTGTTTCATACTTTGAATAAGGCTTTACATTGTCCTTAAGGTAGGGATTATAGAAGGTGTTTGTCCCACTTGTACTTTTGAGTTTGTATTTCCACCCACATATAGATGGGCAGTCAGATCAAAAAGAAAAATTACCTGAGAACATAATGCGAGTATGTGTCCTTAACATAGGGGGGGGTCTTGGGGGAATCAAGTGGCACTTGAGGGGTTCACCTATAAAAAAATTTTTCATGTGAATTTTTCAATGGAGCCATATGAGTATCTTTATGGTAGGCAAAGAAGATCACCTCAATGATGGGGAGAAGTTGGTGAGTCAATGTTTTTTGGACCAAGTCTTGTACAGGAGATGTCATAGTAGGTTTAATTGATTTAAAAATGAATGTATATGGCTTAGAGTAGAAATATGTCATATGGTGATAGGCATTGACATCCCTGAGAATTTTCAGAGGATAATCGTGTATTGCTTTGGGTATTTCCTAGGTTGGTTCACTTTAGGATACAGAGGTAGGCCAAACTGGCACCTAGATTCATTTGACCATTTATGGTTGGGGAGATAATCTGGATGGAGGCGTACCAATTAACTTTTCCACAAAGATAATGTTCTATACACGATATTTTCTATATATAACAACTATGATTGTGACACCCTCACTCTTCTCATGTGATAGATGAGGATGCTGCTTTTATTGAGATAAATGCATCCTTTGAGGAGAATCTGATACGTGTGTTGGATCACCTTGAGAATGTTTTGCATGGAAATATTGTGTTGTAATTTTTTATTGTGGAAACATAGTTGTGTGTAAGATAAAACATGGGTAAGATAAGAAAATATTAATCCTCAATGACCCAATATTTTTGACACAAAACATTACATATTCTTCATAGTAAGGATAAAGGATTAGCTATTATAAGGTGGGTGATTTTAATATCTCCAACTTCTATAGAGACATCTTGGGATTTCTTACAGATATACTTTTTTTAGTTTTGAGTACATTGTGATTGGGTTTTAACATGGTGTGTTTTTTGGTATAATTTCTAGAAAAAAGGATGAAAGAGGGTATTTCACTGTTGACACATGGTTTTCTATAACCATGCACCTTATACCAGCAATCATTAAAACCATGAAAAGATGGGTTTTCATGGGTAGTGCATGGTTTTTCAAAATTTACTTCATAAAAGGAGAATCCCTGAAATATCTTATAAAAGGATAACTATTAGGGGAAAATTTGTGTTATGATCAGAAAACCATGTGTATGGGATTTAATTCCGTTTTAAATTATTAAAAATAATCTTGAACCTCTGTATAATACCAATAAACTCCCTAACTCGACCCGTAATAATTTTCTCTCAATTTCAGAGCCTCTCAAAGGGATTCCTATCCATTTTGACTTCTATTCCTCTTGATTAAAACCTATATTGAATATGTTATCCCATCCCAGTATGTGATTCCTATCCCATTTGGTTTCTTGTTCCTCTTCCTTTCTGCTCCCATTCTAGTAATGATTTTTTCTTCCTATTTTTATTATATCCAAATATGGTTTTTGGGAAGGAGATTTAGATTTGAAGGATATAAATTTATTTCATCTTGGATTTATATTTATGATTTGGATCTAATTTTACATCATTATTCCATGGATATTGGGGATTTCTATTGGGAATCATTCATCAATGAATTGAGGTAGGTGGTCAAATATTCAAATCCCAGTGTCTTGATATCAATTATGTGTACGTAAATGTATACTTTATATAGTTATTTTATAAATTTTATTGCCTAAATGTGATTAATTAATGTGGTAAATTAATAAATTTAGGAATTTAGGATTTTATTGAATAATGGTATTTTGGAATTGAGATGATTAATTTATGAATTAAGTATTGGATTATTTAATTTAGAATTGTGATAATTAACTACTATATTAATTATTGGAGTATTGAAATTTGGAATTGGGATTTTTAATTAATGAATTAATTATCAGATTATTTAATTGTAAATTGTGATAATTAATTAATGAATTAATTATTGGATTATTGAATTATAGAATTTGGGATAATGAATTGTGAGAAAGTTATTCGAATGATGAATTGTGAATTAAAATAATTATCTTTATGATTAATTATTGGAATATTGAGATTATTGAGTATGACTAATTAATGGATTGATTAATTATTGGAATATTTGTGATTTTGGATTTTATTAATTATTTTCTCAATTAATAAATGTATTTATTCGGATTAATTAATTGGTTAATTAGTTTAAAAAATCAGGGAAGCTTAAATAATTTTTGAATTAATTAATGTAATTTATGTGACTAGTTATTTGATAAATTAACTGAAGGGATTGTCATGATTATTTAATTTTTGAATTAAATATGGTATTTTCTATGATTAATTAATTTATGAATTAATTTATGTGATTTTTTATACCAGTGTTATATGTGAAACGTGTTATATATGTGATTGATTGAGAAAAATAGGTCCTAGACATAAACTAGTGGGGGCCAAGGCATAAATGAAAATTTAATGGGGAGTGGAATAATGCTCAAAATATTCATGTTGTATAGAACAGGGATAGATGATTCAAATACCCATCATGTGTGAGATAGGGAATAATTCTCTAAATACTCATGGGGCATGATAAAAGATGATCTGCACCAAAAATAGTGAATTTGTACAATGTCTTGAATTAGTCACATTATGAATTGAAATGAAATTTATAATGAAATAAAATTTATTAAATTAATGGTAATGTCATAACATGAAATTGTTCATACTCTAACACATGTGGAAGTAGGTATTACAGATTGGGTTTCCTCAGGAACCCAAGGGTTTATGGAGTTAAGTAGAGAATAATTAAATAAATATAACTATTTACATTATTTCTTGAATTTTATTCCTTATACTGCAACATAAACTGTTTGATTAAATATTGTTTTACACTCTATTAGTGGTTTCAAACTAAGGGGTACTCACACCCTACTCAGGCTTCCTAATCGGTACCTGAATAGATTTCATGTGTGCAAGAAAGGATAAGGGAAAAGGCCCCGTGTTAGATGGCTGATTTGGGGATGGTGTGTGGAAGAAAAAACCGGACATGTTTTGGGACACACGTGAAATTTTTTATTGTATTTAATATTTACTTTTCATTTTTTCACATGGCATGTACTTTATCATGGAATATTTACCATTCAGTTTTAATAGTATACTGCCATTTTAGGGTCACATTGTGATATTTTTACTATTTATTTCATCGTTATATGTTATTAATTTATTGTTTCTTATTTTACACTAGTTCATTACTACAATAAAAATAGGTTATAGTCTCACCATGATCAATGTTACACCCTTACTACTAGTTAGTAGCTTCTAGTGTTTGGGGAGGCACGCTTGAGGTCACACAGTGAACTGGCTTGAGGAACTAGAGTGTGGAACCCGACATAGGAAATTAAAAACCTATAAATTTGAATTTCTGGTAACATATAGATTAACTAAATTATAAAAATAGTTTTTTCATATTTGTAAAATCAATTTTATTTTAATATTACCTATTTTCACAAACTAGATTAGTCCTAGAATTATTAAAGTATTATTACATTCATAAAATTAATATAAATGTTATTTCTATATCATGTTTGGAATATATGGTACTTTCATTTATTATTAATAATATGGGTATTTCTATATATTTGAATGAAATGTGTTATTGAATTGGTAATATGGGAAATGATTTGTAATTTTTTATTATTGATAATCTTTTTTATAAGATACAGAATAAGATGTTGAATGTTGATTATATCCCCAATAACCTTTACCAATGTTTTCATGGACATATAAATGAGAAACAAACACAAAGACATCATATAGATAGATTACTGAACTCATTAAATTATGAATCATTTTTAAATTAAAAATATTATATGTTTAAAAAATGACAAAAGATAATTTATGTGGAAATTTTAAAAACGATATTTTATATTTGGATCATAAAATTTGTGATGATTATAGGCCAATGATTTCTCAATAAAGTGGGGGGGGGGGGGTTGGGTACATAGAAACATTTACCAATGAGTTATAGAAATATTTTTATGTCATTATTATGAGAAAAATGATAGAACTGCTATAAATGTAAATCATTTTAGTGGACATGTACAAATATTACCTAGTTAATGTATTAAGATTCACCAATAAAATTAGAGTGGTGAATACTTGAGCTAGGAATTCACAGATTGTCTAAGAGGTTATGAAATTGTTTCACGACTCATTCATCCTTTAACACCATAATGTTATTCTGTTTTAGATAGGAGTAATTATTCAATGTTTTACACATTTCGATCAATGCTGAGTTATTGTAAATTATCTATGTAAATCCTCAATAAAAACACCATATAAGATATGTATTATGAGACATATTTTTTTCTTTTATTAATATTTAGGGTTATAAAGTAGATGTATGACATATATTTTTTAAAAATTAAACCCTAAATCTAAAAAGTATTATTTATTGGTTATCCCAAGGAAACTATGTTATAATATTTCTATAGTACTACTAATAAAAAATTTCTTATGTCCCAAATAGGTATATTAATTAATAAGGAATATATAATTCAAGGATTATGAGGGAGTATTGTTGAACATATATATGTTGAAACCAATAAATATTTTTTCATAAGATTCAAATAGAGTTGGTTCCACTAATGGTTATATAAAAATAACCAAATTAGGTTACATAAGAACCTAAAAGGTTTATTTTGAATAAATAAGTGCTTAATAGATATAGATTTCATATGGAAAATGATGATGAAGTAATTTTTATATATGATTAAACTAATACCTGTAGAGATTCTATTGTCTATTTTTATTAGTTGAAATGGATAAGTGCCTTGAAATTTGAAATGTACTCTATATAAACTATTTTATGAAATATATAAACACACCAAAATGTGTGTGATTCATATAATTTAATTGTGGTTTTTTAAATGAATGTGGAATGGATTGTAGAGTTTTTTTGGATAATGTTTAATTGGTTGAATAATGTTACAAAAAACTTCATGGTATTTCTTTTAGACATAATTTTTCACATGTTGTGATTATGAATTCCATTTAGTTATTTTATTCCATATCATATCATTATGATTTTGAAATATATCAAATGGATGTCAAAACCAATTTCCTTAATAGGAATATTTTTGATGATGTGTATATAATAAAACATGAATAATTTGATGTAATGAATGATTTTTTAAGATTTCATCTTATAATAATATATTTTATGGTTAATGTATGCTTCTATGAGTCAGAATATACAATATTATGAAGAAATCAAAAAGTATATTTTCATGTAAAATGTATATGATTCACGATGGTACAAAAATAATAGTGGGTTCTTCTGGGTATTTCAAATATATTTATAGATGAAATCCTTTCAACCAATAATTACATACCGAGTTAACAATTTTTTAAAATATGTTGTTCATAAAATGATTTTCAGTTTACTACAAGGCTCATGTAGCCTACATAATTGGTATGAATATCTATATAGATATATCAATGATACTTCATGGAAAATTTAAAAACATGTATACAAGTAATAGCCACTAGAAAATCACTACTAGATACCTATATAATCATAGTGAGAGTGGCTATATTTCAATGAAGAACATCTTCATGTACTTAAGAAGATTTAAGAATATTATATAGGAATTTAGATGATATTATAATAACACTACATGGGGTTACACCATTGCTAGTTTCTAATATAAAAAAATGTTGTATAATATATCAATATGAATTATTTATAACTAAATACCAAGGTTATTAGTTGGATTAGTTCCAAAAATGACACTATAGAAAACTCAGTAATAGTGGGAGATTATATCGCAACATCAAATGATACAAAGGAGGTTGTTTAAACTAATAAATGTATTTATGAACATGGAATGGTTACTATCATCAAGGGATAAATTTAGCCATAATATGAAAAAAACAGAGTTATATCTCTTACCAACAGCAATATCCCCAAAGGAAAAAATTTGTTTATGCAAGTACCATCTCATTTGAGAAATAATTGAGAGGGTTAATGCGAATCATTGATTGGGAGATAAGGAAAAGAATAATAATTATCCTTTTACTAATCCATTTGGAAATCAAATGGATAAGGATAATACAGTATAACATGGTATTTATTTCATGAGAGATTGGATATAATGGTTGTAAAATGCATCATGATTTTATAATAAAGGAAATATTCATTTTTCATCCATTCATGTGTGCTTCATTTCAATTACATGAAAAATGGAATAATAATATCCTCTAAATGATTGTCTTTGAGACTTCCTTGATTTTTTATCATCATAGTTTATAATGGGTTTTGATGATATGTTATGAGTATCATGTGTTTCTAATGTTCCCCCACACCTATGGTTTTCTAAGTTAGTGAAAAGTCACTTTCCAAAGGTATTTCATTATTATGAGATACCCTTGAATGTTTTTAATGTACATTTGCTAATAGGATTGGAGGTTATATCATCCCTTCACGAATTCTATTTTATAGTCAAAGAATTTGATATATATATATATATCATATTCATGAAATAATTATGAAATCATAGTAATGAAACTGATTACTTGTTTGAGAGAGATTGAGCATCAAAATTGAGAAGAAAATCTGTAAATATCATTGGATATCAATATATATATTGTGAATATTCTCTAATACTGAATTGTTGGGAAATATTAAATATTCCACCATCCAGGGAGGTGGTGGGTTTTTTAGAGTTTGCATTGGTCCTGTGACTGGGGAAACTTCCTATATATCTCTCGGAGGAGAATCAGAACCAATATTGTTTTGTACCACATAATTTTTCATTTCATATATTTTATATACATTTTGTTTCCTTTTGAGTCCATTCTTCCAAAACCATGTGATGTTTCTTTTACAATCACATGTCTATGACCTAATGAAATGTCTTTTTTGATAGTGTCTCCTAGGACAAATGAAGTTACCTTTATGGTCATGCATCTAGTACTAATAGATATCAATCACTCCAAATTGACTATATTTATGTGATGGAAACATAAAACTAAGGAAATTATATTGTCAATAACATAAATATTGGATCATGGGTGGCCTTAAGAGTTAGGTTGGGGTTAATCTGGATGACCATATGAACTCATGTATGAAAATTCTCAACTCTATTTAATGAAATAATGGAATTTTTTATTTAGGAAAATTCAAGCACCAGTATAATTCTCAGTAATAATTAGAGCCAATAACTATCAATTGGATTGAAATATAATTTAATGTTGAATTATTAAATATTTTTTATTAACACATGCACTCAGGTGGAATGAGAAGTCTTGATCTCAAAAGATAAGCACTCTGTTTGACATGAATGTTTTTTGGAACATGTGTTAATTTTTTGGGTTAATGTATGTACCTATAAATACAAGAAATCCAATCTATAAAAATTGATATATGAATTTTGGAATTCTGTGATCCCTAACTTCATTATGGTGTTGTACACAGGATATTTATAAATTGGGTATGAAGTAAAAAGTGGGGAATGGTTGTATGGGTGTGTCATATTCATGGGAGTGAGATGAGGGAGGATAACATAACATGATTTCGTAGTTGGAAGCCTCTGAACAAGGGTAACTAGGTACCCTGACCTATTTCCCAAGAACTGATCAGGAGGATCTTGGGTAAAATTCATACATAGTTAAATTCTCACCTTCTTACTCATATAAATTATCAATTAATCTATTCTCACATTCCATTTTTATAATTTATTCCTTGTACTTATAATTTTATAATGAGTCAAAACCTTCTCCAAATTACCCTAAATAATTGATAGATACTCAAATAGAATTCATGAAGTGGTTTTTGTTTATCTAATATATGAAATAACACAGGATATTGACTCTAGTTTACACCATATCATCATACCACATTATAATATAAATGAAAGTATCTCTAGGTTAAATCTTCAAAAATAACTACTATAAAATAATCTATATTTATATGGGTTCATACTTCTAATCGACATGATGCGTTTAGGACTATAATCAAGAAATAATGTTGTATAAATATTATCTGTTTATGGTATCTCCTTGGTAAACATCTCCCATGATGGATGGGCGATATTTGAAGATAGTGAAGATGATTCATAATTCCTAGTCAATTCAATACCTTTGAAAATAAGTGATCTTCATGAATACTCAAGCATAAAATAGTTCAATTCACATATCTAAAAAATGGGAAACCCTTTAATGGGACCATTAACAAATCAAAAAAATCTATTATAAATGTTCATGGATAAATTGGGTGACTAGATATACATCAATTTTAATATCTTTATTAGAGTCATTAGTCTCTATGAGGAAAGATAGACTTCATAATTCTCAATTTGACGTCATTCTGATCTCATAAAAGAGTTGGATAGTATTTGGCTTCCCAAAATCAACACATTTCACATATCATATAAAGAAGTGCGTACAGGTATCTTGGATATTCCCAAGATTAGCTGAGTCCCCATCCTCTCTCACATGTCAGAAGATTTTTTACTTACTTGTTGTTCTTATGATAATAAATATGTCTTTTTTGGTGTGGGATGATGTCTATAAAACCCCAATCATTAGGAGGGATCTTTTTGAAACTAAATAAATAAAAACCTAAGGGGTATGTTTATCCATCCCTCATAAAGTCCTTTTTTAATGGGAATAATTTTTGTTTACCATGGATCAAAATCAATGGAAATGAGAAATAGGATATACCAAACATAGGATTCTAGTGTAACTTGGAATACTTATAGGTTGATTATAAATGATAGTAAATATACCACAATTAATTACCAAGTCAGTTCAGAGTTAACCCTAGATTATTATTTAATTGGATTCTAGAAAATTTTTATTAATTGGTTGCTATTAGTATATCAAGATGCTAACATTCAGTTAGGGGAAGACACCTTTATAAAAGATATATAGCTATCCTTAGGGGTATGATTGAACCATTACATGTAAGCATTGGGTAGATTCTAAAAATATGGTGTGTTTTGTTTAATGGGGGTAAAACACTCTAATGGTCATGTAGTCAAATCTAGTTCATGTATGGTTGGATAATAGTTCATCTGAACACCTATGTCCCAAGATACATGATTTTATCCCATCAATTTTCCCACTTGACTATATTGATCGTCATATTGATTTTATCATCGATAAATACTTACTCTATTATTTTGGATAACATTATGGCGAACAACTGATGATTCATGTTTTCTATTTATGATTATCCAATGGAATTATTGGTTTCTAACATCACTAGTTCAGTAAATGACTATGCATAATGAATATTAATTGTAAGTGTACTGTGAAAAAAGATTCTTCATGATATTTCTATCCATTAACCTTAAATTTCTTCAATGTTTAGGTTATAATTTTGAGAAAATATTTTTTTCTTATAATACCTCCAAATATATATAGAAATATTTTTGGATCAAAGTGCTAAGAAAGCGTACAATTCTGAGGATCAGTATTCCTAGAATTAATTTTATATAAATACTAAATATATTTTATATTAGGAATTAATCGTATGCAAATAAAATTGGTTATATCCTAAATGGAATCAATGATCATAAACATGGTACTATAGTTCAGTACCAAATGTGAGGTTTACCCAAGGTGGGTCAAAAAATTTGTCTGCACTGGGCTTTCAAATAAAAGTGTTCATGAGAAGGGTAATTTAATTTAAAAAATTATTATTTTTAAATTTAATTTAAATAATCTAAAGTATAAATCCTCAATTTAAACACCATTATTTAGGGTCTCTAGGGTAAACTTCATAACACAAGGACCTTTGAGAGGATTCTTATACCACCTCTCATTGGATGGTCAAAATTAGGAGATGAAAAGACTGCAGATCAATGAATATCGAAATGCTGTAAACAAGGTAACTCTTTTATTCATTAGAGAGTATGTTATTTCATGATGAAAATCCAATCATAGGTAAAACTTTTCAATTTGTGGATTCTTTTTCAATTTATTATATTTTTTAATAATGATCATATTATTTCCTTTACCTATCCTATTTGAGGTTTTTCATGTTCCTAAACTTCTATTATTAAAATGAGTTATATTTTCTTTCTCACCATAGGGATACCAATTTGGATTTTTTAGCCAATAAATATTTTTAATTGACCATTTTGCCCTTTTCCATTCACTTTTTTTCCAAATGATTCTTAATGTTCTCAATTGATTGGATTATGGTCTCCTGGTCCAACATTTCTGGAATAGAGATAGCCATATTGTACCCTTGGATTGACAGAAAAATCATGTTAAAGGAATAATTTAAATAAATAAGGATTAATGGGAATGAATAATTGGGTTTAGGTGAGTGTTTCGTATATTTGGGATAGAAAATAGTGAATGAGGGTGAAACATTTTCATTCGGGTATGTATGGGAATTTTCAAAAGATATTTTCCAGCCAATGGATGATTGGAATGGATTAACTGATACCTTTTATACCTATTTTGGGAGGCCTAGATATTAGATATTGGGATATATGTTTGGATTTGAAATGATATAAAAAATCAAACTTTATAGGATAACCTCGACTTCACGGCGTGTACTATAATGGCAACACATTATTCAGTTCCCCTTTAGAAATAATGATAGGGCATTAAGAATATTAGGAATGAAATGGTGTGTAGTTTACCTACACACCATGTGACTCTCCCCAAGAAGATAGGTCATGTGATTGCATCACCTGGGAAAGACCCCATGTGTAAGGACACATCATGTACTGAAGTACACGAGTATACGTAGTTTATACGGACACAACCATGAGCAATGGCATGATCCCAGGTGGCTGAGGAATGTCATTTCACCGTTGGAACTGTTCAAAGCGGTCAACCATTGGAACTGTTGAAAAAGCTACCATGGGAACTATTCACCGAATTGGAAATTTGAATAATTATTAGGGATAAGTCACCTTGACCTCCCCGAACGCCTCATACACAAGAATGTTTCAATGGAATGTAACACAGAGTTCTGATCCATTACATTAGTTACCTTGCAAAATAATCTCGTCCTCGATAATTCAAAACCAACCTAAATGGAAACAGAAAATAAGTCTGAACAACCACCCATAAAGATACCTCTCAAAAGGGGGAAATCCACAAAAAGAAACCCATGAATTCCATCTCATAGAAACAAAATATATATTACCAAAAAAGGGAAATCGTTGCATGAAAAGAGTTTAACATCAAACAACTTTGGGAACTGAGCACGTATCAATGACTCATGTTCACAGTTACTCTCCTCAATGACACTATGTCACCACAAGACACAATATAAGGGGATAGAACGCTCCTGCAACCCCTTATCATTGCAGTCTTTGATCTCCCCACCTCTATACCCAAAGGTTGAATCAACATAAACATCGATATCTCCCCAATTGATGACATGAGAGTCATTGTGATGATAATAACGATGTTGGGATACATGAAAAACATGATGCATCCAGATCATCTGCAGGGTAAGTGCTACTAAATATTCCACAGCTCCAACATGAGCTAACACATTGAAAGTCCCAAAAAACCAGGAATAAAGCTTACTCCCATGACCAAACCTTCACTACCCATGATGGGGAGTCACCATTCGAAACATATAATCCCCAACATCAAACTCTAATGGTCTCATTCATTGATCGGAAAATGATTTCTAATGATCTTGCGCTATCATCATCCTCTCAAAAATCACCTGAACCATCTATTTTAGGTTCTGTACTAGTTCTGGTCTTAGAATTACTGACTCTCTGACCCTAGTAAAACACAATAGAGAATTTCAATGTTGTTCATACAAGGCTTCAAATAGTGTCATACTCATGGTGGAGTGCAATCTATTGTTGAAAGAGAACTCCACCAAGGGTAAGTGCCTCATCCACAAACATCCAAAATCCTGGAAACAAGAGAATAAGATGTCTTCGAGAGTCTGGATAGTCCACTCTATCTGACCGTCCATCTAAGGATGGAATGTAGTATTAAGGAATTATTGAGAATGGAAAGAATGTTGGAGACATCTCCAAACCCTGGAGGTAAAATGAGGATCTCAGTCAGAAATTATTATCTATGTGACCCTATGAAGTCTCACCACCTCTTTTAAATACTTCCTCGACAAAACATCCACTAAGGTCGACTACTTGATTACTATGAATTGGGTCGATTTTGTTAGACGATCCACTACCACCCAAAGAGCAGCATGTCATCCTAGATCTCAAGGTAAACCAGTAAAAATTTCCATTAATATTTCCTCCCACTTCCTCTGAGGAACATCTAACGGCTGTACCTGGCCACTTAGAACACGATGATCAGCCTTAGACTACTAGAATACCAAACATCAAGAAATAGGCTCCAAAACTACATGCCTTACTCCAGACTACCAAAAATGACTCCTCACAACTTGGTAAATCATTGTCAAACTAGGATGCACTGCTAATGGAGAACAATGGAGCTCTCTGAGAACCATATTTCACATCTCCAAATGAATAAAATGCTTTCCATGATAAAACAATTAGTGTTCCTCATCCTCAGTCCAATCATCAGGGGCCTCACCAGAAACAACTCGGTCTCTCCAGACATCCACCTCATGATCTCCTAACTGGGACTCTTCCACCTGGTGCACCAGAGATGTATACACTATCATCTGAAAAAGACTACCTTAGTCCCCAACATCTCTCATATCCAGATGTAATACTGATATTTCTTCCATTACTCTCTAGGAGTCACCATATTCACACACTACAACACTATGTGACATCCGACTCAGCGCATCAGCTTCAACATCCCCATTTCCTGGTGTTTATGATATTTCAATGTTGTATTCCTGTAAGAAGTCCATCCACCAATGTGATCGTAAGTTCAAGTCATTCTGGGAGAATACATAGCTCATGCTATTATGATCTGTGAAAACCACAAAGCGCTCACCAATGAGGTAATGTATCTAAAACCTCAAAGAAAACAACATGACTACCAACTCATGATCACATGTGGAATATTTATGTTCATCGGCACATAACTGCTGAGACCCATAAGAAACAACTGATCATTGCTGCATTAGAACACAGCCTAACCCTAGATGGGAAGCATCCCAAAAAAACATCAAACCGAACTCCCTCATCTAGATGACAAAGAACTATAGAACTTACTATCTTCTCCTTTAGATACTCGATATCTTCCTGAACCTGATCATTCCATATGAATACCTTATCCATCCTGGTCAATTCTGTCTGTGGAGTATCAACTTGAGAGAATCGTCTATGAACCTCATGTAGTAGACTGTGAGACCAAGGAACCATTACACCAATAACACAGTCTTAGGGGCTTCCCATGACACAACTATTTATATCTTTGACGGATCCTTGGGTACTCCCTTCTTGGACATTACATGACCCATGAATCGGATTCTTGAGCCCAAAAACCACAATTCGACAACATTCTAAATACAAAATGTTGATGAAGAACTCCCAAAACATCTTGTAGATGCTCTGCAGGATCCTCATCAAACGTGGAGTACACAAGGATGTAGTTAATGAAAACCACAACGAACTTTTCTAGGAACTCATGAAACATAGCATCCATCAATACCATGAACACAGCTAGAAAATTAGTCATGCAGAATGGCATGACAACGAACTCATAATTCCCATGACGACAATATGATGTAGTCTTTGGGATATCCTCATCCTTCACATGCATCTGATGATACCCTCACCACAGGTCGATCTTTGAGAACCAAATTTCACCCATCAGATGATCAAATAAATCATCAATCCATGGAAGAGGATATCAATTATTAACCGTAACATTTTTAAGTAACAATAATCGACACACACCCACAAACTATCGTCGGCCTTCTTCACGAACAAAACTGGTGCACCCCATGGTGACACACTTGTCCGAACAAAACTTCACTATAACAGACCGTCAAGTTGTATACACACCTCTCATAACTCAAAAGGGGAAATCCTATATGGAGACATAGAGATATATGATTCTCTTCATTGTAGCTCTATCCCATACTTGATATCTCATTGAGGGGGTAAGGCTAAAACCTCTTTTGGAAAGACATCAGGTTATTAATTTACGACCCTAGGAAATGCCAATTTTTGAACCTCTAAAGAACTCAACATTAGCTCAACCTTCATGGATGATAAAGATTGAACATGCCTTTAACCCATCCAAGGGTCTCTCTTGCCATCAAACACCACTAACACTCCATCCGCATTGAAGAACACAACCTGCCTGCAAAAGAAATCCATGATACCATGCACCGAATAAAACAAATCCTTGACGAGAATGAAATCATAAGGTTGTATTCTTGGATATAGGATATCTACCCAATATCAGTGTTACCCAGAAACTATCTCACAGTATCTGCATACTTGAAACAAGTCAGCTCGGCCTCCAACTAGCATAGTCAACTCAAATGGCACTGGAAGCCTCTCTGCCTCAAGTACCAAGGCATCGACAAGGGTATTTCATATGAAGGCATGTGTTTCTCGTGAATCAAACAAGTCATACACCAAGGAATAAAACAAGAAAAGGGTACCTTGAATAGTGTCTGGATCTCCTAGAGATGGCAAAGATAAGGCATGAAGATGACCACGACCTCCTCCATTGCCTCTCTTCCCCTGATGACAACCACCACCATGTCCACACTCTGCTATCTGACGATGGGGAGCATCTGGGGTTTTCCTTGGTCTGCCCCATATACCCCCTGCTGATCTAATGCTAGTTTAATCTACTACAGCTGCCTCGTCAAGAACTGCCTCGAAGGAGGAACCTGTAGTGGAAACCCTGGTGCACGATGACGGCTCTGAAATGTTGCTCACTCTCACTACTAATGACCTCGACCATCACAAGAAAAAATAAGAACATGATCCCTTGGAATAGGCCTAAGAGCTACTTCCATTGGACAAAAGAGATGTAGAGGGCTGGTACCTACCCCTGAACAAACAGAAACTCTTCTTCCCTAAAAACAGGGAACCTCGGACTACAACTTTACATTGTGAAGAATTATGACAAATCCCCTCTCATAATGATTCAGTTCTAGACATTTTCATCTTGATGACCTTTTCCATCTCTAGATCCTCAAGATATTTCTTCATCATAAATGGGGTGACCTGGCACTGCATCTCTGGATGCCAAGCCTCCTCGAAATGCCTCTCCCTAGCCTTATCATCTAACAACAATTCCTATGAGTATCATAAAAGGTTCCGGAAAAGGATTAAAAACTCTCTCACACAAGAGATTCCCAATCGAAGGTAAAGAAGCTCTTGGTGACTGGACGCCTTCGTAGTCGAAGAAAGAGACTTGACTCTAAACTTGTCTCAGAACTCCTCTCATGAGATCGTTGACTCATCACGATCTCTGAGGAATAAGAACCAGCACCGCCTCACTCATCCATGTAGCATCATGACAACCAAGGACACCCAATGCTCCTTCTAAGAACGGATCGAAATGGATCCTATCTTTACCTCCTCTAAACAGTATTCTATGACTACATCTGAAACAGATCCCTCATACTTATACATACTCTAGATCTAAAACTCTCGGAGTGTTCTCCTCAAAGTTTCTTCATCATCAACCTCTACACCGCGACGATCTTCTGGCACAGCCTGGTGGACATCTTCTATGTGATCCTGATGAGGATGTCGACCTTGAGCCATAAAATTAAAATTATATAGTTTTAGAGCTCCTAAAACTAGAATAAGGAAGACTGAACATTAATTAATTAATTTTTATATTTTATTCATTTTTGGTTTCCCTATCCCAAGGACTACCCATTCAAATACATGCACAAGTAAGAAGGATACATGATCCTTTCCATGGTCTCTACCCTGAAACTAGTATCACATCATTTAGTAGCCATTTTAAACTTAATGGTGCACACATCAGATCTTAGGGGGCCCTAAATGCCTATCTCCCAGCAGGTCTCTAGTGTTTAAATCACAAGCTAAACATGAACTCCACTCTTTCCCTATGAACCCATGCAACCTCACCAATTTTTAACTCCAAACACTATCCTATATTTCAACCAGTCCTCTGATACCACACTATCATGACCCCCTCCCCACAATGTGTACCCTTTCAGGCCTGGCCATCTATGAAGCGAGATAGTGGCCCCCTAAGTCCTGCATTCAGTAGGCCTTAGGTTGGCACTATCACCAAGGGTATAATAAACACACAAATGGAATTCATTATCCTCTAAGATAACACATGTAAAAGATATAGGTAATATATACACCAACCAAATCTAACATAAATAGAAATATAAAAGAAATCACAATTATACATATGTAATGTCATGAAAAACTACTACAACTGTTAGGAAAAAATTGAATGTATCCAAAATAAAGTAAAAAACAATAGCAACCACAAAGCCCAAACAACTCTTGTAACCCCAAGCTAGTAGAAACTAGCTTGATCTCCAAGTTGTTCCAAGTGACCTGAAGAAAAATAGTTTATATAGACATAGGATGAGTATAACATTTTACTCAGTAGGATCCTCCACGAAGCCCCTCATGAAAATGTAATGAAGGATTTCAAAAGCACAGTGAACAAAAAGTGAAACTAACTCACCACCTAAACATGTATGTAATGTTCCCAACCTCACCATGTCTAGTCTCATCAAGTAACACGTACAAGAGTATATAATATAATAAAGACTATTAAGGTTACCCTACTACTACTTCCCCAATGGTTTTCCACTTTTCCCTAACATCATTAATCCTAAGCATCTCTTTCCAAAAAGGATTTCCCGCAGACACCTGGGTGAAGAACCACAACATGCACCTCATGCAACAAAACCACCACATCCATGTAAGCAAAGTAACCAGGTAGTTTCTGGGAGACACCACAGCTCACATAACGTGTATCATATGTTGGATATTAGACCTCAATCAATTATAGACCATACATTGAGAAAGGTTCCTCAAGACATCATACCATATACAAGTTACACCTATAGTAGTCCATAGGTAACATTATCTAGAATATATGCGTTTGAATAACCACAAGTCATTACCTCCCTCTACACACATATATGGGGAAAACATACCATTTTTCTTACAAGGACATGTAACTACAAAGAGAATAGAGAAGGGCCAAAACGGGTAGTCATCCATCTATCCTCCCACTGGAATGTTGGGGAAAACAACCCGTACGTTTCAGAATCCCTAGGGTGTCAGTTTTAATTAATTATGAGGGGAGCAGCGTATAGAAATACAAAAATTAAAGAATATAATATAGCTCAAAACCACTCTATGGGAATAACCTATTCTTAGACTCAACTATATCTAACGTCTCTCAGACTCCTAGCTCGCACTTCTATGACTAGGTATCTTATAACACATATCCATTTAAAGTAATTTATTACATAACATCATTCCCTTATTTTCAGTTTCAATTTATGTTAACAAATAATTTAAAAATTATTTAACCATTAAAAATTTCCACATTATAATTCATTATAATCACACCCAAAGTTCACTTGTTCCATCAAATGATAACCTCAGCATTTCACCCCAGCAAAATCCAACCCCATGGGTTAAAATCATTTCTTCAATTATTTATTTATAGTAATACCTTCCAATATTCCTATGAATTCTAGAAATACATTACAAGCTACTAAAAACAAGGTGGTTCAATATGGTGAGTAGAGGAACTACCCATCAAGTCTTTTACACCTATATCAAGATCATAGACCCATCCTCCAATTCGAAACTAAACATGGAAATCATGTGGCATACCTCGAGTGTATTTTCCCCTTTCAAAAGAAGGGTATGAAAGACCAGCTTCCTTGAGCAGTTGGAAAAGTAATGTAGATAAATAATGAATAAGAATCAGCAATAATCTAAACATTCACATCCAACCCATTTCGTCATACCCAATGTCTTCCACGACACCCATATGCATAAACTGATGCATCTTGCCACTTTAGGCGTCAACTGCTTCCACAACCAGTAGGCCTTCCTACTCCCACAAATCACAACAGCCATCCAGGCTCATATCAGAACCCAAGCAACAAGAAAACAACCATAATATCAATTAGGCTCTTGCCCCTTTAATAAGTAGGAGGGTAACTCAGAGCCTTGCAATGAATTATCTTATATCAAACAACCAGTTCATTAATCCATCTTAGATTAACTGATTTATATTTTCTAGGTTCCATATTCGGAAAACCTAACCAGTAAGCTATCACAAATAATAATACATGCATACTATACCAATTTGATTAACATCAAATTATAATAAGAATAATAGGATTCATTTACTTTCCTCTTAATTTTTTTCCAAACAATTTTAGATTAATTTTAGCTTTACATTATTTAACAATTTCCATCAAGAACAAAAAAGATAAACAAAACTAGAATAAATATCACACTATCTAGCATAAAAAGAGGCAATAACATACGATCGATATCAATATATCTGTCTAGTTAAAATATTTATTATATCAATTCCATTGTGATCCAGTGGGATAAAACATGCTAACTATACAGTTTCACATAATAGAAAAGAGAGGGAACAAATACCATACCCCAAACGGTTCTTGACATTCTTTATACGAGAACGAACCACACAACGAGTTATGATCTCTTCCCCCTGTGAAAACAGTATCCACCCGAGGACGTAGAGATACCACCACACCAGTAAACACCAAGGAAAATATTATTAGGAATATATAGATAGCATTACATAAATGGGTGAGGGGAAATAGATGGAGATGAACCCATAAGTATGACGATAGATCATACCTTATATCTGAGATCGATCGATACCACTTGGTTGCACCAAAAAAAGAGGGGAACCAATCCAAGGAGAAAAGTTTGATTGCATAACTCATAATGGGTGGAATAAAATGTTTGTGCATCTCACACCTAAGAACAAGGAGGAGAAACTACGGAGGAAGATATATTATCCCTTTAGAATATTTAACAGAGTAGTGGTTTTGGATACGCTAGATTTTCAATTAAAAGTTGATAACATTAAGCCACGTGTTTTGACCATGTAAAAGCATCACGAGCCTTTGGGAAATTAAAATAGTATTTATGGCCTTTGAATCGGCCTTAGATTCCTTAAAAAGGGCTTTAAATACATTTTATATCATTGGAAATGTCAAAGTGGTGAACTATATGAAGCTGGAAACACTGTTCCTGAACAAGAAATTTGGAAAAGAAAATAAAGGCTGCCATTGGACCTCATGATTATGGAAAAATAGTTAATGAAATCAAAATTTGGTAAAATAAATAGAGGATTCCCTTGGACCTTACTATTCTGGAAACATTGTTCATGAACTCAAAATTTCACAAAAGAAATATAGGCTATCATTGGAATCTCGCCATTCTGGAAACACTGTTCATGAGCTAAAAATTTGTCAACCGAAAAATAGGATACTATTGGAACCTCACCGTTTTGGAAACACTATTCATGAACTCAAAATTTGGCAATGGAAATATAGGCTACCGTGAGAACATCACAATTCTAGAAACACTATTCATAAACTCAAAATTTGTAAATAGAAATTGAGGCTACCGTTGGACCTCACTGTTCTAGAAACATAGTTCCAGAACTCAAAATTTGGAAAAAGAAATAAAGGCTACCATTGGACCCTCACCATTCTGGTAACATAGTTCACGAACATAAAATTTAGAAAAGGAAATATAGGCTATTGTGGGACCTCAGAATTCTGGAAACATTATTCCTGGAGTAAAAATTTTGAAAATGAAATATAGGAAATCATTTAAACCTCACCATTATGGAAACACTGTTCATGAACTCAAAATTTGGCAAAGGAAACAGGTCACCATTGGAACCTAACCATTGGAGCCTCACCATTTCACTATTCACATAAGGCTACCAATGACACTATTCACATAAGGTCACCATTGCATAGTTCACCAAAGGCTACTGATGAAACTGTTCATATAAGGTCACCATTGGGCTATTCACCTTTGGTTACCATTGCACTATTCACTTAAGGTTACTGATGAAATTGTTCACATAATGCTACTGATGCACTATTCACCTAAGGCTATCAATGGCACTATTTACCAAAGGCTACTGATTACTCTATTCACCTAAGGCAACCGATGACATTGTTCACCTATGACTACTAATGACACTGCTAACCTAAGGCTACTGATTTAATATTCACCTAAGGTTACTGATGCACTATTCACCTAAGGTTACCGATGACACTATTCACATAAGGTTACAGTTGCACTGTTCACCTAAGGGTACCGATGAAACTATTCACATAAGGATACCGTTTCACTATTCACGTGGTTACCGGTGACAGTGTTCACATAACGTCACTATTGAACTTTTCACATAAGGTTACCGATGACACTATTCACATAAGGTCACTATTGGAAATATTCACACCAAACTACCATTTAAACTATTCACAAGGAAACCATTGGAACTATTCACTGAATAGGAAATTTGGAAAAGTGTTTTGGATAATTCAGCATGACCTCTTGAAACAGCTCATACACCATATTTTCACAAAGGAATGGACTAGATAGGTTTGGACCATTACATGGTGTAAATATTACAAAAATGAACCAGTTAAAAATTTTATCTGAATGTAATGTATTGTGATACAAACCATTAACCAGTGCATTAGATCACAATATAATTCATGGGACACCTGTCACTTTCATTACATTCTACAGGTTAAGTGTGCCACATAGATCAATCCACAAGGATTAATTCATAATATTAATTTACAAAAAAAAGGAGTGAAGAACACTTAAATAAAAGTCCCCAATAAATTTTTTATATGTGTATAATGGTGAATACTGATGATATAAAATGTTCATGGTATTCACTACATAATTTTATTAAAATAGAAAATATATATGCAATTTCGGCTGCAAAACAACATTGCAATATAATTAATAAAATGTGTTTATTTGATTGAAATAAATATATAATAAAATAGATATAAAATTTAATTTATGATCGACATGGAAAGGCTTGTCCCAACATAGTTAATTCTAAATATAGGGTTAAACATAAAAAAGAAACTTGAAGAAAGATGATAAAGTAAATAACCTATACTTGAATGTGTAACTCCAAAGGATTAGGAGTGGCTTCCAAAAATCTTAGAGACTCTTTGGAGGAATATAGGGATGGATTTTAGGTTTTTTTATAATCCTTATGTAGTTTGAGTGAAGGGAAATTGGGGCTTGGTAAGCTTTATATAGAAAAAGAGGGGGATATATTTATCATTTAGGTTTTGGACTCTACATAATAAAATATCCAAAACCACAAACACTGCCATGGTTTTTTCCCCTAATATCTATGAAATTTGAGTGGGTTAAATAATTTTATAAGATGGAGTGGAAAAGGTATTAAAATATTACAATTGTTTATGTACAATTGAGTCACACTCTTGAAGAAATGATTTTCAAATCATGAAATATATTATAACTCTTGGAGGATTTGGAATGGATTTAAAAATTAAATAAAATAAAATTAAAATCCCACAATTTTAAGGTTAAAAAATATATATGTTATTATATTCTATTTACATTACATAATACATCACTTTTGGGTCATTAGGATGTTATAAATCTCAAAATATATTTACACGGTATTTAATTTTTTACTAAACATTCGGTTATCTCGAAAAATTATGAAATAATCACCATTAGATAATGTTGACATCCAAATTCGCAAAATAATATTCATTTTATCTAAATATTTCCATAAATATGTTCATATTCACATTAAAAATAAATTTTGATATTTATTGAAAATGCAAGCTTATTTATAATAAAATTTATTTGAACACTTACACAAAATCACATTTGACTACATAAAAATTATATGATCATTTATATTTGATAAAAATTATTTAATTATAATATTTTATTAAAAATTTATTTATTAAAAAATTCAATTAATTAATAAATTCAATAGTTTATTTTGAATATTGACCAAAAATAAAATTTGTTCATTAAAAATAGTTTACAATGTAATGATAATTGGAATAAAAAATAATTATTATTTTATAAAAAATAATATACATATTCTTATTTCTAGTGTCATGATACATATGCCTTTAATACACCAGTATATTACCTTAGAGTGAGGTGCACAATGGTTGGTCTTTCACGAGGTCCTTCGATGAACATTGTATGGATCATGATCTCAATGAGCATGAACATCTCCGATAAATAGTTTCACTTGTGCTTAAGTTGTAGGAAATAAGATTGGCCTTTTTCAAGGGAAAATACCAAGAATTTTACCTCCCTGAAATGCTATGATAAATCGGATTCATATGTTAATTTTCTACTAGTTGATTCCATCCATTCCTTGGAATGTGTCCAAAAGATTTGTTAAAAACACTATATTTATACTAGTCATGTGATAACTCTTCAAAGACTCTATTATCAATAATAATGAGACTTAATGGTCATATAAATCAAATTGGATATAATATAAAATTATTTCATGTGCTTTCTATGACCAAAATTTTTTTAATTAAATCAAAAAGGGTTATTTTATTCATAATAACTCGGGATGTTACACCGAGGGTGAATCATAAGGTTTATATTTAAGGACCCCTTAGACAGAATCTCATGACATTTTCTTATAATTATATTGATTATTAAACACATTAAGAGTGACAATATCTATTCTTGGGATGGGTTCACCGATATTTATCTATTTTCCCTCCAAATGAGTGATGCATGTTTCCTAGTGGAGTAACCTTGCATGGTCCCGAAGGCACGATTGGTTAAACTTCGCCTCAAGAGGTACTCGGGGCCCTATGTGCAATACCAAGCATGGTAGCATAGGAAAGTATTTTACCATTTTCTCTATGGTTGGATTGAAATTTGGGACTTCATCCTTATGTTTCCATGTATAGGATCCTTATCATTGGTTATCTGATGAGGCGATACTTGGAAATTCATCTTGGATTGTCATATACGGGCTCTAGGTTTCTCGATATGCATTATAAAGTTGGATTCAATGAAATTTATATGTAAAATGAACCTTTAAAAAATGATAAATGATCCTTGTTATTAAATTTGTAGAACATTTTCTCTAGGAAGAAAAAAATCTTGGGGATAGTCTATCCTCCGGCCTATTATACATCTCACTTTACCCTTATAGGTTTTTTTGGTTCATAATCACCAGCATAGGTTGATGTCGGTAGATTAGATGGATGTCTAAATGGTACCCAATCAAATTTATTGATTCAATTATTTATTATTACATCTAATTTATCAAGGTACACTACTTGTTTTATATCACATGAAATTGATTGGCCTCGACACCATGGGTAATGGACTACTAAGTTTGTATCTCAAACCTTACTCAGGTGCCTTTACTGCATCAGTAATCTTTATAGCTGAAGCTATAAAAAAATGGAAGTTTATAGATTCTAATGAATTATTTATCATTCAATGATATAGTTGGGAGAATAGGATCGAGCCAATTCCCAAGATTATTATGCACACTAATCATTTTTTTCCCATTTTCTAAGGCTGATTTATGGGTTCCCGGTACCCCACAACATGATCCAATACAACCACATTAAACATTACAAAAAAACATCATAAACCAATGGAAGAGTCCATAAAACCACAAACCAGGGCATAAGAATATTAGAAATGGTGGCGATACCTAAAAAAGTAAAACCTTGAACGTCCCCAAGCGCGACCATCGACGCCGGCCTAAATCCTCCCGTCGGAAAACTCCATCGGAATTCACCCAGCCATCAATCAAAATGAAATGGACCTCCAGGAAGAATCCATCCACAAAGGACATCAAATAAACATAAATGAAGATGAACCGATCCTAATTTCGTTAGCGCCCTGATCCACAGACAACTCAGATGATCCACCTTGCCCTTAAACCACAATTCCTCTTTCACCATCATCGCATAACCATCCCTCACATCCCAACCATCCAACATTCCAAACCAATACATAAAATCAATCAAACCCTCGCATAAAAAATGAAAGAAGTGCAGCTCAATCCCGGATGAGTTTCCATCGCCGCCATCCCAAATACCCACGAAGACCACTCTCAACACCGTTGAATCATTCGCAAAATCACACAATAGGAAGAATCACATCCCGATCCAGGAACACTCCGGGAGTGAATAAACCATCCGCCACACACCATTTCAATTGATCCACCATTGCAACAGATCCACCAATATAATGCAATCAAAATAGATCACAAAAATCACCAAAAACTAACCTGAAGAAGACCCGCATAATTTCCGGAATTAGAACCAATAAACCCTCCCCCCTATGTTCCACTCTGAGGTCGATTCCGATCCAAGAACCAACGATGAGACGCACCAAGACCTCACATGTGACTTCGCCGAGCTGGTGACCAGGGAGACGAATCCTGAACCTCACAAGATCTACGCCGAGCCCAGACTGAAACGAAGCCAGAACCTCACTTGTTCTCGAACCCAGAAGGCTCCACCCCGTACCACACTGGCGCTGAGCCGATGGATGCAGATGTCGAGCCACACAAGAAATGCCGGAGGAAGGAAGGGGAAGAATCCAAAGGCGAAACCCTGGCCCCGCGACCTGGATAAAGCGCTACCACTCAGAGGCCAATCCCCGATGGAGTCCCCACGATTATTACAATAGAAGTTTTAGGAATTTTTTATTTTTATTGAATTTTGAATATAATTGTATTCCATGACCCTTTCATAGATATTTTTGTATAACACATGACATACTATAATCATCAGTTGCCTCTATTTATTCATCTTTCTCTAATGTATTACTTATCTTGCATGTTTTTTTATTTAATACAATTCTATATTTTATTGTCTATCTATATTATTCTTCTATTATATATATATATATATAAACTTTACTATCATCAATGAAGGAACAGTCTCCCCATAAACATACCTTAGGCCCTCTCTATTAGTCAGAAGCCTCTGATGATTAGGTGGTTGCACATAAGATATCATATGTAATCATATCAGAGTAATGTTGAGTGGAATCTGGGGTGGTAGGATACATAAACCACAAAAAATAAATTATTATTAAATTTATTATATATCTCATAAAAATAAATATGCGATGGTAAAACCCTTTCCTAAAGTCTTGACTTTCATTATGCACATTCAAACCTTATGTATAATAAATATATTTTTATTATAACTATTCCACAAAATCAAATTATTATATACAATACCATATATTATTTTATTATTTATTTAAATTACCTTTTTATAAATTATTCCATTTTAATGTTATGTTTCAAGTAATAATCACATTGTTCGTCATATATTTTTTGACTTTTAATGATTGATCCTCTTATTTAGATCATGATTTTCTTATTTTAGTAAGGTAAAACATTATATAAATACTATATATATTAAATATAATTATTTATAATAATATATAAAAGGAAGAAATATGTAATGGAATACAGTGTTCAAAGAGATTGTAGGTCATATATACACATGAACGTTGTTTCCATTTTCATGTCTTAT
Source organism: Viscum album (assembly GCA_963277665.1). Lineage (NCBI taxonomy): Eukaryota > Viridiplantae > Streptophyta > Magnoliopsida > Santalales > Viscaceae > Viscum > Viscum album. The sequence continues at coordinate 828,010,133 of OY728157.1, forward strand.
TGAAAGAAAATAATTAAATTATATATATGTTTATATTTATTTTCATAATAGTATAATTATTATTTTATAAATATAATATACATACACTAAACTCACCCCTAATACATCCATGTATATTTTTGATGAATCATATCACTTTGTGGAGGTGTTAGTCCACACATCCACAAATGAAGTTATCGTATTCCCATAAAATGGAAAGAATAATAGTATGTGTTATATAATAATTAAAGAAGTATAAATATATCAAATATATCATATATATGTATATATATATATATATATAATAGGAAAACATAGATACCATCATTATTTCAAACGTGGAGAGGTTGCAATGGAAAAACGAGCAACATCAGTTCGTGAGGTCGTCATCCGCAGGACACACGAATGATGATTGTGTAACCCATTTGATGAAAGTGTGTGTGGTTAAAAGTACCTCCCATAAAATAATTAAATACATGTATACATAGGATACTGGGTTTATTATATATGTATTTAATAATAACATTTAGGTGGTGGAGAATGAAAATAAAATAAAAGAGCATGTGGAAGGATGTTAAATCTCCTTTGGGAAATTCCTTTTAGATTGAAATTAATGGATTCATTGGTTGTATTTTTGAAAAAATAAAGGATTATAGTAATAAGGTATTGAATTTAGGATGATATTTTGTCAGGGTTTTTTTTGAGAAAAACTGCTTGATATGTGTGAAGAAGTGAGGGAGGTGGGTTCCCTTTTGTTGTGGATGATAAGTGAAATTCTTTTAAAAATAAAAAGGTAAAAAAATTTGAGAGGTATGAATTATATAATTTCCCTAAAATAATATTAAATTTTTGTTACAATAGATTAATTTGTCTAGATATTTCTATAAAATGGAACTGGACATTTGTTTGGGTTATTTAGACCCTTAAATTAATGTTTAACCACTATGTAATCTTGTTTTTGCCATAATGATTGTAATTAATTTTAATTTATTTCACTAATATTTTTGGACAAAAACTATGTCAACTTATTAGATATTATAAATTATTATTATTCCAAATATGGAATTATTTTTCCAAATAGTAATAAAAAAACATGAAAAACATAATTATAAATTAATCCCATAGATGTTTCATGACAGTGGTTTTTTAAAAATAATGTTTAAAAGAGTGAAATAATATTATATACAATTTCAATGGGAAATTTGTTCCAATGACCTAAATTGGATTAATTGATGTAAAATTTATCTAATTAGACTTTATAAAGTTTTAAATTATAATTTTACAATAAAAATTAATAAGATGAAAAATAAATTTTGAATTAAAATTCATCATCTTTCACTACACATCCAAAAATGATGTTTTGAAAACAAAAAAATACAACCTATTATTATTTTGAAATAATGAAATATAAAAAATATTTTATAAAAATAAATTTCCAATGGCGAATAAAATTATTTTTAATATTTTCATAGATGAACATAAAAAGATGCTCATTTTAGAAAATAGTATTTTCAAACAAATGAAGACATTACCCAAAATTACCTCTTTTATTATAAATAAGTTTTATTTATATAAAATAATTATAAATAATATTTTAAAGGTAGTTATTAATATTAATATTCATAATTTTAACTACTTTCTTTTAAATATATCAGCAAAAAAATTATAAAAAATTTTGTTTTGTAGAAATTCATTGTTGTCTGTAACGCAGGTCAGGTCGGTGTTTCATGCAACCCAAGATTATATTGGTGTTTAATATAAATTAATATTTACATGTTTTAGAGTGAAACTAATGACATCAAAGAATACTAATTTATTAGAAAAAAGGTTCATAAAAAATTAGGGTGTTACAATGATTATGGATATGGACTAATGGAAAAATGATATTTTGGGGATTGTCAGAGGTTCAATTAGGTAGGGTTGTGGTCTTACCCACATAAGAAATGACATGAGGTCTCAATGTAAATTTTATGGAGTTTTTTTGTAATTTAGTGATGTGTGATACTATATTTTTTATGTTAAATGTATCGACTTTCCCTCATTAGTTAGTTTGGGGTTGTCATATCGGCTCACTACTAGATTGAGTTAGGGAAAACCATGAAATTATGTGTTGGAGTGGTAGGAATTTCATGGACCATTTATTTATTGATTTTGATAATTATTTTCAAATGTAATGATCCTTTTTAGTTACTGCATATGGGAGTTTGTTTTGGTTATTATTTGTGGTAATGGTTGAGGATGATATGGGAGGTGGAAGAGATATATTAATGGTAAGGGATATGAATATTAGTGACTCTATTTTCTTGTTCTTATTTATGGTTATATAAATTATCATGTTTTTATTTTTTTTATCAGTATTTCTCACCCATTATTATTTAGTACATGTGAATTCAAATTCCCTTGAAGGATGATCCAACTATGTACTTCTAAGTGCCCCACATAGTTTACTGAGTGTTTTCATTATAGAATGATGAGAAATGAAGCAACAATTTAGGTGAATAGATGGACCTATAAGCTGATATAAAAATTAGAATATAATTAATGTATTTATTCTGTAATGCTTTTAGGACATATAAACGAAATTTAATTGACAGAAAATACATAATTCTTCATAGAAATACTTTTGGTGTTGATTGGTGTAATAATTTAATTACTCCAAGGATTTTATAAAGGAAATGATTCCCATATGTGAATTTATACCCTTAGTGATTGTCAACACAATAAGTTAAACTTTATGTAGGATTTCGGGGGTCACCCTTTCCTTTTTTACATTCTGCTGAGGGGTTTCAGTAGAGGTAGGTTATGACATATTACATTCAGGAGTATGAATGTGTTGCATAAGTTCCTTGTCACATTATTCAATTTAAAGAACAATATAAAAATTATTATAACCCTCTATAATATTCTATAATATGTGTATGTAAGAAATTTCATGTCTTTATTGATTAATAAAATATTTGTATACTCTAAAGTATAATATTATCAGGGTTGATATATGAAGTTTATATTGGCTACAGTAATAGGGAACAGACTTTATTCAAAGAACATGAAGTGTCATTTTTGGATCAGAGGGATACACTTCTCAAGGAACATCACATTGATTTTATTAATATTCATTGAAATTAAGATATATGATGCTATGGTCTCTTTTGAGAGGGATAAGAAATTTTTTGATATTCTTAGATTCTTGGGATTAGTATGTTCCTACAGGAGATTCCATCGAGGTTTATGATAAATAGTAGCAATAATAACTAACCTAAACATGATTGGGATCCAAATTTTATTTGTTTTATCTTTATAAGAATGTAATCCAAGACATTAAATATTGTTTCATGACTATTAAATAGAAATTTTCTTAATTTATTATGATCATGATGCATTTTTTGTATCAAAAGTGACTATATAGGCATATCATATGTACATTCTATGAGATATCATGTGAAATCCATAGCTAGATAATTTTGAATAAATGGATATATCATAATAAAATATATAATATTATTTGAAGAATCTTGTATATATTTATTTTATTGAAATGGAGTTATATATTTTTTCATTTAGTAATATTTTAGGTTTTCAATTATTAAATAATATGTTACATAAGACGAAACATTTCGGTGGATAATGTTTTCATCCATGAAATAAATGTATGAATGGATGAAGTTCTACAAAGCTGTTTTGTAAAAAATGTGTAAATTTATAGAATTGAGGGGAATTTATAAGGGCTTTTACAATCTAGGATGAAATCCATGGTGAGGCGGTACTCCTAGTTAAGCTTCTGGAAAAATATCTCTCTATTTTTTCAAGCATTATTTTTCTATTTTATTTATAATTGAGATGGATTAGCTTGTTGAAATATGTGAGGATAATCCTAGTCAAAAATTGGATGATTCAACTAAACCATGAATTGAAAATGGGGTAGGTATTTCATTAGTTTCCTCTTCATGTTCTTCCTTAAAATTATGGTCTAAGACAATATAATATTCTCTTTGGTGTAAGGTAAAAAATGAGTTATTCATTTTTATTTTTTTAATATAGTTTTAGTCATTGAAAATCATAGATATTTGAATTCCTATTTCTAACTAATTCCACTATGTTGATTGATTGTAAATTGATCCTTAGAATCCCATTAGTTATATTAGATAAAGATATAATATTTTTATTCATTAATTTTTTTTAAATAATGGAAATAATATATCACTTTTAAGTCATATATACATTAGGGTAATAATATTTAGAATTCATTATATTCCATACATTATTATATGAGATATCTTAATATGTGACATGATCATATTATATGATATATGACATCATTATTTGTGATACAAAGATATAATTCTAATTTTCATCAAAATGTAACTTATATCATGATCTATTGTACACTACGATGGTTCCAATATAAGGATGAAAAACAAAGAAACAAAACATATTAGTAATATCATTAACCTTATAAAACATGACTTCCCTTCCATGTTACTATCATATAAGGGATTATCATAAGTCATGATAGTTGTGAGTACTAATTGGTAATTCTTATATGGGACATTGTCACTAAGGTAATATCATGCTACCCAACATGGACTAGGTTTATGTTATGTAGAGCCCATATAATTTTTCCTATTTGCCATTGATATTTGTTTGTTCCTATAAAGACCTCCTCTATTATTTCATGATTCATTATCTTTCATTATTTTTGATAGATAGTGGATAAAAGAATTAAGTGTAATAACATCTATATTGATTCCTCAGATATAACTGATTCCATTAAAAAAATATAATAGTTTTATTTCTATTTATCAATTATGGATTGTTGCCCGTGGTAGGTGGCTGCTGTGGCACAGAGTGGAGGGGGGATGGGTTTGGGATGCCAACCATAGGGTTGAGTCCCCAGGTTGGTTTGTTTATCAGTTTCCTAGTATGCATTTATGATACCATTAGCTGAAGTAACACAATGTTGTTATTAATGGAATGTATTTTATAATTTATATAGATGTTTATTTTTGGATAATTATTAAATTTATTTAATTTTTATAATCATTTTATTTAAAAATTGTTTATAATTAATCTTTACATTTTTATATCTAATTTATGAAATGAACTTTTCGTATTATTAATTATTCATACTAAAATAGGATTTTCAAACTATATGATATGGATTATAATTTTGTTATAAATTTTTTATATGTAAATTAATTGTTTAATTGTAATATTCTTTATAAATTCCAAAATAAGACAACAGGTATAATATAATTTACATATAATATTATGAGTTGTTCGAAGTTAAATATTTTCAATTGTTTCAATTATGAGTGAATTATTTTAAGGTATAATTTAAACAATATAAAAATGAGTTTTGATAATTTATATAATCCAGGTCTAAAGAATAAATATGTAATATTTGATGGTTTCTGTAAAATGTACAAAAATTTCATACATTTTAAATGTTAGTATTTCAAATATCATATATTGAAAGTAAATTCAATAAAAAAAATATTTAAAGGACATTACATTTGAAACAAATATACAGTGTTTATATTTATTTATTATAGAATAAATATAATGTATTACCTAATTATTAATGTTATGATAATTTTATATTTATGAATTGTTTATAATTTTTTATCTCATTTCTAAATATATTAATTTTCCCTTTAGTAAGATTATTCCTTATTTATACATTGTTATAAAATTGTTTATATTATTAAACAATGAATATATTAGTTTTAATATTTGAACTAGTTCTATAATTTTCCATACATTCATATAAGGATTCAAATTCAAGGTATGATAAATTTTTCATCTATAATGATTTATTATCATAATAGTTTATGAGCTTTAATTAAGTTAAATAGATCCTAATTTGAACATATTATATCTTATAATTATGATAGAATTTAAAAAACTACTAAGTTAATTATGATTTCTAGATTAATTTTAGGATGGAGTGCTCACTATCTTATAGGATTATTATTTGTCTAAAGAAGTGGTGGTTGGCTATATGTTTCTCCATCATACTCTGGTGGTGATTTCTTGTTTTGTATGATTTTAATCATTACAATTTAATGGTTTTATATAAATTATTCATAATATGGATTTGGATGTGTCAACATATAATTATATTTTAATTTTTTTGGGAATGCAAACTATGAGTTGTTTAAACAATTAAATATCCATATGGTTATAATATATTTATTTTATGGAAGGAATTGGATTCCAAACTTCATATTTAAAAGAATAAATAGATATATATGTAACAAAAATATACATGATGATGAGACTAAATTCTTTTAAAATAATACATAGTGACTGATTACTTCCAAATATGTCACATGTCAAGATCTCAATCATTTAACCATGTAGGGTCATTCTAAATCTGCATTCCCATGGATTGTATTATGTAATGAATGTAGAATATTTAAAACTATAGGTTTTTGGTAATCAAAAATTGATATGATATTTGGGTTACACATAGCTAGGAATCCCTAAAATTGATACAATTTGAATGATTTCGAGTTTATTTGTATAATGGATTGGGAAAATAATTTCACTCCCTACCATCATGGATTAATATTTGATATGATTTGATTAATATACAATATAAATAACTACATTTTGAGAAGAAAAACAATTTAGGCTCATTACTTAGTGAAATATAGATCATGGGCCACTAATGGATATTATGGATTTGAAATTGGTCATCATTTAAGTGGGAACACATTTTATAAAATTACTTATTAAATAAATGTGAAACATTATACTCATATATTAAAGTTTTGCAATATATATATATATATATATAATTTGAACATCATCATTATCAAAGCTAACCTTGATATTACCTTTCTAAATGATAATCATAATGTAAGAAGTTCATTAGTAAAGTAAATAGCATACGAAAAGTTCAAAGTTAATAAAATTATATGTATTAATAAAAAAACATCCTATGTAAAAAACTATTAAAGTGGTTAAAGATATGAATTTAAATTATTATGAAAAACATATAATGATTAAAATAATTTATCAACTCTATTAGACGCAAGAAAACCTAAATAATATTTTTCAATACTCACTTAATAAATATGAATGAATTTATTAATGAGTTAGAGGGACTAAATGTCTCATTCTTTCTTGGTTTATCTTTGGAATTAAATATTTTTTCATTATTGGATGTATTCTGAAAATTCAAAAACAATAATAAAAATATACTCAATATTCTTAGTGAATTTGGGTATACAAACATATTCATGGTATGTATAGGTTTTGGTTCCATATTAGTAGTACATGTGGGTAAAATATCACATGAAAAGAAGAAATGATAGTTTAAGAGTCAAACAATATTTATTCAAATAGAAAACCTAGTTCATTGAAAACTAAAAAAGATATTAGAATGGAATGAAAATTTTCTAATGTATGGATATTTTATGAGCAACCTAAAGGGTTTTGAAAAACTCTATCTAAATTCCATGTCATGTAATAATGTTATAGAAATAATTTTATCAAAATTTAAAGGTATATTTTTAAAAATGTACAGTTTACATGTATTAAAATTATATATGAGTTAAAAATCAATTAAATAATAAAAATACATTGTTTTTAAAATAAAATAATTAAACATGGATTGATTAATCATGGAATTTATTGCAACGTAATTTATCACAATCAAATGGATTTAAGTTAATGATGTATATTTAAAATCATTTATCCTTTATATGATAATAGAAATTTATTTTTGAACAAGTATTTGTCATGAAAAATGAGAAATGGTGGATTTAATTCACATGTATTATAATTAATCATACTCTATAACATATAAGAAAACGGGATGGGGACAAAAAATATAATCCACGATAAAGGATTTTATCAAGATATTTTTTAAGATAAGAGTGATTTATCCCACCATGAGTAGAATATTTTAAATATTAAAGTATTTTTTTTAATATTATATAAAAAATTAATACCATATAAGATAAATATATAATATTTTTTTATTAAATATTGCCACATAAGCAACTAATATTTAATTATTCAAACAATGTATTTTATGTATCATGGAATTCCATTCTAACGATAATATGGGTTCTATGAATCTAGTAATACTATGGTTTAGACATACAGAAATAAATGTTTACAAATAAAGGATTATGTAAGTCAAAATATTAATAGAATGTTACTTTATATCATATATGAGTTTAGGGGTTTTTAGTAAAATATTATTCTGAATAATTAAAATGTTTACAAAAATATTTTATGTAAAAAATATTATAGGAATTTCTCATGGTTAATGAGATAATGAACATAAAATGATTTATTTGAGGAAAACATAATTTATTAACATTATACCATTTGATTATTTGATGTTATAAAGTTTGAATACATTTTTCAATGAGTTAAGAAATAATATTATTATTTATAATTATCACCATTATTCAAACATGTATTATCCATTGATGTTACTCACTAAATATTTCAGTGGGATGGTTTTATCATATGGTCACATTGTGATGTGACAAAAATTACATAGATATGTAATGTGTGACACCCAAATATTTTTTAGAATATTATTTCAATTAATTTAATCGTTTTCATATTAAATATTTCATGCCACCCGAAATACATCTTTTGTTTTATGAAATCAATATGTTTCACTAAAATTTCACTCAAAAGAAAGCTAATCATTAATTACTAGATAATGTTTGATTAGACTGTTGTACAAGAAACACTATGATTGGATTTTGTTACACAAAATTTCAAGTTCCTTGGATATCATTCATCACACAGAAGTCCTAGTTTTACTAAACTAAAATATACTATTAATATTGTTATTAAAATATCATTATAGTTACCACTTATCCATTGGAATGGAAGTTATGAATAAAATGAACTAAATTTTGAAAATATTATTTAAACATGTATAAAAATGATCCCTTTATTTATTAACTAGTTATAAATGAGTGTAATAACTATTTGATAATAAATAAAAAAATTTTGATGAAAAATATTTTTCTATGTAAAAACACACTTTTATCTCAATAAATTAAAAAAAACACATTGGATGAATTATTTCAATAATATTAATATATTATATGTTTAATAAATATTTTGGATACTCATCCAATATATTTTATAGTTATAAGATAATAATAAATCATATTTTTTGAATGAAAATTTTTATTTTTCTAAAAGATAATTTCCCCACCTTTTGGTGGAGAACCCATTTTAAATATAATTTTTGAATCATTTGTAATAATAATTTTATAAAATAATCATCATTTTTTAACTAGGGATATCAAAATTTAAATTTGTTGAATTTTATGTATAGTCCATACCATTATCAATGACATTAGAAGGTGATGGAAGGTTAAGAAGGTGGTGGAAGTTTAGTTGGAATTATTCCACATCCCTAAGATGCAAAAGTATTGAAAACAAATGGTGAATGGATTCAATACATGTGGAGGACGATTTCACCTTTAAGAATAAAACAACTAACCAAAAAATCCATTACAAAATTACCACTATATGTTTGATGATAATAATAAAAGGCAACTCAACATTTCATTTATCAAAATAAAATATAATCATATACCACAGTAGAGGACTACTATAACAAAGTATTCATCAAAGGACAGAACTCAATTACTGCGATGACTATAAGATCCAAACATGCTCCATGATCCAACTCCACCACATCCCAAGTATCATGAAGTAATGATAAATATGTTTAATAATTTACCTTTTCCCATTTCTTGATAATCTACATATTCAAAAAACCAATGTTCCAATGTAGGGGTGAGTAATGAAACTCAAAATATTTTCACCAGTGACTTCCCTACTTGATCCACTAGGATAGAACATTCTAGCCCATTTATATAACACAGATTATATAAAATATCTAAAACATTTTATATCAAAATATAAACAAGAGAGAATGTAAAATTATTTTCTCCAACAACAACAATTTCCATGGAAGGAAACCAAACAATGATTCAAAATCATTTCATTAATTCCCGTTTAGAATACCCTATCCAAATCTACACATCCACAAATATAAAAAAGCATGACTTGTTATGATAGTTCCATACTCATGAGTGGTTTCTCATCGATCATGCATTTCATCGCAAGGTAATTAAATCCCATTTCCATTAAACCTTTTTCACCAAGAACAAGGTCATATTTCAATAAATCCTCAAAATGTATTATGAACAAACAAACCAAGTATACCCAAAAACCATGAAAATATAATCCTACAAAATCCATTTCAATAAAATATACTTTTTATTTAAAAAAATTCCTTAAACTGAGTCATGTAACTATTTTGAAATCATTATTTTAAAATCATTTATCAAATCACTTTGTATAATCGTTCCACGATATCACAGAAATATATAACCATCAGTAAAGAATGTTTGTAACATGATTTTTGAAATTAAAATTTTATTTAAATCAACATAATCAATTTGAATCTATGAATTCATGTTTTAAATATTGGATTTGAGAGTGAATCCACATACCTCAAGTTTGATGAAAAAAAAGAAGAATGTCACTTAACGCCCACAAAACTAGGTTAAATATCCATGAAACTGCTTTAAATATATTCCCCTATCAACAAAAATTACAAATATGAAAATATTTGTCTTTAAAAACCTTTTATCTTCCAAAAAAATTTAATTTATCTAAGAATATGATATTCAGGGAGAAGTAAATATAACAAAACTACCATGAATAATAACGAACGATCACATATTGTGAGATTGTAGCTTCAAATTACCATGGGAAGCCCCCAAATCACATAAAAATCCATGGGAAACCCTTCATTTACCTTTGGGAAGATAAAATATTCATTCAGGGCCATATATGTGGAATAAGAAAGAGTTATTGGGTAAAAAAGTGGGATCCACAATTTTAGGATCTCACATTTGACCTAGTCACGATTAGTCGCACAATTAGGAAAATTGTGCTCTAATTATGCATTATACACTATCTCAAGAGTGGACCACACAAGGTTGTATTTCTTGGTTTTAAAATCATGAACCAACCATACCAAAGATCACGACCTCAACATTTCCACACCTTGTATGGATACCCATTGGAAGATGTATTGTTCACGAAAATTGTGTGATGCATGTGTGCCTTCGCTTTATACCTTATCTCATTGTGAATGGTTTTCTGTAGGTGTTTACCAATCTTCCAAAAACATGCACTGACCATGAACCAGTATAAAATACCCAAAAATGCAGGAAAAGATCTATAAATCCTCCCAAATATAATCCCAACACATTATATATTTAAAATAAATAAAAGAAGTATTGATTACATAAAACCGTGGGATCTACATTCTCCACACCATTGGTATTTATTTCATTACAGGTTAGAATGAAAATGTTTTATCCATTTATCTTTCATTTCATTCTCATGCTCCCATGTTTCTTCTTGAGTATGACCTTTTTTTCTAAAAACTCACACTAGACTTCTGATATTCCCACTCAAGACTTTTTTATTCTTATAAAAAAATATACATTGGCATGTTCATCAAGAAAGAATCCTAATTAAGGTCAACATGATCCAATTTGATCACATGGTAATGATCATGATGATATTTTTTCAACTAAGATAGATGTTACACATTATGAATCACACTGAACCACAATGTAAATTCCAAATGATATCCCACAGATATCCCCGCAAGGTGTCATTAGTTCCATAGGGTACTATACAAAAAAAATTATACAACCCAAACTATGTTATCCAATTAATTAAAATGTATTATTAGGTATGTTCGAGGTTGAACCCATAGAGATGGTGATTTTAGCTTTAGAATTTAAAAATGATTAATGTGATGAAATTGGTGAGAAAGGATTGGTTTGATTGATTTTGAGAAAATAACACAAAGCATATTGATTGATTATGTCATGATCATATTTGGAAAGCAAGTAAGGGATTTTTAGTTTAATAGGATCAGTTTCAATTGGAATGAATAGTTCATTAATTCATGATTGGTGTTAGATTCAGGATGAGTGCTATCCAATGATCACAGTATCTTATCCTCAACATGGTAAACCCTTATTTTCCTTCGTCTGGTAGTCTAGGGTGTTTCCTAATCAATATTGTACCAATACGAATATTTGAAAATGATTTCCACTAATGTGGACAATGGTCATGTCATATTTTAGGTTAGTCAGTTGTGCAATTTAAATATTTCTCTTTGATTTGAATATCGATGGACTCGATAAAATAAAATTAAAGTGATTGTAAGATGAAGAATGAAATTGCACAAACCAACTAAATGAATAATAAAAATAATTAAATCCAACACGCCTTACCCCTTCGGTTAAATTTACCTAGAACATGGTAGGACTACACCCAAATAGTAGTTATGAGAGGTTTAGGGGGAAGTAAAAAATAAAATAAATGCATAATGGAAAGAAAGAAATCAAATGATGGTATAGAAGATTATTTATAGGATTTGGTCTCCTCATCAAACTCTAGACTACCACAAATGTATAGCCACAAGATCTATTTATATGCATTGAAATGGTTCTGCCTAACTACTATCATAACGTTTACTTGGTGGTCATGTCGTGTTCTGGAGATCTGCTTTTTATGAATTCAGGAGATGCTTGTACAATTATCGTCTGGGATTTCAGAAATTTGACCACCTACAAGACATGTATTTGGCCTATATGTTATGTACACCAATATTGTGATGTCTTCATTTCCAAGAGAATCTCGCACTAACCACATTCATAAATTTTATTTATGATAATCTCCATGTCATGTAGTGATGGTACATGAAGTGTACTTATAGTTCATAGAATGTGTTCTTGTCAAAACTTATTCAAGTAGTGGTTGGTATCACCAATGTTGTCACGATGTGTACTTGTGGTACACAATGTGTAACCATTATTTTCCCGAATTTCTATCTCTATTCTTCCTTAAAAAACTGGTTTCACACCATGAGTGATGGGATGTGATGTGAAGGGTCCTTTTTCTCATATTTACACCACTTTTCGATCCATTCTAACAAATATATTATACCATACGACAAAATTATAAAAGTTAAATTGTCAAATAATTTCCTAGAATATTAATTCAATGACAAAAATTAATACATTTAATCATTCTAACATTTATGCATGAAATACACTTATCAAATCCCCCCACACATGCATACATAATTGTCATCAAGAATGTAATAGAAACATTCAAAAAAGTAAACTAACTTTACAACGATTTAAATTCAATTTGAAAAAAAATTACTTATTAAATTGAAAATTAAATGTTCGAGCATCACATGGAAAAATTATTTAATTCTTCACTTTCCAAAGAATCAAGCCAATTATGTATTTTACTTTTCTCCTTTGAAATAACCAAGCATTTTCTTTCATCCAATTTCATTTTTCAATCCATTATTTATATTCATGCCACTTTCAATTTACCTCACATGAATTTTCCTTCTCATTTTTAGGGTACAAATGTTTATGTAATTCAACACATTCCCCAAGAATATGCAATATACCATAGGCTTGGAAGGAATATAACATCTCAACTGCATAAAAAATCACAAGTAATCAGAAGAGCTTAACCATTAAGGATCAAATGATTTTTAGGATTCATGGTAGGTAGGTAAATGTTGTAAAAAATTAAACCTCATAAAGGAGTTTCAACTCTAATGTACATTACCTGATATCAAAAAAAATCTCTATGAATGTCTCCCTTTACAAATTTCAGCAATCTTCCTCCAAAAATCTCAATGTTGGATCATGATATATGTAATCACTATGAATGAATCAAACTCTCTTGATCTCCTTTTTTCATTAATTTATTATTTTTAGAAAACTATTTTTATTAAAAATCTCACATCCATCACCTAACCACATACAGTCAAAAATCATTACTCTGGAAAATAGTGATTCTTTATCCCCCAAAACACAACCAAATTTTTTCTATTATTTTCAAATATTTTTTAGAGAGATTTGTGAATAATAAAAACAATAAATTATGTAATGTCCTCCTTCATGTCAGATGAAAACTCACCTAGAAAAATATCCACAATAAAGAACATACCAGTACACCCAAATATACCCCCCACACTATGTGTTTCAAATATCTTGAAAAAAATTATAGGATGTTTGGAATGGATAAAATGGTCTTGTAATATGGATCATTTACTAACAAGGCTATTCATGGCTTATGTGGTCTAAAAAAGGATTAATTCTACATTGTTCTTAGGATAAAGGCTAACAAAAATAATGCATCATTCATTTTAAATGTGATTTTCTTAACTCATTGCTTTGAAAGAATTATCTACAAGTAATAGAAGAATGGATGTCTATGTTTCTCAAGAAATATACAAGAGAAATAAAGGAAAACATTTTCTTAGTGGATGTCACAATGATGAGAGAAATGGTTGGGTCCATCACTCATGGAAATGTATATGAATAGTTAAATCAACTAATGAAAACATCATCAATGCAAAACATTGAAAATTCCTTTAAAAAGTCATCTAAATTGATTAACATGCTACCTAAATCATGATTTTTCAAATCCTAATCCACATGTTTTTATCTACTAATTATTTTTCCCATATTTCTCATTCAAATTTATTAATAAATATATTTAAATTCATGGGGTTGTAAATATCCTAAGTTTTTTATGTCTCCTAGATCATTTTGAGTAATGAATGATTCAGGTGTAGGACATTAAATTTATAATTACTTATTTAAAATGGTAAAAATTCGGGGAATATAATTTTTTGGAATTTAAATTCTTACTCACCTTTAAAATTGGTGAATCAACAGGGTTTGGGAAAGTACTGTCTAATCTTGATCACGATGTGTTCTCAAACATCAAGTCGTGCACTATTGCTACATTTTCTCTTGTTTCTTTCCTGACTCTAACCATAACGGTCCTACAAAAATAAAATAATAAATTAAAATCACAATCCATAACGATGAAATTTTAAAATTTATTGATCAAGAACATGTGTCCCTAAAAAATAAAATAATGAAAAAAATAAATTTGTTTTCCTTCCAGAAGATCTTTTGTTTAACTGAGTTGGCTCAACATTACCTCTTTCATCTCATGTGTTATATGACTAAAAATTGTGTACCATTTTTGGCTCCCTGAATTTTCTTAGTTGTGTCTTATCAATATAGGTTGGACCCTATCCTATTTCTCTAAAAACATTATTCTTATGAATGGTAGTACTTGCTTTATCACCATTGGACCAATCCACCATTTCATCCTCAATACTAATGAACTAAATGGAAGTTCATATAACATTCAAACATTTGTCCCTCTCTCAAATGTAGTGGAGTCAGACTCACATTTGGTGTCCATGGTCTTTTTCGTCTACTTCTTTTCCTTATTCTCTTATTCATCCCCTTCCCTAATATCCTATATATCATGTAACTCTTCAATCTCAAAAATATCGTCAACATTAGCTATATCACATTATCAAAACTCATCATCCTCTTGCACATCATAGTTCGTCATCACTCGGTGGATGTTAAAGCTAACATGATCAATTCCAACTCTCATATATAGTTCTCTATTCTGATAATCGAATAGTGAACACCTTGTGGATAAAAATAGTCTTCCCTGAATTAGTGGATTCTTTTCCTCTTCCATATCCACCACTAGAATGACAACATGGAAGTAACAATTATTGACTTTCCTCAAGATATATTTGATGACTCCTCAAGGATTCTTTACTATTGAGCCTTCTAATTCTTGTAAAATTCTAATGTGATTCAATCCTTCCTATCTAAAACTCTTGAAATTTGTATACTACATGATGTTCACGCTCTCAGCTATGTAACAATAAGCCATCCTAAATTATTTAGATCCAATATATATAAGAATTGAAAAGCTATCGAGGTCTCTCTGCATATTTGGTAGGTCATTTGATACCACTGTCAAACACTCTCATGTTAGTGGGATCTTTCCAATATCTTCCACCATCATCTAAATGCTTACTAGCTCTTTCATGAATGTTTCTTATGTTTTAATGTTTTTAAGAGCCTCTAAAAAGGTATATTAATATGATTTATTTAAAATTTTCATGAAACATACCTCTCTACACATTGTCCTTAGTTTTTGTCATCTTCTCTGTAAAAGGCATCCTTGGTTTATATAGAGGTGTCTCTTATTCTTCTTTAGCTACTTGTTCCTCGCATCAACGTCCCCTTCTCTTGATATCACTGGTGGTCATCCTGAAAACTATATTCCAATGCCTTTTGTTTTCTTCCCACTTCTGAGATATATAACATTTAAATATATTTGTTGTCATTCTTCAATGAATCCTAGATGCTCTCTTCTTTTTTCTTCTTTTTTGTGTCTCTCTAATTTGGCCAACTTGACGTTCCACATTCTGAAATTTAGCCTCTTGGTAGGCTTATTCTTCTATAATATCCATGTGTGACAACCAAAAAGTAGACATAAATGTTTCTTACATCTCTTTCAAGGAATGGACATGTCTTGTTAGTTTGGGCGCCTACGGTGCTTGTTGTTGGTACCCTTGTGGTCATTTTTTAAATCCTTTCCCTTATTTTTGTTGAGGTCTCCAACCATGAAATTTATTACATCTATTATAATTACTGTAGTTGGAATATTCTTATAAGCGTACTTTGGTGGTTGGGTTTCCAGCCCATCATGATTTCTATCTTGTTGGTCAGTTATTCTAGTTGTTCTATGCTCCATTCATTATTTTATATTTCATGAAAACCTTTTTGTTGTGTCACTTATACTTGCCAATGGAATCTATTTCATTTAGTATTATCTAAAATGTTGTTTCTCACTACATGTGATTTCTTCACAAGTGATTATCAAGATGAAATGCCTATAATTGATATGTTTTCCTATGAAAACCCCATATTGAATGTTTTAAATAGTATCCATTTCTCTAGTCCATGATGTAGTCACTTGTGTGTCATGTCTCTGTACTGTTCCCATGCATAATACAATGATTCATCATCAAATTGAGAAAAGATCAAAAAATTTACTCGTATATCCATTGACAATGAAGGTGGAATGAATTGGGTGAGAAATTTCCTCGCCAGCTCATCCCATAATGTGATGGAATGTGCAGGAAGACATTGAATGTAGTCTGAAGCTTGATCATGTAAGGAAAATTAGAAAAGCCTATGTCTTACCATGTCACATGAAACATTTTGAAATTGAAATTTATCACAGAGCATGAGAACATCCCCCAAATGCATGTTCGGATCTTCATGTGTCTTTCTGGTGAATTTTACAGTGTTATTGATCATCAAAATTATATAAGTATTTCTCTCAAAATGAATTGTTACAATGCAGGTTGCTCGGATGTTCTTTTTCAATTCTTGATTTGATGGACGTCTGTAGTATGTGAGATTTTGAGTCCCTTGATCTCCTTAAATCATCCTAGAAGGATTGTTCTCACCGCTAGCCATAGATTCTATGATCTTTATCTCACGGATGGGTTTATAATTGAGTGTGTTCTTGATGATGTATTTTTCCTTTTCTAGATTGTTGTAATTTTACATTCAAAATTAAAAAATATGAGAACTCAAAGAACAGAATACCTAGTGTAAAAAGATAAATTTAAATATTGAAATAAAAAATTGAAATCCTAAAAAAAATAATAGGCTACCATCCCTGGAAACAATGCGAGTTTGATATCCCTGTAGGGTGTCATTAGATCCCTAGAGTACTATAGAAAAACAAAATTTTTAAAATCCAAACTATGCTAGCAAATTAATTAAAATAAATTAGTTTTTATGTTCAGGGTTGAATACTCAGAGATGGTGATTTTAGTTTTAGAATTTAAAAAAGACGATTGTGATGAAATGGTTGAGGAAATATTGGTTTTGTTGATTTTTAGAAAATTAAATGAACCAGATTCATTGATGGATTTGTGATCATATTTAGAAAGAGTGCAGGGGTTTTGTAATTTCCATTTTTTAGGTGAAAATGTATTTTATATTTTTATTAATTCATGATTGGTGTTAGAGTCAGGATAAGGGAGATCCAATGGTCGTGGTATTATATCCTCAATATGGAAAACCATTACTTCCTTTTGTTTCTATGTTTAGGGTGTTTCCAAGTCATGTTTTTACCAATACCAATTTTAAAACATGGTATCCCCTAATGTTGAAAATGGTCATGCCATCTTTTAGGGTAGTCACTCACATAATTTAAATATTCCTTTTTGGGTTCTAATATTTATGGTCATGAAAAAACAAAAAGAAAATGATTGGAAGTTAAAGAATCAAATTTCACAATCCAACTCCATGAATAATAAAAATAATTAAATCTAACATAGCATCCCCCTTCAGTTACATTTCCCTAGAGCAAGGTAGGATTACACAATCATCCTATAAATTAGTGGTTTTGAGGGAATGAGAAAAAATAAATGCATAAAAGAAACAAAGAACTCAGATGAAGGCACAACATCTTCGCTCTTGGATTTGGTATCCTTGTTGAACTATGGAATGCTCCAACAGTACAACATGGGTCTCTATTTATAGGCACATTAAAGGTTCTTCTTTACTTATATAACAATGTGTACTTGGTGGTCAAGTCATGTACTAGTGATTCTCATTTTGGGAATCAGCATGACACGTTCACAAATCTCGGTTGGGATTTTTGGAATTTTGACCACAAATGTGATGCCTATGTATTTACACATAATGTATGCCATGTCTGTTTCACCTCCATGGATGTGAGAACTCTCACAAATCTCATTCATAAATTTGATGTTTGACTGCCCTCACATTGTGTATGGAAGGTACAAGATGTGTATATTCATTTCACATCGTGTATGCTAATCATGACTTGTACTGGCAGTGTCATGCTTCTCTGATGATTTCACGATGTGTACTTGTAGTAAATGATGCATAACGATGTTTTTATAGAATTTTGAGCTTCGTTATTCACCAAAATTTTTGTGTCGCGCCGCTTCCTTTCACTCATGGCGTGAAGTGTATATTTTTTCATATTTATACCACTTTTATTTCCTTTCTAAAAAATCTATTGTATCAAACCAAAAATTATAAAACAAGATATATTATCGAAAATTTTCCAAGAATATTCATTTAAATACCCAAATTAATACATTAAAACAATCTAACATGTATGCTTGAAATACACCTATCACCCACCTCACCAACCAGTTCAATAATCTCAAAAGGGCTTATGTATTGAGGAGAAAGCTTCACCTACAACCCAAAACAATGATGTCCAAGACTTGTAGAGATCTCCAAGAACACATGATAACTCACTATGAATGACATCGATCATCAATAACTATCAACATATGATTTATGTGAACTCTTTATTGTTTTCATACATTAACTAATAAACAAAATGTTCCCTGGTGTTTCTTGGAAAATTCATGGTTCAACTAGTGATGTTACACCTGTTTCAACCATACAATGTGGAGAACAAAAAGGACACCCATTAAATGATTAAAATGTCGCTATATATATCAAGGTCTGAAAGATGATATTATATGATAACTCCACTAATGAAACATAATCTTCCCATGAGCCACCAAAATATATTAAAAAATCCCGCAACATGTGTTCCAATGTTTTTTTCATCTGTCTAGATTTTCCATACATCAATGTCTGATATGCTGTACCCATATTCAATTGAGTCCTAAGGGATTTCATTAGGGTTTTTTTGAAACAAGATGTAAACCTAGGTGCACTCTCTGATATGATTTAGACTGGTATGATATGAATCTTCAGCACTTCTTATATATAGATTTTGCATAAGTCATTCATCGTATGAGATTCACATATAAGGATGAAATTAATTGGATTTGTGTGTCGATCCACAAACACTAATTGGAAGATGTTTTTCCACAACATTATTGGGTGACCTATTAAAAAAAATTCCATCATATCCAATATCCAAAGAGGAATAAGAATATATACAATAACTTGTTTGTCAGTGAGGCTCTGCCTTATCTTTCTTACAAGTTAAGCATCTTGAAAGAAACTCCACCACCATTATATTAATAGTGACCCAAAAAACTATGTATTAAATGATTTATACTTATTCTATATTCTTGTATTAACAACCCATCTTGGTAGGTGTTATATATGAAGATGTTATTCTTGAAAAACCATATGTACGACCGTATGTTTTTTGAACAACAAAATTGAATTTTCATCCAGTTTTCATCGGTCAATGGTCACTCCACCATTGATTTTTGAGCCCAACACAAAACATTATGAATCTAATATCTGTGCATTCTTATACATTTTTAACAAATCACAATGAACTTGAAATTGAAAAAAAATCACCACATCACCTTGGCATTAACATTCCACAAGAACATCGGTGAGGACTGAAATTATCTTTCACAAATCTGAAACATCTTTCTCCAACTGAGCATATGAATTTCGTCTTAATCCAAATTCTACTGAATTTGTATTTACTATTGTGTACATCAATTCTTAGTGAAAATTTCAGAGATACTTCATTCATATTTTTTGTATCATATTCAAATCTTATTGTTAGAAAATATATTTCAATCTCTTCTGATTTGTTAGCACAATACAATTCTCAACAAAGAGATAATGACATCAATTATCCAATGAATGGACCATGAAAAATGAATCCAGAATATGTGTTAGTTAATTCATGACATTCACTCATAAATTCCTTTACCCATTAGCAAAAAAAAGATCTCCATGAATGAATACATGTCCTGACCTTGATCCCGATGAAACACAATACCCACATTCACTTGTCTTGATTTTGGAAAAATCAATATAGGTGCTGATGTAAGATGATCATTCAACTTTTGAGAAGACATATGGAACTATTTATTCCATTGAAATGTAACATTAATCTTCTTTAATGTTGTCATAGGTGAAACTAGTTTTGAAAAATCATAAACAAATCATCAGTAATAACTAGATAAACCAAGAAAACCTAATATCACAAATACATTTTTGGTGGTTTCCAAGAGACAATAGTTTCTATCTTCTCTGTATTCACTCAAGAACCTCTTTCAGAAATTACATGGACAATAAAGTCTACCTATTGTATCAAAAAAACAACATGTTGACTTTTTTTACATACGAATGATGATATCTTAAAATTCCCAGCACTATTACAATGTGTTTCTTATGCTCATCCACTTCCATTGAATACACCAACAATTCATCCACAAAAACCACCCAGAAAGAAGCTAGATATATCTTAAATGTAAAATTCATAAATGAAAAAAATAACACTGGTGAATTCATAAGAGCTAAATGTATTACCACATATTCCAAATGGAAATATATTCTTCAGAAAGATGTTTTTGGAATATCCATATTTTGATTCTATAATTGTTGATATCTTGATTGCAAACACATCTTATAGAACCACTATTATTTTCTTAATTGAATGAATATATCATCAATCCATGGAAGTGAATTTTTATTATTTATCATAACATGATTAATCATATGACAATACAAAAAAAATCTCATATTTTCATCCACATTTTTCACAAACAATAAAAGTACTTCCCATGGATATGTTCTCAACCGATTAAACCTTATTCATTCTAGTTCGTCCAACTAAAATTTACACTCCCTTAATTATTATGGTTCTATTAGATAATATAGAAGTGATATGTTACTAGTCCTAGGGAGAAGATCAATCATAATCTCCAATTCCCTTACTAGTAGTAGTCTAGATAAATATATGGGAAACACATCTATAAACTGATCCACCACTACTAGGAAACTACTTTTTTCAATATCATCCATCGAAGCCAAAGTGAACCCTACTAATTGGTAAGAGATCATTCTGTATGTTGGTTCCAACTAACATATTTTAACAACTGTTACATTCCTTTCTCATATAAATAGATTCTTGATTGTATTCTTAGTCTCAAAACTAACTACTACTCTATAACCATTGATGTGATTCATAAACATTTTCAACCAATCTATACATAGGATTGCATAATAGAAGTTCATCTCCATGAAAAATATATCCCATTTCAGCTATGCTCCATCAACTATTATAGAACATTCTTTACAAACAAATTCTTGAGACTCTACTTTACAAAGAGGAGTTCTATGCTTTATCACAAAAAGAATCATCTCAAGTTTTAAGATCAATAAATCAACAACACGAGAAGAAAAAAAAAGAAATTAGATTAACCCATATAAAACATCACTTTCATAATGGGAGAATTACAAAGAATCATACCTCTCATTATAGATGGTCATGGATGATCGTCCACATTACCCAGTTCACCTCTTTATAATTTATTTTTCACAACACATTTCTCCTTATTTCCCAGTTGAGATTGTCCTACTTGAGGAGTCATGTTATTTATGAAATCACAATAGCTAGTTCTATTCTATTGAAGTGATTGATTCTACTACCCTCACGTCATCAAAACATACTGTTGGTTGGAGTGGATACTCAATAGGGGGGGTGAATTGAGATCCAATTAAAATTTTTGTTAAAAACAATTTCTATTTAAATCCCCCAATTTCAAAAACAGATTAAACTGTAGTGAATTTATACAGATTATAAAGGTTCAATTATTTTCTCAAAGATTGATTAGTTCTCAGATAACTTAATCTTATGATTAATTTAACTTTTGAAACTAACTTACTGGTTTACAATAAATATAAACACTTGCAAGTTTAACCATCAAAGTAGCTCTGAAAATAAATTATATTTCAAAGTAATAGCAGCGGAATATGAAATAAATATGCATAGTATGGATATAAACTTTAACTAAAAACACAGAGGAGTTAACCAAGAGGTTCAGTCTCAAGCTGAGACTTAGTCCTCTCAAAAGTCTATATAAAGATGATCCACACCCTGGATCGGGGTTCAATAGTTTACAACTATCCAGGTCCAATACCTCTACCACTGTTATTCGTGGGAAACAAAACAACATCAACCAGTTGTCCAGGTAACACACGACCTCTACCACTGTTATTCGTGGGAAACAAAACAACAACAACCAACTGTCCAGGTCACACACGACCTCTACCACTGTCCACAGTGGGAAATGAAGTATAAAAAGGTTTGCTGAGGATTTACAGATCCTCCAGTTAAAGTACACGAGTCAGTGTTTGTGTTTAATATAGCAGATAACACACACTTCTCAAAATGTAGAATAAATGAATCACAGAGCAGAGATGTAGTGTTTAGAAATGGCTCTGTTGATTTCAGTGTAGCACTGGACTCTTTTTGGATTTGATCAGAAGTAATTCTGAGTCCTCTTCTCGATTTTGTTTGAGAAGCAGAGTGTCGTATGCTTCAGGTTCATAGGCAGTGAGATGTAGTCTATGAAGCTCTTCAACGTTCTTTTGTATGCACAAAAATCTTCTTGAGTAGGCTTGATTGTGTATGTTGTTCTGATCTCCCTTGCTTCTGTATGCACAGAACTCTTGCTTCTTGTATATATCTTGTATTCTCTGATGTCCTCTTCTTTCTTCTTGTATTTATGTCACGTGCTCCGGAGGACAGAAAATGATTCCTTTCCGCAGGTACGAGGTACGGTTTCCGGACATCCGACATCCTTTATTAATTAATTGATATAGCATTAAAATATACCTGATATGACCATTGGTTAGATTAAATAAAGATAATGATAAAGAAATTCAAACAGTTGTTTGTGACTGTTCAAGTGATTGGTAGGTCATCAGTATCAGCATTGGTGGCTAGACATCGGTGTGTCCTGACCGTTGAGTCATCAGCATCAGTGTGTCATTTGATCGGTAACTCATTTGCATCGGTGTGTCATTCGATCAGCATCAGTGACTCAGATTGATCAGCATCGGTGTGTCATTTGATCGGTGACTCATTTGCATCGGTGAGTCATATTGCATCGGTGAGTCATATTGATCAGTATCGGTGACTCAGATCGGTGTGTCATTTGATCGGTGACTCATTTGCATCGGTGAGTCATATTGCATCGGTGAGTCATATTGATCAGTATCGGTGACTCATTTTCATCGGTGACTCATTTGCATCAGTGAGTCATATTTCATCGGTGAGTCATATTGATCAGTATCGGTGACTCATTTGCATCGGTGAGTCATATTGCATCGGTGAGTCATATTGATCAGTATCGGTGACTCAGATCGGTGTGTCATTTGATCGGTGACTCATTTGCATCGGTGCGACCGTTGTCTTGATATTGGATCAGTTCGACCATTGTCTTGATATTGGATCGGTGCGTCCGTTTTCTTGATATTGGATTGGTGCGACCGTTGTCTTGATATTGGATCGGTGCGACATTTGTCTTGATATTGGATCGGTGCGACCGTTGTCTTGATATTGGATCGGTGCGACCGTTGTCTTGATATTGGATCGGTGCGACCATTGTCTTGATATTGGATCGGTGCGACCGTTGCCTTAATATTGGATCGGTGAGACCGTTTCCTGTTTGATCCATAAGACTTCCAAAATACTTGTAAATCAATAAACACATAGATACAAACATGATAACAGATTCACTAATAGATTGAGATTATGTTTATGAGAAATCCATCCGGATTAAGTAATAACGATTTGTGATTATTAAAACAAC
Source organism: Viscum album (assembly GCA_963277665.1). Classification (NCBI taxonomy): domain Eukaryota; kingdom Viridiplantae; phylum Streptophyta; class Magnoliopsida; order Santalales; family Viscaceae; genus Viscum; species Viscum album. Next base: position 828,034,665 of record OY728157.1, read on the forward strand.
AATCATAGGAAAGAATTCCGCAATCTTCCAAAGGGCTCAACAATCTCCCCCTTTTTGATAATCACAAATCTTAGAAAATAAAAAACAATAATAAAAACATAATGAGATATAAATCTCCTCCTGAAATTAAGTCTCCCTCAAGGATATTAATTTCCCCCTTAGATATCCTTCTCCCCCTATATAGATTTCCTTCTCCCCCTATATAGATATCATTCTCCCCCTATATAGATATCCTTCTCCCCCTATATAGATATCTTTCTCCCCCTATATAGATATCCTTCTCCCCCTTTTTGATAATAAAAAACGAGGGAAGCCATACAAATAAGAGAGTAAAAAAATCATAGAGAATAGAGAGAGGGAAAAGAGAAAAATATTTTATAATGTACAGAGGAATACAACCAACACATAGTTCACCCCATCAAAAAACAAGACACAACTATTTCTGGGGATACAAATGAGTTTTGCCTTTGTCTTTGGGATCAATAGATGGTAAGTTGGAAGACTTGGAGTCAGGCTGTACTGGGAAAATCTAAAGAGGTGGTTAGACAACTCTGGCAGGTGTAGCAGAAGGTGCCATAGAGAGTTGTTGTTGAGGAACAGGAGCTGGTTGAGAAGCTTGCTGAGGAACTGGTCGTAACTGAGATAGAGCTTGAGCAACCGAAAGCTGATTTGGAGAAATATCAGATGCACTGAGAGGTTCAAAAGTAGGAAGCACAATTGAAGTGGCATGTGTATCCAAATAATGCTTCAAAAGATTAATGAAGTCCTGAATGACTTCTGCACCATACTGCATAGCTTTTTCAAAGTCATCCTTATTTTCCATGAACAGTGCCAAGGAAGGGGTAAAATCTTGCAACTGACGAACTTGAGCCTTGAAGGCTTGAGTGACTGGAGGTAGTTTCAGATTCTCTGCCAAGACCTTGAAATTTGCAGCCATCTCATGCTTTGTATAAATCATCGAAAAGTTATTATCAACCTTTTCATTGATCTCTTGCAGAGCCTTTTTAGCATCTTCTAAATATACCTTTGCCATCTTATGAATGTTATCACAGAGCTCTTTCATTTTCCTCAAAGATTCTAAATCTAGAACTTGTCTAACAGCTTCTAACTCATCATGAACAACCACTCTTAGAGCCTCTAGCTCACGGGTAGTGATCTTGGTTACTTTGGTTGTACTGTCTTGGCCAACTATTTGAGTTATCTCAGCTTTCAACATTCTTAGATCAGACTTGTTGAGATGTGCAATTAAATTCCTCAAAACTTCCATCATACCAGAGATGGTTGATCTAAATTCATTTGATAGAGAAACTAAGCCAATTCGGAGATCCTTCAAAGTCTGATTTAAAGAGGCTATGTGCCTACCAATAAACCCACCAGTATTGGCCAGGTCTGGCTTGAGAATATCTGAGATGGTTGTTGAAAATGCTTTCAATGAATTTTCAGAAACTTGCAGAGACATTTGAGTAAGGGAATTGGAAATTTCTTCTCTGACTGTATCTCTCACAGCAGTCAGTAATTCAGTCTTGAACTTATCAAGATCAGATTGAGACATTGCAGAACCAGGCAGAGGAACATCGGTAGTATCAACAACAGGAGTAGATCTAGGTTCACTTGGGAGGCTCTTCTTCATAACTGTAGTAGATTTTGATGTCTCTTCTTCTTCTTCAGAGTAATCTAAACCTAACACAGCAAAACCAGGATAATCATCCCAGACAGCTGCACATAAGGTATATTTCGGCTTTTCATAACTTGCAGTTCCACTATATTCTAGTGAATCACTCTTTCCACTGGGAATTGGTTTATGCACAGATTGATGTGGGTCTGTTGGAGGTACAACACAACTAACCACGGGTACGTTATCATAATCAGCATTATCAACTCTTTTTTGTGGTTCTATGAAAGGCTCAGCAGGACCATATTCAGGTCGGTTAACACCATCAGCATCATCACCATCCCCATCATTATTATCATCATTATCATCATCATCACCTTTCTCATTATCACTTTTCTCAGAGTCTTCACTGGTAGAAACTTCAGTGTCAGTATCTTCTTCATCACCAAGAAATGGTTCAGATTCAGGTAAGACCAAAGGTGGACTAGCAGGTCCAAAATCTATTCTATTATTAGGAATCACAGTATCAGGATAACTCCTATCATCTTCAGTGTCAGCTTCTTCCATTACTTGTGCTTGGGTAGCCTCATCACTTTTTTCTTCTTCTTCATCATCAGAATAAACGGGTTCCTCATTTTCTTTCAAACCAGGGTCTCTCAAACCCTTAGGCATCTTTCCAGGATCTGTGGGATTGTAGGCATCATACAGCTTGTCTTCATCAGCAACCTAAAACTTCTTCCATGGATTCCAATTGATTTTCATCCTCTTGCAGATTTATTTGTTTAGACAAAAGGTTTGATCTGTTTCAGCTACTTCATCATCTTCATTAACACATTCTAGATTCTTGAGCATCATAGAGATCATCTTAGAGTAGAATAGGGCAGTGGCTTTCTTGGACGGCTTCATCATTCCAGCTATGTGCACCATCACATATCTACAAAAAATGATCTTCTCATGGGTTTTCAGAAGAAATAGTATGAAAACATCCTGGTACTTTACAGCAGCAAAATCTCCTCTCCTAGGGCAAAGTTGGTTCTGAATAAACTTGAAAAGAAGTCTGCATTCACCATCTAATTATGAAGTTGTGATTCTCAGTGACTCTCTGTTTCCAGTCAGAAGCTCTAGAGCTAATTCATAAGAGAAGTAGTAAGATGTTGGAGGAATATTCTCAGCATAATCCTCATACCGACCCTCATGGGGTACATTTAAGCACTCTGCCCACTGTTTAGATGAAAAGGATATTTTATTTCCTTTCACTTCAGATGAAATTCGGGAAGCTTCCACACCATCTACAGTGATTCTCAGATTCATATAAAACTCATGTACCAGCTTAGGGTAGTCTTCTCATGAGTTGTCTGAAAACCAGTCTCTCCATCCTTGCGATTCAAGAATTTGTAGCAACAGTGACTTACTTGATAAAAGCTAGGAAGCACTGACTTCTCGTTCTATAACAACAATCTGAGTTTCTAGGTTCGGATTTATTGATCGTTGAGAGGTACTACTCGACTCGCCTCGAGCACGCTTTGGAGGTACAAGACTGTCTGATCCTTTGCTCGGTCTCTTTTGCTTAGCCATTTGAAGATTTTGGGGAAAGCAGGAGTTCGATGGTTTGAGGTAGAGGAGAATAGAATTTGAATGGTTCGGCGGGAAATGAAAGGTCAAAGGTTTAGGAAGAGAAATAGCCATGTATCATTTATTTTATCATTTAGGGTTCCCATAAAAGGGATAAAAGAAATTAATTAATTTATTACAACGTAATAAAAAGTAATACAAAGAATCGGTTTGACAGACCGGTCTGATAGATGGGTTTTACTGATCGGTTTCACAGATCAGTTTCACAGATCAGTTTCACATATCAGTTTCACAGATCAGTTTCATAGATCAGTTTCACAGATCAGTTTCCCAGATCAGTTTAACAGATCAGTTTCACAAGTCAGTTTCACAGATTAGTTTCACAGATCAGTTTCACAGATCAGTTACACAGATCGATCATACACAACTCTTGTTTAATAAACATCATTCTTTCAGAGAATAAAGGCTTTTTTAAAGATATCAGCTAATTGATATTCAGAACTAATAAATTTTAGAGAGATATCAACTTTCTGATAATGATATCTTAGAAAATGATGTCTTACATCAATGTGCTTAGTCCTAGAGTGAGAGACATGGTTCTTAGATATGTTGATAGCACTAGTATTGTCACAGTTAATTGAAACATGTTTAAAATCAAATCCATAGTCCAATAAGGTGTGTTTCATCCACAGAATCTGTGCACAGCAACTACCAGCGGCGATGTATTCTGCTTCAGTAGTAGATAATGCAACTGAGTTCTGTTTCTTGCTACATCATGATACTAATGATTTTCCAAGTAGATGACATGTTCCTGAAGTGCTTTTTTTGTCTAACTTGCATCCAGCAAAGTCAGCATCTGAATAACTAGTTAGGTCAAGAGATTGTCCTTTTGGATAAAACAAACCTAAATTTACAGTATACATAAGATATTTAAAAATCCTTTTAACAACAAGAAAGTGTGATTCTTTAGGATTAGATTGAAATGTTTCACACATACATACACTAAACATAATATATGGTCGACTAGCAGTAAGATAAAGTAAATTTCCAATCATACCTCTGTAATTGGTTTGATCAACTGGTTTCCCAGTTTCATCAACATCCAATTTGCAGGTAGTACTCATGGGTATATCACTTTCCTTAATACTATCCAAACCAAAACGTTTTAACAAATCCTTAGTATATTTTCTTTGATTTAGAATAATGCCATCTTTAGTTTGAATGATTTTAAATCCAAGAAAGTACTTAAGCTCTCCCATTAAGCTCATTTCAAATTCATTTTGCATAACCTTCGAAAAATCTGTACATAAGGACTGTTTAGAAGATCCAAAAATAATATCATCAACATAGATTTGTACAACTAAAACATCTTTAGAAATTCTTTTAATAAAAAGAGTTGGATCAGCAATCCCTTTAGTAAAACCTTTTGAAATAAGAAAGTTTGAAATTCTATCATACCAAGATCTTGGATCTTGTTTTAAAACATATAAATCTCTAGAAAGTTTAAAAACATGATTTTGGAAATGAGGATATGAAAAACCAGGGGGTTGTTCTACAAAAACATCTTCAACAATAAAACCATTTAGAAAATCACTTTTCACAACCATTCGATATAACTTGAAATCCAGATGAGATGCATTAGCATGTATGATCCTAATTGCCTCTAATCTAGCTACAGGTGCAAAGGTTTCCTCATAGTCAATTCATTCTTCTTGATTGTAACCTTTTGAAACTAGCCTATCTTTGTTTCTAATGATGTTTCCAGATTCATCTACTTTGTTTCAAAACACCCATTTTGTGCCTATGGTCAAGGTGTCCTTAGGTCTTTCTACTAATTTCCAGACTTTGTTTCTTTCAAATTGATTTTGTTCTTCTTGCATAGCTATTACCCAAAATTAATCATTGATAGCATCATTGATATTTTTAGGTTCTAGTTGTGATAAGAAGGCTTGATGTTCAACTTGATATCTAAGAGAAGCTCTAGTCTGTGTTCCTCTATCTAGATTTCCTACAACAGCATATAAAGGATGGTTCTTTAGAGTCCTAGTTGGTCTTGAAAAGATAGGGATAGAGATTTCAGGTTCATCTGCAGGTTGAGGTTCAACAGAAGCAGGGTCTAGAAAATTTCCAGAACTAGATGTTTTAACTATAGGTCCACTTTCTTTTTCATTAAGGTTCAAACTAGAGAGATCATCTTCATGATTTTCAATAGAGGTCTTAGATTAATGTGGATTAGTTTCATCAAATTTGATATGAACCGATTCTTCCACACATTTGTTTCTTTTATTGAAAACTCTATAGGCTTTACTAGAAGTAGAGTAACCTAGGAAAATTCCTTCATCACTCTTGGATGCAAATTTGTCAAGATTGTCTTTGACATTGAGAATAAAGACTTTGCAGCAAAAAACTCCGAAGTAGTTAACCTTAGGTTTCCTATGGTTCCACAACTCATAAGGAGTCCTCTTAAGAATAGGTCTGATCAAGACTCTATTGATGACATAACAGGCTGTATTTACAGCTTCATCCCAAAAGCAAACAGGTAGTTCATATTCATTGAGCATAGTTCTAGCTATTTCTTGAAGGTTTCGATTTATCCTTTCTACTGCACCATTTTGTTGGGGTGTCCTAGGGGCAGAGAAATTGTGACTATAGCCATTGTGTGAGCAGTAAGATTCAAACTCTTGATTTTCAAACTCACTACCATGATCACTTCTCAGGGTCTTAATTTTAAGTCCACTAAGGTTCTCTACAGACTTGAAATATTTAACAAAGTAAGAATAATCTTCACTTTTGTGGGCTAGAAAGTATACCCAAGTATATCTAGAAAAGTCATCTACAAGAACATAGACATAATGCTTCCCATTTAAACTAGAAACTCTAGAAGGTCCAAATAAATCCATGTGAACCAACGTGAGAGGTTGATAAGTTGACACTTCTTTCTTTGATTTAAAAGAAACTTTATGTTGCTTTCCATTTTGACAGGGATTATAGACTTTGTCTGCTGTAAATTCAAGTTTGGGTAGGTCACTAACTATGTTCTTCCAAGAAAGTTTTCTAAGTGAATGCACATTACAGTGTCCTAGTCTTCTATGCCAAAGCCAAGACACTTTTTGAAAATAATTTAAACAAGTAATATTTTGTTTAGCTAAATAATTTAAATCAATAGCATAAACTTTTTCATTTCTCAAAGCATCAAACACCTAAACATTTTTAGAATTAAAAACATTGCAAGAATCATTTTCAAATTTAACATAAAAACCATCATCACATAACTGAGAAATACTTAATAAATTGTATTTAAGGCCATCAAAAAACAAAAATTTAGAAATTAATACTGAGTCAGTGTTACCAATCTGGCCTAAGCCGATGATTTTCCCTTTAGAATTATCACCAAAGGTGACATAACCTCCATCAACTCTAACTACGCTTTTAAAGCAAGAGAAGTCTCCTGACATATGTCTTGAACATCCACTGTCCAAATACCAGGTCTTTTTACAGGATCTCTTTAAGCAGGTTTCCTACAAAACAGATTTAAATAGGAAATGATTTTGGTACCCAGATTTTCTTTGGTCCAGACAGGTTAGCCAATAACACTTTAGGTACCCATATCCGTCTAATGGGGCTCATAAAATTTCTAGAATCAACATATTTTGAAAGATAAACCTTATTAGATCCATAACTATGAATATAACTGATTGAGGAATATGAAGTTCCAGAGCTAGTTACATTATGTCCAGATTTAGGAATGAATCTATTCATGGTCAACTTTATCTGTCCAGGTTTGTAACCTATTCCAGTAGTGTATTTTGGTGCAACGTTTTTTCCTAGAATTTGAGTTAGAGTTTCCTTACCATTGGTAAATTTCTCTAAATCCTTTCTGAATTTCTCATTAGATAATTTCAATTTAGTATTCTCCTATAACAGTTGAGCACTTTTCTCTTTTTCAATAGAGAGTTCAGTTTTAACTGTAGTGGTAAGAGCATGATGTTTCTTTAATGATTTGTATTTATCCTTAAGCTCATTGCATGTCTCTTCTAACATATCACAATATTCAAACAATTCATATTTAGACATGTTATCATATTCAGAATCATCTTCAGAATAATATGAATTAGAAGCATGAGTTTCTGAAGTTACCTCAACAGTATTTGTCATAAAGCACATGTTTGCCTTGTTTCTGTGTTCAGTTTTAGAAACTTCAAATTCACTAGAACTGTCCTCAGAAGCACTCCAAGTAGCCTTCATGGCTTTCTTATACTTGTTATCCTTGTATTCATACTTCTTCTTATATTTCAGCTTTGGACAGTCTGCTTTTACGTGTCCCTTCCTTTTGTATTCATAACAGACAACTTCATCTGATTTATCAGATTTCTTCCAATCTGTTTTCCAATGTCCCTTGTTGCCATACTTACCTTTGTAGTTTGTCTTTCTGAAAAAATTCTTCTTCTTATAAAATTTCATAAATCTTCTAGCAATGTGAGCCATCTCAGCATCACTGTCAGAATCATTCTCACTGTCTTCACAGCTTGAACTTTCATTGATATTTTGAAGCTTTTCCTTATCCTTATTTTTTGAGGTTGTAGTTTTGAAGGAAACAGACTTCCTTCCAGGTTATTCTTCTTCTTCTTTATACACCTTGAGTTCTTATTTATACATCATCAGTTTGCCAATTAGTTTTTTGACTGGCAGTTCACCAATGTCACATGATTCTCTAATGGAGACAGAGGTTCCTCTCCATCTTTCAGGTAGACATCTCAAAATTCTCATGATTTGTTCCTTTGTTGGAACATCCTTTCCCAGAGTGGTCATTGTGTTGACAATTTCATTGAACTTGAGATACATATCAGAAATGGGTGATCATGCTTCATCTTAAAATTATCATACTTAATAGTGTAGGTATTCAATCTCATCTCCTTAACATTTGTTGTTCCTTCGTGAGAAACAGCTAAGGTATCCCAAATTTCATATGCAGTTTTACAAGCAGAAATTCTATTAAATTTTTCATCTCCTAGAGCACAGTAAAGGGAATTCATAGCATTACAATTATTATTGTAAGCAGTCTTAGTAGCTTCATCCCAAGTAGATCTAACAGTAGTAGGAATTTTATATTCAGATTCTATAGCAGTCCAAATATCAAAACTCATGCTTTCTAAATGGATTTTCATTTTGAGTTTCCACTGAGCATAGTTGTTTCCATTGAAAAAAGGTGGCCGGTTTGTAGAAGCACCCTCAATTCTATTATCCATGATATCACAAAAAAAAATTTAAAGAGATAAAAATTTAGAAGTAACAGAAATTTTAAGAGCTTTAAAATACAACTAAAATCACAGTTGAAAAGCAATGTACTTTAGAAAATATTTTCCAACCTCTGATACCAAATGTTGGTCGGAGTGGATACTCAAGAGGGGGGTGAATTGAGATCCAATTAAAATTTCTGTTAAAAACAATTTCTATTAAAATCCCCCAATTTCAAAAACAGATTAAACTGTAGTGAATTTATACAGATTATAAAGGTTCAATTATTTTCTAAAATATTGATTAGTTCTCAGTTAACTTAATATTATGATTAATTTAACTTTTGGAACTAACATACTGGTTTACAATAAATATAAACACTTGAGAGTTTAACCATCAAAGTACCATTGAAAATAAATTATATTTCAATGTAATAGAAGCGGAATATGAAATAAATATCCATAGTATGGATATAAACATTAACTAAAAACACAGAGGATTTAACCAAGATGTTCAGTCTCAAGCCTAGACTTAGTCCTCTCAAAAGTCTATATAAAGATGATCCACACCCTGGATCGGGGTTCAACAGTTTACAACTGTCCAGGTCCAAGACCTCTACCACTGTTATTCGTGGAAAACAAAACAACAACAACCAGCTGTCCAGGTCACACACGACCTCTACCACTGTTATTCATGGGAAACAAAACAACAGAAACCAGCTGTCCATGTCACACACGACCTCTACCACTGTCCACAGTGGGAAATGAAGTATAAAAAGGTTTGCTGAGGATTTACAGATCCTCCAGTTAAAGTACAGGAGTCAGTGTGTGTGTTTAATACAACAGATAACACACACTGCTCAAAATGTAGAATAAATGAATCACAGAGCAGAGATGTAGTGTTTAGAAATGGCTCTGGTGATTTCAGTGTAGCACTGGACTCTTTTTGGATTTGATCAGAAGTAATTCTGAGTCGTCCTCTCGATTTTGTTTGAGAAGCAGAGTTTCATATGCTTCAGGTTCATAGGTAGTGAGATGTAGTCGATGAAGCTCTTCAATGTTCTTTTGTATGCAAAAAACTCTTCTTGAGTAGGCTTGATTGTATATGTGGTTCTGATCTCCCTTGCTTTTGTACGCACAGAACTCTTGCTTCTTGTATATCTCATGTATTCTCTGATGTCCTCTTCGTTCTTCTTGTATTTATGTCACGTGATCCGGAGGACAGAAAAGGTTTCCATTCCGCAGGTACGAGGTACGGTTTCCTGACATCCGACAACCTTTATTAATTAATTGATAGAGCATTAAAATATACCTGATATGATCGTTGTTTAGATTAAATAAATATAAAGATAAAGAAATTCAAACAGTTTTTTATGACTGTTCAAGTGATCGGTAGGTCATCGGTATCAGCATCGGTGGATAGACATCAGTGTGTCCTGACCAGTGAGTCATCAGCATCAGTGTGTCATTTGATCGGTAACTCATTTGCATCGGTGTGTCATTCGATCAGCATCAGTGACTCAGATTGATCAGCATCGGTGAGTCATTTGATCTGTGACTCATTTGCATCGGTGAGTCATATTGCATCGGTGAGTCATATTGATCAGTATCAGTGACTCAGATCGGTGTGTCATTTGATCGGTGACTCATTTGAATCGGTGAGTCATATTGCATCGGTGAGTCATATTGATCGGTATCGGTGACTCATTTGCATCGGTGACTCATTTTCATCGGTGAGTCATATTGCATCGGTGAGTCATATTGATCAGTATTGGTGACTCATTTGCATCGGTGAGTCATATTGCATCGGTGAGTCATATTGATCAGTATTGGTGACTTAGATCGGTGTGTCATTTGATCGGTGACTCATTTGCATCGGTGCGACCGTTGTCTTGATATTGGATCGGTGCGACCGTTGTCTTGATATTGGATCAGTGCTACCGTTGTCTTGATATTGGATCGGTGCGACCGTTGTCTTGATATTGGATTGGTGCGACCGTTGTCTTGATATTTGATCCGTGCGACTGTTGTCTTGATATTGGATCGGTGTGACCGTTGTCTTGATATTGGATCGATACGACCGTTGTCTTGATATTGGATCGGTGCGACCGTTGCCTTGATATTGGATCGGTGCGAACGTTGCCTGTTTGATCCAGAAGACTTCCAAAATACTTGAAAATCAATAAACACATAGATAAAAACATGATAACAGATTCACTAATACATTGAGATTAAATTTATGAGAAATCCAACCGGATTAAGTAATAACGATTTGTGATTATTAAAACAACAATCATAGGAAAGAATTCCGAAATATTCCAAAGGGCCCAACACATACAACACCTATGATACATGAGACGTTTCCTTAGAACATGATCTTAGAGCACAAAGACAATAGCATTGAAGAGTCCCCAAAGTGTTATAGTTGTGCACGTATTTTGGTGGTGTCATCTGCACTCACATCATGTGGTCAAGTGAACCACATTATAATCATCCAACATTAGTCATGGGTATTGGAGGAAGATTAACCAAACTAGTCATATGATATAGTTTCATGATCCCACCATGGAAATAGGTTCCCCTCTTCTACTTTATACTAGTATTAGAGTTCCAACCATTTCCAGTCGGTATCATCATACTTATTCCTGCCATAAATTTTAAAATTTTCTTTTGTGCTATTGTCACTCTATTGACTATCCCTATATAATCCACAATATAGAGAAAAATATTTTTTTAGTGAATCTCCTATCTCATCCATGATTTAAAAATGTGTGTCTTAAAGGACACACTAGTAACAAACTCAATTTAAAAAAACACTAAATAATAGAATTTAGCAACACACTTTATGATAGATATATTTCCCTGCTTCAAGATGAATAATTTCATCATTCATTGAATTATAAAAGTTTTAGGATATTATTTTTTATTGTAAATTTCTTAAAAATCATCCCATGAAGGTCCTTGGTCTGATTTATCCAGAACTACTAAATCCCTCCACTAATGTGCATGATCTTCCAACATATAATTTGATAGTTTGACTTTCATCTCTGCTGGTGTGACAATGAAGTCAAAGATACAATTTCTCTGGTCCACCCACACCTCTTCCCTCCCGAGTTTAGAATCACCCTAATATATGGGTGGATTATATTTATATAATTGGATTGATTGATCCACCTACCTTGTCTCATACTTCATGTTCTCACTATCCACATTCTAAAATGCATGTATGATACTCTAAACCAGTCGTTGGTTCACATGTGTGGCTGAGGTGAAACCATGTTCTCAGTATCTTGTTCAGGTTGGTTCCTAAAATGCTTACTAGGTGCCATTTTTTGAGAAACATTGCAATGTCATATGCTTCACTCTCTATTTATTGATGTCTTAACAATTTAAAACTCTATCACATTCTTCTATCACTATAATGATTTCCAAAACTAACCATTTCTAAAATATATCTACTTCCATTTTAAAATCATACATTTTAAAAATTTCACAACCATGGTATTTTTTAAAATCTCACATTTGAATCCCATTACAACATTTTTTAAAAATAAATATATTCTTACCAAATTAGATATCATTACTAAAAATGAATTATGTACATCAATTGGGAATTAAATTCACTAATTAATTTCATTATAATCTTAGTGGCTAAAAAAATGATAATGAGATTCCAAATCCTATAAGTTTCTCCAAAACACATATTCACCAAACTCCCTTATAACTTGAAGTTCATCATAAAAAGGAAGGATATATATTTTTGTGATCTACATTTTATATCCTGAAAATCATAATCCGTTTTATGATCCCAACTAATGGAATATAATATACTGAATTCCAATCCAAGACCAAAAACCAATACCACGTAAAATACCAATTGTTCTGCATAAACATAAGTAACAACCTAATACCACTTGTCTAAAATATATTTTTTGTACCGAAAAACTTCTACCACTTGTAACATCCCTCCCTTTCTCATTGTCTTGATAAGGTGTTGGAAGGATACATGGCCTTAAGCGATATTCCTTAGACACCAAAGTATATAAATAAATGTTTAAGGGATTCAATAAATGTGGGGATGATTTTCTATTTTAGAATAAAAAAAGACCAAAAAATCCATAACAAAACAACCACCATAGAATGAATTATAATAATAAATGAAAACTCAAAATTTCATTTATTAAAATCATAATAAAATTAGGATCCACATTGGAAGACTACAATATCCAAGAAAATAAAGAATAATAAAACTCAAATACTAAAATATAAACTCCAAGATCCAAACATGCTTTAATCCCAAACTTCACAACAACCCAAGTATCAAAAAGTACTAATAAAGATTTTTGATACTTTACCTTCTCACATATCTTGAAAAAAACATTTAGAAAAGAACAAATGTTCTAAAGAAGGAGTGAGTAATGAATCTCAATAAATTTTCCCTGATGACTTCTCTACTCATGACACTAGGATTGAACATGTTAGCCCATTTATATAAAATAGTGTATATAAAACAATTTCTAAAATATTTAATATCAAAATATAAAAAAGATCGAATGTAAAAAAAATTCTTAAACAACGCTTTTTTTATGAAATAAACCAAAAAATGTCCCGAAACCATTTCATTAATTCCACTTTGGCATACCCTGTTGCAGTACACACATCCACACATCTACACATGGGTGATTAATTATGATCATTCTATACTCATGACTGGTTTAACATTGATCTACCAAGTCATAAAAAGTTAATTAAATCCCATGTTCAATTACACCTTTTCCACCGAGCAGAAGGACATATTTCATCCAAGAATCAAAATTCAAAATGAACACTCAGACCAAGTGTTTTGAATAACCATTCAAATATAATCATGCCAAAACCATTTCAATAAAACAAAACTTTTATTGAAAACGCTTTTTCTATAAAATTAATCAAGAAAAAATTTTACATTTATCATATTAAAATCATTTTCTAAAGCAATTTTCATAATAATTATAAGATTTCACATAAATCAACAAACCATCACTAAAAAGTTTTCTACAATGATTTGCATAAAAATATCATAATTTATTTGAATCAATATAATCCGTTTGAAATTAATCCTTCATGTTATAAATAGGAGATTTGAGAGTGAAGACATATACCACTAGTGTTATGATAAAAATAAATAACAGGACATAAAATCCCAATAATCCAGGTTAAATCTCCTCTAACCCACCATAGATATATTAACCTATCAAAAAAAGAAAAAATATGAACATATATGGAATCCACAAACATAGATATACCAACAGTAGGAAAAGATTAAATATTTAAAGATAGGGGGAAAAGTGGATCTAACAATACTACCATGAAAAACTATAAACAATCACATAAAATTATAATTCAGCATGAAATTTCCAAGGGAAGCCTTCATATCACCTTCAAATCGATGATGAAAACATCCTTGAACTTTTGGAAGAGAGAATATTCAGTTTGATCCACATAAGTGGAAAAATGAGGGAGTTAGAGGGTAAAATAATTGAGATCCATAATTTTTGGATCCCACTTGTTACTCATGATTTGATAGTTTCAAGGCTAGGAAACCCATTCACTAATTGTGTGTTAGCCACTGTCTCATGGGTGGACCTCACATGGTTGGCTAACATGGTTGTCAAATTTTGTGCCAACCATTCCCAGGATCACTGCCACAATATTGACACACCTTTCATAGTTTTCCATTAGAATACACACTATTTAATAAAATAGTTCACCACCCATGATCCTTCACTTTAACCATTGTATCATTATGCACAATTTCGTGTAGGTGTCACATTGTTTTTCCAACCCATGCTCCAACTACACACCTTTATAAAATCCCCAAAACAAAAAAAAGTTCTATATAGAAAAAAAATATAACCAAGACCCTATATATACCTTAAAATAAAATAAAGGTTAATTGACTCAAACCATGGGTGCTATATTTTTTTCTGAGAAGTTACATATTATGATGAATAGGGAAAACCACTGAATTTTAATTGAAAACTTCATTTTCTTATAATTTTTTATATAGTAAAATTATATAATAAATTGGTATTATATTATAATTATATGAAGTATAATTCAATAAATTTAAATTATATCAATGTTATAAATTTCACATTGAATGTTTATTTAAAAAGAATCAAACTTTTGACATTTTTTCACTTTAGGAACCTATTGTATCATCCCATCTATAGGATTAAATTTAAATTAATTTATCCCAATTTTTTGTTTATAAATTTTAAAAAAGTTATTCCTTATTTATGAAAACAATTTATAATTTCTAGTTATATCAACATAGTTTTTGTCCAAAAATATTAGTGGAATAATTTAAAATTAAATACAATGATTACGATAAAAAAGAGTTTTATTAGTGGTTAAAATTTAACTTAAGGGTCCAAATATCCTATAACCATGTTCAAAATTTTTTTATGGAAATAAATATACAATATCCTCCCATTTCTATAAAATTTACAATTAATTTAGGGACATGATGTATGGGACACCTCTTAATATTTTTTTCCATTTTGTATTTAAAAGAATGTCATTCCTCCTCCATAATAAAAGGGAACTCACCCCCCTCACTTCTTCAACCAATTAAATACTCTTGTCTCATATACCATATTCAAAAATATCCTCCAAATTTATATAAATTTATCCTAGAATACTCCATTTTTTAATAAATCTGTCGAAGAAATCCTTTTGATGCAATCCAAAAAGAGATACCCAAAGAATAGGTAAGAACATTCTACAAATTCTTTTGTTTTATTTTCATTCTCCATCACAATAATTATTCTTAATACATTCTTATATAATAACATTAGTGTCCACATTACACTGAAATATTTTTATGTTATAGGTTTTACTAAAACACGCACACACACACATCCATCAAATTGGATACACAATCATCGTTGGTGTGTATGGAGGACTACCACCTCACGAACTGATGTTTCTCGTTCTTCCATGTCCACCTATAATGGTTTAAAATAATTACTTAATTTATGTTTTTATATGATATATATATATTCATATTATTACATATTTATACATATATAATTATTTTATAACACATACCTTCATGCTTTCCCTTTTGTCGGAATATGATAACTTCATTTGTGGACGTGTGGACTACCGCCTCCTCAAACTGATGTTATTTATTCACTCATTCCATGGAACATATTATGGACAGGTTTAGTGAATATACATGATATATATTAAATAATAATTAAAATTTAATTATAATATATATTTATACATATATGTCATTTAATTTCATTCTTTTAAAAAAATATGAATATTCAAACAACATTTATGCATATCTATGGAATATCATCTCCATAAACAATGAAATACATTACATATTTATATCTTTTATATATTATTATAAATACTTATATAATTAATATATATCATATTTAAATCATTTTATACATTATTCAACTATTTAAATCATGATCTATGTTAGAGGATCAACAATGAAAAGTCAAACCATATAAAAAACAAAGCAGTTATTAACTAAGATGCTTCTTTAACAATATATTGTTACAAAATAAGATATTTAATGTTATTATAAAATAATATATGGAATTATATATAATAATATTCTTATGTGGTAAATTTATAATAAACATATAATTATTATACAGTAGTTTTGATTGTGTTTAATGATAGTCAAGACTTATGGTAAGGGTTTTCTCATCTCACTTTCATTTCTATGAGATATATGTTATATTCACCACTAATTATTTATTTGTGGTGTAAATAATTACATATGACATGTTATATATTTAAATTACTTTATTTATTTATTTTTAAATTTTTAATTTATTTTATTCTTTCATGGACAACATGATTCAGAATTTACTCAAGTAGTAATGGGATTTATCGTCTCACTTTTATTTTTGTTATACATATACCTTATTCCCTACTTAGTTATTATTTACAGTGTATATAATGCCTATTAATGTATTGTATGATTCATATCCTTAAATTTTTTGTTGTTTAAATATCTATATTATGATCTCTATTTCATTAGGTTTATGATTAAAAAGTTACCAAATCGTAAGGTAATTGTGTCTCAATTTTCCTTCATTGTAACACATATTTTTCTATTAAACATTAAGATTTTATGAGGTGTATATTATATAAATTTGAATCGTTTTATCATGAATATATTTATTTTCATTATATTGTAAGACTCATGTAATTTTATTCTTTCATGGGGAAAACGATTCACTGTTAGCAAAATGGTAATAGTTTATCGCTACAATCTCATCGTTTATCAGGATCATGTATTATTATGCCTCCATTGAATAAATATTATGATCTATATCTCATGATATCTCATGACTTATATTATCCACTATTTATTCATGATATCTTCAATTAATGGTAATATTTATTCACTTATTGGTACTTAAGATAATTAATAAAGAGTTTTTAATGAAATGTGCCCACATTCTACTTTTCAGATGGAAATCAGTTTTATTCAAAAACTATGATTCAAAAAAAAATTACCAAAATGAAATTTGAAGATAATTTCAAGGAAAATTATATTAAATTTTTTATGATATAATTATTTTTAAATCTTATTTTATAAAATTTGAAAGGTATTTTCAATGAATTTTATTTTAAAGAATAATTATGTTTTAAAATGTTTTTTTTAAATGTGGAAAGGTTATCTGCCTCAAGAAAATTTTAAAATTATTTTTAAATATTAATTCATTATTTTTGAACATGGTGTTCAATGAAAATTAATTTAAAAATATTTTATGTCTTAAGTAAATTTCAATGAAAGGTTATTTTCTTTCCTAACTGCTCTAAGTGATCTTTCAAAATCCTTCCCCTTACAAGATGACATCCTTTGATATAGTTTATGATTTTCTAGGCATATGATCCAAGGATACCATTCATATTATTTTTATCAATGGATGATGTTTTTATAAAAAAAAATTATAAAACTTGTTTATTTTCCATGTGTAAAAAATGTTTCATATAAATTTTTTTGAAACTAATTTTTCTCCCATTAGCTAATAACAATTAAGGAGATTGAAATGAAACTCATTTTGTTTACATTGTTTTATAATGTTATTAAAAAGTAAATGTCTTAATTTTTTTTGATGATATGAATTCCATTTATGATTTATTCATGTTGTGGTTCTTAGACACAGATTATTTGATGGAGTTCTCTAGATAGTTTTAGGTAATCTGATTTCAATATTATACAATGGGGTGGCCCAAATAACACTAGGCAAACCCGTTACAATTTATACAATGGGGTATCCTAAATAAAAACTGGTATGCCCATTACAACATACATGATTTGGTGTCCAAGATAATATCATGTAGTCCCTTAATAGATTATATGATGGGGTGTCCCAGATAGCATTGGGTGTGCCCATTATATCATACATTATAGGTGAGACCTATATCATCATCCAATGGATTGGATAAATATTTATATCTCATAAGATAATGATGGGGAAAATTAAACAGTCTAGATCCACATTACGAATAACGTATAACATGGTTCACTAAAAGTAAAGGGATATTAATGGTGATAGTG
The DNA here is from genome assembly GCA_963277665.1 of Viscum album. Taxonomy (NCBI): domain Eukaryota; kingdom Viridiplantae; phylum Streptophyta; class Magnoliopsida; order Santalales; family Viscaceae; genus Viscum; species Viscum album. Next base: position 828,052,669 of record OY728157.1, read on the forward strand.
TTCTGTCACTCCCAGTGGGTACAGTCCCAATAAAGTTCCAAGATAAGTTGTGGAAATGATCTTTAGCTTGGGTAATTTTTTAAAAATTTTACAAATTTTCCGAAAAAATCCATGTCTTACTTCTATGTTATGATTTTAGGGATTATGCTCTTGAATACATTACGATTCTTGTCTTATGAACTGCCAATATTTATTCCATGACTCATGTAAATGTTCATTGATACATAGGGAATGATCATCTAATGATATTATCATGGTATACATTTGTATCTCCTTTATTTACCCTTATTAAGCATCTGAGATCACCCTTTATTATGTTTCTATTCCACATATTATGAAGAATGGTTTTAAGTATGAGTAATAAAGGGGACTATTTTTATGGGATGTGTTTAATATATTTCCCCATGTATGAAGGTTATGTTTCCATGTTTTCAGAGACACTAAACTATTACAGTCTTCAGGCCTATATTTTTTAATGTTCTTAATATTAATATAAAATGATTTAATATCCATGTATGTTAAGACTGGGTCTATATATAATTAGTTTAACATAAGGATGACCTAGAAATATTTCATATTTGATATATTAGATGTGCTCTTATGCATATAATTTTAACCATACGTAAAAGAGTTTGTGAATATATCAAGTTTAACAAAGGGATGACCTAGAAATATTTTATATGTGATATATAATACGTGCTCTTATGCAATTATATTTAAGCATACTTAAAGCGGTTTGTGAATATAAATTATATCATGTATCAGTTATGTGCCACTAAGTGGGGGTGAATTATGTGTACCCTCATTTAATGAATTTAATCTCCTTTTAAATTCATCCTCTTCAAATTTTCAACGTTTTCAATCAATTCAAGGACATTTCATAGCCTTTCCTTCAAGTGAAATGATAAATAAGAGAGATCATCACAAGGTATTTTTGAGGTTTTCTGGAAAGGTCTATAATTTTCCTTGTTCGCTAATCTATTCAACATAGATTTTTCACTATGCTACCATGTGAATGTAATTTGTTATAAACCATAGTTTCTATCTGTCATCAATTAGATAGAAACCCCAGTTTCTCCCCTTTTATGATTGATTTCACAACCTAATCAGAAGACTCCTATAGCTAGTTAGACACCATAGATATAAGATTCTTTATTAATGTAGTTGTAGATCTAGAAAGGTATTCTTCATAGATAGTCATTATAAATAATAAATCATGATTTCCCTTTATTTTTATACTTCCTAATGAACATTAGATGTGATTCTATAGAGAATAAATTCCAATTTGGAATAATCTATATTCTCTTTAACTTTTAAATACTCAAGAACATAATATGATTATTTTTTAAAAGTTTCTTGTCTTGAATATCATTCTATCGTTAATAGAAATATGTATCTAGATATCCAAATACTTATTACATAAAATATTTAAGGACTATAATAGTTACCCCCAATATCTACATAAACTACACACACACATTGATCCAAAAAACAAAAACAATGGTCATTGGATATTAATAATTACATGAATTAATTTTGTTTATAAATATTTATTTTCTTCATTTAATTATAAATACTAGAAACATGAAGTCGTTATATTTATATTTTAAATTCACGATAATTACCATGGATATTTCTTTATATTTATGAAATTAATATATCCACAAGAGTTTATCAAAATACTATGTCATCTAAATTCTTTAATGAATTTGATTTCCCTCATTATTCATGCCCATTATCCTCTATGACTCAATGTCTATATGCATTCATCTCATTATATATGTGTTATTTCAAATGTCTGAAGACTCTAGATTTATTAATGTGGAAAAAATGTAAGCTTCATATTCTTTTTTGTTGACATCATGTGGCCTAATATTAACTCAACAAAGTTAATTAGATATACATCATCTCATTTTTTTTTATGATTTTGACTATAACTCATCCTTTATTATAGTTTACATCGATGTTTCTTGTAATTTTTGTATGTTTCTCTATGGGAACCATTATTAATTTTTATTATTCCCTATATAATCATTCAAGTGGAGCAGTATGAATATATTTTTTCCATCATACATGAGTATTAATTTATCTTTTACATCATCGATGGATCGACATCAAAATATCAGATATCACTAATGTGGATATTTTATTACTAGATGGAAGTTCATGAATATTGTCTATAAGGATCTCATTATACTAACCTAGATTTCATAGGTTAAATATTGATTCCATAAACGTATATTATATTTTTTTTGATCTTATAGACATTGTATAAATAAATCATATACATTATGCTAGTGACAACCAAGAGGGGATTCAATTGGGAAGATGACTGTCAGTTCTTTTGATAGAACAATGTAGACCAGCTAGAAAAAAAGAACCATTTTATATTCTTATCCCTTTTATAGGATCTACAGTGTTCATCCATGTTGTTGTCCCACATCACTCTATGATTTATTTTCTATATCCCATACATACATCCCCATTCATCCTGAATCTCAATCTATAACCAAGAACACAATGAACACCCCATATGGGGTGGGTTGACCTGATCATCCCCTTCTTTCACACCACCTGATAACCCCTATGGGGGTAATTGAAATCTTCTACAACTACAAATGTAATGGCTGGTGGTCAACCCAACCCACATAAGCAGTGGCAGTGGGGTCCCTTTAGTTGGATTGGTGGTTGGAAACTTTTTAATAAAGGCTGCTAAAAGTTTTATCCAAATTCAATGAAATTCATATATATTATAAAAAAAATTCTTCATGAATAAATGATATATATATATATTTAGAATTTTATTTTACTTTCATTATAAAATTTATTTATATTTTTCATTATATCCTTCAAATCCACATTCAAATAGATATCTTTATAGTCCTCCTCAATATGTTGTAGATAGTATACACTTCCTAAAATTCCTTTTAAACAAGTCTTTATGATTTAATATAAATTCCAAAAACAATAATATTTAATATGTATAATTTTTAAACAATCAAATCCAATTCCATTAAAATAATACATAAAAATTATTCATTAATGTACATGACCCATCCCTTGGGGTCAGTTTCGGGACTACCCCAACCTCCCCTCCCAAAGGCTTGGGGCTGATGACTAGAATCCAAGGAATTAACCCACAAGTGGGATTAATTTTCTTGAGTACCTATAAACATGCACATACAACCACATACCAAGAAAACTTGAAAAGAGAACATACATTCTAGTAAACAACCACAGAGTGTAAAGGTAGAAATGAATGTAAATGGGCCAGAATAAAAACCCAACAAAAGACACCATCGACCAGAGAAATTAGAATATCGATGGAAATTCATCCATTGAAAACCTCACCTAATGGGTAAGTATATAGTATCTTCTAGAATATGTAAAAGAACATCCTACCTTCTTGATCTCATTAGGCACTACCTAGTTCTGGTCTACCAATTCCTCCTCTAAGTCATCAGTCATCTGCACTAGACACGTCATGTGTAGGTGAATCCCATATAGAGGTGAGTGAAAAAATACTCAGTAGTGACCTCAAACAATCAAGGAAAGACTCCAAAGAAAACCAACGAAGTAAACCAGGAAGAAAAACAGATCACAGTAGCTATAATATGGAGAATAGTATGCAAGACCCTCAGTCTCAATACTGAACACCTGCGGCTGCTGTTGTGCTCATCCTTGATGAGTACCATGGGTATATTGGGTCACACTGAGTCACTCCACACCACGGGCCTACTAGGTCACACATAGTCACTTCCCACTATTCTTGGACTATAGTGAAACTCATAACTTATGAGTACTATGGTTATGCTGCGTCCCATAGAGTTAGGCCCCACCGTGGGCCTGCCAGGTCACACAGAGCCTATTCCAACATTGGCCTCGTACTGGGGTACTTCTTACCGATGAGTATCATGGGTCTTTTGGGTCACACCAAGCCACTCCCCATCGTAGGAATACGGGTTCACAATGGGTTGATGTCCAATGATTAATCGTAGATGATCCTTAAAGTGTCAGTTGTGATCATTCTTCAAGTCTCAATCAGTCGTGAGATTTCCCCGTGTAGTGCGCATGATTCCTAGTGGAACTAATCCTCAATCCATTCATCATATTCCAAGTTTCAATAAATCATCCTTATATTATGAAAAAAATATTCTCATCATCATTAGGGTTCCAACACCTCAAACGGCTCATCAATCGAGCCCTCGGTTTGAGAGATACTATCTTTTTAGTAACTAGGTATTGGTTGCGTCTAGGGCCGGTTCAACATGGTAGGACCGACCCAACCAACCTGGAATGTGGGTCCCACATGGCCTGCCCCTGTTCGACTATCCTGGCCCAACCCGGTTTAGTTCTAGACCCAACCTTTTTTGACCGACAGTCCAGCCCACCGGGTCGCTCGGCGACTCGCTCCAATCTGATTGGGCCCACAACCGGTGGGCGAGTTTGTGACCACCTTGGGCCACTCAGTGGATCTTTGTTATTTCGTTGACCTGGCATATAGAAGCAATCCTACATTGATTCTGACTCTAGACCAATAACATCCCGGCTTGTGCACCTCGTTTCGGCCTTAAGGCCGGACTATCTTCTCCAACCTGGACATTAGGAGGGCATCTGGTTCAGCCCCCCATGGCCTGGCCCACAAAGCTTCCAAACTTGGGTTCACGCAGGTGGTAAGAGGGGGATACCCAACATGGCCTAGCACACGATCGTTGAACTCAATTCTAGTAGTGTACTGTGGCCCGTGGGAAGTGGGCCGCTCTACCAAACATGACCAGTTGGTAGCATCTCATCCCTAATAACCCCCAACCTAAGTGTCGGTAGCTCCTGCTGCACCACTGCAGCTCTATTTACCACGGCACGATGCCACCATGGGCTACTATAGGTACCTTCCACAAACCAATAGGTCCACTCTAGTAGTCCATTTTATGAACCATCTATGCTATAAGACCTCTCGGATCTCCATCTCCCCTTATATGGCCACAAAAATCCCTTACCACCATTTTCAAGGTGCGTCCATGAAGAACGCAAAAAATGTAGAGGGCCTAGGGGATTGTTTTTGTCAGCCCACACCCTTCACCTTAGAGTTTCAAAGTAGGAATCAGTAGGGGAAAAATTTTATGGGATACCAACAAGTGAATTTACCCAGAAATTCAAATCAGCATGTTCAAAAATCCCTCCCTTGAGAACAAATGATCTGCAGATCAACATGTTCATGGGTTGATCTGCATTCATTGTTTAGAAAGAATAATGTGATACTGTAATTAAAAAATAATAAACCCCTACCTATTTAACTCGTTCTTTAGTGATGTACCATTAGATGGGTGGAACAAAAACGCGTTTGTCATTCATCGCTCCACGATCCATTATTTGGCGGTATTTGGTATTCATTTTAGTCACCCACCTGAGTATCAGAGTAGGACTAGGATTGTGCAAACAAGCTTGTGTTGTTTCCTCGACCAATAAATAATGAAACACAAAAAAATTCTGTTATGTTATATTACAATGTCGTTACACTGTTTCATTTATGAAACATTATTTTCGGTTTCATTTAATTATATGTCATTTCACAACAACGGTTTAAAAAATTTGAAATATAAAATAAATCAATTTCATTATATTTTTTACTTTTTCATTAATAAATATGAAAAATAACTTTTTCCATCAACTCGTGCTGGTCGATGGTAGTTCTATTCAATGTAAATCTTGTTGTTCTGATTTCGACGGTGCCCTCAAATTTTTTATTTGTAAACAAGTTTAAGGGTATAAAAACCATCTCATAGGTTTATTCAAATGAACTATAAAATGTTTAAAATTCTATTTCATGCTCAATAGGCCTCAGAATCAGGTGTCTTTAAAGTGTCTGGTCTCAAAATAATCTCATATAATTTAAAAAAATACATTAAATTTCTGAGACATTGCATTATTCTATACCTTTTATGGATTCATGTCCTCATAATCCGAAAAAAGTATAAATGAACAAAGGGGGTAGTGATAATGAATCTTATCCTCCTAATCCCATGTTCTATCCTAGAGATTCCCATGATGTTATAGAACGTGCACCAGAGGAATTGTTCATCCATGAATGACCCACTATTTTCAATCCTATATCTCCACCAGTAACTCCTCAAACATCAACCCATCATCAATGTCTAGCTCACCAAAATCTATGACATGCTATTGATCATTCACGTACGTACTCAACTACAATAGGTTTAAAACACCGTACACCAAGTGCATCTTTGGAGGAAGATCTAGGTAGTACACCACCTCCTCAATTCTGCTCAAAATTTGGAATGTTCTAATGATCATCGGAGATAACATATCAACCTGTCCAAATCTCCACAATCAATGTCAGGGTGAGACTCTAAGGAACACATGGTATCCATCCTCAAACTACAAGGGTATCTATCCCCAATCATCAAAAGATTAATTCCTAATCTATGTTGTCATCATCCACTCCTGGATGATCTCCACCTTCTCAGTGGTAGCTTGTACCAACTCTGGACCCATGAGTACTAACTCCCCTGTGTAAATCAAGAATAGAGGTGATATGTAAGGTTTTCCATAAAATGGTTTGAATGATTTCATTTCAATGGTGCATTGATAGATATTTTTGTATGAAAAATCAACCAGTGGTAGGTGGTCCTCCCAACTAAGAAAAAAATCAAGGATTTTAGTACAAAGAATATCCTTCGGGGTCTATATGGCCCACACCATTTGACCATCTGTCTGTGGGAGAAAAGTATTCCCCAAGTGTAGCTGAGTCATGAACTCCTCCCAGAATCCCTTCCATATACGGGATTTGAAGTGAGCATCACTATCTGAGTTGATCAACCAGGTAACCCCATGAAGCCCCACAATATCATAGAGGTAGAGGCTCCAAATCCATCTACTGATGCCTACTCCCAGATGGGAAAGAAGTGAGCTGACGTGGTGAGTCAGTCGATGATCACCCAGATAGATTCATGGACCTTGGGCATACATGGTATACCCGTCACGAATTCTATCGATATACCATACCACTTCCACTCTTTTACTTCAATTTGATGTTCCATGCCTTCTGGAACCTGATGTTCATCCTTCACATTCTAACATGTGAGGAACTATGAAACGAACTTGGCTGCCTCTTTATTCATTCCTAACTATGAGTACCTAAGTCGAAGATCCTGGCACATCATCACTACTCCAGGATGTACTGCGAAAGGGGAGGTATGGAAATACCTCAAAATCTCTTCTCGCAATGCCACTGGTACTATTATGCCCCATCTAAAAAGGATGATTTACTCCCAACCTATCGAAAATCCATCAGAAACTTATATTGAGGATATGTGAGAATGTAGGTCCTCGAAGTCAACATCTACTAGGTGTGCCTCACTAACTCTCTGTAAGAGTGGGGGACTAAATGTTAGTGATTGAAGGTATGTTTATCCATTATCATCTATAAAGGATATCGACATTGAGGCTATCTTCTCTATTACCTCACTCTCCAGCTGCAAACCGAACCTCCTTTTAAGTGCATCTACACCCACATTCCCCATCCTAGGTGTATATACTATAATGAATTCATAGTCTTGTATGAACTCCATCCATCACCAATGCCTCATGTTCAGGTCCTTCTACAAAAATATATGCTTGATACTCTGGTGGTAAGAGTAAATAATAAATTGTTCACCCATCCAGTAGTTCCACAACATCTTCAGTTCATTGACCACAACTACTGACTCCAGGTCATGGGTTGTATAGTTCTCCTTATGCTGACTCAATTTTCATGAACATTAGGTGATCACTACTAAATCATGCATCTGAATACATCGTAGTCTGGTCCCTAATGCATCACATAAAACTATATACCAAAATTCCCTCCTCTAGCTGTCTCAAGACGGGGGTACTCATCAGACTCCACCTAAGATCTTGCAGACTATACTTGAAATATTCTGTCCACAGAAAGGGTTGTCCCTTCCATATCAAATCTGATAAGTGTGCCACTACTCTAGAAAAGTTAGGCACGATCCTACATTAGTATCTGACCAACCCTAAGAAACTCCTCACCCTAGTCATGCTTCAGGGTGTCTCCCAAGAAAGCACAAACTCAGTCTTTGAAGATCCACTACAACTCCGACATCCGAGATGACATGTCCCAGAAAGTGGACATCCCAAATCCATAACTGGTTCTTCGAGAGCTTACCATAAAGCTAGTGCTCTCAAAGTTTATCTAGAACTATATTAAGATGTGTAGCATGCTCTTCTTCTGATGTGAAGTAAACCAAGATGTCATTAATGAAGACTACCATGAAAAGATCGAGGGAGGGCTAGAAGATCATATTCATGAGCTCCATGAATACTACTGAGGAATTGGTCTTGCCTAAGGGCATGATCACGACCTCGTAGTGGCCATACATTCATCTAAAGGATATCTTTGGTACATCTTCATCCCATACATGAAGAAGATGATAGCATAATGTGAGGTCTATCTTTGAGAACTGGCTTGCTCCCTTTAGTAGATCGAAGTGAATATAAATTCTTGGCAGTTGATATATCTTCTTCACAGTTTCTTGGTTCAGGCGTCAATAGTCAACATATAGCCTCATGCTTATGTTGGCCTTCTTTGAAAAAAACACGGGGCTCACCCTTGGTGAATAGTTGGGCCTAATGAATTCCTTCTTTTTCAAGTCCTATAGTTGTACCCTCAACTCCAAATGCTCCATGGGGGCCATATGATGTGATGGTGTGGATGTTGGTGTCATCTTGGGGTACAAGTAGGTGGATATGTCTACCTCCCCGCGGGGAGGAATTCCTAGAACATCCTACAGAAAAACATCTTCATACTATTCCACCACTATAGTAAAGCTTGGACTTATCTCTTCCACCACACCAAGATCAAGGCTAGCCAACTACTGAGTGATCAATTGCAACCTCCTCTTAGAATGTATATTTTGTTCTATGAGAGTACCCCTGTCACTGGTGAATGAAAACATGGTCCCATCTTCATAGAAACTACGCACTCTATGCCTGATATTGTCGATCTGAGCATGAACTATGGAAAAAAAATTTCATACATATGATGAAATCATGAGGCCTCAACGCCACTACTAGGAGATCTCAGATGAATCTCTTACCTCCAAGAGTAATGTCAAACTACCATAAGTAGTGGGTAATCGTCAAATCCCTTAATATAAATGTATATAATTAAAAGGATTGACCCAACAGCTCCACCCAAATCTCTTAGTCTTAAAAGAAGTAAATGCAATGGAAAGAGTGACTGGAACATTGTCTATAAGAAATACATCTGAGGTGGATGAGACACATATCTACTACTAATCATCTCTAGAACACTATGGTCATAGGAATCCACTGCATGAATCTATGATCACCCATGTCCACCTACTTCCTTTGTCCACGGTGGACCACATGGGGGTGGTGGTGGTAGAACATCAAACCGTCTCCCACAGGCTGCTACTAAGAATTCTCCCTTGCCACATCCAACACCCTGTGGACCTCTCGCTAAAATCGTTTCCTCTACCTTAGAAATCTCTCAACCATCTACTAATTATCTATGCGGTGGGTCGAGCAGTCATGAACCATTTTTCCCTGCCTGCCACAGGTGAAGCATAGAATCACTCTCTACTAACTCTCTCTACTCAAGGAGCCCCACACTAGTGAACCTAAGTCCCAGGGTCATCCTCAGAAAGATCTTCCCTCTTGGGTCCCAAAATATGTTGCATGTTCCTCTCCACTATAGTATCTACCACCTATTGTCTACTAGTGGCTCTAGTTATCAGTGCCTGCTCTTCCAGGAAACACTCCACTTGTAGGGCTCGCTTCATCACCCTATCCTGGGTAGGGATGTTGGGAGACACCAAGGAAACCATTATCTCCTAGAGTAGTCCCGAATTAAAGGATTGATCCCTGAATAATGGGCCCCATACCATATATGTAGATTAGTGGGAGAGGTATTTATAACTTGTAGAGTACTCAACCTCTAACATAATTCCCTCTGGTAGGTGAATCTACACATGTATGGGCACTGATCACAAGTGTGCTGGGAAGTACTCCTCATGAAAAATCCACTCAAATCTATCCTAAGAGGGGGTCACCTTATCATGAGTCTAAATGGTCAAGATCTTCCATCTACCAACTAATATATAAATAAGGATCATGGAAAATATCACCATCCAGTCATGTGTTTTCCTTACTAGGTGGAATACCCCCATCACTGCCTCCTCCCAGTCCTCAACGACCTGAGGATCTGTCTCTCCTCTGATCCTAGGAGGCCTCTATCTCTAAAACACCTACAAGGAACTATGATTGTGTAAATCATACACCGGTAACACCGACAAAAACTACTGATCGATGGGTGGTGGTAACACTAGTTCCCCACCCTGTGGGTTTATCTCTAGAAAATGTCGTTGAACCGATGCCATATCTCTAGGTGTTCTATCCTTGCAGTCGCATATCAAAATCCTGTCTGGTCATCTACCTGGAGGCATCCTGAAAGGGATCATGATGGACCACAATCTGTAGATTATATCTGGTGAGCTAACTCTTATTCAAGATGAACATAAAGTAACACTCAATACCTAAATGATGCATGTAATCATGGTTTTTATGTATCGAGCTGAAAATTTTAATTCCATATTGTGTTAATGAATACATCAGTAGATGTACCAACACTGGACTCCTCGATTCTAAAGTTTGAACTTAAAAAATATATCATTGTTGCCCAAAATAACAACAGACTCCCAATCATTAAGGTAGAACCGACCAACTTTGATACTAGGTTTTCATGACCCGTCCCCAGGGGCTCGTGTAGTGACTACTCCAAGCCCACATCTCAACGGCCAGGGCCAAGAGACATGCATCGAAGGCATTATACCATGTGTGGGAGGAAATTTCCACAGTACCTGTACACACGCACATACAACCACAACCCAATAAATCTGGAAAAAAGAACATGCATGCTACTAAAAACCCACTGAGTGTAAATGTACATCTTAAATTAAATGGAAAAGAATACGAACCCAACAAAAGAAAACTCACACAAGGGAAAGTATATGATCGACACCATGCTATCTTCTAAAAACCCCACCTGAGGGGTATGCATAAAGTAGCTAGCGGATGCCGTAGAAGAACATCCTTCCTGAATGACCTCACTGAGAAATGCCTAGTCCTGGGCCACCTAGTCCTCTTCCATGTTGTTGCTCGTCTGAACTAGACACAACATATGCATGAGAATCCTGTGTAGGGGTGAGTAACAAAATTCTCAGTGGGGACCCCAAACCAACAAGAAAAGACCATAATGCAATCCACGAAGAAAAACCACAATGAAAGACATATCACTATAGGTATAATCTAGAGATTATAAATCAAGAACATCATTTGCAATACTAAACACCTTGTGCTGCTGCGGTGCTCATACTTGATATGTAAGATGGTTATGGTTGGTCAAATAGTGCATCTCTCCACCATGGGCCTTTCGGGCCACACATAGCCACTTACCACTGGTCTTGGACTGTTGTGGAACTCATCCCTGATGAGTACCATCGGTGTGATGGGTCATACAGGGATGCTCCACAGTATGGGAATGTCGAGCCACAAAGAGCAACTTCCATCCATTTCCATCATACGGAGGTACTTCTTCCCGATGAGTATCATGTGTTTTTTGAGTCATATAGAGATGCTCTCAACCATGGGCCTTCCAGGTCAAATAATGTCTCTTCCCACTAGACCATTGTAGCTGATCCACATATGGCTGCTTGTCAATAGTCAGTGGGTCATAGTTCGTCATAAGATCTCCACATGTAGGGCGATTGATTCCTGGTGGAACCCTTCCACATTCCATTATCAAATGACAACTTCAATGAATGTCTCCTTATAGTATGCCAAAAGATATTCCTTATCATGATGGTTTAGAAAATGAAAAAGTCTCATCAATCGGAAGATAGGATTGAGAGATACTGGTGTTTTAGTAACCAGGCACCGGTTGTGTCTGGGCCTTTGACATCCTTCCTTTTTATCACATAAACTTTCATTATATTATACAAAAATGAGGATCTTTAAGGTTTAGTGTCCTGGAAACCAGGATCTTATTACATAAGAAAAAACATTCTTTTTAAACACATGAAAGGCTTCTTCATTTATTCATCCTAAGTTCATTATATCTTCTCATAACCTGGAAGCATTCATCAAAGGAAAGGGTGAGAAAAAGGCCCAGTAAGGTAAACAAGGGAAACATTTAAATGAGATCTTGAGATACATCAAAAGTTATGAAAAATAACTTTAATGCATGAGAAAGAGATCATGAGGAATATCATAATAAAAAAAAGTTTCATAACTTGAAGATGTGGCTACAACATTTAACATAGAAAACCATTTCCAATTAATAAAGGTCCACCCCCAAGGTTTCATTAAAAATTTCTAAGGTTATTCCCCAAGGAATCAGTCAAAATGGTCATCTCTAGAGATTAAGTCTTTACCCAATGCATTGGAGTGTTATCAGGTCACACCCTTAAATTCATCTTTATTATCATGTGAGCAACATATATAATCTTCAAACATTTCATAAACAACCAATATAGTATAAAATAAATGGGTTTCATTTCATAGTCATCCCATTTTAAAAAAACTACTTTAAAGACATGATCCTTATGTCACTTTTAACCAAAAAAGAAAAGAAACTGGGTCTCATGTATGGAAATCCCAGAATTAAAATAGAAAATTTTGATATATATGTGAATATCTATATATAAGAAAGATATTTTAGTATTCACTTAATAAAATAAAATAATTTGAGAAAAAAGAGAAAGACATTTTGAGATGAAAATTCTGCAGTATACCGGCTATGATACAAGGTTATAGAAAACATTGAAAAGAGAGGGGACATGGGTCACCCACTCATAAATGATACATAAAATTATATGGGGACAGAATATAATGGATATAAGAACATGGTAATGAGATTTGAAACATATTCCATATGAAATTAAAAACATGGAAAGAAGAAAAAAATAAGATTTCTCTTTTGAAAATTTAGCAGCCTAACGACGTCACATAAACTTCAACAAAATGAATTGATGAGATCAAATAGGGAATCTCATCATACGAACATAGAAGATCAGTATGATTGAAAGATAGATCATACCCCAACATAATAAAAAGGAACTCAAAAGTCATGACATGAAAGTAGAACTCTGAAAAATTAGAATGGTGAAAGAGTCCCTTAAAAATTCGGCAGCCAAACGGCGCCACTTAAACTTCAAACAAAATGAATTGACGAGATCAATTAGGGTCTCTAATCATATGAACATAAAAGATCAGTATGATAGATATAGAGATCATAACCCAACATAATAAAAAAGGAACTTGAAAGACTTGACATGAAAGTAGAACTTTGAATAAAATGAGAAAGGTGAAAGAATCCCATTAAAATTCGGCAGCCTAACGGCGCCACTAAACTTCAACAAAAATGAATTGTCAATATAAAATAGGGTCTCTCATCATATTAACATAAAATATAAGTATGATAGATATATATATCATACCCCAACATAATAAAAAGGAACTTTAAAGACTTGAAATTAAAGTAGAACTTTGAAAAAATGAGAATAGTGAAAGAATTCCTTAAAAATTCGGCAGCCTAACGACGCCACATAATCTTCAAAAAAATGAATTAACGAGATCAAATAGGGTCTGTCATCATATGAACAAAAAATATCATTATGATAGATATATAGATCATACCCCAACATAATAAAAAGGAACTTGAAAGACTTGACATTAAAGTAGAACTTTGAAAAAAATGAGAAATGGGAAAGAATCCCTTAAAAATTTTGCAGCCTAATAACACCACTTAAACATTCTTAAAATGAATTTATGAGAGAAAGAGGGGGTATCTCATAATATGAACATGAAAAGGGAAGTAAGAGGAATAGAAAATAACATCCTCCAACAATAGATCACGGAGCATAAAATAAATGACATAAAAGAGATTACATGAAAAGAAAGATTGCGGTGGGATCCTTTACCTTAAAACGTATCTCTGAAAACTCTAAGGTTGGGACCATTAGGGCATGGAGGAACCTTTAGAGGACTACTTGGGAGGTACTGTGAATAGAAATTCATTGGGGGAGAGTTGGGAGTGAAAACTAAAGGAGGAAAGGGTGGGTATTTATAGGGAAAGTGAGGGGACAGGGCATTAATGGCCAAGGGACACCTCACAAGTGGTTTTCTCAAAACCATGGGCTCTCCCATGGAACTTCCGATGGATTTAGGCCACATGGGTCCCCCAAACAATAATTCGTCACTTTTGGTTGGCCAACCCATAAAATATCTCATGACATCATCATGATGCACTCATGATGTCATTAAACATACTGAAACCCTAAAACTGTATTTTTACTATTGACTGAAAATTCAACTTTTTCCGAAAACTCCAAAAATTTAGCCTTAACCAAATATCAATGATCTTATTTCTAAAATGAACTCCATTTTATAGAAATAATTTTCTAAATATTTTTAATGTTATTTTTAAATAAATACACTATTCACTGAAAAATCATTTTTTTCAGAAAAATCCTCAAAAAATTACCTTAACATAATATCGATGCTCTGAGTTCAAAAATGAAATCCATTTTATAAAAATATTTTTATAAATATTTTTTTTAGTTTTTAATTAAAAAACACTATTCTTCTGAAAAAACAAATACCTGACTAATAATTTCTGAAACAGTTATTTACCTATTTTATTGAATCTCATTACTTAATCAAGGTTCCTAGATTATATTAATAATTTCTTTAAGTGAGATTACTAATCCATTTGGTCACATTACTAATCCTAAGCATAAAATCACTATTCATAATTTATTATTCATCAAAAATTAAGTCGATCTTATTAGACTCTAAATTTCATACTGAACATAACTGTACAAGAACATTTTTGGAAAATCATTACAAATTTTAAATTATTTACGGTTTACATAAAATTTTTAAAATATCATTTCTCTAAATTCATAAAATATATTCATACTATATTTATCCGAACATTTGAAAATTCATAAACTTCATCATAAGAAGAAATCAAAATTTTTATTTAAAAAAAAGGATTACACAAGGTAGTTATAGTCTCCTTACATAGCCCCTTATAACCCCATCAGAGGATCTAAGTGTAAGGTGTGCTAAGGTGAGAGAATATGAGGGCGGCTCAGCCAACATTACACGAGTAGTAATTTCTATTAGTTTGAAATTATCACGAAGGAGATTCCGTTCTTGCTTCACAGGATGAAGTTCGGCTTGGGTTTGGTCTAGGGCAAAGCCTAGTGGTGCTACCTCCTTCCCAAGTTCTGTTAGATGGGCTTAGATTGTCCTGAGACTACTGGATGAGGCCATCAAATCTTCTTTCTATATTAATTAACCAAGATCACTTGTATTTAGAGACGATAATCGAAACATTTACTTTCCAATAGTCATATTGACCAATGGTCATATAACAATAAAAACCCAACGGTCTCATTTTAATTTTACTCATGTTATAAAATAAAATAGTTTTTTGAGTATAAAAATAAAATAACACACCAAAATAGAAACAAGATGTATTCAAAATTTCGTGTCGTTACAATATTCCCCACTTAAGAAATTGCATCCTCCCAATTTTTAAATTTGGCTATTGAAATTTCATTGAAAGTCCCACATCGGAAAAGGAGTCAGTAACACTATTAATTTAAAATAAATAAGGGGAAGTAAAAAAGGTAACCCGAGTTAACCCATACTAGGATTCCATGCAGGAAAACATGGACATGGAGGAGACAACAAAGGGTCACGTTCTGACGGAGAGTGATAGGATACATGATTAGAAGAAAGTTAACAACAAGAAAATCACAAACTTATGATGGATTAAAGGGTATTTGATTTCCCAGTAGGAAACTTTAACAGACAACCTTTTTGTTTTACGTTCGTTTTCATATTTTCGAGGAATTCATTTACTATATGTAATAAAACATAGGGAAATATTCCTACCTTCATGTAGAGTTTCATCCTTTAATAAGTTTATACCAAAACTAATCTTTTCTCCAAACAATTAGCATTCAAAACTACATGGTCTCATCAAAGAACAAGAATCATCTTCTATAGAATCACATAATCTACTAAATAGTAACTATCTATTTCTTCTATTATCCACAAAATAGAAAGGCTATGATAAAAAAACTCTTTAAAAAGAATGAATCCCATAGGAAGTGAAACTTCTTTAAATCATCAAAATTCCATGGTACTACCCAAAGTTCTTCATATACCATTCCATATATAATAGTCCTTAAAATTCCTCAAAATAAACCAAACTAAGATTGAAACCCAAATACAGGAAGGATTTGATAACATAGTCTTCCAAAATAAAGTTCATCGTTCATCTCCAAACAACATCAACCACTCCTAACATCTTATAAAAAAGTATCTAACCTAAACATATTTTCCCCAAGATACGTTAATAATTTCCATAAGTAACCTAAATTACTATAAGTCCACCTAAAATTCATCAATTGTTCAAAATATAAGTCAACATTTACTCATCAAAGAAAATACAATAGTAATCTATTTACCTAGATCAAATATGGTTTCCAAAATAGTAATTGTCTTCCAAAAGAATATTCATCTTTTAATCCCCTAATCATCTTTGTCATGTTAATACGACAGTCATCACATTTCCTATCACATTGGTTGTTGGGACATGTTCTTCAATTTCCCGCCATCAAGTAAGAAACGAAAGTACTATTAGGGGATTAAGTATTTATCCAATAATCATGAAAAGGAACTTAAAGCTTATAATGATAACTTGTTGAAGAAAAGTATACCCAAACATGTGATCCCCTAGGTTCCAAACTCGGTAATATATGATCATATTTTGTTATGTGAATCTTTATTTTATTTTACCATTGTTCCTTTAATAACGGTTCATAATAAGCTTATGAATTTACCAAATCATATCCCCCGGGAGTGTCGTAACCAAGAGTGCAGCAAGGCCAATTTTCGTGTACCAGTTCCCATTCGAGTCTAGCTCAAAGCGGTGTTTTCGAGTTTTACTCCAATGTACATCTATGCCAGAGCCACCTCTTCCTGCTCGTATCCAGAAAGGGATGTATTTTCTTGGAAACCCCTTACTCAAAACTCACCAAAATACCAGGAAGATTTCCTATATTTAAACTTTTCTATAGGGTTCTCCCTAGACTTTTCAGATCCTAATTTCCACAAGTATCTAAACCATCCTTTGATACCAACTATGAAATCCCGCCTTTTTATCAAATAAACTTTCATTAAATTATTCAAAAACGAGGATCTTTAAGGTTTAGTGTCTTGGAAACCAAGAAATTATTACATGAAAAAAACATTCTTCTTAAACACTTGAAAGGCTTCTTCATTTGTTCATCCTATGTTCATTACAGCATCTCATAACTTGGGATCATACATCAAAGGAAAGGGTGAGAAAAAGGCCCAGTAAGGGAAACAAGGGAAACATTTTAGATTAGAACATGAGATACATCAAAAGTCATGAAAAATAACTTTAAGGCATGAGAAAGAGATCATGAGGCATATCATAATAAAAATAACATGTTTCGTAACTTGAAGATGTGGCTACAACATTTATCATAGACAATCATTTCCGTTTCACCAAGATCCACCCCCAAGGTGTCATTAAAAATTATCAAGGTCATTCACCAAGGTATCATTCAAAATGGTCATCTCTAGAGATGATGTCTTTACCCAATGCATTGGAGCGCTATCAGGGAGAACCCTTAAATTAGTCTTTATTATCATGTGAGCCAAATATATCATCATAAAACATTTCATAAACAACCAATATAGCATAAAATAAATGGGTTTCATTTCATAGTCATCAAATTTTAAAAAAACTACTTTAATGATGTGAGCCTTATGTCACATTAAACCCATAGAAATAGGAAAGTGGGTCTCATGTATGTAAATCACAGAATTAAAATAGAACATTTTGATATATATGTGAAAACCCCTGTAGAATAAATATATTTTAGTATTCAATTAATAAAATAAAATAATTTGTGAAAAAAAGAAAGACATTTTGAGATGAAAATTCTGCAGCATAACGACTATGATATAAGGTTTTAGAAAACATTGAAAAGAGAGGGGACATGGGTCACCCAATCATAAATGATACATAAAACAGTAAAGGGAATGAATATAATGGATATACAAACATGGTAAAGATATTTGAATGATATACCATATGAAATGAAATACATGGAAGGAAGACAAAAATAAGATTTCTCTTATGAAAATTTGGCAGCCTAATGACATCAATTAAACTTCAACAAAATGAATTGAAGAGATCAAATAGGGACTCTCATCAGACGAACATAGAAGATCAGTATGATATATTGAGAGATCATACCCCAACATAATAAAAAAGAACTCGATATTCTTGACATGAAAGTAGAACTTTGAAAAATGAGAAAGGTGAAAGAATCCCTTAAAAATTCGGTAGCCTAACGACGCCACTTAAACATCAACCAAAATGAATTGACAAGATAAAATAGGTTATCTCATCATATGAACATAAAATATCAGAATGATATATATAGAGATCATACCCCAACATAATAAAAAATGAACTTGAAAGACTTGACATGAAAGTAGAACATTGAAAAAAAATGAGAAAATGTGAAAGAATCTCTTAAACATTTGGCAGCCTAACGACACCACATAAAATTCAACATAAACGAACTGACAAGATAAAATATGGTCTCTCATAATATGAACATAAAAGATAAGTATGATAGATATAGAGATCATACCCCAACATAATAAAAAGGAACTTGAAAGAATTTACATGAAAGTAGAACTTTGAAAAAATGAGAAAGGTGAAAGAATCCCTTAAAAATTCGGCAGCCTTACGACACCACTTATACTTTCTTAAAATGAAATGATGAGAGAAAGAGGGTTTCTATCATCATATGAAAATTAATAGGTAATTAAGAGGAATATAAAAGAACATACTACAACATAAGAGCATGGAGCATAAAAGAAATGACATAAAAGAGATTACTTGAAAAGAAAGAGAGAGGTTGGATCCCTTACCTTAAAACGTATCTCTTAAAACTCAAAGGATGGGACCTTGAGGGCTTGGGGCACCTTGAGAGGACTACTTGATAGGTAATGAGACCATATATTTGTTGGGGGATAGTAGGGAGTTAAAACTAGAGGAAAGGGTGGGTATTTATAGGGAAAGTGAGGGGACAAGGTATTAATGGCCAAGGGACACCTCACAAGTGGTTTTCTCAAAACCATGGGCTCTCCCATGGAGTTAGGCCACCTGGGGCCACCCATACAATAATTCATCACCTTTGGTCGGCCAAATCTTAAAATATCTCATGAAATCATCATGATTCAGTCATGATGTCATTAAACATACCGAAACCCTACAACTGTATTTTTACTATTCACTAAAAATTTAACTTTTTCAGAAAACTCCCAAAATTTCACCTTAACCAAATATCAATGCTCTGATTTAAAAAATGAACTCCATTTTATAAAAATATTTTTTTAAATATTTTTAATTTAATTTTTAAATATATACACTATTCCCCGAAAAATCATTTTTTTCAGAAAAATCTCCAAAAATTACCTTAACATAATATTGATGCTCTGAGTTCAAAAATGAAATCCATTTTATAAGAATAATTTTATAAATATATTTAATTTGATTTTTAATTAAAAAACACTATTCACCCTAAAAAACTAATACTTGACTAATAATTCCTGATACAGTTATTTACCTATTTTATTGAATCTCATTACTTAATAAAGGTGCCTAGATTATATTAATAATTTCTTTAAGTGATATTACTAATCCATTTGGCCACATTAAAAATCCTAAACATAACATCACTATTCATAATTTACTATTCATCAAAAATTAAGTTGATCTTATTAAACTCTAAATTATGTACTAAACATAATTGTAGAAGACCATTTTTATAAAATCATAACACATATTTAATTATTTACAGTTTACATAAACATTTTTAAAATATTATTTCTCTAAATTCGTCAAAAATATGCATATTATATTTATCCGAACATTTGAAAATTCATAAACTTCATTATAATAAGAAGTCAGAATTTTTATTTAAAACAAAGGATTACACAAGGAAGTTATTGTCTCCTTACATAGCCCCTTAAAACCCCAGCATAGGTCCTAAGTGTAATGTGTGCTAAGGTGAGAGAATATGAGGGTGGCTCAGCCAACATTGCATGAGTAGTAATTTCTATCAGTTTGAACTTATGGCGAAGGAGATTCCATTCTAGCTTCACACGATGTAGTTAGGCTTGGGTTTGGTCCAGAGAAAACCCTAGTGGTGCTACCTACTTCCCATGTTCTGTTAGATGGTCTTTGATTGGCCCGAGACTGCTGGATGAGGCTATCAAATCATCTTTCTATATTAATTAACCAAGATCACTTGTATTTAGAGATGATAATCGAAATATTTAGTTTCCAATGGTCATATTGCCCAATGGTCATATAACAGTCAAAACCCAATGGTCTCATTTTAATTATACTCATGTTATCAAATAGAATAGTTTTGTTGAGTATAAAAATAAAATAACACACAAATTTAGGAAACATGATTTATTCAAAATTTTGGGTCGTTAAACGGCCAGGTCCGACTCGGTTGGACCGACCCAACCCACCTAGTCTATGGGTCCCACATGGCCTATCCTAGCTCAACTGAACTCGATAAAGTCTTTTTCAGGTCAGGCATGGACCAGGTAAGACTTGACAGTTGGCCATGCCCATTGGGCATTGCTAGACCCAGGCAGGCTCAGTCAGGGGTCTAACATGACGGGTTGTCTGGCGCCCCGGTACTATCTAGCCTGGCCCGCAACCAACAGACTAGTTTGTTCATAGCCCAAGCCTCTCAGTGGCCCGATGTTATTTAATTAGCTCGTACCTATAGCACCCCGGATTGCGTACCCAAATCTGACCCACAAGGCAGTCTTGTCTTCTCCAACCAGGATGTCAGGAGGGATTCTGGATTGACCCCCCAGAGTCCAACCTGCAATGCAGGCTAGTTATGCTTCACGCATCCGGCTGGAGTCAGCCGCCCCATCTAGTCCTACATGTGGTCGCTAGAACTCAAGTTAGTGAAGATCAGCGGCCTTTGCAGTGCATGTCGTTCCACCTAACATAGTTAGTTGTCTGCATCCCGTCCACACCAACCACTTGCCTCAGCACCGGTGGCTCCTTCTGCACAGTTGCAGCGTGCCATCATCGTGCGCTGACACCCACCCATAGCTGGCACTAGTCCGTCGACAGTACCTTCCACAAACCACTATGTCAAATCTGGTGGTCCATTTCACAAACCGTCTATGCCGGTGGTCTTTTTAGACTACCATATCCACTATTATGACCACAAAAACCCCTTACCTCTATTTTGAAGGTGGGTCTATAAATAATTCATAAGAACGCACAAAGGTAGAGGGTATTGGGTCTTATTCATGTCATCACGCACCCTATATATTAGAGTTTCAAAACATGAATCAATAGGGGGAAAGCTTTTGGGATTCAAACAAGTGAATTTAAACCAAAACTCAAATCCCCAAGTTTAAAAATCCCTCCCTCAACAACATATGATCCACGAATCAACCAGTTTGTGGGTTGATCCACGTTCTTTGTTTAGAATTAAGAACGAGAGACTATAATACAAAAATAATAAACCCGTACATGAATAACTCCTTCATTAGATATGATCCATTTTAAGGGTGGAAGAAGAACATGTTTGTCTCCTATCACTCCACGATACATTGTTTGGTAGTCATTGGCATTCTTTGTCGTCACCCACTAGAGAATCAAGGCAGGACAAAGATGGTTCCATCAATCCATCATTATTTTCTTGACCAGTGGAGGATAAAACATGAAAAAAAAATTTGGTTACATTCTGTTACAAAGTTTTTACGTTGATTCATATATGAAATAGAAATTTTGGTTTCATTCTATTATATGTCGTTTCACATCAAGAGTTTGAAAAATTATGAAAAATAAAATAAAAAAAGTTTATATTATTTATAACTTTTTCTTTAAAAAGACTAGAAAATAAATTTTTCCCTCTACACATACCTGTTGAGGTTATACCCATTCTTGGCGAATCCTACCATTCTGAGTTCAACAGTGCACTCTAATTTTTTATTTGTGAACTTTTATAAAAGATAAAAGAACCCAATCATACATTTATTTAAGTTAACTAAAAAAAGTTGAAGATTTTATTTCGGGATCACCGAGCCTCGGAATCAAGTGTCTTAAATGAATATCGTCTCTAGTTAATCCAATATAATTTAAAAAAAACATTGAATTTCTGATACATTAAAAGAATCACAGCTTCACAGATTGACCCATTGTTATCAAATAAATTACTTGGTCAGAACAATCTCTCCCATGATATTTTTATCAACATATTATCACATTATAAAATCCTATATGTGGTGTCAAATATTTTATCTCCCTTATTGAAAATCAAATGAAATGGGAATGTTTGGTTTTATCATATCATCATTCATCTCAAAAAGATTTCTCTTATTATTTAAATGTATGAATGATATTGCAAGATTCATGTAAAAAATCCTTCAGTTGATCAACTCTGAGACTATTTTGGAAACCTTGATGTTGAAAAAAAATATAATAATAACCATGTTTTTATAACCTATCCATAAAATAATCGTATGTGATAACATTCTAATAAATTATCAATGTATATGATAGGTATCAGATTTATCAATGAAATAATAAATCTTTCACACTGTTTAGAAAACAGTTCACTATGTTTAGGTTCACAAGAATAACTATGCCATTGTCTCATATTTACATCAACCAATAACCTCTTTATCAACTAGAACATGTCAAATTATGAAATACAGATGAGAGTGTGATTGGAATACCTAAAACCCATCTACGTTACCATTATAAGGATGACCTCATCCTTTTTATATCATTTTATTCTAAAACATAAATAAGGAATAATCCTTTAAGGCTAACTAGAAGTAACAACCCCAAAACTCTCCTTTTATTGCCAATATTTTAGTTTACAAAGCATGAAATAATATGGAATTAAGAGAAACCTACTATTCAATTAGAAAAAGATTTTAGGGTGATAATTTCCTCTCATATTTAATTTATTCTTCATTCCATGAACTGTATTGGATGTTCATTGTTTATTATGGATAGGATTTATCGATTGTGTAGAAAATTTCTTCACATAAATTGGTCCTTCGTCTGGATTGGTCTTCTACTTTATATTATTTTAAATTATGAATGACTTGAAAAAAGATTCATTTATAAAAATATTCTCTTTCATAATATTGGTATCCAATCTCATTTGATTTAAAATGTATTAATTGTGACCATCCTTTTTATTTTATGGAATTATAATCACTGATTTTTTATTAACTAGTACTCTGCCCGTGCAAATGCACGAGACTATTCAATTTTCATTCAAATCTTGTGGTTCTACGTCATTCAATAAAAATTATAATGTCATTGTCATCAATATATTGGTTAGAATAAAATGAGGAAAATTAAGTGAATGTGGTTCCAATGAAATTAGAAAATAAAGTGAAGACTAATTGTGATGGAGATGGAACACGATGGAATGAAAGAGTTAGAGATAAGAGACATAGATAAAATAGAAGGTGAAGGCGGAGTTGAGGGAACGAGACAAGACTGTGATAAATTGTGGAAGGAATCCTAGAGATAATTGAAAGGTTAATGGAATTTGAAGGGAGATTATGGTCTTGATAATGTGTTAGGGTGAGGATTAGTATGAAGCATGACTTCATTTGGTGTGGTTTCTTTGAAAGCTAATATAGTTGGGAGTTCATAAATTTAAACTTTCATCATCATAAATTAATTTTAATTTATGATTAAAATATTATAACACACCATTGATTTAATTTCATATGAAATTTTACCATTATTTTAATATATATATATATATATGTTTGTTTTTGTGTGTTTCTATGTCCAGATTCCCTAAAAATGATTAATATTATACACTATCGAACTAATATAGTGAAAAAATAATCATTCCATCTCATAATTAACCTATAATGAAACATGATTATATTATGTAGTATAAAAATTAATCAATTTCCATAATTGAAAAAGACTATATAATTCAATATGTATAATCACAGGACTTGAGTAACTATTCCAAGAACATTAGATTTTCAAGAGATGTTCACTTTTTTAATACACAATGAAATTTATTGTATTCAACCACATCCATGGCCACACTACTTAAACTATAAATACCCCATCAATTCCACATTAATAAGGTACTGTAGAACATAGACTTGTTTGGATAAGGGGAAATAGTCAAAATGTGCAAAAGCTTTACATTGATGCTAGATCATCCTTGTAAAATCAAACGAGAACCAAAAAATTCCCAATAGTTTGTATCAAATGTATAACGTCACTAATGAAGGAAAACGGTACAACGTGAGATTGGGTCCATTTGTGCCATATATGTTTTCTACAAATTCAGTCTAGACTTTAATACATGTGTGTGACATATTGATGTAGGAATCCTGAAGATCAAAGTAAAAACAGTTCAAGAAAATCTAGCTCTAGTTTTACCTGGAATTTATTTTCAGAACAATAGGTAAGAATCCAGCATATCATCACCTGAAAAATCACCCAACATGTATATCTGCCGAAAATTAATTTGTTTAAAATTAAAAATACATACTAATAAAGTTATGAAATACTATGATCAGAGTACATATAATATATATTCGACACAAAAAATAATATGTATATTGTGCATGAAATCATTGACAAATATAAGGACACAAATGAAATCAATATTAAATATATAGTAATGGAACTCGTAATCAAAATTATGAATGGAATATGATTCACATACCCAACAATAAAGAAGAATTTGATAGGAAGGATAATATATATTTGTTATTATGTTTTTATTATTATACATTTAACTAATTTATGGTTGATAAACAGCATCCTAATCCTCAAATATATGACCAATATGATTAATTTATGGGATCCAAGTGGGGTTACATATTGTTGTGCTTGTCAAATTGGAATAAAGATGTTACCATTTCCACGATGATTATGTACCTTGCAATAGAATTCATCATTAGTTTCTCTACCAAATTAACGCCACAATATATTTAATACGTGGAGGAATCACAGGTAGAGCAGTCAACAACTATCTTGTTAATTTCATGGTTTGGAATAAAATGCATAAGATGCAATAAACAGGATAGTAAAAAGAAGAAATATAACCATTAATTTCATTAACGAATGCCCTTTGTTACTTATTTTTCATCCTCGGACACATATAGAAAGAAATTACCTGCAATAACATGTCTCCAATGATGGATCCTCCACTTTTTTCTGTAATCCAAAGGCCATATCAGCTGCAACGCAGCAACACTACAACATCTACTTAATAGAATAAATAGAATCTTCTAGTATCAGAGTTAGCAGCTTGAGTTAGTTCTGGAGCCAATGAAAATGTATGTGTTTGTATGATATATGCTCTTGATGTTTCATGTTAGAATCAAAAATTGAAAATTTATAAAAGAATACAACACCTGATGGGTGTGTACCCTTGAATAGGTTATCCTCCTTTGTTATTCTTTCTTCACATGCACATACACACTTTCTGAAGAACATCTCCAAGCCTCTGCCTCATGTGCTCTCTATATTCTTCAAAAAATAACCATGAACAACCATAGGAATCTTCAAAAAAAGTAGATTCATGGTTGCATTTGCACGCTATCCTTCGAGCAAGAAAAATCCATAATTCTTCTTTTCAACTAATGAACCCCTGAAAATAAAAAAAATTATAGTATAGAAATCTTCACTTCATAAAACGTAGAGGTTCATGTGTCTTCTTCTTTGTGAGTACCAGGAGCAGTGGTTCTTCTACCTCACAGACACAGTAAGCATCATTTTCCTACCTACAGATTGTGTAGATTCTACCTTTTTTTTCACGGACTCGTCAAGTGTGGTTTTCATTTGTTTAATGCCTCCAGTTCTTCTTTATCGTGTAGCAGGGGTGTGTGGAAACACTTCTAAATAGTGCTGTAATTTTTTTGAAATGACAGAACCCTTTTCAAATGGTGAAAATGTTCATAAAGATAAATACATTACAATCTATCAGGAAATTCATTTTTCTAAAATTTTATTTTATGTATACATGATTAAAGTGATAGGAATCTTTTTGAGGCTTACCATTTGCAGTTGAGTACTCCTATTTCCATAAAAATTTGAACTTCTATCACCTAGTTTTTCCCTGCAACCATGTCCTGATGACCTAAAATAAAATTGAAACTATGTATCATAGAAAGCTATATAAGAATGGTTACATTAATTCCTTAATGATAAATTTTCATAACATGGACATAAGAGATCAATTTTAGAAACTTCTCAACTCAAACTATTGTTTCCAAAGATAATGCACCTTAGAATTTCTGAATAAAGTAGTGACCAACTCATAATGAAATGGCCTCATGTTTTGTGTTTATCCTATCCACCCCCTGATGAAATTGGTTCTTGATCAGTGAAACAAAAATTTACCCATAATGTCAACAAATAAAATACATGCTCTAATATTTTTTAGCTACAGTTACGTTAAATGTAATTTTGGATTGACTATGATTTCATGCAGGTTTGAAAAATTCAATAAAAACAAAATTACATAGAAAAGAGAACACCATAAATATAAAAGTCTACTACCGTAAAATAGATAACCAAAAACCAATAAAAAAAAGATGGAAAAATAACTGTAATACAAATAAGAATATAACGAATAACAGACATGTTTTTGAAAAAAATCTGTCAAATCTAGAACCCTTGTAAGAACCATATGGAAACATAAATGTCTAAGATCTGTTCAGACCACCCAGATAACAGAAATTTTCAAACATTCTAAACATAATTTGTAAATAAATATGTGTAGAAATTTTCAATCAACCATCACCTCTTACAGTGCTTATAGTGAGGTGTCAAACAATATGAACAGAAATGTGCTTGTTTGTATCATGACATTAACTAATTCTGTTTCATAATAATCCTGGTAAGGTAATGAAAATTAAGTATAGATTAATGGAGAAGTGAAAATATTGAACACAAACTGAATACAATATGTACCCAAATTGGTTGGACTTAGGATGTAGTTAGGAAACCCCAGTTGAAAATGATTGAAGATAAGAACCCTGAATACAGAAGGAATTTGAAATATGATTGTAGAAAATTGTACAGATTCCAAAAATGAAAGAACATTCACTAATATTGACATAGTAAAAGATGATAAGATACATACCTTTTGCTGATTCAAGGGGTTAGAATAAGTTAAATAAAAATGAATTAGTGCATCCATGAATACACATTCCTCAAAAATTCATGTCAGCTTTCCTAAGATTTACTATTTTCACTGTCTATACCTATTTTCACTATCTATATCATTCTATACCTGTTTTCACTGTCAATAACATCCATATCTTTTTTCATTGTCTATTATTGTAGTTCCTTAAATGTAGATGCATTGTTTATACCAATCTATACCTGTTTCTGCGGTCTATACCTTTCTATACCTGTTACCACTGTCAATAATATTTTCAAACATAACACGAAAAAGTTGACAAAAAATATTTCAACCCTAAGTATTAATGTAGTGAAATGGAATGAGTAATGAAGATTACCTGATTTAGGTTCATGAATTAGTAAGAAATATCATACCTGATGTGTGAAGATGTTGTTGGAGGGAATAAAAAATGGAAAAAAAATCTAAAACCATGCAATGAAATGATTAAAAAATCCATACAATAAAATTTGAGTAGGTATTTATTCTCATAGCTGTAAAATCAGAAAATAAAAATTTTTCATGAATAGCTAAGTAAAAATTATAGAAGTGAAATGACATTAGTAGGGAAAAATCATGTATTTCTATTCATGAATAGGTAAGTAAAATCATTCCTGAAGTGCGGGGATGGTGAGGGAGGGAATAAACTACTAGAAAACAAAATTCCAAACCCAAGCAATGAAATGGTAGAAAAAATAAGACAATAAAATTTGAATAGGTAATCAATATCATACCTGTAAAACCAGAGATCAAATTTTGTTAACTTTTTCAATCATAACATCGAAAAGAATAAAAAAAATTGAACCCTCAGTATTATAGAAGTTAAATGACCTCAGTAATGAAGAATCAAGGATTAAGGTTCATGAATACACAAGTAATCACGTACCTTACGTGTGAAGATGATGCATGAAGAAATATCCTACTGAAAAATGAAATTCCAAACCCAATAATCCCTAGAATAGTCGAATGAAACCGTAGTTGCGAGTACAAAGAAACCATAGTCACGAGTATAGAGAAACCATAGTTGTGAGTACAGAGAATCCCTAATCGCGAGTTAAGAACCTAACCTGAGGATTTGTTATATGGAATACAGAGAAACTGTAGTCGCGAGTTTGTTGATGAGTCTGTCGTCGAGGACTCGGATGTCGACGAGGGTAAGCCCGAGTGTGTCGGAGTCATGAGAGAGAGGCACAGTGTAGTGGTCGGAGTTTGTAGGAGATAATTGGAGACATATGCTGGAGCGAAGATGAGGGAAGGAGGTTCTAGATGACTGCAGATCCGAAATCATACTCCTCGACGGTATCAATGTCGTGTGAGAGAGGCGTGACTTGTGGGAGATAATGGGAGAGGTATCGCCAGATTGTGGAGGGAATAGGATAAATGAGGTTGAAAAAAATGGGAGATCTGAAACCCTAGGTGTTGAGGGATTCGAAGGCGATGGAGAGATGAAGGTCAATATGGTCGGGTTTGGGAGAGAAATAGAAGGGGTAATCCGGTATTTTGGAGGTGTGGATAGCTGCTGGAGTGACACGTAGTGGTATAAAACCTTACTTTAGTATGTTTATATTTTTTTCCTAGTATCTCACCATAACTCACTCTATATTCATTCCAATTTATTGGAAAATTAATATTAAACTAATGAGAATAGGATTTTGGTTCATACATTCCACAACTCCAAAAAACTGTTGGAATGTTAAATATTTATATGGATTCCATTTTTAACCTCTTATATATTATTTATTTCTTGATCAAATATAATAATAATAATTATTATTTATATTTTAGATCATATTACCATGATACACTCTCCCTTTTATGTGAAGTAATTTCTCAAATAATTCTTTGACCAAATAATATAAATTTGTTTACACATCAACTATATAGAATGAAAAAAATTACATCCATCCATTGGACCTTTCCTCTAACTTTCTATAATGGTCTTAGCTATTGCTTATGCTAAATTGGTAAAGTATCTCCTAGGTTTTTTACCTCATATTGAACTAGAATTTATATTTCATTTTTTATTGAATTCCGTATTATTTTTCATCCATATTCTTCTTGAGACTATTGATCATATTTCTTTATTCTAATTCTTTAAACTTGTGTCTCTTGATCTAATAAAAAAATTTCTTCCTATTTTACCTCATTATTATTATTCATTCTCTCATTATATTAGAATATATTAAAATATTATTATTTTCCTTTCATCTTCATGATTCCACCTTTTAATTTCCCTAATATTAGGACAATGATCACATTGAAATATTTATAAGATTCAATATTGAAAACATATAGCTATTTAAAGGGAACCAAAATCTGACACCAATTATAGAATTTATGAACCTTTTAGGTGTAATTGGGAGGGGATGAATCAGTGGTACCATCTTTTCATGAATTTTATCTCCCTTTACGTTCAACCTATTGAACTATTTATAATTATTGTTCTACTCAATAAATTATCATAGACTCAACTTTATATACTATAATAATAAATAGAGAGAATTATATGGTATTTATAATGATTGGCTAAAAGGAAAACTCCTTTCCATGTTTATTAGACACCCCAACATGGATTATTCACTATGCATCCATGTGTATACAATTAGTTAGATATCCATATTACAAATTACCATCAATTGGTTAGACACCCAAATTTCTTTTCTTCTCTTACTAGTTATACATCTCAATCACATGCCTCTAGTAAAAAGTTAGACACCACCAACAACAATCTTCTAATTCAATGTTGATCCATATTTGGAAATACAATCTCAACTAATAGTATTCCTCTACATGAAATATGAATGCAAATTTACTTGTGTATTTTCTCAAGAAATCATAAATACTGGTCTTCTGAAAACATCTTGATATAGTACAATCTATATTATCCTCATTCAGGGAATACTTGGTCATAAAAGTTTTTTCTTCTTGAAAAGGATCAAATAATTAAACACATTCACTCTTTAATACCAAGATGTAACGGAATCTCAACATACTTCTTTCACAATGAATGAATGGCCTCTCACAATATGTTCCGCCAATATATTCTTCACCTAAATTCACACATTTATTTTACAATACAAGAAACAATGTTCATGGAATCTCAATAATTACATAAATTTAATTTGTTTGTAAATGAATCATTTATTGTCCTTATTCAAATATACAAACTTAAAAACTTATAATTATTATCTTTCATATTTAAAAACATGATAATTATTGTAGGTATTTTTCCATCTTTATGAAATTCATATATCTATGTATATTCATCAAAATATAGGCTTATATAAATTCACCTGAATAATTGGGTTTCATTCATTATTTAAAAACATCATCCTCCATAGAAGAAAATCTTCATGCATGAATCTCATAAAAAACATGGTATTTCAAATACCTGAGTACTAAAACAAGGATCAATGGACATCATTATTCATTTTTATCATGCTATATAATTTCAATTACATTTTCCTCCACATAACATAAAAAAAACCGTAACATCAATTTAAATGTGCATATATGGGGACATCAACCCTTGACATTCCCCTAATCCCCAAGACCCTACCCCCACCACCAATATTGGGTCTCAATTTTCTCATTCTAGGTATATTTATTCAAGTGAAATCATAGGAATATTGTTATTAAACAATTCTTGTGTTATACTCCATATTTTACTTAATCTAAGGGACCATATTCATTATATGAAACATCCCCACTCTGTATATTAGGTTACTATAGGGATTTTTATGAATATTGTGTGAAATGAGTTCATAGAACACTCATGGATTTTATAATTTCAATGTGTCGTTATTAAATAATATTAGTGTTGAAATAGTGGATGCCCTAGACCCAACTATTCAGTTCTTTTGATTACCATATCGTGTATATAGTTAGTTATACATGATGTTATCGTACCATTATAGTGTATACTTTCTGGAATCCTCTATTGAAATGGTAATGTACAAAGATTAATCATCGTATTGAAATGTTATAGCAGTTCCCAGGAAATAATGATAAGCACTAGATACTATGAAATTAATCTTAAATATATGTTCTATTGTCTAGATACATCTTATTGACTAGACACAGTATATGTATGACTATCAAGTGTTGGGGGATCATAACCATTGAGAATTTATGTCATGAAGTTCGCACTTGGTGATCTCTAGTAGTAAGATCATGATGACTGACCCGCCAATAGAAACACCACATGTTTTGGATGTCATTGGATGTTCTTATCTATGAACATTTTTTATGTTCTTTTGACTTTAGATTATTACAAAGTATGTCATTTTATTTCGCACTTTTATGAAAGAAGAAAACCTTGGCAATGAAGTCATGGTGAGGTAGTTTGTGTTGGGTGCGTCATTGGTGGCATGACATTGGTTGAATTTTCAAGAAAAGATTTTTCACTTTTGGGTCAGGGATATAATATATCAGTCCATGTTGATATGGATGGTAGTACCTTTATAAGACCATGTCCATGGCAGTCAAGGGTATATCCATCCAGTTAAATCAATAAACAATAAAGCAAGAAAAAGGGAAATGACATGTGAGTGCGTCCATCTTTATGAGATATTATAGAAAAAAGAGATAATATTACACAGTGCATGTTTGTAGGTTGGTTTTTGCAGTTGTGACAATCCTTATCTCTTCATGGGTCATGATGCGTTACTAGATCCTGCTCTTGGTCTTTGAATATTATTCACTTCTTTTGAGATAAGGGCCTAGAGGGTCACACACAATAGTGTATTCAAGAATCTTCCCTAATCTATTGAATAAGAGTTTTGGACATAGTGGGCCCCACCACAAGGATATGAGATTTTTCTAAAGTTAAACGATCACCAATGAAATAAATGAATTTATATTATTTGAGTTTAAAATAATTAATATTCAATTTATTTATTAAATGTATTTATGAGTTTTTGTAAATAATTGAAAAATATTAATTAACAAATATTAAATTATTCAAGGTTCAATTAAAAATTATTGGAGCGATGAGTCAAGTTAATGACTCAATTATTAATGCGTAATATATTTTAATATATTACAAGTGAATGATAATAATATTTATGACTTAGTTTACCAGTCATAATATTTCTTTGATAGTGTGCTATGTATTTAGGGATGGTGAGGTGATACTGGGTATTTTATTAACCACTATAAATAGAAGTGTATGGGATTTGGAAAATTACTGTTCATGGGCATCCCTCTCATGTCCTATCTCCCATGATCTTGAGAGAGATGCTCTGGATCCAAGGATCTCAGATGGAGCTCCCTCTCAGGCATCGCTAGCGAAGCGATGCGGTGATTGTTGGAGCGATGAAGGCATCATCACATTTCTGCGCTAGCACCCGGATTACGAAGAATGATGCTCCCGTGGATTCCATGAAGTGTGTGTGGAAGTCATAGAAGAATTATTCTTTGATTTCTTTGAGTAAATATCACCAATAACGATCAAACTTTGTGCGTAGCATCAGATCTAAAATAGGTATTTTAAGTTTTATTTTGTTCATAAAATCCTCCATGTGTGGTCCTCTTATAAAATTGGGATTCTCTTCACCAACATCGACAGATTAATAAGTTCAAGAACATATTTCTCGAGAATCATATACATAATTTTCACTATAGAAAGACCATATTATTTTCTAGCACGACACATTATGGTCTAAAATATCCTATAAAGTCCTTAGAATATGAAAGTCACTAGAATCACTCACCACTCCTCAAAAGACTAGAACATCTTAAGAATGCTCTCAATAAAGTATTGATGGTCATTTATAATGTGTGGTACACCAATTCCAAAAAAAGCCAGAGGATACCAGATAAGGAAGTCACAAGAAAGATTAGGCATGTCCTTCTAGAGTGTTCTTCCTTGAACATGCACTATCTGAAATTGACAACCCATATATTTTGTAAACATTAATTCATGATTTTTTATATAATGTAACACATAATAAAAACATAAATAATATAAAGGACTAGGGTAATTGAGTAATTAAATACATAATACAATATCTTAAAAAATTATACAAAAACATAATTTAAAACTCCTTAACATAGTCATAGAATTCCATCATTCTGCTAAAATTACACTAGATATTATGGGGGAATATAAATGAAACAGTGATAAAAAATACTTATAATGGAATATTCAAAGAATTATATAATGAAATTAATACATTTTTTTCAATATGAAAATCAAGCCAACATCAAAGGTTGATAATACTAAACATAAACATAGAAGCATGATATAGGATAATAACCTCAAGTAATCGTATGAATGTGGAAGCAACATAAAAAATTAAATAATAAGAATGTATCAATGATAACTACTGAGGCATCATTACATAGTTTTCTTATGATATCTTCATATGAACAATATATAGTATTTCATGAAATAAAAACGTTATCCAATGCATTATAGGGATATATAATTATGGGTCCACGAATCATAATCATCTTATGTACATTAATTTTTGTGCCACATAGATCACTCTACAAATGATAATATTTCATCACATTTAATCAAATGATCATGGATTTTGGGTTTCATACATGGATTTCCTCAATTAATCAGGTTTAGGATTGTCTAGACGAATGCCCTATAATGAATATGGGGATGGCTATTCAATACAAACATGTTTGGAACACAAAATAAATATATAATTTCATAAGTATAATGGGTGTACATAATGATTCATGGAGGGGTTTAATGTAATATCCCAAATATTTTTTTTCATGTTTCTTTTTAATTATTTTTAATCTTTCTAGAAGCTTAAATTACTCACAACACTGAGTTTAAATGGATCATGATATATTTTTAATCTAACATTATGTGACAGTTATAACCTATTCATTAAAATTTTAATATATGAATAGAAACAACTAAATAATTAATATTCTGTAGTTTACTCATTTATAAAATATATAAACTAGTTATCAATAAAAATTTATTTGAATGTCAAATAAATGTTCTTCTGAAAAACTCTTTTTATTTTTTCCCAATTTGTTTCTATTTTATTAAATTTAATAGATCACTATGACTGAATGATTGTAATGAAATTTACATTGTATATACTCAATCATATTATTAGTCATTATTTAGAGTTTTTACTAGGAATGTTATAATAATAAATCTATTTATATTCTTAAAAACTCAATTTTCTAAAATGATATTTTCATCATGTTTTGCGCACTAATATTCTAATTAATTTATAAAATTTAATAAAATTGAATAATGAAAAAATGGATTACATGTTTATAATTTTCTAGGTTAAAATTTATAAAATAGGCCCCCTTTATTTTTGGTCAATATGAATTGTAAGTGATGCAAAAATTTTCACCTTGGTAAAAGTTAAATAATGTTAATCTATGCTAAAACAATGGTATAAGTTAATAATACTTCAATATAAATATTATTTGATGAAGCTAATTTTTCCCTTATCACCTTAGTATTGAAATATACTCATTAAATGGATATTATTCCTGAAAATCACCCATATAATTTTTAAATCAAAGAATGTCACAAATTATCACTCTCTTAGTTTGAAATATCAGTTTTGTGTCCACATAAAGACAAATTAAAGATATTTAAGAAACAAAATGAACTATTGGAGGTTAATGAAACTATTTTAAGGATATAAATACAGTTTTAATTTTTAGATATTATATAATTACCTTAAATTATTATGAAACTCTAATATAGAATTTATTTAATTAACAAAAATATAAAATAAAGTATTTTAAAATTATTCAAATTGATATAATTTGAATGAGATATTTATTCCAGGACCTTTTGATTTCTATATTAAATTATATTCTATTTTTAAAAGATCATATTTTAATTTAATGTTTTTCATGATGTATTTAAGGTAAAATTACATGAATAGTGTCAACATTAACATTAATGATATTTTAACGAATTCATAATTTATTTAATTATATAAAATTCATAAAAATATTATTTTATCCATGTGAATGAAATATGGTTGAAAAATGTAATTCATGGTCATTTTATGTGTCACTTATCCATTTATAATAAAAACATTTACCCATTTTTATTAAAATAGCGGTTATTGTAATTATGTTAAAAAACAATTAACAAAGGGGTTAATTAATAAGGTTTGGATTATAATGATATCAAAACAATTATAACATTAATTACTAGATTTTATTTCAACCCTATAATAATTTTCTTCAAATTCGAGAACATTTGGATGATTTTGGATTTACAGTAGTCTTATTATATTTTAATTTTATGAAAACTCAAATACTGTCCCTCTACACAATTTTGAAATAGAACCACCTACATCATTTATTTACACTAATTTGGTCAGTAAATATAAACAAAAACCTACCCATTATTCATACTTAAATCCTCCAAAAAGTTATTTTGGTTCTTTTCATTTCTAATACCTACCCTATGAACCTTATGAATATATCTTAAGGATGCCTATCGAATAAGAGGTAATCATCACTATTGAGTCCTTCATGTCAATCTCATCTATAATACCTATTAAAGTGTTTTACCCATCCAAAATTAATAAATATTTTATAATAAATATAGAAATATTTTATTATAATTACGGGATAACCATATTTCTCCTCTTTCCCTACCTATAAAAAGTGAAAGAATAACTTCTGCATTCGAACGACTAACCATATCCATGTAGCAATGTAAATAATTTTTCCTAAATAATTAAATTATATGGTAATAAAGATGAAATTATTAATTATATGTTTTATTAATGATATAAATATGATTCTATAACTATGATATTATATATACTTTCTTCCCTTCCAATCATTTGTAAAATAGTAACATTGATCGTGCATAAGACCAGACTACCACCTCCACGAAGCGATGAAATACATATTTCATTTATGTTTAAATGGATGGTTATAATGATATGTCTAATTAATATAAATTATATAAAATATATAATAACTATTCTATAAATATTTTTTATTTTTAAACTTACTATTTTTCATCTATCTAAAAGTGAAAACAGCATTCAAGAATACATATGGGGAAACATTACCAGTGATGATGTAATTCATCTTTAAATAAAAATATTTAAAATATGACTATAAATTAGTATATATTTTTTATTTATATGATGTTTTTCTAATGAAATATATTATTTCGATGAAAAACCCATAACAAATGTACAATGACCATAACTACCAAATAAAAACATATATGATAAAAAATGTTGTTAATACCTGAAATAATGAAAATAATAAACTATTATTAATCAATAGATGATAAAATAATATAAGTTGATCATAGATGATATAATATATTTGAATTTTTTCTAAAATTTAATTATAATAAATTTAAATTTATAGAAGTATATAAAAAAATGGGATAAGTCATACTTGAGGTAAAGAATTTCATCTCAATTTCTACTCCATTTAGTCATATTTGGTATTATTAACATTTTTATTCTTTTGTTTTGTATATACTACCACATGTATGCAATTAGATTTGATATATATTTATTAATGTTGACTAATGTTAACTTCATGTTTAATATGTAGAATAGTTTTCCTAAAAAAATATGGAATGGATATTATCTTACTTATATTGTTTGAGACGATTTTAAAACTATCATGGATAATCATTTATTATAATATTCATTTATAGTTTTACAAGGTTATTTTCAAATAAAATATTTTACTTTATGAATGCGTAGTTTTTTTAATAAGTGATTTCAAGAAATGGGAAGCTTATTTTCTTCATGAATTTTATAATGATATTTAAATTTCTTTTCTATTAAATAATGACAAAAAACCATTTACTTATTCACCACTAGGTACTTTTTATAAGGATATAATAATTTAACACTTTCACATGTGATCATTATATATTACATTTATCAAAATTATCCTTCTTATATTTATGATGGATATTATTATTTCCAAAAATTTTTATCATTTATATATTTGGGATTATAATTTCAAATTATTTGACTTATTGTCTAATTATTGATAAATCTATAGAAGATAATCAATGAAAATAATTTTTTACGGGATATTTCACATGATTTAAATTGATCATTACATATTTTAGGAATGAGTTGAAATTAGGTAAGGGGTGTGGAATATAATTATATATCTCCTAGATGCGTTGAAAGGTATCATGTGACAAATAAATTATCCACGTTAATTGGGTTTTTATCTAACACCCTATGATTTTTTTATTTTTTTTAAATCATAGTGATATTTTTCATTTATGAAAACATTGAATATGTCTTGTGTTTTATGAATGAACTATGTATTATGTCCATTTGATGAAAAACCAAGTTAATCATTCACTACACACAACACATATATTGTATTTTAGTACATGCAAGAAAATATTTGGATTGAGGTACAAAAAATTCAGAGTTCCTTCAGTAGCTTGCATTACATGCAAAGATGAGTATTCCAAACTATAATATACTTTTAACATAATAATTAAAATATTATTACAAATAACACCTTGGCATTGGAATAAAAGTTAATAATAATGTTTAATAAATGAGTAAAATTTTATTTAAACTTTTATATAAAATTATTTCTTTGGTTATAAGTTACTATATGTGAATGTAAGAACTAAATGAAAATAAAGAAATTAATTTTCAATGTAATATATTTTTTCAATGTACAGACATAATTTTATCACAATATATTAAACAATCCAATTTGAATAATGTTTTAAAAAAATATTATATATTATACATTAAATAAATACTTTTGATACTCATCCATTATATTTTATGAGTTTGTGAAAAAAATTAATCAAATTTTATCAATAAAAATATGTATTTTTCGTGAAGGGGATTTTATCACCTTTTACGGGTTAACCCTTTTTAAATATACTTTTTCAAACATTAATAAGTTATATTTCAAATATAAAAATTATTTTTAAAATAATAATTTAAAATTTCACTTTTAGTGAATTTTTTTTTGTTTTTCTTAGAAGTTTCATTTTTTTGATGAATAGAAAAAAAATTATGAAATTTAATTCAAAACGACTTTTTCATATAGATTATTTATAAAGATAAATTATGAATAAATTTGGTTGTGAAGTTTATTTTTGTAGATTATTTATAAATTAAACCAATATATATAATTGTAATTAATTTCACCTTGAAATTGGATATATAAACATTTTAAACTTTTAAAAAATTTCACATAAAACCCTAATGTCAGGACACGTCTGTGGGATTAATTATAAATTAAATTCTCCCACTGCTATGATTGGAATTTAGAAAAATGAATTATAGGTTTGGAATTTTAATAATTTAAAATTTTTACGGTGGTAATATTATTTTTTTACCAGAAATATTATGGAATTTAATTAAAATTTACTCTATTGATGAAGGTAAAAATAGTCTTATTTAATGACTATACATTGAAAATAATTAGTAAAATTTAACCTAAAATTGTAAAAATTATTATATGATAATTTTTCATCCCTTAAATCCCTAAGGGTACTTAATTATTCATTTTTAACCCTTAAGAGACAGGTAAAGTGCAGGGGTGAGAACTCAAATCATTTCTAGAATAACCAATGAGTCTTTTTCCCCTCTTATAAAGGGAATAATCTTCTATACCCTCATTAAACAAATCAAGACATTTTTCCTCAAACAAAACAATACCAAATTTACTTTTAAAATCACCCCTTAATCCGATAATCTATTCTTTATGATGAAATCCATCCATGTAAGTCCTTTGGTGAAAACCTAAAAGAGTTTCCCAAAGTAGAGTTATCATCCATCCTCAAGATCCATTGTTTTATTTTCATTCTCCGCCACCTAAAATAATATTCTTCCAAGATTATATAATGAAATTTTTTTAATAAATATTCTAATTTTTTTATTATAATGGTTTTAACTACACTTACAGACACTTCTCTCTAATGGGTAATGAACTTACAATTCTTTTGTATGGAAAACAGCGACCTCATGAAACAATGTTGTTTGTTTTTACTTTACCTGCTCCAATGGGTGTGAATTAGGATAGACACTATATTTTTATATTATATAAGTTATATTTATGAAATATTTATTCTTCTATGATTATTATATAAGAAATTATTTCATGATTTACATTTTGTGTAAATGTGATAACATTGATGTTTGATTTGTGGACTACAGCCTCTTCACAGTGATGTGATTCGTTCAAACATTACATTGAATGTATTTAAGATAGATTTACTGAAATTATATTATATATATGGAATAATAAATCTAAAATAATTATAATATATATATATATAGTTAAATTTATTTCTTTCAATATAATAATAAAATGAAAACAACATTAATGTGTATGTACCACTTACTGTCTCTATAAATAGTGTATTCCATTTAAAAAGTATATATTTTATAGGTTATTATAAATAATTCTATACAGAATATATATGATACTTAAATATTGTTTTAAATTCTTTAAATATTTAAAACAGTATCAAAGTATGAGTATCAAGAATAACAAATCAAAACATATTTGAAATAGAACACTTAAATTATCCAAAATGTAACTTTATATTATTAGTAAATGGATAATAAAAAGTCATAATGATGTTATAAATTGTATTAGTTATTATAATAATAATATTTAATACATTTATAACAAACTTTTATTTATTATATAGAAGTTTTTTATGAGTACGAAAATAGTCAGGACATAAGGTAAGGGATTTCTAGTCTCACTTTTATTTCTGGGAGACATAAACATAATAAACCATTAATTCAAGTGTTTGGTGTATATACTAATCCTGAATGTATTATATTATTATTAACCTAAAATTATTTTTATTTACATATTTATTTTATGATAGATCTTTCATGGGGTTTTACCATTCAAAAGTTAACAAATGAGTTAGATAGTTTCTTCTCAATTTTCTTCATTTGAGAAACATGTTTTGTTATACACCAATATTTGTTTAGGGGGTGTATATATATATATTTTTCATTTTATATCATCCATATTCATATTTTAATGATATTTTAGGTTTCATGAAATTTTATTTTATTAAATTGTTACTAGGGTTAAAAATTTCCAAGTGCTAGGTGTCTATTGAAATAATCTCATCATTTATCGAGATGGAATATGATTATGATTACATTAATGAAAAATTATTATCAATCTCTCAGGAAAAAATAATAAATTTTCTTATCTTATGGTTATAAATGATATCTTCATGTTTTATTACCATTTATAAAATATTTTCTTCTAATGAAAACTAATTAATGTTTTTTTATGGAAAATCTGATCTCATTTCTATTTTAGGTTGAAAATAGGTTTATTTGAAAAAAAAATGTTTCAAAAAAATGGATTTCATTTTTTTAAATGATATTAAAATATTATTTTCAAGGAAAAAGGTTTTTAGATACATCTATGTGTTACAAGGTCTCTATTGAAATTTTTCAAATCATTCTTCGAATAAAAATGTTTCCAAAATATTTTCAAGATTCATTTATATGTTTTCAAAAAAATATTTCTAAAAGGAAATATGTTTTAGAAACTATTTCACAAAGAATAAAGGTTATTTTCCTCAATAAAATTTTTTAAAATATATTTCATTACAATTTTCCATATATGATGAAATCCAGTGGTTTTACTCATTTCATTACCTTGGAAAATTTCCCACAATTATGTTCATATTCACTTTATCAACGGTTTATGTATTGATGACATGATATTTATGAAACCCAATAATCGCTCATAGGATATATTTTTTTGAAACCCAATTT
This sequence comes from Viscum album, assembly GCA_963277665.1. Lineage (NCBI taxonomy): Eukaryota > Viridiplantae > Streptophyta > Magnoliopsida > Santalales > Viscaceae > Viscum > Viscum album. Next base: position 828,093,818 of record OY728157.1, read on the forward strand.
TATTTCATAGGTTTTAGGTTTATAAAATCATTTTCTACTTGATAGGTTATATGTTTTGGAAACCCATTTCACTTTCATAGGTTATATATTTATGAATCAAACATTATTCCACTTGTTATTATTTAATAAAATTATTATGAAAGTTATCTATTTTTTATAGGTTATGATAGGATTACATGTTTATAATACCCTTTTCTTTTAATTGTTTATGATATGATTTTTTATGATCATGTGAAACATGTATGTATATTTTCATTACGATATGGGTGAGACCAATATCTCACTCCAATGCATTGCGTAAATATTTAAGTCTCATGAGATAGAAATGGTTGGAATTGGGAGTCAACTTGGTTATGTAAAGGACTTTGTCTGCTAAGATTGTATGGGGATTGATCCACGACTTATAAGATAGTTAAGGGAGTGAACCATGAATACCAAGATGGTATGGGGAATGAATCCATAATACTAATATGGCATTGGAAATGATTCTTTGGCTACTATGGAAAACATTTTATATGATTATGATCCTACCATAATTCTATGTCTTCTTTTTTATGTTATGATTTCATATATTATTCTCTTGATTCCCATATGATAAATGTTTTATTAACTACAAATAATTATTTCATGATTCATGTTTAAGATATTTTATATATAGGGTATGATATTGAAACATCAGGATCACATTAACATACCCTTATGCTCATGTTTATGGTTAAATATCTTTTTTTGTTTACCCTTAAAGGGCATCTGAGGTCACACATTTTTATGCTTCCTCTCCCCTTGTTATGAAGTTATTTATTATAAATGATAGGTATAAGATGGATGAAGTTCATGAAAAATGTATTATGAGATAGTGTATCTCATGTATGTACTTTTGTTAATGTTTTTATGTATCCAAAGGCACTAGATGAATACAGTTATCTGTTGTCTGCCTTTTTTATGCATTTCAGTAATCAACAAAAATGATATAATTATAATTTTTGAAAATAAAGGATCTCTATAGTTGGTTTTGGATTAAAATTTTAATTAACCTTTATAAACTAGGATGATAAAACCTTAGTGAAAACCCATAGGACATGTCAAAGTATAAGGAAGAGTATAGAAAGATTTCATGTAATTTTGGTAAAGGATAGAGTGAATAGTTTCTAATAAATGCTTCCTATTATGGATAATATAAGTGGATGTGGATCTAACCCATATATATATATGGGAATCCCAAAAATATTATATTGATCATGACTCAGTTAGGAACTACTGTATAATAATTTCCCTTACTGTAGAACTAGATTGACACTCCTAGGGGATATGATTTTGAAATTCACAAAATATTTAGAAAAATAAAGAAATAATTAAATATAATACAACTATGAATAACCTTGGATAAAAAAAATATGTCATCAATTAAAAATTTGATGTCATGATTTAGAAATCATTACAAGTAATTTTTATTAATTATACGGTTTTCCATTATGATTATTATTTCTCACATTATGCCTTATGGTTTTAGCCAATGGTAGAAACTAGAAGAAACATTGTTAAAATTAAATGTTTACTATGTGGAATGTATGAGAATTTTTAATATTTATTTCCTAACTTGAACCCTCATAAATGTAATAAGGATGTTCCATGAGTATTGGTTTTACTACTAAATATAAGGATTCCATGAATGACAAGTTAAAGGTATGGTATGTTCTAACAATATTGTTTACATTAAACGTAATAATATTGATTAAATATAGGTTGAGTAACCTTAAGACATGATTCATATTTCATATTATTGGAAAGTTTTATTAACGAATAATATGAAAAATAATATTAATTGGTTTAAGAATAAAGTTGTATGATTGAAGTGTATATGTTTTTGAAATAATATATTATGTTATATGAATCATGAAATATATTTTTATTTTAATTATAAGTTTTTTATTATGTATTTTTAATTATACGGTTAAATGGTGGTAATGATAAAGAAAAGTGATTCAATGGAATGGTGGTATTTAGATTAAGGAAATGTAACAAATAACATGTTCCCAAGGATGAGGAATAATATTTTATATGGGTGAAGACTTGATGGTATGGATAATGTAAATTGGGTAGTATTTATGACCTTGTAAATTGTAAGGAATTTGTTTAAAATATAGTATATTTTATCATGGATTAAGTTTAGAACTTCTTAGAGTTATGGAAAACATCTAGTAGCCTTTGGAATAAGAAATCATAATTTTTTTCAAAAAGGATTTATGTCAGTTCAGGTTTTACCATGTTCAATAGAATATTCAATAACGGTATTCACATGTTTGGAATGTATATACCAAGATATAATTTGAGATATATGTGGGATCTATGTAAATCTGATTTAGTGACCTTCTTTCTAATGTTTCCCATTTCAATCTTTCAAAAGGGTTGTATGGTTAACCATTTATAATGTTTCCTAGTTTGGATCCCAGTATCCCGAAGAAGGGGAGGGTAAATTAGTAATATGTTTTTCATTTGGGTTTCCTTATTTTTGAAACATCCTTCACCTCATGTTAATGAGTTATTTCCTTGTTGAACACAATAAATAAACAAATACACAAGGACATAAGATTTACAAGCTTCTCTACTTAATAAGAGTAGAAATGTTCTAGGTATGGTATAGAAAAAATCATGTACCGCATAATCCACTAGAAAACAATCCTTTGATTTGGAATAAAATGAGTATGATATGGCCTTACACTCATGTATCACATGGAAAACAATATGAATGTTCTTGTGATCCATCTTAGAAAAAATAGGTTAATTCGATGTTTTGGTTCTTCTTGATCAACATTCATAAATTTTATCATTTAAATTAATTATTCCCTTTTCTACCCAGAAGATGGTAGAAACTTTTTTTAGTCCACCATGAATAGACCAACCTCCTCTGAAAACTGTCCTACCTCATCCACAAACTGAATGTACTTCTCTATGTACCACCTTTTTAATAGGCATACCATGTATCATAAATGATGCGTGTATAGCTCTTCTCCCACAATCTACCACTTCTCTGTGTACTGCTTCCGATTCTATGTACCGTCTTCACAAATCGCTTCCACTTCTATGAAATCCCTTCTTCTACAGACTTATTCCCCTTAATTTCAGAACCATATTATCTTTTATGAACCAAATCATCCTACACAGAATCCCTCTTCCACTAAATCCTTTTAGCACAAATTTCATTGTGGTACATCATTCACCACTTACCGCTTCTCCAACTGCGAACCACAATCCTTCTGCATACCATTTTTCCTTCTTGGTAGGTGTACAACATCTCTATGACCAAAATCAAACCATCCATAAAAACAAAACTACTTCTACCATGAATAAAGATCCTTTTGTTTACTACATTCCTCCACTATACGCCATCACCGTGAACCTTTTTCGGTTCCGCAAACTGCTCCGAGAACCGTTATCACTTCCTCGTATGATGTCCATTAACTATTCCAATACAAGGCACTTGGTTCACATAATTTGATTATTTTCTTCACCATTAATCATACCTTTACCATATTTTGGGAAAGCCTTTATTTTCCAACATTAAAATCCAAATCTTAAGGACCAAATTTTTGAAAACATAGGGAAATGGAGCCACCTTATGTATCTTCTTCAGCATGAACACCCATGTTTCTTAACTGTTGTCTGGAATCTACAATAATCATTTCTTATCTTTAATAACATTATCTTTCATGATATTTAGTCTTTTACTTCTCTCATTTAGCATTGTTATGTTCATATTAGAAATTACTGCAACTTCACTATCTTCCAGTAACATCATTATTTCCAATTAAAATTGAATATGATTAGAATAAATTTTCTACCCTATTACATCATAAGGATTGCATAACATGTTATGCTAACTTATGATATTTTGGAATTACAAATTAGAAAATAATATTTTTTTTACAAGGATTTTACAAATTGAATTGGTTTATCCTACTTGAAAAAAAGGAAAATACTCTGCAAAATAAAAAATTCAAATTACCTCTCCACCAAAATTGGAACCAACTATCTCCCCCTTTGGATTTTATTATCTTCTGAGATTCATAAATCAATGAACATAATAACCACACGAAATGGATTTCTTATCAACAATTCTAATCTTATGTGAGATAACCCATTGTAGGAAACAATAAATATTGAAATCCAAAACCATGTTTTCCAAAATTAGTGTCCTTGAACATTCATCATAATTTATCCTCAAACTACTTCAGAACATATTCCAAGATTTTACCAATGTATTATTAACTTCTTCAACTCTATTGGAATACAAAAATAATTTTTCTTACATACGCTCCAACAAAATTTTATAAAATTTCACATAATTACAAGCTAGATTTACAGCTTACCCACAACTCCACCTTTTTACATGCTTCTATTATGATAGATTTAAGAAATAACTATCCCCCATGACAACACTATACAATGGTAATATGAAAGAGGGAACAGAAACACATAACCCAATATTTTTGTGAAGGAGGATGTAGACCCATGTCCAACCTCAATTTAGAAAATAGTTCCTTCAGTAATGGTTTTTTGAATATTTCAACAAGTTTTTCCAATGTTGGATCACATTACACCTTTAACTAAATCTTCTCAAGATGCTATTTGATAAATTGGTACTTAATGTCCATATGTTTTGAAAAAAAATGTAGTACTAGATTCTATGTAAGATTGACTGCACTTTGATTGTAACCACCAAAGAGAAATGGTATCTTTATGTCAACTAGTATATCTTTTAACTGATTCTTCATCCAAATGATTTGGGTATAAGTTTGAGTGTAAGTAACATACTCACCTTCAGTCATTTTAAGAGTCATTGAATTCTATTTATTTTTATTCCAACCAACACAACATTTCTATGGAAAGAAAACACTACCAGATATGGATCTTCTATCATGATTATTTCATGCCCAATCAGCATCTGAATACCAGAATAGATCAATATTTTCTGAACCAACATACCTCGTTCAAAAATTTATTTTTCCTTTCGTATATCTAATAATTCATTTTCCATCAATAAAATATGATTCTTTAGGAGCGCTCTCAAATCTAGCCCATAATGTAATAACATAGATGTTGTCAGTCCTTGAGGCATTATAATAGAATAGATATCCAATCATTTTTTGAAACCCTTTCTGAACAACATCCTTACCTTATCCATCTTTAGACAACTTGGTTCGCATAAAAGTTGGTGAGGAAATTATTTTTTAATTTTATATTCCAAAATTCGTCATAAGTTCCTTCGCTTATTTTTTGGAAAAATATAAATGTGGTTTATCTCCTGTATTATTTTCAACCCAGGAAATCATTTCATTTCTTCCAGCTAGGAAATATTAGAAAACATCTTTATATCCTCATAGAAGCATTCAAAATATCCTTCTCCATTCCCAAAAAATATAATTTATCCCACATAAACAATTACCATCAGAGATAACTCCTGATATTCTTTGATGTAAATATTGTGGTCAACTCTTAGTTTCATAAAACTCATCTTCCTTTAGCATGTATGAAACTTAAAATACCATTGCCTTAGATATTTTTTTTACCCCATACCAGGATTTCTTCATCTTACGCACATAAATTTCTTTTTTCATCAATAAATCCACAAGGTTGTTCAGTGTAAACTTCTTCATCAAGATTCTCATTCTGAAATACGGACCTCACATCCATTTGAAAATTATTGTAGCCCCAATGTGATGCAATAGAATGAAATATTATGACTATATCTAATATATACACTATAGAAAATGTATCATCAAAATCAAAAGCTTCAATATATGATTACCCTACGCACACTAATATAACCATGTTCATTACCACTTTTCCTTCTTTATTCAATTTGTTCCAGAAAATATATTTTGTAATAATAACATTTTTTTCATCTATATTGGCTACAATTTCCCAAGTATCATTGTTTTTTATCTGTTCAAACTCTTCATTCATTGCCTAACCCCATTCAAGATGCTCAAAAGTTTCATTCAAATCATTTAGATCCACATTTCAATACAAAAAAGTATGAGTAACAACATTTCTTGTTATTATTATTTAAACTCTATGATGTTGATCACCAATAATATTCTAATCCTCCCCTTGACCACTTAGCCTTGGATGAGTTGTTCGAATTTCATCCTCATCATTTAAAATTTATGAGTCTGATTGTTTCTATTTATTATGATTAGTAATGTAAAAGTCATTATGAGAATTGTTAACAAATATTTTTTTATCCTTCTCAATTTCAATATCGGATAATGGTTTTTCATTTATCAACATTTTCATGAACTTTCACATCAGCATAACTGATGATTATCTCTATTTCTCTATTGAAAACCTCTATATCCTCTTCCTCTTGGATCATAGATGAAAAAAATACATCATCCCCACTCTGCTAAAACTTTCCAAGTTTTCAAACTTTATTCTTTATAATAAATGGTCTCCCAAAAACTCTTAACTGTTTAAAAGTATGAGTTTTTTTATATAACATTACATATGGATTCAAATCTGAATTTGGATTATAGATACATTGGTTCTGAATATACATAGCAGTGCACATGGATTACCTCAAATAATAATGAGAAATATAATGTTCAAGTAACAATGTTCTTTTCATATTTTGATAAGATAACATTGTTATCCTCATCATAGGGTTTTGAAACACTTAACAGATTTTGATTTAGTACATCAACATATAATGTTTTCTTAAATTTCATCTTTTCATTCCTGATTATGGCAGATATAATGCCTTTGATATTTATAGATTCATTAGTTCCAAATGTTACTATTCCTTCTTTGAAGTATTTCACATTATTTTGAAACACTAATTCTTCTGCCATATGAGAAGAACACACACAATCAGAAATCCATATAAATTCTCCATTTGTATCATTCAAAGAGGCATCAACAAAAGGAGTTCTCTGTTCTTCCTTTTCTTGCTTCACCACCAACTTATATGGTTTGTTAAGAACCATTTTTTGTGATAGAAACAAAACAATAAATCCTTTAGTAATATTTCCATGATATTCACATCATTCAGAAAATGTTTCTAATGGTTGGAACCGATTTTCAACATTCATGTTATCCTTCTCATATTTATTATGAACTTCTTTCTTGCTCTTCTTCTTTTGAGAGAATTGATTCCCCCTAAAACCATGTATTCCATAGATTTCTCAATAGAAAGAATGTTACTGGATGAACCAACACATTTTTCCATGTGTCTAAACCCTTTACAATAATAGTAGTATCCATCTAATGAATACTTCCCTCTTAAACTTCTATACACACTAGATTTGTGAACATGCTTCTCAAAAATCATCTTAATAAAACTCCGATAACCATCAGCCTTAATATTTTCAATTTTAACATTCTTCTTCTGTTCATATTTCTGTTCATACTTAATAGAACCAGAAGTAGTATAAATATTTCATGGACTCGTGATTTTTATATACATCTAATTTTTCACCATTGCTAACTTTTTCCACAAACATATCCTTTCTATATTTGTTCATATTAGAACTACTTCAATATTTCTTCTCAACCATTGAAGGTTACTTTTGTTGATATTTATTTAATTAATTATTTCATGAACATTCCCCAAAATCAGATATATACTTTTTGAAACTTATATTCCATTCCTCAACATCGGGATGTTTATGTTGGAAAAGTTCCAACTCTTCATCTTTTTCCTTCAACTTTACTTCTTGATGTTCATTACGATTATTTTCACTCCCAAGAGAATTATTTATATAATAAATATCATTTTCCAACTTGAAATTCTCTTTAAGAATAGATTATTGATTATTTAATGAGAAATATTTATTTATCAACTTCGTATTTTCCTTTTCATGCCTTCTGATCTTTCTCAAACTTTCTTTCAACTCTACTTTCTGATAATATTCGGTTTAGTTTCTTCATCATCAGAACTATATCTTCATAATCATCCTTATTAACGTATGAAATAAAGTTATTCTCACTAGATTTCTTCATGAATGATTTTTTTGATTCATCTGCGCTATCGCCTTCCTCATCATATTTAGACAAACAACATCCTATTTTTGATTTGTAGAACTTTTTATCCTTCCTTATGATTGAATATTTATCTTTATCACCCTATTTCCTCCATGACCTTCTTAGCCATCATTCATATTCATCACTGTCTTCTTATTTCATTATTTGAGGATAGTTACCTACAATACTTCCAACATATCCATATTCAAAACAATTTAATTTTATGTTTTGGTTCTTCTTGATTAGCATTCATAAATTTCATCTTTCAAATTAATTCTTCTCTTTTATACCCAGAAGATGGTAGAAACATTTGTCAGTCCTCCATGAACTGACCAGCCTCTTCCATAAACAATCCTACCTCCTCCACAAACTAACCAGACTCATCCACTTACCACCTTTATACTACACGTACCATATAGAAGGAATTCTATGTAGATATCTTTTCTCTTATGAACTGCATCTACTCTGTGTACTGCTTTAAATTTTGTGTACCACAATCACATATAAATTTCAATTTTTCCGAAAACATTCATCTATGAACTAATTCCCCTTAATCCAAGAACATTTTTAACACTTTAGATCACTTAATCTTATGTGTAATCTCTTTTCCCAAATACCACATCAATTATTGGAATTTCTCCTGGCGAACTTATTCCTACGCGGAATCCTCTTCCACAAACTCTTCTTACTTCTACAAAATTCATTCATAGTAATGATATATTATTATGAAATTTTCTATGACATAATGATGTGATTAGGGTCTATTATATTTGGAAAATAACTCCAAAAAAATCTGCTAATCCATTTTACTATAATTTTCAATGTGGTACGGCCTTCATCGCATATCGATTCTCCTGCTGCAAAACTCATGAATTTTGTATACCATTTTTCCTTCCCAGTCTCTGAACTCCATCTGTTCTTCTAAAAAAACCATCCAATGTACTGCGACTACTTCTTCCATGAATAGAGTGCCTTATGTATTCTATATTCCTCTTTTATATTCCTTCATTGAGAACATTTTTCGGTTCCACAAAATGATCCACAAACGATTCTCAAACATGCTATGTTGTTCACTTACTTTAACGATTTTCTTCATCGTTCTTCATACTTTTCCCATTTTTTAGAAAATCCATTATTTTCAAACATAAAACACCATAGGTTTAGGCCCCAAATTTGGATAACACAGGGACATTGTTCCAACATATGTATTTTTTCAGCAACAACACCCATGATTCTTCACTGCCATCGAGATTCTTTAAAAATCATTTTCATTCAGCATTAACCTTATCTTTCATGATATTTAGTCTCTAACAAATCAACTTAAGCATAATTAGATTCACAACATAAAGTAATGCATATTCCCTGTCTTCCAACAACATTATTATTTCCAATCAAAATTGAATATTATTGGCACCATCTTTTCTCTCCCCTTCCATCATAAAACATTTATCACAAGTTCTACAAACTTATGATATTTGGGAAATAAAAATATATAATGAATCGTCACATTTTCCAAGGAATTTAAAATGTGAATTTATTTCTCCCATTTGACAACAGAAGACAACAATCAACAAAACAACTCTCCAAACATCCTTATTCATCTAACTTAGTCCCATAAATATCGGATTTCGATTTTTTTGTCCACCAAGATTCGTAAATAACTAACCTTTTTAACCAAAGAAAATGGATTACATATCAACAATTATAATCCTACTTGAGATAACTCATTATAAGAATCAAAGAAATTTGATAGATAAAACCATGTTGTCAAAAAGTAGAAACTTTGAAATTTAATCATCATTTCTCCTCAGCCTTCAATAGAACAACATCCATGTTTCTACATCAGCATTATTGACTTCTCAAACTCCCTTGTAACAAAAAAAATTTATTTCCTACATCAACCCCAAAACAATGTTGTAATAGTTCACACTCTTAAATGATGGATTCACGGCTTACCCACAACTCCCCCGTTATGCAAGATTCTATTATGATAGATTTATTAAATATCCCCCTCTGACAACACTATACTATGGTAGGATGCGAGAGGGGAAAAAACACATACCTCATCCTTGATTCAAGGGAGGTTGGACACCCATGTTTAACCTCAACATAGAAAATGGTTCCTTTGATGATGTTTTTTTTGAATATGTCAACAACTTGTTCTGGTGTAGGTATATATATTCCATATTTAACTCATTTTTCTCCACATTATTTTAATGAAGGTTTACTTTTTTAAAATATGTTTTAAATGAAAATTTTGTACCAAATTCTATTTATGATTTATCTCACTTTAATTGTCACAAACAAGTATTAAGGGTATTATTAATTCAACAAGTATATCTTCCAACTATGTCATCATCAACATGAGTTGGGTAAAAGCATGAGTGGCAGCAAAATACTGAGTTTCATCTATGATATGATTCATTGAATTATGTTTCTTTTTATTCCAACTAACACAAAATTTACCCAAAAATAAAACTCCACCACATGTGGATCTTCAATCATCAACGTTTCTTACCGAATCAGTATCTAAATACCCAAACAGGTCAATATTCTTTGAGCCGTCATTCCTGATTCAAAATTTTTTGTGCCTTATATATATCTGAGATTTATTTTACCAACAATTAAATTTGATTCATTATGAGTTCTTTGAAATATTGCACAGAAGGTCACAACCTAGACAATATCGGTCCATGTAGAATTCAAATATAATTGACATCTAATATGTATTCAAAACTATTTCTAATCAACATCACTACCTTCTCCATATTTAGACAACTTGGATCCCACATAAATTGGTGTGGAAACTAGTTTCTAATTTTCCATGACAATCTTCATTAGAAATTCCATCACATTGTTTTTTGAGAATGAGAAATGTGGTTCTTCTTCTGTATGATTTTAATCCCAATAAAGTATTTAATTTCTCCAATCATTGACATATTAAAAAACATATTCATATCTTCAGAAAATTGATTACATGATCCATTATCATTCCCATCAAAGATATCTTCATCTACATAAACAATTACGATCAGAGATAACTTCTTTAATTCCTTGTTGTAAATATTGTTATCACCTATTCCTTTCTGGAAACCCATCTTCCTTAAGCACATATCATGCTTAGAATACAATTCCATTAGATCTTGATTGATCTCATTCAAGTTTTTCTTCATCTTACACACATAACATTAATTTTTCCCAACAATGAATCCACAAGGTTGTTTAATGTAAACTTCTTCATCAATATTCTCATTCAGAAATGTGGACTTCACATCATTTTGAAAAAAAATTTATTCCCATTCTGTAGAAATAGAGATAAATATTTTGATTGTTTCTAATATATATACACTATAGAAAAACCTCATCAAAATCAACCCCTTAAATTTATGATTAACCTTCGCACACTAATATTGCCTTATTCCATATCGCATAGCCTTTTACATTCAGCTTGTTTCGGAAAACCCATTTTTTACCAATAAATTATTTTCTATATGTCTTGTGTATGAATTCCCTAGTATAATTCGTTTTAATATGATCAAGATTCACATTCATTTATCAAACACATTTTGGATGATCGAAAGATTCATTCACAACATTTGGATCCACTTTTGAATAAAAATAAATTTTTGTAACAAAATTTGTTGTTTTAATTATTTGAACCTCTAATATTGATCTCCAATAATGTTATAATCCTCAACTTTCATCCTTATAAAAGGTTGAGTTTTTTGAATTCCTTCTCCATCACTTGAAACTGTTGAGCCTGATTCTTCTTCTTGATTAGAATTATCACTTTCATATTCATTATCAAAATTTAAAAAATAAAACTTTATCCTTCTCAATTTATATATTTGAAAATTTTTGTTTTTCTTTATAAAAATATTTAACAACCTACACATCATAAGAATTGATGATTCTCCTTATTTCTCAATTGATACATAAATATAATATTTATTTTGGATCATAGCCATGAAAAATTCCATCATCTCATCTCTGATCAAACTTTTCAAGGTTTCCAGCTTTATTCACTATAACTCATGGAATCCCAAATACTATTAAACGCTTAAAACATGGAATTTTACTATAGAAAATTTCATATGGATTCCTATCTGAATTTGGCATGTAAAAAATTTGGTTCTAATAAAAACAACATTTCTCTTGGCATGCCTCTAACAATAATGATAACGTCTATGTTTTATTAACACAGTTCTCTCTGTTTCCACTGGAATTATATTCTTTCTTTCTGAAACCCCATTTTTTATGGTGTGTAATAAGAACTAAACTAATGTATAATTCCATGCTTCCCAATAAAACAATCAATCTATTAATTCTTATACTCTTTGACATTATCAGTTCTCAACTTAATCAGAGAATAATCACATTACTTCTCTATTTTTCTCTTCAAACACTTCAATATTTTCAGAGCATCTTCCTTGTGTCATATATACATAATACATGTAATGTGAGTAAACATATTAATGAAAATAATTAAAGTACTTATCTCCATTCATTTATTTATTTATCATTGGTCTACATATATTAGAATGTATACGTTTTAAGGGTCATTTTGAATGAATTTTTATTATCTTATAGAAAGAGTTTGTTATCTTCCCTTTCTCACAAATAGTGCAACACCAATCTCTCCTTCTTAATAAATTGGTCATATCTTGAACATTGTCTCGTGTTTATAACTTTCACATGTATCTATATCGTATATGTCCTATCGATTTATGAAATAACTATTTTTTTCCACCATACCCATGTAACCAGAGTTATGCACATCACCAAAATGGAAAAACATCCCTTTTGTACATAGGCCTCTTGTAACTAACCTTCCGTCATTTTCACTTTTTACAACAAAACTATCCGTTCTTTGGATAATTTTTTCCCTTATCATAAATATTTTAATCACTTTAAAGATTTTGTTTCATTCCATCATCATATAATGTTTTCATGGATTTCATGTTTTCTTTCCTGATGATGGCTGATCCAATGCCTTTGATCCAAAGATATTCATCATTTCAAAAAAGATATTATTAATTCTATGAAGTATTTAAAATTCATCAACAACATTATGTATCCTATCAGATGATAAGAGAACCCACTATCAAGAATCCATGGATGTTCTCCTTTTGTAGACTTCAAATTATTATCAACAACCATATCTTTCTATTCTTTTATTTCATTCTTCACCTCCAACATTCAAGATTTTTTATGAACCTTTTATTGTTCTAGAAACAAAAAAAAGACATTACATCACAAGATATCCAGGAAATTAAAATCGTTAAAATGTAGATTCCAATGCTTGGAACCTATTTTCAACTTCCATTCCATCCTTCTCATATTTCTTCTAAACTTATTTCTCATAATTCTTCTTTTAAAAGGATTAATTCTCCATCAAACCTTTTCTTCCACAACTTGTTGAAGTGTAATAATGTTGCTGGATGAACCAAAAAATATTTTACATGTGTCTTAATCCACCACTGTACCAGTAGTATTCTTGGAATGAATATTTCCATCTAAAGCATCTATACACACAATATTTGTGAACATGCTTCTCAACACTCTTCTTAACTGAACTCTGCTGACTGTCATACTTTCTATTTTCAATCATTACATTCTTCTTCAGCTAAGATCTCATGATTAGACTTATTAGAAACATACAAAGTATAAATATTTTTGGACTCTTGATTTTTAGATACATATAGTTTTTCATCATTTCTATCTTTTTTAACATATGTATCGTTTCCAGCTTTGTTCTTATTAGAATCAGTTTCATATTTATTATCAAACTTTGAAGTACAATTTTTTATTCTTCTTTGATTCATTTTTACTAGAAAATTCACCAACTTTAGGAATAGAGTTTTTGAAACTTATATTCCTTTTTTAGCATCATAATGTTTCAGTCGGACGAGTTCCACCTCTTCTAATTTTGACGTCAGCTTTACATTGATACGATAATTAAGATTTTTTTCATTTTCAAGGGAATTATTTTGATCATAAATTTCCTTTTCCAACTTGAATTTCTTATTAGGAAAACTTTATTTATTGATTAATGAGTAATATTTATTTATTAACATCATATTTTCCTTCTCATGCCTTATGATCTTTCTGAAAAATTATTTCAACTCTTTTTTCAGATGATATTGAACTTTAGTTTCTTCTTCTTCTACATTTTCAATTACATAATATTCATTATTCACTATAGCAATGAAGTTATTCTCTCTAGAATTTTTAAAAAATCAATTTTTAGATTCAACATCACTATCCACTTCTTCATCAAACTTAGTCAAAAATCTTATTCTTTTTTATTAGAATAAATTTTTATCCTTCCTATTTCAAGAATATTTATCATTTTCACACTGTTTCATCCATGAACATCTTAGCCTTCTTTCATCTCTATCATTGTCCTCTTCTTTCATTATTTTATGACAGTTAGCTGAAAATTATCAATGTCTCCACATTAAAATCATTTCAATTAGAGTTTACAAATGTATTTACACGTACTTAATTTCATAGTTATAGAAAACATGGATAAAATCTCATCAAAATTTTAACATACCACATCTTCATAATCAGATTAACCATCTTTATATTCAATAATAATATTCATCAACTTCTATTTCATTACATCATTGAAATAAATTTCTCTATCCACTTTTGTTTTTATCCTCATAGTCTTCTCCCTTATCAGTTCATCAGTGATAAATTGCAATAAAAACATCCAAAGTTAAGGTTTTAGGGTCTATATCATCCAATGATGAATCTTTAACATGAAACATGTCAGGAAGAATTCTCAAGATCTTTTCAACAACTAAATAATCCTCCAAATTTTCCCAAAGTCAACTTATTTAAATAAAAATCTTGTTTTCCTCGGAAAATAAGTTTCTAATAGATTCTATCTCACCCATATTCATGTATTCATACTTTATCCTCCATATTTGATGTATTTTATTTTTTTATTTTTTATTCCTTTATAGATTTTCTTCAGCTTATCCCAGATTCCATTAGCTGTAGCGACACCTTTCAGTCTTAAAAACTCATTCTCAGTGAGAGATAAGAGTAATAAATTTTTATCTATTATCTCATTCTAAAGAATATTTTTATAAATAGGTTTAATATGAACTTTCTCATCAAAAACAGGAAATACATATGATGTAGCTTCAAGAGATTCATACCCAATAGATATAATATATGGAATCATTAACTCTTTCCAGGTATGTTAATTCTTCATATAAAATATTGGAACCCCATTAATATTTATAAAATTCAGATTATCCATAAAAAATTATCTTCAAAACATCAGCAAATTATAAATTAAGGGAACCTGTTACTCTAATATAAATTGAAGATACCCAGTCAGGATCCCAGTATCACTGAGAGGTGAAGGGGGTGAATTATTGATATGTTTTTATGTTTATGATCCATTATTTTTTAAACAAATTTTTCCTCCTGTTAAATAGATATTTCTCTTATGAAAACAATAAAAACAGACACCTAATGGAACACAAGATTTACAAGGTTCACTACTCACAAGAGTATCTATGTCATTCGTATGGTACAGAATAATCAAGTACTACCCAATCAATATGAAAACAATCCTTTGATGTGGAATACAATGAGTAGGATATTCCCTTACACTCATGTAGAACTTGGAAAAAAATATGAAAGAATATGTTCTCCCTCTTAGAAAAAACATCGTAATTTTATGTTTTGGTGCTTCCTGATAAACATTCATAAATTTTATCATTCAAATTAATAATTATCTTTTCTACAAAAATGTTTTTAGAAAATATTTTTAGTCCTCTGTGAACTGACTAAACTCTTCAGTGAACTATCCTAACTCCTATGCAAAATGGCCAGCCTCCTCTGCATACCACATCTATCCTCCACGTATCGTGTAACAGTAATTTTACTAAGACATATCTTCTCCCAAGAATTACATCTTCTTCGTATAATACTTCCAATTCTACATAACACCATTTTTTATATCTTCCACATATGAAAAATATGTTATTCTATGGACAACTTCTCTTTAATTTGTGTTTTGTCTTATCTTTTGTATACCCATTCATCCTATGTGAAATCTCTCTTCCACAAAACACATATATTTGTAGAATTTCTTCCCATGAACTCCTTCCTACATGAAATTCTCTTATGCCAACACTTCATACTTCCTCAAAAATTATTTCGCAACAATGATATATTCTTATGAAATTCACTCTCACAAAATTATGGGATAATGGTCCATTATATTAGAAAATAGCTCTGAAAAACCTACTAATCTACTTTACCACAATTTTCAATGTGGTACAGCCTTCACCACCTACCACTTCTCCTGATGCAATCCACATGCCTTATGTGTACCATTATTCCTTCTTACTCTGTGTACTTCATCTCTTCTGCCAATGAAAATCCATATCATGTACTGCATCTACTTTTCTCATAAATAGAGAGCATTCTGTGTACTATATGCCTCCTCAATATAATTTTGTCGGCAAACTTTTCGGTTCTTCAAACAGTAATGAAAATAGTTCATGTTGCCTCATACGCGATCCATGAACCATTCCAGGACATCGTATGTAGTTAACTTCTTTTTCCAATTTTCTTCAATGTTATTCATACCTTTCAATCCTTGGAGGAATGCCTTTCATTTCCAATATAAATCTCCCCATTTGGAGGCCCAAAATTTTGGCAAACACTGGAGAATGGTTCCACCTTAAGTAGCATCTTCAAAAAAAACACCAATTCTACTTCATTGTCATCTAGATTAATTAGAAATAATTTTCTATCATAATGAACCTTGTTATTCGTGATATTTATTATTTTACCCTTCACCTTTAGCATCATCATAATCGCATTGGAATGTACTGCAACTTCCATGTCTCCCAATGACATCAATCCTTCCAATAAAAATTGAATATGATTAGAATAAATTTTTCTCCCCTTTCCTTTATAAGGATTGCATCACAAGTTCTCCAAAAATATGATATTTTGAAAATAAAAAACAAAAATCATTATTTGGTTTTACAAGTCTTTTATAAATTGAATTTATTTATCCTCTTTGACAATAGAAGACAATTATCTGCAAAATAAAACTCTTTAAACATCCTTCTTCGTCTTACATGGTACCATCATTTTATGGAATGTTTTTTATTAAAAATTGGATGAGTTTTAGAGATTAATGTATTATCTCCCCATATGAGGATTTATTCAAATTGGTTATACAATGGAAAGAATTTTTGGCTGATGTTAACTATAGGCAAATGGAATGACTTATCATGCTACCTCGAGATCTGTTAGTACTTTAGGGATCACCAATTCACCTTCCATTTTTTAGAGTAAGAGGTGTAGTTAAAATTCGTCTGGACACAACCAAATGGTGAGATTTTTATTATTAAAGGGAATAAAATCAATTATGTATAACTTATTTTGAAAACAAATCATCATTATAAATAGTGGACTTGAAATGAAAATTTGTCCTATTGTCATCATTTTTGATGATATCAATTACCTCTTTCACTTTTCTTAATTTGTGATTTTTTTTATTAACTCTCTATCTATCACAAAATTTCTTTTAATCAGTTATATTTATTAATATCTATGATTATTTACACTTTTCTTATATTTCCATGTTTTCACTTATCACTTATGCGCTCTTATGTGGAAACCTAGTTACATGTTATAATAGGTAACCATTATGTTTCCAATATTCAATTTTGATAAGAATTTTTATTAATAATTTTTATTATTTTAGTTTATAAATAATACTGTTTTAATTATTAAACCATTGATAAATATCATTAATTTCAAGGGAAAATTTTATTTTAATGGGGTAGAATGTTACACAGGTTTTTTAAATCTTTTTTATAATATTCATTTCATAAAACACTGAATATAGATTTTATTATATGAAAGAACTTTGTTTTGTTTATGTTTCATGGAATACTATGTTAATATTTCACTACAATAAATATTCAGATTAGGTTACAGAACACGCAACTCTATATTTTTATTGTGTTACACAAAATGTTGAGTTCCTTCAATAGATTCTATTAAATGAAAGAATCTGTTTTACTAAACTCCACTATACTATTAATATGCTTATTTTAATATCATTATAGATACCACATAGCCATTGGAATGGGAGTAATGAATAACATTAACTAAGTTTAGAAAAAATTATTCACACTAGTATATAAAATTAATCCTTTGGTAATTAATTAGTATAATTTAATGTAACAAATAATTGAAAATAATGTTATTACTTTTGTAGGAAAACCAATTTTCTATGTAGAAATTGAATTTATCTCAATAGATAAATCAAATCAAAATAATAATAATTTTTTTACAAAATTATAAATTATATATTCAATCAATACTTTTGATACTCATACAATATATTTTATATGTATAAGATATGAATAAATCCAATTTTGAGAATAAAAATATGTATTTTTCTAAAATGAAATTTTACCTCTTTTCAATGGAGAACCGATTTTAAATATAATTTTGGACACATTTTAGTTTTAATTTTACAAAAGAAACATAATTTTTAAATATTAGTATTTAAAATTAATTTGGGGGATTATTTAGTATTTTCGACAAAGTTTTATTTTCTAATGAATAGTGAATAATACAGAATTTTAATTCAAATTTTTTTTTTCATCTAGTTTATTTATATAGTTAAATTATGTTATAATTTGGTTTTATGGTTCAATTATAAAAATTATATATCTATTAATAAAATTAATTTCGTTGGAAATTTTAAATTGAATATAAATACATTTCAAACATTAAAACATTTTTTCATAAAAACAATTTGTGATGACACGTCATTGGGATTAAGATTAAATTAATTTCTGTCACTTCGATTATGAGACTCTGTAAAACATTATACCATATATATAGTATGAATAATTTATAATTTATAATTGGCTAAAATTATTTTTTTTTATCAAAACAATTTATAAGGGTATTTAATATTATTTTCAATGGTTAAGGAGAAAACGAGCTTAATTAATAAATAAAAATAAAAAATAAGCTATAAAAATTACAATACACCTATCTAATAATTATTTTATAGAAATGTTTAATAAATTAAATATATAAATATCCATAAAGATAAATTTTAAACCCTTAGGGGACAACTAAAATGTGGGGTACATTCAAATATATACAAGAATACCCAGAGAGTCATTTTCATCTCTTATGAGAGGCCTCCCACCATTTACACCTATCAAGCCATTTTGGATCAGAAAAACCTATAACAAATAACCTAAAAACATCCATACATTAATCCTAGAAACCTTTCTTTAGGAATAATTCTACTTAATAATTTCCTTTTGTATAAACCAAAAGAAGTTCCCCAAAAAAGAGGTAACCTCATTCCTCAAGATCCTTTGTTTTATTTTGATTCTACAACAACACAAATCCTCATATTCCATGATTATATAATAACCTAAATATACTAAATATAAATATATTTTGTTATTATAATTGTTATACCTAAACATACACACACAATCATCTAATGGGTGATGAACGTACCTCTATTGTGTACTACGAACTACTGCCTTTGGAAATGATATTGTTCATTTTTCCTTTACCGCCACTAATGGGTGGGAATTATGATGTAAAATATGGTTTTATATGATATATGTGATATTTATGATTTATTAATTCTTCTTTAATTATTATATAAAACATACATTCATTATTTCAATTTTCTATAAACATGACAAGTTCGTTTGGGGACATATGGACTACCGTGTCCTCAATGTTGTGTGATTCATTAACACGTTATATGGAATGTATTAAGGATGAGTTTAGTGAAATTATATTATATATATGAAATAATAATGCTAATATAATGATATTATATCAATATACATATATTTTATTTACTTTATTTTTTTCAATATGGCCATAAAATGAAAACAATGTTCAAGTGTAAGTACAACCTACCATCTTCCTAAATTGCATATTCCATTTCATAATTCTATATTTTATAGAATATTAAAAATATATATATACAATGTATATATGATACTTCTATAGTGTTTTATGTTATTTAAATAATAACATCATAATATATCTAATAGTATTAATAACAAAAAGTCAAAACACATATGAAAAAAACAAACATATTACCAAAAATGTAACATTAAATTATTAATATATAAGTAATATAAAATCATAATAAAATTATATATGGTATTATATATAATAATATGGTTTTTTAATAGATATATAATAAACTTATATTTATTATACCTTAGGTTTTTATGAGTATAATGATTGTCTCGGAATATGGTAAGGGTTTTATAGTCTCACTTTTATTATCGTGAGACTTATGATGTATTCACTATTATTTACTTTTTGTGGTGTATATACTGCCCATGAATGTATTATATAATTATTATACGAAAATTTATTAATTTTTTCATATCCTTTTGATGATCTCTATTTAATTGGGTTTTACCATTAAAACCCAACCAAATCAGTAAGATATTTTTATCCCATCATTTCTTCTTTGAGACACAGGTTTTGTTATAAAATTATATTTTTTATCAAGTCTATATAAATATATTTTAAATATTATATCATGAATCTCATTATTTAAATAATGTATTAAGATTATTGTAATTTATGTTTCTTATATGTTGGGAATGATTCAATGTTACAATGTGGTAAGAGCATATTAAAAAAATCTCACCATTTATAGGATTCTTATATACTTACACTGATGAAATATTATGATCCATATCTCATAAAAACTCATGATTGTTTATCCTCTATTAATACATGATTTATTCATTTATTAGTTTTTTTACACTCTTTTGTACTTAATATAACTTATAAATTTTTTTAAATAAATATGATCTCACTTCCCTTTTTGGTATGAAATCTATGTATTTAAAAAAACAATATTTTAATAAAAAATTAGAAATGGTTTTTAAAATGGGATTTTAAAATCATTTTCAAGGAAAAACGTTTTTAAAATGTTTTATTGTTATCAAATACTCTTTTATAATTTTTGAAATATATTTTAAAACAAAAATATTATTAAATTGTTTACAAGATTCCATTATAATTTTTCAATGAAAATGGGTTTTAAAAGAATATATGTTTTAAAATGATTTATATTCTAAAATGTCTATATCAAAGATAAAGGGATATTTTATTCAACAAACTTTTTTAGAACTTATTTAAAAATTATTTTCAATATAATATTACACCTATTTGTGTTACTCATGCATTTTCTGGTGAAATGATCATATATTTCCATTAATATTAATTCTATATATAGTTTATGTTATAATGAAATGATGTGTATGAAACCCATTTCTCTATCACTGGTTATATCTTTATAAAACCCATTTTTTTCACTAGTTATATTTTTATGAAACCCATTTTACATTCATAGGTTTTATTTTTATAAAACACATTTCAATTTTAGGGTTTATATACATATGAAATCCATTTATTTTAATAGGTTATGATATGATGAAAAAATTATGAAACCATTTTCTTTTTTCACAAGTTATGATATGATTACATGTTTATGAAACCCATTTCATTTCATGGGTTAGGCTATAATTTTTTATGATGTTGTGGAACATGTATGTATGATTTAATTAATATATGGGTTGGACCTATATCATCTTCCTATTCATTGGTTTATAATTTATATCTAATGAGATAGACATGGCTGGAATGAGGTGTTAACTTAGTCCAGTAAAGGACATCCTCTGCTAAGATGTTCTTGGGGGTAAATCTTGAATACTAAGATAATCATTAGAGTGAACCATGACTACAAATATGGCATGTGGAGTGAACTCAAACTATTAATATGGACATGAATTAAATTACTTGAAAATTATGGAAATCACATTATATACTTATGTGTCTACCAAAATTCTATGTATTATTCTAATGTTAGGATTTCATGGCTTATTATCATGATACCCTTATAAATCTTATTTTATTAAATTGAAATAATTATGTCACGATTCAAGGTTATGATCTTATTTATTCATGGAATGATCTTTGAATGTCATGATCATGTTCTCATGGCTTTGTGCTCATGTTTATACTTATATATCACCTTTTTACCCTTAGTGTGAATATGAGATGACACCTTTTTATGTTTTCTTTCCATAGGTTATGTTGATATGTAAAATGTATGATGTTTATAAGAGGGTTGATAGTCATGGAGAACCTAATTGGAGATAATCTATCTCAATAATGTACTGGTTTCATTTTTTACATTTTTTCAAAGTCACTAGACAAATACAGTTGTTGAGAGTCTTTTTTGTGATGTATTTTATTTTTCCAGAAATATTATGTAATGTTAATATATGAAAAGTGAGGCCAACTATAATTTTCCCTTAATTTTAAACTGCATTAGTTGAGGACTCAAATATATAGATATCATGATGTATATGATCATTGAATCCAATATTGAGCATTTATTTTATGGAGATTTCAGTTATTATTATAATTTATGAGATTACAGCATTCAAATTATCCATGTATGCATTTTCTTATTATGTTATTTATTAAATGATATGTATTTTGAGTTATTTAATTTCCATATTGATTATTCCTTATTCACTAATGATACATTTCCCTGTATGTAACCCTTACTATGTATTTGAGGTCAACCTTTTATATGTATTATTTTTCAATGATATGAACAAGGATTTTTTAAAACATATCAAATATAGAAGAATGTTTTTATTCTATTCATTTTTTGATTCCAATGTAATATGATAATCATGTATATATCTAGATTAATAATAGTGCTATACTGATCGATCATGTGTGGCGATATTCCTTGAATCTATGAAATTGTAATAATGTATACACCATCAATGGGTTAATGGATTTAGGGATGTTATAGATTTTATCAAGGTATTTTTAGTAGAAACCTTATGAATTATATTTAAAATAATTATTTATATTATAAGATATATGAAAATTAATTATAGTACATGATAATTTTTACCATAAGAGGGATTTTATTTTATGATTAATATTCATGATGATTTTGAGCTAAATTTGTGTGTGAAATTATGTATTGATATCACCAAACTAAATAAATAGAATCAATTCTTGTGTTTAATGAAGGGATTTCCCCAGGAGTAGGATAATATAGGTATTACTACATTTGAGTAGATAATGACGATATTATGGAATCTAAACTATGTTATGGAAATTAAAATTTAACATATGGTGAAACATGATGTTATATGACATGATACACTGATATGGAATCATTTAATGTGGAAATGTCATCCAAATTTCAATGGAACTACTTATCTATTTCTAGATGAGAATTGGATAAAGTAACTTGGAATTATATTTCTCACCATTGGATTTAATGAAACATAAATGTTTATGATACTAAAGCATTTTATTCAAGATTAATTTAATAAATAGTAGTAATTGGTCTAGAATATAAGAGGTATAATTAAATGATCATATTGAGGGGAGAGCTATTAAACTAATATTCATCGATAAATATTTCTATTGTGGAAAAAAAATAGTTTGACGAGAATGGTCCTTATATTAAATAGAATGATGTAATAAAGTGTTTTAGATAATTGGGAACCATTAAAGGATAATCCAAGTATGTTATGGATTATACACATAATCTAAAGATCAATATTGGTCATTTATTTGATGTCTTAAGACGACCATTCTAAGGGAACTAGATTTTAAAACATTTTCACCATATAATTAAATAGTATTTTATGATATTGAAGTAAAGAAGGAATTTTTGAGAACATTTAGGATTAAGGGAAATCAATAGAAGAATATGTCAGCTTAGAACGATGAAAAATGTAAATAATCAATAAATAATACGGGAAGAAATCAATTTCTATAATTTGAAAATTTTTCATAGAAACATCTTAAAACGGATTAAATTCCCGAGAGTTCATTATACATGTAGATATAAGGGTCATATGGAAAATTAATTAAATGGTAAGAAAAAAATAAATTATTTAATATTCTTTAACTATGTAGAAATGGGTAATTATTCAAAAAAATCTCCTAAAATTAAGGGAACATACCATAGAACATGAAAAGGGGATATGAGCAGGAGTATATGATCATTAATGTAGAGGTTGAAGGTCCCTATGATATTTTGGTTTGTAATTTAATCACAGCCTCTTATTTATCCAATGATTTATTTTATTCTAGTTCATCACAATATTTTATATCATATATTTTTACATGAAAATTTAATATTTCACTAGCACCTTAATGTGGTATTTTATAGTTTATAATCTAATTTGAAATCTCACCTAACTAATGATATATCAGTTAAATTCCATTATATGCCACAAAAATTTCCTATTTGTAGACATTATTATTATATCTAGGTTCTATTTTGATATAATCTTTGTTTTGTTTAGGATTTAAAAATATTATTCAAAAATTTATCGTAATGTGAAGGAAGTTATGATTCATACTGAAGATATGGAATTATTTATCCATATAGAGTAGACTTTATCACCTAAATCATTTATATATCAACCCCAAATAACTCTTACGAGTGATATTATTGTATAATAAGAGAAAAAAATTAACTAATGATTCAATAATTAATTTGAAAATAGATGGTGTACATATTTTAAAAGAATAAATAGATGAATATTCTGATGAGTTATCTGGATAACCACCATTGATTGAAGTTTTTTTTTCATTAACTTAATCCCAGATGCATTACATATATCAAAAACTCCCTAAATAATGAAAATTGTGGAATTAGTGGAGTTAGAGAAACAACTAGATTAGTTTCCTAAAAATAAATTTATATGACTTAGTGTTTCAACTTATAGAGCCCCTATTAATTTCATAAAGAAAAATATGGATCAACAATGTTATTCCTTGATTATAAGGAAATAAACTATATTATTATAAATAAGTAGTATCTTATACCTCACAAAGATGATTTATTCATCCAAATTAATGAAGATTATTATTTTAAAATATTTACTTTCTTTATAGATATCATTAATTGTGATTAAATAAATAATATATTCAAAAAAATATATTAAAAATAAAGTTTGGAAATTATGAGTTTTTATTTATTCCATTTATATTAACTATTTTACCCTTTATTTTCATGGATCTACATTGTATTGTATTCAAGGAATATATTGATAATTTTTTTGGTATTTATTAATGATTTATTGCTGTAATATAAATGTTATAATGTTCATGAGAATCAATTTTGGATAACTCTTGAGACTATTAGAAGAGGGGAGTAATATGGAAAATATCGAAATTGTGAATTTTGGAATAAGATTATTTATATCCTTTTCCATATTATCTCAATGTATGGAATCTTAGTTTATCCTTTGAATACAAATGTATTACAATAATGGAATATATTGATGAATTTAAATGATGTATGTAGTTTTATTGGCTTTCTAGGTTATTATTATTGATTTATTAAAAACAATTCATGATTTGACAAATCATTAACCAAAATTACTTGTAATGTGGATATGTTTATATAGAAAAATGAATGTGAATAATATTTTTAATAATTAAAGAGTATAATTGTGAATGCTCTAATATTGAATCAACAGTTTAGAATCGAGGGATTTTTGTTATACAGTGATACATGTATGAAGGGTTTTGGTTATGTCCTTATGTAAAAAGATAAATTTATTATTTATGCATCAAGGCAGTTAAAAACCAATGAAATAAAATAATAAACTCATTCTTCTAAATTATAAGTCATAATATTTTAAATAATAATATGAATACAATATCAATATGGTAATATTTTTGAGATATATATAGTTCATAAGAGTTTTAAATACATCTTATCACATAAATAACTCATCATGAGGTAGGGATGACAAATCAATCTACTTAAGGATCTTGATTTCACAATACACATCCATCAAGTAAAGTAAAATATGGTAGTGGACTGTCTGAGCACAAAATATAAAAGAGTTATGACCAAAATTAGGTTTTGTAGTGATATTATGTTCATTGATTTAGTAATGGTTGAATTTTGAATAATTAAAGAATGTAAAACATCCCTCCTTTTTAAAATTATTTCCAAAAAATCTTTATTAGAAATGCTAAATTTTATCATCCTGATTATGAGAATATTCTATGAATGATTGGAAATTGGCATACTTCATATATAAAGATGGAATTTGAAATTTGGAAAGAGGATATGTATTCTATCTACAGAAAATCTAAAATTGGAATTATTATATGATTCTCATATTTCTAATTTCCCTATAAACTCTAGAAATACCATGATATGTAGTAATTTCAAGGAATGTTTTGGGTGGGATAATACAAAGTGGAAAATTTCTGAATATGCGTTAATATGTTTTGTTTGTTAGCAAGTGAAGGTTGAGATAAATAATCCTTGAGGATTCAGAAAACCACTTTCTAATCCTATATGTAAATGGGATGACATTCATATGGATTTTCCACTAGATTTCCAAGACGTTTTGAAATAACTATTTGATAAGGGTTATTATTGTTCTCTTTAAGAAATATGTATATTTTATATCTAGAAGATAATATTTTAATATATAAAACCTTGAATGAATATATATTAATAAATTTTTTAGACCTCTATATATTCTTTTTTCAATCATTTATTATTTTGATCAACAATTTAAATCAATATTTTGGAAATGTCTTCAGAATACTCTTAATACCGAGCTTTATTTGATGACCTATTATCATATTTAAACTTATGAGAAATATAAAAAGAATAATTTAAAATTTTAAGATATGTTGAGGTTATGATCACGTAACATTAAAGGTATGTTGGATCAGTATTTACCCTTGGTAGATTTTTTCTATAAAAATAGTTTCCATTCGAGTATTTATGTGGTTCCATATAACATAATATACGGAAATAATTTTTTTTCTCCATCTTGATGGGATGAATTTGTAAACATATATTCCCAATAAAATATTGATGAGAAAATGGAAAATGTAAAGACTATTCCAACTCATATTAAATTGGATCAAAGAAGGAATAATTGTTATGCACATAGCTACATGAAATATTTAGAGTTTCATGTGTGAAATTATGGTTACATCAATGTATCTATATGGTAAGGTGTTATAAGATTTTCTAATAAAGAAAAAAAAGCCCTTGGTACATTGGACCTTTTGAAATTCTATAAAAAAATTAGAGTGTTGGATTATTGATTGTAAATTCCACTAGTCCTCTATTAATTACATGATGTGATCAATATATTTCTACTATGTACATGATAAAACCAATAAATATCCTCACTTCTAGGGCAATAAAATTGGAACCTAATTTAGCTTACTAAGAAGTGCCTATTGAGAACTTTTATAGTAATGAACAAGTGATGGGGAATCAAATGACTTAGCTGGTAAAGATACTTACAGAAATCATATGATTGAAGAGGTGACCACGGAACTTGTGAAAATTTTGATGAAGACCTACAATGATTCATTCATTAGGTAAAATTATAAAAATTTATAGGATGATTTTTTTTTATTGAAGAATATAACACCCCATGATTTTATGGTAGGTTTATTTTTACCCAAATTTAATATCTTTTATAGCATATGTTGCATGAAACAGAGAGTTTAAACAAACCAAGATCTATTAGTAAAATATTCATTTCTGGTCATTATAACGTATCCATTAAAATTAGTGGGGATGAATTGGATTAACTAAATTGTTAAAATCATATGATTTACACAGTTATAAAATAAAATCATTTTTATAAATAAATAATAATTTGAATATAAATAATATGTTTTTTAAAATATTTATATATTCACAAAATTTGTTTTTATTTAAATAAATTTAATTAATAAATATTATTGAATGAATTTAATGAAATTTTAAAATTATATATTAATTAATATGGTTTAGCATTAATCAATATTTTTTCTAGGCATAAAAAAAATAAATGAATTTTTATTATTAAAAATTCAATTTTTAAAAAAATTAAGTTTCATTTTGTTTTATGAACTTATATTAAAATTATTTTCTACAATTTAAATTAATTAAATAATTAAAAATGGATTCTCAATTTGGATTATAATTTTTCAAATTTTTTTAATAGTTATCATTTATTTTTTTTAATATGAATAATAACTGTAAAAAAATATATCATCTCAATAAAAGGGTAAATCAGATAATTATAGGATAAAACTAGTTGTATGTTTATAATATTTCATCATAAATATTATTTTATTCATATAATTTTTTCCTTATAGACTTAGGTAAAAAATGTAATAGTTTAATTGATATTTGTCCATGAAAATGACCCTTATAATATTTAAATCAATGAATGTTACAAAATGTCACTCTCTCAGTTTTAAATATCAATTATATATTAACATAGTGAAAAATTAAAAATATGATCAAAAATAAAATTTTACTTTAATATTAATCAAATTATTTATTTATTTATTTTTTTAAATTATATAATTACCATAAATGATTGTGAAACACTAGAATATTATTTATTTAATTAAAGGAAAAATAAAATAAATGATAATAAATATAATAAAATTCATATAATTTTAATGAGGTGCTGTGTCCCACCAAATTTAAAGATCAATATGATATATTATGGTAGTTTTAAAGGATTCAATTCGATTTTTCTTTTGTATTCATGTATTAAAAGTCATTTTATATGAATAGAGTCAAACTTGAAATTAATGATTTTTTATAAAAATACTATTTTATTAAATTAATTAAAATGAATAAAAAGATTATAATTGTAATTTTTAATGTAAAATGGTTTAAATCATCAATCATAGTCCATTTATGAGCCACTTTTCCATTTTTTAATAACACTATTAACACTTTGGGAATAATGATTATTGTGGATAAGGTCAAAAATGAATAACCAGGGTGTTGATAAAAATTATAAGGATTAAAATGATATAAAAAATTGTATAAATTTCATTGGATGATTTTATTTAATCCCCAAGTAGCTTTTCATTGAATTAATGAACATTTATAATAATTGAGATCTTGATTTTTCTTATTATATTTTAAAATTTTATAAAAATTTCAAAAGTGTCCCCCACTTTAATTATGATAAGGGAGCCCCTCACTCACTTTATTACACCACATTGAGCAATATAGATCAACAAAACCCTACGTATTTATCTTATAAAAATCATTTTATAATTTTTATATTTTCTCGTAATTTCATAAGTCCTTCCTTTAGCTCTTAATATAAGATATAAAGAAGAACTACTAAGAGAAAATGTAATCATATTTACCGAGTACTTCTAGTTTATTTCTTATTCTACACCATATTAATGTTTTTTACCCATAATGAGATATTAAAAACAATTTCACAGATATAATGATATTTTGATTTAATTATTATAAAATCATATTCCATATCATTTCCAACCTATGAAAAGTGAAAACATTTCTTATGAAGACGTATGACATTCCAACAACACATAATGGTGTAATTTATTTCTCATCACCACAATACATGGATTGGTATAAAGATAAAAATAATGATATTTATGGAATTTTTATGACTCTAGAACTATAATATCATATATGCATTCTTAACAGATAATGTTAATCATAAATACATGTGTGTTACAATATCTTAATATTCAATGCGATCTATTTTTCATATAATGTTTACTTGGATGGAATTATATATTCATTTAATGAATATATAATATATATATGATATAATAATTAATAATTAATTATTAATTATTATTCAACTTTCTTTTGTTCCATCTATCAAAAAGTAAAAACATTATTCATGAGTACATTCGACCTACCATTTCCGTGAACAATGTATTGTTTTTTCTATCTATATCATTTATAAATGAATATGAATATATATATATATATATATTTTATTATTTATAAAATTATTAAAATTATTGAGATATTGTAACCACAATAATAGTTTAAGGATTCCATCTATCGAATCTAAGCTTACATAAAAAATCGAACAGTTTACACAAGAAACAATGATAATAATTAAGGATTATTAACAAAAGGGTGAAAAATTATTATAAATTGATCATATATCATATCATATATATATATATATAAATAGATATTTAATTTTTTATAACAAATTAAAATTTATTCTACTGTAGGATAGATTACCTACGTGAAACACTATACCTGAGGTAAGGGATTTCATCTCAATTTCCAATCCAATGAGATATATTTGGTATTGTGCATCATTTTATTCTAGTGTTGTGTATATACTACCTCATGCATAGAATTAATATGAATATATATTCATACAATTTTATTAAGGTACATTTCAATTTTACAATATGGAAGAGTTTCTATATTTGCATATAATATTTCCTCTGTTTGAAACTTGAATCAAGAAAAGAAATGATTTAGAGAAAAAATGTTCTAATTTCTATTTTGATTTGATATATTTTTCTTCAACATCCCTATTTTATCTAAAATTATTCTACTATTTTATGAAAAAAAATTATTCATTATTTAAATATTACAAAATGGTTTGGATGGGTTTTTTTAAAAAGTCATACTTTGTGATTTTTCAAAAAAAAATTATAGATGTTTTGATTTCTTAAATATAGGGAATGAGAATATTTCCCATAAATTATGAATAATATATAAAATGAATATTAATTTACATTTTTACAATGTTATTTTCATATAATTTTATTTACTTTGTAATTCTGCACCATTTTATAAATTATTTATTTCCAAAAAATAGAAAGGTTCTTTTCCTCAAGAATGTTTTAATGATATTTTAATTGAATTTATATTAATTAATAAAACAACCCTTTTATTTAATCACCGCTAGGGTTGTATTTTTTTATTTCCATCTTTTATAATAATTACTTACTTGTTGTTTTTAGATATAACATATCTCTTAAATATTCATATTCATTGTATCATGGATATGATTATTTCATTAAAAATATACCATTTCAATATACAATGTTATAATATGAAATTATTTTATTTAATTTGGAATAATTTATAAATCCTTGGTGTTTACTCAATACATATATTTTTATGACATGGAATAATGTTCATGAATTAAATAGATTGTTCTATATATGAGTTATGCATTATATATGCACTGATGGGTGGGGACCAAAATTCCATATCCCCTTGATGAGGTGATAGATCTCATGTGGGAAATCAATTCACCAAATTAAATGGGTATTTAACAAATTTTTTAAACAATCCTAGAATAAGGTGTTGATGTTTTATACACTATCATATATGAGATCATGGCATCCAATATTAAGCATTTACTTGAATAAAAATTAAATCACTATTATAAATTTTGAGATTTATACATTTTAATTATCCAACAATTCTTTTTTTTTGTATGTTATTTGTTAAATGTAATTTTTATTAGATATTTATCAATACATATTGATTACACCTAAATTTCTCAGTATAGCTTACAAAATATGTAACCCTTACTGAGCATCAGAGATGGACCTTTTATTTGTATTACTTTACTTAGGATATGAAGAAGTGTTTCATGAATAATATCATGGTTACATGAATGTTTTTAAAAAATTTATTTTATAATTATTGTGTAATATGGGAATCTTGTATATATTTAGTTTACCAATACTTATTAACCGATCGATCATGAATTTTGTCATCGATTTTATCAATTCCAATGAAATAATGTATAAACCATATGTGGGTTACTAGAGTTGGGGATATTATATTTAATAATATTGAAAGCTCATATCTAATTATGTTCACATCATAATAAAATTAAAATAGATGAGTAAAAACATCTTCTGACCAGAAACATTAGAAATCAAATAGTATAATACATGGAAAGTGCTTGAATAAATTAGATAATAAAAGTCTCAATTTCCATGATAAGGCACTTCAAAAATATTCTAAAAATAATTTTATGATCATGTGAAAAAATTGGGGGGGGGGGTTTATAAATGTATTTGGATAGAAAAATTGTTCGCAATTGGTTTTGAGTGAAGAATAGAGGGAGGTTGGTTGAGTATTTATTAGAAAATAGAGATTAATTATTTAATAATTTCAATACATTCGGTTGGTACACTTTGTGTTATAGTTATCAAACCTGAAAACCTTCCAATGTTTTCTTTTGATGGTTTAAGAAAATTAGAATATTATTTCATTATTATATAATTAGAATAACCTAACATATAAAAATAATACCACTGGTGATGTGGAAGTTATTAATGGTCATAAATAATTGATTTCAAAACCTTAAAATATAATATATGTTTTGGAGAATTCCAAATGGGTTTATAAAATTAAATCATATTACTTTGAAAAAATTATTTTAGTGGGTAATCCTATATTTGGATATTAATTCCATTTATAGAATTTAGTATATTACTTTTTGGATATTATGTTTTTATAATACAGACCACATATTTGTACTATTTTAAATTTTTCCCTAAAAATTCAACGCTCAAAATATTATGAAAAAATAACCATTGGATAATTTCAACATTATGATCTCAAAAATATTATTTATTTATTCAAAATAACATTCTAAATATTTGAATGTTCACGTTCAAATAAAAATATATATTTACTTTAAAATACTAGTTTTTATAAAATTTATATATTTTTTACTCTTATAATAAAATCAGTAAGATTAATAAAATGATAGTATAATTAATATTTAAATAATTATTTTATGATAATATTTTATTATTTAAATTTTTTTACTAGCTTAATTATTTAATTTATCAATATTGTTTCTTAATTCAAACTATATATTTCAAAGAAATACAATTTCAATTTCATTGTGTAAAAATATAATATTTATCGATCTCCTGATATAATAATAAATAAATAAATTATAAAAAAGGATAAATATTATTGTTATTTTATTAAAATAATATATACAAATTCCTTCTACTAGGGTCCAGATACATAACCCCTCATTGCATAGAGTAATTCCTAAGGGTAAGGTATGTGATGGTGGTTCTTTCTTAGGGAAGTTTAGTGAACATGGCCGAGGTTTTTATCTAGATAATCATTAATTTTTCACATAAATAATTTTTGTCAAGCAGTAGTTATATAATCTCATTTAGGGATTATCCCTCGGAAAATCCTTGTTATTCTATATCCCATGAATCTTTTGATAAATGATATTCTTAGGGTTTGATCCAACTAGTCAAGGCCATCACTTATTCTATATGTGTTAATTGGAATTTATTATAACTCTTCATATATATTATTCATAATGGTCCCTATTATATGGATACCTTATCAAATATTATGATAATCAATGATATATTAAATATAAATTTCTATATTAATCAAAAATAAAATAATTACTTCATGTATTTTCAAAAACTATATCACTTTATAAGGTATTTATTCATTAATAATGGAATTTAATTTTTTAAATTTTCTCATCATTTCATTTTTACCCCCATAAAAAATTTCATTGTCAAAATATTATTTTCTATACTAGAATAGATCAGGGTAATTTTGTTTTATTTTGTCATAAAGTTAAAATGTTTCTTCATAAAAACATTGGAATTTTTACCATAATATGAATATGTGACTTGTACTATTTCAGATAATGTTGCCTCTATGATCTATGATATTCAGAATATGCTCCTCATATAAATATCATCTTCTAAGGTTTCCAATTTTGATTTGGTTCATGTCAAGGTCCTGATATGTACTTCCCCAATAGGGATACTGGGAACACATCATGTCATCGATATATGTTTGGTGTGAGTTCTATACGATAAAACATGGCTTTGATGTGATCAAGGTTATTAAAGGGGATTATGTATCTATAAATGATTTATCCATTATTCCGAAATCAGATGAATTTATTCAATGTCTATATATAATATAATACATCTTCTATAACCTCAAACTCAATGTCTCACCAACTATTATCTTTATATAATTTATTTTGACTTTGTTTTAATTTCATAATACATTGAATTGTTTTGAACTTATCTATAATATCTTGGATATGATCAGGTATCAAAATCTTCCACTCTATAACATTATCATATCATGTTGGAGTCTGAAACCTATTCCCAGACTAATCCTAATAATGTGTCATTTTAATGCTATAAAAGAATTTTTTTCATATGAGAATTGTAATAGGGAGAGGTTATGATGAAAAAATCATTGGAAATTCATTGAAAAGATATAAAAATATCCTTTAAGAATACAATGGTTCTCTCAGACTGAGCATCCATCAATGGGTATTAAGTAGTTTTAAAACTAAACAGAGTATCAGACGCATATTGATGGTTTATCCAAAACCACATGGTGAACCATAGTTCCCGATCAAAAAAATGGAGACTAGATTTATATTATGTCTTTCCACTTTTGTTATATATTACATGGTGAGTTGTTCGAGAGAGATATCTTCCTTGATAAAAATGAAATAAACTAAACTTTTAAAGAGGTCATCTACTTCCTAGATGTTTTTATTTCCATTAAATGTCATTGGGAGTGATACGATGAAATCTATTCTTATATTTTTCCATTTCTATAATAGTATAGAAAATGGTTGTGTCATGCACATTGACATCATTCATTCATCCATTACTAGTTTTCATACAGAGAAAAAATATAATAATTAATAAATAACTAACTTTATGTTATCACATAATAACTTTTTTAGATCTCAATACATCTTAGAGATTCCTTGATAAATAGCGAAGGATTAGTTATGAGCATCATCTATATGTTCCCTCTTTAGTATTTTGATTGGACACATATCAGGGTTCAAAACCTATAACTATGAATTTAGAAAATTGGAACTTTGAATTGTTCACTATCTTTATAATAGCTCCTCATCAACTATTTGTGCCTCCATTATCTTCCTGAGAATTTATTATTTTTCAATTATTTGAGAAATGTTGGTTGAATATTATTTTATTATTCCCATTTCCATCTTTTATAAGTCCATGAATATGATATCCCTTTTAATCCTAATAATGGATTGGGTTTTAGTATTATTTTTTACTCAGAGAAGAAATCTTTTTTTAGGATGGAAATAGATTAAAGAATCACAGTTATTTGTCAACCCTAATAAAAGTTTTCCGAACAGATTGATCAAATTTTGTGTGAATATATACTTGAAGATTTTATGATCTATATATATGTCAAACATTTCTCTGTACATTTAATGTCACTAATTATACACTGAAATATAGTTATAACCAATTATAAATTATAATTATTGTATTTATAATCATGGATATTTCACTAAATGGAGAAAGAGGTTATCACCTTCTCAACTTTCAAGAGTACACATCACAAACAATTTTTTGATGAATCCTTATAGATCACAATTACTTCCCCACAAGTGGGTAATTTGAGCACCAATGAAGTTATTAGCCTCTTTATTAACACTTTAATTCTTTCCTCACATTCATTAGTTCATAAAATATTTAAAACCTTATTCGTTATCTTGGTTAGTGGGTTTATCAAAAATTATAAGTTTATAATAGATTAATGATAGTACACAACCAGTCCAAATAAAAAAATATATCCATTAAACATGTTGTTCTCAATCATCCTTAAATTTTTTCTATTGTCAAAGGATCCACTGATATCGCTTTACCCAAGATAATATTCCCCAATAATGTTACTTCATCCATCGAAAAATCCCATTTACTATAATTCTCATATAACTTTTACTTTCACATGATCTTTAGTACAATATTAAAATTTACTTTATGTTCCTTCATACTTTTGGAGAAGATATAAATATCATCGATAAAGAATACCAAATATTTATTGAGGTAATTTATAAATACACTATTCTTTATGCCTATAAAGATATCCGGACTATTAGTGAGTCCAAATGGAATCATTATGAACTCATAGTTCCCATACCTTGTACAAAAATCTATCATTGGGATATCCACCTTTTTAATAATTACTGGATAATATCATTTCCAAAGATCCACTAAAGAGATGTACTATGCTTCACATAGTTGATTTAATAACTAATAAATCCATGTAAAATAATACTTATTAACTCTCATGATCTTATTAAACTCATGATAATAAATGAAAAGGCCCATGGACCCATTTAACTTTTTGAAAAAAGGACTGACGTAACCCATGGTGAAACACTAGGGCGTATAAAACATTTAAATGGATTGTCTTGAGTTTCTTCTTTAGTAATTCATGTAAAAAAGTTTTCATTCTATATATATTTCAGGATATTGGAAATTATTTGGGTGTAATAATGATTGAGAAATCAACCTCATGTATTTGATAACGAATAAGAATGCCGTCGGGAAACACATCAATGATTTTCCTCACAGTGTGCATGTCATCATGGGTGATATTTTCCTTAGTCTTAAAAATTTAAGTAAGATACTATTTCTCATATAGATTTAATATCTATTATTGACATGATGATTCTAAAGTAGATTCATCCTCATACTTTCACTTATATTGAATCAAAGGGAAATTTTCAATATGGAGAGTAATTTCCTTCCACCAACCATTTATGATTCATTTATATAAGTAAACATAATACATACCCATTATAGAATATAATTCCTCTAATGGTAGAATTACAAGTTTCACTAGTATGTTCAACCCACAAATATGGACATGGGAGAAGTTATATACTAGAGAGAATTTTTTCCCAAATTTTCAATTTTTAAATATTGACATTCTTAAATTGTTTATTGTTGTCATTCTATATTTCTAATAAAAATTCATGATATGAATGATTGTGTATAACATAGGAACCTAGGACATTTTAAATTTGTTAATTGATAATAAGCATTTCATTCACTATTTGATTATTGTTCTAATGATTTACTTAAAAAAAATAGATTTATATATGATAATTTTCAAACTATTTAGTATATAAAAGAAAACTATTAACATTAAGGGGATAGATCATTAATTACATACATTCAATAACCATGAATTTATAGGTTTAAATCAAATTTATATATTGTTTATTTCCAATCATACACTTTTTTAGAATTGTTTTTATTAATTATGGTTTGTAAAGAGATTTTTAACATACCAAAGAATATTCCCTTGGAGTTTCGTACCAGGTGTGTAATAATGACAATTTTTTGTATAGTAATTGAGGATTTATTCAATAATCAATGATATCCTTCCATGTTATTCCCCCTAGGTAAATCTATGCCAAATTCACATCAACTTATTGTATTAAGATGGGGTTTTTTAGTTTTTAATCAACTTAGTCAAGAGTTTACCAACATTTATTGATGTTTTACTCTATTTAATATTATTCCAACGGATTTAACTATGGTTATTTGATCCATCTCCCATAAAACTAGACCATTATATGATATGAACAATAACACACATTACTTTTATAAACATGAATTAATTATTTATTACATGAAGGCACACATAATAAGAACTCAAAATCCCAAAAAGCCAAGTGTATTTGGGTAATATGATAAATAAAATGGAAACTTAAAACATTAATACAACAAAAAAAATTTAAAACACGTTAACATGCACTTAAAATTCCATCATTCTTTTAAAACTACATGGGATAAGTTGTGGACATTCCGAATAATGGGATGATTTATAAATCACAGCAAGGAAATAATAAAAGAATAACATGAATAAAGTAAAACATGTTAGTAAATATTTATGTCATGGTGAAATCAAAAGCTTGATAATCATTAACATGAACATCAAAGCATGATATAAGATGATACCATCAAGGAAATTCTGGATTGTGGAAACAACATAAAACATGACATCATACGAATAATTCAAGGAGAATAACTAAGAAATAAAACCATAGTGTTCTTAGGATAAACTCTCATTCACCATTCATTGTATTTCAAGATATAAACAAATTACACAATCCATTATTGGGAAATATATATTTTGTCCCACCCGTCCCATTTATATTATTTACATGCATTTGTGTTCCAAATAGATAATTCAACATACGAATATATTTCATAACATTTAATCCAATGATTAATGAGCCTTAGATAAGACCATTAGTTTCCCAAAAACAATTAAGGATAGTTTTATCTAGTGAAATACCATTTTGTGGAAATGAGGATTGGTATTCGCTATACAAATATTTGGCATGGAAAATCATAAGAAACATTTATTAGAATAATGGATGTCCTGGGAGATTGATGTAAGGGTTTTGTGAGAGTGAAATGTGGTTTATAATTAATTTTAAATCATAATGAAAGTAAATTATATGTTTAAAACATAATAAACCATTAAAAATTGGAAATCAAATGGCCTAATAAAATGAACTTTCCTGAATAAATATAAGGAGAGAATCCCTTTTCCATGAGAGGGTGCTTCTAATAGATTTGGAGGTGAATATAAAGTTCTTAAGAAAACCTTTTTTTTTGTTTATAGAGGGATATAGAAAGGAACTTCATTCTTACTGGGTTTTTAAGGAAGAGGAGTGTGTGGTAGGGTTTTATTTATTAGTGAAAGAGAGGGGATTTCTTTATTGAATTATAGACACAGGGGTTTTACTATATATGAAAAAATAATCAAATCCAAAAACCATAACATTGGTTTTGACCATGGTATATAACAAATAGAATGGAGTTTAAATATTTTATATGTTCGAAAAACTAAATAAATTGAAAAAATATCATTGGTTATATGAATATGAGTCATGTTCATCAAGAATTGATTCAAAAACCATAACATATAATATAGGATTAAGAGGGATAAATAAGGATTTATAAAATTAATCATTTAACATAATAAACTTTTTAATTTAAAGGATATGGTTATATTTTTTTTATTCATTTTATATAATTTCTTACAAAAAATTGGTTATTATGATGTCTAAATATATACTATATATTTATACAGTTTATAATTTATACCCAAAAAATCTTCTATCACAGAAAATTATGAGAAAGTCTGTATTAGCTAATTATAAAATGATGATTTAATAAATAAAATTTATTCTATCAGAATAGTTTCTCAAGAAGAATTTTTTATTTTAAATAAAAATACATATTTACTAGAAACATTTTAAGGATATCAACCACGTTTTTACCAATATTAAAATTAAAATGGTATTTATTAAATTATATTATGAGTTGTATTTAAATAATTATTAGCTAATAAAAATATTTTTTAAAAATATCATTTATTTAATTTTTTTTGAATTTATCAAAAGACATTCTTAATTGAAACTATATATTTACCCAAATTAAATGTTTTATTTCTTCATGTTAGAATCTAATTTTTATTGATATCATTATATTATCATTGATAATGTAATGATAAAAAGAGATAAAAATAATAAATACATTATTAAAAGAAATTAAAAACAATTATTGTTATTTTCAAGATATAAAACACCATATTACACTAGTGCATGACGTAAGTGTAAGGTTTTCGATGGCGGTTCTTTCATGGGGAGTTTTTACAAACATCATTTGGGTTTTGATATCTATATGCATCAAAATATTTCATAAACTATTTTTATCAAGATTAATTTGTTCAATCTCATCTTTGGAATAGTCAATGAAAATCCTAATGAAACAATCTCCCTCAAATGTTCTTGTAAATGAGATTCATAAGGTATGATCATATAGGACACAGTCATCACTTCTTCTATCTGTGTCAATTGAAATTTATCTTAACCCTTAATATATAATATTTTTATTTATCAATTTTCGTGACCAAACTAATAAATGATATGATGATAAGTGGAATTTTTAATCCAGTATGCTATATTAGTCCAAAATAACCAATGTTTTCTATGTTTTTTCTATAACTATATCACTTAATAAAGATATTTACTCATTCAGAAGGGAAATATATTTATAAAATTTTAGGTAATAACATAAAAATATTCTATAATGAACTAGATATATATATATTCACAATGTTTGTATAATATCATACTGGGGTACATCCACCTACACCACTAGTATTTCCTATGGAGAATCATGGGATGCCACAATTGTGAGTCCCATTAAATGTCTCTACAGATGCATTTCAGAAACATGAAGGGAATCATTTAAAATGTCTAGAACTAATGTCATTAAAATAAATCCAAATTTTTCTAATGGATTATAAAAATTTTCTCCTTGGGGTCTAACCTAAATTCAAGGTATATCTCCTAGAAATAACCATGGTATTATTCCCTACACATTTGTGAAAATTATATATATACAAACACAACAACAATATCATGTTATACAAATTAATGTTTCTAATCAAATATCATAACACTGACAAAAAAAGATATGTCAATCAATAGGGAAGACTATTCTATCTCGATAATATAGAAAAATATAATGAATTAAATTATATATCTATAAAGAAACATGATATAAAGAATATATATAAAATGCAAGGCTACTTTATTAATCATGATGCATGAACACACACTAAAACTCATAAAATAGTTTAAAAATACCTTCAATGGTAACTCAGAGGACCATTTCACATTAGATATACAAGATCATGGAAAATCCCCTACATGATTCCCCTATAGATATCTCATTTATACCATGTCCAAGTTAGTCCAAAATAAACAACGTAAAATAATTATTTGGTAACATTTTGTAACACATTTTCTAGAACCACTAAGTTCAAACTAGAGTTCCATGTTACCTTACACATGCCTCCGTATATAGAATAGGTTTTTGACTTGTAGGGATGATCTAATTCTATCAGTGTGGAAACAATACCATTAGTTTCATGTCCGGAAATAATTAATTACACAATATAATATAATGAAATATAATACTAATAGTAAACACAAAAAAAAATGTTGTTGATATTCTAGTCATACAAAAAAAATATATATCAATGTGCGAATCTAAAATAGAGAAATGATTAGTAAGATAATAAATAATTAAAATAGTGTTAATCCCTTATAGTCTCTAATAGTACTACCCTAAGATCCATGACCCTTGGTGTAACCATTTTCCACAGTCCTCTTACCCTTATAGGGATCTCTATACAATGTATCTTCACTCACATTAGGGTTTATGTACATGGTGTGAGTAATAAAACTAATGGGTAAACCCCATTTCAACCATAAAAAATATGAACATGTATAAAATTTGTATTCCATGATGATAATAAATTTACAAACAAGAATAATAATCATACAATCACATACTGAGTGGTTGTACACTATCCAAGTAGCCATAAAGCCCCTATTGAACATGCTTCATATTAGTGTTGACAGGATAGTCATATAATGTATTAAATAATCATGAATTAACCACAAGGTTGATAATCATTTCCCTCAGGGGTATCAAGTAATCTAGGTGAATCAAGACCCCATACCCTCATATCCTAGATCTGTAATGGGCAAGTCCCCCACAATGTCTTACATCACTTTTCCTTGGTAAAAGCCTCCAGGATATCATTCCCCTCAAATCGATGCATCGGGTCAAGAACACATTCCATCATTCCCCTAAATTATTCTTAGATACATCATAATTATAAGAACATAAATGTGCATTTCCCCTCTATGGGATAATCATATCAAGATAATTTTCCTACTTTGAGTAACATGGAAAACCTCCAAGGCATTGTAACACACATAATAGGGTCGAAAATACAAGGAATAGAATTGAATATCATCATGAAAAATATATTACCAATTTAAAATACATGTGTTCAATATAAAAAATATTAAAAACATGCTATAATAAGACTCATGGAATTACGTAACATGAATGAGTCTCACAGGCTACACACACCTGCATGTGATAATAATCAAGCATGGTCAAACAAGGTACTTTAAAAAATTATACTAAGTAAAAAAGTGTATATGAGGGATCAAAATTGTAAGAAAACTAGAACCTAATATTTTTCAGTGTTCATTACAAGGTTTTTCTTGGGATGATTCCCCCAAATAACATCTTTATACACACCACAACATGTTTTAATTTCAATCAATCCTAGAATTTTATTCAAATAAAATGATATGGTTTCTATATAACATAACAAAAAATAAAAATCATAGGGGAAAAATAACATACCTAATGAATACTACCAATGATGGTAAAATCCAAGACTGTTTGAAGTAATAATAAGTCACCACTATTGGACAATGACAAGTGGAGTTTTCACCACCAAAATATCAAATATTATCATGAATCGTTAAGAACATTTTTGATCAAAAAACAACTAAATTGTCTAGCTATACAGCACATGGAATCATAATCCATTACACAATAAAATTATTCATTATCAAACAAGGAATAAAAATGAATATTTTTAAATGTTAGAGAACTTGACTAAAGAGAAAAAACTCTTCATAATTGAGACTGAATCACATAAATATATAATCCATAGTGAAGAGAGTTGAAATGGAGACTAAAATTGATTATGTATGGGACATAATAAGCCTAAAGGGGGAAGGAAAAAAAGATAAATGATCCTCAAACCAAATATTCAATGTTTATCCATGTTCATCAAAAAACATCTTGGAATGCATAATTATCTATGTATGGGAATCTATTTCATTAATAGGTGTGTGGAATAGATTAAAACCCCCATTTAAAATCCCCACATTTAAACCCCATTAATTCCATCATTAATTTAGTTAAAATTTGAGAAATAATTTATCTAAAAAATCAATTTAAAAAACTAAAAATGCCGAAATATATTTCACTATGACCTAGCCATGGTTGTGGTATTTCTTGAAAACCATCAGGCTAGAATGACCTACTCTACAACTTTATGGCTAATTCTTACACATTTTACCATCACCAAGCCTTCCAATGCATTTTAATTAAGGTTTCCAAGACTTTATCAATGAGTCATTAACAATTTAACACCACGACTAATCCATGGGTTGGACAATCAATTTCCCACGGTCATTTAACACTTTAGGTATTACCGCATCGTGGAAAAAGGGTGTGTCTAAGGCAATATAAAAGCTATTTTGGACATTGAGATTCATAAAACCTTTTAAACCCATTGAAAAAAAATAAAAAATTCAAGAACATTC
The DNA here is from genome assembly GCA_963277665.1 of Viscum album. Lineage (NCBI taxonomy): Eukaryota > Viridiplantae > Streptophyta > Magnoliopsida > Santalales > Viscaceae > Viscum > Viscum album. The sequence goes on from OY728157.1 coordinate 828,136,810, forward strand.
ACTTGGGCAGGACTCAACACAAATTCAATAATGGGAACTAAGGAAATATGGATTTACATTAAAAGAAAAAAATGTAAGGCTTTTATAAGATTTTTCACCCATGAAATTTTGATATAAGAAGTGTGTTCACATAGTACGATAAGAATATATAGGGATGATATACATTTTTATTTAATTAAAAAAATGATTTCATTAATTTAAAATATATTTAAAAATTTTCATTATTTTCCTTTTATTTTTATTAATAGGTTTAATTATTTATTTATTTCTTATGTAAAGGTTATTAAGAATGAATACATCACTAGAATGTGAATAGATCCAGAAATCCATAAAATTGAAACTTTTTGATTAAGTCCTTATTAACTTGGTAGATGGAATTTCTAAAAAGTGTTTTCTGTTATATTATATATTTTGTTTTATTAATATTAGGATTCCTTTTTTAGAGATCTTATTCATGGGGAAGGGACTAGGAATGTTGGAAGTGACCCTATTTGTGAGGATACACTTGGGAATGTGGAGGTTTTTATTGAAATCCTGAACATGCTAGATCATGTGATTTATGTTATTGGGAATGAAGAATAAATAGAGTATCCTTAAATAATGAATCATGATTCATAGATCTAAAAGTTTTATCCTTCTTTCATTAGGGGATATAGATGAGTTCAGGAAGCTAATGTTGGGATATAGAGGAGTAACAAAATATTCTTCTTTTTTCATACCCCTGCTAATTAAAAAATGAGTTAAAAGTATATATGCCATAATTCGTAGCCCACGAAGTGAGAGAATGTTTTTCTATAAGGTTAACATGAGTATATGACATAGATTGGATTATGAAAGTTCTTTTGTCAATATTTTTATCTTTATATAATTAATCTACTATAATTATAATATTTTTTTTGAGCTAGATTATGAGAACATGATAATACTCTAATGTAAAATTCACTTATGGATTTTGTGTATTTTATTCCATAATTTATTAGTAAAAAATACTTCAAGTCATGAAAGTTTGATATGACTATTTGACATATGATTATATTGAGGTTTATTATACAAGATTTACATAGTAATGTGGTGGTGGTTAATAAGGTAACTATCAATGAGTTAGATATGATGGGTATAAATAGTGAGAAAGCATTTCTTCTCTATACTAATGGAGTTAAAAAAAATTTTAATGTGTATACTATATATCAAGACCATTCATAGTATGCAGGCAGTAAGAATAATTTAGAAATCCTAGAATAACCTTAAGGGAAGTTGTATCTAGGGTGTTAATTGTGTGAATACATGACACCCATACTTAAGTATTATCTCAATGAACCTAATTCATTTCATTATTATACGAATATTAGGAATTTAAGGAATTTCTAAAATTTTCTCCCACATGAATCTATTGTTGGAGGATCCAATTAAATAAAAGTATCAAGGATGTCTGTTGAGAAATCTATGAAATAAATATTTATATTACAGTTTAATAATAGTATTATTCCACTTCATTGTAGGGAAAACAGTGTTAGAAAAATATACATTATAGAAAAACACAAAAAATGTATGACTCCAAACCCATGTTAGTGCACGGTTCAATTATTATTTTTTATTACATCGTCTCAACTAAGATTAATTTGGTTTCATCTCATTAATTAATATATGAATTATTAATATACAAAAAAATTTAAGAATGGATTTGATGTATTATTCCTTGAAGGTCGATATGCATCTCATAGGGAGTGTGGAATAAGGTTTTTAGTGTCTATCTCATTCTATTATGATCAATTAAGTGGAAATTAAAGATATACACATAATATCCTCTATATCATAAGTTGTGATATCGGGGTTGTATAATATGTCAAAAATTATGTACTTGTATTATTACAATCCATTTTGTATATCACAACCAATGATGTAATGATATTGCATGAGACTACCTTATTTATATTTATTTCCATAATCATTATATATATTATACTATACATTTGGAAATTATTTAGGAAGTCGAAAGATAATATTTATCTTTTTTGAATTTTCTTTGATTCCTAACATTGATTGATACATTCATAAGATGAAACACATGGGAGGAACAATGATGAATTTATGTGTTCAATACCAATAATAGCTGAAGGATGTACTTAAATTCATTATTATTATTATGTTGTGAGGTCGATGTTTATTCAGTGATGGTAATGGTATTTTGTTTTTGTTGGTTTTTAATTCACAATTGGTTGATCAAGGTGTTTGTAAGAAAAATGATCTTATAGTAGATTATGACAATAAAGTTGAAGGTGGCGTTGTTTTCCAGCGTTTGGAAATTTTTTTGGCTCAAAAGTTAAAGAGATTTATAATAACTCGAAGGGATTTTTTCTAGAATCAGATCTTCATAAATATGTTATAGGTAGGGATTCCTGAAAAATAGGATGAGTATGGAAAAGATGTGGAGCATCATGGATGGATATAATAATCTCCACGATTACAATAAGTGGAGCATTCTGAATGCGCTATGTGATCCAAGTGATTTCTACAACTATGTAAAATCTGGGTAGTGCATCGTGGAGGAAAGAGTGTAATCAAAATGTTTTTAAAATATCTGAAAAATTAATTGGATTTGGTGCAGCATAGTGAAGGGCCGAATCAATAAATATAAGTCAACCCTCACTTGATTTGACATGAAAATTTTGATAGAAAATTCAGAATCTATCTGATTTCATGAATACAGTGGAGCTCCATTAATCTGGATTTCTATACATGCTTGAGAGTCACAAAAAGACAGGTTTTTTATTGAATACTAACAATGAATATATGTAAATAGTAATTTGTTATTATGGGGTATTCCATGTGGACTTAGTGAGCTTCCAGGAGAATGTTTGTTCCATGAAGGTAGATAGCAGTTTGAAGGTAGTGAGCATTGAAAAATGTCGTTTTGAATATTAGTTTCTTAGTGAGTAGTAATTTTACAGTGCATCAATCTAGGTATATAGTGCAAGAAGATTCTCATGCTAGATAGGGAGAAGAAATTTAATTTCATTCCATTGATGCATCCTTCATGTTGATAATCTGGCTTAGACTTCTCTCAATGTAGAGATCTAGGGGGATTCGAACGAATTTTTCCAAGGATTGTATTATGATACCCTTGAAATATTGTAATGGTAGTGTTCTTGAAACAGAGTTACTATATATGAACATATTTATTCCTCAAATAGTGACGATTAGTTTGTTAAGTATAACCAACAATTTATTAGCGTATTCTCTTTGGACTAGCCCTTCGTATTGATCCCTATAAAATTGGTGTGGTGTTCTTTTGTGTGTGATTGTTTAAATTATTTCACATTACCAACATATAGGTTTAATAGATTCCTACCAATATGGGAATAAGATTCATTACATTTAAAGAAAAATTTGACACCCTAATTCACTCCTTTCCTCTAAAGGTGTTATGGGGTCCTTCATGAGTAAATTATACGAGGAATCGATAATGTCCCATGTATTATATAAATAAGCCACATTCCATAAATTTAATCAATTCATTCTGTATGAAAAAATTATATCATCATATATTATCATTACCTCAAGACACACTGAATGTCATGTGAATAGAATATGTTCTTTCCTATATGATGCATGATTTAGTTCATCCAGTATATACACCATGGATGATAGAGTTTGATGGACATATGATAGTGATCATTATTAATCATGATAGAGTAAAATTGTATTACTATTCATCAGCATAAGGCTCATAATATAATTTTTATTTATTTTTAAAAATAGGTCCAGTTTTATACATAGTGATATTTATAATTTCATGTTTCTAATTTTATATACATCCTTGAACAAGTTAAATTTGATCCTTAGAAAACAAAAAGTAGTATCAAAGTTAATTATTGATTTTATATTTTCTAAATCATGTTCAGATATATGAAATAACATGTATCATATTAATATTTTATTCTATATCATAAAATATCATTGATAAATTGTTCTTGGTATGACCATATAATATGTGATATCTTAAGCCATAATGGGGACCTCATTGTAAATATGATATATCTTGAAAAATGAAAGAAATTATTCTGTCAGTTTTAAGCATAATTAATAATACAATATGACCAATAAAAGTTTATGATGGTGTTAAATTAAAAATAAAACTATATCATTGTTACAAAAATATGTTATATCATGTATTGTGATATGAGACACGCGAGGTGGACCAATCTTCACTGCATAGGGCGGCATTTGAAGGATGTAGTTCAGGGAAATGTGGAATTTGATGGGTATAGATAGTGGATGAAAGTAGTTAATAAACGCTATAAGGAGCACAAACTACTATATACACAACACAATAAAGGGAGGGATGTGATATCTAATCCACACAAAAAAGCACATGGGTTGAGGTGGTGAATTGGGGAGATTTTTGATCTTGGATCACCAATCTAACTTGTATATTGACAAGGGAAGAATGAACAAGAGCAAGGGGGAAATTAGAAACAATTCTCATACAACAGATTAAATCAAAGCATGATCTCTCAATTAATTATTGGATTAAAATACAATGTGATGGGGTGGCAACTTATAGCCAAGGGGTGAAACAATTGTCAAGGTTCTAATACACTAACATCGTAAATGCTAAACCCACCTTGTCCCCATAAAAGTCAAAAAGATAAAGTCTAACAACGAATTTTGGAAAATTATGCACACATTGTTCTAACTATATCCCACCATATTTAACATTTATTGCATAGCCCACTAGATTTGACTTTGGTGTTCAATGATTCAATTTCTAGAATCCTCCATGTGGACAAGGCATCCCAATTCGTCCAACCATGTGGGACAAGATTCAAACATCATGTTTGCGATTGAATAAGTGAGATTATATGCCCATTTTCATTGTCCATGCAAGGAATGATCCACTTGGCCTTCGATGAAGTGAGATGGGCACCCATTGTTGCATTCAACCTCTTTAATATCCCACACATTATTAGGCCATGAAAATACAACTGATCTATTTGGGTAATCGACTCGGTGCCTTCAACATGGTTCATATCATCCTACCCATATTGAAAAAGAGTCATCCTCAACTGTAAATCCACTACACTCAAAAAAGGATAAAGACCAAAAACATTTAATGTGGATCTTACACCATACTCACATGAAAAATCTATCTTTTTAGCATTGTTTCTAATCTTCTCAAACACTCGGAAAGGTCCATTGCCTTGTGGAATGAGTTTTGATTTCCCCTTGTTGGGATATCTTTCCTTCTATATATGATTCAAAACCAAGTGACCGGGTATGAACATTAGTAGTTTATTACCCTTGTTTGCACGATCAACTTATTTTTGGGTCATCCACTCTATATTTTTTCTTGACTTTTCATGGAGTTGTTTGATTAATTTGGCGCACCCATTGTCATTCATATTAGTTGAATCATTCAAAGGTAAAGGAACTAGATCAATAGGTGAAAGTGGGTTAAAATTTTAAATAATTTTAAATGGAGAATAATGAATAGTTGAGTACATGAACCTATTATATGTGAATTCCACATGTGGCAAACACTCCTCCCAAATCATGATATTCTTCAAGAAAATTTTTCGTAGAAGGGATGATAGTGTCGGATTCAACACATCTATTTGACCATCAGTTCGCCGATGAAAAGTAGTGAAAAATAGTAAATTTGTACCCTATTCACTCTACAAGGTCTTACAAAAGTAAATAAGAAACTTTTTTTCTCCATCCGACACAATCTTTCGTGGAATTCCATGTAGTTTGACTACAACCTGAAGGAAAAGTGTTGCAATGTTAGTGGCATCATCAATTTTGTGACAAGGAAATAAATGATTCATTTCTAAAAAGTAATACACCACAAAAAAATAGAATCTCTCCCCCTCTTGGTCCAAGGTAACCACACAATAAATCCATTGATATGTCTTCCCAAAGGGTGTTGGGGATTGGGAGAGAAAGATATAATTCATGTGGTTTCTATTTTGATTTGGAAATATGGAAGACAATGCAATTTAACAAAAATTTATCAACATCCATAGATATCCTAGTCTAATAAAAATGATCACTAAGAAAAAAAAAATAGAGTTTTTGAAACACCAAAATTCCCCCATGAACCCATATGAATGTTATTCATTTAGTAAAAGTAAATGGATAGAGCAATTCGGAATGTAAATCTTATCAATCCAGAATAATAATCCATCATGTTTATAGAACATTTCCCTACCAATTCCAGGTTTAAAATGTTTATAAGGTTCTCTAAAATTGCGTTCAGTAGAATATAAATCCTTAATTTATTCAAAACCATGGAGTTTTAAATTCAACAAGGATAAAAGAGAATATCTACGTGAAAGTGCATTACCCAAAATATTTTCTTTACCGTTTTTATTCATGATGAAATATTGAAATAATTCAATGAATTCCAACCATCTAGCATGTCATATATTTAGTTTATGTTGGATTTTATTGTATTTAAGTTCCTTGTGATCAGAATGGATCACCAATTCTATAGTCCATAGATATTGCTTCCTTATCTCTATTACTCTAAACAATGCATATAACTCTTTATCATATGTAGCATAGTTTAGATTCGGGCCATTTAACTTCTCACTAAAATAATCAATAGGCTTAAAATTCTGCATGAGTACTCCACCTATGCCAATTACTCGTGCATAACATTCAATTTCAAATGTCTTACCAAAGTACATATGTGTAAGTAGACGGGTGTGGGTGAGTCTCTCCTTAAGAGCCTGGAATGACTTCTCTTGAGTTGTCCACCATTTGAAAGGAACATTCTTCTCTGTAAACTCATTAAAAAGTGCTTATAGAGTGTTTATGTCCTCTAAAAATATCCTATAAAAACTAGAATTCCCTTAAAAACATCATATCTTTCCAACAATGGTTGGAGATGGCCATTCATGTATTACTTTGATCTTCCTCGTATCCACTTCAACTCCGTTAATGCTCACAAAAAATCCAAGTAAAATAATCTTATCGAGAAACAATTCCCACATTTTTATGTTTCCAGATAGGATTACCTTCCTAAACACCTCTACGACTTTTATTAAGTGATCTACATGTTCATGAAAGGTCCTACTATAAAAAAAATTTCATCAATGTAAACTACCACAAATTTTCCAATATATGCACGTAAGACATGATTCATTAACATAATAAATGTTCTAGGTGCATTGGAAATACCAAAGGAAATGATTAACCATTCATAAATTCCATGATTATTTATAAATTAAGTTTTCCTCTCATCTCCATATTTCATCCTAATTTGATGGTAGCCACATATGAAATCAATTTTTGAGAAAATAGTTTAACCATTAAATTCATCTATCATAACATCTATCCTAGGGATAGAATGATGATATCTAACCACGATGTTTTTTATGGCTCTACAGTCATTGCACATTCCCTATTTTCTATCCTTCTTTGGTACTAGAATCACTGATATGGAACAAGGACTATGGATCTCTATGACATATCCCACTTCCAACTACTCTTGAACATTCCTTTGAATTTCTTTTGTCTCTTCCGGGATGGTGGGATATGTAGGGTGGTTCGATAGTGATGCCCCAGGTATGAGGTAATTTGATGCTCAATACAGCTAATGGGTGGAAAACATGGTAGCACCTCTTCATGAAAGACATCGTCATAATCATGAAACAGGGACTAAACAACCTTTGGAAAAGGGGGTAAGTCATTAGTATTTAGCAACACCTCTCCGTACATGAGTACTATGAGGGTTTGATGTGAAAACAAAGCTTCCTTAACCTCACACTTTTTTCCCAACAACTTAATTTTCTATTCTCTCAAATTCTTTTTCCCACTTGTTTTTTCATTTCTCTCCATTTATTTTCTTCTCTCATATTCTATTTTCCCCTCATTTTCTCCTTTTTCATTTTCTATATTTTTTTCCTCATCACTCATTTATTTTATATTATCTCAAAATGTGATCTTATAGATGTTGATTTGGGGTCATGGGGTTGAGGTTTATAGGTTCCTCTGGTATTACAAAACGATGAGAGTTTGAGAAACCATCATGAGTAACATGCAGATCGTATTACCACAGTTAACCCAATTGCATGCGGCACACCTTCATTGGAACAATGTCACACTATACCTCATCCTTGTATTTACTAATGGAGAACAATTCCTTCACCTATTATTTATATTTCAACTATCCATAATAATTCAACCACTGAAGTTGATATGGATGTTGATGCTTCAAAGTAGGAAGTCCCAACTTCTTTAATAACCCGGTGCTCATAACATTACTACAACTTCCCCCATCTTAAATAACACAACATACCTTCTAATGGATCTTACACCAGGTATGGTAGAGTTTCTCCCACTAATCGTTCTCTCCCATGGTCATTTGTGTGCTTAGAAGACTCATAGTGATATGATTGTGACCATCTTCTACAAACTCTCCACTATCAATTTCTGAATATTCGTCCTCCTCTTCTGAGCTCTCTCTATCGGTCTCCCATTCCCCATACTTGTTTATGGACATGGTGTGACATTTTGGGAACACACTTGCAATGTGACCCCTTACATGACATTTGAAACATCAAATTTCTTGATTCCTGGTTTTCATAGCCTCAAAATTAGGTTTCTTAGGTGGAATAATTACCATGTTACTTTTTAAATCAACCACCTCTTTTCCACTGATGGTTCTCCAATTTCCAACCATAGATTTCATCATAGTGTGAAATGAGTAGTGGGTTACCTCATATTTCTCATCCTTTTGATTTTTTTTTGTATCATTTGGGATTTAGGTTTCATATTGTGTATTTCCACATGGTAGTACATCTCCACTTGATCAGAAATATCCCGATTGAGCCCGTGTAATAACCATTCAATGGTTGCATCCAGATCATCCTCAACATTTTCCAAAATCATGTCAATTTTAATCTCCTTGTAGTAGCGTTCTACACTGTTACTCCCTTGGGTGAGGAGTTGAATTTTGTGGTGGAGACCTATATGGTAATGTGTGGGAAAAAACCACTTCTAAATGGCGAACATCGTGTCTTCCAAAGTGTTGATGGGACATCCACCATATCTATCCCTCTTCTTATGAACATGATCCTACCATATTAATGCTAAATCAATGAATTCTTGGGCTGAAAGTTCCTCATAATTGGTATGACATGAAAACACCTACTCATTATGCATCTCCCACACCAAGTATGCCTCCAGATCACCTTTCCCTTGAATAGAGGGGATGTTCACCTTGAAGCCACCAACTTGTTCATCATCATGTGGTCTCTTTTGGCCTCCTCTAGGTTGTTGGTATAACCTCTTACTTTGTGGGAAATCCTAAAAGTCACCATCAAGGTTTTCTATAACCTCCTCCATGATCTGGGGGAGATGCGGTGCCGAAGCTCACCATGGGTTATCATGGACCATCCTTGGGCTTGGTTGATTTTCCAGGTTTTTAATCCTCCAATGTAGCACCTCTAACTTCTGATCAACAAGCTTCTGAAATTTTCTCACCAATGTTTTCATTTGGAATTGTATATCATTGGGTGTGTGACATCTACTTCGACTTCCTTCATCCCTAACATGAGAAATTTTCTTTCCCACGATCTTCTTCCATGATATGTTACATAATTGAAAACCCAAAAGGGGTGAAACACATACACAATGATACACAATCACTCACATACGGGAGATGTACACACACCCACACACAAGATGTACACACTCATGCTCACAAGGATAGAAACTCACACACGTAAGACATACACACTCATGCACATATGCACACACACACACTTACATGCATGATATGAACACACACAGAGACACACACTAGATTTACACACTCACACACACAAGTAATTTATTATTATTTCTCTGCAGTCTCAGCAGTCAATCCAAATTCCAAGATCTTATGATATATAATAACTTTTTTGCGATGATCACGTGCCACTACTCCTTCCCAAACCAATATTGTGTTAGGGGATGGTTTTACACAACCCTTTTGAGTGGAAATGTCTAAAGGGAGAAAAGGATGGTAGAAAATAGATAAAGTGTGGGTGAAAAAGGATAAAAATATGTGGTTTGGGGGATTTTCCAAAATTATTCAAGATATGAAATATTAATAACAATATGAGACAAATATAATATGGTGATGAAGATGAATTTTGGAGAAATTGATTTATGGAAATGTTAAGTGCTAATAATGAAAAGAACGATGATGAAGTAATTGTATCTACTTTTTTCTTTTTTTTTCAAATCCCCCCAAAAATTGATGTTCTTGGAGTTTTAAATCATAAGATGATTGAATAGAGAGTATGAAAAAATAAAGTTTCTTTAATGAATAATGTGATTAATTTCGAAACCCAAAAAATGAAGAGTTGATAGAATGTGATTTTATTGGATTTTTTGTTTCCGGATACGAATCACATATAGTGAATCAAACGTATGAAGAAGTTGAATGAAAATTTGGCTCAATTAATATTAATTCAAGATTTCATAAACTACGCCAATTAGGGAGGCTTTTAAGAAAATGGAATTTTCCAAAAGGGTGAATAATATGGAGGGATAAATAGGATAATAGGTAAAATTAATATAAATGAAAGGATATATGCCTACCATGTCAACTGGTGCTCTAATACAAACTGATATGAGACAAACTGGGTGGCCCGATCTTCACGACGTAGGGCGGTGGTTGATGGATTCGGTTCAGGGATAAGTGACAGATGATGGGTACATATTGTGGATGAAATTAGTCAATAAATGCTCTAAGGAGCACAAACTACTACATAAACAACAAATTCAATGGGGGGATGTGATAGCCAATCCATATAACAACGCACATGGGTTAAGGCACGAAATTGCGTGCTTTGTGATCTTGCATCACCAATATAACTTGTAGGTTGACAAGGAAAGAATTCACTAGAGTAAGATGGAAATTCAAAACAATTCCCAAAAAATAGAGAAAAACAAAGCATAATCCCTCAATTAATTCTTGGATGAAAATAAAATTCCATGGGGTGGCTATTTATACCCAAGGGGGAGATACAATGGTCTAGGGTATAATAGCCTAATGTCATAAATTCTAAACCTACATTGTCCCCTTAAAATTCAAAAAGATAAAATATAACAAAGACATTTGGAAATGTATTCCCACATCTTTCCAACTATATCCTAGAGAATTAGACATTGAGTGCATATCCCACAAGATTTGACATAGGTGTCCAAAGATACCATTTCTACAATTCTCTATATGGGCAATGCATCCAAATTTGTGCATCCATGTGGGATAAGCTTTAAGCATCATGTTTGTGATTAAATAAGTGATATAATATGCATATTTGATCCACACATGAAAGTAAAGATCCATTGGGCCTTTAATAAAGTGAGGTTGGTGCCCATTGTTATATTCAACCTCTTTAATCTCCCACACGTCATCAGGAATTTCAAATACAACTACTGCACTTGGGTAATTGACTCAGTGACTTCAACATGGTTGGAATCATATTATAACACATGGAATTCATGGGTCATTGGTTTTTATTAGATTTCTACTTTTCATTATTAGGGATAATAAGAGGTTGGGTTAATAATATATAAAATCTTGACCACCGGGTAAATATTACATAGATGTCAGTTATAATACAAATTTTATTATCACCACATGAGTTGTTCTATTGAAATTATTCATCCAATTATTCATTATTATATAATTGTATATCATAAGACATGATTTTTTTATCTATGTTAATCATTATAATACACACTCATCCTATCATAATTTAGACTATCAATCAAAAGTTACAATTAATAGAACCAAAAGGAATATTTTTTACCAAACTTATCATTAAAAGATTTCAATATGGCTATGTCATTGAACAAAAGATTATAGAAAAAACAAATCCAAAATTTCAATTATAAATTTAGTTAAATAATTCTTAAATTTTTTATAAATCATTGAATAATGGTATTTTGAGGTATTTATTTAATTTTTAAATTGCTTATAAATTAATTATAAATTTATTAAAAAGATTTAATAAATATTAATAAATTGTAAACTAAAACATTATAATATTACTTTTTAATATTAATATACTAGTTCATGTTATATGTAATGAAATATAATTTTCATATAAAATTATTGTATTGAAACTGTGAGGGTAATTTATGAACTGATTATAAATTTCAGAAATAAATAAAAAATGTAAAATAGTTTATATTTAATATTATAAATATCTTAATAATTTTATATTTTCATTGTGTAATTAAAAATTATATATTATAAAACATTTAAACCATTAGAAAATATTTTTATAAATGATTTTATCAAAGGTTAAATTATATCAAATATGTGATACATATATCTTATAAATTATTTTATATTTCATTTAATATCAAATATTAAAAGTAAATTATATGTAATTAATAAAAGGTTTGAGTTCATATTAAAAATAAATAAAAATTTCTAATATTTATTTAATTATTGATTTTCCATGTTATATTGATAAACAATAAATTTTTCATGATTTCTAGATTTATGAATTGATCCAGACATATTATTTAATGTTTAATTATTTAAATTGATTATTGACTTATTTTTTAGGATGTGTTATTCAAAAATATAAATTATTATTATTATATGAATATAATTATTTATTATTTTAATATATTTAAATGATTATATAAATTATCATCCATTCTCTTAAGGTATTAATTCAAGATATGATAGCTGATTTCACAAGTATAATTCTACGCATGATAATTGATTTTACATTCTTCTACCTTATCTTTGGTCTGTATTGGTTTATAATATTGGATTTTGAAGTTAATTATTTCCTATATATGTTATTTGTCTGAATTATATTGGAATTAAACTCTCTATTATGTATATTATCATTGGGTAGAGGCACTTTTTGTTTGGATTTCTCACTATGCTATAGGCTTATGTACTATCAAGAAAACAATGTGATGGCTATCCATCGCTCAAAAATTACTCTTATATGTACTGTTGGTAATATATTATTTTTAGTACTTTATATTAAAGGTATGTGTATAAAACTAATTAATTTAATTCATTGGGATATATATATGAATATATTTTTATTTTTATTTGGTTTAGTTAAAAAATATATGATTTGGTTAAAGAGTTATACTATGATATATTTTGAACATACTGATTTGGTGAAAGGAATAAGATTAAAAACTAAATCACCCGATTCATGTAGAAATTTAAAGTTAATAACATGAGATAATATATTTTCATTAAATTCGATTATAAAATAATATGTGCTAGATTCATTTTAAAGTGAACACTTATCATGACATTGATCATCCATCCTGGTTGCCCATTCCAATTTTGTGTAACCCAAATTATCTTTTTTAAGGAAAAAATTAATGGGTGACCCTAAAATGATTAAAGGCCTATTTTATGATTTTTTTGGGTTACACTAACATAGTAGACCTAAATAATATTAAGTTAATATATTAACAGATTTGTGTAAATCCATTTGATTAATTAGGATAAAAAGTGGTCAGATTAACAATCCAAGAATCATATGTGATTTTAATAACCATATTATCTTACTAAATATCCATGTGATGAGAAAAATTTTAATGTGATCCTAGAAATATTTAAATATAGTTATTTTAGACTAATTAGGATGATTGTTATTAAAAGGGGTCATCATTTAGGTATGAACTTTTTTAATAATAAATCTTATTAAATGAATGTAAATCATGATACCCACCTATAAAAATAATTTATGTAGATATAAAGAAAATCATCATCAACTATAATGATATTTAAAATATTTTATTAATGTAATTATATTTTTATACTAGTAAATAAACTTAATAATTTTTCTTAATAATGTAAACAACATTTTTTTTAGGACAACTCTTTTATGAGAAATAATTTATGGATGATTTCAACACTTGAATATAGATTCTTATTAGAATCATAGAATGATTCACTCACAATATAAAAATAAATATATGTAATATAATGTAAAGAAATTTTTTATCCACACATATATTCAGTATAAATGATCATTTTAATGGATCAATGAGACTAGATTCCTCTATAAACTTGTTCTATCAATGGAATTAAGTTTGTATAATTGTTGGAAGTGTTCAATAAATGAGAATATATTAATGATATATTTAACCTATTTGATATAAGTGTTTATAACATTTTAAATAAGTATTAATATTTTATTTTTTGGTTTTTTATAGACTATAAATGTGGAAAAAATTTTGAACTATAAGAAGAAAAGTTAGTTGGAAAGTCCAAAAATGTTTCATCAAGTAACTAGCCTAGGACATTGAGACATAAAAGATGTTTATTAATGGAAGTGAATTTTTTATATAATATATAAATTTTCAGAACACATAAGTGAGTTATAGAAAATAATTGAACATCCATGTTAGGTACTTGTGTTACAAAAATATTTTTAATGGGTATTTTAAATAAAATGTATTGGTTAAAAATATTGTAATTATATGTAAGTTTAAAAACAAGAAAATAATTCATTGTAATTTTTTTTCAATAATATGATGAATAAAATTGTTTCATAATCATATATTTTAGTGTAAAGTATTATATCAAATATATATAAATATAAGAATAGGATATGTATCTTCAACCAATTTCATATATATGATATAATAATTTTTTGGTCACCAAATAGTCGATATGAACAGTATATGATGATGGATTCAGTACAAATGGTTCATTTTTCATCATATTACATAACATGTTTTGAGAATAATATAAGAAAAAATAGTTTTATCAATGAAAAAAGTGTGTATCCAGTTGTTTATTAAGATATATAGAATTTTATCTCACCACTATAAGTAATATATTTTAACGAATAAAGTCTTCTTTTCAGCATAACTGTCTTAACATATAGAATAAAATATATGACATGGATATAATGGGATATTTTAGAAATATTAAAACTAATTTAAGTAAGTGTTATTTATTAATATAAATTATTTTTTATTTCTTATTATGCCATTCCTGAAAAAAATGTATTTGAGAATTGCAATAGTTTTTTGGACCAAAAGAAAATAAAAAATAAAATAATTTTTTTAGTAAAAATAAAAAGATAATATCATTGAATTTTGAAAAGAATATTTTTAGTTATGTTAATAGAGTGAAATGATATGAGTCAAATTTGAAAGAATAATATTTAATGGAAATTTTTTGAGGTAATTGTTTTTTCTAAAATAATGATGATTATAAAGATTAAATGAATTCTTGGAAGAAAAGATAAGTTATTAACATCTAAAAATAGGATTTTAGAAATTAAGTATGATTTAATACTATTAAAATAATTGTATACTTAATAATATGAATCCTATGTATCGTCATAATGCAAACTTCCTTGATTTATAAATGTTTTTCTATAATGATATTATTGAGGGGATTTTATTAGAATGTCACTAAATGATTGTGAAATAATCTCATAGTGAATTAATTAGGTTTAAACCCCTAAAATTTTAAAATTATAAGTCTGATCTTGTGGTGAATCTAAAAGTATATGAATAGAATTGGTCTTATATATGTTTTTATGTTCTTAAATGAGTTTATGGATATAAAATATATCATGTTAATACAAACGGAAGTCAACAACTTTTCAGGATTTATAAAATCATTAGAATAATTAACCTATCAAAGTATGAATTTTAGTTATACCTAACCAATGTTTGTCATGATATATTATATGTTTTGATGAATTATTAAGGCTGCCATATGTATACTTTTATATATGGATATGTAATATTTTATTTAGGAACAAAATGACTTTTTTGAGATGGGTGACATACCATGTATACCATATAGTGATTTATACAATATATGTTTGTTATACTATAGGATCAGGATTCATGTTGGTTTTTTAGTATAAGATAGTTTGGTGATGAACATGTTCTTAAAACATTAATATTTTGGTAAATTTATTATATAATAATTGAGTATTAAATTATCTGGTGGTGGTTGGGTATGTTGTTGATTATTTCATTTGTTTGAGCTTAAAAATGAGGATATTTGTCCTCTCATATAATGAGTATTACATCTCATATGTGAATTGAGATTTAATGAATAATGTGTGTTTTCATACAAAGAGAAGACATGTTGGATAATTCACTATCAGATCAGGTGTTTGTATTGTGCTCATCAATAAGTGTGAATTCCTTATGATGTATCTATCTATATAGTCATTCTATACATTGAGAATGAATAATGTGTGAGTATTCCATATGGGATATATATACTCCATTTTCTGGTTTATTCAATGCTATATAAAAATAGATCATATGAAGATTAATGATTTCATGTGATGTATATTGTAGAAAATAATTTATATATACATGTGTTTAATCGACACCACCCCAGATCTATTTGTTTTTAATTAACCCTGATGATTTCTTAGAGGACTATATATTCTTTAATTTATGAATTCTGGGATTCTTATTCTTCTTGAATATATTAATTCTAATGGATTTAAAATTTGTGGTTAAATGAATAATTAATTTTACTCCAATGGATTCACTAATAGTGTGTAAAATTTATCAAAAAATAATTTTGACTGTGTGACCACATGGTTTTTCTAGTAATGTTATACATTTAGAAGATAATGAAAAATTAAAAATAATAATTTTTGATATATTTTAAATTGGTATTGTTAGTGGGTTTATAAATTATTTTATAAGAAACAAATTAATGTGAAGTGGAATAAAGTCTATAAGGATTTATAAAAAATAGGAGATAAATGGAGATATTCCCTAAATTATTTATATCATATGGTATGATAAGGGAATCTTAGGGTATGACATGCATGATGTAAATATATTATTATAAGAATTGGTAATATCATTTCATATTATATAATGATTGCATATGGAAGTACATTGACTATAAAGAATTTCATGAATCATAATGTATAATTTACAATACACTATATGATTAAATAGGAAACAAATCAATAAAAATTATCATTCATGATTGTATTATATTTTATATAATAAATTAATATTTTTAATAAGATTTAATATATGAGTGTATCAATGATGAATTAATTTGACAAATTTATAAAATGGTTAAACTATTTACTAAAATGTTTCATAATGTTTGAGTACATTCAAAGAATACTTGTTAATGATTAAAGGATTATATAAAGAAAAAAAATTCTATTGAAATGGGAAACATATTATTTTGATTTCCCCTACAAAACATTTATCTCATTAATTATTTATTTACCTTGAGAGTCACCAACATGTCCTAGGAATAGATGATGGTCCATCCTATGTGATGGGTTGCTATATTAACCCTACAGATGAACCATAGAGATAGGAAATGAATGGGTTTATCTTGGAGATCTTTATCAAGTATAATAGAAGATATAAGAAATGTAAATCATCATTTTGAGGTAACAATCATTTTATTATTTTATATTTATACATGGTTTAAGATTGATACATGGTGATATTGGTATTTTTTTGTTTCTAATTTCTTATACTACAAGGATTACTTTTTAATTAATCTTTAGAATCCTAAAAAAATATTATACGAGTTCTTTGTTCTATTGATGAAAATATATTATATAATTTATTTAATATAAATCATGGTGATTTTTATGTCCATTATTGACAATAAAGGGTGAAAAGTTTCTATTACTTCACATAATGAGAGTGTGCACTCATTCCATGGGGAGTCAAATATTCATGCAATTCAACCAAGACTGATCATTAAAGTCTTTTGAAATTTGATGTTCTAGTTAAATTATTTGGATCTAAGATATGTAAAATCTAATAATTGTCTTTCATTTTCTGTGATTGAGAAGGATTATATGCATCTGTTCCCAGTTTACTTCCTTATACTGATACAAAGAACTGATATTGACTAATGAATCAATTTTATATTTATGGAATGTCTGAATTCATTGCATTCTTATCACATGGATACTATAGACCTATATAAGATTAATATTTATTTGGAGAATTTTTAGGGAAATATATTTATTCAACCATGTGTTTCCCCTTGGATAGAGAACTTATATTTTCTAATAATTCTAATGGTATCTTGTGGTTGTCTATCAATTAATTCATCTTGAATTTAGTGAAAATAAATAATCAATACCCTCTATATTATATTAATGAATTTTTTGTTTATTTATACTATGTTGGTCCTATATAGGGAATTTTGATTCTTATATCCCTATTTAGTGGAGAATGAGACAAACATCCCAAAAAACATTTAGAAGCGTGTATATTAATTTTATAATGGAATATATATTTGGTGGGGTTATTAAAGCTCATGTTACCTTTATACCCATTATTATCATGTCTTCCATAACTACAATGAACCATTTATCAGCGTACTTTTTGATAACATTTTGATTTATTTTGTATTATTAAACGATTTATAATTATGATATTGACTTGAAATGGAATAAAGCATGAATGGGGTGAGATGTGAAACTAATTACTCAATTAGAAAAATAGGAGTTTTAAATCCATGATGGTTTTAGTGCTGACTAAGTTTGATGATTGGTTCACATTATATTATGATTCTTATGGATATAAAATTTTGTGACTTTTAATAAAAGGGTATAATTGGATTCATATAAATTGCTGCTATTATGAAATCATAAGAAAAATTATCCTGTGTGTGGTATTATGTTAGTATAGGTTTTTTTATGATAGAGAAATCCTCTAAATATATATGTATGAATTATTTATAAGTGTTTTATATTTTATTGTATGACATATATATGAAATATGGCACAAAATATATATAAACCAATGTAATATTATATTATTTTGTTTAGGCATATCATAAATGGAAATATAAGATATTTCACAACTATCATAGACATTCTATAGCATAAATCATGATAATATCAAAGAAAATAATATGGACAAATAACAATGTTTGTTTTATAATGTATCAATAATTGTCAACATTAAAGAGTTCTTTACAAATCAATATTACCAATTTGAAATGTTTCGTAAGATAAAACCTATGGGAGGTCAAATTAGCATAAATTTTGAGTTAATGGATGAACATTTATGAACATTTTAAATAAATGGAATTACGTGAATATTATGTATCATTTAGGTACATTACAAATAGGAATCATGAGTTTCCATAGGCTTATATAATTTTTCTAATACCATTGAGTTGGGGTGAAGCTCTTTAATTGTTCTTCTTAATTATATCATAAATCCATTATCCTCTTTACATTACCTTATATGATATTAGAATATTGTGGAAGAGTGAAAAATTCCAAAAATATTTGAAATATTCTTATCGACCAATGGACACACCATGCATGAGAGAGTACATTCTCTACCACTATGGGATCTTTATTAGGTACATGATAAAAAACAATGGTATTCTCCATCATTGATGTATGGTACACAATGTTATTAATTTTACATTATATATTTTATTAGTTTCACACTTTTAGATCTTGAGATTTTTAGTTTCTAATGGATTATACTAAGTTAAAAAATAATTTTTTGGCCCCTATAAACACTTATGTCGAATTAGATCATTACTATACTACATGATTCTTGAAATAAATCTAAAATCAAGAAATAGGCCATCATATTGATATCTTATTACCAATCATAAAACATGAAATATATTTTGTATTCTTTCTTGTCTTATAGTATATAATACCAAAAGTTGTGATGAGATTGTTTTAAATGATTTATATATCCTAATAAATTATACAATAAAATTATCCAATTTCAATAAAACAAATTATATGATATTGGATGTCATATGGTATGATGGGAAAAAATCATCTTATAAACATGAACTGTCATATACATTCATTAATAATAATTTAAATAGTAATGTATGGCCTTAAATGATTAACGGTTACTCTTATACAATGGATTTCCGTAAGACATTATAGCATAGTGGGTATAGTAAATATTTTAGTAGATATGATATAAATCCATTATATCATATTGTATGATATATAAATGTCACAGAGTATGAAAAAAATTATTATAAGGAATATAAAATACATTTTATTGTTTATATCATAATTCTTATCATATGATAACATTACTCCCCCTTTATGTAATCATGTTTTATGACTATATTATAACAAATTATATGAATCATAACATATAATTCACAATGAATCTAATTAATAATTGGATAAACAAATGATAGGTTTTATCATTTTGGATTATACTATATTTTCCATTAGAAATAATGATATTTCATAAGATCAAGTTTAAGTGATAATGGATTCATTCATATAATGATTATACCCGTATCCTAATAATTAATTCATATGTTATATAACATAAGAGTAAATACATGAAAAAACTAGGAGTGACCTGAGGGTCTATAAAATGATGAAGTAACCCTTGAGTTGTGTATCAAAAAATTGTGTATGATTTATCCAATTCTTCTTTCTTATCCAATATCCTTTGTGAGATACTGGCATATTATAGGAGAAATGAGGGTCCTCCCTATATGATGGGTAATTCAGCATTAACCCATGGATACAACATGAGGGGGAGTTCATAGGCTTCCACTATGTAATCTTCATAAAACCAATTTGTTTAATACAGTTGTATAATGTTTTCAATGAAGGGTTTATGAATTTCAACAATTTATATATAACATGTTTTTTGTTTTAAACAAATCATAGTAATTTATATTTCTTCTTATTTTTCCTACATTAATTTAATTTTAATAAATCCTTAGAAACCGTTCTTTAGTATCAATTATCTTTTATGCATTTTGTTTAATTAACCCATGCCTTTAATTAAATAAATATTATATCATATCAAATTGTTATTCTATATCTTTAAATACAATTTAAATTTTGAACTATGGATGGAATTAAAATATATGATATTGTAAATAATGATCTAGTCAATCCACATGATATGTTGTATTCTAGGTTGCAATATAGTTCAATATATTTGGTTTCATCTTCCTAAAACATAAAATATTAGATATTTTATTCTATAGTGGTGTAGATAAATTGAATAAAAATGGATCCTTGTAGTGGAAAAACAATATATTTTCCCATTGTAAAATACTAATCCCCATCAGATTACAATTACATGAGAATTTTTCATAGACAATTATTTCTAGATATGCACTAGGTTTATCCACCACATGACATATATTATAGTACTTCATGGTTATTAGTCATGAAATATGACTAATAGTACTTAATAGGTTTAAGCATCAAGTCCTATTATCCATATACTATGTATTAATTCTATCATTAAAAAATGAGAAGGAAAATTTAAATTTTCAAAAATAATTTAATTATATATTAATTTATTTTTTAATAAATTTGTTCTTAATTAATTGAAAGCGTTTTTTGATATATATATATATATATATATTGTAGTGATTTTTAATAAATTAATTAATTTTCACTTTTTTATGATTAATTAACAAAATGGTTATGAAACATTTTTGAGATAAATATTCTATTATATTAATTTTAAATGGGTAAATACAGTTTTCAAATCATTTGGGATGACTTATAATTCAAATCCCATTTTTTTATAAATTATAATCATCATTTGTAGTATGATTATAAATTTTAAAATATGAAAAAATATATAAAATGAACTTATATATAATATTATGAAGTATTTATTATATGTAATCTCAAGTGTTATAATTAAAATATATTATTTGATAAGTTATTTAAACTATATAAAAATTGGTATTGATATTTGGAATGATAGTGTTTTAAATACTATTAAATATGAAATATTAAGATTATATAAATTTTTTTCATGAAAATTATAATAGAATATATTTATTTTTAATTTAATATTATATATTTAAAGGGAATATTATATAAAGAATAATATGATGTTATTATATTATAAATTCGTATAATGTATTTATATTTATTTGATTATGTAATTTTTATAATAGAGGGATAAATTTGAAAATGATTATCATTATTTATTTTTGAATTTTTCATAAATTGGTTATCTTAAAATTAAATGTATTAATTGTTTATTTATGTGGTTTATTAAATTATATATTCATATATATAATTATTATATTATTAATATATGTATGGTTTAGTATAAATTGTTCAACTAATTCTATAAATTGTTTTACAAATATATAAGAGGTCACATACAAGTTAGGATAATTGATTTAGTTTTATTATTCCTTGATTTTGGATTTAATTGGGTGATGATTTTAAATTTAATGGTTTATTATAGTTTTTACATATTTGGGGTCAAAATTATTATGGTATAAAGATCATTCTTGAGTAATGAATCCCTTGCTATAGGGACTTTATATCAGACTACACTATATTATATAAGCTTATGCCTTCCTTAAAAAAATTTGGGTTGGCTATCTACCACTCTAGGATTACTCTTATGGGGATATCTTATTATAAATGGTTATAAGTTTTTACATGAATGAGTTTCATATACCTTATGAATTGGATACATTTGTCTATGTATAAGTATACTTGGCCATTTATTTGAGTTAATAACAAAACATATAAGCTGTGTATAGTATACACATCATTATTGTTTTAACATATTGATTTCATAGAAGGAATAAAATTAAATGATAAATAATTATAAGAATGAAAACATTTAAATGGAATAACATGAGATAATATAGTGATATTAAATCCCCATTAGGATATTAAGTGTTATATTCCTTATCCAATGAACAATTTTAAACACCATGATCATCTAACTGGGAAGGTAATCATAAATATAGATTCCCATTGATTATATATTAAAATGAATGAAGTTAATTGGTGAAACTAATAATATTATGAACTTTTTACTAATTTTTTATTTGGGATACACTTAGTTGAGAGACACTAGTTGGATTAATTTACCTGAGGATTTGTGTTTAGATTATCCATATGATGGATTAATAAAAGTGTTATCAACCAAACCATCCAATTGTTATATATGATATGATTGGTATGATCTCTATCCTAATAGTTATGTGATTGGATAAACACTGAATAAATTATAATCATAGTGAAATATTGATATTGAACAGCTAATAGATAGGGTGGATTTTAAAAGGGGTAACCATTTTTGAGGAATCACATTTATTAAATGTCCTTATTAAATGAATATAAGACATGGAATTCATCTAATATAAAATTATACTATATATAAATATAACCATCGTTATCTAAATTGTCTTTGAGATAAATTTGAAATAACAAACATTCTTAATGTAAGAAACTTTTAAGATGAGTAACAATGGAAATGTTCATTACATAAAAAATGTTTATTTTTCTAAAATACACTCCTAAATAAATCACTATATATGTAATTCATCACATGAATCAACATTCTAATGATATGTATGTGATTATTAACATGTGTTTTTGACGGAATTTAAGGATAAATTTCTTAAGAATCCTTTGTCATTGCTCAAATATATTTGATATTGTTGAATATATACAACATGATGATACTAAAGGTTTATTATAGGGTTTGTTATGGCTATTATATTAATTATTTTTTTCCATACTGGAACTGATCCAGAATAGTGAATGAGTTCATGAAATGATTATTTTATTTTATCAAAGTGTTGAGGATTGATGTACCAGACACATGATTTTTACTTTCTATAACAGTATTGATTGTATGGGTGAGTAAAATTATCAAATAGAAGAAGAATTTTTTTATACACTCCAATAATGTTTCATCCTAATTTCCTGAAAATGTCACTGAATGTTAATAGTAAAATAAGGAAGAGAAGTCTATGTTTCCATATTATGGAATTATTCTTTATAATAGATGATGTTTTAGAAACTCCATGGAATTTACATGTTTGGTACCAATTTTATAGAAATCCATAAATAAATTTTGAAATGATATTTAATAATGGATTTATATCTTAGAAATTATGAAATTATATGAGAATTAAAAATCATGTAATGAATTGATGAAACGTGTAATTTATATTAAAATGTTTAGGTAAATGGTTTTTAAATAATGATTTATTGATGTAGTGAAATTTATCAAATTAAGTGGAATTTATATAAAGCATTTGTATAGTTGTCTAATATCATTTATTTTTTGGGATAATTTGTTTATTAAAAATGTGTTTTTATAGAAAAGGTGAGATGTTGGTTTTGTCACACGTAGTTTTTTATTTATGATATTCTATAACATGAGTAGTTCACTTAACATATCGAATATCATATAAAAAAATAATGTAATTTTTTTGATAAATATTCATTCTAAAAGAAAATAAGGGTTATTTTTTAAACACAGTGGTATTTGATTATCTTTGTAATATATTATAAAAAAATAATTTCTAAGATGACATATGTAGTACATGGGGACACTGAGATGTTTAACTTTATCAAATGAAATATTATTACAATGGAATAAAATCTTCATTAAATATCCTAAAAGTATAGGGTATGATAATAAACGATTAATATAAATAGTAACATTAGTTACCTAAATATTTCAAGGAAATATTTCATTGGAAAGGGTTGTAATGATTATTTTCAACATAGAAATAGGTTTAAGTGGGAAAAGTTTATTAACCACATATGATTTTATTTATTTATGTTATGGAGTTTGAATACAATGTTCAAATAGTTGAACATTAAGAATATGATTCTAAAATAACATCATTATTAAAAAAATCATCATGAATGTTATTCACTGAAAGTGTTTAGTTATAGGGTTTTATAAAATGGTTATTTAGTTATGTGAAATGAATTACATAGATATGTAATGATTTTAAAAAAACCATAAATGTGCAGGAATGATATGTTCGAGCAGTAATTTTATCATTTGTGTTATATTTAATAGATGGTGATGTAGGTTTTATTAAGTAATCTAAAAGGAGTTTAAATATGAAAATTAATCTTTTAATACAAAATAAAATATCCACTTAATGATTCATTCACATTGTCTCTATATATATACATATCATGATGTGTAATGATAATATACCACCAGAAGTACAAATTCAATTTATCCCTTACTAATTTTCATTAGGTTTTATTATAGGTTGTGATGAAATGTTTAGTTAGTATGAGTAGTATCCTTGTATCAGAGTAATAAACATATGATTATTAAGAAAAAATGGATTTTTTTTATATTAGATATGACAAAACCACTATTTCATTTTATGGAATATATGTTATATTTTTTATTTCAATAATTTTTTCACATGTTTTTTGGACACATAATTTTTAGATTACATATAGTTTTATAGTTGAGTTTCACCATGACTAAGAAAGGTCACTCCATGACACTACTTGGGTAGTGTTATGTTCCTTAGTTTGTGGAACAACACGCTATGACTCTAGGGTCACATCAATACATAAACTTATGTACGTATATATATTTGATATAGACCTCTTATGTCGTGACCAAGGGAGGTCATGCCACTACTCATCATGGGTAGTGGCACACCTTGTCAAGGGTAAACCCTCAGTGACATGACAACATGATTATTTTAAGATATAGTCTACCTAGTTGTTTTAAAATATTAATTTATAAAAATTACACTATTTTATATTTTTCTCATAATTCCTCTATTTTTTCTTAAATTTTATATCTAGACATCATGTACATCACAACCACTTTTCAACTTTTTTCTTTGATGTATTTTGTTGGGTTTTCTTGTACAACCATAAAACATTTTTCCTTCATGTTTGGATCCCTCAACCATACTCCATCTCGATACCCAAAACAACCATTAAACATATGTCTTTTTTCCTTATCCTATTCTAAAAATATGAATTCAATTCTGGTACAAATCTGGAATCCTGAGTAGAGTGTGAGTATAACTTACTAGACCACCACCAATGGTGTCTAATGTAATATATTGTCTATAATTATGGATAAAATTTTATAAATAATAAATAATAAAATAAAAGGTAATCATGTTTCACATTTAAATTTTGTTTAATCAACTACATTGGCACTCAGGTTCATTGTGACACCCAAACCAACAATACATGCTTCGGCCCGTGTCAGATTATGAACCATATATCATGGGAATATCACATTTCACTCTTTCATTGTATTTAAATATTAATTTATTTCCAATTTCATTTATGGTATATTATATCATCATCCCAAGTATAAATTACTCGAGAACATGGAATATAACTCTAATGAAAATATATTGGGGGCCTAGTTCATCAGTCTAGCTCCGCATGGGTATTTAAACCATTAGTACCTATCCAAAAACACATTGTTCCCTTGCATGAATCAGGGGATTGGAGGATTAGTTTGTCACCCATATGTATTTTGAGCATCAATCCATTACCCACACCTCATTTATCAATCAATCAAAAATATCACATTTTTATAATGGTTCAACATCATTAACTTACAATTCAATAATTATCCTCATAGATCACTATTTATATTATCATACACAACCATGTTTATTTACATTAATCAAATGGAATAACATGAACAATTCACCATTAATCCAATTATAAACATATAATCACACAATTCATTAACACATCAAGGTAATGAAAACCAAACTATTAATTCACATTATTAACATGAAATAAGGATCTAATATAATTCCAATTACCCATTATTACCCATTTCACATTCAATAATTCATCATTTTGGAGATATTGGAACACCCCATGGGGTTTCATCAAGTCTGATCAAACAATATCTATCTAGTCCAATTGGATTCATGAAGAGTGTCCCAATTTTCTAAAATTAAATTCATATTTTTAATTTGAATGAAATTCAAAATTTGGATAATCAACAATACCATTAAATAAACAAGATAATAATTAATACAATTGAAATTAGTAACTAGGCCCCCCGCCACAATATATTTAAGGAATTGTCACCAAACTATAACACATAATTTTATTTATAATGATCCAAATCAAAAAAGTGATGAAGAACTAGGATCAAGATCCAAAAAAACTAGATCCATCAAAGAAATGATGTTAATCAATTTCCAATGGTGGAAAATTATCCCTCTCTAAAGGGGAAAATAGTCAATTGAGAGGTGAAACTAAATGAAAATAGATCATATGCCAGAAGAGATTTTATTTCTTCCACTATATCATCAATTCAGCACAAAAGAGGATTGAGGAGCCTTGTAATCCTCTTAAGAGCCTCCAAAATTGATGGAATTTATATTAGTTCAAGCATAGTTGATTAGAGATATAAAATTATGGTTTTATAATTTTTAATTAAATTTTGAATTGTTTAATAACATGTGAACATGATGTCTGGGGTGGGGTACACACTTTGCATTTCCATGCACCACAACCACATGCCACAAAAATTTTGGGATGAATGGCTATTCCTAGGTAGGCACAAAGATTTACATTGATGTTTTAGTCATAAAAATCAACTATGTCTGAGGGTGGATGGTTTGCGGAGGGATGTTTCACTATTTGGTCCAACCGTGTGACAATCATACTCAACCCTATGGGCATCCAAAATTCCCCAAAATCAGCCAAAAATCCCAATGAAAGACCAAACCAAGATATGAGCACAAAAAGGTTCAATTAATACCTATAAATGGGAATGAAACATCTCTAGAAAATTAGAGATCTTACAATCTCACAACCATTTAAAAGATCATCCTTGAGGTGTGCCCTTATGAATCACTAATTATCAAAAGTGAAAATGGTTAGGACATGGAACCCATATATCCTATTCCATATCTCATGATTCTTTTTATATACGGTCATGCTTCTACAATAATTAGACCAATGGAATTACCTTCACCCATAACATTTTCTCACTGTGATCCACAACATGAATAAGATTATTCACAAAGGATGCATTTCCACAAGATTAACATCCTCAATATTGATCACATAAGTAGGGTAAGGGTGATATTTCCAAATCTATGACACATGAAAAACATCGTTCATATCACTATACCATTATGGAAGATCCAATCGATATTCCATCATTATAATCCTCTCAAATGATTATACCCTGATCTCCTTAAAATCATGGAGAACATAAAAGCACATATCAATTATTCAAAGAGATTATTGATATGTAGAATAGTATTTTAGTTCTTAATAATAAATTGGTTCAAATTCTAGTAATAAAAAACACAACATTCCATAAGCATTAATGGGAAAAAATAATGGTGAACCCCAATATGACGTACTTAGATGTATAAATCCTCTAACTTTCATCTCTTACTACATATTTCTAAGCTCATGAATCTCTATTGGAGCCATTATATAAGTTTTAATAGAAACTGGTTCAGCTCTAGGAATTAGCTCAATTGTAAAATCATCATCTCTCTAAGGTTGTATCCCTAAGAAGTCCTCATGAAACACATCCTGAAGCTAGTCTTTTATCGGTTGAAAAACATTGTGATTCACCCCCATCATCATGAAAAATTAATAAAACCTAGGAGGTGATCTCTGCCAGTTTCTAATGAATTGGCCCTGTAAAACCTGACTAGGTATCCAATTATTCATGATGAACATAACTGTTACCCCCACGATACATAAAGGTTACTCTCCTAAGTTAATAATTAATGAGGAATCAAAATGATACCAGAAAATCCATAATAGTAATTTAGTCAATTGTGACATTTCAACTGTG
The DNA here is from genome assembly GCA_963277665.1 of Viscum album. Classification (NCBI taxonomy): domain Eukaryota; kingdom Viridiplantae; phylum Streptophyta; class Magnoliopsida; order Santalales; family Viscaceae; genus Viscum; species Viscum album. Next base: position 828,165,385 of record OY728157.1, read on the forward strand.
TACATATCCCATAAGAAATGATACTAAACAAACTCGATAGAACACCCCTTTCATAAAAAAATTTCCCTTGACCGCACACCCAATGGTGTTTTGATAATCATAACACCACTCAAAAAAGAAACCATTAGACCCAAACCATTCCAAAGTTGAGAATATATAAAATTGTTCGTGGCTCCTATATCAAATAAATAACTATAATGTCTTGAATGGATTAGAATAATAGCTCTTACTGTCGATGGTCAAACATTTCAATCCACAAGTTTAAAATGAATAACAAGCAACTATCTTATCCTTCATCCATGTGCAACCATATAAGTCCCATGGGATACACTACTCTACTAATATGGTCTCACTTCCCTCAAAGTAGACTTTACACTACCTTGACCACCATGTCTAGTAAAACTCTAACTTCCGGACTAGTATGGTGTAGAATACCCACATACAATACACAAATTTATTCTAGATCATCGATCACTACCCATTTATTGTGGGTTCTTGCATAACTACTATACATGTTCCATATTCACATAATCTCAGCACTATATATGTGATTAGGGAAACAATATATGATAATGACATTTATTACCTCACTAATGGAAAATACCTGGAGTATTTCCCTATGTAACTAATCCATCCCCCTGGACACTCTTCTTCCCAATACAATAGTAAACATTCTCAAAGAGATTCTTCCTACAATTAGAAGGTGTCCCCTATAATCCACCAGTAGAAATCACATATCCTCTACTAGAATCAAACTTCATGTTCCCCTTAGAAATGAGATCCTGATTCACTACCTCCGCAATGTTCTTCAACAAAAATATATTAACATGGGTCTTAATCTCACATTTATTTATATCCAATTGTTTCTCGCCTCATTTGCATCATCTTTTACAAATTCTGCAATAAGATAATATAAATCAGTGAAGTGATCAACAGAGTCCATCACAAATATACTCCTCTAGTCCAACCACATAAACTATGCATCTCTCTTTTATATAATAATCTTTGGGTAAAAGTTCTCCAAGAACATCAACTAGAAATCCTTACATGCAATGTTCTCTATGTTATCATCTTGAACCTAAATATCCCAACAACAATTTTCATGACCATGTAAAATATAAGCAACAAAATTGACAAATTTTTCTATAAAAGTCTCTAAATATTCAAAAATGTTCTAGATTTACTCAATATAGAACTCGACTTCCTTAGGACCACCCTCTTAAGTGAATGTCAGTGTGTGATGAAATTGGAACTCCCATGTCAAATTAGATATATTCCACATATCCTACATTAGGTAACTCTCCACAAACTACATTATGAGAGTAAATTTGTCATAAAATTTTCCCCCCACTCCTCCACCAGAAACCATCAAGGCCTCTTGTCTGACTATGGAAGACACATTTCTAGTCATGTCCTCTTGTAATCGTATCAACAAAGATCATCATGGATGCATGTACCACCAATGACAAAAATTCATATTATGACACATACCTCATCATTAACATATATAAATAATACAGATTCAGAAAATGTTGTAATATGAAATCCCCATACTCCAACACATGGCCAAAACCAAGGCGCGATCACTAGCCTCAAAAATCATTCAGATGGTTCATGGATAACATTGCATACAACATTTTCATAATTAAATGTTTCTCATTAGACCCCCTGTTTGAATAATTTTAATTTACAACTATAATCATCATTTAAAATTTTCAATTTCATTATTAGGAATAAAAACATTTATAAAAACTACACAAAATATGAAAATCATTTCTTTATCAACAACTCACCAAAAACCATCCTTTATCATGTTTTCCAGTTATTATTAAAATGGTACATATTTACATATAGATATTACATCAATATTTCAGAAATTTTATTACATAAAAAAACAAAAACCACACCAGGACTATATAGGTTTAATATCTTTAAAAACTGGGAAACATAAACAAGTGGTTCATAAAACATAAACATTTTCCCCCACTTATTTCTTTATAACTAGACTTATTTTGGACATATCTTACTTAATACCATTTTTCATGACCTAGGAAAAGGAAACATATGAACGGGTGAGATCGTATTCTCATTAAGGGTAACAAGGGAAATACCAACCATCACATAATCATAAGAACAAAACATTTGAAAATCATTTCAAGCATATAAAAGTTCTTAATATCATGCCAGGGGATAAATCATAAAAGTATAATTTAATCCCAATAGTCATAAAATAAGACATAAAATTTCATGGAATAGAAAAATAAAAAATGAAAGTCAATAAATATTAGTCAAGGCCCATTTCCAAGACCATCATAGCAGACAATGTCCATTACTGAACCAAGTTCACTCCTCATTCCAGCCTAGTATTACTGAATCAGATTTACTTATCATTCCTGTCATGTCAATATCTTGAGAGTTAAATATTTACCCAGTTAATTTGAGGTAGATATAGGTCCCACCAATCTCATAATGAAACCATTCTTACATGTGCCACAAAAACATAAAAACATTCACCATAGCATTACCCATGAAATATAATGGGTTTCTTAAACATCATTCCATCATAATAGATATAAATAAAATGGATTTACTCAAATACATTACATCATAAAAAAAATCATAGTAATAACAGGTTTATAAATATAACCCTATTTAATGAGTTTTATCTTCGATGTAATATAATTTTGAGAAAACACTTGAAATTTATTCGTAAGGAAAATATCTTTTCATCTTCAATTTTATTTTCTTCCTCAAAAGTTCACTAACTTTTAGAAGAGATAATTTTATGTGAAAATTACCTTTTAATATTGTAGGGTAATCATCAATAATATAATTCATTATGAATGTGTACAAATTAGTTCATGCCATACAATTTTATAAAACATCCTTCTTGTACATTTTCTAGAAAATTAAAAAAGTACATCGTTCTGATACCCACAAAAGATTCCATTCATACCATTTAGTTAATATTATCCAATGGGAAAAATTATAGAATAATATAAAGAATATTTTGAAATAAATATTGAGGAAACATGGATTTGGATGATAAATATACCCCAATAAATAATTCCTAATAACTAATCTCGGATAAAAATGAGATTTGAATAGTTATCCTTTACCTTAGGTCTGATAGGCTTCGTATGTATCTAAACCTCCTGTATAATGATTTAAATTATATTACCGGTTCATTCCATAATTTTAATCATTATTATGATGAAATTTATGATCATATTTTCCACCTTTTGATAGTAATATTGCATCATTACTCGTTATTCAGGTATTAACTGCTTTATGTTCTTATGCATGTTTTATCGGATAAGTTCTTATTCCTCTTTTTATGTTATAGTTATATTACCTATATCATGGTATTAATGTAATATATATAAAATTTATTCATTAAGTTCATTTATATAATCATTCTTCAATGAGGATTATCTAGAACAAATCACATTGCACAGTGGAGATGGTAAGTTGTACGTACGCATGAGCGATCATATCATTCCAATAATTATTGAATGGAATCGAAGTGGATGGTTTATAGTGTCTAAAAATAAATATAATTTTATATAAATCATGTATAAATTTATTAATTCCATCATTATACCAATTCATGTAATGTGGTGGTAAAAATAGATTACACCATGACATGGAGACGGTAAACCATACGTACGCACGCGTGGTAATTTAATTTTCCATAGGATGGGATAAATGTGGAATGTGGTTGTTTTATAATTATAATAACCTCTAACTATATAATTACTACTTTAGTTATTACTTCTTAATGAAACAAATCATTAGGTGGAATTAGAATAATAATGAATTTTGAAAGAATCGGTAAATGATATTACCTCTTCTTCAATGTGCCTCTTTTAAATATCCTCTTAGAGCAGTAGAGTTGGTATTAAAAAAGTATATGACCTATATAATATTTATAGGGATTTTTCTGAAGGGAAATTTTTAGGGTATTCTTGATAATTAAGGCTAAAAATTAAGTGAACAGTTAAGGGAGGAGGTGCCCTTTTATAATTGAGTTGAGTGGAGCTTTTGGAAAACCCAAAAATATTAATTTATAATTATATAAAAACCCACATAAAAACCTCCAAAATTTCCCACATTCTAATTTGGGATGAAATAGGGTTGTAATATAATCGTAGAATAAATTTTATACAATTTTTATGTCAATTTAAGCATTATCATCCTAATTACCACTTAGTTATTCTATTTTATTTTTAACTACGGTAACAAATATTTCAATATTAAATTGGTAAAATATTTACTTATTTGAAGTAAATTAGACCAAAAATAAATAATTTATAACATTTTAGACCATATAATAATTATTACATATTTTTTTATAATTATTATTATTTTTAAATAATTTATAACATTTAAGACCATATAATAATTATTACATATTTTTTATAATTATTATTATTTTTAATTAATTTAAGAAAACCTTATTTTGACAAAATATCAATAGTATAAATTTTGACAAAATTTATTTCATGGATTTTATAAAATAAAAAAATATCAAGTGGACTTAGATTAAAATATTTTATTATATCCATAGTGGATAAATTTAATATATAAAATTCATTTTACAAAGTAATTATAAAAAATTATATTTATTAAAATATTTTTAATTACATTTATTTGATATCTTCATTAATAAATTAAATACCACCCCAATTATGTGTAATAATTTACTATACTTTGTTGAATAAAAGTTCAAAATTAAATTATACGATGATTATAAATCCATTATATTTTCTTATAATACTTTTATTAGAATTTAAATTTGAAAAAATCCAACATTAAAAATGCTATACTCTTTTAAAACATGAATAGGACAAATTTATCTCCACATTAAATAAAATAATATAAGTGTCATAATCTCTTAGATAAGAATCCAAATGGCTTATAAGTCCTCACATGGATACTTATGGTTGATATATACTCTACCAATAATGTTTAGTCATGTTTATGGGACATTTTGTTGTTATTAATATTTTAGTAAAAATTATTTTACTGATTTCTCATCAATTAATTAATTTTTTCATCATCCATGTATAGGTCTTTGAGGTAATTATTTATTTCAAAAAAAATAAAAAACATCATGATATATAAAAACATTTTATATTTAAATTGAGTTTTTATAATCAAATTTATCTTTTGTATAACCTTATATTACAAGTAATTAAATTATTAATGTTTTAAGGATTCATATTTCACTCTTCATTAAATGAATTAAATTAAATTTCCCCATCTCATTCAAGTGGGTTCCAATGGATAAAATTTCTAACCAAGTATGTTTTAGGAAAAAATTTTATCATCTTATTATATTAAGATAATAGTTAGGATAATTTTATAATATAACATTTACTCTTAATTAACTAATTTACCCTTTAACCATGTTAATAAAATTTACTAAAGTTCCTATTAGAATTGCCCAAAAATAAAATAAATATATATATATAATTTTATACTACTAATTAAAAATATGGAATACATTTTTAAAATTTTAAAACACAGAATTTTTAGAAAATAATTTAAAATTAATCCCTGATTTGAAATGGGAAATGGGTTTTAAATAATAAAATATTGCAAAGGATTGGAATATTTTTACATCTGAATTTAATATAAATTTAATTCAAACAACCTACATTGTATTAAATGGTAATAATATATTATATTTATACATTGAAACCATTCAATAATATAATTTATCACATAAAATTTTTTAAAGAAAAAATGTTATTTTCAAATAAAATTTATCGTATTTCTACTATTCATCAAAACATTAATGTTATCATGAAATTATTAAGAATTTTTCCAGATTAAATTTTCATATACTGCTTCAAAATATCATGTTTATGTTGTAATATAAAATTATTAAAGTGTAAAAATCATAATTTCAAAGGTGTAAAATTAACCTTTTAAAACATAGGTTTTTATACATCAAATATGGTTGTATTCATACCTTATGACTGAAATATTTATTGGATGAATATAAAACATATTTTTCTAAGTATATAACACAATGATATATCATTAATTTTATTAAGAGAAGTAATTCATTCAAAAATAAAAATTTATAATTGATTTATATTTTCCATGAATAATTTATATCCAATGAATTCACAATGCATTTTCATAAGTTAGTTATAATTATTCCCACTAACCTAATGACATGGCCATAATAGTAATTTTATAATAAGGGATTCTTATGAGTTTTTTAAACTTACAATTTTTTGAATGTCAATCTATTTATGTATAAAATTTAATCATTGAATATATTTTTTAAAAATATCTGGTTGTTAAATTCTACCCCCATTAAACTGAATTTCACACTCACAATTCATCCCTTGGAAACAAAAAGATGGGGATACCTCTCCCTCAACATATCCTCAAGTTCTCATGTAGCTTCTTCAAAGTGGTGGCCCCTCTACAAAACATTAACCAAGTGAGTGTTATTGTTTTATATAACGTTTTTACCATGATCCAGAATCTCTATAAGTTATTCATCATAAGAAATATATTTCTCCAACGGTATGACTTATAACCTTAGTACATGTGAAGAATTAGGTATGTACATTTTTATTAAAGATATGTGTAACACATCATGAACATGAGGGAGAATTGGTGGAAGTTTCAATAAATAATCTTCCATCCCAACACAGTCCAAAATTTCAAAAGTATTGATATACCTAGGGCTCAAATTGACCTTGATTCCAAATATCATTACTCATTTCTAGGAAGATATACATAGGAACACCTTATAAAACACTTCAAACACTAGGTCTTTTCTATAGTTGTCACCATAAATGTTTTTCAACTATGATATTCTCTATTGTGTTGTTGAATAGATCTATACTTTTTGGCCATTTCATCATCAATATCAGGTCCTAATAGATTTAGTTCCCCAACTTCATCCGAGAAAGTTGGTGTTCTACACTTAGTTCCATATTGGGATTCATATTGATCCATTTGAATTTTGGAGTGAACGATTTTTATGTAAGAAAATTTAACCAAAGGTAGGTTTTAATCCCAAACACCTTTAAAATCTATGAAAGAATGCTCTCATCATGTCTTCTAGATCTTGAATTTCCCTCTCATACTGATGGTCTATCAGAGGATGATAAATAGTGATGAAACTTATCTTTGTATGCAGTGCATGCTGAAGACTTTTCCATAACATTGGGGTAAACCTCAGATCCCGATTAAATATAATGAAAATTTGTAGTTCATTCTATCTTATCACTTCCTTTACATATAACCTAGAAATATGATTAAGAGATAAATCCTCTCTAATAGAAATGTAGTGGGCCGACATCATAAGGTGATCAACTATAACCCATATATCAATATGGACTTTAGATATTTTGGGATGTCCAAAAACAGTGTCCATATTGATATTTTCACATTTTAATTCTGGTATGGGTAATGGTTGTAACATCTTCTTAGAATTCTGTCTCTCAACCATAACTCACTAACAAACCAAGAATCAAGAGACATATTAGATGACATCTTTTTTTACTCTATACCAAAGGAAATACTCTTTTAGGTCTTTTTACATCTTTGTGTTACCTATTTGAATAGATATTGAAGAACAATGTGCCTCATCCAATAGATCTTTCTTTAATTATAGTATGGGAGAAATACACCCCATGTTCCCGAACATTATTATTTCATCACAATCAAGGTAAAATTACAGAACATTTCTCACCTTCTTTTATAGCTCTACATCCTTATTGTATGCTTCCTTAATCTTCACTTGTATAGATGGTTGAACATTCATTTAAGAATGATAGGTTTTCTCCCCATAATTTAATATTTCATGATCCATCATTTTCAAATCCATAAATATAAGATCTTTTTTGATCCTCATCATGGATAAGCTAGCATGGTCTTGAAGACTCAAAGCATCTTCCACCAAGTTATCTTTCCCGGGGTGGTAATTTATTGATCAGTTATAATATTTAATCAACTCCAACCATCTTCTTTGGCACATATTAATATTTTTTTTGTGAGAAAATATAATTTAATATTTTATGATCAGCATAAGTATCACACCTTTCACCATAAAGAAAATTCCTCTATATCATTAATGCAAAGACTTCCATAGTTACCAACAAATCATGAGTTGGGTAATTTTTATGATGAATTTTCAAAATTTTTGAGGTATAATATATCACAATATCATTTTTTATTGAGAACACATCCTAACCCCTTCATCGATGCATCAATATAGATCAAAAACCTTTCTCCACTTCACAATAATGTGAGCACAGGTTCATTGGCTAACTTTTTTTTATCTCTTTGAAATAATCTTCAAATTCGTATATCCAAACCAAATTAACTCATTTCTGAGTTAACATGGTGATTGGATTAGATAATAATAAAAAATCTTTTACAAAACATCGATAATATCCTTCCAAACAAAGAAATATTTGGATCCCAGTTTATTTTTTGGTCTTCTCCAAATTTAAACAACATATGTTTTGTATTAATCCCTATATATCCCTTATATTGAGACTATGTGATCCTAAAAATGAAACTTTTTGAATCTAAAATTCACACTTAGTAAATTTCTTATAAATCATCTCATTTCAGAGGGTCTTCAATACAATTCAGAATAGGTATTCGTCTTCTTCCTTTTTCATCGAATATAAAATAATATGATATATAAAGACATCCACAAATTGATCAAGATTATCTATAAAGAATCTATTCATCAGATCCATGAAGATAACCAGGGAATTGGTAGGACCAAAAGGCATCACTATAAATTCATAGTGATTATACCTTCTATGGAATTTCATCTTTTGTATATCCTCCTTTTAAACACTTAATTGATGATATCCTAAATAGAGATCAATCTTGGAAAAGTATTGAGCTCCGTATAGTTGGTCAGATAAGTCATCAATGCAGGGAAGATGTTATTTTTTCTTGATAATGATCTTTTTAATTCTTCGATAATAAATATAGCGTCTAATTGAACAATATTTCTTCCACAAAAATAGAACAAGCGCTCCTCATGGTGGCTCACTAGGGAATATGAATCTCTTATCAAGATTCTATTGGAGTTTCTTCTTCAATTCATGCAACTCATTTGGTTCAATTCTATAAGTTGTATTTGAAATATGCATAGCACCCGATATGTGTTCTATTGAAAACACAACATCAAAATTGGGTGGAAGACAAATAAATTCCCCGAGAAAGACATCATCAAACTCTAGTACAATGGTTTTATTCTTAATCATGATTTTATAATAAACCATTCGAGGTAAATAAACTTCATTTATAGGAATGAAGACCCATAAGATGAAATAAATTTCTACTAGAAGGTTATATTAATACATTCATTGATACATGATTATAGATTGGTTTGGAATATGGAATGTGATTTCTCTTTCTTGGGAATTGATATGAGATCCATATAAAGAAAACCAATACATGTTAAGAATTTAACACCACTTGGTTTTGAAAATAAACATTGAATGCATGAAACACTCAGTCCCTATAAAACAACACATTTAATAATCTAGCCGCTAAACACAAATTTGCCTTCTTTATGTTTTGAATTTCAAAAAATGGTCATCTAGAGTTGTGATGAGTAAGTCATTTGGAGTCCTATAGAACAAACATGATTTTTAGTGAATAGTAATATAACCATATAAATAGTAATATTAATAGAAATACGACCCTTATGAATAGTGAATAATGATATTATTTTCTTTTCTTATGAAAATAAGATAAATAGATCTTAATTAATTTTTTAATGTGATATAAAACAAATTATACCTCTAAACTTGTTATCATTTGAATTAACTATGATTTTAAATAAAAATTAAATTAATAATATTTATAAAATTATTTTTGAATAATGGTGTTCATTTTTGAAATATACATGGTGAAAAATGGTTGGGTTGAATTTTTTGGATTTTTTTTGAAATTCTTGAATTTTTTATTAATAGTGAAATACAGTAAAATAACGTTTATACAAATTACTAGTTAAATTCGCTATTTATGACATAATGAGTGATTCAAGGCTAGTTGGTTCGAACTCACATGAAAATATTACTATTATTGGTCACATGAACCAAAACTATTGGTTTTCTTGGAGAAAATAATAAAATAATGACTTCAATATTCAAAATTCACTCTTCTCCACCGCTATAACCCCCTCGCCCCCTCTTCTCTTCACTCCTCTAAGACTTAAATATCCTTAATGTTATTCACAAATACCCTTCCTTAGTCACTACCTACTTATAAAAATTTCTTGACCTTTCCAAAATACCAAAACTCTTTCTTTTAAGGAGGTTCTCAAGGAGGTTATTTCAAGAGGTTAAGCACCCTTCTTTTTCATTTAGGTTTATTAAAATTTATCTTATTTTGTTATCCTCTCCCCACAACCTTTATCCAAATTACCCTGATATGCATAGTATCATATATATATAGGAATTATATAACGATAATGGAAGAACCATCATCAATATTCTTACTCTCTCCCTTTTATTTTATAAACTAAATCAATGTTCATGAAGTTTTAATTTATAACCATTGTGGATGACAATGTTTCGTTTTTCAATTTCTCCTTTATTACTTATCACGGAAAAATTTTGATGGTTTAAACAGACTATTATATATGTATTATAACCTAATTAATATTCAAGAACTAGTATTTAAATAAATTATTAAATTATATGATCAAACTAGTTCTTAATAATAAAAATACCACTAAATTTATCAATTTGAATGTCATTAATATTTCATCTATTGATTCATCCCTTTCCATGTAACCAAATTAAATAAATTACCAATAACACTTCTTATTTTTTATATATAAAATTAAATTTCAATTATAGAGATTTACATCCATTCAATATAAACTACATTACTGAAAAACAAGTGAACCAATTATAAAAATGAAGAAAACGAACAGTTTGGGACAACAGAATTCCATATAATAACATATCAATAAAAAAATAAATGAACTAAAAAACAATTATGATAACCTAAATTAATGTATATTAGGTTAGTAAACAAGTTATTAATATGACTTATTTCAAATTCCAAGATCTTATGTTCAAGAGAGGAACACATTCATACTTATGGTAATGGTTTTCCACCGGAATCACAATTTTCATTCAGTTTACTTTTATTGTCTAATTAACTCAATGAAAATATTTTTTATTAATATTTAATCCTAATAAATTCAGTTTTTGTGTTTTACTTATGTTTACCAACCAGAATCATTTCTTATTTTATGGGTAGTTACATGTTTTAAAAGGAACTCTCAAAATTATTTCTGAAATGAAATCCCGATTCAAGGGAATTTATCATATTCATAACTATTTTCAAGGGCACACTATAATCAATTTTTAGAAACCATTATCTTTCTAAAATCACTAGTTTTAATATGAAAATACTATCTTACTTCATTTCTGGTTTTATACAAATACTTTTCCAAAAGAACACTTCTTTTTAAAATAAAAGATTACTTATCTCAAGAATTACTCAATGATTTAATAAGAGTATTTTCGTTTGTTTCAACTCTCTTGTTGATTCATATGTCATATTGGGATTAATATTTTATTTTACCATCAACACTATTTAATTGGACGGTTTATGACTACTTTCGTTATATATCTGCTATCCTAAAACCATTCACCAATTTACTTTGAATGGTTAGTGTTTAAGATTAATGTTCAGGGAAAGTAACTTACATTTCCTATGTTAGTTTAAATATGAATGTATATGTTTTATTATATTTATCCCCGCTCAAATTAGGAAAGCATTGGACTTATTATGTGATTATTAGGGCCCATTGTATCCCCTTGATGCATCAGTTGGTCTCATGAGACAAGTAGACATGTACATGGCCGTGGCCTTCCAAATTTGAGATATGGTTTTGGCTGAGGCCTTAATCATTTTTAGATGTCTTGGTTGAGGCCTAAAAAATATGTTTCGGAATTTCCGACATATTCACTTCCCTAATTATGAATCTAGTAATTGAAATTTAATGTGGTTATTCAATTAGTAGAATACCCATAATTATATTGGCATTATTTACTTATCTCATATTCCTACAATAATGTGTTCATGTTTATTATTCATAATAGCACTTGTTTTCAATTATTCACCATGACAAATATTTATTTTAATGTTATCTTACTCTATATTTCTTACTCTTACTAAGAATTTGAGATCATATCTTTCTTATGTGTCATCTTCCCTAGATTTGATGAAGTTAGTTTTGAGTTACTTGCAGACATAATCTAGGAGGCATGGATGTTTCAAAAGAAATTAATTACTGTTTTATTTGAATTCATGATGTAATGTTAAACTTATATGTATCTTGTTTCCAAAATAAACTAAAATAAATTTTCATTTGAAATATATATTCCATATTTATATGCCAATGTAATAAAATAAGTCTTTGACTCCAGTCAACTGGGGATGGGTCCTTACAAAGAGTCACATAAATTTCAAATATAGGAAGAATCAAAAGATTTTCAGGAAGAACAGTCCCCCTAGCGTTTACTATAGAAGAATTATTAACTTTTGATGCGATCTTTGTTCCATTTGGATATTTCATAACTAACTCAACATCTAATTTTTTAGGTGATATGATGATACCCTTATAATATTCATCAAAAATAAAAGAGTGGGTGGATATAAAATCAAATAATTAATTTTTGACTTTAGAGTGGATGGTATATGTACCATTAACCACTTCATTATTATAATCCATGTCAACGGAGTGATTTCATGTGAATTTCATTTTTATTTGTCCTTATGAATTTATTGAGGTTGATCATCATCAATAACACTTGGATTAGAAAATTGATTGGCATAATGCTCTATTACCTTGACTTTATAGCTTTGATGTATAAGAGGTGAATTCTGTGTAGCCATTTCTTTGTTCACATCATTAGACTACTTTTTCCCATCACTTTGGCATTCAACTGCCCGATGACCTTCTTTTCCACATTTAAGTCATTTACTAGACCCTTTAAAAAAATTACCTCTATGTTACTTTCCACACTTTGAGCATAAGGTAAAACTCATCTTATTTTCAGTTTGGTCTTTAGATTTTCAATTGAATTATATTTTTCACATAATATGGAACCCATATGATAGATGGGTTACTACAATCCCCATATTAACCTTGAGAGCACATTGAACAACTTCATCATATCAATTAAAGTCCCTTATAGTTAATGCCCTTTTTAGACAAGCTTTTATGCCACTAAAAACCGATCAATTTTACTCTCATGTTGGATAACAATTTTTGAGGCGTGCCTTGAATGTAATGTAAAATTTTCTTCAGAGGTACCAAAATATTCATTATCCATTATCTTACGTTCAATGAACTCCTTCTCCATCTTTGTTCAATGAATACGAACAATTTAATAATTGAAAAATAATTTCTTGAACTCATCCTATTCCATAGACTCAATTTTATCTATTTACCTTATATTCTAGATAATATTCCACAATTTATCAGCTCCACCTTCTGAATGATATAATTATTCAAAGACTTTTCATGTTCAGAACATCATAGAATTGAAAATATCTTTTCAATGGTAATGATGAAATTTTCATCCACTAATTGATCATAAGACCCGCTGAATATAGGTAGACACTACCTCATGAAAGATTTAATATAATTTTTCTCCATCCTTTTATCATTTTGAAGTCTTGAATGATTCATATATTGATAAAGCTATGTGATCATGGATACAAGATTTTTATTCCATCACCCATAACATTTGGTTGATCAGGGGGACAATCATTGCATTTCCCATCACATTAAGCTTTAACATGGGTCATTGGGATCCATCCATTGATGAAAACCAAGAAAAATAGTGTGAGAATAACTAATCATAATAAGAAAACCACACAATTCAAGTATATATTTTCAATTTAGGACACATTAGGTTTTATACTAAAATATTAATGAACATATCGAAAATAATAGGATAGGATTGAAACCTATTCTTAGATATATCCATTGGGTTTTTACTAAGGTTCTCTCATCCTAGCTTCCAATGATTAAATATAAATTTTCTATAATACCAACTATAATGGATCATAATTTACATATATATTTTACATCAGCATTGAATAACATTTATTAAATCACATTACAAAAACCATGCCAATACTGTATAGGTTTACTGTCTTTAGAAATTGGGAATCATAAATAATTGGTTCATAAAACATCCACATTATCTCCCACTTATTTCTTCATTAATAAACTAATTTTTGACATCTCTAACTTAATACCCTTCTTCATGACCGAGGGTAATGAGATATAAGAAAGGGAGAGCATAAATTCTTAGTATAGATAAACAAGGGGAATATCAAGAAAATCATAATCATAAGAACAAAACATTTGAAAATCCTGCCTGTCTGAATGGCCCGAAGGCCTTCATTTTTTATTGATTTTTTGATAAACCCCCTTTCAAGGGATGAGTGGGAACCCTTAAAAGTCCTGTAGTCTTAGAGATTACATGGCCCTTAGGCTTAAGATATTACATGACCCGATGGTCTTATTGAATTCAACCAGACTATCTACAAGGAACTGCCCCTCCCCAGCATCTGCATATTAATAGTAGCTCTCCACCTTTGCATTACCGTCTAGCTAGGCATCCCATGCAAGCACAGGATGGTACCGATGGCATATCCATACCCTCTCATTCTGACAATCCATTTGGCTCTTCTCTGGTAAGTTCACCTACTCTGAATCCTCTTCTAGGGCTACTCCTTTTTTTTAGTGTGTCTAGGGACAGCATTCATGTGGCCCGAAGGCCTTGGGGTGGCTCTAAGGCCTTATGGTGGCCTGAAGGCCTTGATATTCAACTGGCCTGAAGGCCTTGGGTGGCCTGAAAGCCTTGCAAGACCCAAGGACCAAACTGATGGCCCGGAGGCCCAGATGGACGAATAGTTCCGGTTACTAAAGTACCGAATAGTGCCTACTACAGAGCTTACTACATTACTGCTACAGTGCCTGTTATATTAACCTAAAAATATGCCTCCACCTGAATTTTATCTCGTGTCTCTTGGATGCACCTAGTGATACCTCACCAACTAGGATAAGGCTTTTGTGCAAATTTTAAAATCCTATCCTGCATATAAATGACCATAAAATCATGTCATGGGATAAATAATAAAAGTGAAATGAAATCCCAATAGTCATATCATAAGACATTATATTTAGTGGCATACACACATAACCATATAATATCCTTTCATATTATTCAAGGCTCATTTCCAAGACTATCTATGCAGAAAAATTCAATTACTAAACTGAGTTCACTCTTTATTCCAGCCTTGTGTTACAGAACAAAATTTACTTGCTATTCTATTCATGTCTATCTCATAAGATAAAAATCTGTACCCAATGAATTTGAGGGATATATTGGCCCCACCCATTTCATAATGAATACTTTCTTACGTGTTCCAAAAAACATAAAAACATATATCGTGGCATAACCCATGAAATAAATTTTGTTTCATAAACATCATTCCATCCTAATTGATATAAAACAAATGTATTTCATAAATAAAATTCCATTATAAAAAAAATAAAATCATAGTAATATCAGGGTTAGAAATATAACCCTATTTGATGAGTGTTGTCTTAGATGTAAAATAATTCTGAGAAAACACTTCAAATTAATTCTTGAGAACAATATCATTTATTCTTCAAAAATGTATTACTTCTACAAAATGCCACAAAATATTAAAAAAGTAGTTTTCTATGAAAATAACCTTGAAATTAATTAAGGTAATATTCATGTAAATAATTCATTATAAAAGTTTAAATATATGTTCATTCCATACACGTTAAAAAACATTTTTCTTCTACTTTTTCCAAAAAAGTCAAAAGGTACATCTACCAAAAATAAAAAAATATTCCATTCATACCATTGAGTAAAAATTAACCAATGGGTAATTTTATATAAGGATATAAATAATATTTATAAATCCATATTTAGGAATCAACGGTGTGGATGATAAATATACCTCACTAAGTACTTACGAATAAACAATCTTGGATAATAACTCTATTTGAAAAGTTATCCCCTACTTGACATATGATATGATTTGTATGTATCCTAAAAATCATGTATAATGATTTAAATAATGTTACTTATTTATTTTAGAATAATAATAAAAATTATTATAACATTTATGATCATATTTTCATCCATCTGTTAGTGACATTTCATTGTTACTCGTTATTTGGGTATTAACTACTTTATTTTCTTATGCATATTTTGTCAGATACGTTCATATTCCCCTTTTTTAGTTTATAGTTATATAATTTTTAGAATGGTGTTATTATAATATATAATATATTTATTCATTCTATTCATTTATATAATCACTCTTTAATGATGATTATGTATAATGAATCACATTGCATCATGGAGACGGTAAGTCGTACGTACGCACGCGCGATGATATTGTTCCCATAATTGTTAAATATTATTGAATTGGATGGTTTATATTAACTCAGAATAAATATAATTTTATATTAAATTTTTATATATTTATTAATTGCATCATTATATCCATCCATGTACGGTGTTGGGGTAAAACGGATTACACCACAGTGTTAAGAGGGTAAGTCGTGTGTACGCACGTGTTGTGATTTAATTTTGATAGGATGGGTAGAAGTTATATTATTGTTGTATAATAATAATAATAAACACTAATTATATAAGTAAAAATAGCATTATTAATTTATAATTCAACACTCATGAGGTAGAAGTAGAAAAAGAAATAAGTTTGAAAGAATATGTAAATGATATTACCTCTTATTTGACGTG
This sequence comes from Viscum album, assembly GCA_963277665.1. Lineage (NCBI taxonomy): Eukaryota > Viridiplantae > Streptophyta > Magnoliopsida > Santalales > Viscaceae > Viscum > Viscum album. Next base: position 828,182,232 of record OY728157.1, read on the forward strand.
CATCCTCTAAATATCCTCTTAGAGCAATAGAGTTGGTCTTTGAAGAATCTGGGGACCTAAATAATTTTTATAGGTAATTTTATAATGTAAATTGTTAGGTTATGGTTGATCTGGATGGCTTAAGATGAAGCGAAGGGTTGAGGGAGGAAGATCCCATTTATAATTGAATTGAGGGGGCACTTTTGGAAACCTCAAAAATAATAATTTATAATAAAATAGAAGCAAACTTAAAAACATAAAAAACGTCTCAATTTATAATATTAGATCACATAGGGTTATAATATCATCATAAAATAAATTTTAGAAAAGTTTTTAGGTCAATTTATGCATTATCATTTTAATTAACACATAGTTGTTCTATTTAATTTTTATCTTGGGTAACAAATATTTAAATATTAAAAGGGTGGAATATTTACTTATATGAATTAAATTATAACATAAATGACTAATTTGGAACATTTTAGACTATATAATAATTATTATATTTTTTAAAAATGTTTTAGGATTTTTATATAATAAAAAACCATATTTTTATAAAATATAAATAGTTTCAACATTGGCACTATTTATTTAATGCATTTTTAAAATAATAAAATAATAAGTTAACCTAGATGAAAATATTTTATTATATCTATATGTGGTCAAGAGGATTTATAAATTTTGTTCATAATAATTTTCCAAAATTTTATCTATCAAAAAAATTTTATTAACATTTATTTGATCACTTCATTTATAAAATAATTCCTACCTCAATTTTGTGAAATTATTTAATAAACATATTTGTTTAAAAATAATTAAAAATAAAATAATATTGTAAATATAAATCCATTATATTTCATAAGAATACTTTTACTCGAATTTAACCTCTAGAAAACCCAACATTGAAAATGCTATACTCTTTTAAAACACGAATGTGAGAAATTTGTCTTCACTTTATATAAAATAATATAAGTGTTATGATCGCTTCTATAATCCTTCAAATTGTCAAAAAAAATCCCATGGATGCTTATGGTCTAGATATACTCGACCAATATGTTTTGGTCATGTTTTTTGGACTTTTTATGGTTATTAATATTTTTATAAAAATTGTTTTATTGATTTCTCATCAATTAATTATTTTTTTCATCATCCATGTATAAGATTTTAAGGTAAATATTTATTTCCTAAAAATTAAAAAAATAATGATAAACAAACGAATTTTAGATTTAAAATTAGTATTTATAATCTAATTTGTCTTCTGTATAACATTATATTAAAAATTATTTAATTATTAATGTATGAGTGAGACAAATTTAACTTTTCTTTAAATAAAATAATTTAAATGTCCTAATCTCATCCAAGTGGGTTCCAATGGATACCTTTTCAACCTAAGTATGTTCTAGGAAAAATTTTAATTATAAAATTATATTAATTAAAGTTTTAGAGTAATTTTATAATATTAATTTTACCTTTCATTACTCAATTTAACCTTTTACTGTGTTAGTATAATTTATCGAAGTTACTATTCATATTGCCTAAAAATAAAATAAATATATCTACATAATTTCGATATACTAATTTTAAATATGGAATACATTTATAAAAATTAAAAACATTGAACTTTAAGTTATTAATTTAAAATAAATCCCATTGTTGAAATGAGAAAATGGGTTTTAAAAGGTAGTATCTTACAAAATATTGAAATGGATTTACATCTAAATTTAACATGTAATTAAATCCAATCACCTAAATTATATTAAATGGTAAAAATATATTATATTTATAATATTAAACATTAAATAATATAATTTATCCAAATAAATTATTTTAATGAAAAAAAGTTATTTTTGATTAAAATTTAACGTATTTTTACTATTCATAAAAACTTGAAAGTTATCAGATATTCATCCAAATAAAATTTTTATTTCCCACATAAAAATAACATGTTTATGTTGTCATATAAAAAAATTTAATGCCTTCAAATGTTAATTTAAAAAGTTTTTTTCATTCATATGTGTAAAATTAATCATAAAAATAATTTATACATCAAATAGGGTTTTATTCATACCATATGACTAAAATATCAATTATATGAGTATAAAAAAATATTTTATTAACAATATAACACACACATATATATATCATTAATTTCATTACAAAATTTAATTCCCTCAAAATACAGATATCTAATTGATTTATATTCTCCATAAATAATTTATAGCTAATGAATTAACAGTGCATTTTCATAATTTATTTTTATTTATTCCCACTAACCTAATGGCTAGGATATAATGGTAATTCTATAATAAGAGAATATCATGGTTTATTTAAACTCACTATTGTGTTTAATGAAATCTATTGAAGAATAGACAATATTTTAAGAAAATGTTTCATAAAAATATCTAGGTGTTACAATTATGTATGTCACATAATATCCTTAGAAACTAAAATGATTCATGTATTCTAATCATTCATTCCATACTATTCCATGTGGAAAATATCATAAAATCATATCATCACGCAACAATTTCATCACTCAATTTGAAATAACATCCTACTAAAAAAATAATGAAAAATAATCCCACTATAGGTACTTGGGTTCACCCCCACAATGGGTTAGACACTCCCATGAAAGTGATCATAAAAAAGGCTTGCATAATCTTAGTATCCATTCTTCTATTCCAAAATTCTAATAAAACTAAAAAAAATTAAAACTCCTCTGATACCACTTTGTGACATATCAGTCAAGGTTCCACTTTCTAGTTCTCTGATATGGTTCATAACATGACCTCAACCGTGTCTCCCTGTATGCTAGTTGATACTGACTAGTAGTAAGGGTATAATATGTAATTAGAATGATACTATACCCTCTATATCAATGTATCACAATAAAATAATTTGATAACAATAAAATGAAAACTAATAAAAAATATTCTATAATCAACCCACGTCACATGTATAATCCAAAATAGTGAAAATGAACATAAACAAAATATGTTGATATTGCATTCCATATAAGTATCTAGTGTCAAATGAAAACCAAAAATAAATTCATGCTGAAAATCCCAAGAGGATATTGATATCATAACTTGTTCCCTCATCTATTCTTTGGGATAAATCCCAACTACCCCATCTAACATAGGTATCTTTTCCTTATCAAGTCCATTAAGAATTACATCTATTTAGGTACCGATCAGGAAGGATGAGTATTGTGTGAGTATAACTCAATAGGAAACCACAAAATGAGTATAAAAAATATCTAGTCTATAATGGTGTATTCACTTGTATAAATAATAATTATTAAAATATAATGTACACATTTTTCACATTTAATTATTCTTTAATCAAGTCATAGGCCCATGGGTCACTAGTGACACCATAAAAAATCATACCGAAATTAGATCGATCTAAAGTCTAAACTATTCCTTATTAGAATATCAAATTTCATTATTTCATGGGATTTAATTATACATTTAATTCCAATTTCATTTTATGTACCTTAGAACATTAGTCCAATTACAAATATCTTGGTCGCATGGAACAACAGTCCAAAACTAATTACCATGGGGTCCTAGACCATTAATCTATCAACCCATGTGTATTTGGATAATTAATACATATAAAAAACTCATTGTTCAAATACATGAATTTGGGGCCTAATGCATAATTCTAGTTCTCCATGGGTATTTTGAGTATCCGTCGCTAATCCACACCACATTTATCAGTCAATAACAAATTTCAAAAATTTCACATTCATATTAGGGTTCAACATCTTTAACCTTATATTCAATCCTTACCCTCATAGTGCACCAATTCACTTATCAAAATCAACCATGGTGCTTTACTATAATCAATTGGAATAAAATATAGAATTCTAGATTAATCTAATTATCAACATTTAATTACTGAATTCATTAACACATCATGTATGATCCCAACATTCCCTTAATTCACTTTATTAACATGAAAAAAGGGTTTAATTCAACTCCAATAATGAATTATTCCCTTATTCACATTCCATAGATCATAATTATAGATATATTGGCACATCCCATGGGTTTCCTTGAAGTCTAGTCACACAATATTAAATAGGTCCAATGGGATCCATGAAGAGTTTCCCAATTTCTTCGAATTAAATTCACCTTTGAAATTTAAATAAAATTACACAATGTAGAAACACAACGGTATAAACTAGTGAAGAAAACATTTTTAATGTCAGTTTTTTTACATCGGGTTTTATTTTAAATTATTAAAGGAGATGTTATAAATTTTTTTTACGTCGTTTATAAAAAATCCGACATCATTAATATATAATGGACCCAATTTTTTATGTAAGTAATTTAATAACTGACATACTAATCTATATACCATGTCAGTTATTAAACATAAAACGTAAAAAATAATGATTCCAAGGAATTTTTTTTTGTTAATTATTTAATAACTGACTTAAAAAACAATATACCACATTAGTGATTTAATAAGAAATGTAAAAAGAACCATTAAAAATCATTTTTCACGTCGGCTATTTAATAACTGACATAAAAAACATTATACCATGTCAGTTTTTTGATAACAAATGTGAACAACTATTATCCCAATTTTTTTTACTTCGGTTATAAAATAACTTACATAAAACCCATTTTAAAAAAATAGTGAAACTATTCCTATGCACTGCTGAAAATCCTGAAACAAGTTGATCCAGACCAGAACCAGACTAGAAAAAAATAGCTAAACTAGATTGAAACAAGAATAACCTTCTGCAAAATTTAACCTTCATAATTATAAAATTTATAATGGAAAATATCAACTATAAAAAATCCAAAATCCAACTAAACAACTAACCAATACACAATTACAATTACCACAGTCAAAATTACATTTTACACTACAAAAAAATAAAATCCAATCAAACCTATAAAATAATTTTACCATTCCACTTTTATGTGTATGACCTAATGATAACTATAAGGTTGTGGGTCATAAAATAGTCACACATTAAAAATTAATGTAGTTAACTTGTATAATGAATAAATGAAATGAAATATTATGGAATAGTTTATTATGAAATCTAACATCGTCAAACTTTAAAATTATTCTAGTTGTAATTATTTCATACATAAATATTAACATATAATATTTTCATTTGATGAAGCCTTTTTGTTTTGGACATTTATGGGTAAATTATTTATTCAATTAAAATGTTTTTTATATAATACACCCCAAATGTATAAATAATAAATGGATATTTACCATTACCTCTACATATTTCATCTTGGCACTCGTTTTCTTTGTGGGTTCTAAAAAGTAGGACCATCGCCTATTAGAAAATTATATGAATGAGATAAAATTTAAAATTAATTATAATATAAACAACTATTAAGAAATTGAAACCTAAATTTACAACATATTCTGAAATTTTTCTTGAAAATCTCCATGGAGAGAGAACATAAAAAAATTGCTTTTTCCCTAGGAAAAAAATACCTAACATCCAATGGTCATTGATATAAAATAAAAATTAATATTAGTGGTTTTCATGTCAAAATATATAGAACACTTTGTGAGATATATGTTTCATAACTCTCATTAAGAGGAGTTAACTAACACTGCGTGATTATATTCTCTTCAAATCTTTTATCAATATAAATTGTTTTTTGTTCCTCATCCAATGAATGTGAATCAGGGGAAATAAATTGTGGGTCCATGAATCCATGTACATTTTTATTCTCATTCTTGTCACAAATTTTATAATTCTTCCTAATAAAAAATAGACATAAGTATAAATTTTAATGAATATAACATAGGGAAATAATTTTTTTAAGACATACATTGATAAAATTTTCACCACATTGATGCAAGACTTATCTCCAGTAATAATCTCCATGATATCATTTTTCATAATCCCCACATCTATTGCATGTCCACAAACATGACCTTCCATTGGGAATGTATAATGAGCCACCAAAAAATTTTAATATCTTGACAATCTATCAAGACTGCTAGAATCTATATCTGATGTAATAGCCATTTTCCTGTGTTGTTGCCTATATAGTATTTATTTACCATTAAAGTAATTTTGTAAATAAATATATAGATATTTTAACATTCAAATATTTAAAAAATAATAAAAAATTAAAATAAAAGATATAACATACACATAACTATATGGTAATGGGTCGTAGAAGTCTAGATGGACAAACTAAAAAGTGGTCGATAAGTTGTGAAACTGTTATTACATCACTTTTATGTAACGGTACTTGAGCTGATATATATATAATATTATATATAGTGACCTTATTCTACTATACCTCTAATTGTTGATTATTAAATATGTTTCCTATATAATATATCATTCCATATGAATCTATATGATGGTGAGGATCATCAACAAAAAAATCTTAATAACTAGGATGTTATGGAGGAGGGGTGTAATAGTAGGATAAAAATGGTGTCTATAGGCTCAGGTGGAGAATAAAAAATGGGGTCTTCAGGCAAAGGAGGGGGAGTGGGAGCAGTAGTCTGAAATTTTATTTGCATGTCTACAAACATAGATAGTACCGACGTTTTAATCATTTTCTCCATCATTTCATTAATATTATGAACTTCAACCTCCAAAGTTTATTATTTTTTAAATACCAACAATTAATGAGGCTGAATAATGTGAGACACCTTTTCTTACCGATACACCCTTTCGGTATCCTCGTACATGACCTGAGTGTTTGAGCTTTCCCAATGCTGGATATGAAATATCATTCCTCCTAGTAACTGTAAATACCCCATGCGTTCTCTTCTCCTCAAGATAATATTGTATAAATTAATTAAAAAATTCTATAATGTTTTAAATTATAGAAAAAGGTAAATTAACTTAAATAAATAAAATAAATATCCTTAGATCTTCCCATCAACTATCCTCAATTCTTCTATAATATATTTCCCCGTTGTTTCCATCTAAGCCCTCTTCCATTTTTCATGCCTGGATAGAGGGGATGGAGGGGCAACCTCTTCAAATCTTGAAGACTCAACTCTTTGTTTTTTTAATTTTTACCTCCATTATTTTTTCATCCAATATTGTAATCTCTCCCTGAGATAAATTATGAGGGTATATATTTTTTGATTGGATTTACCAATGAGATCTCCTTGTTTTATGGAAATTAAGAATACTAAATCATTAACAAATCATTAATAATATCATTAATATAAAAAACTTTAAAATTTTATATTTACCTTAACAGAAATTATTATTTTTATCTACTTTCAACAAATTCATTCCATGTGTCTTCAGCTATAAAAGGATATATATGGCGTTGATTGTCATGTTGCATAGGACCAAAAATGAAATTAGATGTGATGGTTGATTTGAAATCCCATCATCTCCAAGAAGCCATTAATAAAAAAAATTTCGTCACTCCTCCAGTGTCTACAATATCAAATGTAATCTCATAAAGAAGTAGGAAAACATATAATACCATAAACATTTAATGATTTGTCAAACAAAAGAAAAAGATCATACCAAAATTGTCTCCAAAAAATTATATATTGTTGCGTTTTCCACACTTTTTTAATCATTATACAAAATTCTTACATTCATTTAACCTTGAGTTGATATAAAACACTTAAAATATTTTTCATTTAGACCTCTAGGAATATCATTCTAATCAAACTCTATGATTATCTTTTAGTTTTAACTATGCAAAAGTGATAGTTTTGGTAAACATGTGCTACCACATTTACTAACTCATGAACTCTTCTATGTCGTTGTGGTAGCACATTTAGAGTGTTGGAGAACATCAGGATGAGCATGTGAATATTCCTTCCAAGACATATGATCATGATGCTTATCTCCCAAATTTTGTGATTGATCAACTGGTTGATCTGTCATTATCCTTTAAATTAAAAAAGAAAACATCAGTTCACATATTTGAAAATTCATATATTAAAATACTAATGTTAACAAAAAATGAAAAACATAACTGAGTTACTTAATATTTATCATGTAAATCATGGTAAGAATAGTAAATCATGGTATATTGTAATCATAGTAAACATGGTAAAGTAATTTTCATTCAACAAAATCAATAAATATGTAAGTTACGTAATGGTAAACATGGTAAACTGTGGTAAACATGGTAAATATTGTAATGTAATTTTCATAAAACAAAATCATTAAATATATAAGTTATGTAATGGTAAACTTGGTAAACTATGGTTAACATGGTAAATATTGTAAACATGTTAATGTTATATTCTTTCAAAAAATCAATTAATATATATGTATGGTAATGGTAAACATGGTAAACTATGATAAACATGGTAAATTAATATTCATTCAACAAAATAAATATATATATATGTTACGTATTGGTTAAAATGGTAAACTAAACAAAAATAAACTAAAATAAACAAACAATCCAGATTAGTAGTTTTAATACGCATTCTAATAATGAAAAAAAATTTAATATCTACTATTTTATGAAATTGATAAATTTAAATGAGAAATAAACATATGTTACATGTAATATTAAGAATGTAAAAATGGATTTTTATCCCAAATTCCATCATCATGATCATTCATTATAGAACAATCCATGTCAATAAAATGCGCATCATAATTTTGTACTAATATATCTTTGGAAGTAGGGATCTCACATAAATCAAAATCTTCATCAAGTTGATCATCACCAACATATTTTTTTTTCTAAAATAATAGACCACTGCAAACATGATTGATCAAAAACATAGAAAATATTTTTTTCATGTTTTTCCATTATAAATGATTCAGGTATGTCTTCTAATCTATTCTGATTAAAAAATATGATTCACAATTCATCGTGTATGAATATTTTTTTACCGATAAACCATTTGTAGTTAAAAATTGGAACTTTTTTTAATGCAATATACCTCCCATATTTTTCAATGACTCCATAGTATGAACTTGATGCATAAATTTGGTTTTTGACTATAGAATGTGAAAAATGAATTACTTCTACAAATACCAATCCCCTATATTCTAAACTATACCTTTGTTGTCTTGATCTTTTATATGAAATTTATATCCATTAATGTAATACCCAGATCATGTTATCACATTTAAACTCAAACCATCCCTTAACCATCTTAATGTCTCTCATGAATCTTGTCTACCAAGCAGGGTCTTTTTAAACCATAGAAAAAATATTTTGTTAAGCTCATTAAAAATCCTCATTTCTTTCTTCTTTGGAGGAAATTGTTTCAACTCATTATTATGTAATTTGATATATGCTTGAGCATCAAATTTTTTTTAAAGATGTATAGATTATCCTTCTTCATCTGTTAAGTTGACAATGATTTGAATTTCAATCCAAGAATCACTATTCCCACATTATTTACCGATTCATGGTGATATAGAGGCAAACCAATGGGCTCTTTCACAGACCTGTACCTCATAAAAAATTCCCCAACCTTCTCATAAATATAATTTTCAACAGTAAATGATTCAGGTTGATATAGATTCTTAACACACCCCTTCAATATTTTCATATTCCAATCAAAAGGATAAATCCATCTAAGATATGCAGGTCCACAATGAATTATTTATTTAATCAGATAAATAATTAATTAAACCATTATATCTAAAGAAGATGGAAGAAAAAACATTTTCAAATGAAAAATTAATGAAATTTCATCCATTTCAAAAAATTTCAATGCATCCACATCAATCACCTTATTACAAATTGAATTGAAAAAATAACACACATTCATGATATTCATTTTGACATGGATGAGAAATATTACATGCAATGAAACAGGTAGAAGTTGTAGCATCATGACGTAATAATCATGAGATTTCATACTTTATATCTTCAAATAATTAAACGAAAAAAAAAATTACATTTGTAGAATTACCTTGTAGCAGTTTGATATCATTAAGACACTAAAAAAAAGAAAACTTTATCCCTCTTGGATAATGTATGACAGGCTTGGGGAAGAAATTTCTACCTTCCATTAGAAGTTAGAGCTAACTCCAAAATATTTCCATTGATAGTATGTCTAATCTTGCATTCAACCCATTTTTAGTATTTCCTTTGATATCTAACAATGTTCCAATCAAACTGTAACATATATTCTTCTCCACATGAATTCCATTAATATTATGTTTCACTACATGATATCTCTAATATGTTAGAAAAAAAAATATTGACCATTTCTTTCAAATATGTCTATCATCACCAGATTTATGTGTCCTTGCCAATGTCACATCAAGGTTTTGTACCCTTTCAAAATACTCATAAATGGATTAAGGTTTTGGAGAAATATAAAATTATTCTGAGCCATAGAATACCATTTTTAGTCTTCTATAAGATTGATCCATATGAAAAAACATTTGATGACCCAAGTATATTGTCTTCCTCCCATGATGAAATTTACAATATAAAGTTTTTTTCACCAATTAGACATTATTTATACCCATTAACAGTGTATCTAGACAAATTTACATACACTGAGAAGTCATTTACCGTGAACATAAGCACATCATGCAGTTGAAAATATTCAGTTTTATAAGAATCATACACCCAAATACCATCCTTCTATAAAATAATCAAATCATCAATCAACGGTGACAAGAAAATATCAATATCATTTCCATATTGCTTTTGACCAGAGATCATTATACTAAATATGACACATTTGAGATTAATACATACATCAATAGATAGGTTGTAAATTAAAAATAAAATAGTCCATTGACCATGTGTGTTGTTGAGTCTTCGATATGGATTCATTCCATTTGTGCACAATACAAGTCTAAAAATTCTAATTTTATTTCCGAATGTAGGATACTTCTCATCAATTTTTTATCATTGTGAAAAATCATTTGGATGACGTATTTTTTCATCACATATTCGGTCATCAGTATGCCATCATAACAATTTTTCATCATGTGAATTAGAAAATAAATGTTTCAAATGGGGAATTATAGGAAGACACCAAAATATCTTTTCATGGATCTTTATAATCTCTATATCAGCCAGTGCTTTTTCTTTCATCTTATATCTTGATGTATAACATTTATGAAACTCTGATAGAAATTAATCTTCCTTTCTATATAAAATAAATTATTTTAACATACATGTATTATCATATATCCCAATACCATCGGGCATAACATTTTCTTGGCCTTATAATGTGAATCTTTAAGATCATTGTCTTTTGTAAGAATGTATTTCAACAATTGGAGTAGCTCTGTAAGACTCTTGTCACACTATCCATGTTTTTCCTTCAGTTTAAATAATCTTAAAACAATTTATAAAACCATAATTTATATACAACCAAGATACAATGGTTTTTTATCAACAACAGATAGACACTCAAATGTTGGCTATAACTCAATTTGTTCCCCTACAATATCACGAACCATTTCATCAATTTCATAGGAGTTGACATCATTCAAATCATCATCATCATTAGATCTAAAGTTTTTTCCAGATTCACCATGAAAAATCTAAGGGTTGTAACTCATATTAAAACCATTAAAAATCAGATGATATTTGACCTCTCAACTTTTCAACATCTTCATATTCCACCATTTTAGGCATGGACAGAAAAACAGGTCGTTTATTGTAACATTTCATTTAGAAAATTCCAAAAAGGCATCAACACCTTCTTCATATTCATTACTCATTTGATGGTCCATAATCCATCTTTGACTCATTATTACCTATAAGTAATATCAAAACTATACATCTTTTTATGAAAATCGAATTTTATATTTATATGAAATATATCATAATTTGAAGTGGATTTATATTAGAAATGGATTTATATTAGAATCAAAGTACATGTCTTGAGGGGAATCTCAATTTTCTTTGGAAGGTGGTGAAAATATCATATTCAAGGTATGTCGATAGGTTTTTTTTGGAGGATACATAGATAATAATAAATAAATAATGAATGTAGTGTTAAATAAATAACCAACCATGCATAAACATATTTTTTTATAATATATACTAACAGTCAACATGAAATATGTGCTACATACCACCTGCCCATATTGGAAAATAATGAAATAATCATATGAATGAACTCCTATAGAACGACTATGAACATATTCATCACAAAACACATGGTAAAATATAACATCTTTTTTAATATGCCTAAATAACCAAATAATTTAATTTGTTATAAAAATGACAATGGTGGTATGGTATATAACCAACACCACCATGATATCTATATAGGGATTTATTATTTTAATATGGAAGCAGCTAAACAAAGTAACATATATATTTATATCCAATGATTTAAGATCAAGGATAAGAAAAACTATGTCAAATAATTATTACAATATAAAATAATCCAAGATGTTGCGATATTTTAGAAGAAGAAATTGCAAAACATAAATATAGGTCTTCCAGGAAAAAGAACGAACAAAATTGAGATGTGTGAGGATTGCATGAATGTTGCGAGTCGATCAGATAGATCTAGTGATAAAAAATATGAAGAAAAATTATAGAGAAACGAGGTTGGGGTAGAAAAGTTTGATGAAACATTTCTAGGATTTTCTCGTAAGAGAGATGAGTCATAGGTCGTCTGATCAAAAAATACAGACTGACATGATATGATGCTTGATAAAAATTTTAAATGGTTTATCACATTTTTTATTTAATATCCAATGTGATAAATAATTTTTTAATTAAATTTACCATGACATTTAATATAAAACTGACGTGATAAACATCTTTTATGTGAGTTATAAAATAACTGACATTATAAATCAGATATTTTACATCGGTTATAAAATAAATAATTTGATGAATTATAATAATTGATTTTTCTCATCGGTCATAATATAACTCACGTAACAAATATATTTATCATTTCAGTTACAATATATATTACGTGATAAACCAAATATCACCATTCATCACATTAGTTATATCACAACTGATGTGATAAATCGACTTTTACAGCTTTACACATCGGTTATATATAACTGACGTAAAAAATTACTATATAGTAAATCTTTTTTGCACTAGTGTTAACTACATAAATATAATCATAATCATGACTATATGAATTATAAATTAGACCAGCTACAATAATATCATTGACAAACAATTTCCTAACCATAACCCTCAATTCAATGTAAAATGATTAAAATCAAAATGATGAGGAAGAACTATGATCAAAACCTTAGGATCCTGATCCAATAAAACTATATCCGTGAAAACCTAGAACTAAATCTATTTCCAAAAGTGTAAAAATAATCTCCAAAGTTAGAGAAAGATGATAGAGAGAGAGTGAAAAAATACAAATCTGAATAGATCACATACAAGAAGAGAGGTTGATTCTTCCATCAGATATTTGATTTGTAGGGGTAGAGGTTTTAAGAGCATTGAAATCCTCTTGGGATCCATTTGATGAAATATACTTAATATATGGTCTAGTTTAGTTGAATAGGGATATAAAATTGGGGTTAGGGAATTTTGAATCCATTTTTCAGGGATTTAAAAACCAGTTTTCACAGTTTCATGGGTGGGGTGAACGGTTTTCCAAACCAGGTGCCCTAATTGTATGCCCCTTATGTCTTAATTTCACAATCACTCATATGTGAGTGTAGTGTTTTCTAAACCGTTCACCAACCATGAAACCCCCTCCCCTCTTAAGGGTGCATTATTTTGTGGGGAAAGATGCATGATTTCAACAAAATCTATACCACCTCATTTGGCTCAAAAAAGGGGTGCCTAATTTCAATGGTTTTTCTAACTATACTCAAACCATGCACAACCCCATGGAATTTTATGTTTCTCCATATTCGCCTGAAATAACCCAAATGAAAAACCAAACCAAAAAAATATGTAATTAAGGGTCAAAGAATACTAGAAAATGATCATGAGACATCTCCAACAAGGTCAGGATCTTACACATCCTATCCCTTATTGTTATTTAAACACTAATATTACACAGACAAGAATACGTTGTACAAAACACAACACTTAATTTCCTGATTTATTGTAAGGATTTCCTTTACAATAATTCAAATTCTTTTTTCAAATTTGAACCATAAAATTTAGAATATTCAACCCATTGTATAATATTATATTTCTAGAGGATGAAAATATTAAATTTAATATAAGTATTCATTATAAAATAATTTCTTTCTGTCAAATTCCTTTTTAAGAATAAAATTAAATTTAACAAATTAAATGTACACAATTGATTCATATTAATTATTTATATTATGATTTAATATAATAGTGTGGTATTAGTTTCAAACCATATAAACACTAAATGGAATCTTTTATTACTTAATGAAGGAAAATCTAGGATATTTTCCCCTATTCGTCTAAAAACCATACATTTAAAAAAATAACCCTAATCTAATTTCGATAAGATGAATCCAAAAATAAAATTAATTTAATCAAATTTTATTTATATATTTTATTATTGAAAACAAACTATAACACATTGAAAACAATTGTGTTATAAAAAAATTTATTCCTTTTCAAAATGAGTATTCATAATGTTATTCCATAAAATATTAAATTATTTATGAGATTATATTAACATATAATAATATTAATCTATATTATTAATATGAGTAAAATATATAATGGATTCATTATCTGATATACCAAGGTCATCACACGTGTACAATCATATGCCATAAAATCCATAGGGACCCTCCCTCAAGCCTATACATGTATAAATTAATCATCAAATAGGAAAATTCAACTAAGGACTAAGACTCAAGATAGTGGTAAGAAAAGAAAATTAGTCTAAAATAAGGTTCTTTAATTCCATCAAGATATCAACCACATAATTTGATATGAGACCCGCGATAATGAAAGGTACCATACGTATTGCATCTTCTATAGATATTTTACTATTTGATATTAGTGCACTCACTCGTTTATTTCCAGTTATATTATTTAGTTATTGAATATTTATTTATAATTTATATTTTATGTGGTGGATATATCAAATACTACATTAATGATGAATTTATATATTTTTTGGTTTCATTCGTGTATTATATATGTATTTTATGTGGAGCATTCTTGGGATTTACATTCCCTTAAAATTGAAATTTTTTATATGATAGGTACAATGGACTAGATGATGGGTTATAAGGATTATATCGATTCTTGTCATCCAATTGTGTGTTTAGATACCCCCAATGAGAGTAAAAGTTATTTTCAATGTGATTGGGACCCACATGGTAATCATGTTGGACAACATCTTCCTAATGTTTTTAGGCATATATGTTGGGTGTTATCTATTCTACTTGAGTCCGATGAAGGGATTTAGTGAAATAAACTACCTCTAGTGGTAAGGGAATTTCCTTATGGGTTTCTTGATGATTTATCTATTATAACTCATGAATAGAATGTATAATCAACTATCAAATTTATTATACGGAAATAATCAATATTCAAACCCTAAAATTCCATGCCCCATATATATTAATGGAAATGAAAATCTTCTTCATTACTTTGTTGGCCATGGGGTTAATTCATACTAGGTTGACTCCATTGGTCATGTTGTAAATTTTTTCTAAAAAGGTTGATAGATCTATCTGGTTTTATATAAATTAAAAATAAATGAACATTGTTACAATCCAAAATATACATCCCTTAACCCACATTGATCATTTTTAGGTTGGTTGAAAAAATAAAGGTTGTTTCCTAACATAGATATTCTATCAGGTTATTATCAACTCAAGGTTAGTGAATATGATATTCCTAAGACTAATTTCAAATAAATATATTGAAATTATAAATATATTACGATTTATTTTGGATTTACCCATGCTTCTATAATCTTCATGGAACTAATGATCTATATATACAATCATAATATTTAGTTGTTTATAGTATTCTGATGGATGATATCCTAGTATATTCTATAAATAAATAAGATTCTGGAAAAAATATATTTATTATAGTGGGATTATTTGGAAAAATCATCTCTATTTAAATATATCTAATTATAGATTCTAGACCTGATAAGTAAAATTCTAGGGGATTTTAGGGTCTGAAAAAGAAATATTAGTTGATCAATAAATGGTTAAGGCAATTATATCTAGGTAGGATCACAAATAAATCTTTGATATAAGAATATTATTAGTATTACAAGGTTAAAACATATGATTTATCATAAATATCTCCAATAATCAATCTCATTTGACAGTATTCGCCCAAATGGTAATTATATTAAAATGGGATTTATAGTTCCATGCCTAGTTTGATGATCTAAGTCAGGTCCGTATTATAAATTTCATATTAATTCTATATAAATACATTCATGGTATGGTAATCATTGATAATGCGTAGTGGTGGTTATGGTATGTGTCTTCTTGAAGAGAAATAATATGGTTAGCAATGATTCATAGAAAATTTATCTATATGGGAGGTAATACCCCGCCCATGGACTACAATTTTCTATGGTCATGCATCAACTCATTAGATAATGACACCACTTATTTTTTGATAAATTCCTATTATATACTGATAATAAGAGTTAGAGGTATATTATATCCAAAAATGACCTAAAAATAATGTAAACTAAATGAGGGTAATACCTTAATACTTGTGATTTTGATCTCACCTATTTGACAAGTAATGGTAATTTCATAATTGATCATTTACTTATGATGTTTTCATCTAAGGATGTGAAAAAATATAGCAAGGATTGAAGCATAATGAGACACATGAATGAGTTAGACCAAGAATATTGATATGGGATAGAGGTTGTATATTTTTCAATATACAGTTAACTCCATCTAATCTTGAGCATATCACCCAAGAGAATTCATGAAGAAGTGAGTGAAAGTATATCAAGTGAGGTTTATTTGGTTGGGAGAACACTAGTGAGTGGTCTTTTTCTATAATGTCCCAAACTTTTGAATAATATTCTATTTCCAAAAAATTATTTCTTACTATAACCTAATTGGTAAAAAAATAAATACGTATAAATGAAATGTGACAATCGATTTTTGACCGTTATATGATCATTGGTCAATATGACCGTTGGAAACAATAATAATTATAAATGTTTAAAATTTGTTTAAAATATTAATAATAAGGGATAATTAATGCATAAAGATGAGTTAATGACCACATCCAGGTAACTCAGGCAATATGAAGCCCATCTGTTGGAGTATGGGAAGGAGGTATCATCATTGGGCTTTCTCTGAACAAATCCCAAGAAGAGATTAAACTTTTTCATCTTGAACATAATCATCTTTGGGAGAATTTCGAGCTAATAGAAATCACCACTCGAGTAATTTTTTTTCAATCCTTCCCAAGATAATAAAACCATTTCACACCTTACTATTAGGTCCTATGCATGTGTTATAAGGGAAAGTGTGACAAGGCCTTAGTTACATTTTGTTACCCTTTTGTAAAAATAAAATATTATTTCTCATTATGGTAAATTTTTGTAATTTCAAATGTCAAAATAAATATAGAATGTATTTTTAGAAGTTTCATATTATTAATGGATAGTAAAAAAATTAGTATTTTATAATATTTTTTATACATTAAATAAGAAATAATGTTTAATGATTTAAAAAAACAAACATATACTATTGTGATCAGTAATAAATTTAGAGTCTGATAAGATCAACTTATTTTTATGGTGAATAGTAAATTATGAGTACTAATATTAACCTTATGAATAGTAATATGACTAATGAAATAGTAACCCTAATTAATTAAGTATAAATAAAATATAGGCATCATGAATGGTAATGTTATATAAATGCATAAGTGAATAAATGTTTTAGAAATTATTATTTATGTATTAGTATTTTTTCAAGGAAATATTAATTTTACTTAAAAATTGATTTTCTTATATATAGAACATTATTTTCAAAAAATGGAGTTTATTTTTTAATTAATAACATAAATTTTATGTTAGGGTGAATTTATGATATTCCTATAAAATATTAAGTTTTTCGCAGAATAGTAAAAATATAGTTTTTCAATTTCGGGTTATTTAATGACATCATTAATGCTGTAATAATTCTGGTAGACTCTTGAAGAATATAATATATTATGAGGTGTTCCATGTGGACAATACCAAGGGAAAATACCATGGTAAAGCCCATGGTTTTTCAAATACCACTAATGAGGTGTCCCTTGGAAATTAATAAAATATTCCCTCACTTTTTCTATAAATAAAAACCATTCGTTAATTGCATTACTTAAAATTCCCCCATCAACAATGATTCTATCTTTTTACCACCTAATGGGTCCTACCAAGGTTCCTTAAATCCCCAATGGTCCCATCCTTTGTGTTTTTGTAGTTTCTCTTCAAGGTAAGGGATCTTTTCACCCTCCTCTTTCAATCAATACTAATTTATCTTATGCATTTTAATTTATATTTTCTAATGTTTTGGTATGTTATTATGTATCCTTAATGATTTACATTTTATGTCCATATTATTAGATACTATATCTTCTCTCATCAACAGATATTCTAAATTTTCATGTGATGTCGTTAGGATGTATATTTTTCATAAGGGAATTTACAACTCTTCTTTTTTTCTTTCGAATTCAATTTTATGTGGTATGTCTTAAAAATTTTCATACCATGTACTCATATCACTTTTATTCTGTTCTTATACTGTATTATTACTTTCTTGTGAATGGTTGACCTCTATCCCCTCCTTTTTTAATGTTTTCTAAAATCATGTTTCATAGTCATTATGCTGTAAAAATTTTGTCTCATAATCTCTCGCATCTTATCAAGAAATTATTAAATTTTTATTAAATTAATACCCAAACCACATTCATTTATAGGGTTATTTATTATGACATAAAAATTATTTATTTTTTTCTGGAATTTTCATACAAAAATTTCTCATTCCCTTTCCATGGGTTATAAATGACATAATGATCATGTTTTTAAGCACTTTTTAAAACGTCACAATTTTGATATGAAACCCAGTTATTTTATTCTCTTTTATTTATTTCTAAAACGTTTTGTGATTATATATGTATATAACATGAATAGAATGACATATTAAGGTTGTGCCATGATAGTGCTATAATTTATTGGGTAATGAAATTAATCTCTATAGATAATAAGTTTTTTGATACCTTGGTGAGTAACCTTGGTAATTGTTATCACACCATGGGGATGGACCTTGGTGATATATGTCTGAATGTATAAATTAAATGTGGTAGAAACATTTATATTTTTTTTCTTGTTGTTATTATTATGATATTGCTATTTATCTTTCCTTTATGATATTGCCAATGTACTTATTGATATCACTAAAGTTCACATATAAATTATTTCACTTATTTTCATTACTGGGCCATCTGCTGACCATTTCCTTTAATGTATGTCCCCAGGTTAAAAGATGCATTAATTTTACATAGGATGAAAATTTCAAGAATCATTTAAAAAGGATTAAAATAATTTTATATGTTTCATTTATTATGTACTTTTACAGAAGACACTAAACTATAAAGATCCTCTATTTTTAAAAAGTAATGAGAAGAAATGTAAAAATAAAGTAAGATTCCATAGTTGGTATCAAATTATTGTTTAGTTATTTATGGAAATTATGATATTAAAACCTTAAAAAAAACCCGAAATAAAAGTTTAAATATAGGAAAACTTCCTGGTATTTTGGTGAAATATTATGTAATTGGTTTCTGAGAAAATAAATCCACGTATAGATACGAACAAGTGGATGTGGCTCTAGTACAAATGTAACTAGGGGAAATCCAAAAACACCACCTTGATCTAGACTCGAACAAAAATTTGGGAATGATAATGGGTCTTGATTCACTCTTTTTTTTACACACCTAGGGGATATTTTTTGGTTAATCAAAAGATTTTCATCAATCATTATAAAGGATTTATTGAGAAATGTAAATTTTATTGAAGAATAATTTTTTAAGAAAGAATTTTTAAGAAATAAAAAGTCATTATAACAAAAAATATTTTTAAATGATGTAATATTATCACTATGTTTTTATTTTTTTATAAAATCAAGGTAAATAAGAGGAACCATTCAATTGGTGACCGCAATGGACGATCCATTGACGACTCTTTGATGGAAGCCAAAATGAAATCTTTTATTAGAATGATGATCCAACTGACTCATGTTATGTGAAATAACGTGAATCAAGCTGAGAGACCAATTTCACCATGAAGGAAAAACAATATGTTGAGTCCTTTATGAATCAATGACCACCAATGATCAGTGGATCCACCGACCGATTGATTGCCGGATAGTGGATCATCTCTATCGAAATGATACTTTCTGTGCTCCACTATTCAGAACAGGGGAAGGTCACCCTAGCTACTTATTGCTTAGAGGTTCAAGATGATCAGTGGTGGGAACTGATTAAAACCCCAAGGAAAATATTTGAGGATGAAGATATGGATTGTTAATAGAATTTATGGATCATCTTAAATAAGTATTTCCCATATTCGATGGGAAAAAAATGGAGGAGTTTCTCAAGATGAAGCAGAAGGAGAATGAATCTGTTGGATGATACAATATGAACTTCACAAGACATTCTTGTTAATCGTCAATATAGGTCATTGATTCTAATGGTAAGGTTCATAGATTCATTGGTGGACTACGACCTCATCTATGGAAGAATCTATCCAACCAATACTATGATTTCTATGATGAGATCGTGTAGAGTGCTATTAAAATCAAACTAGAGTTCAGTTAGATGAAATAGTCTCATAAATATAATGACCAGAAGATATCAATGGTTCTAAAATTCTAGAGGATCTTTGATTAAGTAATAGGAGGAAAGAATGTTAAACATCCCACGTGTAATAAATGTTGGAAGAATCATTCAGGGAATTGTTTTCGCAGAAGTGAGAGGTGCTACAAGTGTGGAAGAGATGGCCATATCATGATGAATTGTTATAGTGAGGTGAAGCCTCAACATACTAACACTAATGAAAAAGGAAAGATTGTGTAGAACATAATTGAAGTCAAATGCTTTATGTATGGAGAACCTGTGCACTTTTCTATTCACTATCCAAATATGAGGGTAGTGGAGGGGAATCACCATTAGCCTCAACAAATTCCAAGGGCATGAGGTCATGATTTTTCTATCATGATAGCTAATTTCAAATCTCCAAATTATGTGGTGGATAGTACTCTTGTTTTCCCCTAAAATCTAGTAAGTCTTTTGTTTGATTCTTTTTTTCACATTCATTTATTTCCACCAAGATTGAAAAGAATTTAGAATCAACACATGAATTTCTCAAGTTATATATATCAGTAAATAATTGTTGTTGGATTATCCAAAAATCATCAGTATTTAGAAACGTTATTATTTAATTTATTTAGCATGATCATATGAAAAATCTAGTGATCATTCCCATGCTATAATTTGATAATATAATATATTTGGATTGGATCACAAAATATAATGCTAAGATAAAATGTAGATGCAAGGAAATATCAGTAGTCTTGAATGGGAATCCTACACATATCTTCCAAGGAGAGATTTCTCAACCTGATATTTGTCTAGAATCACCTCCTATAGACGTATTTGTGGAGTTGATTCGTGATGAAGAAGAAGGAATTGCGAATATGATGAGGGAAAATGTCCCCATCATCAAGGAATACATTGATGTATCTCCAGATGAGTTACCTAGACCTCCCCTAGAAAGAGAGATAGATTTCATCATTGAACCTGTACCAGGATCTCATCTGATATAAAAGACCCCATATCGGATAGAAAATGTGTGGATATGTAAATTAACGAACAAAATAAAATATTTATTGGAGAAATGGGTTTATCTGACTGAGTGTGTCTTCTTGGAGAGTACTATTTCTCTTTGTGAAGAAAATGGATGCATCAATGAGGCTATGAATTGATTATAAAGAAATGAATGGGATAACAATGAAGAAAAAATAACCTATTCTATGAATTTATGAGTTATTTGACCAACTTCATGGGGCTCAATTCTTATCTAAGATTGATCTTTGATATGGTTATCATCAATTGAGGTAGAAGAAAGTAGATATTCTAAAAACTACATTCTGATCAATATATGGGCATTATGAGTTTGTTTTTATTCCCTTCGGATTGACTGGTGCTTATAAAATTTTTATGGATTTGATGAATAGAGTCTTTAAGGACTACCTTGATAACATTTTTTTGTAGTTTTTAATGATGATATTCTGATATGTTCCAAAATTTGTGAGGAGCATGAGAATCATCTAAGGGTTATTTCTAAAACTCTATGGAAGGAGATGATTTTTGGAAATTTCAAAAAATTGTAATTTTTGTTACAACAAGTTGCATTCTTGGGGAACATTGTAACAATTAAAATAATCAATGTTCACCCTATAATGAAAAATATTGTAGAGGAGTGGCCCCATCCTTCAAAAATAAATACGATTTACAATTTCCTTAGATTAGCGAGATATTATAGGAGGTTTGTTAAAATAAATCATGAATTTATAATCCATTAAAATAGTTAACTAGAAAATGGGTCAAGTTCAACTGGACAAAGGAGTGTAAGGAATTTTTTCAAGAGTTGAAGAGGAGCTTCTTTACTGCACCAATGTTAACTCTTCCCTCAAGCGGAGAAGGATTCATTATTTTTAGCGATGAATCACCAAATGGGTTTGGGTGTGTCCCCATGAAAAATGACAAGGTGAATACTTATGCATCTAGATAGTTGAAGTCTCGTGAGGAGAACTATCCTACGCATGATCTGAAGGTGGCTATGGTTGTTTTTGATTATGAAGATATGAAGGCACTATCTTGTTGGGAGAAATTTGAAAAATAAATTGACCATCATTGATTGATGTATATTTTCACAGAAAAGGAATTGAACATGAGATAGAGGATATGTTTATAACTTCTTAAATACAAAAATTTTTCAATTAATTATCATCCCAAAAGATAAAACATTGATACTGATGCATTAAGTATGAAAGACCCATTTTTTATCCATGATGAGGATCCCAGGAGATCCATTCACCAATGACCAAGTAAAGATGAAAATGGAAATTGTAAGGGACTGGGCATAATAAACCATAACCCAAATTATTTCTCAATATTAATTACTATAGAAGATCAAGAAATATTCAAAAGAAGATCCTTTGTTATCGAAGATGTTTATGGTTTTGAAGTATGGTAAGTTCCCTGAGTTCAATATTGATCAAGAAGGTGTATTGAAAACTCATAAAAGACTATCTGATCCATATGTACTGGAAATAAGGAAAAAGTTGTCGAATAAATCTCATATCTATATGTTCTCCATACATATTGGAAGCACAATAATGTATTGGTACCTTTGTGATCATTTTTTGGGGGATGATATGAAAAAGGGATATTTCTAACAAGACTACAAGGTGCCTGGTATGTCATAAATTGAAGGTAGAGCGACAACTTCTTAGATTGGTATTACAACCACTACCCATACTAGTATGGAAGTGGGACAATATCACCATGTACTTTATACCTAGTATCCCAAGAGAAACCAAAGGAAAAAATGCGATGTGGGTTTTAGTGGACCATCTCACTAAGAGTTCCCATTTTATCTCTATTTGGGATGATTTATCCATGGATCAACTTTCCATGATTCACATGAACGAAGTGGTAAGGAAGTAGGGAGATACACTTTCTATCATATAAGTTCATGATAAAAGGTTCAAATCAAAATTCAGTACAAATCTTCAACATCCTTTGAGTACCAATTTGAATTTCAGTGAGGCCTATCACCCCCAAAATGATGTCCAATCTCAAAGGACTATTCAAACACTCGAGGTAATGCTGAGAACATGCTAAATGGAATTTAATGGTGGATGGGATCAACATATACCATTAGTTTCGTTCTGTTACAACAACAACATCAACTTGAGCTTTCAATTATAACATTATGATGTTCTATATGGGAATTGATGTAGAAATCATGCTTTTTGGGATGAAGTTTGTGAGAAAACCCTTTTTGGGCCTGATCTTGTGAAAGAGATAATAGAAAAGGTTCATTCCATATGAAAACACATTAAGACATCTCATAGTCAGAAAAAATGTTATGTAGACATATATCAAATGGGACACGGATTTTGATGTAGGTGGAAAATACATTATTTGAAATTCACCTTGGAAGAGTGTCATGAGGATTGAGATGAAATGGTAGGTCATCACTAGGTACATTGGCCCCTAAGAAATCCTTGAACTTGTAGGAGCAGTGTCCTATTAGCTAGAACTTCCTCATTAATCTAGCAGAATTTAATGATGTATTCAACGTATCCCTATTGATGAAGTACATACCTTATGCTTAACATTTAATAAATTTAGAGGGGGTGCAATTTGCACATGAAATTTCCTATTAAGAGAGGCCAGTGGATATCTTGGAATGTATAGACAAGGTTTTACACAACAAGACTACCCATCTTGTTTAATGCTGTAGAGAATCCAAAAATGAAATTAAGCCAAGTGGGAACTAGAGGAGCCTATGAGGAATAATTACCCACACCATTTCTCTTCAGTGGGTATGAGCTAAAATTTTAGTGATGAAATTTCATAATGGGGGGAGAATGTAATGACCTGAACTATTGAATAATATTTTTGTTCAATAAAATGTATATCATACTTTGTAATAATCATTAAAAAATATATATGTATAAAAGAAATTTGACAGTTGGGTTTTGGCTGTTATATGACTAATGGTCAATATGACCATTAGAAACAACCGTAATTTTAAAATGTTATAATTTCTTTTTAAAACATAAATATTAATGGATAATTAAGATAGAATGAATAGTATATGGCCTCATCTAGTAGACTTGGTCAGTACGAATCCCATTTTTCAGAGCTTGAGGAGGAAGTGGAATCACTGGGCTTTCCTCTGGACCAAGCCGAAGCTAAGATTCAACATGTTAAGCATGAACGTAATCACCTCCTGGATAACTTCAAGTAGACATAAATCTCTACTTGGTCAATGTTGTCAGATCTTCCCTAATATTATATCAACATTACACAACTTACTCTTAGGTTCTATGAATATATTATAAGGGGATATGCAGTGGGGCCTTAGTTACTTTGTGCAACGCTTTTGTATAAAAAATTATTATTTCCCATTATGGTAAAAGTTTTGAATTTCAAATGTAAAAAAATATAGGATGAATTTTTAGAAATTTCATATTATTTATGAGTAGGGCAAAAATAGAATTTTAAAATATTTTTTATACATTAAATAAATAATAATGTGAAATGATTTTCAAAAAAATACATATAATATTGTGATCAGTGTAAAACAACGAGTCTGATAAGATTAAATTAATTTTTAGTGTATATTAAAATATGAATAGTAATATTACCCTTTTGAATAGTAATAGGACCAAAGGAATAGTGTCCTCACTTAATTAATTATAAATATAATTTAGGCATCTTGAATGGTAATGTGATATAATAGCATAAGTAAATTGTTGTTTTATATTCTATTAGTTATGTGTTAGTATTTTTTCGAGTAAATAGTTATTTTAACTAAACATTAAATATCATATATTTAGAAAAAAATGGAATTTAATTTTTAATTCATAATATCTATTTTATGTTAGGGTTAATATATGGGATTTTTATAAAATGTTGTGTTTTTTAGTGAATAGTAAAAATTTAGTTTTGAGTTTCGCTGTGTTAATTGACATCATTGATGATGTAATGAATATGTTCTACTCTCGAGGAATAAAATATGATATTATTTTTCCCATGGGGAGAATACCCTAGTAAAATACAATAGTCAATCCCATGGTTTTTCAAATACCACTAATGATGGGTAACTTGGAAATTAATAAAATATTCCATCACTTTTGTTATAAATAACTACCCATTCCTTAATTCCATTAATTCAGAATTACTTATCAACAAATATATTATATTTTCACCTCTCAAATTTTCCTCCATAGGTTCCCTCCAACCCCCCATGTCCCAAACATCATGCTTTTGAAGTTACTCATCAAGGTAAGGGAACCTTTCATCATCCTCTTTTAGTCAAGAATTATTTTTTGTTATGTCTTTTAATTTCCATTTTATTTTTTTGGGGTCTGTTATTATGTGTCCTTATTGCTATAAATTTTATATCCAAATGTTGATATACCATTTCCACTCTCATCAACTGGTCTTATGAATTTTTAAGGGATGTTGTTTGGCTATTGAATTTTCGTATGGGAATTCACAACTACTCTTTTTTAATTCAAATTATCTTTAATGGGTTATGCCATAAAATTTCTATAACAAGTTCTTATATCCAGGTTATTCAACACATATACTTTATAATTAATCACTTATGAACAGATGACCTCTGTCCCCAATTTTTTAATGTTTTCTAAAACCATATTCCATAGACTCTATGCTGCAGAAATTTAGTCTCAAAATATCTCCCTTTTATCAATAAATTCTTTTATTTTAATTATATTAATACCAAAAACTCTTTCATTTCTAAAGGGATTTATCATTATATAAAATTTATTTATTTTATTCTGTAATTTTCATACATAAATCCCACATTCCCTTTCGATGGGTTACAAATGACATAATGATCATGTTATTAATAACCTTTTAAAACTTCCCAATTTAGATATGAAACCTATTTATTTTTTTCTCTTTAGTTTTTTTTTTGAAATGTTTGATTATGATATATGTGGATCACAATAAAATAAATACATATTAATGGTGTGTCCTACTAGATCTCAAATTCATTGGGTAAAAGAATTAATCTCTATAGATGACAAGTTTTATGATACCTTAGTGAATATCCTTTGTAATTTTTATGAAACCTTAGGGATGAACCTTGGTGATATGATTATGAATGTATAAATTAAATGTTATATCCACATATTCAATTTATTTTTCAATTCATTATAATTTTTTATATTCCTCTTTATCATGGGTTTATGATATTTTCCTTTTTCATATTGATATCACTCAAGTTCACATATAAACGGTTTCACTTGTTTTCCTTACTAGGTCATATGCTCGCCCTTTTCATTGATGTACATCCCTAGATACGAGATATAGTAATTGTACTTAGGATGAAAATTTCAAGAAGAATTTCTAGAGGATTAAAATAATTTTATATGTTTTTTTGAATTATGTACTTTTTCCCATCACACAAAACATTAAAGATATTCTACTGCTAACAGGTAATGAAAATTTATGTAAAAAGTAGGTGGGATGCCCTATTTTCAATTGGTGACTCTATTTATTTCTAACATATGCATGATTTCATGACCTGACCCCCTACGGACTTCCTATCTGGTGGTAATCTGAGAGTGACAACCTAAATCCCACAACTAATTAGACAAGGGATGACAACCAGTTTCGAGTATGTATATAACAAATATAGGAGGTCATATCCTTTGGTACATGTACTTAATCACAAATTCATCATCCCACACAATGATAAATATAAATTAAACTAATAAAAATATAATTCATACATCTATACCATAAAATTAGTGTACTATATAAGTATTTAAAATCATAAGGTCTAAATACCATCCCTGTAAAAAATACAAAAGAATCCAACATTCTAGGAAGGAGGGGATAGTTATCAAGTGAAACTATGTTCTCCCGATATCACTATACTCTTCCTACTCCTAGTCCACCTTGGACTTATTCAAAATTACTATGATCTATATAATACATGACATGAGTGGGTATAACCCATGTAGCCGGGAGTATAACAACACCTAGTATGACACCCCAAAAACACATAACATAAAGTATCCAAAGAATTTTAATATCATCATATGGTATTTCTAGAGAATATATACACACCAATAATAAAGATAGATATACTAATTATAGAAACTAAGTCACAATTATTTTTCAACCACTTCCATCAATAGAATTATACATGAGGATTTGAGAAATCGCCCATCGGGGATAACGCACAGAATGATCCATGAATTCACTGATGGTTCTTATCTGAGAGGTTGTGATTGGTGGATCATTCAATATAAGGTACATGTTATAACTAAAAAGTTATGATTTCATAGAAAGGGTATCTCACCCAGAACCTTGGGGGATGACCCAAACCCTATTGGATAAACCTATTAGATAGGATATTGGTATCATGTGCATGGTTTTCATGTCAATACCATAAACCATACCTAGGATGATTAAGGAACGATATACGATCCACCTAATCACAAAGAGGGAGATTCAAAACTCTATTAGAGAAAAAAATATAGGGGTTAAAAATCCTATTCCCATGATGTAATGATACATTTTATCATAATAGGGATGGAACAAGAAATCAGAATCATCTAAAATTGGTCTAAACTGAGTAAATAAAGAACTCCAAACTACATATAATGGAGTACATTATGTTTATTTAGAGTACATGGAATATACCTCTAAACTCTAAGCTACCCATTTTTGTCTACACATGTATACTGGTCATGCCCGCGTACACTATCTATGCCCATGTACTTGGTCAGGTCCAGGTACTTTGACTTGTCTAAGTACGTGGTTAGGACCATGTATATAGGTAGATTTTTTGTAACATGACATGTATGAGTTCTGCATTGTGCCCATGTAGCCATGGGGTATATTCTGAGCCTCTAACACTTGGTCACATGGAATGTGACATGTTTCACAGGTTAGTGATATTTTTTATCTATGTGTAAACCCTATAAACATTGAATAAAAACTATTTCATAATTATTATTCATTCAACATACCATATAGTCAAAAATTTCCCTGAAATTATAGGTAGCTTCATGTGTACACTTGTGATGAGGCATCTTTGGATCCCCCCACTGAATTCATAAAAATTATGGATCTAGTTGACTACTCATACCTCATCCTTGGTGGTCATATTCCAACCATCTACAGAATTTGGTTGATAGTTCCGCTGATAAAATACCACATATAATAAGACAAATAACTACTGGGAATCACAAATATAGCTCTTATTCTCCTCCAATAACCAACCATTGTTGTTTCACCTCAATCGCTCTATTTATTGTGATCCCGATATTTCAATATTGTTTTTTTATTATTAATGGTCATGTAATGATTGAATATCATGTATTGATTGAACCATCATCTAGTGTAATTTTCGATGATGAATGTATATATAATGGGGGGAGGAATCCTTGAAACATAAAAGAGGTATTAAACTCAGACATTGTTAGGGATATACATTATTAACTATTATTATAATTATGAATTAATAGAAAGAAAAATGAAAAACTAATATCAATTCCAATTCTCTAATAAGATAAATAATCGATCATAAATTATTCATTGGGATAAAAATAGAATTTTCAGAAGAATTGATTTTTATCTGATATAAGATAATAAAAAATGAGATGAAAACCACATAAAGAACATCCTACCTCATGTTTGGATGAAATTTTTCAAGATAATGGTGTTATGAAATCGTTTTATGCATGATAAAAAACTCCATTGGTGAAAATGATCCTTAGGAAAAGGATCACAATCCTTGATCCATTGTCATCCGCTAGGATACCCTCAAATAAATCCTCTCATAATCCAAGGTTTATGAGTCTAACCTTATGTATTTTTAATAACAATAGACTTATATAATTGATTTACATTGTTTCGTTTAAATATAAAAAAATAAATTATAGTTTCTATTTATTTTATTATATTCAATTATAACTAATATTAAACAAAATGACTAACACTGAAAAAGATTATGTTATATATCTAGTAAAACTCATTTTCTATTTTCATTTTCATTATCATATTTCTAATCTGAGACTCCATTCAATATTTATTACATAATATCAGGAATACTATGTGCATGTGATATAATATATATTGGACAATTTTTTTATATTAATATCAAGGTACTCTAATCCTCTCAATCCTACATTGTCGTAGTGTGTGGATCTAAAAATAATATTAGATATATTCCAAATACTTGTCGATAAAAAATTGATTGTACAGTTTCCCCACATTTTGTATTTTAGTCAAATAAATGATGAAAAATACTACTCAATAAGATATGAGTATTATACTCACATATGTCTCACCTCCTCCTAGGTGATCTCTTGAAGGTTTTCAATATTCCACTTGAAATGGACCAAGGGAATCACTATCCCATGAATGATCTTTCTGACCAATCCTCGATCTCCCCTAGGTACACTACAACGGTAGATCCATCCTCAATGTCAAGATCAGCCTAGTCGATGACATGTGACAGGTCAGCCACATACCTCCTCATCTGTGACAAATAGAGGAAATTTTCAACCAGACCTAACTAAAGATATATGGATAAGTGGTACTCCACCTCTGACCCTACACATTAACTTGAATGGGAAGATTAATTTCGAATATAACTTCCCACACTAACCAAATATCTTAAATCTACATTGAGTTCAGACCTTCAGAAACACATAGTATCCTTCCTCAAAATCCAAAGGCTTGCTTCATCAGTAATCACATGACTTATTATAGTTATGGTTTATCATTTTCTACTCTATGATGATCTATAGATTCTCTATAATCTCTCATACCAACAATGGTATCATTGTTTATCACACACATATATTAGTCCAATGTAGTGGTGACATACATGGTCTCTCTTACAAGACCCTGAATGGTTCCATACCAATGGTGGAATGGTATCTATTGTTGTTTAAAAACTACACTATGGTTAGATGATCATCGAAACTATGTCCTATGTCCATCATGAAATACCAAAGAATTTCCCCCATGACCTAAATAGTTTTCCCATCCTTTTTTAGTATGGGGTGGAAATCCAATCTAAATCCTAGTTATTTCCCAAAGGACTCCTTAAATCCTCTCCATAATCACTACGTAATGTGAGAATAATGAAATGAAAAAATATTCAAGGGGACACTATGTAAATTCGACATCTCATACATTTAAAGGTGTATTAATATCTCTACTAAACCCTTATCTTAGAATTCTATGAGGTGGATTGACTTGGTGAGTCGGTCTAAGATCACCTAGAGGGTAATATGAAATATATACATTCATGGAATCTAAATCACAATGTCTATATTAGCACCATACCACTTACAATCTAGTACATAATGTTGTTGAACAGAGCTTGCTGGAGACTAGTGCATAACATTCATCTACTGAAAAGTAAAGAAATTGAGATATATACTATTATATAAACTTCTTCATAACTGGCCATCCAAACTAGAATCAATGATCCTATTACATATTCACCAATCTAATTTTGACAAAAAAGTGGGGTGTACAAAACACCCTCATAACCTCCTCATGCAATGTCAATAGAACCATCATCCATCCTCTACAAAGGATGGTGTTCTCCCACCTTCAAATAATCTAGAAGGATAATTTCCCCTAGATATTTTTGTATGTTAGGTATTACATTCAGTATTTCCAAGAAGATCCTCCCTAACATGATGTAAAAGAAGTGGGTAAGAACTATCAACTAGAGGTAACATTATCTATCTTCGTCCATTTAGGAAAATTATAATAATGTTAACCTCTCTGACACCTCAGTCTAAAAATGAGAACAAGGGATCCTAATGAGAGAATCATTCACTATATTCCCCTTAACATGAGTATAATTTATCTCAAGGTTATAATACTAGAGGAACTATATTCATCACCTTCATATCAAGTTAACATCCTTCCATGAGAAGATGTACTTAATACTCATATGGCAATAATGGATGACAAATCACTCACCAATATTTAGTCTTGCTGCATCTTCAAGGTGAAGGATACTGCAACCAACTCTACATAATGGGTAACATAGTCCTACTCATGTTTTGTCAACTGTCAAGACCCATATATAATCACTACCTACCTCTACATAAAAACTCAACCATTTCGAGTCCATGATGCATTATAGAACACTACGTACTCGATGTCATCCTCTATAGTCTAATGATGGGAATTGTGGTCAATCTGTGAAAAAAATACGAAAATTCCAATTAGTTAATTTACATACATGTGAAAGACTTCCTCATCATGTTCAAAGAAATAAATTGTTTCAATATTCATGAAAAATTATGAATGAATTTAAATCATTATCCCATGAAGCCAAGGAATATATGCACCTTATTCAGGATCATGGGTGGATGTCAAGCTAACAGTTACTTATATTCATCAGGTCAACCAATATACTATCTTATAAGATGATATTTCTCAAAACATGAACCTCTTGAATCCATATAAGTCACTTTAAGATATTTTCATAAATTTAGTTCAATTAGAGAAATGTCTAGGACCATACATAAGTGCCTCACATGATATTTCTTGGACATTTAGTACACTAGGATACCATCTATAAAGACCACTACAAACTGGTATATTCTCTTCACATACTCGAAGATGGTGATATCCAGGTCTTAGGTAAATCTTTGAGAACCATATAATAACTCTCAAATGGTTGAATAGGTCATCCATCATTGGTATTGGATACTTGTTCTTTATGATTACCTGGATCAAGATTGAATAATCCATACATAACTAAAATCTCCCACTCACCTCCTAAGAGGACAACATTGGGGCTAGATAGGGGAAACCATCTAGTCTAACAATTCCTTTCCACAGGAAGTCCCCAAACGGTACCTTATGCTCATGAAGCTATATAGGATCCATATGATGTTATAGAATAGATTTCACAGTTTTTACTATGTGATCTAATATAAATAATTCTATCTATTTTTGGTTAAGTAAGATCGAAATGTCCTCATTTATGACTTCCTCATACATTACCACTATTGGATGAAGCTGAAGTGACATAAAAACTTATTATCTAATCATAATACTATCCAAATAACCTGTAATCAATTTTATCCTCCTATGTTTGATCCAATCATAATCATGAGTAAATTCTTTCACCAATTAATAAAAACAATTTCCCAGCATTTTTGAAAAATCACATCCTCCAACTGAAGGAGTCTATATGGGAATGAGGTATGGATAAGTAGTACATACCTGAGATGACATTATAAGGTATTTTCACTACTACAAAGTTGTAATGGCTCGAACCTCTCTGGTCCATTACATTTTGAAATTTTGGTGTTGGAGGTGTTCAGGGAGGTAAAGGGGACTTATCCCCAACAATTTTCCAATTTTCCCTTTCTGTGAACAGTGTTTCTAGTTTTATGAACAACAAAAGATCGGTTTGACAGATCGGTCTCACAGATCTGTCTGACAGATCGGTCTCAAAGACCGGTCTGATAGATCGGTCTCACATATCGGTTTGACAGATCGGTCTCACAGATCGGTCTCACAGACAGTCTGACAGATCGGTCACACAGACGGTCTGACAGATCGGTCGGACAGATCGGTCTGACGGATCGGTCTCAGAGATCGGTCTGACGGATCGGTCTGACAGATCGGTCACACAGATCTGTCTTATAGATCGATCTCACAGATCGGTCTGACTGATCGGTTTCACAGATTGGTCTCACAGATCGGTCTCACATATGAGTCTCACATATCGTTCTGAGAGATCGGTTTCATGGACAGTAACGGTGGGTGAACAGTGTTTCTAGATTCCTACATTTTTTCCCCTTTTGACATTTCCTTTGATGTAAAATAAATTTCAAGCCTTATTTTAAGGGCCCTTAAGGCATTTTCCAAGGCCATAAATCCTATATTAATTAGTCTTAAGTCATTGAAAGTTTTACATGGTCAAACCGCATGGCTTAATGTGATTTTCTTTTAATGGAGAATTAATCACATTTTAAACTGTCACCCCATTAAATCTTTAAATGGGACAAGTTATCATTCTCCTTTTTTCTTCTTCATTGTACTTGGCTATGAGATTTTAGAACCATTCAATCCTTTCCATTGGATTTTCAAAATCAAACCCTACACCTCTGATTGGTTTCGCTCTATTTTGGATGCAACCAAGCTGTGTCGGTGAATCTTCTATATAAGGTATGTTTTATCAACGTTCCTTTGGTGATCATCTTCTCTTGTTCTACTTTCCTTTTTGGCATGTAATCTCCATGGTTATAATGTGGTTTTCTTGGGGTTTGGTTGTTTGGGACTTACCGTGGCATCCTCGGGTGGATGCAGCTGTCGTGAGAGAAGGATCGTGACCCATTGTGTGGATAAAGAACGCGAGGAACTATTTGAGGTAGGGGATTCATGGCTTCTCTAATATTTTTGGTTTAATCATAGAGTTAGCATGATTTATCCCTTTGGATCACAATGAAATTGACCTAATTAAATATTTGAACTAGATAAATAAATTGTTATCCCTCGTATGTTATTACCTCTTGTTTTCTAGATAGTATGATATCTATTCTTGATTTTGTTTAGATTTTTGTCCTTGATGGAGATAGGTAAATAACGTAAACAAGTATTAATTGATAATTGTTGGCTAAAGATAAAGAGGCATGAAAATGAATCTAGTTATTATTGTAATTTGATATTAATCAAATTAGTGCAGTAAGCATGTTTATTTAATTGTGATAGCTTACTGATTAGGTTTCCTGAATTTGGAACCTACATTTAATTCAAGATGGATTAAAGAACTGGTTAGTTGATGAAAGATAATTCCTGATAGGGTTTCGAGTTACCCTATTGTTCGTAAGGCCGAGTGCCTTGTGCTTTAGAGACATGAGTTCTCATTTTTCTATGAAGGCTTGATGCCTTGTTAAAGGCTCAAGTTCCCATTAGATCTGATGTTTGTTTTCCTACTGCTTGTGCTGTGATGTGATCCTGGATGGCTGTTGTGATATGTGAGGCAGAGAGGCCTTGTGGTTGTGGCAGCGGATGGCGCCTAGAGTGGCAAGATACAATGATTTATGCATGTGGGTGTCGGGGAGGACACCAAGGACGATGTTATGGGATGGATGTGATGGCTGGATGTTGGTGGTTTTGTTTGGTTGTTATCGACTTTACTTTCCCCACTGCTCAATGTAGCTAGTTTTTCTTAACATTCTTCTGAAATGGGCGGAGACACATGGGGTATGCCACGTTCTTTTCGTGTTTAGCCTCTCGAAGGAGAATGGGCCTACACAGTTGCAATAGGCGGCAAAGAATCGATGGGTAGTATATCAACTCACCCTGTTGAGCCCCCTTGTGTTTAGTAGCATAGAATGCTTTTCTAGAATGCCTGGGAATAGGGGAAAGTAATTATGTACTGAAATTTTGAATAAATTATGTTAACCCATGGGCTTGGAATTCGCTAGAACTTAATGAGGTGGTGTTAATTTGAAAAATGGAAAGTGGACTTTGGGTGTGATGAAAATGATATTGAATGTGGGTTTTTCACGGTTAATTAATGTGCAAAGAATTAATTAATTTTAAGTGAAATTGATGAAACAGGGAATCAAGTAACATAATTAAGTTCTTTAACTGGTTGTGTGCTTATAGGATACCTAGTCTTAGAAATAGTAGCCCAGAGTTCGAGAGACGTTAGCTGCAGTGGTGGCTAAGAATAGGTTATGCCCATAGTGTGGTTGTGAGATAAATATATTCTATACTTTTTGTGATTTTATATGCTACTCCACCCTATCGATAAGGGCAACTGACACCTCAAGGATTTTGAGCCCTGGTGGGGGGGGGGGGGGTTCCCAACATCATGATGGGAGGTTGAATGGATGACTACCCCCTTTGACCCCACTCTATTCTCTTAGTAGATCTTTGTGCTGGTAGGCACAGTGGTTAGTTTTCCCCATATATGTGTGTAGAGGGCTATAATGACTTGTGGTTATTTCACACACATATATTCTGGATATAGTATCCTATGGACTACTATAGGTGTAACGTGTATAGGCTGTGATGGCTTGAGGATCCTTACTCGGTGTGTGGGTTTTGATGGCTTGAGGTATAATACCCGATGTATGATACACGTTATGCGAGTTGTGGTGGCTCCCGGAAACTACCTCGTTAATTTTCATTGTTAGTATGGTGTAGTGCTTAGCCCAGGTGTCTGCGGGCATGCCTTTGTGGTGCACGTGGTGCAGTTGTAGTGCATAGCCCAAGTTTATACGGGAAAGCCTTTGGAGAGAGATGCACATGACGTATGTCGTTGCGGAAAATAGGAAAAATAGTGGGGAAGTAGTAGCGGGTTACCCTTGATATTCTTTAATATATTCTATATTCTTGTATGAGTTACATGGTGAGAGTAGCCATGGTGAGGTTAAAAAATTAGTATACCTGTTTAGGTGACGATTTAGTTTCACTTGTTGTTCACTGTGCTTTAGCATGCTTTCGTTACTTTTTCACGAGAGGCTTTGGGGAGGATCCTTCTGAGTATACTATTATAATCACCCTATGTATATATAAACTATTTTCTGGGTCACTTGGAGCTAGTTAGAGATCAGGCTGGTTACTACAAGCTTGTGGTTATAGGAGTTGTTCCGGCTTGTGGTTGATGCTGTCATTTCCTTTTCTTTTGGGTACTGGTAGTTTTCCCTTCCAGTTTTATTACTTCTGCATGACATTACATATGTGGACATTGGTTTTATTTTATATTTTAGTTTTGATTTGGATTTGTTTCGTGTCTATTCTATCTCTATCTTCTGAATGTGTTCTTTTAGAGGGTAATGCCTCCCATTTGTGTGTTTACTATACCCTCGGTGCTAGTCACTAACCCGGGGCCTACTGGAGGCGGGACTCGGGGGTCATTATCTCCCTTCATACATTTCCGGCCTTGGAGGGGTACACTTTGTGTGGAGGGGGTCATGAAAGAGTGGTATCAGAGGTCTGGTTGAGGGATAGGATGGAGATTAGAGTTAGGCACAGGTGAGTTTGCATGCGTTGGTTGGGAAACAGTGTCATTTGTGTATATAAAGTGGGGTAATCACTAGATATCGGCAGAGACAAAGGTGTTTAGGGCCCCCCTATGATATTTTGCATGGACCTTTATGTTTACGATGGCTACTAAACAATGTGATACTAGTTGCAGTGTAGAGACCTAGGAAAGGGTCATGCATTATTTTTTTTGGCCCTGTGTTTGAATGGGTAGACCGTGGGATAGGTTAACCTAATATGAACAAAATAAAACAATAAATTAATTAATGTTGAGTCTTCCATAATCTTGTCTTAGGATCTCTAACTGTTTGTTCTTTTAAAGGTATGGCTCCAGGTCGACTTCCTCGTCAGGTTTGCATAGAAAACGTCCAGTTGTCCATTCGAGTAGATCGCCATCGGTTATAGGTTGACGATTATGACACTTGAAGGAAGACACTCCAAGAGTTTCATCAACAGAGTCTTCAGAGGTACGAGGGCTCCGTTTCAGATGTAGTCATATAAGACTTGATGGAGGAGGTTGCAATCGGCTTCAGTTTGATCCGTTCTTGGAAGGAGCACTGGGTGTCTTTGTTTTTGACGATGTTGCGTGGAGAAATGAGGAAGTGGTGGCTCTTGTTCCTCCGGGATCATGTGGAGATAGCAATATCATGGGAGGAGTTTCAAGACAAGTTCATAGTTGAGTTCCTTTCTTCGTCCGTGAAGTCATCCAGTCGTTAGGAGCTTCTTACCCTTCGACAGGGGAGCTACAGTGTTCGAGAGTTTGCAACCCATTTTAAGAACCTTCTATGATATTATTTAGACCTGTTACCAGATGTGGAGGCTAGGCTGAGGCATTTCGAGGAGGCTTTGAATCCAGAGATCGAGCACCAAGTGACCCCTTTTATGATGAAGACATATCTTGAGGTGCTGCTAGGGAAGAGGATGGTGAGAGGACTTTTTCCAGGACCGGATCTTCATGAGTGGGGAATCGTCATGATTCCTCACGAAGCAGATCTGTGGTTCGAGTTTCCCTTTTTTCAAGACAGAAGAGTTTTCGTTCACCTTGGGTTAGGTCCCAGCCCTTCCCATCTCGTTTCTCCAGAGGCAGCAACTCTCAGACCTATACCAAGTGATCATGTGCATGTTTTTCTTCTGGTGGTCATGGTCATCAGCAGTGGGAGTGACCATCTTTTCAGATCAGTCATCGTGCATCGGGCGCTCCACTCGAGGTTCCTCCGTTGAGGCAGTTCTAGCTGAGGAAGCAGCAGTAGGTTGCACCAGATTTAGATCACCATAGTGTAGATGGGGAAGGCAGAGGACAACCATATGATGCACCCCGTCCTCAGAGAGAAGCGTGCGGCCATGGTGGTGATCTTCCTCAGGGTTAGAGAGGTTGTGGAGGAGGTCGTGGTCAGCTTCATGCTCTATCATTTCCAGCCCCAGGCGAGCCAGATGTCGTTCGAGGTACCCTCTTCTTTTTTTCTATATTGGTGTATTCCTAGTTTGATTAATGAGTGACGCACTCCTTCATATCACCTACACTTGTCCATGCTTTGGGACTTGAGGTAGAGAGGCTTCCAGTGCCCTTGGCGTTGACTATGCCAGTTGGAGGTCGAGCTAGTTTTTTAGAAGTATGTAGAGACTTTGAGCTAGTGTTTGGGAAACACTGATCTTTGGGAGATTTCCTATGATTACAGATACAACCATATGATGTCATCCTCGGCATGGATTGGTTGTATTCAGTTCAGGATATCATGGATTGATTTAGGAATAAGGTCATCTTCTTCAGTGCAGATGGAGAGAAGGTGGTTGTTGTTGGTGAGTGAGATCCTCAGATGGTTCATTGGAAGGTCGAATCTTTATCATCATTGGTGGCTGAGTTGATGTCGAGTTCTTCAGTGGTTCAGCAGCTGGTGCTTCCAAGGGTTGTGGAGGAGTGCCCTCATGTCTTTTCAGAAGAGCTCTTATCATTACCCCTCGACGAGAGATCGAGTTTGGGATCGAGCTACATCCAGAAGAATATCCTATCTCTATGACTCCATATAGGATGACCCCTTATAAGTTGCGAGAGCTATGTATTCAACTTGATGGTCTTCTGCATTGCGGTTTTGTTCGGCCAAGTTTGTCACCATGGGGTGCGCCAGTCTTGTTCGTGAAGAAGGTTGATGAGAGTTTGCGGTTGTGTGTCGACTATCGTCCCTTAAACAAAGTGACAATAAAGAACCACTATCCTCTTTCGTGGATTGATGACTTATTCGATCAATTGAAGGATTCATGTTGGTTCTCAAAGATTGACTTGCGGTCAAGATACCATCAAATGTCTGTGAAGGATGATGATATTCAGAAGACTGCTTTCCATTGACTTCATGGGCATTATGAGTTCGTTTTAATGCCATTTGGCGTGACAAATGCTCCAGTTGTATTCATGGGGTTGATGAATGCTGTGTTCGGTGAGTTCTTGGACATGTTTGTGGTGGTTTTCATCGACGACATCCTTGTGTACTCCACATCAGAAGATGAGCATGCAGATCATCTATGAGCCATTTTGGGATTTCTTCGCCAACATCTGTTGTTTGGGACGTTTTCGAAGTGTGAGTTTTGGGCTCAAGAATTTTGTTTCTTGGTGCATGTTGTGTCCCAACAGGGAGTATCTATGGATTCGTAGAAGATAGAAGCTATTTTTTCATGGGCAGCCCCTAATATAGTTTCAGTGGTGCGATGTTTCCTTGGTCTCACAGGCCACTACAGAAGGTTCGTAACCAATTTCTCAAAGGTTTTGACTCCTATGATAGCTTTGACCAGGAAGGATCAACCATTAATATGGACTGATCAGTGTCAGGAAGCTTTCGAGTATCTAATGTAGAAGTTGGTATGTGCTCCAGTCCTTTTTCTTCTAGCTGAGAGAGTCCAGTTTGATGTTTTCTGTGATGCTTCACATATGGGGTTAGGCTGTGTTCTCATGCAGCATAGGTCAATTGTTTCTTATGGGTCTTGGCAGTTGCGTCCCCATGAACGAAACTATTCCACCTATGATCTTGAGTTGGAAACCGTGGTGTTTGCTCTGAAGTTGTGGAGACATTACCTCATTGGCGAGCAGTTAGTGGTTTTCAGCGATCATAATAGTTTGAGGTATGTTTTCTCCCAGCATGACTTGAACCCGCGACTACGTCAGTTGATGGAGTTATTGCTGTAATACGACTTCGAAATGTCGTATACACCTGGAAAAGGAAATGTTGTAGGTGATTCACTAAGCTGAAAGTCATGTAGTGATGTTGTGCATAAATTCGGTGATTCCTGGAGTGTAATGGAGGAACATCCATCTTTGTATCTTGATATGGAAGAGGTTGGAGGTAGAGGTTGTCTTTTACATATGACGGTGCAGTCATCCCTGATGCAGAAGGTGGAAGAGTCCTAGTTGGGTGATCTAGAGGTGGATGTTTGGAGAGATAGAGTTGTTTGTGGTGAGGCCCCAAATGGTTGTTTGGAGGATTAACAACACCAAATGTTGTGTCATGGAAGGATATTTGTTCCCTTGGTGATGTGCGATACGGTTCTCTAAGAGTTCCATAGTTCACCCTTAGCTATAAATCCTAGTGTGACAATGATGTACCGATCCTTGAGGAGTCAGTTTTGGTGGCCTGGGCTGAAGCATGCGGTTGCGGAGTTTGTATCTCGATGTTTAGTCTTCCAGAAGGTAAATGTCGAACATCATGTTCCTGGTGGTCTTCTCCATCCATTAGAGATTCCTCAGTGGAGGTGGGAGGACATATCAATGGACTTTGTTACTGTTTTACCTAAATCTCCGAGAGTACATGATGCTATTTGGGTGGTATTGGATGGTTTGAAAAAATCGGCCCACTTTATAGCGATCAAGGAGTCGAGCTCATTGGATGTTTTGTCGAGGAAGTATCTAGATGAGGTAGTGAGACATCATGGATTCCCTAGGATGATCATTTCTGATCCAGATCCTTGTTTAACCTTCAGGGTGTGGAGAGGTCTCCAGCATTCTTTTGGTTCTCAGATATGCCTTAACACTACTTTTTATCCTCAAACAGATGGTCAGATAGAGCAAACCATCCAGAATCTTGAAGACATGTTGTACTCTTGTGATCTTAACATTGTAGGTTCATGGATTCGGAACTTACCCTTGGTGGAGTTCTCTTACAATAATAGTTTTCACTCCATCATCGGTATGGCCCCGTTTGAAACCTTGTATGGCTAGCCTTTCCGTTCTCTGTTGTGCTGGACTAGGGTCGGAGAGTCCGCAATTCTCGGACCGGAACTAGTGAGGAATACAATAGAGATGGTTCAGGTGATTCATGGGAGGATAAAGATAGCACAATTTCATGAGAAATCATATGATGATCAAAGTTGGAGACCCTTGGAGTTTATTGTTGGGGATCATGTGTTTCTGAAGTTGACTCCCTGTCATGGGCAGCGAAGGGTTTTTCATGGAAATAATCTTTCTCCATGGTTTGTTGGGCCTTTCGGGGTGTTAGCTCATGTTGGAGTTGTGGTGTATCAAGTAGCACGTCCCCAAAAGATGAATCAGATACAGGATGTTTTCGATGTATCACAGCTCCGTCATTATCTTCATGATATCTCTCACATGATCGATTGGGGAGAGATCGATGTTGATGATAATGCAACCTTTGAGGAGAGACCTGTGGAGATCCAAGATTTCAAGGAGAAGGTGTTGAATGGTCATTCAATTCCCTTAGTTCATGTCTTATGGCGACATAGTGGCATGGAGGAGAGTACTTGGGAACATGAGTCACAGATTCGTGTTCAGTACCCAGAGCTGTTTTAAGTTGTTGTGATGAGTTTTATTTGATCGTTTCTTTTATGTACCTTTGAAGGTATGTTACTCTTGAATGGTATGTATATGGATTTTTTATTCCCTTAATCTCGGATGTCGTGGGTTTGTCCTATATTTAGAATAACTAAGGGTGGTTTTCCCCTAAGAGGTATCTTACAGGGTGGTTGTTTGGACCCCTCTTTTCCACAGGTTGGTTATAAATTTTCAAGGACGAGATTGTTTTGAGAGGTATCTGATGTAATGGAACGAAACACTCAAGTACATTAATTTTTTAAATTTCGGTGTTGGAGGTGTTCTGAGAGGTCAAGGGGACTTATCCCCAACACTATTCCAATTTTCCATTTCGGTGAATAGCGTTTCCAGTTTTATGAACAGTAACAGATCGGTCTCATAGATCAATCTGACAGATTGGTCTCATAGATCGGTCTGACAGATCGGTCTCATAGAGTGGTCTGACTGATCGGTCTCAAAGATTGGTCTGACAGATCAGTCTGAAAGATCGGTCTGACAGATCTGTCTGACAGATCGGTCTGACAGATCGGTCTGACAGATCGGTCTGACAGAGCGGTCTTACAGATCGGTCTCATAGATCGGTCTCACAAATCAGTCTGACAGATCAGTCTGATAAATCGGTCTCACAGATCGGTCTGTCGGATCGGTCCCACATATCAGTCTGACAGATCGGTATCACAGAACAATCTGACAAATCAGAATGAAAGACCAGTTTCACAGATCGGTCTGAAAGATCAGTTTCACAGATCTCTCTGACATATTGGTTTCATATATAGTAACGGTGGGTGAATAGTGTTTTCAGATTCATATAGGTTTACCCCATTTGACATTTCCTTTGACGTAAAATACAGTTAAGGCCTTATTTTAAGGGCTCTTAAGGCCATTTCAAAAGCCATAAATCCAATATAAATTATTCCTATGGCTTGGAATGTTTTACATTGTCAAAATGTGTGGGTTAATGCGATCTTCTTTTAATGGAGAATTAAGTGCATCTTAAACCGTCACCCCATTAAATATTTAAATGGGATTAGTTATCATTCTCATTTGTTCTTATTTTTTGCTCTCAACTATAAGATGCTAGAACCATTCAATCCTTTCCGTAGGAGTTTCACAATCAAACCCTACTCATACGAATGGTTCCTCTTTGTTTTGGATGCAACCGAGATGTGTCAGTGAATCTTATATATAAGTTATGTTTTATCAACGTTCCTTTGGGGATCATCTTCCCTTGTTCTCCTTTCCTTTTTTTCATGTAATCTCCATTGTTATAATGGGGTTTTATTGGGGTTTGGTTGGTTGGGACTTATGTTGGGATCCTCGGGTGGATGCAGCTGTCGTGAGGGAAGGATTGTGACTCGTTGTGTGGATAAAGAACGTGAGGAACTATTGGAGGTAGGGGATTCATGGCTTCTCTAATTTTTTTTGAGCAATCGTAGAGTTAGCATGATTTAGCCCTTTGGATCTCAATGGAATTGACCAAATTAAATATTTTGACTTGATAATGAAATTGTTATCGCTCGTATGTTATTGCCTCTTGCTTTCTAGATAGTGTGATATCTATTCTTGATTTTTTTTAGCTGTTTGTCCATGATGGAAATCGGTAAAGAACGTAAACTGGGATTAATTGATAATTGTTGGCTAAAGATAAAGAGGCATGAAAATGAATCTAATTCTTGTTGTAATTTGATGTTAATAAAATTAGTGTAGTAAGCATGTTTATTTAATTGTGATAGATTACTGATTATGTTTCCCGAATTTGGAACCTACATTTAATTCAATATGGATTAAATAACTAGTTGTTTGATAAAATATATCACCTGATAGGGTTCTGAGTTACCCTCTTGTTCGTAAGGCCGAGTGCCTTGTGCTTTAGATCCATGAGTGCTCATTTTGAATGAAGGCTGGATGACTTGTTAAAGGACCAAGAGCCCATTTGATGTGATGTTTGTTTTCCTGCTTCTTGTGTTATGATGTGAGCCTGGATGGCTATTGTCATATGTGATGGCAGGGAGGCCTTGTGGTTGTGGTTGTGGATGGCACCTAGAGTGGCATGATGCAATGGTTTATGCATGTGGGTGTCGGGGAGGACACCAAGGTTGATGTTATGGGATGGATGAGATGGATGTATGTTGGTGGTTTTGTTTGGTTGCTATCTGATTTACTTTCCCCACTGCTCAAGGTAGCTGTTTTTGCTTACCCTTCTTCCGAAAGGGGCGAAGACGCATGGGGTATGCCACGTGCTTTCCGTTTTTAGCATCTCGAGGGAGAACGGGCCTACGCACTTGCTATAGGAAGAAAAGACACTATGGGAAGTATATCTACTCACCGTGTTGAGCCCCATTGTGTTATGTATGATAGAATTCTTTTCTAGAATGGCTGGAAATAGGGGAATGTAATTCTGTACTAAAATTCTGAATAAATTATGTTAACCCATGGGGTTGGAATTCGTTGGAACTTAATGAGGTGGTGGTAATTTGAAAAAGGGAATGTGGACTTTGGGTGTGATGAAAATGATGTAGAATGTGGGTTGTTCATG
Source organism: Viscum album (assembly GCA_963277665.1). Taxonomy (NCBI): domain Eukaryota; kingdom Viridiplantae; phylum Streptophyta; class Magnoliopsida; order Santalales; family Viscaceae; genus Viscum; species Viscum album. The sequence goes on from OY728157.1 coordinate 828,226,246, forward strand.
GTTAATTAATGTGAAAATAATTAGTTAACGTAAAGTGGAATTGATGAAACAGTGAATGAAGTAACCTAATGAAGTTCTTTAACTATTTGTGTGCTTATTGGATGCCTAGTATTAGAAATAGAATCCCGGAGTCTGAGAGACATTAGCTGCAGTGGAGGATAAGACTAGGTTATCCCCATATTTTGGTTGTGAGTTATATATATTCTATAATTTTTTTGATTCTATATGCTACTCTACCATCTCGGTAAGGGAAACTAACACCCCGGGGATTCTGAGCCCTGGGGGGTGTTTTCCCTAACATCCTGATGAGAGGATGAATGAATGACTACCCACTTTGACCCCAATCTCTTCTCTTGGTAGATCATTGTGCTAGTAGGCACAGTGGTTAGTTTTCCCCATATATGTGTGTAGAGGGCTGTAATGTCTTGTGGTTATTTCACACACATATATTCTAGATATAGTATACTATGGACTACTGTAGGTGTAACGTGTATAGGTTGTGATGGCTTGAGGATCCTTACTCTGTGTATGGGCTCTGATGGCTTGAGGTATAATACCCGACTTATGATACACATTATACGAGTTGTGGTGGCTCCCAGAAATTACCTGGTTACTTTTGGTTGTGAGGATGGTGTGGTTCATAGCCCAGGTGTCTGCGGGAAATCCTTTGTGGTGCACATGGTGCAGTTGTGAAGCTTAGCACAAGTTTATATGGGAAAGCCTTTGGAGAAAGATGCACAGGACATATGTCGTTGGGGAAAAGAGGAAAACCAGTGGGGAAGTAGTAGCGGGTTACTATTGATATTCTTTACTATATGCTATATTCTTTTATGTCTTACTTGGTGAGAGTAGCCATGGTGAGGTTGGAAACATAGTATACCAGTTTATGTGACGAGTTCATTTCACTTGTTGTTCACTGTGCATTAGCATGCTTCCATTACTTTTGCACGAGAGGCTTCAGGGAGGATCCTACATAGTATACTGTTATACGCACCCTATGTATATATAAACTGTTTTTTAGGTCACATTGAGTAGGATAGAGATCAGGCTGGTCACTAATATCTTGTGGTTGAAGGAAAAGTTTAGGATTGTTGTTGCTGCTGTCTTTTCCATTTCTTTTGGGTACTTGTACTTTCCCCTTCCAGATTTAGTACTTTTGCATGACATTACATATCTGAACTTGGGTTTTCTTTTATATTTTAGTTTTGAGTTGGAGTTGGTTGGTGTCTATTCTATATCTCTCTTCCGCATGTGTTCTCTTAGAGGGTAATGCCCCCATTTGTGTGTTTACTATACCCTCGGTGCTAGTCACCAACCCGGGGCCTACTGGAGGCGGGACTCGGGGGTCATTATCTCCCTTATTACATTGTCGGCCTAAGAGGGGTACACTTTGTGGGGAGGGGCTTGTGACAAAATTGATCCCCAAATTATCTATCATATCTGGGAGTCATACCACACTATCATAAAAAGTGTTTAGTTTTTGAGTCAGCTATAGTTGGAGTCTTCATGAATAGTGGTTCAACAAATGGATCAATCAGAATATCTACGCATCGAAGTAGAAAAGAAGCACGAAAATAGTGGATTACAACTGTATCAATTAATACTAAAACTGACTTATATAAGTCATTTAATATCACTCTAATCATCCTTAGGGCCTCTATTTCAAAGGACATTAAGTCCAACAGTTTTAAACTTCCTTGACCACCAGATCGCTTACACAACTTTAGAAAACATTGGAGTGGTGGGGGAAATTGGTCAAACCATCTCCCACTACCTACTAGAATACACAACATTCATTAATGTCAATTTTTATATAAACCTCCCTTCCCATAAAATTCCTCTAATTGGGTATTCTACCAACCATAATCTAGTCAACTATATGGTAGGTTAGTCAACCCCGGGTGAAATTTCGCCAAATATAATTAGAGAAGAACTACCTCTCTCTCATCTGAAATGAATCATCTTGATATCCCTAAACTATAGACTCGATGTCCCATGACTATCTACTAAAGAATCTCGCACACCCAGATCCTTATGAATGAAATAATCTACAATATTTTGAATTTTTAAATAATTTCTTCCAACTACCATCTTTAATTCGAATCGTATACTCTTCCAATAAGCTACCCCCAACTAAATACCACTCAAGAACTCCAACATAAGTGGGAATGTAAAGAGATATAGCTCAAACCTAGATATCGCGATGTAAGTACCATTTTGATATCCATTATATAAATAGTATATCCCCAGTCATATTCAAGGAGTATATCAAGAGGATTTTGAACCTCACAAAATGAAATTCCATGTTCAGGATTCCCTAACGTAACTATAAAAGCTCATATATTCACATATCTCCCAACATGATTGGATAGAACATATCATTGAATTCATTCTCAATATATGACTAGGAGAGTATAGTCTCATCATGTGACTGAGTGACCCAATTCTAACATCACCTAGTATATCAATGAAGGAGACTCCCTACATGCACCACCATCACATTTGGACGTGTCATCAAATTGTGAAAAAAAACATAGGTGACTACCTCTATATATTTATCAACTACCTAAGGATATGGATTTCCAAAAAAAATAATGTACGAATCCTCTAAAACTCTTGTATAACACTCAACTATTTCACATCCTCAGTTGATACTACTAGTGAAATGTGCTTCTCAATGGGTAGTGAACAAACTACCCAATAACCCTGAGGCACCATCTCTTGTAAATGACCATATACAAAAGACACATCACTCAATTTATCATTCCCACGATCTCATTGTTTAATTATTGATATATGTATTCATGGAGGCATATAGAAATAAAAAAGACATACCATGGTCAATGAGTATATCTGGGGATAAAAATCAAGAAAGGGATGGAATCCAAAACCCATTCTTATAAGATTTATATACAAATGTTTTCCCTATAAAATGTTGTTAGAGTTTTCAAGATAAAATTACTGTTATTGGAGTGTTTTTTTGTATTGATATATGAGCCACAACACCAAAATTGGAGTCTCTAGCCTAAAATTAATACTCAAAACCCTTCATTACACTTTCAATAAATACCAAACCATAACTCATGGAAATAACAAAACTCCAAAAATTAATCATAAAGTAGAACGAATTACATTGATTCCACTCATCCATCACCCAACCCACTAGAGAACACCTGGCCGATAGAAAGACAAGTTTCATAACCACATGTCTACCTATAATAGGATAGGGGATGGAAACCAGTGCTGAGTAGGCATATCACACATGTCGTGGACCTTAGCATAAGGTACCTATATACACACACAAATCTCTAAACCCATACAATGTTAAATGTAAAGTATAATGATAAAAAATTCATGCATACATCTATATCTCATTATCGTTGTATGACATAAGAACTGGAAGTTATAATGGTCAAATACCATCCTTCCAAAACACTAAGATTCTATCCGACTACGAATGATAGGATTGTTATTATGTATAACCCCATTATTCGTACCTCAATATGCTCAAAATTCTCATGGTACTCCTATAACTCTATTAAATGTATTATCATCTACATAAGATAAATACTATGTGTTAAGATCCCATGTAGGGGTGAGTGTAACAATACTCAGTAGGACAGCCCAAAAACGCCAATAAAAAAATCAATATTTGGTTAGTTCATCATATGGAATGTTAATAGAGTATGATACATCAATAAGAAACATTCATGTTCTCAAAATAGACTCTACGTCTCAAAGTGTTTTCAACCACTTCAATCCATAGGATTCTTCTGGGGGAATCATGGTAATTCTCATTTGAGATAAATCAATACACAATCCATTATTTAATTGATGGAACTCAGATGAGACTTCATCCTCATCAGGTATATCCAAATATGGAACACACTAGACCATAAAATTTCCCAAAAAAATAGGGGATCACAACCAAGACCACTTGGGGATGCCCAAAAAACCTACTAGAACAAAATTCTGAGAGGAGATCATTGCCTTGTGCATGGTGGTCATATTGATACCATGAACTCTGCCTTGGATGGTGAAGGAACTACAGAGGATCCCACCCTAGTCACATAAAATGATACTATTATCTCTATCTGAGAGAAACCACATTGAGGGGATCACGATCGTATGCTCAATAAATAATTCCACATTTTACCCTTATAGAGATAGAATTTGCAATCACACTCATATGAACCTGGTCTACACTGAGGAAATGAATGTCTCGAAACTACCTCTGTGGGAAGGAAATACATTTATATTGAGAATGCATCATGTAAATCTAAACTCGAACATACATTTCTCCATTCCCTTGTTCATATTCATCACCCCATGTACACTAGTCATGAACATTTACACTATTCATTCATGTATTTTTTGGATCATGTTAGTGATTACAATACTATGAGAGGGTTTGAATCAATATGGGATGAATTTTTCCCATTTTATACATTTATAACTTTTTGATATCTCTACTACTTATTCAATGAATGGATATCTTGATGTTTTCACCAGTAATTAAAAATCTTGTGCATAAAATAGAAAATAAAAAATTACACCAAGATTTTCACAAGGATTACCTCTAATATGTATGATTATTTATTTGGCGTATGGTTGTTATTATCCCCCACCCCACAAAACACTTATATTTTATTATTAATAATAACACTTTCAAGGGAATTACCTTGAACTTGTTCTCAAGGAACCTGCCTGGTACAATGAAAACATTATATTTGAATCCCGATATGTAGGATGTTAGTCTTCCCCTTCTAAAGTGATCATGAGTGTAACATAGTTATACTTATTTAGACTCCAATAATTCGGATAAAACTCCTCACAATGCATCTATCAAATTGATTACTCAAATATTGCAGTCATCAAGCTATCTAAACATCTTCTTTAACCAAAAAAATAAATATAAAAAATAAAATTCATCTATTGTTCTTTCTCTTTTTATTTTTGACATGAAAATTATGATATAAAAAACTATTTTAGGCACTCAATGTTTCACACAAATTCAATATCAAAATTTAGTATAGGTTTCTATTTAGTTAAATGTCTTCTTTTCATAACTTTTAGCATGATTTTTTTGTGAAGTATCATTTCACATCAATTTATTTCATCCAAGTGCACATTAAGACACCTTGTGCATGAAATAGTTGATCTCAATGTTTATGTATTCATTTAATTCATGAATTCATGTGTATGAAATTTATATTTTTTGATTGAGGATTCATTCAAATATGTATATCAGGATTCACTTGTTCCTTTACAAGGTATATATAATGTGAAAGAATATTTATTCTTCTTCACAATGAATAGTGTGATTAAAGATTCATAAAACGTATTATCCTTCTATTATCTTCAAAAAAACATGAGAGAGAAGTTATAAAATCAATTTTCAAAATCTTGAGGATATTCTTGGGATATTAATCTCTTATTTTATGAAATACAAGTAAGAATTTCATGATATTTTCTTAATGTAGTAAAAAATATTATGGGGAACCTTCTTCATGAAGAGGTGCATGAATTATTTCTCTACGAACATGGTCAAATTAGGGTACTTATTCATGCCAAGTGTGCACATATATATCATGTAAAATAAAAAATGATTCACATATCTTTCTTATCCAATCTTGGATTCTTTCTGAATTTTTCATTCATAATGGGCTTTTTTACCATTTTATTCCAATTTATATTTATCTAAGAGGGGAAGATGTTATAGGATAATTAAAATCAATATATGTTGGATGTTTTGAGGTTTCACTTTTCTCCCTCCACCATCATATCTGACAAGGACCACCATTAAATATATTTATTATATAATTTCATTAAGGAGTTGATGTGATACCATGTGATTTTTTATATTGATTACTATCCCCAGATGAATGGGAAGACAGAGTGAGTTAATCATATCTTTTAAGATTTGACCAGGAAAGTATTTTAGAAATAAATGGTTTATGGGATGACAATATTAAACTATATTATTTATTTATAAGAATATTTACTAATCTTCTATTCATAAGGCCCCATTTCAAGATATTTTTTCATCTGCCACACCTTTCTCCCATATGATGTACTAATGTGGGACAAACATTTTTGGTGGGACTCAACATAGTCCAAATGATGATAGGAGAGGTGTAGGATATATGGTAGTATTTTTATATTTTTTAGGGATAATTTTAATATTATATAAATCAATATCATTGTACTTTGGAGATCCTCTTAAGTGACTAGGTTTTTTCAATGGTATCTCATCATTTGGGTTACTATAGGTTGGGGAAGTAGGAGAAGATCACCTTAACATATTTTTTCCCTTTCAATATAACTGGAAAAGCAAAGAAGTTGAGAAAAATTAGAAATTGTACATCTATTAATTGAAATCCATGATGAATATCATATCTTCTAATTAATAAAATATCATTGTGGTCTATCCCATGTGATATAATAAGAGGATTTTCAAATAGAGTTGAGTATATCAATTACTGAGTAATTTGATTGTATAATTGAATCAGAGGCCAAATCACTACATTGAATTTCCATTTGGTTGGTTTATATATTGTTGCATCAAATATCTTATTTAAACATGAAAAGAGGCTGATAGGCACTTGTTATGAAGAAATGACCTTAATTTTTCCAACATCATGTTTTTCATTGACTTTTGGGGGTAATAAAGTGATAATGTTTAGAGAATTGTCACACCCATCATTCTATGTTTGGATATAGATGTTACCGTTTTTCTATTTCTATATTATTTTCATATATTTTTAGGTTATATAAATTTTGGTGAAGATGTAGTTCCGTAATTTTATTTCAATATGACCAAGTGATGTTACACTAAAAAATAACCTAGTTAGAGTTATAGTGTCATTCACATAGCACACATGACTCTAGGTTAATTTCATGACATTTCCTTTTTATGTTTTTAAATTTTTTATGCAAACTGGTCATTCCATGATATGGTATTTCACATATTGATCAGTCTTGGTAAATGTCACCGAAAGTCGAAGAGAAGCCGATTATGTCATGACCCCAGTTTCATTCCACAGTATAATCAACCTAGGTGATATAAAATTTCAACAAATTAATATTTCCTTTAAACATTTTTATCTACAATTACTCTATTTTATAATAATTTAAATATTCATTCTCCCCATAAGTCACATACTCTTTTCCTCTTCTTCCTTTACTCGATTTTTGTGGTCTACGCACAAAGAACCTAATGAAAATATTCCATTATGTGATTCCTCTCATCACCATAGCCCCAATATATATTAATTATTTTCCTCTCTGCCCTCAACTATAAATTCCCTAGTTTCCTGATAATTTATTCTTATTGTGAGGATTTTTTATGACATGATTCTGTAGTGTGATTTTGTAGTCATTTATTGTGCCTTATGGAATATTCACATCATTTATTTATATTTTCAATAGTATAGGTAGGGGATATGTATCATTATATAATTATTTAAAATATTTATGATATTATTTTAAATTTAAATTTATAAAATCTATTTAAAGGGATTGAAACTAGTTTCATAAGCTAATATATATAAAAAGTAAATTATTTGAATTATTTCATAGTTTAGAAAAACGAAATGGAATTAAAGTATATTTTATTATAGAATTTGGAAATTTATTATCAAATGATTTTAAAAATTACATGTTGAATATTTATAGGTTATTTTCATTAAATGTAATAGGTACCCTAAGGTCATTGGTAGGAGAACCTTATTCAAACAAGGTCATTTCAACATGTTATGTATATGAACATAAAAAGTGATATAATGTTTGGTACACCTCCATTAACCACTGAAGATATTATTAATCATTCCCAGTAGTGATCAAAACCTTTTAGACATATTATTACATTATTTTGGAATAAAATCCCTTAATTACCACCCAATGATCAAGAACCCTAGTTTCTTTAAAAAAATGTTCATAATACATCAATGTGATACTATATTTTAAATTATTTTCTTTGTTATCTCTAATGAATTCCAAAATAATTATGATATCCCAAAACAACCTCGGATAACATGTAAAATACATAAAAGATATGGGTAATCTAAAAAACATAATTAGTGAATAAACTTAATAAGGAAGTATAACTTGTGAGTCAAATGTATAACATGTTATCATAAAAGAAAAGGATATATGGTAATCAAATGAGACAATAACATAATGAACATGGTATCATAAGATCATGGAATCATATGAAAATTGGAAGAAACAAAAAATATAATATAAACAAAAGTCAAGAGTACCTACCGATACAACAAAACTTGGTGGACAGATTCCCACAATGGATTGTGTTTACTCTCAAATCCCACATATGATATCTAATGAGAGTAAAACATTACACAATGAATTGGAGGGATATATAATTTCAATCCCACCCACCACATTCTTATCATCTACATGAATATTAATTCCACATAAATAAATCAAACTTTTTTATAAACATTAGAATTTAAAATTGAAAAAAAATTAGTTTCATAATATTTCCTCATATCAAAATAAAAAGTGATTTAGTAAGGAATAAATATTAAAAATATTTATAAGGAATGTATTACCCCATAAAAGGAAAGCTGAGTGATCTAGGAATATATTTAAGATACAAATATACATATTTGAAAACCATTCCACAAAATTAATGGATGTTTTCATTGATTAATATAAATAATTTCAAAAATATTAAAAATATTCTTGAGGAAAATAAACATTCCACATTGAAAGTCACTTTTGATAACTAAAATTTAAAAAATATTGCAGAAATAAATTTCTTTGAAAATAACTATATAATATTATAACTAAATACTTTTATAAAATAATGGTAATGATGACTATTAATTCTCTACATGTTGCATAAGTAAAAAATATTCCTTTTACATTTTTGAAAAAATTAGACCTCATTTTAAAAATGACAAGAATATTATTTTAACAAAAAATTACCAAAAATTAAACATGGTTAAAAATGACATTAATAAATCTTATATTAATTTTTATACCTTTTTCAAAACATTTAAAATAATATATACACATTAAATAAAAATAATCGAACGAATAGCGAAATAAATTCGATTATACTTAAAAAAAATTCTAAATCCTTATAATTACAAATTATATGAAAACGTACTTTTATATGAAAATTTCATGACAAAAAAAAATTAAATGTATTTATTAAACAATGATAAAATATTTTCATTCAATTGAAATTGAAGCATAAATAATCCAAGTCAAAATGTGATTGATCCATAAACCCTTAATACCTTTGTAAATATTTGAATCATAACCCACTTGAGAAAATTAACTAAACTAAAACATAAAATACCATTAATTTTTATGTTTTAATGATATATCATGTAAAGGGGAATTATATACATAGTATAAAATAAATTAGTTTAATAATAGAACATGTGTCTCAAAGAATGAAGTTTGAGGTGAAAACCAAAACCTTGAGTCTAGACTTTGTGTTATATGTATTTTATCTCATATATAATAAATTTATATCAATTATTTGGTTTAATATGAAATTTTTAAAGGTTCCAAACATTATAGATAACCCATTTAATTCATCTCATTTAAAAATTTATTTTATTATTTATTTCTTCATGTCCAAATCGGGTGTTTTTTAGGATGCTCAGTTCATAATTTCAAAACAATAGTTGTGGGTTGAATGTGGTCAAATAGGTATTTGTTCATCCATATCTAGAATATTAATCCTGAAAAAATTATTATATTTATACATAAATTATTTAATTAAATCCATCCATGAAATAAGGTTATGGAAAATGAACTATGTTATGATCATGGAGATAGTAGGTCATAAATATGCATGAGTAACATTTCCATTTTTCATCAATCATGATGTAACGAATGTTATTATTATTTTATATTTACATGATGATAATTATATAAAAAAATATCATATTTATTTTAAATACACATAAATATACCCACAATTTATGTAGTAATAAAAAAATGAAACACATTGCTTTGTAAGGTGGTAGTCCACCGTACACATGAACGATGTTGCAATTTATCAATGGACGGTAATATAGAAAGGCATATGATATATTAATTTTTCAATTTTATTAGTATTATTTAATATAATATATACACATTAATTTCACCATCATTAATATCCATTAATGTTGATTGTGGAAAATGAATAACATCAATTCGCAAGGATGTATTCTGTCTTACACATGAAAGAAGGCCTCATTTCCCATTTAAAGGAAGAGGATATGGTTAAATATTATGGAATAAATATAATAACATCTCTTTATATAATATATATAATTTTTATTATATTCTAATATTTAATACATTGTTTATGGTTGAAAAATAGTAATTTAAAAAGAAGGACCTTGATGAAGATGATTACATTCTCTTAAAAGAATCTCATTAAGATGTCATATTAGGGACCCTAAGGTTTGTATTTTGGGAAAATAAGCTCTAGAATATGGATATGGATGGTTGGGAGATATTTTGTAAGGTTTCTATAATGTCAAATTTATTTATAGGTTGGAATATATGAGTTTGGTTGTGAATACTTGAGGGGAGGTGTTTCTATTTTATAATTTATGAGTGAAATATTTATAAATACACAAAACTGTTCAATAATGGGAATTCAACCTTGATAAAAGTTCCTCAAAATTTTATAAGGATGAGACATAAGTCTAATAAATACCTCAGACTCTAAAATTAAACATGTTTTATATATGATATTCTCTTTACCTATAAGGTAACTAAATTTTACCATTTCAATTTGTTTACCATAGTAACTTTTTTTATTGTTTTTGATAATCATTATGAACAAAATTTATTATAATATTATTATATAAAAAAATTAATCTAGTTATAGATATTGATTCCATTTTATAAATTAAACTTCACATATGCTGAAGAATTTAATTTTAAAAAATCTACAAGCGCGATGAAAAGAGTTTTTCCAAAAAAAAGAATTTTTCAAGGAAATGATGATCTTATATTAAGTGTATGAATATAAATCATCATTATATAAATTTAAATTTAAAAATAAAGATAGATAATCTATAAATTTTATTTAAATGAATCCAAATTATGTTTTTTTAAATTAAATAAAATGGAAAAATATTATGCACTTTAAAACAATTTTCATAAAAATTGTATTTTTATCCCAAAGAATAAACTTATACTATAATATATTATAATGATGATTTAATTGTAATTAATATTATTATATATAAATAAATAATAATATTTATTTTAAAACTATATTATTATATCAATGGTACTTCTAAAATCATTAATTTATTAAAAGAAAAGTATGTTCTACAAAGATAGATATTTTCACAATTCACTGAAAAATCAATAATTTTCCAAAAATCCAATAATATCACTCTTAGTTTGTATAAATATGATTGTTTAAAAAATTATTTTATTTTTATAAAATAAAATTTATGAAATATCCATAAATTAATTATAATATTTTATGACAAAATCCAATAGAAATTATTTTTCCAGAAAACATATTTTTTGAAGAATAAAATGACTTACAAAAAATTGATTGGTTATTTACTAATAATTTATTAAAAATTATATATCTGTTAGGACAATTATATATATATATATATATTATAATGTGGTATATAATATCCATAACATCTAATTTTACATTTTGGTTATAAATTTCATAAATAATCATTGTTTGGTTTGGATCGATGTTCAGTGTCACATATTCTATCGAATATAATGTTATTAATTTAAAATATTTTGTTATTAAAATCCAACTAGTTACATGACATTAAAAAATTAAATACTTTATATTACAAGGTTTCCTTATCCATAATTAACCAAGGTTTTATTCTCGTGTTTATTATTTGGGAAATAAATTTGATGTGGGTTTATTTATTTCCATATTTAATTATATATGTTATACCATACTGATATATTCATACAAATTATTTTTAAAAAATAATTCAGATATTGTTTTCAATCTATAATTTTTTTTGATTTTCTAAAAAAGTTTGTATGTGGAACTCATTAAAATTCTACTAGGTTTGATATTATTACACCCTTATTACACTCAATGAGTGTATGAAGACCATATTTATATAGATACAAGTAAGATTAAGGAAAAACATATAGGTGGTGGAAGTTCATGATAGATTTTTTTGATTAGTAAAGGTGACATGGTGTGTTTAAACCACATTTCACATGTAGATAGGTGTAAAATCGTTTTTTCATTTTTTTTCTTTATATTTTTTATGTTTATACTAATCATGGATCACCTTTTATGATCCCAATACCATCCTATGATTTATTTAAGATTCAATTGTTTGTGATTATTCAGATTGGTTATTAACATGTCAATGTTATCCTTCATTTTTTATTTTCAATTAATCTATATAATTTTAATATATTATTTGTTGTCATTTTTATTAAATATCTTGTCATAAAAAATCTATGGTGATATTATAACATCCCAAAAATTTAATTTAAACTAATATAATTCATGATAGTTTTATTAACACACAAAACCAATCTTTAAACAAACAATAGTATACTATAAATTTTTTGATTTAAATACGAACATTATAACATAGTAGTTGAATTGGAAAATATGAATATGGGTATATGTGTTGTGAATTAAATGTATAATTTCCCTAATAAATATAAATTTATTGATGGATTCTTAGGAAATAAATACATTATTTACATTAATTTCATTTTATGCTTCAAAAAATGATCTATTCAAAAAAACTATTTGTATATAATTTTTTGGGGTGATATTATAATTATATCCTTTAAGTTCTTGACCTTAAACAATCAAAAAATTAATTCTTTATAAAATAATTCAAATTATTAATAGTGTAGGATCTTTTTAGATTTATAGTTTTAGGGAATTTGTTCATAACTCTTACATAGAAAATCCAAACATTATAACTTGGAAACTTCCAATCAGTATCCATTTTCCACACAATATAGAGAAATAATTAAAAAACAAATTTTCATTCCTGAAAAATCATTACAATTTGTAACATAACATCTTATTTATTCATACTCATCCATAAAACATATAAAAAACATTTAAAAACATGGTACGTTAATAAAAATATCATTAAGGGACATATAAAGGTAAAGAATAAATATGTTACTGCGTGAAGACTCATAGAAATTTTCATTTTCAAAATGAACATTGAGCTTGAAATAAACATTTTATCCCACTTTAAAGTCACTTATCTTTTCAAACTTTACGTAAAATAATCATACAAAATATAAAATGAAAAAAACGCATAATGTTTTCAAACAAATAATTAAAGAACATGTTATATTTTCCAAAAATCATATAAATATTTCCCTTAATTAGTATAATATAAATTCTATTTAAAAATAATCTCATTTTTCACCATATTTAAATAATAATATTTATATAAAATTCATATAATGAATATATAATCATAGGGTAAACATAAGATAACATTTTTATATAACTCTTAAAAGAACTCCTAAAATTATAATTACCTTAAAATTTATAAATTGAATAAAAATTTTGCTTAAAATCAGATAAAATTCATAGTTACAAATGGAATAAACTTCAAAATAAATTCAAATAATCTCTCTATATAGACCTAATCATTTTTATTCATACCTTTATCGAATTAATTGGAGAGATAAAATGGTATAATCCATTATTGGTTTATAATATAACTACCCCCATTATAAATATTACCAATTTACAATGACATATTAAATGAATGCTTTCATTCATAACGCAATTCTTGGAAAACATAAGAAAACATTTTCAAATATTTATATATAAACTTACATAAAACGTTCTAATTTCAAATAAAATATCAAAAAACAATGGAATGAATGGTTTTTATTTGAATAAAACATGGAATTTTATAATGTAATTCAAACATCAAATAAAATACATGGTATAAAGAAAAACTATTGAATTCGTATATGTTAAAATAGACCACTTTTATAGTATTATGTAATGAATATCAAATCCTCGCATAGAAAAATTATTTTTGAAAACCATTATAAAAAAGAGACATAAAATTTGTTTTATAATTCATTTACATTCATATAAATACCTATAAAAAATAATTTTATGAATATGAGAATGAAAAAAAATTATGAAAATAAATCCTTAAAACTTTTAACATGAGGTTTAAAAGTAAAGTGTTCTTTACCTCAATTCGGACTCATCATGTACATTACCTATCTGACTAAATAATAAAATTTTGACAATTATTATTATTTTTGAAACATTTACATGTTTATTATTCCTTTTATTCTCATTATATAATAAATAAATTAATTAATTAACTTCTCATCAGAGGTTTTGATGATATTTATCTCATAAGCCCAAAATTACATCGGTATATATTATATGGTAAAATAAGTGATTATTCAATTATATAATGAATAATAACAATGCAATATTTATTATTTGAATATATAAATTATACAGTCAAATGAAATCATGAAATGGGACTATGAAAAAGGAAATATGTTTTAATCATATAGACAATATGATGTACAAACACAAATGTATCATTTCCATTTTTAGGTGATCATTATACAATGAAGGTAGGTGTTAAATTATCATTATAGAATGATAATTATATAATAAATATAATATTAAATGTTTAAATAAATTTATATATATTTCATCCATATAAAAAGGTGATGAAAATACAATCACAACGCTTCGTAGAGGTGGTATTCCAAACATACACATGAACGACGTTAACGTTTTTAAATAGCTAAAATGGTAAGAAGGTAGATTATATATTATCATTAAATAATAATATATATTTCATGAATATTATATAAATATATATATATATATTAAATCCATATTTATATTCATCCATGATTGTAATTGATGGAAAATGAAGTACATCATTTCGCAAGGCGGTAGTTCGTCATATAGATAACCAATTGTTTCATTTCCCATTTGATGGATAAAGGTGGTGGATATAGGTTATTAAATTTAAATAAAAAGATATCATTATATATAATATAATTTTATTATTATATCATTAATGTTTAATAATATTTGATAGAGGTGGAATAATAAATAAAATAAAATCATTCTGTTAAAAATTATACCTCTTTTTCAGAAATCTTCTTCCATTTACACTTTATGCCCTAAAAGGTTGGTATTTTCCCTAAGAAAGAACTATATGACGAGTTTATGGATTATATTAAGATATTTTGGTAGGTATTTACGAAACCAAAATCTTTTTAAGTGCGACTAAAAGCAGAGGGAGGTTCCCTTTTATAAGAGATGGGAGGAACACTCTTGGAGTTATATAAACTACTAAATTCTTATAAGGAAAATTCGTCAAAAATGATATATTAACAACATAGTGTTAGGTTGGGTATATATAATGTCATCCAATAAAAAGATTCAGTTTTAGTCGATCATTTTACCCTTATATTTTTTTATCCCCCATTAACCTTTTTGACAAATACAATGATAACAACATTTTTTCTCTTTAGGGGCTAATATTGTAACCATAAGAGAAAAATTTTCTGATAAATGGAACATTGTTTTTATTTTAAACTGTATACAATTAATGTGTAATATTGTAGTTTTTTATAAATCTAAAATCATTTAGCAAAATATTATTCACATAAAATATAATTAATATAAACTTTGGAACTATTAATTTGATTTAACTTTTAGAACAATATAACATTAAATAAATTTTATATAATACATTGAAACATGACTAAAATTATACTTTTATCTCAGAAATTCTTGTAAAAAAATTAAAAAATTATATTACTTTTGGTATTTTTAGAAACATTTAATTAATTTTTCAATTAATTGAATAAATAATGATTTGACGTTGAATAAGTATTTATGGAAATTATTTTGTCCCGTAAATTTATAATAAATTACCATGATAGAAAAAATTTAAATTTTAAATAACTAATTATATCATAATATATATTTTTTTATCTCTGTAAAAAATTTATAACTATTAAAGGTAAGAAAGGGTCATTTTTTACTTTATCTTTTACACAACTACTATAATAGTAAAAATCAAAGTCATGTGGAACCAAGTTACCATATTTTAGAAAACTATATCTAAATGGAAGATATAAAATCACCCAATATGATAATGTTATGTGTAAGGGTTATTTTACAATCCTTATCATATTAATTTTAACCTTACATTCCTGATTTACCATTTCCTTGGTGACTATTATTTTCTATAGTTATTATACATAATTATATAAAATAAAATGGAACTATTTGAAAATTTTAAAAATAATGATTATAAATATTGATTCAATTTTTCATGATTCAGTTTATATATGTGGAAGATATTAATTTATGATTAAAACAAAAAAATGAAAAAAGACTTCAAAGAAAAGCATGTGTATGTACAATAATGTTTTTAAATGAAATTTGAACATAAAATTAAAGCCAATAAATTTTATAGAATTAAAATATAATGTTAATAATATTATTATAAAACCATTTAAAATTTTTAACTTTTTATATTCTTGAATCATAAATTCATTTTACAGTAAAAATTTGTATTTTCCACTATCCACTAAAAAATCAATCATTTTAGAAAAACCCAAAATTCACTTTGAGATTATTTTTTCATTATGGTTTCAAAAGAAATAAACATTTTATAAAATAAAATTAATTTAATTTACATATATTTGTTAAATAATTCACTTCGAAGAAGAAATAAAAACTATTTTTGAAGAAAATGTATTTTTGAAGAATAAAATGACTAAAAAATTGGCTGATTGTTTGATAATACAAAGCCAATAAATTTATATTGATTAGTAAATTTCTGTTTATTTTATAATACATTTAATTATACTCATACCCACCATTTCAATGAATAGGTTGTGCTGGTCATATTTAAATAATAATATTACATGGTTCATATATGCCCGATGTGTTGTATCTTATATGCAAACGAACATAGTATTTTCTTTAAATTATAATGAAATTAAAATAACCCCTAATTAATTAAATTTTTTACTCATAATTTTTACATTATCTCATTAATGAATGGGTTAACATTTTATAATACCTTTTCATAAGCCGCATATTAGAAAAATCATTAATAAAAATTACTTCTAATATAGAGATTGGGAAGTATAATTGTCATATGGAATAACAAATAACATGTTTCCAAATATGAGAACGTAAATTGGAAGTGAAATCATGGACATAAGGGATAATTTAATTTTTATTTAATATTTAGTGTGACATATTTGATTGATCACAACAATGTGAATAAAAATGAGAAAGATAGCATCCATAAAACAGTCAACCAAGTAGAAGTAAAAAAATTCCATCGATTTATTGGAATTGAAGATAATAAGATATTATTTTTACTTCAAGATAATTTTATTAATTTCTTTGAATTAATTAACCATAAATACTTATAATAAAATGAAATATAATTACTTTAATATAATTATTTCATCCATTAATCAACTTCCACCACTCTCTCATCATTTTCACCAAAAGATGAGTATTGATGATAAAATATTCATTCTTGAGGTTCTAAAAAATTATTAAATGGATCCCAAAATTAAAAAAAATGAAAACAAATATTCCAACAATATTTAA
The DNA here is from genome assembly GCA_963277665.1 of Viscum album. NCBI lineage: Eukaryota > Viridiplantae > Streptophyta > Magnoliopsida > Santalales > Viscaceae > Viscum > Viscum album. The sequence continues at coordinate 828,243,860 of OY728157.1, forward strand.
AAATTAACCAAAAACAAAATGTTTAGAATTAGGTATGATAATTGAGAAAAAATAATAAACCATCCTACAAATAAATAAGACATTAATCACTAAATTTCAATAACAAAATATAAAGATCAAACTAAATAATTCTATGAATAACTATCCTTAAAATTCCTTAAAATATTCTAGAGAAATATTGAAACTGAAATAATTGAATTATTTAATAAAATATTCTTCTAAGATCATTTATCTCTAAATAACATCAACCACTCATAAATTCTCAAACCAAACATGTTTATTCCATTATAATATAATCTCCAAGTTATTATAATCATTTTTAAAAATAACATGAATCAATATAGATCCAAATTAAAATCATATATTCATACAAAATATAATTAAACCATTATATATCAAATAATATGCCATAATATTATATTTACCTCAATCACATAATATACCAAAATATATAGAGTTATTTTTTGAATAAACATTTACCACTTAATCACTAAATTAATATTCAGTCTCATTATTATCTATATGATATATCTTGTTCCAAATATAAACATAAACTTATTTTTAATTTTATTTTAACTAGTAAATCATATTTTCCACTGGTAGGTGTTACACCTTTATTAACCTTTAGTTGTTGGTTCAAGCACTATAACCATACTGGATGAAATCGGCTATTGTCTGGATATGGGTTTTCCTTTTTAAAAAACTATATTAATATTCATCATCTAATATTCATTTAAATATAATAAAAAACTTAAAAAATAACCTTAACCACTAATGATCATATAAACCCTACAGGTTATCAATACCTTTAAACTTATGCCCTCAAAATGAAAAGAACAATTTTCCTCCAATAACTTTTTCACATTTTGAATTTAAAGGTTACATATACCACAAACATCTCTCGTAACTCAAAAATTTATTCCAATATACTCCCATAATATAAAAAATAAAACTAGAATCATTATTTTAAATATACAATCAACCTTAAATCTACCTCTACATCATAACTCTTAGATCTAAATATGTTGACACCTTAATCATTCAATATTATTTATAATCCATGAATCATGATTTTCTATCATAATACTTAATAATTCCTTGTTATAATAAAAAATATAAATCATGTAATAAGATTAAAAAATAAAAAATAAATTTTCAAGATATAATCCATACCTTTTATATGTAACTTACAGTTTCATCATCTTCAACTAAAATGGAATTAGGTATTGTAAAACAATTTTCTGTAATGTTTTACTAATCATGTTCTTTATATTTCCTCCATAGGAAATTTATTTTCTTAGTTTTAATAATAAATGTATATAAAATATTAAATTGATAACTTGGGTGAAATTTAGTACCCTTGATGGTATTAACTGAATATTTTCTTTTCCCTTGGAATAATACTGCTTTATGTGCTAATTTACCACATACAAAATATCATAGAATTATTTTAAATAATTTTCATGGCTTCTTATTCCCATGTTCACGACACATATTTCATTAACTATTTTATATTTCTTATATTTATCACAATAACATTAACAGAGGTTCATTTCTATCATACATAATGAATTAGGAAACTCGAGAAGGTTCTTATTGTTATTCATAACTCATGATAAATAGTTAAGAATAACCACAAGATTTTTAATTGTATCTCATATTTTATTCAGATTCTTATTAAGAATAGAACTGTATTTTCCTTCACATCAATTGATAATTACGTTTATAATCGATCCATCCATCTACTAAAACAAAAAATATTTGTTTTTTAATATTTATACAATCATAATAAACGATGGCTCCCCAATTCTATAGAGTGACAACCCACTCTGCTCAAGATTTCTATATTCGGACGTGGTATGAATCTTCAATAATATTTAATGGAGATGTTTTCTTGTGGAATTTTACATATAGATCTCATCTGATCTGGTGGGTTCTTGTTAATCAAGAAATTTTTGAGTAATTCCCCGACTTCTATCACGTCTCATTTTTTCTCATCTTCTCTATAGGGTTCTTTCACCTTTGTAAAACTTCCTCAACTATCTTTATTCTTGGATCTGGATGCAGATTTTGGCTACCCTGGTGTCGATTGGTGATTTCTCATTTTGAATGAATTCATTTCTAGTAAAATTGTTGTTCGATAGATAGTGTCTCTTTAGAATCTCTAAAAGATGGTGTTTTGTGATTCCTATGAGGTGGTCTGGCTCTTTAGTGGTTGTAAACAAACGACATTCACAATGAGTTCCAGCCAAGTCATCTGAGGTGGATAGTAGTGATCTTGTTGGCATTAATGAGGGGATCATGTGGTGGATAGTTCATGGGATAAGTATTTTTTTGGACTCTTGTTTGACTGCTATGGGGTTCTTCTTTTTCTTCACTTTTAGTCCTATTTTTGTTTTATTTATGCCTCTTTTCTGTGATGTATATTTCTTTTGGTTCTCTAGTTTCTTCCTCAATATAGTTGGATTGTTGTGTAGAATTTGTAGTTGTCACTAGGTGGGTAGCCTTTAAAGAGAGATGGGTGTGATGGAACGCACCATTCCACCATATGTTGTCTTTTTTTTATTTCAAGAAAAACAAACCATGCATTGACAATTAATCCGTGTTTTTAGTCAGATTTTCCACTTCATTTGGGTGAAAGTTCTAATATTACTTGCATTCTTGGTTGTTTGGACAACTCAAAAAAGGTAATGTTTTGTTGGCACCTTTCATTCGGTTCTCCTCCACATGTTTTTACTAGTTGGAGAGGCACTCTTAGATGTTTTTCTCGTTCAGCAAAGTGAAAATTTTTGGTGATGGGGGTGGCACAACTTTATGACTGGTCTCACTGTTGTATTTACAATAGAGGGGTGCAATTATGTTCTCTCTTTAGATTTACTTAATATTGTCGTCCCTTTAAGCATTCAGTGCCATTATGACCTTTATTTCTTTCTTATTTTTGTCATTTTACCCTTTATTGTAAGGGGTTTTCTCTTTTCATATTTTTATAAGATGTTCCCTTTTTTAAAAAAAGTGGAATTGACTCTCATTATTTTTATAACAAAATATTATATGAGGATGATAAAAACATTGATATCCTTAACTATATTTTCATGAAATTTTTTATATGTCAAAAAAATATATAATTCTTCATAACATACTAACCATTGAGGTTATAGAGGAAATTTAAATTGTGATCAAATGAAATCCTAACCTCTAATGTTATCTAATATTTTCTACTAATACCAATTATATGGTTCTGACCTTCATCAATCCAAAAATTCAATCTATAGTTAATATATTACATTCTTTCTTTTCAGTGATCTTTTTTTAGAGTATCAGAGAATTAGTTCGTAACTACTACTTAAAACCCTATATATTACAATATGTAAACATTAACTCTGTAACAATTTTTTCAACAATATATAACAATTATATAAAACATGTTTTATTTTAGGTAAAATCATTATGATTTTTAACATGACTTATTCCTTGTTCTTAATCTTCCTTATATTCAATAAATCACATTTGAAACATGAAAAGGGCACAATAATATCATAGAGATATATATAAAATGAATTAATAAACCCATTAGTAAATTAATACTCATATAAAATTTCTATTTGAAAAATAGAAATTGAGATAAAAATAACCATTTTCGTACACAATAAGACAATTTCTCAACTTAATTTTTTCAAAATAAATTTCAAAAAGAATATTAAATTAAAGAATTAAACTCTTTATGGTTTCTTAGAAATAATAAAAACTCATGAATTTTTTTCAAAAGGGTTATATAATTCACCATTAATAAGAATTATAAAATTTCCTTTTGAAAATAAGCTTGTTATTTACTATTTTGAAATCATATGATTTTCCTTAAACCCATCGAAATGAAAGAGAAATCCAAGGGTTTACTTGGGAAATATTTTCATATCTATCTTGAAATCACACTTATAAATATTATAACCTTCTTCGTTATAAATATAATAACCTTAAATGTTACAAATATAATAACCTTTATAGTTAAAAATAGAATAACCTTCATGGTAAATTCCAATAATCTCTTAGAAAAAAACCCATACTATATTAACTATGTCTCTTTAACCAATGAATTTGAGAGGTATAATATTCTAACCACTACTTAGCTTTTAAAATAACTCCTAATTTAAATAAACAATTCCTAAAAATTATAATATATTATGTGAATTATTAAAATCGTAAAAACATTATTTTCACCCATAAGAAGACATTTATTGGATATTGATATATCCATTTATATTAAAACTCAAGATTAAAAAATAAAATTCCTAGAAAAATGGGAATAATATTATTTAAAGAAAAAAATGGATTCTTATAAATATATTCAATCATAAAATAATGTTTATGGTGGTGAAAAAAACCCTTTGACGCTATATACATTAAATTAAAACAATCCTTTTGTATTTTCTATAAAATTCTTAAACATTCCATAAAAAAGAATACATTTTCAATACTCTATAAGAAAGAGATATAATATTTAATTTATAATTAATTTATTTCCATATAAATTCATATAAAAATAATTTGTAATAATATTTACATGGAATTAAAATATTGTGAAATAAAACTTTAAAATATATAAAATTTTATTTTTAATGTAAACTGTCACATACCTCGAGTCACACTCATCTTGTAAACACTCTATATTTATAAATAATTAACTTATTTAAATTATTTAATTTCAAAAGAAAATTTTAAATATTTATTATTCCTATTATTTCCATGTTATAGTAAATTAATTAAATTATTAACTTCACATCAGATATTTTGATGATATTTATCTCATATGTCTAAAATTACATTAGTATGTAGTATATGGTAAAAGAGGTCATTATTCCATAACCTAAAAAAATAATTATTAAATAATTAAAATTTTAATATATCAATTATACTTTTAAAAACAATCATGAAATTTAATTATTAAAAATGATCAACGTTGTAATCATGGAGAAGGTAGATCGTGTGTACCAATGTATAACGTTTCAGTTATATAAATGATATCCCTTGAAATAAGGTATTTTTAATTTCATATTTTAATATTTTTAACTATTTAATAAATATAATATTATATATTTAAATAAATTCATATATATCATCCTTTTTATGTGGTGGTGAAAAACAAACCACATCACTTCGGGGTGGTGGTAGTCTACACGTACGCATGAATGATTTTATCATTCTAAAATGAATGAAAAGATAAGAAAATTAATGGTATATTTTATTTTTCAAACGATAAATGTTTTTTTATGTCCTATATATACATTAAATCAATACATTGATATAACTGTTAGAGGTGGTGATGGAAAACAGATTATATCTGTTCGTGAGGCGATTAATCGTCATTTACACAAACGATGGTTTTATTTCCCATTAGATTAAATGATGAGATGGATATAGGCTATTAAATTAATATATTAATATATCAGTAAATAGGATATACTTATTTTTATTATATCAGTATGGTTTCATAATGTCTTAGAGATGGGAATATGAAATAAAACTATATAATTTGGTTAAAAGTTATACATCATCACTGATAATATCTTTTTCATTACAAATGAATCTCTGTGAGGATGGTATTATTCATAAATAATACCTCTATAATGATATTAGGAATTATAGTAAGGGATTTGGGTATTTATTTTCCAAATAATATTTTTGTGCAATAGAAATAGGAGGGGCACTCATGGAATTAATTAAACTATAAAATCAATATAAATTAATTTTTAGTGAAAAATGGAACCAATATGATATATTTGAAATATAATATTTGGATAGGTTATAATAATCTCATAAAGAAATCTTTTGAAAAATTTAGACTATTTTTTACCCTTATATTTTTGTTTTAACCCTTGCTAAATTTTTTGACAAATATTGTGATAAATTTTTTTTAACTTTAAGAGTTATGATAGCTTATATAAATGAAAAATTGAAAATTAAATGGATAATTGATGATATTATAAACTATATCCAAATAATTTTGGAAAATATAATATTCTTAGTAATTTTAAATCATTTAAAAAATATTATTTATTATAGAATATCATTAGAATCATTTGATGAACTATTAATTTAATTTGAAATTGAAAACAAAATTATAGACAGTTAATTAGAATATAAAACTATAATATTTCCCTAAAGTCTTATATTTATTTAGAAAATTTTAGCATAATAATTTATTTAAATTAACTTAATTTTAATTTTCATAGAATATTTTTTTTTCATTTTCTATTAAGTGGATAAATATCATTTTATTGTTGCGTATGAATTAAAGGAAATTTTTTGATAAATAAAAGTTATAAATAAATATATGTGATAATTTTCTTTAATATCATATAACTATTTATTACTGAACATAAATTTTCTTTATCCATATCAAAAAAAGTATAAATACTAAAAGCAGGAGAGTTACATTTTCAATTTATCATTTATTGAACTATTATAAGGGTCAAAATCGAATAAATATAACACCAGGTCTTCATATTATAGAAACATTGATGTATATAAAATAATAAAATCATAAAATACTGTAAATAAAAGTGACAATGTAATTTTATAGTTCTTCTCTTATTATTTTGACAATAATTACGTAATTTACAATTTCTGTTATGATTTTTTTTTACTATGGTTACTATTCATAATGACTAAAAATAAAAGTGAACAATTTTATAAATTTGGACTGCACTTTTTCAAATATATAATCTATTTTCATAATTAAATTACAAAAAGTAATAGTAATTAAATAATGGTTATAAACACAAATTAAATGAAAAATATTTTTTCAAAAGAAATATTTTTAAGTATACAAATATTTTTATACCAAATTCAACAATACAATTATTCTACTGAACTTCATTATATAAACATATAATATAACTATTTTTATTTTTATTTTTATTATTGGAAAATTTTATATTCTTGAATTAAAAATGTAGTCTTCAATAAAAATTAGTATTTTTCACTATTCACCTAAAAATCAATCTTTTAAGACAAATCCCAAAAATTCACTATAAGATTATTTTGACAGAGTGAAATAAAAAATTATATCATTTTTATCAAATGAAATTTTTTATGTTTATAGATATTAATTATAATATTTTTTCAAAAAAGGAAATAAATTCCATTTTTGAATAAAACATATTATCAAAATATAAAATGACTTTAATATAAATTGAGTGCTTTATTCCTAGTCCCCATTTAAAACATTGTAATAAATTTTAATTGTTAAAATATATATATATATATATATATATATATATATATATCTGATAAATTATTAATTTTTTTTGATACCCTCCAATTCAATGGTAAGGTTACTACAGTCATATTTAAATAATAAAATATTTTTTACAATTAAGCTTAGTGTTTTGACTCTTATAAACTGTCGAAAACAATATTTCATTTAAAATATCAAGATATAAAAATTTATTACACTTTTATAAATATTATTTGAAAAAGAATTATAATATTTTCTTAAAAAGACTGTCAAAATTATTTTATGGTGATTTTTTTGAAAATTTCTAAAAAAATTGATTTTTTTCTAAAGAGTGAAAATTCAAATTTTAATGAAGACTACCTATTATTTTATAGTATTTTAAAATAAAAAATTTTAATTTTAATTTATTTATTAAATTTCATTAGTTTCACTTCGTTAAAAATAATTCATTTTATTCAATTTTAATTAATATTATACTTTATTTTTGTATAAAAATTATTTTACAATTATAAGGTATTTTTTCAGAAAATCATTTTCATTGCATTTTGATGGTTTATTTTTAAATGAATTAAATACATATATAAGATGAAACCTAAAATATGATTTCATATTTTAATTAAAATAATGGATATTATTTCATTTTTTAAAATTAATTTTCTTTCATAGTTAATAGTAATTAATAATATTATGACACAACGCTAAAAGGGTAAACCAGGATAGCCTATGTTAAAGCTAAAGTAATAAGTCTTAAAATTCATTGAAAAACATTTATGAATTTAATTTTTTATTATATTTTAATATTAACCATTAAGACATTGGAAATGTGACCTTTTATTTCCATTTATCTTTTATTATGATCTAAAAATATTTTATGTAATGAAAAGTACATAGTGTTACACTTTTGATTTTAAATATCTCATATATGTTCAAAAAAGGGTAAAAATAAGTAGTTAATAAATATTAAATTTTGTTTTTATAATAATGATAGCATTTTCATTATGGTTATTTATTTATAATTTTTAGTGAATATAAAATTATCTTAAATGATTATACAATACAGTTATAGTGCTTATTCATGATGTTGAAAAATCAAGTAAATTATTTTAAAAATATAAAAAGTAATTTACTTTTATTGAATTATTTAGTTGTAATAATTTTTTATATAAATTTAACATAGTATTAAAATTTTATGATTATACTATAATTTCATTACTATCATCATGTTGTCAAAGTCAAATTTGTATGAATAGTGAAAAATATAGATTGTATGAGTTATGGTATATTTTCTGATACTATCATAACATAAATATGATATATTAATTTAATAAACATATATTAGAACTATTTTATTTTAATATAGTACAAAAATAATTCAAAAATAAGTAGAAATATATAAATTATTCTTTATTTCATGATAAATATGATACTCATTTTCATTGCCAATGCAGTGCATGCACAGTATTTGAAAAGTCATTTTTGGTTTCATAAACATACTAATTGAGAAGTAAAAAGGTATTTTTATGATTTGTTTATTAAATATTACTAATAAATGATAATTTTTATTAATTTTTTAACATTAGTGTTATAGTAAAGTAATATTATACATATTATTGTATAATTCTTGTGAAATGTGTGAAAATTCATAATAATATATTAATTATGATTTCATGGTATGAATGAGAATGTATATAACATTTGACTGAATATAAATAATAAAAATTAATTATAATTTATTTTTTATTTTGATAAAATATTTTTAATTTTTTAAATTATATTAATTATCTAAATTACATACGTTCTAATGGAATGATTAATAAGAAAATAGTAGAATAGTAAATTAAATAATTTTAAAATGATTATAATGAGAATATATAAATGTTTTTGAGTATTTAATTAAATGTTATAGATACTTAATAAGTATAAGTGATTATATTGGTTATTTTATTCCAAATTTGGAGATGCAATGATATTTTTGAAAGTCACATATTACAATTAGTGAAAATAAAACCGTAAATAGTCTTTAGGATTTAAAAATTATATATAAATATTTATAAAATTAAAAAAATTATAATTAATCATGGATATTTTACTTTATAAATAATATAATTTTTGGGCCTCATTTATCTCAATTATAATTTTTATAATTACCTTTATTAACAATGAATATTAAACAATTTCAAAAACACCCATGATTTTTTCCAATAAAATGGTAATCACATAAAAAAATTTCACCGAACTAAAATTATGTTTTATCTAAAACCTCTAACCAAATACCACTCTAAACACCAATTCCAATATTACATAGCCACTAGGTTGATAATATACTTATCCCCCAAAGGACATAAGTTCAATAAAATGGTGGAAACATAAAAAACAATGTAAGGGATTTATTAGCTTGATTTTCACTCATTAGGTTATATCACTTCATCACTGCTCATGACATGAAAATATTATATGAGAAGTACCATTAAAATGATATATATTTTATTTACACTTTTAATATTTTTTATTCAGGTTTTTCACACAAAATTAATTTATTGATTGATTGTCACTTTCACGGTATAATCATTGTAAGGGAATTTTGTATCAATTTAACTATATTGGGAAATTGTTTATATTATGATCCAATTTTCATTAATATAGATTACATATTACATATATTCATATAATAACATCTAGTAGTATTATATTATTATAGGTAATATTTTAATTCTAGTTAACCCCTTTGAATGGATCTGATTCCAGAGTTACCTAAGGGGTAACAACTTTTTTATAGTGTCATTATTTAGTAGATATTGTTTATATATAAAGTTATGATAATGAAATAATATAATCTCTCTATAAACCCCATTTTTTATTAGACTTTGGTTATTTTTAGGTGTTTCAAGTTATATTCACCTTGTTACCTTCTTTGGAAATTAATATAATTGTGAAAAATGTTATTATTAATCGTTGAACTTATTTCCTTTTTGGTCAATGAACTTTTTATTCAACACCCATATTTTGTAAAATGTTTTAAAAAATTTATATACTATTCTAAAAATATTTTTGTAAATTAATTTTCAATTATATATCTATTTCATTGCATTTTTTATAAAGGAATCATACATTATTTTCAATAAAAATTACTTTTTTTTTCATCAAAAATGTAAAATTAATCTTTATTTTAAGATTTACCTAATAAATGAATTTTTACACCACTGATACCATATTCTTATTTGAATCAATATTTATAAACATTAAAATTTATTTTCAAAGAAAATCATAATTTTATTATTTTATTATTTTCTACAAAAAAACTATAACATTCTTAATTTTTAAATTATTTTTATTAGCATAATTTATAACATCATGTTTATAAATAGTTAAAAAACTTTTAGTAACTGTTGTTTAATTTTTTACTTCCATTTTATTATATTTTTCTTAGAATAAATTATTTTACTATAAATCCTATATTGATGAGGAAATTATTAATTCATGGTTTTTTCATCAGTTAATTTTTCATGATCTTTACTTTCTTTAAATTGTGCTCTCTAAAATTGTCCATCATTATTTTGATAATATATGCTTCCTCCATATCAATATTTTTTTATATTACATATTTTTATTTTCTAATAATTATATCATTTTAAAATATAGTTTAGGTTGAAAAATGTTATTATCAATATTGTTCGACTAACTGTGGAATTATTTTTATTATGTATTATTGATCATATTCGAACATGTTTTAATTAACAGTGACTATTTATTATGAATGGTATTGGTCATTAAATATATGAGGAAGGAATTGGAAAATTTTAAGTGATAGGTGGGTCTTATATATAGATAACATATCGATACATTGATCATCCCAAGAGATGAACCATGAAGATATGTGGTATAGACCAAAATAGTATGACCATTCCATTAAATTTTAGTATCATACGTATAGATACCCATTAATGAAATTGTATTGGCATGAGGCCTTGATGATTAGGTTCCTAATGTATTAGTAAGATACATTTACTATAATACCATGAATATATATCATTATTCATTTCCTCCATTGAGAATTAAACTATTACATCCCTTGTGATTTACTTTATATATTTTTATACTTCATTATCATGTTATTGAATAAATTTCACATGTAATGATTATTCACTCGTCCATTTTTTAGGGCTTACTTACTCCTGATATCTTACACTATTTTTATTCCTTACTGAATATTGAAAAATTACCTAAAACCCTAATTATAAATGGTCCTTCTCTATTTAAGTGATCCAAATTTCAATTTTACGTTGTATGTTTTGGATTTTTGAAATTGGGTCACATTTATTATTATCGAAGATAATAATGCGATGATTGTGTTTTACGATCCAAATTCTTTGAATATGGGTTCAGGGATATCAAAATTTTTATCAATTCATAGTTTAGATATCTTTTAAAATTATCATATTTTAATTTTAGGTAACATAAGAGTTATGGATATTATCATGGGACAATAAATTTATGGTTGATCACCTATTTAATGGAAGAAATTATCTTTTATATTCATTAGTGATTATACTTTGATGTGATTTGGTATTTTTAAAGGGTTTTTAGAATAATATATAATAGATGATTAAATAAACCTTTTGGTTAGTGTAAGGTTTTATGATAAGGTAATTATGGACTAATTGATAGTGGGATATAGATACACTCTCTGGTTCAAAAATTAATCATTAAAAAAATATTTTTGGATATATTTATGGTCAATCGAATGATAACAATCCAGTTTAGTATCTAAATTTTAGTTTTGATATTTTGGTGATGTTCACTATATTATAATATTTAATGGTGATTTCTCTTGTATATTAATGATACTTTCAGATATTTGTATTTGTGTTTATGTATATATAACTATAACAACACAAACTCTAGTAACATTGAGATAGTTTATACTTTATTACATTGACATAGATACAAGAGATCTCACTGTGTAAGATCAATAAATTTATTAGTTGTGAAAAATAAGATATATATATGTGTTTCCTATATTAAAATGGAATTATAAAATATATATCAAAAAATCATTATTGCATCCCTAATATTATTTGTAAAATTTTTATTCATATCCTGGGGAAAATAAGAACAATAAAATGGATGGCTCAAATGCCCATTATGAGTTACATACTGTGGAATATATCATCAGTAAATAAGGAATAATCAATATTTTAAGGTAAAAAACTAAAAAACATTCCATTTATCAATAAATTTAGTAAAAAAATCCCTCAAAAGATAATTTCAATTTTGTAATCCCATGAATTGTAATAATAATAAAATTATCAATGAAGGAAATGCTTAATATTGGATGCTATTATATCATAAATCATTGTATCTATACTATTGAGGCCTTATTACAAGATATTTTAAAACTATGTTTAAAGAATCATTTATTTTATCGAAATGGTTTTCTACATGATAATTATCGATGCGTTGAGGGACTATATAATTTTGGGCTCGACCCAACATTCCATGTCCAATACAATTCTCAAATAAATAATTATTTTTCTAATTCATGAGTAATATTCATTATCAAAAAATATTTTTATTCAATGAATATGATAGATTTATGAATAATTCTCCAGTAAATCAAATACTATCAAATTATAACACCCAATGTAGAAATGGTATATATTTTAGGCAATAATCATATCCCTAATACAAAGATTATGGATATTTAATAAAATTTCCATTTTTATTTATCATAAGTAATTGTTTGTATTAAATAATATTATCATTATAACATAAACCTAGTGGTAAATATATAAAAATATTTTCTTCATTAATTAATTTAAACTTATTTAAAATATATTTAAATCATTCTTATATAAAATAACATTTCCATATTTTCTAAATCAATTATTTTATAAAAACTATACAATTATAAATTAAATCATTTGCTTTGATAATAACCACATATAAATTTAAATAAATCTTAAAATAAAATATTAATGATGATAAAATTAAAATAATATAATTCCATATATTTTAAAAATAATTCCTTCCATACTTTGTTTTTGGAAAATTCAAAAATTACCTCATAGGGAAAATGAAAAAAAGATTCATTTCAAAATGTTTTGCAAAAATTAAAACATGGGTAAAAAATTATTTTGATAAATAATTTAATAATTTTAAAATAAAATTCTTTTTTTTAGAGAATAGAATATTATGGAAGAAATATATATTCGATCAAAATATAAATAAGGTCAAATTTCATTTTAAACAGTTCTTTTCTTGATAAAAGTTCTAAAGAGATGAAAATATGGAGGAAAATATGGAAAATCATTAAGAGGTTAAAATTAAATATAAATTTTATAATTATAAATAAATATCTATTCATTTTATTTAAAAAAAACTGGTATTATATAATCCACATTATAACTGACATCTATATAATACCAAATATGTCTCAGTGGAGTAGAAATTGAGATGAAATCAATTTCCTCTGGTATGACTTATCATGTAGGTGTTCTATCCTCCTGTATAATAAATTTAAATTTATTATAGTTTCATAATAGAAATATATTTATATCTATAGTATCATATATTATACATTTATAAAAAAATTCACATTTTTTAATAATATTTTATTATTATTATTGTTTTGGGTGTTAAAAGATTTTTTTCTTGTATGTATTGTATTGGTTGTTATGGCCCTATATTTTTTTATAGTTCCAAAATCTCAATAATTTTATTAATAGTAAAAATATCATATATATTAAATATATATTTATTTATAGTAATCAATGAAATATAGAGATAAAAAAATGAATTACACTGTTCATAGGGATGGTAGGTCATGCATATGCTTGAATGTTATTTTCACTTTTAAACTGGTCGAATGAATGAAAGGTGAATAATAATTAATCTTTATATAAAAATTATTATATCATATATATTAATTAAATATATACTTATTACCATCAATTTAAACATAAATGAATAACAGATCATATCACTTCATATAGGAGAGAGTCCAAAAGTACGCATGTTGTCCATTATCATTTTCTAACAGATTTGTAAGGTAAGATGTTATATAAGATATTATAGTTAAAAAATAATATTTATATCATAAATATCATATATAATATATTGTTCTATAATTATAACTATCCATGTAGAGTGGTGATGAAAAATTAGTTACCCCTCATCTTGAAGACGTTATGTCATACAAACACATGAGTGATGTTTTCAATTTTCATAGGATGCAAAAGAGATGGAATGTGGTTGTAAGATAATTATAATAAAATCACAATATATTATTTATAATTTATTTATTATAATAGTATGTGTAAAACACTTTAATATGATTTATAAAAATAAATGGACATGAAGGACTCAATAAAGACGATTAACTCTATTTCAAAATACTTCCATTAGATCTAATTTTAAGGGAATTAAGGTATGACTTTTTTAATTTCCATAACCTATAAAACATAGATAAATATTTTTATAAGATAAAGTTTTATGGTTTGGTTGAGATATATTTCTCAAAGTGGATTAAATAAGTGAGGGAGGATGTTCCCATTATAATTGAGGTGGGAGAACTTTTTGAATTTTATTAAAGATATAAAATTTAATATAACTATTCTAGATACCAATACTTCAAAATTTTAATGAATTAAGAGGGACGTTATATGGGGTTGAAATATAATAAAACAATAAAATTTACACAAATTTAAATATCATTTTAATGCTTATCTTATTTATTAACCCCTTGGTTAATTACTTTTCACCTTAACTGTGGTAACCACTATTTTAATCACAAACAGTAAATAATGTAATTATGAATGGCCCAGTGACTCATAAATGGACCATGTATGTTGTATTAAACAATTTAAAAATCACATGGTTGAATATAATATTTTCTTGAATTTTAAATAATTTAATAAAATATAATTTTTTAAAATAATAATTAATGTCAATTTTGACACAATTTATTTATTTGGAATTCTAATACATCAAGACAAAAGTTGGATTATTTTATATTCCTTTAAAAATACCATAATATGCTATATAGATCAATATAATTAATGATCCACATTATATAATTCAAATTATTTAATTTTTTTCTTTTTATGATCATTTATATTATTATTTTATTAAATAAATATATAAATAATTATTGATATATAAGACACGAAGGTAATAATAAAATTTCTAAAAATAATATATATATATATATATATATATCATAAAAATAAGTTTATAAACCTACAAATAGACATTTATTTTTTTCATATATTTATTTTTTTCACCATGTGGATGTATAATAGTTATTTAATACTAATAGAGTGACATATTGTAACATTCATTAATTTAAATATTATAAGGGTCATATTTATTGAAATGTGTATTGAGACCAACCCCAGTAGCCTACATTCAGTCCTTTATATTTTCATGTTGGTACTATGAAAAAGATTTAGAATCCTGGATGATTGAAGTGTTTAGTAGTTCTAAAATACATATTCAAGCATAAGTTTTAAATTACAACTTGAGAGGAAAAACAACATATATACATCATTTGTAACGTTCATACCTCAGAGATTATCTCTGAATGTCATTCATAATATACATATTCACATCCTGTGACAAATAAAACAAAAGAATTTTGTGAGTTCATATGATCGGTAAGGGTAAACAATACAGTGGAAGCTATCATAATAATAAACAATAACGCAAGTTGAATAACTAAAAAGCATGACAATAAAACGTAATCATTATCAAAATATAGAAGGAATAAGAGATAAATACCTAATTCAAAATAAATAATAATATGAAACATAACCATGGATATTCTACTAATTTAATAATCACATGATTTATGAGTTACTATTATCATAATTATGGAATGAATAATTCCAAACATCTGAAATATGTCATTGGGGCAATGGTTAAGACATCATAAAATAATGGTTAAGGACTTGGCCAAATCAATTTCTTTTTTGTATAATGAGACATACTTATTCCTTGAGGCTTTATAGAGGGACTCACCCATATCATAATAGGTTTAATTCATTCCTTATATGAACGAGGTTAAATATAAACTACATATAGATATGAAATTTAAATAAATTTACCCAATCTTTAAACATAATCCCTTACTATTATAAGTAGTATAGTGAATGGTATCAAGATAGTACATCCACAATCCAACTGATCATAAAACATTTAATAAAATATGGTATATTATAATCATAATATATCTATATTAATAAATAATAATATTAAAAATAGGCTTTGAAATAGATGAAAATACTCAAAAAAATATATAGGAATTCTTGAGATAAATACCCTTTATTACATTTCAAAGAAGAGTTCTTTTAGAAAAATAATTTATATTATTCATAATTGTTTGTATAAAACCAGAAATTAGAAAATATATTTATTATGAAAAAAGTAGTAATTATATAAAAATAATTTTTTATTATAATATATTAGGTATGGAACTTGAAAATGGGTAAGAAATAGAGAATTTATTTTTAATTATGCTTGCGTAACAAAAATAATTTAGATGGGAACCTTGAAAATGTTATATTTCCCCATAAAATAAAGATGAACTAATATAGATACCTGATTTTTCAAATATTATAATAGATTATATAATATTTCTATAAAATTATTGAATATTTAAATTGGTATAAATAGGGATAAATCAGAACTCGAATGAAAATAAAGGTTCGAAAAAAACTCTTACACTATGTCTAAAAGTGTTTTTCACCTATGCTTAATGTCTGGGATAGTGAAATTACATTCATTAATAAATTAATTAATAACCTCCACAACATAAATTTGATTTATTATAACTTTATTATGTTTATTTTTAGTATTTTTTATGAGTTAAAACATTTAATATCTTCATTTAGGAGTGTTCTTTTCCTTGGTTTTCCTTATTGGTTAACATTTATATTTATATATAAGATCATTTAAAATAAATATAATTCACCAGGATTAAAATTTTATATAAATAATGAACATAAATAGTATCCAATGGTCTTATATTTTTTATATATATGAGTTTTATTCATTATATATAACATTAATGATAATCGTTTAGATTGTTTTAGAGTTTTTTGTATCGTCACAAAATAGTTTTATATTATTAACTAATATCATGTGTATATAATGGTTATAAAACAATGTGTAACATATAATATGTATAATAAAATATTTTTTAATTATAATTATATTGTTTTTACCATCATTTTTGTTGTAATTGAAAAAAAATATATCATCCATGAAGGCGGTAAATCTGCATATCTCGGACGATGTTTTCATCCTTAATGTAAAAGAAAAAAAGAGAAGAGTCTTGATGGTGTATTTTATATTGGAATAATAAAATTAAATTATATAAATGATATTGGATTTATCATTTCACTTTAAAATTTGGGTTTAGGTAAGGATAATAAAAGGAAACAAATTAAGAAAAAAAAGAAAAGAAAGATAATTTTTTCCTCTTGAATTCCCCTCCTTGAGAACATCCTTAAAGGGGTTGTTTTTTGTCTAATTTTGTGACCAAAGGACTATGAAGATTGATAAGTGGTCTTGAAAAAATATTAGAAACAAATTGGATAAGTATTAAATCATGGAGGGTGTAATGAGAGGAGGTGGTGAGGGGCGGTATTTATAGTGGATGAGAGAGGTGTTTTTTATTATTTTAATCATTAGATTATTGTTTTGGCATGAGACTATAAATAATTTAAAAATTATAACTAAATAAATTTAAAAATGAAAGTAATTTATAGATTATGGTGCTTAAAAAATTCATGACTCATGTAATAGTGTATTTATATATAATTTATATCGTAAATTA
Organism: Viscum album; assembly: GCA_963277665.1. Taxonomy (NCBI): domain Eukaryota; kingdom Viridiplantae; phylum Streptophyta; class Magnoliopsida; order Santalales; family Viscaceae; genus Viscum; species Viscum album. The sequence continues at coordinate 828,261,931 of OY728157.1, forward strand.
CAGTATTTCAATATTCACCAAAGAACCAACTATTTCCAAAATAACCCCAAATTTACCCACAACCATTTTTAGACATGTAGAATTCATAAATGGAATCAATTTTATAAAATTAATTTTCTATTTATGATAAAATTAAAATTTAAATAAAATAATCATTTATTTTAAAAATACCAATTTAAAAAATACAAATCATTTTATAACACATTGAAAAATTAATTAAAGACTCATTAAATCATCTTATAATCATAAGACAACAAATTATTATTTTATCGATATAATTTTTGAAAATAATTTTTTTTAATTCATTATATTATTTATAAAATTTAAATTCAATATTTATGACATATATAAATACGAAAAAATTATTTCTTATTTATAAAACATATTGTTACTTATATGTATATATAAATATAAAATATTTTCATTTATATGAATCCCAATTTTTTTATTCTTTTATAGTTGAAATTATTATTTTATAGGTTATATTACTATTCCTAATGGTCATATTACTATTCCAAATATCATTTTACTATTCTATTGGTATAGGTTCCTTAATTTCAAAAAATTCCAGTTCTTTTATACATTCATCATCTATAAATTTTTATTGTATTCTCTATGTGGTTTTATATGATTCGTACTATATGAAATAATTATAAGATGGTAAATTTAATTGATATATATTTTCTTTGTTATAAAAAGTTTCCATAAAAAAATTCTATTTCACACATAAGGTGATAATGGTCGAATTCCCTTCATCAAATAATTATTAAGATGAAGTATTATGACCTTATCACATAGTTTAAATATCTATTAACAGGATTTACCTTTTACCGAGGTGATAAATATTAGCACAACTACTATTCATATTGTCCAAAAATAAAAGGGGCCAAATTACCAAATTTTAACCTCCAAATAAAAATTATTGAATTATGTTTTCTTGATTACATTTATATAATTTTCAAAAATTATTTTCATAATAAGTGCTCAAAATGTGATGAAAATTACATTTTAGAACAAATTTTTTTAATGATGAAATTGGGTTTATTATTGTCTTATGCCTAGTAAAAAATCAAGATGATTGATAAAACAATTTATTTAATATATAATATTTAATTTTATTAACATAATTTAACAATAGTGATTGAATAAATTTATTAAAATAAAAAACCCATTATGTGCATATAAAAATAAATCTTCTAAAAAACATTTCTTTTACATTGAAATGATTTCTGTCTTGATAACCAATGAATTTATTTTTTAAATGTTTATCAATATCTTTTTCCTAATTTATTTAGCCATATTGTTACTTTTAATTTTAATGGATATGTTATAATGGTCACATTATAATATTTCAATAATAGATCATGGTTCATTTCAACTCATTGGTGTGTGAAACAATATCTATTTTAGATATTAAATTTACTTAAAAAGTAGCATCCTATAAAATCATGGGGTGTTTAAAAAACTCTAAGGTTTAACATGTTATTTAACATGAATGATTAATTGATAAGAATGTTATTAAACTATAAATATGTATGTTAAAATGTATGAAATCTCTTTTGAGGTGAATACATTATTTATTGTTTAGGATATCAAGGATTATTGTTATATAGGTTTAGTAATTTATTTAATAATTTAAAATAAACCATGGGTGTTACTTTAGAAAATTTTGGAGATAGATATATTATTTATTAATTTGAAATTTTATTAATTTTGGGTATTATATTACCATTTAATAACCATTTCTACTATTGTAAAATGACTACAGACTTGTAGATTAAATTTTCACCCCTTTTGGGGATCTTTTATAGATTTTTTTAGGAATTTAAAAATGAAAATTTTAAATTATTAATTTATAGTTTGATTATGGTATGTAAATAAGTATTAATTTTTTCAAACACACTACCAAAGCATTATAGTACGTTTATAGAATCGAAGAAATCATGTAATTATATTTTTTTGATGAAAGATACCATCAACTCTAGGATATTATCTTTAAAATTAAATTATTTTATTTTATAAATATTTATCATCATACTAATTTTCACCCATTAGTAACTCATTGTTTTGTTGTCTTTAACTAACTCAAGATAATGTTATCTATCAATATCTATTAAATTTTTTGAATTATTATCCTCTATATTAATAATTTTACTTCTTGCTAATGTTCTCAAAATATGGTAACCTTCGTACATGTTATTACAGATAACCCTTTATGTTTCACACGTCCTCTTTTCTAAAAGGTGTTCTATTATCAATTTTTACAGTGTGAGTTTTCAAAAAATATATTAAACCCTTGATTGTAGATATTAAGGTAAAATAGAGAGGGAATAACTTACTGAATGGGGGAGACTGTAACAGTCTAGAAATTTAATATAAAAGATTATTATTCTCAACAACTTTATTAACATGTAATACTGAAATTTAAGTAAATTTTGATATACTATGATTTTTTTTATTTAATGTATTCCATTATATCATTATTGATGATATTTTGGGTATGAATATGGGTATTATAATTAATAATTAAATTTATAAAATTCCAAGTCAATTCAAATTTGTGGGTTAATTCTTATAAAATAATCATTATATTTTCATTAATGTTACTTTTTCATCAAGAATATTTTCTATTAAAAAAGGGTTTTTATAGAATTTAATTTTGGTATAATATAATTAATTTATACCACCTTTATAAAGAATATGATAATTTTTTTCAATCACAATGCCAAAATTATCTTACGATGAATTTTATAAAATTTTCTACAAAAATTGATTATTTGGTGAATTATGACTCACTAAGTGAAAGTTACTTTTTTATTATTTAGTAACTCTTGAGGAAAAAGTGAGAAACCATACATGCCATCAGAAACAAAAACCATTCAATGAACCTCGATACAAAATTTTAAGAATAAAAAACTCATTCAAGCCTACACAAAAGAGCTTCACTTGGCATCATAAACATTAAACCTCTTTCTCATTTACATCGCTTCATAGCAAGCAGTATCGTGCATGATTGCATGAGAATGGAATCAATGCCAAAGCCATACTCTATCAAAATTCAAATTCCTAAAGTAATAACTAAGAGAAAACATCTACTCTAGACCCCATCTAACGCCATCCTTGTAAGAGAATATAGGCTTATTGGCTCTCAAACCTCACGTTGCATGCCACAAAAATCCATCCTTGAACTAAAAAATTTCATCCACGTAGAAAATCACACCATGAGAACAAACACACCCCATAACAGAATCACTTCACCATAATCATCAACATAAAACACCATCATAGAAGAATCCATCAACTTCCACTAGAAATCAAAAGCAATCATAATCGGCATAAAATAGATTCCCCTGATAGAGTCGACCGATAACAAAACCGAAACAGAAAACCAAAAATGGAGAACATGAATCCCGAACCAAATCCAAGTTTAGGACCATCCAAATTGCGCCAGAAGAAGACCTCACTGAATCCAGAACCAATGATCCTGTCTCCACCTTCAAACACATACACATGGACCAGACCCTCCCATACACCCACCGCTGACCCGAAGCGCAACGTCAACCCTATGGTTGATACAACTAAAGCACAAATCTAGGTTCATGGGTAAACCAAGATGAAAAATGTTGAATCTAATGTGATAGTTATTCAAATTAATTCAACTACTTTCCTGTATTTCATTTTACTTGTCAAATTCATACATAATCATAAAAAAATCTAAAATAATAACTTTTTCCCATTTAGAATTGATTATGACCTATATAATATTTTAAGTGAAGAAAAGTAAACAATATCACTCTATTAATTTTAAATATCACATATATATTCCCATAGGAATTACGATAATTTGTGAAATACCATATGATTTTAAAATTACACTATGTTTAATAACATAAGCAACATGCAATACCGATCATAAATCAACCATGATATGATATTATTTAAATATGAATGTTATGTCAAATATTTAAAATTCTTGAGTATTAATGGGATTAAATAATTTATGAAATATATATTAAATTTTATTCCATATAAATTTATAGATAAATGGTACGTAAATAATCAATCAGTTTTTAGTAAAATCATTTTATATTTCAAGAAATATATTTTCATAAAAATTGTATTATATTGAATTTTGTGTACAGGAATTAAAATTAATTTCTTTTATTTTTAATAATTGTATTTAATAAATATAATATCATTTTCCAAATAACCATATTAAACTTATATTATGGTGAAAATTTCTATTTTTTTTGAAAATAATGGCTTTATAGGGAATTGTTAAAAATACGATGATTTAAAAAAATATAATTTTTTTAATAAATTAAGTAAATAAAAGTCACATTTTTCATTGAATTTTATTCCTATGTAACATAAATATTAGTTAGTTACAAATAATAAAATTAATTAAATTTTAATAATCATTATTTTAGTTTTTTAAAATGTATATATAAATTCTATATTAATAATAATTTGTTATATTAAAATTTTCTCTCATTTTATTAATTTAAAAATTTTAAAAAATATATGGTTTAATTTTTTAAAATTGATATATAAGACATAAAAAACTATATTTTTTGTTTATATGATATTTTTATACATGTGTTTTCAAATTTAAATGGTTATAATTTAGTAATACTATTTTTGGATATTTATGTTTAAATATAATATATTATTTTATAATAGTTGTCATTTAATTTTTAATGTGTATATATATATATATTGTTCAACTACCCCAATCATTAGTTCACACACCATCATCTGGCCTTCGTATAACACACCTCACTACTCATCCCGATAGTGAATCCATGCTCTATTTTTGTTCTTGTTTTATCAGTTATTTGAATACCATCAACTCAACATTGTGCACATTGAATTGAGTAAATCTCCATGGAATCAATGAGAATCTAGTCTATTCTTCTTCTTCATCTATATATAAGTCGTCTTCGTCATTTCTTCATACTAGTAGTTTCTTGCATACGCTTCATCCATGGCCACATGTGAAGGTTCATATCAATGTGATATCAGTTAAGCGCATGATGTAGTCCAACCATAGAGGATCATTTTAGAACTCTCTAGTATTGCGTAGGATTAAGCTTCACCTCACCAGCATGTGAAAACACCATATCTCAAATTCAAAAAATCATGAAAGCATCAATTTGAGCTTCATCAGATGGCAGTGTTTCCCCTCACTTACGGTGGTCCCTCTTTTCTAGAGTTTCCATATTCTCCCTCAAACCTACCATGACACAAAAAGAACCTATTGTGAAGATTAAATAGTATATACCATGAAGAGTCCTTCCAACATATTTTGAATAAATGTGATTACTTACCCAGGTTAGTTACCATGAGGAGAACGGTACTTAATATGGCTAATTACCATGAATGAATGTTCGTCTACCGTGATGTAAAATCAATACCAATTGTGAAATGGGAATCTACTTACTAAAATTTAATTGATCACCTACCATGAGGTATACCAAACTTAAAGTTTGTTTTATTTTACCTACCACATGATTGTTTATTATTTTTTACTTACCGCATCAGTAATATATTATATCACAAGAATTATGATTTATTTTCTTTTTCTTGATTTGTATTAAATATCAACCTAACACGCATGATGACATATTCATAGTCCCAACCATGTATGAAGAATAATCATATTTATCATAAGCCTTGTGGATCACATGGTCATTACATCAATTTGACTAATTTTTTAATAAATTATATTTTTACAATTTTTAATGAGATTGTACATGAGTTTTAAAGAATAATTATTGGAATCTAAGAGATCCTTTGTTCAAGACCTGTTGGAACTACTGTTATATTATGTTGAAGTTGGTGTTGTAGAAAATGACAGAGGTAGATGGTGATGCTGGCATGATGCAGGAAAACGGTGACCCAGGTATGACGTAGGCCTAATGACGTATGGAAGATAATGTAGGAATGAGAATGCTCGAGGATTTTGGTCCATGTAATGGACTTAATTCCCAATGGTCCTAAGGGAAATTTACTCAATAAATAAGTCATGATGAGTAAGAAATCCACTTAGGTGGTTGTGTCCTACATTTTTTGTCTAAGTGTGTCGTGTGTGTTTGTGTTGTAATGTAATTGTACCCCTAACCACCAAATGTATATATTTTAACATCATTCTATTTATTATGTTTTTATCAAATATTAAACTATAACTTTGTTTAAAAAAAATTCACTATTTTATTGTTTTGTAAAATTAATTAATATTAAAAAATCATTTTTTAATTTTTTCAAATAAATTTATCATAGAAATTCTTATAAAATTTATAATATTCATGCTCTATTTTATTAAATTTTTCAAATATTCATTTACTAAAAAGTTATGATATAAAATTATGTTATTTTAATATCATAAAATACTCTCATTTATTTTAATTAATAAATATGAATTTTTCAATCCGTTTAATATAGAAAATAGAGGGACTCAATGTTATTATTGATCATGCATGAGCTATTAAAAGGTAATATCACATTTTATTATTTTTAATATTTCTAACCATTTAAAGGTGGTGTTATGTTTAGTAATCTCCGATATCTATAGATTAGAAATGGTTTTGGGTGATTCGTTAATAAAAAGAGATCAAGGGATAAAGTTTAATGTCTTATGATTCATCACTTAATGAATTATTTTATTTCTCATGACAAGAAAGATATTCCTGATACATGATGAACTTCATTTACAACTATTATTACATTACTGTAATCATGAATGAGTTCATTTGTTCCATTTTTTTACTACAAAAGAACGTCAAAAATCAAAAAATTACTATTGTAGTAAACAAGATCACCACAAATTATCATCCCTATCATTAGGTATTGACACTCGATATCATTATATATTTTTATTCACATTATATTTTATTTATCTGTTTATAATCTAATCATGCATGGTTTATTATTTTCCCAATAAAAATTAGTTATTTTTGTTGGTTACTCTAACTCCTAATAGGATGTTTTAGATTGTGGCTCAAGAAAAAAAATTGGTGTACTCTATGATAAAGGGTCATAAAACAAATTCCGGGTTGTGCCTATGGTTATTTGAAAAATGAATTTTCTATAATAGGTTCTCACACCTTTAAATGTGAGTTTTTTAGTGGGAACCAGTCATCTCATTTAGTAGAGATGGTTGATGAGTGGACTAAGATCTTGGTGATCTCAAACACTATAAAATATATGTGTTATTTTATTTATTATCATTGTGCAAAACTTTTTTAATGAAGAATGTAAATAATTTTCTTTAATTATTATTATTTTGATATATTTTTGTCATTAAAATTTTAAATGACTATTCACCACCCCCTATAGTCGACATTTCCATCACTTATGATCCATTGATTTTTAACAGATGGTTGTACCCGCATGGTTAGACTTTTTTTATTTTTTACTCTATAATACCCTAATCGTTTTATATCTCACAATATAAGGAATAAACGTGGTGTTCTATAAGATGGTAGTTTCAATTCCAAAGATGGGTAGATTCTAAAAAAATCCCATTCTTTAATTTATGTGGCTTTGGCTACTGGAAAGAATGAATGGAAGCTTACCTAAAATATCTATGTCCAGATCATTGAAATATCATATAGAATCTATATGATCTACCCATAGATGATCTAGAGACACTTCTATGTCATGAATAACTAATTATGTTTTGAAATGGAAATTTAAAAATATTTTCTACAGTAATATAAGTAGAAGTGCTTATAGTTGTGTTTTATCTTGCAAGACATCCCATGAAATATCTAGAATACATAAAGTCGCTGACTATGGGAATATAAATTGTAAAATTAGTCAATCAAAGAATGCATTGAGAAGAATACCATAACATTATTATGGGATACGAAGAGTTAGTACTCCATATGTTCCATTAGTTTATATGTATTACCAATGATATGATTTCTCATGGTGAAGTACTTAAAAACACAACTTATGTGGAAATATTACTAGGATCTCAATAAAAAATGTGGAATTCAAATATGGTATCCATCTATGAGACTAATAATTTTATAAAGTACACCTATGATGAACTAATAGACACTTTTATGAAGTCTGAATTAGATTTGAAAAATATTTTTTATGAGGATTCTACAATGACAAAAAGTATCACCATTAAATCTAATGGTAATGGTATCTATAAAATTTATAAATATAATTTTTATGGAAGTGACTAATATAAGGATAATGTTAGCAATAATTTTTCCATGTTCATTAAAATCAAAAGTTATAGGAGGAAGTAATGATGGATATTCAAAAAGGATAAAAAAGATAGTTAATTCTGACAACAATAATGATGTTCCCCAATTAACCTATTATGAGTGTAGGAAGAAAGGTCACATTAGAATAGACTTCCCCAAATTCTAAATATGAAGAACCTGACATATATACCCTCTCTAACTGGTACCCAAACCAAATTTTTATATACTCAATATCTGTCCTCAATCCCCACAGGTTAATGACTAGAACCAAGTAATATAGCAATAGAGGGAAAAGTTTATCCTGACTAGAATCAAAAAATTGTTATATAACTATATATAATAGAGTGAAACAATAGAAAAGATAACATATTCCGTAATTTAAAGAATATAGAGATAATAATACAACTGAAAAGTAAACATAACATCCCAATTTTCATGTCTAACATCAAAGTATAAAATAAACAAAAATGGACTAATCCATGTGATATCTTGGTCAACTCCCAACATCTCACCCCATGCTACCCAAAAAATCCTAACGAATTCCTTATTTCCTCACTGTGGTGCCTTTCCATTCTATGAATTTAAACAAATAAAAAGGTGTATACGTCATAGAAGGGTTAAAAAAGTTGTGAGATAACAAGTGATGTAGCATTATCATGAACCCTCTCAAAAATATATTTATAACTAAGTGCAGCACAAAGCTAACCTAGGTTGATCTCTTGAGGATTTTTTGAGATCAAGAACTAACTACTACTAATCCACCTATTTTATATTTTTTATTAATTAAATAAAATGAACAGAAATGATATTTGAGAATTAAAAATTCAAAACTAAAATTAAACAAGAAGTTCAATAAAAAGAGAATTAATTCCGAAAAAACGATGTTAGGAAGAAAATATATATGCCCAAGAGAATCACCCTAAGTAAACCTTCACCGTATCTTAATTATTTTTTAATTTAATTAATGAACACACTCCTTAATATATGTTAATATACTCTTCTTTATTTGGTTGTGAATATACCGTACTTTCAATGATCTTAGAGAGACTACACATTCACCTCCTCGATCGAGGGAAAAATATTTTAGAAATGAAAGTTAAACCACGGGTCGCAAGTGGAGACACCAAGACACCTTGACTAGTAAGATCCCCTACGGAATAACTATTAGAAAATAAGAAACATTAGAAATTAATGTTCAATTACTTTTGTTCGTCACTATATCACTCCCCAGGGACCATCCTCAGGTTAGATACTCAGGATCATGATCATAAGAGTTCCCAGTAACGAAGAAAATAGAGGAAGAAAACAAAAGAGAGAATGAATAAGAGAGAAAGGAGAAAACATAAATTAAAACATGAAGTGAAATTAAAAAATGGAAAGTAATGAAAAAAATACTAAACTACATAAATTTTCCAACAATGGCTACCCCTAATTTTCCAACCATTTGAAATGAAGAAGGCACACTCTTTCATAGGAAAATGAGGTAAAAAAATTAGATCCAATTTTGTACACCGAATAAATGAGCATAGTTGACACATTATTTAACCGAATTTTTAAAATTGGTCTTATTAAAAATTGTTCAAATATATCTCCTGTGTCTACCAACTAAATATGGGCCTAATTTAAAATGTTTGGAGAGAGATACATATGATTTACACTGGATATTTAATTCCTCTAGATAGACTCTTCATATTCCAAAAGATCAACTTCCCATGAAATTATGAGCATTCATACGAAATATTAGGTCTTGGATTCTTTAATAAATAGTGTTAAATAATTTCTTTTACAGATCTATTCCAAATTTAAGATCTTCTGGGTCATCCAATTAAAAGATATCGGACCAAAAATATAATTTTCCAGATCTGTTCAATGATTTAGAGGCCCACCTTGTGATCTGGATTTGGGAATTCAAATTGTAGATTGTGGTTTAGGTTTAGAAAGATAATAAATAAGATAAACCACATGAACCTATTAAATAATAATTTTTTATCTTTGATATTTTTAGAACTAGTTATGGATAAAACATTGAAATAAATTTAAAATTTTAAAATTCCAAAATATGTAATTTTTTCAATTAAGTTAAAAAATGATTCAAAATCATATGATGTGAAAATTACCCTATAAATAACACAATGGTAGGATGTAAACATTTAAATTCAGAATATAATAATTGAAAATATTTTTTATATCAATTCCCCCACACTTAAACATTACACTTCTGGGAAATCAATTTATACAAAGGTTAAAAAAACTTCTCAAATCATAAATTACAACACCACTCAATTGATATATCAAAAAATATATATTTTCTCATACATGGATAAAATATTCCAAAAAACAAAAAAAAATAAGAATCCATTCAATCTCATGTTAATCCTCACTTGAATGTTATACATATCAACCCATGAAAAATATTTTCCCCTTCAATCAAGGATTCTCAACATGAATTTTATCCCGTTCCCAAGAACATGTGTGATCTCCATAGGTTTTCTATCCTCCTAGTATCTCAACTTCACATAGTAAAAAATGTTTCAATCATGATGAATTTTTCCTGGTTCATTTTGAGGTTATGTTTTAGAATGTTTTAAATTTAAAAATAGCTCAAGAATAATGAGGAGGGTAAAGCTCTAAGTGAGGAAAAAGCATGAAAACTATTTCACTCAAGAATGGTGTGATCTATAATCAGATAACAAATTAATCAACACAAAACACCTATTCATTTTGAAATTTCAAACTTGGAATTTCAGAATCAACAAATTTCTTCCTGATTTTCCCCAGTTGTAGCATTGTTTCAGTTGGAATGCAGAACTGAAATTATCTTTAGAATCTCGTTTTTTTGGAAAATATAGTTGGCTTTTGAAATTCCATAATTGGTGAACACCCAAACCATATTTTTAATGATATTTTTGGAAACCAATATATATTAAAATCATGAAATTTATTTCACCCAAGAATCAATAAATTTTGAAACACATTCAATTCAACTCAAACAGATTTTTCCGGGAAGAAAAACATAGCCCATTTTATCCCTCCCCCACAGTTGATTTCAACAGTAATTTTGCATTTAAATTCCATATACGTTTGGAAGAGGATAAATGGATTTTAATGTGGCTTACTAACAAGTTATTTCATGGATACTAGGGTCTTAATAATGGTTATATGAAAAATTAGGAAAAATTTTGAGTTGATAGTAAAAAAGGTCTTCTAATGTGATGTCTCAATCATACTTGACACATTCCATCAACTCTAACATATTTGAAAAATAGAAAACCACAATGTTTTGGATTGATAAAAAATTGCAATACTATCTGGAAAAAGGTAAATGTAAGGAGATGTCAAACATGTTTAAAAACCTCTTGGGTTAGGCATGATTTTAAATTTGGAAATTAATAGTGCAAAAGATTATCACAATAAAACAAATTTTATCAAATGAAGAGATAAAAAATCAAGAATCAATATCCATTCAATAATAATTTAAATATTAGCATATTGAAATCAAGAAATGTTTCAAAAACCCTAAGATGGTTTTAATTTTACATTGTATTCAATTCAGCTCATGAATCCTAAAACCGCATTAAAATGATGAAAGGAAAACATGAACAATTTTGGAAAATCACATGAAAAATAAAATTAATGTACACAAAGAAAACCTAAAAACATAGGTTGACATAACTCCACCACAATAATTCTATTTATAACCTCAATTTTATCTCAAATCATATCATGATAAATTTTCACTCATAATTTAAATTGTGTGGAAAATAAAATAAAGGAAAGGAAAGACGAAACCTAATTTATTTTTCAGTGGTATAGTTGAGTTAAGATCCCATATTATACCATATTATAACTACACAAAATAAATTTCAAGATGTAATAAAACTAAAAAATGGGATAGAAAATCTATAATTCTTGGTCTGACCCCCAAGTAGGTGCTAGGTTTATACTGCCCATAGTCACATAGTTGTAGTGGAGTATCCCCAATCTAAAGGTCAGTGTGATTTCATTGAGATGAACAACCAAATATGACTTTTTCAAGTATACATGAGTAAACACAAATATTAAAGAACACCAAACAAGATAATAATGTTCCGAACTCTAAATAACGAATAATATAAAATTTCATATCTACTATAGAAGGTAAAATAAAATAGTAGTGCTCTATGTGAACATTCATGGTTTCCTCCTCCATATGGTATAAATGTTTTTGTATAGGATACAGTCGTACCAAATGATTATCCAGCTCCACTTCTTCAATCGCCAGCACTTGGGTAGTCTCTTCCTTAACATCCATGGTCTGCTGCATTTGTGGTGTGTCACAAATTTCAGTAATGGTAATGTTAGTAGACAATTCAACTTTAGTAAGATTAAAATATGCTTAATCAATTAAAAAACACTCCCTTTCAATTATGGAATCTAGTAAATTGATCTATTCTTAAATGACTATTTGAAACTCAATCTTAGTAGGTGAATCTTCATTATCATCTTTCAAATCTATAGATAGGTCAAAAATTTCATATTTTCCAAGATCAATTATGGGAAGATCACGTTTAAGGTAATCTTCAACAATGTGATTCCATGATTCTTAAAAAAATTGTTGATATTCCATAAGTTGATCAGTTTGAATGTAAACATCAGGGACCTCCTCAGGAAACGGTTGAGTATGGGATGATATTATGAACTCATTTAGTAGCCCCTTCTCACCTTCCTTAGGTTCATTGAAATCAAAAATGATCAGTGAAATATCATTCACCACTCGTTCTGATTCAGGTTCTGGCTCAGGTTTACATTTGGGATTCTCAAGTAGTGAATGAATATATTCCTCAATCCTTTCATCATTTCACGTCAGCTTTTGTATGTCTTATTTATGTTATTTAATCCAAGGTTTTTGAATTTCATCTTCTTAATACACCTGAGAGTTTTTATTCTATTGATAATAATTAGAATTTGAATACATTATGAACAAATAGTGTTTTTTTTGAAATATATGATTTTTTTGTGCATTTGTAAATGAAAGGTAGGAAAATAATTTACAAAATGTGAATAATAATAGTGAGAAACCAACCCATGGATCCCCATAAATGGAACCAATTTGATGTTACATTTTCATTCACACACTCAAAAATATTTATAACCATGTGCAGTATAGGGATGACCTAGGTTGATCTCTTGAAAAAATAATTCAATCAAGAACTAACTAATTATAATCCAATTTTTTTTATATTTTTATTAAACAAATAAAATTAAAAAAATGATATTTGAGAATTGAAAATAAAAAACTAAATTTAAACAAGTAATGCAATGTAAACAGAATGAATGTAGACAAAATTATGATAGGGAGAAAGGATACATTCCCGATATAATCACACTAAGTGAAGCTTCATCACAACTTAAGTAATTTTGAATTTATATAATAAATACACTCCATATTTTGTGTAAAAATACACCTCTTCATATGGTTGGGAATATAATATACTCTCAAAGATCAACGATAGAGTGCACATCCACCTTTTCAATCGAAGGAAAATATTGTAGAAGTGAAAGATAAACTACTAGTGGAAAGTAGAGACATAATGGAACCTTACCCACTAAGATCCACCTCAGTCTGACTCTAATAAAATAAGAAACATTAAAAATGAATTTGAAATCACTTGGGTTCATCCCTAGATTACTCTTACCAAAACATCCATGGGTTAGCTACTCATGATCATGGGCACAATGGTTCATAATGAAGAAGAAAATGGGGAAAAACAAAAGAGAGAAATAATAAGAGATAAAGGAGAACACTTAAATTAAAAATTTAAATTAAATTAACAAATAAAAATAAATGAAAACAAAATACTAAACTACATAAAATGGAATATAAGGGCTAACCCTAAGTTTTCAACCCTTTGAAATGACGAAGTCACACTCTTTTATAGTAAAAAGTGTTTAAAATTTCAGATCCAAATCATTCAAATGAATGGATCCACGTGGATGACCCATTAAATGAATGAGCATTGGAATGTGGTATTCAAAAAAATTGATCAAATATATACCCTATATTGACCCAAAAAATATTGAATTCAATGGACATATTTGGACAGAGATACATTTGATATACTCTGGATATTTAATTCTTCCAAACAGACTCTTCCTATTCCAAAACATCAAATTCCCATGCCATTATGACCATTTTACAGAATGTTATAACGTGGATTCCTTCATTAATTATGTTAATTAATTAGTTATACATCTCCACCTAATTTCAGATCTTTTGGGCTTTCCATTTAGGAGTTATTAGACAGAAAATAAAATTTTCATGATCTTTTCAAAGATTGCAAGGCATGTATTTTGCTATGGATTTTGGAATTCAAATTGTTTATCAACCTTTAGTTCTAGAAGGATATCATAAATCCCAATGACCATATGAACCTATAAAATTAAAATTTTTCAATTTGGATCTCTGGAGAAATATTTTTCCCCAAAACATCAAAATAAATTAAAACTATTAAAATCCCAAAATATGTCATTTTTATAATTAAGATAAAAATTATTTAAAAAATAAAATCTGAATATTTCCTTTGAAATAACACATAGGTGTGAATACAAATAATGAAATTAAAAATAAAATAATTGTGAATATTTTCTCTATCAACTAGGTCAATATGATCCCACCCATGGTTTTCTTAACAGGTCGATATATAATAATATTAACATGTTATTATTTATAGAAAAAATAGATGATAAATAGTTAAATATTTGTTATAACAAAACCATGTCAAAAATTATTTTCCATTTTTCTCACATTTTTATGAAAATTTATGTAATATAGTTTGAAATAATATCATATAAATTAAGGTAGTAAAATACAATCAATTCAAGGAATATATCACATGTCAAATAAAAACTATGGTAGTACAAGCCAGTATAGTACATGACAATAGAGAAAATAACATTATTCCGAGGATCCCTATAGGTCAACCTAGAAGAAAAATCATACCACAATCAATTACTAGTGAATAATAAAGTCCATAGAGCATGGTATTGTAAGGAATAGAAACACCCAATGGGTGAATCCCCTGACAATTTCAATATCAATTTCCCAAAACAATGGACCATGGAAACATAGGAACATCCGATGAGTGAACCCTATTAATATACATGGATTATGAACTTCATATAAAATATCTACCTAACTACCCTTGGATTCCCATTTTCTATATTTTTTAAATCCATCTCATCAAAACCATTCATTAAAAACCAATTCAAAAATTTATTTCACAATTCATTGAAAATACCCTTTTCTTTAACCAAAATAAGGGAAAACTAGTTCTTTATCAAAAAATCATTTTCTTACAAAAAAAATTCAGTCATAACATTTCATTTATTAAATGATTTATAAATCAGATCAATTTAGTTCATCCAATAGATATTTGGAATGGAACCAACTACCGCAAAATCGGGCCATAGACACCTGCAATGGGATCCTCCTATAAGGAAGACCACAACTATTATAATAAAGGACTTTTAATAAATCTAAAAATCTAAAAATTGATTCTATTTGGTAAAATGGTTTGTGGAGAGAACTTATAATAATATACCTCAAATAAAATCCCACTCCACACTACAACCTACACAAGGATTTGGCACTATATGAAGATCATGAAATAGATCTAGAAGAATGAAGAAGAATCAACATGATAGAGAAACTGATCTAAATCTATAGCACAATGGGTCTACCATGATCAAAGAAAAAGAAAAAAAATATAAATATTACTCACATGTACAAACACAATACAACTGCAATAATTATTAATCCTTTACTGAAGCTATTCAGAAGGTGCATTGGTCTCTAAAATATCCCCAAGTAACCTCTAGGTTAAAAGGGAAGATGGTTGCAAGTGAATGAAAAACATTTCATTTTTACAACTCCTTAAAAGAACAACCAAGTGGATTATAAGGCTTGTAAACCCTTTTCACATCGTAAATTCCTTAAAACTCAAGTGCGATGAAAACCCCATCATCTCAAATTGAAATACTTATTTTTACGTTACATGGAATGTAATTTTCATTCATGACATGAAATCTTCACGCCTTCTATCAATTCATGGAATCATTCAAAAACCCCATTACATGATGTGTAATCAAATTACATATCATGTAAACTTCTCATACCCTATAAGATAGTCATGCTATGAATAGAACTCACATTTTCTATACAACGACCAATACACCATGTTTAATCACATTACATGACATGTAATTACATCACACAACATTTATTTCTCATACAGATAGAAAAAATAATAGACTTCAGTAAACATAAAAATATAATATTATATTTACCCAAACTCAGGGAGAACCCTATAAAGCCATCAATATGTTTATATCCAATCTTCATTAATCCAAAAACACATATATCCCAAAAATATAAGTCATTTTCTCTATGAAATTATCTCTATACTCAGGTGTTCCAAAACACACCATAATAAAGAGTGAAACATAAATGCAGAAGATAAATATCAGATAGTAAAAGAATAATGCAAACTACCCACTATAATAATTTAGTTCCCTGATAA
The DNA here is from genome assembly GCA_963277665.1 of Viscum album. Taxonomy (NCBI): domain Eukaryota; kingdom Viridiplantae; phylum Streptophyta; class Magnoliopsida; order Santalales; family Viscaceae; genus Viscum; species Viscum album. Next base: position 828,278,714 of record OY728157.1, read on the forward strand.
TTTATGTGGACTAATTCTATCCAAAAAAAGAGGGGAGGACGCTAATATCTCATAAAATACTCATTCTCCCATGGTTTGGGAAAATTTGATATATTAAACCACAACACTCTGACCAATATAATCAAATTATCATTAAATACTTTCACCTATGATTCAATGATCTCTTTTGGTTCATAAAAACATAAATTCCTTGCTTTAACTCAATCTCTTCAAAACTCAGAACATGTGACGGATCAGTAAGATATTTCCTAAGATTTGATTTGTGTAAATAATCATGAATACACATTAACTAAACCATAAATGTTAACTAACATAAAAACTTTCTAGGTCACTCAGTTACCTCAAATGATCTAACATATCTCATATCCACATTACTTGTTTTCCAACATGACGGTGACCCAAATGGGGATAAACATTCATAAAAAACCAGCCACCAATAGAAATCTCTAGAGTGAAATGATGTTAATTTTAATATTATTACTATCCACTCTTTTTTGTAACCATATGCAAAAATATATCGTACATCCTCACTAACATCTACTCATCAAGATTCAAACCCACTAAAGAGGCCTCTTCCACCTCTTCCCAAAATAAAGGTGATTAGTAGGAGAAACCATACAAATCCATGAAATGATATATTTTAATCAATGAATGATAACTATAATAATAAGAAAACTCAACTAATCCCTAATTATAGCATCCCCCCTTTTTATAACATAAACATCCATTACATTACACAAAACTGAGGATCATTAAGGTTTAGTGTCTTGGAAACCAGGAACAAAAAACATGAAAACATAAAAAATTCTTCTTAAACACTTGAAAGGCTTCTCCTCATGTTCATCCTAGGTTCATTACTGCATCTCATAACCTGAGGACATACATCAAAAGAATGGGTGAGCAGAAGGCCCAGTAAGGGAAACAAGAGAAACATTTTACATGTGAACTTGAGATACTTCAATAAGTCCATGAAAATAACTTTAAGGCATGAGAAAAAAACCATGAGGCATATCATAATAAAAATAACATTTTTCATAACTTGAATTTGTGGCTGCAACATTTAATATTGACAATAATTTCATTTCACCAAGGTCCATAGCCAAGGTGTTGTTGAAAAATTACCAAGGTTATTAACCAATGTATCAGTCTAAAAAGTCATCTCTAGAGATTAAGTCTTTACCTAATGAATTAGAGCGCTATCTGGGTGCAACCTTGACATGTCTTTATTATCATGTGAGCCACATATATAATCATTAATAATTTCATAAACAACCCATATATCATAAAAGAAATGGGTTTCATTTCATAATCATAACGTTTTAAAAACTGCTTTAAAGACATGATCTTTATGTCACTTTAAACCCACAGAAAAGAGAAAGAGGGTTTCATGTATGTAAATCACGGAATTTAAAATAGAACATTTTGATATATATTCTAATACCCTTAATGAAATAATATCTTTGATTATTCACTTAATAACATAAAATAATTTTGAGATAAAGAGTGAGGCGTTTTGAGACGAAAACTATGCAGCATAACGTCTACGATACATGGTTTTAGAAAAAATTGAAAAGAGAGGGGAAATGGGTCACCCACTCAAAAATGATAAATAAAACAGTAGGAGAACAAAATATATAGTATTTAAGAACATGGTAATGAAATTTTAATGATATACCATATGAAACGAAGAACTTGAAAGGAAAACAAAAATAAGATTCCTCTTATGAGAATTCTGCAACCTAACAACATCACTTAAAACTTCCAAAAATGGATTGACGAGATAAAATAGGTTCTCTCATAATATGAACATAAATGATCAGTATGATAGATATAGAGATCATACCCCAACATAATAAAAAGTAACTTGAAAGACTTGACATGAAAGTAGATCTTGAAAACGAGAAGGGTGAAAGAACCCCTTAGAAATTCGGCACCCTAACAACGCCTCTTAAACTTCAACCAAAATGAATTGATTAGATCAAATAGGGTATCTCATCATATTAAAATGAAATATCAGTACGATAGATATAGATATAATACCCCAACATAATAAAAAGGAACTTGAAAGACTTGACATGAAAGTAGATCTTGAAAACGAGAAGGGTGAAAGAACCCCTTAGAAATTCGGCAGCCTAACGGCGCCACTTAAACTTCAACAAAAATGAATTGATGAGATAAAATAGGGTCTCTAATAATATGAAAATAAAATATATTTATTATAAATATAGATATAATACCCCAACATACTAAAACGAAACTTGAAATACTTGACATGAAAGTAGATCTTGAAAACGAGAAGGGTGAAAGAACCCCTTAGAAATTCGGCAGCCTTACGGCGCCACTTAAACTTCAAAAAAAATGAATTGATGAGATCAAATAGGGACTCTCATCATATGAACCTTAAATATCAGTATGATATATTTATAGATCATACCCCAACAAAATAAAAAGTAACTTTCAAGAATTGACATGGAATTAGAACATTGAAAAAGGAGAAAGGAGAAAGAACCACTTAAAAATTCGGCAACCTAACTGCGCCACTTAAAACTTCATAAAACGAAATAATGAGAGTAAGAGGGGATCTCTCATTGTATAAACAAGAAAAGGGATGTAAGAGGAGTATAAAAGAACATCCTTTAACATAATAACATGGAGCATAAATGAAATGACATAAAAGAGATTTCTAGAAAAGAAAGAGAGAGGTCGGATCCCTTACCTTAAAACGTAACTCTTAAAACTCAAATGTTTTGACCTTGAGGGACTGGGGGAACCTTGGGAAGACTCCTTGGGAGGTAAGGAGACCTTAACTTCGTTGAGGATGGATTTGGAGTCGAATGGATGAGAGGAGGGCTTGGTATTTATAGGGAAAGTGAGGGGACAAGGCATTAATGGCCAAGGGACACCTCACATGTGCGTTTCTCAAAACCATGTGCTCTCCCGTGATATTTCCCATTAAGTTAGGCCACATGGGTCCCCCAATACAAATATCCATCACCTTAGGTCGGTCAACCCTTAAAAGATCTCATGAAATCACCATGACACATTTCTGAGGTCATTAAACATACTGAAACCCTAAAAGTGTATTTTTACTATTCACTGAAAATTCAACTTTCTCAGAAAAATCCAAAAATTTCACACTAACCAAATATCAATGCTCTGATTTCAAAAATGAACTCCATTTTATAAAAATAAATTTCTAAATAATTTTAATTTTATTTTTAAATAAATACAGTATTCACCGAAAATTCATTTTTTTTCAGAAAAAACCCCAAAAATTACCTTAACATAATATTGATGCTCTGAGTTCAAAACTGAAATCCATTTTATAAAAATAATTTTATAAATATTTTTAGTTGAATGTTTAATTAAAAAACACTATTCACCCAAAAAAAGTAATACTTGAATAATAATTAATGACAACGTTATTTAACAATTTTATTGAATCACATTACTTAATCAAGGTGCCTAGATTATTTTAAAACGTTCTTTAAGTGAGATTACTAATCCATTTGGTCATATTACTAATCCTAATCATAAAATCACTATTCATAATTTTCTATTCATAAAAAATCAATTTTATCTTATTAGACTCTAAATTTCGTACTGAACATAATTGTAGAAGACCATTTTTTGAAAATCATTACACATTTTTAATTATTTAAGGTTTACATAAACATTTATAAAATAAAAATTCTCTAAAATTCATCTTAAATATGCATACTATATTTATCCAGTCATTTGAAAATTCATAAACATCATCATAAGAAAAAATCACAATTTTTATTTAAAACAATGGATTACACAAGGCAGTTACGGTCTCCTTACATAGCCCCTTATCACACCAGCATAGGACCTAAGTGTAAGGTGTGCTAAGGTGAGAGAATCTGATGGAGGCTCTACCAACATCGCACGAGTAGTAATTTCTACTAGTTTTAACTTCTCGCAAAGGTGATTCCGTTCAAGCTTCACACGATGATGTTCGGCTTGGGTTTGGTCCAAAGAAAAGCCCAGTGGTGCTACCTCCTTCCCAAGTTCTGTTAGATGGGCTTCGATCGGTCCAAGACTACTGGGTGAGGCCATCAAATCTTCATTCTATATTAATTAACCAAGGTTACTTGTATTTAGAAACAATAATCAAAAAAATTTGTTCACAGCGGTCATATTGACCAATGGTCCTATAACAGTCAAAACCCAATGGTCTCATTTCTATTATACTCATGTTATCAAATGAAACATTTTTGTTGAGTATAAAAATAAAATAACATAACACATAAAATTAGGAAACAAGATTTATTCAAAATTTCGGGTCGTTACACTGATGGTTAGCACATGACCCGCCAAATTCCATGTCACATGCTTGAAGCATATCCTCCATGATATGAATAACATGTTTATATGACTATCTTTTTGTGGATGATATATTTTACTCATTCTAACAACAATTCACATCTCCTATTGGAGACTCCTCCAAAATCTTGAATTAATACTAGGATATCTATTTGAAAAAATTGTAGAAGAAACCCTATTGAGTTGAATGTTTTAGTTTCTACATTTTCATTACAAATTTTGAGAAACCACAATCAATTTCTTAAAACACTGTCTTACTAACTGTATATTTCCCAATAATGTTAGTGTTATTTTTTAGAAAACATTATCTTATAACCAACATAGAAATATTACTAATCTAAAATGAATATTATATTTTATTATTAAATATAATTCATTGAACTTAATGCACATTAGATTCATCAGAACATGTTTTTTTATGAGTAGTGGTTAGACCTCTGTCATGTCTATCATACTAAACAAATTCAAGACCATTGGGATAAAATTGGTACAAATACATTATAAGGAACTTTGTAAAGGTTTCATCAAACAATTAGAAGATTATATATCAGAGGTCATAATCCTCAAACAAAATGTTACTGATCAACAAAAGATAATGATGATCATTGAAAAAAATTACTATTAATGAGATGAAGTTATAAAATCTCAATCCAAAATTCATGATGATGAAATTCCCTTATGAATGATATTTTAAAAATTCAGCATATCTATATAGGTCATATATAAAACATATCATGATATAGATATAGATTATTCTATGAATTTCGTTAAATCATCACCAACTAAATGTAAAATTTCATCTTATTTTACTATCCATGATGAGATTGGAAATTTTTTTTAAGGAATCTTGGTTTGAGAAATGATGTCAAAAATCAATCAAAACAATAAGTTTTGAAAATAAATTCCATGATAATGATCCCCTATGCTAGTATGGAAAAAAATATAATGTAGTTATAATCATTGAAAAATATTCTATAGGGAAAGACTATATAGAATACCAATATTCAATGGATTTTTTTTGGTGTTTTGGAATTTATGGGAACAACACTTATAAAAATTGCACAAACATTTCTTTTCAAGAAAATATGCCTAAACTGTGGGGGGTAATGGAATAATGAATTGAATCCTTCCTAAGAAATATGAATCCTGAATATAATGAGAAAATTATCCTAGAACGCTTCTAAATAAAATTTATTTTATCTATCTGGAGGATGTTTTTTTATGGTGTCACCAATGGATCACTCTGTTGAAGAATATTTTAATACACATTTTTGATAATATTCTTATGATATAATAAAAAATGATTTCATAAATAATAAAGTTGAAAAATGTAAAGAGGAAATGACGTTACAAGACCAAAACAGGCAGTTAATGTTAGTTTAGGTAAAAAACAATGAAAAAAACAATGAAGGATGAGAAGATATGAATTTTTAAAGAAACTTAGATTCCATCATAATCTAATATGTGGTTGTTCCATAACTGGAATTAAGAAATTGTTTTGATCTTGGTTGACAATTCCCCAAAATTGAATTTTTTTACGATATTAATGAAATAAAAATGGAAAATTTGTACATTCATGAGAGGGGATGTTCCTAAATGGAAAGGACACTGGAGCTCTGGGGTTCAATGTACACGTGGTACCTTTCATGAACAGTTTCCAAAAAAATTCCCATCACCAATAGCGATGTGATGAAAATAGGTGTTTCTACAGAGAACTCTCTTCCTGCAGGTGTAGATCTCGTCAGATCTGATCATTCAAGGAGTAAAATTTCCTCATAACCTTCTAATGCATTAGTTAGGGATCTTGAAACTAGATCCTTCCAGGATTTTCTATAGAGGATGATTCTATCTTCTCCCCTAGGTCAACTTCCTACTATCTCAGGCATAGATCTAGCTCCCAAATGTTTGGGAAGAGAAAATTAATTTCCATCATTTGATATATATTTAGTGGAATTCAGAGTGGTGGAGGATTATCACCATTGGTCTCTAGTTGTGAGGATCGGTCACAAGTGACCATCGCTGGATTGTCTTCAAGCTTTTGTGGCTTATTGGGGTCTCTCTCATCATATAGTAGTATCCTCTGAATCCAAGTACAGCCTCTCCATTCCCTGCTTCTCCATGGAGTATTTTGTTCGTACATGGTCTCAGGAAGCTTGGATATACGGATTTTGTAGATTAATTTTTTATCGGTGATCCTAGGAGGTTCCTTATAGGTAATACTCCAGCCCAACAGTTGGTTAGGAACAACTTCTGGGTCTCATGATCCTTTTCCTTAATCCCTCGATCCATTGAAGTGTGGGTGATTCTTTGTGGGGGATTTCTTTTTTAAAATCCCAAATATTCTTTTTCAGGTATGTATCTTGTTTTGAAGTATTTTTTGAGAAAAAGTATTGTTTTGGGGAATTTAAGGATGTGTACATAGGAGTATAGGTCATATACCTTGTTGTCACAGGTAGCCATGTACTATCTGTGTAACGGCTAGTACATGGCCATGTGGGGTGACTTAGAGACCACCTAAAGTAGAGGATAGTTAAGGCATCTACACATCATGTACATTAATTGAATACTCCAGGTACTTTTATTTTTGTTTGTTAAATCTAACAGGGGTCACGTCTAATTTCTAGAAACACCTTCTTTTAGCCATGTCTCGTCCATAACTGATGAAAATCACCGAATATTCTCCAAGACCCTGATCTATCACTCATTCTATGAATCAAACATTATCTATTGTGTTGGAATCGCCTCTATGAGTTATTCCTTCTTCTAGATCCTCTCTTCCTGATTTCTCTTTTCTCATGAGGTATTTGAGGATGGTCATTTTTTGTTTCTAAGGATCTATGGCATTATAGGTTGATTTAAAGGATGGGGTTCAACTATTTCAATTTTACAACATTGAGGTAGGTGATTTTTTGACATTAGTAGTATTATTTGAGTATTTAATCCAAAGTTTTGATTACCCAGGTTTCGAGTATTTTGATTAAAAGGATTTGAACCCTATTTTATTTTCCTTAGATTGATTATTAAATTAAGGCTTTGTTGAAGTGATATTATATCGAATTTCATTATAGAGGAACACCCCTTAGGTGCATTTCCTTGTTTGAATGTTTAGGGATATTTGGTCCAGGTTACCTATGAGGCACAACATGTTTCCTTGCTTCTTGTTAAATGCTTGTGATATACATTGTAATTTTTTATCCATATAGTATTTGAGATTACTTGGGGATTCATGTTATCATGTATGTATAGTTTAATTTCATATGTCTATGGGAACCTGGTGTAGATAGACCATAGGGGATTGATTTTCAGTGCTCCCTCAGAGCGTATATAGTTAAGTTACGATACCATAGGAGGAGTTGACACTGAGTGCTTCCTCAGAAAGTCTGATATAGTTGCGCTATGAGACCACATGGGGTATTGACGGTGTGGGTTCCCTCAGAGTGCCTATAGATAAATTACGAGACTACATGGGTGAATTTCCATTGATTGCTTCCTCGAAGACTTTGTAGTTAATGTGTAATGACAATAGAGGGAATTCACTATAAGATATTCCTCAAGGTTTCCTTTTCATTTATTTCATTATTTAACCATAGGGGTTAGACTCTGTGAGCTACCTAGAGAGTTATTATGAATTTTTAATGTTGTGATGCGTCTTCCAAGGCCAATCACAAGCATCTATTCATTCATGTTAGGTAGTCTTTAAAGATACCTTTTTTGTGATACTTGATTGATTAAATGTTGAAAATAAAATTCTAATGAATTTAAAAGGAAACTGTTCAATTTTTTACTTCTTTTTTACTCCTAATTTCATTGATTCATTTCCATTTTTACCTGTTATATATACTCACTGATAGTTAGGAACATCTCTTTGGAAGGATACGTACAAGGATTCGTCTCACACCTTGTTGGGGTCATTCTTTTGGGCCCAAATAGATTATATTGTTGCAGGTATAGTTAATGGAATGTTCCATACTACTTTAGATACTTGATTGATTTGAAGAAGGAGAGCATGGGAATAATTTGAGGCTTACGATGCTGCTGGAGTTTATATACATTCATTGTACCTTGGTTTAGTACATTATTTCAATCATGGTAAATTGTTTAGATGCATTCCAAAACATATGTGACATTCATCTTTTATATATGCTCTCCAGTTGTTTATTTACTTTTGTCTTATAATGTTTACTTATTGTATGGTATTACTTCTTCCATTATTGTTATCTATTTGTTTACACTATGTTACTATTTAAATGAAGGAATAGTTTCCACACTATCATACCCAAGGCCCTCGCTGCTAGTTGCCATCCTCTGGTGTTTTGGGAAATGTTATTAAGGCCATGTGACCAACAAGGTATGTCTTACCATTGGGTAGCACCTGGAACCGGGATGTTACATTATGGTATCAGAGGGACTTTTTCTTCTTTGAGTTTCTATTTGGAGCCTATAGATAGGGATTGAAAGGAATAGGTAGTTGGTAATACGTTTTTCTCGGGAGAATCTAACCCATGTATAGGGAAAAGACAATATGCCTCAAATATTGGTATTTTTCATGTTTTGTAGTTTTTACAGTTGATTTGAATTCACTGTTTGGTGATTCACATGTTTTTTAATGTGATTTTTGATATTATTAAGGTTCTATTTCTGTTTCAACCCAATGATATGAGGGAATTCCATCTCATACATCATATATGTACTTTCTAGAGATCACATGTCAGGAATTCATGTCATTCCATTTAGGGTTTATTACTAATTTCATGTTGTTTTGATACATGTTGTCCTAGATATGCATTTGTTGTGATAAATACCTTGATAGAATTCTTGATATTTGATAGGGTATTTCTAATACATATTGTTTCATTTGAATGGGCGTCAAACATTTGTCCCTAAGGTGTTATGGGCCCTCATGAATGGTATTTTTGTGGATAACGTGATTTATTGCATAGTTATACTGTGTGATATATAGGAATATGATTCAAATAATTGATTTTAAGAGAGTATGGACCCCCCACAGATCAGAATTTGGCACATTAATGTTTTTTAGTGTTTATATGTAGTTTCAGAGAAGTGTTTGAGGCTTTCTATCCATAAAAACACAGAATACATGGTGTATAATGATTATTACACACCATGTATCCTTCTGTTTGGGAATGTATAAGTTCTATTATGTTCGCTTCGTGTACTATATGTACATGCTGTTTATTCCTTAACTGTGTGAGTGGATATGTGGATAGAGACTTGGGGTTGGGAAATGTTTGGTGGCACATGCCATGTAATTGGAGCACATTCTGTGTTGTATGTACCTTTTATCCATATTTATGACCAAAAAAATGGTTGGATGAATAATAAGTTATATAGGCAGTGTCTAGGGTGAACATGCCATGTTTTAAGGACCATGTATTCAGCTGTGTGACTAAAAACACGGGTCAGTGAAAACCATCTAGTACTTATGGTGCCTAGAATATACACACCATGTAGTCTTTTCCTGTGAGAAACATGTTGTTTTCATTGTCTAAAAGAATATGGGGACGATGGAAAATTCATGTACATTCCATGTCACAGGATGAACATGCCATGTGTAGGGGTTTAACAAGACTAGTTTTTATAGAAGTACATACCCATGTTGAAACCTAAGGAAACATGTCATGTGGAGGGTATACATGCCATGTTACCCTGTTTAGTAAAACATGAGTGGTTTCCTCTCTTATTATTTTCTTGAAATTATAAGATTCAGTCTTTGATAATATTTAACTAAGGTGTGCGCTTGACCATTCAGAGTCATGAATATGAGACGTCCTCCAGTTGTATGCTAGTTATAGGGAAGCGATCAGACACCGGAAATGGTAGATCGTTTGATAATAGTTGATCACCCCATAATGCTTGTCTTATCACCAGCTGTCAATCCGGACACAGGTGTTGATGCACAGTTCTATGAAGGCTTAATGTGTTTTATGCATATCTTCTAGGGAGCACCGCATCCTACCCCATCTATGGTAGAGTTGACGTGGGTTTTCCTATAGCATCATCCTCCCACATTCTTAAGGAATGGGGAACCTTAGGCTGCAGAGTCATGGTTATAATCCATTCTGTCTATCATTGATCATCTTGGGATGCCTCTGGAGATGAGGGTAAAGCTCACTGCATATATGCTTGGTGATTCCTCCAAGACATAGTGGGATGTGATATCAAAGGCAGGACACTAGCCGGTTATGGCTTGGTATGAGTTCTAGTGTACCTTAAATGACTACTTCTACCCATAGACCATGAGGGATGATTGAGCTAGAGAGTTTATGAGTTTGGAGTAGGGTACTCTCTCATTAATGGATTAATCTTCTCTCTTTATAGAGCAGCAGTGTTTCACACCCATTCTAGGGCTGATGAGTTATTTATGGTGAGGATGTTTGAGGATGGTCTCAGACACTACATCTGATATCAGGTGAACATATTCAGGTTGAATTTCATATATTTTATAGACAACCAACCACAGAGCATAGAGCGCAACCAGAGGGATTCTGGAGTTGCGGTACAGGGTATTTCAACATGTGGAGTTGGTACTTCTTTAGTGGATAGTAGGAAGCACCGCAGGGAGTCTGCCCGTGGAAAGCCGAGTAGGTGGGATTTTCTTTCAGGTAGCTATGTGGTATTATACCTATGCAGAAAGGGTGGACATAAGAAACCCTAGTGCACGATAGACCCATTTTAGTGCTGATATTGCAGCAAGATGGGACATCTTTAGAATTTCTGTCAGGCTTTCTCACAAGTAGATGGTGGTAGGGGTTCTTTTATGACACCACGTTCTTGAGAAGGACCATCTGTTTCTCCACAGTCTGGGAACTATAGTTCCTTAGGTATTTCTGGTTAAGGTGGTGGTCATGGCTATAGTGGTGAGACCTAGGGTATTGGATAGTTGCGGGGTGGACTAGCCTAGGGGTCACATATAGCTTCCCAGGGCCGTGACATGGGCCAAGCTTTTTCACTGGAGCAGACCCATCTGGATCAGGATCCCGGACCCTCTACAGTTAGAGGTATGATTTTGGTTTCCTTAGTTTTAGCATATTCTCTTTTCGACACAGCTTCTTCACATAGTTTCATATCTCTACCTATTGTGGAGATCCTTAGACTTTGTATCTTTACTTCTACTAATATCTTGATGATGGACACACCATTGGGGACTATAATAGCTAGTTTACATTAGTGCAAGGAGTTACCTATTGAGGTTGGTGGGTGTCACTTCTTAGGGTACCATTATGTCTTATATATGACAGGCTATGACGTCATTCACAGAATAGAATGGTTAGTTCCATTCTATGCCATTGTTTATTTCTATCATCATATGGTTAGTTTCACATCAAAAGAGGGGTGTTTGAATCTACATAACAATGAATGGGAAGTCCATGTGAGAAGAGCAGGACGCGAGCATCATGGGTTGGTAAGAGTTATAGCCCAGATTACTAGTTTATATCTAGATGAACATGGGACTTCATAGATAGACCTTCCTCCAGTGTTCAATCATTTTATGGATGTCTTCCCATATGAATTTTCAGGTTTTCCCTTGGAGAATCATGTATAATATTCTATTGAGCTTGTTCTAGGAGCGGCACTGATGTCCATTCCTCCTTATAGGTTGGTTACACTAGATTTACAGAAGATCAAGAGGTAGTTGGAGGAATTATAAGAAAAGGGTATAATCTGACCCATTACTTCTCCTTGGGGTTCACATGTCCTATTTGCAAATAAGGTGTACGGTACCATGAGAGTTTGTGTGGATTATTGGAAGCTGAAGCTGTTAACGGTTAAGAATTGATATCCCTTATTAAAGATTGATGATCTCTTTGATCATCTTCAAGGAGCATTGGTGTTCTAGAAGATTTAATTGAGATCCCGTTATCATCATTTGCATGTTAGACCATTTGATATACCTCTTATAGCATTTTAGAGAAGGTATGGTCAATACGAGTATGTGGTTATTCCATTCGGTCCCACGAACATTCTTACAGTTTTTATGGCATTAATGAACCGAGTTTTCCATCCATATTTGGATATATTTTTTCTAGTATTCATGGATAATATCTTGGTGTACTCTCACACTCAACACAACCATACTACCCACGTTGAGATCATTTTGAGTATACAGAGGGAGCATCAATTATATGCTATGCTCTCCAAATGCCACTTTTGGATTGACCAAATTTACTTCTAAGGACATGTTATCTCAGAGACAAGAGCATCAGTAGACCCAGATAAAATTGAGATTGTTATTTTCCTAGGATCATATGAAGAATGTCTTCGTGGTATAGATCATTCTAGGGATGGATTGATACTATATAAATTTTATATAGGGCTTTTCACACTTAGAAGAACCACCAACAGGCCTGACTAAGAAGGGTGTCATGTACATGTTGACAGATTTGTTGGATTCAGCCTTTCATGATATGAAAGAGAGATTGACTTCAGCACTGATACTAGTTTTGGTAAAGAAGGTCAAGAGTTATACTATTTACTGTGATGAATCTGTAATCAGGCTGAGAGTAGTGCTTCTACAGGGGGGAGGAGTTGTTGCATACGGGTCTCAGCAGTTGAGGACACATGAGAAAAATTACCTAATGCACAATCTTGATTTGGTTTCAGTTGTTCATTGTTTAGGTTGTTGGAGAAATTATCTATTGGGAGAGAATTTTGTGGTTTTCACTGACTACAAAAGCCTCATTTATATATTTACTCTACACCATCGGAATTTGAGATATTGAAGGTGGGTCGGGTACCATTAGTATTTTGACTTTGAGCTTGCCTATATGCCTGGGAAAGGCAACGCTGTGGCTGATGAATTGAGAAAGAAATCTTATAAATAGGTAGTTCAGGAGGCCATTAATGAGTGGATGATTATGGCTATTTTCTCAGGGATGCATTACAAGATGCACGATAGACATGGGCAGACATTTCTTTATTAAGTAGATGTTTCCTCTACTCTACATGATCGAGCGCGAATGAAGAAGAATTCAGATTATGAAGGCCTAGTTCTATGGGAGAGTGTGTCAGGAGAGAACCCTTTATCCAAGACGAACTATAGGAATGGATGAGTGCTTTCATTGTCATTGGCATGTTTTGGGGTTAACATACATACACGAGAAGATTTGGTGGGATTCTCATTCCTCGGTTTGGGTAGTTCATCATGGAGTCACCAAGATGTATTGAGATATACAATGATGGTATTGGTGTCCAGGGATAAAGAGAGATATTTCTGGATTTTGTAATGAGGCATACCACCTGTCAGTAGGTGAATGCAGAGCATCATCGACCAGAAGGGATTTTACAATAGTAACCCATTCTCGAGTGGAAGTGGGATTATGTCACGATGAATTTTGATGGGGTTTATGAGGTTACCTCTAGGTAATTATGCAGTTTGGGTTGTCATTGAAATTCTCACTATGGTTTCATACATCTTTCTAACCGAGGATACATTCAGTTTTGATGTTCTATGATGGATGTACATCCGATATATTTTACATTTACATGGGGTTCCACACTCCGTAGTTTCAGACAGGGATGCTCGTTTTACATCTCGAGTTTGGAAAAGAGTACATAGGGATTTGGGTACACATGTACTTTTGAGTACCACATACCATTTCCAGATAGATGGCCAGTTTGAGTGCACGATTCAGCTGTTGTAGGACATGCTTCGAGCTAGAATATTAGATTTTGGAGGATCCTGGGAGAATCACATACCCCATTTGGTGTTTTCCAAAAATAATACTTCGTAGGAGAATAACTAGATGGAACCTTATGAGGCTCTGTATGGTAGTCCATGTAGATCACCCCTATCTTGGCTGGAACCTGGGGAGGCAGCTATGATGGGACCTCATCTTGTCCATGAGACTAATGAGTGGGTGGAGTTAATTCTGAATAGGATGACTACTACAAAGTCACTATAACGACCCATACATTACATACATTGTTCATTCATCAAAATTAAACCACACTTATTAAAATATATAACAAAACCATGAAAGGAACATATAGGTATAGTGTCTTTAGAAACTGGGAATCATAAAAAACTGGTTCATAAAGAATCTACATTTACTCCCGTTTATTTCTAGAGTCCGTTTTGGCATATTCATCTTAATAACCTTCTTCCTGGCCTGGGTAAAGAAAACCTACAAAATGGTGAGAGAAAATTCTTAGTAAAGGTAAAAAAAAGAAATATCATATTCATAAGAACATAGCATTTCGAAAATCTTAACCTGGAAAAGAGATCATAATATCAAAACATGGGATAAATCATATTAGTGAAACGTAATCCCAATAATCATAACAAAAAACATAATGATCTGTAGAATACACACAAAATCAAAGAGAATCATTTCTTAGTAGTCAAGACTCATGTCCAAGACTATCTTAGCAGACAAAGTCCATTTCTAAACCGAGTTCACTCCTCGTTTCAGTCCTGTTTCACTGAACCAGATTAACCTGCTTTTCTAGCCATGTCTATCTCATGAGATATAAATCATTACCCAATGAATTGGAGGGAGATATAGGGCCCACCCATCTCATAATTATACCATTCTTATGTGTGACATGAAAACATAAATCATACATCCTAGCATAACCCATGTAATAAAAATGGGATTCTTAAACATCGTGCCATCATAATATAATCCATATAAGATAAAAGGACTTCAGAAAAATAATTCCATCAAAACATAATAAAATCAATGTAAAATTTGGTATAGAAACAGAACCCTATATTATCTTATATGGAAAATAATTTTGATAAAACTCTTGAACTCCATTCTTGAGGAAATTTATCCTTTATACATCAAAAAAAATTTCCTTTCTTAAAATTTCATATAGTATTAAACTAAATAAAGTTGATTGAAAATAAACTTTAAAAATGTTAAAGGAAGATTCATGGAATTAATGTTCTAAAAATCCATTCATTCTGTATAAGTTAAAAAAACATTCTTCTCGTACTTTGGTCGGAAAAGTCAAAAATCACCTCGTACAAAAAATGACAAAATATTCCTTTCATATTTTTTACTAAAAACTCGTTGAAGGGTAAAATTGGATTTAATCAATTTTATGAGGATATAAATAATATTACATATTGAGGAAACATGGATGTGGATGATAAATATGCCCCAAGTTATTCTGAAGTATAAACAATCTCGGATAAAAATGAGATTGTGAGATTTTCCCTTACCTTAGGTCTGATTTGCTTCATACATGTCCGAACCTCTTGTATAATGATTTAAATAATGTTATTGACTAATTAAATAATTTCACTCATTTTTATTATATCATATATGGTCATATTCTTAGCTTCTTATTAGTAATATTTCATTGCTACTTGTTATTCGGGTGTTTATTGCTTTTTGTTCTTATGCGTTTTTTGTCGAATAAATTATTATTCTTCTTTTTTGTTATATATACCTAATTTAAAAAATGGTATTAGTGTAATATATATAATATTTATTCATTAAATTCATTTATATAATCATTAATAATTGAATATCATGTAGAACGTGTCACATCACATCGTAGAGACGGTAGGCCGTACGTACGCACGAGTGATGATATCATTCCCATGATCGTGGAATTTAATTAAAGTTTATGTATACTATTTCATAATAAATATCACAATAAAATAATAATATATAGTTATTCTTTACACCATTATACCCATCCAATTAAGGTGGTGGTGGAAAACAGATTACACAATGGCCGATCATGAAGGCTCAAAGTGCCTCTTCTTAACCTCTTCATAGGGCACTAAAAATGGTATTTATAGAAGACCAGGACCTCTAGGATGTTTCTAGGGAAGTGGAGAAGATAAAGTGTTAGGGGTTTTCCGATCATGAAGGCACAAAGTGGTGTGAGGAAGAGAGGGAGGGGGTTCACTTTTATAAGGGAGGAGAGGGGAACCTTTGGAAAAACATAAAATATTATTTTATTATAAAGTCATATTCTGTTTTTAATAGCTCCAAATTGATTCATATAGAATCAAAGGTCATGATGGGTCGAGATCATCTCAACCAATTGATTTTAGACAAGTTTAGGTTACTATTATAACCGTATCATTTATATTTAACACTAAGTTAAATTATTTAACTTTCACTGTGTCTTCTTGTTTTCTTACATTATTTGGTTAGTAAACTTACTATAACAAACCAAAAAAACCCCAAGTTGTAAATTAATATTATATATAACATTATATAAGTCATTTATACGATCCATAGATTTTTATGAATAAAATAACAATTACTAATATAATTTTTTTTTTAAAAAAATATTTGTATGTCAATTTTGACACTATTTGTAATTGATTTTTTTAAAAATCATAACAGCATTATTAGTTAGAAAAAAGATAATTAAATCAATAATATTATTTCATTTTAACCTATAAAATTGGTTTAATTCTTAATAAGTCTCAAATTACATTTATTTTGGTATTTATAATATCAATTATGTTAATATTTCGTTAATAAGGTAATTATTGCATCATCATTGTGTCATAAATAAATTAAATTATTTAAAGCCCAAAAATTATAAATAAACTACCATTAGGTATGAAATCTATTTATCTTTATAATTAATATTTATAGTCTAATTTATCTAATTTATAACCCTTTATTAAAAATGTTTGAGTTATTAATCTTTGATTTTTACTATTTTAACTCTTCTTTATATAAAATAATATTAAATGTCCTAATCTAATTCAAGTGGACCTAAAGGGTAATATTTTATTCCTAAGGTTTTTTTGGTCTATTAATACTTATCCAATAGAATTAAGAGATGTGTTATGGTAATAATAATATCATTTTTACCCTTAATTACCCTATTTACTTTTAACCGTGGTAAAAAAAAGTAAAAAGTTACTATTCAACAAAAATTATTTTTATCTTATTGAACCACATTTTACTCATTTATATTAACAATGTCTCTCGTATTTTCGAAATTCCACTGACAGAAGTGGTAAAATTATGTTTTATGTAAATTTTCAAACTCTCCTAGGAGGTGGGTAAATGATGGTGAATAGTTCAATAAACTTTATATAAATATAAAATTACTATAAAATGACTCCAATGAATAACTTTGAACTTATATAGGTATTATGTATCAATTATGGCCTCAATTTAATTTAAATAAAATAAATAATTATTTAAATAAAAAGTCGGTTATCAAATAGTAACCCAGTGTTTTCGCTGTTCATCAAAAATTGAATGTTTTCAGAA
The DNA here is from genome assembly GCA_963277665.1 of Viscum album. NCBI lineage: Eukaryota > Viridiplantae > Streptophyta > Magnoliopsida > Santalales > Viscaceae > Viscum > Viscum album. The sequence goes on from OY728157.1 coordinate 828,296,284, forward strand.
AAATACCAATATTTCACCCTAGGATAATTTTGATATTCCGAATCCAAAAATGAAGTCCATTTTGAAAGATAAGATTTATAAAATTTTAAAAAGTGGGTATTACTATTCATAATAGTAGTTTTAATAATAGTTTAATAGCATATCGTTGTTTAGTGAAACTCAGTATTGAGTACAATGCAAGCTATCGAGGAAGGTTGTGATTACATGTAAAGAAATCCAAGATAGTGTTTTCTATAGTAAATGATTACATTGATGAGTTATATAACATAAAAAACATATTTCTCATAAAAATCTCGGGTGTTACATTCTACACCCCTTAAAATGAATTTCTCCCTCGAAATTCTTCACTTCGTAACAAACATATGAGGATACCTCTCCATAATCATATCCTCAAGCTCCCATGTAGCTTCTTCTAATTGGTGGTTCTTCAAAAAACTTTCACCAAGCGAGTGGTCTGGTTCCGTAATACTTTTTCCCTACGATCCAGAATCTCTATTAGCTGTTCTTCGTAAGAAATATCTTGCTCCAGAGGTACAACTTCTGAGCTGAATACATGTGAAGGATAGGGTATGTACTTTCTCAGAAGAGATACATGGAACACAAAGTGAACTTCAAAGTGATTCGGTGTAAGTGCCAATTGATAATCTACCTTCACATCACGATCCATAATTTCTAAAGGACCGATATACCTAGGGCTCGTCTTTCCCTTCTTTCCAAATCTCATCACTCTCTTCCAATGAGATATTCGTAAGAACACTTTATCACCCACTTCAAACTATAGGTCTTTTCTTCAGTTGTCGACATAACCTTTTTTTCGACTCTGAGTTTCTCTTATGTGTTGTTGAATAGATCTGACCTTTTTTTCCATCTCATCAACAAGATTAGATCCTAATAGCTTTCTTTCCCCAACATCATCCCAGCAAGTTGGAGTCCTGCATTTCTTTCCATAGAGAGCTTCATAATGATCCATCTAAATACTGGAGTAAAAGATATTATTATAAGAACATTCCACCAAAGGATTGTGTTGATCCCAGCCACCTATGAAATCCATAGAGAAAGTTCTTAACATATCTTCTAGAGTTTGAATTGTTCTATTAGGCTGACCGTCTGTCTGAGGATGATAAGTAGTGCTGAAACTCAACTTTGTATCCAAGGTATGCTGCAGACTTCACCAAAATTTTGAGGTAAACCTCAGATCCTGATCAGATATAATGGAAAGTGGTACTCCATGCAATCTTACTGCTTTTTTTACATATATCCTGGAAAGCTGATCCAGAGAGAAATCTTCTCTAATAACAATGAAGTGTGCTGACTTCGTAAGACGTTCAACTATGACCCATATAGAATTATTTCCTTTGGATGTTTTAGGAAGTATGGTGACAAATTACACAGTGATGTTTTTCCATTTCCATTCAGTTATGGGTAATGGTTGTAACATCCCCTTAGACTTATATCTCTCAGCTTTAACTTGCGGATAAACCAAGCATCGAGAGACATATTCAGCAACATCTCTTTTCATGCCATCCCACCATAAGTACTCTTTCAGGACCCTTTAAATCTTCGTGCTTCTAGGATGAATAGATAATGAAGAACTATGAGCCTCATCCAGCACCTCCTTTTTTAATTCTGGGATGGGAGGAACACAAACCCAATTCCTAAACCATATTATCCCATCACAATCAAGGTTGAATTCCGGAACATTTCTCACCATCTTTTGTAACTATACATCTTCTTTTTGTGCCTCTTTAATCTTCACATGTATAGATGGTTGAACATTCATTGGAGAAAGATACGATTTTTCTCCATCCATTATATTTCCAAGATCCATCCTTTATAAATCCATAAATGTTGGATCTTTTGTGATCCTCATCAGGGATAAGATTTCATGGTCTTGTCAACATAATGCATTTTTCACCTTGTTTTCTCTCCGAAGGTGGTAATGAATTGAGCAGTCTTAATCCTTAATCAGCTCCAGCCATCTTCTTTGGCGCATATTCATCTCCTTTTATGTGAAAATATACTTTTAACTTTTATGATCAGTATAAATACCACACCTTTCACCATAAAGATAATGCCTCCATATTTTTAATGAAAATATTACCACAGCTAACTCCAAATCATGAGTTGGGTAATTTTGTTCCTGGATTTTAAACTATTGTGAGGCATAAGCTGTCACCATATCCTTTTGCATGATAACACACCCCAATCCCTTCTTGGATGCATCATTATAAATCAAAAACATTTCTCCACTACAAGGTAGTGTGAGCACAGGTGCACTGGATAACATTCTTTTTAACTCCTTGAAATTCTCTTCACACTCCTCCGTCCAAACGAACATAACTCCTTTTCGAGTCAACCTGGTGAGTGGATTAGATAATCGTGAAAAATATTTCACAAACCGTTGATAATACCCAACCAAACCAAGAAAATTTCAAAGCTCAGTTACTGTTGTTGGTCTCGACCATCTTTTGATAACCTATGACTTTGCTGGATCCACAGATATCCCCTATTTTGAGATTATGTGACCCAAAAATGAAATCTTTTTAAGCCAAAATTCACACTTTGTAAATTTGGCATAAAGCTTCTCCTATCTCTGGGTCTTCAATATAATTCTCAAGTGATCTTCATGTTCTTCCTTTATCTTTGAATAGACAATAATATCATCTATAAATACTACCTCAAAATGGTCCAGATAGTATCTAAAGACTCTATTCATCAGATCCATGAAGATAAAAGGGTAATTAGTAAGACCAAATGGCATCACTATAAATTCCTAGTGTCCATACCTTCTACAAGAAGTCATCTTTGGTATATCTTCCCTTTTAACCCTTAATTGATGATACCCTGAACGAAGATAAATCTTGTAAAAGTATTGAGCTCCATGTAGTTGCTCAAATAAGTCATCAATGTGTGGGAGTGGATATTTTTTCTTGATTGTGATCTTGTTATGTTCTCGATAATCAATGCATATTCTCATTGATCCATATTTCTTCTTAACAAATAGAACAGGTGCTCCCAAGGCGATGCACTAGGAAATATGAATCCCTTATCAAGATTATCTTGGAGTTGCTTCTTCAATTTCTGCAACTCTATTGGGTCCATTCTATAAGGTGTCTTTGAAATGGGCATAGCACCCAGTATGAGTTCTATTGAAATCTAAACTTCACGATTTCATGGAAGACCTGGAAATTCCTATGGAAAGAAATCATCAAACTTTTATACAATGGGTTTATTCTTAATCATGAGTTTATCTCCAACCATTTATGATAAATAACCTTCATTTAGTGGAATCAAGACCCATAAGATGGAAGAAATTTCCACTGTAAGGTTATTTTCATCCTTGCATCATTAGACGATCATTGATTGATCTGGAATATGAAATGTGACTTCCCTTATTTGGGAATTGATATGAGCTCCATATAAAGAAATCCAATCCATGCCAATAATCACATCAAATTCCACTATAGTAAGGATCAAAAGATTTGTAGGAAGCACATTCCCACAAACATCAATCAGAGAAGAATTATAAACTTTTGATGCGACCGTTGTGCCATTAGGGGTTGTCACAGCTAACTCTATATCTAACTGCTGAGGTAATATGTCGATACCCTTATAAAATTATTCATTAATAAAAGAGTGGGTGGATACAGAATCAAATAAAACATTTGCTACATTATAGTGGATGGTGAATATACATGTCACCACTTCGTTATCATACTCCATATCGCTGATAGAAATTGCATATGACTCTCCATTGTCTTTATCCTTAAGAGTTTGTTGACATCGATCATCATCAGCAAACCTTGTATTAGGGAATTGATTAGCATAATTCCCCATTTCCTTGCACTTGTAACATTGATGTGTTGGAGGTTCACTCTGTGTAGCCTTTTCTTTGTTCGCATCACTAGACATCTTATTCCCATCATTGCAGCATTCAAATTCCTGATGACCTTCCTTTCCACATTTAAAACATTTTCATGTCCCTTTAAGAAAAATACCTTCATGTTTCTTTCCACACATTTATCATAAGGGAAAACTAATCTTATTTTCAGTGTGCTCTTTATATTTTTCTGTGAATTCCATTTCATCTTCTTATCAAATGCATATGACTGATGAGTTACTCCAATCTCCATCTCAACCTTGAGAGCACATCGAATGATTTCCACATAGATATTGAAGTCCCTTATGCACAATTCCCTTATAAGACTTGGTTTTAAGCCACTAAATAATCAATCGATCTTAATCTTAGGTTGGATAACAATTCCAGAAGCGTACCTTGAATGTCTTGTAAAATTTACTTCATAGGAACCAACAGATTCATCATCCTTTTTCTTTAGTTCAAGAAACTCCATCTCCATCTTTGTTCAAAGAATACGAGGGAAGTACTTATTGAAAAATAAGTTCTTGAACTTTTCCCACTACATAGACTCAATTTAATCTCTTTTCCTCATATTCTTGATAAGATTCAACCATTGATCAGCTTCACCTTCCAAACGATAAACTGCTAAGATGACTTTATCATGTTCAGAACATTGCAGAACTGAAAATATCTTTTCAGTGGTACTGATCCATTGTTGAGCCACTAATGGATCAGTAGACTTGCTGAATGAAGGTCGAAACTGGCTCATGAAGGATTAAAAATAATGTTTCTCCTTCCTTTGCTCATTTTTAAGTCCTGCATGATTCATATCTTGAGAAATTTGTGTGAGCATGGCTACAATATTTTGCATTCCAACTCCCATACGGTTTGGTTTCTCAGGAGGACAATCATTGCATGACCCATCGCATTCATCATTAACATGGTTGCTTCAGGTTCTATCCATTTACTAAATCCATGAATAATAGTGTGATCAAAACTAATTATAAATAGAAAAAAACATAATAAAATTTCACACTTAAGGTCTTATCATAGGTTGATCATGTCCATTTCTAAATCACTAATATTGGGTTCTATTCTTAGACTTATCCTTAGGGTTTTTACTAAGGCTTTCACATCTTAGATTCCAAAGTTTGACTATACCTTTCCTCCGATACCAACTTTAACGACGCATAATTTACATACATTTTTCATACTTCAAAATTGACGCACACTTATTATGACATATAACCAAACCATTAAAGGATTGTATAGGTATATTGTCTTTATAAACTGGGAAACATAAACAACTGGTTCATAAATCATCTACATTGAATCTTGTTTATTTCTAGAGTCCCTTTTTGAATATCCTACTTAATAACCTTCTTCCTGGCCTGGGGAAAGAAAACATGAAAAATGGTGAGCTCAAATTCTCAGTAAGGGTAAACAAAAGAAATATCATATTCAGAAGAACATAGCATTTCAAAAATCTTATCTTTCAAAAGAGATCATAATATCATAACATGCGATAAATAATAGTAGTGAAATGTAATCCCAATAATAATAACAAAAGACATGAAACTTTTTAAGATATACACATAATCATAGAGAATCATTTCTTAGTAGTCAAGACTCATTGCCAAGACTGTCTTAGCGGACAAAGTCCATTTCTTAACCGAGTTCACTCCTCGTTTCAGTCCTATTTTACTGAACCGGATTAACCTGTAATTCCATCCATGTCTATCTCATGAGATATAATTCATTACCCAATGAATTGGAGGGATATATATGTCCCACCCATATCATAATGAAACCATTCTTATGTGTGCCACAAAATCATAAATCATTCATCATAGCATAACCCATGTAAAAAAATTGGATTCTTAAACATTGTGTCATCATAACATAATCCATATAAGATAAAAGGACTTCATAAAAATAATTCCATCATAACTTATTCAAATAAATGTTAAAATTGGGATAGAAATAGAACCCCTTATTATATTATATGGAAAATAATTTTGTTAAAACACTTGAACTCCATTCTTGAGGAAAATATCATTTCAACTTCAAAAAAATAATTCCTTTCATAAAATGTCATATAATATTAAACTAAAAGAAGTTGATTAAAAATAAAATAGAATAATTTTAAAGGAATATTCATTTAAATAATTTTCTAAAAATCCATTCATGTCTTATAAGTTAAAAAAACATTCTTCTCTTACTTTGGCCGGAAAAGTCATAAAGTACCTCGTACGAAAAACGACAAAAGATTCCTTTCATATTTTTTTCTAAAAACTCACCAAAGTGTAAAATTGGATTTAAAAAATTGTATGAGAATATAAATGATATTACATATTGAGGAAACATGGTGTGGATGATAAATATGCCCCAGTAAATTTGGAAGTATATACAATCTCAGATAAAAATGAGATTGTGATATTCTCCCTTACCTTAGGTCTGATTTTCTTTGTACATGTCCGAAACTCTTGTATAATGATTTAAATAATGTTATTGACTTATTACAGAATTGTAATAATTGTTATGATATCATATATGGTCATATTTATAGCTTCTTATTAGTAATATTTCATTACTACTTGTTATTCAGGTGTTTATTGGTTTTTGTTCTTATGCGTGTTTTGTCGAATAAATTATTCTTCTTCTTTTTAGGTTATAGATACCTCATTTCAAGAATGGTATTAGTTTACTATATATCATATTTATTTATTAAATTCATTTATATAATCATGAAGAATTTAATATCATATAGAACGAGTCGCATCACATCGTGGAGATGGTAGGCCGTACGTACGCACGAGCGATGATATCGTTCCCATGATCGTGGAATTTTATTGAAGTGTGTGTATACTATTTAAGAATCAATATAAAATTACAATAATATAATATAGTTATTATTTACACCATTATACCTATCCAAGTAAGGTGGTGGTGGAAAATAGATTACACCACGGCGTGGAGACGGTATTCTGTACGTACGCACGCGCTGTGATTTCGTATTCCGTAGGACGGATAGAAGGTGAAATAGGTTTGTTTCATATTTATAATAAAATATAATTATATTAGTGATACTGATTGTATTACTTAATAATTAAACAACTAATGAAGAAGAATTAGAAGAAGAAATAAAGTTGAAAGAATCGGTAACGGATATTACCTCTTCTTTGAAGTGCCTCTTCTTAACCTCTTCTTAGGGAACTAAAAATGGTCTTTGAAGAAGACCAGGACCTCTAGGATGTTTATAGGGAAGTGGATATGATAAATTGGAAGGGCTTGGACGATCTTCAAGGCTCAATGTGGTGTGAGGAAGAGAGGGTGGAGGTTCCCTTTAATAAGGGAGGAGAGGGGCACCTTAGGAAAAACGTAAAATATTATTTTATTATAAAGTCATATTTGGGTTTTAATAGCTCCAAATTGATTTATTTAGAATCTAAAGTGGATATTGGTCTAAATCCTCTCAACCAATATATTTTAGAAAATCTTTGGTTACTATTTTAACCTAATCATTTATATTTAACTCTAAGTTAAATAATTTAACTTTTACCATGTCATCTTGTTTTATTATATTATATGGTTAGTAATCATACTATAACAAGCCAAAATAATCCCATGTTATAAATTATTAATCTATATAACCTTATCTAAGTCATTTGGCCGAACCATAGCTTTTTAAGAATAAAATAACAATTAATAATATAATATTTGTTTTAAAACTATTTTATGTCAATTTTGACACTATTGGGTAATTGATTTTTATGAAACTCATAACAGCATTATTAGTTCTAAAAAAGTTAATTAAATCAATAATAATATGTCGATTTAACCTATTAAATTAGTCTAATTATGAAAAAGCCTCAGATTATGTTTATTTGCCTATTAATAATATCAATTATGTTAATATTTCCTTAATAAGGTAATTACTGCATCATCATTGTGTCATAAATAAATTAAATTATATAAAGTCTAAAAATTATAAATAAAATTCAATTACATAGGGAATATTTTTATCATTCTAATGAATACTTATAGTTGAATTTATCTTATTTATAACACTATATTAGTAATGTTTTAGTTATTAAACATTGATTTTACCTATTTTAACTCTTCTTTAAAAAAATAATATTAAATGTCATAATCTAATCCAAGTGGAAATAATGGGTAATATTTTATTTATAAGGTTGTTTTTGGTCGAATTATATCCAATAGAATTAGGACATGTGTTAGGGTAATAATAATATTATTTTTACCCTTAATTACCCTATTTACTTTTTACTATGGTAAAAAAGTAAAAAGTTACTATTCACTAGAAATTATTTTTATCTTATTGAACCACATTTTAATCCTTTATATTAACTGTGCCTCTTGGATTTTTTAATTTCTACTCACATAAGTGGTAAAATTACTTTTTATGTAAATTTTCAAACTCTCTGAAGAGGTGGGTAAAAGACGGTGAAAAGTTCAATAAAATATTTATATATATAAATTTATTATAAAATGACTCCAATGAATAACTTTGAACTTATATAGGTATTATGTATCTATTTTTAACTAAAATAAATTTAAATAAAATCAATAATTATTTAAATAAAAGTTCGGTTTTCAAATAGTAACCCAGTGTTTTCACTATTCATCAAAAATTGAATGGTTTCAGAAAAATACCAAAATTTCACCCGAGGCTAATTTCGATATTCCGAATCCAAAAATGAAGTCCATTCTGAAAGGTAATATTTATAAAATATCAAAATGTCAGTATTACTATTCATAACGGCTAGTTTTAATAATATTTTAATAACATATCTTTTTTTAGTGAAACTCGATATTGCGTACAACACAAGCTATCGAGGAAAGTCGTGATTGTGTGTAAGGAAATCCAAGATAGTGTTGTGTGTAGTGAATTATTCATTTGATGATGTATATAAAATAAAAACAAAATATTTCTCATAAAAATCTTGGGTGTTACAGTCACGACAGAAGTTTTGTGTTGAATGATGGAGACGACCTATAGAATATGAGGTCAGAGATCAAGTTTTCCTACGTGTCACACTGAGTTTGGGACCCATGATGATTAGGAGATAGAGAAACCTTTCATCAAGATACATCGGACCATTTGAGGTTTTGGTTAGTGTTGGTTCGGTCACCTATCAATTGTAGTTACCGCAGAGGTACAAGGCTATTCTAGACGTCTTCCATGTTTCTCATCTATAAAGTTACTACTCGGACCCGTCTCACAACTTTAAACCTGAAGAGGATGTGTCAGAGGTGGATGCATCATTCGAGAAGCATCCTATCTGGATTATTGATCACAGCTTAAAGGTTCTCTATGGCCATTTTGTTCCTCTAGTATGGGTGTTTCGGAAGAACGGGGGTGTACAAGTTTAGACTTGGGATAGGGATGCTAATATGTGATCGTAGTGGCTAGTGTTATTCAATAATTCTTTTATTCCACCGTGTTAGGTAAATTCGGGGAAGAATTTATTTAATGGGGGATGTTTGTAAGAACCCAGGTCTTCTTTTTTCAAATATGGATATGGTTTTCATGTGTTTTTGAGAAAAAATAAATGTTTTTGGAAATTTTAGGAGTACCCATCGTGTACTAATTAAATTTCCAAAAACAATATTTTTTGGTAATTTAGAGATTACACGACATGTACCTGGTAGTCATGGGTAGCCATGTACTGGTCATGTAACGGCCAATACAGGGTCGTGTGGGGTGACCTGGATACCTCCTAAAGCAGATCCTGGTTAAGGCATGTACATGTCATTTACATTAAAAGAACACACTATGTACTATTTTTCAGACTGGGGTCACATCTAATTGCCTGAAATACCTTCTCCTAGCCCCATATCTTCTTGGAGTGAATGGAATCTTCGAATATCCTATGATCCCCCCTCCATTTTACCTTCTTATAATCAAACAACGTTTAATGCATTTGAATCGCCTCAGAGAGTTCTTCCTTCATTTAAAGATTCTCTTTCTGAATTCCTTTCTCTCATGAGTTATTTTTAGTTGATCATTTTTGACCTTTTGTAGATTATGAAGTTCAAGGTCGATTTAAAGGATTAGGTTCAACAATTTCAATCATACGACTTTGAGGTTGGTGGTTTTTTTCCTTTCATGGTTTGTCTTTGAGTTTATATTCCAATGTGCTGATTTCCCATGTTTTAGGTATTTCGGGTTTAAGGATTTGAACCCTATTATATTTTCCATAGAGTTATTGTTATAATAAGGATTTGTTGAAGTGATATTATATTAAATTTCATGTTAAAGGAATAGCCCATGGGTTTTTTTCCTTGTTTGATGGTTTAAGATCTTTTGGTATAGGATGCCTATGAGGGAGAGCTTGTTTCCTTGATTCTTGTTAAATGATTGCGATGTGCATTGAAATTTTCTAGGCATATAGTATTTGAGATCACTTGGGGCTACTTGTTATCATGTACGCAAGGTTTAATTACACAGGGTTGTGGGAACCTGGTGTAGTTAGACCATAGGGGGGGATTGACTGTAAGCTTCCTCATAGTGTCTATATTTACGTTACGAGACGACAAGGGGGAATTTACATTGAGTACTTCCTCAGAGTGTCTGATATAACTACAATATGAGACCACAGGGGAGATTGACTGGGTGGCCTCCCTTAGAGCGTCTATAGATATGATACAAGACTACAAGGGTGAATTGATGTTGTGTGCTTCCCCAAAGATTCTGTAGATATTCTATAAATAACATAGGGGGGATTTACTATGAGATCTTTCTCATAGTTTATTTGTCTTTTATTTCTTTATTTTAATAAATTTGTTAGATTTTGTTAGATGATAAAAGGGTTATTATAAATTTTGAATGTTGTGACACATCTGCCAAGACAAAGAACATGCTTGGATTTGGTCCAGTTAGGTTGTTTTATGAGATACTTTCTTGTGATACTTTATTGATTATATTTTGAACATAAAATGCAAATGAATGTAAACAGAAACTGTGGGATTTGTTACTTTGTTGTACTCCTAATTTCATTGTTTCATTTTCATTTTTAGATTCTATAAATACTCACTAATAGTTAGGAACAGATCTTTGGGTACTTTCCTACTGTGATTCATCTCACACCCAACTTGAGTTGTGATTTCGGACCCAAACAGATTATATCGTTGCATTTATAGATAACAGAAAGCGCCCTTCTACATCAGATACTTGATTGCTATGGAGATGGATATCATGGGACCAAGCTAAGGAATGTGATGCTACTAGAGATTATCTTCCTATCTTTGTACCTTGGTTTAGTACTATATCTCTATCATGGTGACTTGTTTGAATTATTTCGTTGACATATGTGTCATGCATCATTTATATAAATGCTCTAGTTGTTTATTTAAATCAGTCTTCCACAGTTTACTTATTGGATAGTGTTACTGCTTCCATTACTGTTATCTATTTGATTCTGTTGTGTTACTCTACCCATGAGGGAATAGTTTCCCCACTATCATACCTAAGGCCCTCGCTGCTAGTCGACAGCCCCTGGTATTCAAGGAAATACGTTTGAGGCCATGTGACCAACTGGGTATGTGGAACCTTTGGGAAACACTGAGAACCAGGACATTACATATTTGTGTTGATGAGGAAACTTGGACTCTACAATTCTCTCCTATGACAGACATTAGTGTAAAATTTAACCCCTAATCCCCTCTCCCATCCCATGTGCTTCTCCGGGCTTGGGATGGATTTTTTTTGTGGCAACATATTTTTCTCAATATCTGCATCACTTATGTGTTGCTTTACATTTTCAGGGTCACTACATTCATGTTTTTAGGAATTACTTTATTAAAAAATGTAGCTAGCCTTCTAGTGAAGTTTTATAGGATAAGGTATCTTTCAGGTAGAGGGTTATACCTCACACTCATGTTCCTTCAAGTCCATTTTTGGATTTTCTCATTTTCTATAATGTTTCTTCATTTCGTCCAAATGGTGAGATATCTTCATCCTGACACCTATCAATGAGTCTTCTCCCATGATGGAGAGGGAGAAGCTGGAAGAGGACCTTTCTCCTTTGGTTGAGGCTACACCTAGGTTAACCTTAGAGACATCCAAATCTAAATACGGATTGAAAAAAAATGAATCATCTCATTCTCTAAATATTTGGACATGGGAATTTTATTCAATGGATGGACAGTCATCTCTTGATCCATATATGAAGTCTCTATATTATTGTGAAGATTTGGCTGGAAGGGAACCTTCTACTACCATTATTTTGTTAAGATCCCCTAATCGATTTGCAGTTATTACATTATGAGGGTTGGATTGAGATTTGTTTCTTCACTCAATAATAGAATTTGGTGTTCGAGAATAGTGCATAAAAACATCAATGTCTGAAGGTCATTTAACACAATCGAAAATCTAGGAAGGCTTCTCCTTTTAATATAGGTTGGGGTCCCTATGGCTATCAACTCTCTTCACCATTGATCAATTTCAACTTATGTAATGAAAGGGGCTTAGGCACCCATGGAAAATATGATTTTATTTCCTATTAATCTATAAATCATCAGTATTCTGTTATATATATTCTCAAACACTAACACAAGGATGAACAAATTATGGATTTCTCAGGAAAATTGTTTTTTAGGAACTCAATTCTGAGGCCACCAAAATAATCATGTTCAGATTATTTTAAACCAATGTATCTGTTGAAATGGTGGATGTCTTGGATCTACATATTATGTCTTGGATATTGATGATTAATGGGATCCTTATTCTCAAATTTGTAAATGCGAGATGTCAACCGAGCGAGCAGGTAGATCTGTGTAATATGTTATCTGATTTTCAACCTGGGACGTTTCCTTGGTTTTTGGTTGGGATTTAATTGTGATCATTTTCCCATACAATAATAAGGGCGGAACGACATATTCCATGAAATCGATGCATGCTTTCAATGAATTTCTGGAAATAAATTGTTTAATGGACATGGGGTTATTGGGTAATCTGTTTATTTGGATCAATAACAAGAAAAGAAGTGAAAGGATATGGATAAGGCTAGATAAGTGGATATTCAATCTTCAAGGTTTTGATTCCAATCCTCAGTCTGAGGTGATAGATTTATCTTTGATTTTGTCTAATCATTCACTAATTCTGGTTCAACTCCAAATAGAGAAAAAAAATATCATCACAGTTCTGCATCTTGAAAAGCTGGACCTGTATAGATGGTTTCTTGTAGTTAGTTAAAAATTCAGGGGATCAACTGGTCAAGGGATGGGTTTGGAATAATTTTAGTGATAGATTGAATAGATTACATGATCACCTTTAGTAGTGGATTAACAGTAGTCCCAACAATGATCTTATTCTTTAGGATCTGAAAAATGAAATCATAAGATTATATGAAAAAAATCATGCCAACTGGGATGATGTGGTTCTTTTAATGATGACGTACAACTAAATTATTTTTAATGGGAAATTGGAAGAGAATGAAAGGATGAAACGGGAGAATTCAATGGCTCTTTGGATCAGGGAGGGGGGTAGAAATACCGGCATCTTATATTCTTTCATTAAAGAGAAAAATATAGGAAGATTCCTCAACATTAGGATGGATGATGATTCATTCACCAGGGAATTGGGTATGGATGGGAAAATTGTAGGGATTCATTTCAACAAATCTTCTTTCTAGACTGATTAATTTAGATGATGAATTAGATTTGAGGAACGGTATGGATGATTGATTTTTCAACTTTATGAAAAACCATTTCATAGATGAGGAGAATAAAAATATGGAATCTATCTCGAATGAACAAGAAATCAAATAGGCTATCTATGGTTGAAAAAATAATGTGATCCATGACCTGACAGTTTTTTATTACATTTATATATTTGCATGGGATATTACTAAAGTGCATGTCATTTAACCCATGAATGATTTCTTTCATTGAAGAGCTTTAACAAGAGCCATTATGGACTCTAAATTTCTTCTTATATTACTAAAGTGAAGTATCCAATGAGTTTTAATTAGTTCGTCCAATATGACTTTGCAACATATATTATAAATTTATCACATCTGTCATCAATAAGAGTTCATAATATGTGCTTCCTCTTATTATTTTTTGGTGAGAAACACAGTTTCCTAAAGTGAAGGAGCATTCAATAAGCTATAGGGATTGTGAAGGAGGTGGTGAATGATATGAACAAGAAGAGTCCTGGTTATAATAAAACGATCAAGGGGGATATGGATAAGGCATTGGACTGTATGTAATAGAGTTTCATCCTGAAGGCCATGAAGTGGTTTTGTTTCAATGACTATACTTATGATTTATTGTTCAAGTGATTTTCTACACCTTACCTTTTGGTGTCACTTTTGGGGAGATGTTTTAGTTTCTTCAAATCAGCTTGAGGCCTGAAAAAGGATGATTATTAATCTCCTAGACTCTTTATTCTTTCCTTTTACATTTTATCCAGAAATATGAAGTCTGAATTGACTAAAGGATTTATTCATGACTTTAGAAATAGAACTGGGTTTGATGCTGTGTCACACATGATGTATGTGGTTGACACTATATTTTTCATTATTGGAAGTGATAGATCTCTAGAGGGGTTTAACAATATTATGGATATATACAAAAATGGAGTGTTTAATGTATTAATTTTGATTAAATAAGTTTTTATCTATAATAGACCTGCTCAAATTCCCATTGAAGAATTATTCAGAGTAGACTGGGTATTGAAAATAGGAGTCTTCTGATATACTACTTAGGAGATCCTTTTTCAGATGTATGTATTAAAAATACTTACTGAAAAATAGATGAGTTATATTACATCTTATATATTCAGATATTAAGGCTCATGGGATGATTTTTTTCTTCTATTTTTTGGGTTATTCTGGTGTAGAGAAAAAAACATAGGGAAGGGTTCTAGGGTACGATCAACATGACTATGCTTTGGTTCATTTATCTCATTATGGGTTTGGCTTCTCCTATTCATGAAAATAATCCCTGGGTGGTGGAAAAAGGTTTGAAATTTAATTCTTCAAGTCCTGATGATAGTGATAATGTTGGAAGATAGATCAAGTGTAATCGACACACAGCAGGGTTTAAACTAAATGTGGACACTTCATGCATTCAGGGAGGTATGAGAGGATTCATTCTTGTTTGTGATGGAAAATGGTATTTGATTAGTAGATTTAGAGCTTTCTATGGATTCTGAAACACAGTTCGGGTAGATACTGGAGCCCTTCTTAGTGGAATCTTTTTATGAAAACACTATAACCACAAGATTGAGACTATTGAAATTAATTCCAAAATTCAAGTAAATTTCATGCGGGGAATCAATAGAACTCCATGGTATCTCACTTACTTTATCTATAATTACAAGTCCATTATTTGTAATGCTATGGAGATAAATCACACCTTAAGGGAATTAAATTTGACTGATGAAAGTCTTTCTAGTAAAGGTAATCCTAATGAAACTCTTATTCTTCATTATACCATTTTTTCACTCTCCCCATGTTAGTAATTTGATTGTAAGAGATGATGCCTTGAGACTGAGTCACTAAAAACCACCTTGATGAAGTTTTATTTTCGAATAAATTTTAATATTTGAGTGATTTGTTGATCCTTAGATATGATAGGTGATATAAATATCATAAAGGATATTAAAAATAATGATGTATTAGTTATATTCAGAAATGATAGTTCCTTAAATATCATATGAATGGGAACTGGAGAGATTAAATCTCAAAAAATAAAAGATAAGGACGTTTTTTATGTTTATGGGATTAAATAGAACTTATTGAGTGTTATCTAACATTTTTATAATGGTGGGAAGTTATCTTATGAAAAGATTCGTGTATCATAATAAGTGTTGTATGTGGAAAGGTTTTTTTTCATAGGATAATGAACCAGTGGAAATATCTTTCAGAATGGAGAAATTTTTAATCCAGTTTACTTTAGTGTTCATGATGAAAAAATGTTGTGGAATTGAATACTTTGGTATATTGTCTAGAATATTATGAACAATCATTCTAGAGTTGATGATATAGAAAACATACCAACATTGAAAATAAAAAAATATGATTATTGTAAAACTTGTTAGAGAGGGAAGATAGTTAGTATAAGGTATTAGAAAATTAAAATTTAATCTTCTAGATCTTATGAGCTTATACACTCGGATATTTTTGGGATGATGAGACATCAATAAAATAATTCGATTTCTACTTTTTCACTTTTAATGATGAATTCACATATATGAATGCAATTATGTTTAAGAAGCATAAATCAGAGGTTTTAGAAATGTTTAGATTTTTTAGAAAGTAAGATGAAAGAGAGATGAGTGTGTATATATTGATGTTGATAAATTAAAATAGAAAAGTTTTCATCTTTAGTTATTTTAAATAAATCTCAAAAAAAATGGAATTAAACATTAAAAAATTTATGAAAATCCCACATAACAAAATAGAGTAATAGAAATGAAAAAAAATTGTTATAGAGAGAATTTTTTTGTACTACTATATAAATAAAAAAACATGTTAATAAAAGAATATATAATTTCTATGTTTTTATGAATACAAGTTTTTTGTATTACTATATAAATAAAAAAATGTATTTTATGATTTAAATAGAAAATTAATTCTTATGATATGTAATATAATATAAAAATATCACAGAAACATTTTGAGGTTTTTGGGAGACCTTACTCACTAAATATTTAAAATAGGATCTTATAAAGTTTAATGAAAAGGCTGAGGAAGGAATGTTCATTTAATATTAGTCCAAACAAATAATTTATAAATCTTATAATAGTAGGAAAAAAGTGACGATTAGTGTGAGACAAATAAGGTACATTATGATTTATAAGAATTGTGTGATGAAGAAAGTGAAATAGAAATAAAATCTCTAAAATTTCATACCCTGTTGAAATGTCTTGAATCTGAAAACATTATTTGAAATTAGAATCATCCATTTCAGACCATAACATAGTTGATATTAAAATATAAAATATGACATATATGGTAGGTTGAACAGGAATCTATTTCAGAGGTAATTGAATATAAATAATGTGTATATGTTATGAATTAATTTTTATATTTAGTAGAGAAAATTAACCTATGAACTTTTTTGATAGAAAACAAGAAATAATATTATTGGTATAGAATGGGAATTCAAACACAAGAGGAGTAAACATGGATAAGATTAAATAAATAAAAAATTGACAAGTTTTCAAAGTATATTCACATGTCAATGTTTGGATATTGAAGAAACATTTCCCCCATTGTAATATTCGAAACTTTAAGAATGTTATAATTGTGTTTTCAAATCATTTCTACAATGTTTATTATATGTAAGTAAATTTTTCTTTTATAAATTAAGATATTGAGAAATATGTTTACATTGATAAAAAATTTTTGTTCAATCTTCATAAATATGGAACCAATGTCAATAAATTGAATACATATTTTTATGATTTTAAATAAACTCAACAAGTCTGGTTCTCAAAACAAGATAGGTTCTTGAAGAAGCTGAACTTGCCTAATGGGAATGTTGACATCATATTTTTATTGATATACATGACAATAGGTACCCTAATTGTTTTTGTTTATGTTTATGATATAATTTTTTTATGGGAAAAAGATAAATATGGTAAATATTCTTCAAAATAATTGAAAAAAACATTCCAATGCCAATGATCAGAGAATAAACATTCTTCTAAAGATTATAATTTTAATAAATGGAATGATATATTTTTTGATCATAATAATATTATTCGTGGGGGTTGTTAAAAAATTATTCTATGGAATATTCCAAATAATTTTCTACTTTTATTTCCATTGGAATAATGAAATGTAAACATGAATAAAGGAAAACTATTAATCAGATTGATTTTTTGTTGTTTCTATGAATTTTTCTCTATCTTACAGCTTCAAGAACAAACATTGTTTATTTTGTTACATTATGTGTGAGATAGTTGATTTATCCAAAGGCATCACATGTGTTGTAAGAAAAGAGAATTATCAAATATGTTAAGGGAAAATCTTATTATTGGTAGTTTTATGAAATAATTTGTGATATGGACTATCTTGGATACATTAATGTCGATTGGGCTAGAAATTACATTGATGAGAAATAAACATCTAGAAGATTTTTTTTTGTTGCATAATGTTGTGTGAGCTCAAATTGAATGAAAAAATATTTATTTACAATGAGTATGGTTGAAGTAGAATAGGTTTCCTCCACCCATTCTTGTGTACTAATGATTTGGGTGAAGGTTCTTCGGGAGTATTTGAATGTGATATTTGTAATCCATTAAATATTATTTATGACAATCAATGTTCATTTGGTCTTTCCAAAAAATTTATGCGGCACTCAAGATTAAATAACATTGATATTAAATATCCCATTATAAAAGATAAATATGGTGGTGGAGATTTCAATCATGAGTACCCTTCAATAAAGTATCAAATTTTAAATATTTTTACTAATTATTTTCAAAATGATTTTTTTTTGTGGAATTGTGGATGCAACTTTGTGTTCATCCTCCACTAAAAATTACTAAATTTCTTAAGGAAACCCCCACTATTCTTTAGGTTATTTTTGATAAAAGGAGAGTTTTTGTAAGACATTTCTATGATAATTTTAAAAATCTTTCAATTACTATTTTGAAGTTTTAGTTATAATAAAAAGTGGGTAATCAAAAAATTGAGAGTGAAAAAATGGAGAAGATAAAATTAACAGAGATTTTATTTTAACATGTACAAATATTTTTTTGTCACGAAGGGATAGAATTAATTAAAAAAAATTTATCTGGTGTAAAATTTTATTAATATTTATTTGAAAAAGGATTTTATTTGATAAAATTTGAGAAAGGTTGAGAATTGTTGAGAAATGGTTTTTGAAAATAGGTATTGTGAAAAAACATAAGTGTCTTGAATGTTGTTAACAAATGTTTTCAACAAATAAAAAATGGGGAGATTGAAGATAATTGTGATACTTTCGTAAAAATTTTTATTTATTTTTTTGACAACATGTTTTTGTTATGATTTATTCCGAATAGTGTATAATGAGTCCTTAGATGTTAGGAATTTTTTGTTTTGATGTTGCTAAAGGATGTTAGGAAGATTCCTTAACATTTGAAAGAAACATTCACACAATATTATAAAATTATATTATATTCAAAAAAATACCTAAAGTCACGAAATTCATGATACAATCCAGTTTTAAAATGTAGATTAAAAGTTTGAGCCACTAAACAAAGTTTACCTGACATAATATTTTGGATAGAGAGTGGCATGGAATTCATCATTATTGAGGTTTGGATAAAATATGTGGAGTAAAAAAGGGAGAAAATATTTATAGGAAGGTGGCATCTGAGACATCATAAATAACTGAAAAAAATGATTTTTTTTGATAAAATAAATTACAAGGAGAAAATGATAAGTTGAGTTTGTAAGAATATACATAAAATATGGTGTTCAACTCTGAAAAATGAAGTACAGAAGGGGAGAAGAAAAAAAATTAGAATAAAAAATAAAAAATTGAAGGCATAAAAGTTTGAGGTAATAAAACAAGATAGAGTAAATGAATCCTTGAGTTTTTATAGTGAATTCTTCATGTCACTGATGTCATTATAAATTAAAAAAATGTTTTCCACCTTCTTCAGCAGGCTCATATTCTTTAGACTGTGGTTGATTTTCTTCTTTGAAAAGTTTGTTGGTGCGTTTATCCAAGTGAAATAGTTATCTTATAGATTTTATGAAGATATAATGTTGATAATATTTGAATGGTGTTGCTAAATGGATTATTTAATGCTCATTTGAAAAACTTATATAAGACGAACATCTATCAAAAACATTGATCTGAAGAACATCCATCGACCAAAAATCTATCAAATGAATATCCATCAGAAAAACATACATCCGATAAGTGATTCTGAGAGGTTTGTTTTTTAGAAAATTCTTAGTTGATAAAGGATGATAGGATAGTCAACGAAAAGAAAAAATTAGTGGAATACTGAAATGGGGATAACTTGAAGAAATGTTCTTACAACAACCATTAGAAAAAAAAATATACTAGATGGGGTTCTCAATGAAATTTAAATAAATCATTACAAGGATATTTAACATTGGTGATATTATTCTTGTCTTTCAATTTTTGTGTTGTCTATACAGGTTTGATGATTTATGAATATTTTCATTAATGGTTTAATCTATGGAATTTTGAAGAAGGATGTTGTCACTAGATAATTCATGTAGCATAAAAATTATTGTAGAAGAGTGCAGAAGCATCAAAAGAATTTCAAAATAAGTGGGAATAATGGATGATAGAATTTCATTTAGTGGGAAAGTTAATATGGTTTCCCATAGTTTCTACTATGTGATTAGCTATATTAAGTGGTTCAAAGTACAATTGAACTTAACACAATTCATACATACAAAAAGATGACACTTTGATGATTTTTTGGAAGTCTGATTTTCCAACCTAGTTTACCTTCAGGTTGCTGAAAATTACAGGGTATCATTTTGATTAGAGCATCGAATAATGTTTTTAGATTATAGAAACTAGAAAAGTTTTAATAGATAGAGGATCTCAGTAGAGTTTGAAGTGAAATAGTTTTTGTAATCTGAGAAAACTCATGTTAGAAAAGTGGTGTAGTTTTACTAAGGTGCACTAGATGGAGTTTCATTGGATGTAGGATGTGTAAACTAGATGAGCATTAATGGATGGTGGAAATTGGAAAAATTACTCCAAATGAACTTTTAGGATTATAATTTTAAAATATTCATTTTTTTTGTGGGAAATTTTTTGTAAGAAAATATTCTATAAACTAGTGAGAGTCGGTATAATCATTCCTATCAAAATATAGAAGGATTCTAATGGGTGTGTCTCCAAGATGGATTCACTTATTACTAATATACAATTTTCATGAACCGATGTGTGACTCCATGGAAAGAGTATAGGTTTTCACACTAATTACAAAACAAATATATCTTTTATGACTTTTTTACTTTTATATCATTTCATGATTGTGAGGTTTTCATAAAGAAAGAGTTGATATTGATAAATACTCTAACAAGTTACCATGGTTAACATTAGAGAACTTTTAGTTATAAAAGGATCAATTGTAATTAAAAAACACTTACCATTGTTTTGAAAATCATAGAGAACTTCTCTAAACCATAATGAAAATAATATTTTGTCAAGCCTTGATGATTAAATTTAGTATTTCATGGAATTAGGCCTTGATGGTAAGATCATAAAATTCCTTCATTATGCATTTCTTCAATTGATAATTAATTTATTACTTTCCATGTGATTACTTTAATCCATGTTTATACTTCATTATCATGTTATTGATTAAATAGAATAGTTATATATTATTCACTTTGCTATATTGTTTTCCTTCATTACTCATTATAGATTCCACTATATGTAATCCTTAATAAGATTTTCCTAATTCTATAAAACTATAAACTTAAATGGTCATTGGGAATGTATGTGATATTGATTTCCATTTAATGTTTTATTTTTTATATTGTTGAAATTTGTTAACATATATTGGTACCAAATCCTGAAATGTAAAGATTGCATTTTAAACATCAAATCCTAGGAGTGAAAGTTTGGATCTATCAAAGAGATCATGTCGGGTACTTGATCATTTCTGGTTTGTTGGTTACTTCAGAAAATCAATTCCCAAAGTGTGTTTTATTCTTAAGAACTATTTCCGAGAAGAAGGTTATTTAAAATACCTTTTAGGCCTTTTTTTACTGATTCTTGTTCCTCAGTTAATTAAATAATGAGTAGGTTCATGATAAGATCACCGATTAAGCATGCCAAATGAAGTGTAATGCACATTGTATTTTTATACTAGGGTTTCATGGTTCATATTTAGTGTCCTCATTACCTGTTAATGGTGAGATTATAATATTTATATCCTTTACACATTTAAACCATTCTTATAAAATCATTAAAACTAAACAAAAAACATCAACTTTTGGAAGTTTTTTGGTTATTTGGTGGTGGTTTTCATTAAATACCAATAAATATAGAATTAGGAATTATTTAACATTGTATTTTATCATTTTGGGGATTTAAATTTCAATTGTAATGAACAATTTTTTAGTGGTTGTTATTATCGTTTTTAGAAGCATTTTTTAGTACATGATTATTTTAGAAAGGTACCCATGGTTTGAATCACATCTATATTGTTATATAAGTTGGTGGCCATGACCCAATTTAAATAGTACATTTTTATTATGATATCATGTAAAGAGTGAGTTATGTGTGATGTATTATTACCATAATAGTGTTGATATTTTATTCATCCACTATTTATATGGTAATATCCTTATATTACATGTCATATCGAAAGCTTATAAAAGCCATCATGCTATAATGAGAACCTAGATATGTGTTGATAGTACTCTCAAACATATATCCTAGTGTCCATATACATTCTTTTGAAAGGGAATCGACGATGTGTGACAATTAGTTCATGGGAGATTGTAATAATTGATGCTTCGTCTCATAAATATTAAACATGTTGAACTGGAGTAGATGGGATCATAAGTACATAACCACAAATAGGAACACTAAATGTTTATGGATTACTCTTAGTTCTTTTAAATAGATATTTTTAATGGTCTCATAACTAGATAATATTTTCATTTAATAATATTTTAATATGTACTTTGATTTAAGAAAAAAAACAATGTCATTTATACCATGGTGAGGTAGCTTCTATTGGGTGCATCGTTGGTGGTATTCCATTATTGAATAATCAATAATGAGTTCATCTCTTTCAAAATGGAGTAATATCTCCAGACTTCTTAAGAAATATGGTATTACTTTAAAGAAACCTCCATGGATATGGTATAATAAGTTAAGTTCATCCTCTAAGGGCAACAAATAAAAAAAATAGAAGCATTATGACACAAAAACTGTGTCATGCTTTATAAGATATTGTAAAATAAAGAGATTATAATACACAATATGTGTTGTATGAATTGTTTTCAATGCTTTGAATTTTTTTATCTTATTAGGGACATTGATGAGATGATAAAGTCCACTTCTAGTCTGTTAATAGTTTTCATTCCTATCGAGATTAGCTTCCAGAGGGCCAAACACATATGGTATTCAAAAGTCTTTTATTCAGATGAATATGAGTATAGGACAAGGTGGACACCACTACGAGGTCTGACAGATGTCCAAGAATATACGATCTCTGTGAAAAAAATAAATTCATATTATCCATGTTTATAATGATTGATATTTAATTTATTAATTAAAAGAATTTATAAAATATCAACTCAAAACAAGGGACAATTATTTAATAAACAAATATTATTTTAATATTCATGTATTATTTAATATTTATAGGAATGACGAGTTGAGTTAATATATATCTTATATAACATTATATATTTCTTATATTATAAGTACTTTATAAAAATATAAATTGTGCCTATTACATATTATGCTGGTCATAACACATCTTTCATTTATTATTTAGTGGGAAATAAATATTTTTTGGTTGAGAAGCCATTTTTGGGTATTCTTAAAATCGTTATATAAGTGGGTGGAGGCTCTCATTAATGTTATCATTCACTAAATTATTCGAAGAGCCTCTATTTTCTCTCTCCTTCTTACAAGAGAGAGAATTTTTCCCTAACTGGCCCAAACACCCTAGTACCCTAATAACTAAGCTGGTCCTGACATAGCTCAAAGGGAATTCTTGATCTCCATGGGTTGGTGACTAGCATCGGGAATCACCCAAGATAAATGTAGGAACCATTTTTCCACAAAAAACTCTGTAGAAATAATGACAAGTCGGATTTCTCAAAAGAAAAATCTATAGGAAGAACAATACAAGAATTCAAACAGGTATAAACCCAAATTATAACCACAATGTACCTGAAAAATGAAAGATAAAAAACCCAAGTCCCAATAGGCACACCACTCCAAGCTCATAGGATCCAACAACTTCCACATCCATGTTTCTCTTTCCCCTGCTCAAACATGGATAAAGGAAATCGACAAACACATGAAGGCATATATAGGGGGTGAGAAAAAATCCTAGTAGGGTCTCACCATGTTTTTCATAAAAATATTCTACAATAATTATCTAAATAATTAATTTATTTTTAAATAAAATAGTCATGGTGTTGTAAGATAATTTTAAGGAAAAACATTCTTTTCATTTCAATTGATTAAAAAATTTAAACAATGACTGAATAAACATTTTATATAAAACAATTTATATAATTGATCGAGGCATGTGTAAAGATTTTTTACAAAAATGCAATATATATCAAAATAATTACAAAAAAATGATAATATTACTCGTGGTGGGATTGTTCCAGGTTATGGGATCCTCACACACTCACATGGGTGATCATAACAATATTTATACATAAATCCCTCGGTCACTGCTAAAAAATACCTAACCAACATCCCATTGGGGATAAGATATATTGAAATATGTTTTTTAGTGTGGTAAATAATCAAACCAAGCATATTTTCCCAGATAACTTTCGAACTACCTAATCTTTCATGTTCTCATACAATATTCAATAATTGGCTAATTATTTCAAAATAGTTTGAAATAATGTTGAACCATTTAACATTTCAATAATCAAATTTCAATATAAAAACAAAAATATGGATATTTAATCAATTCATTTATTTTTCTAGATAACACATTCTATGGTAATTATAAAAAAAATTAATCAATTTTTCTCAAATACAAATTTCAAATTAGTTTTTCAGAATCAATTTCATAAATACATCAATTCCAAATCACACCCCAAATCTCTAATTTCATTAAAATAAATGGCATTCAACAAATCACATTCAAAATAAATTTCAAATCCCAAATCAGACATAAATGGGTTTTTAATATTCAATTTAAAAAAATTTAATTTAAAAATTCTATTTATGGTTAAATCAACTATACCAACTTATATGGAACCACATACAGAAACTAAGTGATCATATATAACAATGCATGTAAAGAGAAACTCCAATGGAGAACATCGAAAAACATGATCTGAGAATCTACCCTTTATTCAAGATCCAAAATAATGTATTTTATATCCTCTAACAAAATGGTGATCTAACAAAGCCTAATGAGGATATAGGAAGATAGCGGGAGATAAGGAGCTTGTGAAGAACATATACCAGGGATAAATTGAACGACATTATCCTATAATTTATTCTCAAAGGAATGGGTTTGAAGGTTCCAAATAACCTTTTGTGAGTATCCAAGGAATAATAAATATAGTTATGGTTGAATGAGATCATCAATTACATAAACTTATGGTTTTTATATTTTAAAATTAATTTTCAAAATAATAAAACCAGGCATGCACAGTTAGCTGGCCAGGGCTGTAGGGTTTGTCATACCATGTTCCCTAATCATTAACCACTATGATACATTTAATGGTTTCTAATATATGGTTACATGCTTTTTAAAACTAAGAAACAACTGTGAAAACACTCACTATATGGGTTTTCAAGGTCTACACTAGGAGAGCACATGATTTGGGAAATCCTTGGGCCAACTGTGCACAACCTAAGAGCCTTCAAAAAATTTCAAAATTTCACCTGAAGCACCCCTAAATGATACCCAACTAATGTATAGTAAAAATAGAGTCATGGAATAACTTAAAATATTAATAGTAAGTTACAACCATCCCAATATAGAAACATTTTTACCCATAAAGACTGTCAAGAAGCTTCCATATCAAAAAGATGAGGCCACTACTCTATAATCTGTGCCACTCTCTCCCAAGTATCATAATAATAAAATCCAATTTTTCATAGAACTATTAATAAAGTTATATTACTCCTATGAAGACCCTTAGTTTCAGAATCAAATATACCCATTGGATACTCAGTCATGAATTGATCAAGATCAACATCAAGATCACCCTAGCTCATAACATGAGATGGAACAAAAAGATTCTTTTACAACTACAATACATGGAACACATTATCTATCAACATTAATTTTGGAAGATGTTATTAATTGTAACCCAATTTATCCACCCACTCAATAACCTCCAAAAGACCCAAAAATTAGGATCAGTTTTCCATTTCCTACAATGTCGTTGATGAATTAAACGAGGTGAAAATTTCAAGAAAACCTAATAACCAAAAAAACTTCGAATGATCTATGCTGTTGATCAACATAATACTTATACCAGATATGTGATGTCAACATTATCTGAAGAATCATCTGAATATTTTTTGTGTTATCTTGAACCATGCTCAGTCCAACAAATGAACATTCACCAATCATTGACCAACATAATAGATATTTGTAGAGCCTTCCATACAAGGCGTCAAAAGGATCTAATCAGATCACGAATTAGTAAATATTGTTATAGGAAAACTCAACCAGTACCAAATGGTAATCCCAAGATACATATAATTTGAGGACATGGGTACAAATTATATCATTAGGAATCTCTATAGCCCAATCTATTTTAGAATCCAACAGTAGATAGTATGTCATACTCAAATGAACCTGGCATACTAGTTCCACCTAAAGGAAAATTTAAAAGTGAGAAGTAAACCATGGATCTCTATCATATACTATAGGAAATGGAACTCCATTAAAATGAAAAATATCTTTTATGTAGATATCTCCCAACTCATCAACTTTAGTTGTATCCTGAATGGGTAATCAGTGAGCTAATTTAGTCAGTTGATCAATCAAAACCCATATCAAAATTTTTTTATCTGGTTATGAGGAAACCCCACCACAATGTCCATAGAGATCTAACCCCCTTTCAATTTGGAATTAGAAGTGTTTGAAGAAAAACTAGAGGTCTCTAGTGATTGGCCTTGACATATTGTCACACATAACAAAGAGATACAAATTCAGCAATGCCACATCTCATAAATGGCCACCAGAATCATCATTCCTTGTCAAATAATATCTTTGTGTTTCTTTGGTGCACATCCCTCTTTAAATTATAACAATCCCCTATCCAATATTTTCTTACCTCCAAAGGCACCAAAAATGATTCTCAAAAAATAGAATACCCTCTACGGAGAATGGAAACTTAGTAATAGTCTAACCACTATAAAGAGACTATGTAATGAAATGGAACTCATAATCAAGATGATGTTCTTGAAGAATCATCTAGAGAATAGTGAATTTCAAGATAACATTGGCCGAGGAAACATCCAACCCATTTTCCCGAACTCCAATATGCAACTGTGCAAAAAGAGCCCTCAGATGTCACTCTATCGATGATTCTTTCATGGTCTGGGTTAGAAGTTTCTAGCTCAAGGAATCTACGATTAAATTCTATTTATTATGGGTATAGTCAATGTCAAAGACGAAAGACTATAGGTATTACACCCAAATACTCTAGAGGATATTCAAATATTTTTTAGAAACACAACTCAACAATGGTGTACCCACCATAAATAGAGTCTGTAATTACATGGAACTCATCATCATGATTTTGATCCTAAATAATCATCTCAATAAGGGAATATGTCCAAAGAACAGTATCCAAAGGAACCTAGACCCCAGTTTACTGAACACCAATATGAAACTACACTAAAAGTGGCATCAAATTCCACTATTTCGATGAATTATTCATGGTCTGGGTTGGAAGTTTCCTAATTGAGGCATTCATAAATAAATTTTTATTTCACAAGGTTATAGGAAATGTCAATGTCAAAAGATAGTATGTATTATTCTAAATTCCTCTAGAAGAGAATCAAAGGTTTTTTTGAACGATAACTCAACAGTGGTCTTGCCACTATAGATAGAGTCTATAATGCTATATAAGTTTTCATCAAGCTATTTTTATGAATATTTGTCTCAAAAAGAGTATAAATCAAGATATCATTTGCTAAAGAAACCTCGACCCCTATTTCCCAAAATCTAATATTCAACTACGGAAAAAAACCATCAGATTCCATACTTTTGATGATTCCTTCATGGATTGGGTTGGATGTTTTTGTCTAATGTAATCTACGATGAAATTATCCTTCCCCAGTGTATAGAAAATGTCAAAGTATAAATAAGATAGGTATTACACCCAATTACTCAAGAATAGATTCAATTCTTTTTGAGATAATATATAACTCAATCTCCTAGGGTCAGAATACACAGTAAACCTTTCACCCAAAAGGTAATTCTACCAACTCTTAAGTTCATTCATCACAGATATGAGTTCAAGGCCATGGGTGTGACATTTCTTCTTGTGTGGCCCCAAATGAAAAGAGCCATATGCTACAGTATGATCACCCTACAAAAAAACATATCCCAAACGTGAACTCAATGCATCACAAAATACCACATAGCCCTGCCTAGCCTCCGGAAGATTCAACATCAGCACAGTAGTCAAAATAATTTTCATCTCAAAAAAATAATACTTATATTTTTTCATCCTGAGAAAACATTACTCTCTTATGAGTTTGTGTGGTCATCAAAGAATCCAACATTGAGAAATCTTTCATGAACTGATGATAATATCCAGCTAAACCCAAGAACCTATGAATCTCGAAATCATTATGTGGTTACTCCCATTTCATTAAATCTTTTATCATTTAAGTTCCCCTGAAATACCATATTATGAAAACATGTGTACTAATAACAACACTTCCAAAATCAATAAATCTCATTTCAAAATCATGGCTTAATGTTAATGATTTTTCCACAATTCGAGATCTTCTCTCAGGTAATGCCTGTGATCCTCTTAAAACATAGAGTAAATAATGATTTAATCCACAAATACAACTATGAATGTATCAACATAATCATGTATGATCATATTAATTAAATCCATAATGACAATAGAGTAATTGATTAGAACAAATGGATTGATAAGGTACTCATAATAGTCAACCCTTATCTATAAGGTGGTTTTTTTGGATGTCATATTCCTTTATTCTCAGCTAATGATAAACTAATCAAAGATCAATCTTCTATAACAACATTTACTAGTTCAACAAGACCAATAGATCATAATTTTATGGAAATATATACTTTTTATTTATTGTAACTCGGTTGAGTTTTCAATAATCAACACAAAGGTTAAGTGATCCATCTTCTTTATTAGAAAATAGAATAGACACTAAATAAGGAGATATACTTGGACGTATAAAATATTTCTCTAAAAGATCATCCACTCGAGTCTTCAACTCTTCTATTTCAGATGGTACCATGAAATTAGATGGAATAAATACTGGATGAGTACCCGGAACTAAATTAATAGAAAACATTACCTCCTTTACTGATGGAAACCTAGAGAGGTCATAAGAAAAAATGTCAGGAAAACTGATGATAACTAGTGGGAGATCTCCACATAAGGACTCTCACTCCAGGTCCAATGAAAATAGTAAAATTACTTTTCCAACTCAGGAGAAGAAGGTGTGCCTCTAGTTGACCTCGAGTCCCATTCTCCTTCAAAGATACAACACACCCCATCGGTTGCAGTAAAGGAGACCCATCAAAGATACAAATAAATTCAGGATTTATTAGTAATGATCTAATCCATCCAAAATATAACATCAAGAGGATTCATGTTTAGAACCAAAAAATCCCACGAAAGATCAATATATGATCAATAGAATGCACAAGTACGGAAATTAAGATCCTCTTCTCTCTTCATTCCTTTAGGGATAGTAATATCAATACATAACATAAAACTACACATGAAGATTTAGAAGACTTGTAATACGAGTTCATATAAATGAATAAGATGCCCCAGTATTAAATAAAGCATTAACCAAAGATGAGGAAGGAATGTTGGTACCTCTCATTGTTACTATACTCATATCTTCTACTATATGAGACTCTTCCACTGCATGTAGAGTCATTTTTATAGATTCCCATGGTTGGAACCCCTTTAATCATAATGCTTCTGATTTGGCCATAGTAAATTTTTGAATAGATGGTTATATTCCACTAAATGGAGAAAAAATGACATACATTAACTTCATTAGGTGACTTGAACATCCACCAAAACAAAATATATTCGGTGACTTAGTGAAAACCTATTTTGAGTGCCCTGACATTCCCCACTGGTA
Source organism: Viscum album (assembly GCA_963277665.1). Lineage (NCBI taxonomy): Eukaryota > Viridiplantae > Streptophyta > Magnoliopsida > Santalales > Viscaceae > Viscum > Viscum album. The sequence continues at coordinate 828,326,171 of OY728157.1, forward strand.
TAAAATAAAATAGTAGGTGCCAACCACTACAGGGGGTCTAGAAGAACACTACTGGTGACAACCACAGTGTTAATAACCAAGCTTACTATTTCCATTGAAAGAACTCATAGAACCTAATCTAGGATAAAATATAACTATTTACAAACCTGACTTAACTACCAGATCAAGATCATCCATCACCGCTCTATCTAGCACCTCTGTATAAGAAGAGAGATTAGGTCAGAAAACATGAGAATGAATATCAAATAAATGTCCCATATCAAACCGTAGAGTCTTTATCTAATCATTTCATATAACCTCATGTGTGAACTTCACAAGCATAGAAAAGAAATTTTCATACTCATTCATAGTCATGTCATCCTTATTGAGTTTGAAAACCTCTAAATCCTCATCCAACACAGTCGACTCTGGATAGAACTATTTACTGAATAGAACACTAATTTCATTCCACTCTAATCCCTCTTTCTTATTTTCTATCACCAAAGTGTACCACCATATACTGCTAGGTCCTTCCATCTTGATGGTGAAACATTTATCCATAATTAAATCAGGCATCTCTATAAACATGGAAAAAATATTAATTCTCCTTAAACATCACTCAGCCTTTTAATGATCTTTTGAGTATTGTAACACTAATGGATTTGGGAGATGGAACTCCTGAGAAGGATTATAAGACTCATTCCTCTCAGGTTTCACAAAAAGTTCCTGAATGGAAATGGGTGCATGTGCTTGTCCCAAAACATGGATAAAAAGATCAATAGCCTCAACTGGATACAGGTCCATAAGAGTATTTGATAATTGTGGTTCATTAGCTTCTTCCTCATGGATCTGATCAACAAATCTTCTCAAAGGAATGATTCTACACAAAATTAGAATAAAACATTGAAGACTTCAGACTATTACATAGATAAACACTATAAAAATAGAAACATGTAAATTAAACCTAACCGATGGATAAATAATATTTCAATTACAGTATATACAAGTCTAAAGATGAAAACAACATGAACTAATCCTTAAGATTCACTTCTTAAAACAGAACTTATGACTTAAGTCTCATTATGGTGATAGATTTCAAGGCATTAACTCATAACTAACTACTACTTTCTGAAAAAAAAAATTCAAACTACATACTGATATCAAGGAATGATGCCCAACATGCACCTTTGACACCATTGTTTCATTAACCATCCTATACACTATGATACCCTAATAACCGATTTTGTCTCAACATATCCTGAAGGGAATTCAAGATTCATAGGGATTGGATAATATCACCTAGAATCACACAAGATAAAGGTGGGAACCATTTTTTCACATAAATTGTATAAGAAAAATTCACATGTAAGTAAGCCCAATGGAAAACTCCATAAGTATAAGTGTACCATAATTCAAATACGTATAAAACAAAAGTAAAACCACATATTACTAGAAAACTAAAATATAAAAAAATCAAATTCCCATGGGACACAACACTACATACTAAAAGGAGTCAATCATAACTTCCACCTCCAAGGGGCGCTTACCCCTTACATGAACCTAGAAGAATAATATCTAAAAATTCCAAAAGGAAAAGATAGGGTGTGACCTAAAACACTAGTAGGATCTATCCATGTGTTTCATAATAATATTCCATAATAATTGAAAAAAATAATGCTTTCAATTTTAAATAAAACACGAATGGTTATACAAGATAAAATTTAAATCAAAACATTATATTCATTTGAATTTATGGAATTATTTAAATAATGGTTCAATAAAAATTTTATACAAAATAGTTTATATAATTTTTCAAGGCATGCGTAGAGTAGTTTTATAAAAAAATGGAAAATATTTTAAAATAAACATAAAGAGTAACATGGTCATCTTCCAAGAGGTATTATAGTTCCTGGTTATCGGATCCTCACATAGTGACATGGGTGATCATGAAAAAACGTATGCATATGTCCCTCAAATAGTGTTCAAGGAAGACTAATAAAAATCCCATCATGGATAAGATCTGTTGAATTAAGTTTTTGTTAGTGTTTTAGTGAATCAATCCAAGCATGTTGTCCTGAATAACTCACTTACTACATAGGATTGCATGTTCTCAATCAAAAACCAATAGTGGGAAAATTATTTCAAAACTGTACAAAATAAAATTTCCCCATTTATCATTTCTATATTTAAATTTCTCATTAAAAAGGTAAATATGGGTCTTAATCAATCATTCCATTTTCAGTATAAAAAAATCCCATTTTCTTATCAAAACAATTTAATCCATTATTTTCAAATACCAATTTCAAATTAGATTTTTCGAATCAATTTCACAATTCCATAAATATCAAATCACACCCCAAATATCCAATTTCATTGGTATTAGGGGTTTTACCAAAATCACAAGAAAAATCAATTATGAATCCCAAGTCACACCTAATCGGGTATTCAAAATTCAATTGAAATAAAATTAATTTAATTTAATAAATTTTAGGTTATATAAAGTAGAAAGTATTATAATGAAATACCTACCAAAACAAATATATCAAGTCTCATAATTCTTGTAATAGGAAACTCCACATAAGAACATTAAAAATAGGGAAACATGAATAAAACGATGATTCAAGATCCAAAACAAAGAATATTAAATCATCCAACAACATGATGATCTAAAAAACCTAGGAGGATAGATGAATAAAGTGGGGGATATCGGGAGGATGAAGAAGTCTTATTATAGAGAGATAAAATGACATTTTCCTAACTTTAATTCAATGTAGAAAGGGATTGGATGATCCAAAAATCACCTTTGTGGAGCCTATAGGGAATCATAGATCATGTTGTCACCTGCTAATTGCCATTGTCTTGCGATTATAATGATTTATTACTGGGCCTTAAGTGACATCTCCAAGACTCCAAATGTGGGAAATAAATGATGAAGGGTTTCAATGCAAGTGGGTGGTGATTTACCCGTTAATGTATAAAAACAACAACCCAAAAACCATCCAAAAAAGCTCACTATATAAGGCATTAAATAAAATAAGAAATTTAAAATAATTATTTTTAAAAATCCAAACAAGGAATACTACTGTAGAAGAAAAACCATATTCAAAGTAAAGAGTGGAAAGACAACAAATAAACTCCAAGACAAAAACAAGAGTCTATTCTCGACAAGATCTATGTTCCAACATCACCATGTAGTCTAAAGTATCTCTAAATGGTGCTAAAGAAGTGTGATACTATAACTTTTACCAAGTCCCTGAAGGTAACATCTGTAGAAACACCAAAATGCCAAAATAGGGGTGAGTATATAACTCAGTAGATTTTTTCAATTACTTCGCTACTCATGCCACAAGGATAGAATAGTTAACTTTTTATATAGAACTATTTATATAAAACAATTTACAAAAATAGTTTATAACCAAATATAAACAAGTTAGAAATCCAATCATAACCTATTGTATGAAAATGTAAATGAACCCAACTTTTAGCATGTTATTTTCTAGATAACAACTAATAAAGGATTATAAATAAATACTGATTATAATTTTTCCATACCCATTCCATATTTCACAACACACACACACATGCATGCTTCGTTCGACAGTTCCATACTCATGAGCAGTCTCTTGTCCAATTACTTTATGCCCCAATGACACATGACCTCCATCCAGGGTCATGAAACCTGTACCAAAATGGTACTTGTCCCTTATTCAAGGTCACATTGAACATGAACTCACACAACCCCATGTATGCCAAACCATTTCAAATCACCAAAACAAATAGTTTCAATAAAAATATATTTTCATTGAAAACCAAACAACAAACCAATTTCAAAGCGACCATTTCATTTCAATAAAAAATTCCCCTTCATTGAAAACTACTAATCCAAACAATTATCCACAATTCTGGAAAATCCCAATTTTAAAATCCCTATTTTAAAATTAATAACACATGCACTTTATTCAAGTACCCAATTTTCCAGATTTCCCAATTTTCCCAAATCATCACAATGATGGGTTTTTAACAAATAATAAAAAATAATAATAACCAATTAAACACAAGGTATTCAATTTAAAATCATTTCCATCAATTATATGAAGTGGGGTCGAGAGATAAGCCACCTACTTCAATTGCTTTGACAAAACATGAAAATAGATGATGAATGATTAAAAAAACCTCGTTGATTCTTCACAGAAGCTCCTTAGATCTATTCTCCTAGAAATATTTTGACTAAATCTCAACTTATTTGGAATCCACACTCATAAATCTACCCATAATGGGTGTATATATTAGAATACAACAAGAGAGGATAATTGTATCTAAGTATATATTAGAAACTGATCATGATCGATGAAGAATGATCATATACCTCAAGAATCTAAGTTTGAAACGCTGAGGGAATCCTTAGTATTGACTCAAAATCACTTGAGAGAGGTTCTTATACCTTCAAGGAAGAGAAATCATGGGTTATGTCTACTATGAAGAAAAAAACGAGAAACTTAGAGGAAAAAACGTGTGAGATCCACTTTTTTAAGATCCCATTTAAACCATGTGGATAGTTAGTTAGCATGGTTGGACAAAATGTGCGCTAACCATCCATTGGCTACTAACTATAAGGATACTCGCATGGTATTTATGATCATGCACACACCTTTCAAATTCCTTCTACCTCAAATATGCTCTTGCACATCTCTTATACTAGGATTTCCACACTGTTTGGATAAATCATGTGCAACCCGTGTTCCTATCCTTTGGTCCCCAAAAACAAGTGAAAGATTACAAAACACTCCCAACATTCCCTGTTATTCTATATCTCATTAAAAAACAATTAAAGGGTTACGTACTAGAAACCAGTGGTACTACATTCTCCACACCATCTGTCTTCCAATCCCTAAAAAGTATAAAACTATTGCTGCTTTGAAAGAGTTCTGGCCATTGCTCTTTTATTTCTATTTCACGTTCCCTAGTCTCTTCCTAAAGATGACCATGCTACCATAAAACCTGCATCATACCGATGAATTTTCAATGCAATACTTTATCTTTATTATCCACAATCTGTACCAGGATATCTATCAACGACGCATTCGAGTATAGGTCAACGTGATCCCATTTATCACATTGTTAGGATCAGGCTGATACTTTTTCAACTGAGATACATGAAACACATTATGCACTGAACAAAATTGTGGTGTTAATGCCATCCGATATGCCACCTCTCCGACCAATTCTAGTATCTCGAAATGTCCAATGTATCTAGGATATAACTTTCCATGCTTCCTGAAATGATGATTTCTAACTCTTGGAGAGGTCGTATAGAACACATGATCACTCACAACAAATGACAATGGTCTTTATTCATGATATACATAAGATTTCTGATGAATCTGAGCTGTCTCCATCCTATTTTTGATTAACTCTATATTCTTCATTGTTTCCAGGACAAGTCTTGGCCTAACCAGAAATGAATCACATGTCTCCACACATCATAGTGAAGAATGACATTGAGACCCATAAAACGCTTCAAACAGATCAATATATATTTTGTCCTGATATATGTTATAATATGAGAACTCTACTAAGGGTATGTTCTCCTACCATGACAAACCAAAATCCATTACACAAGCCCGTAACATGTCTTCCAATGTTTGCATTGCCTATTCAGATCGCACATCTGTTTGAGGATGACATGTCATACTCATATTCGACTGAGTGCCAATGGATTTCTGTAAGGATTTCCAAAAACGTGGCCTCAACATCAAATCTATGTCTAATACGATTGAAACGGGTATGCCATGTATCTTTACCACTTCATGGATAGAGATTTTGGACATATTCTTCGTCGTATGAGATTCAGGAATGGGGATGAAATTGGTTAACTTGTTAAGACCATCCACTATCCCCCATATGACAACATGTTTTCAGACCGTTCATGGAATACCCGTAACAAAATCCATTGCTATCTTCTCCCATTTCTACCCTGGGATAGTTAAAGAATACCATATAACAGCTGGTCTCTGCTTCTCTTCTTTAACCTTATAAAATGTTAAGCACTGCGAGATGAACTCAGCCACCTTTGCTTTCATTCTTCTCCACCAAAACTTCCCCTTCAATGTTGTATACATCTTATGTGTCTGGTTGTACAACCAATATCAAATGGTTGTATTAATGAAGGAGTTGTTCTCGACAAGACATTGGTACAACCATCTGATCATTGATACAGAAAAATGAACTTCTAACAAGTTTCCAGCCCTCAACGGTCTCCCCAACATTGATTTTTGAACTCATAACCAGACATTCTACATCAGATGTTTGTGCATATTTTACCATACTTACAAAATTAGGAACAAACATAGCTGAAAAGAAAACTACAACATCACATCATTCTTCACATTCCATATGCATGTTTTCTAGGACAGACATCAACTGCCATTCATTTAAATCTTCTTTCACCAAATGAGCATATGACTTTCTACTCAATGCATCCACCACTAAATTCTCATTTCCTGTTTTATACATCAAGTCAATGTGAAACATCTATAGATACTCCATCCATCTCTTTTTCCACGGATTCAAATATCACAGTGAGAAAATATATCTCAAGATTTTATGATTCTTAATCAAAATAAATTTCTCACCAAAGAGATAATGTCTCTATGTTTTCAAATAATGAACAACTGCAGCAAACTCCAAATTGTGTTTTGGGTAATTCTTTTCATGAACCCTCAACTGCATTGAAGCATAAGAAACTACATGGTCTCCTTTCATGAGTGAAAAACCCAAACCTATTCCCGAAGCATCACAGTACACCACATATCCATGTCCTCATTCAGGAAAAATCGCGATATGTTCCAATGTAAGATGAAATTTTTATTCCCAAAAAGACTTTAAAACTCAACTATTCATTGGAATGGACCAATATTCTTTGTCAGATCTTTCATTGGAGAAGATATTTGTGAGAAATTACACAAAAAGCTTTAGTATTAGCCATCTAGACCAAGAAAACATCTTATCTTGAAGACATTCATTAGTGGTTTCCACAAGATAACAACTCCTATCTTTTTTGGATTAATAGGAATGCCTTTCTCTGAAATAAAATGACCAAGAAAATGTAATTCCTATATCCAAAAATCACACATGGATAATTTGACTATCAAATGGTGATCTCTCAAGATTTGTAACACTATTTACATGTGTTCCTCCTAGAGAGCCCTTGTCAATGAATATACGAAGATGTCATCCCCAAACACCACAAAAAAAAGATTCCATAAAACGTTGAAATATCCGACTCATCAAATCCATGAAGACTGTTAGTGCATTTTTCAGACCGAAAGTCATGACTACATATTCGTAGTGTCCATATCTGCTTTTAAAATATGTCTTTGGAATATCTTCTTATCAAACTCACAATTGTTGATATCCTGATCGCAAGTCAATTTTTGACAACCACTGATCTATCTTTAATTGACTGAACATATCATCAATTTGTGGAAGTGGGTACCTATTCAAATCTTAACTTGTTTCATCTTAAGATAATCATAAAACAAACAAAGACTTATATCTACTTACTTCGTGAACTAGAGTGGTGCTTCTCATGGAGACATACATGGCCGAATGAGACCCTTGCTTTCTAGCTCCTGCAAATGCACTTTGAATTCCATTAACTCTGTTGGTTCCATCCTGTAAGACAAAAGGGAAATTAGAATGATCTCAGGAAGGAGATCAATCTTAAACTCCACTTACCATATAGGTTGTAACCATGATAATATCTTGGTAAATACATCTGTAAAATGATCTAAATCTACTAGAAAACTATTTTTCTTGATCTATTCCATTGATTCAAAATCCAACCCTACAAACTGATAAGTGATTGTTCCCACTTTCGGTGCCAACCATCTCTTTTCACCATTCTTAACCATCCTCACTCCTCTAAAGAGATACTCGATGTCGTCCTCAATCATGAAACTAAATTTTATCCTATAATATTCAATATAATCCCTAAACATTTTCAACCAATCCATTCCCAGGATTATGTCATAGACATCCATGTCCAACATTGAGAAGTCCCATTTCATCTCAACTCCATCAACAGTTCTAACACATGCTCTATACAGAAAGGCTTGAAATTATCTTTCCCCGACAAGAGTTTTTAGTTTTAAAACAGAAGGCATCATTTCTAACTTTTAACATATAAAATCTATAGCACGAGAAGTAATGAAAGAATTCGTTGCACTAGTATCGAAGAGCACTTGCACATGGGTAGAATTCAGAAGAATTTACCTCTTACCAATTTACAATCATCTTCTTAGCTCCATACAATTACTTCATCACTCTACTGTTGTCCTTATTGCCTTGCTGATATTTCCCTGGTTGTGGAGTCATGGTATTTTTAGAATCACAATGGCTATCACTAATCTGATGACGATATTAATTTTTTTTCCACACCATGTCGAAGCATGTGATGCTTGCGACACTTGAGAAGTGTCTCGAGCACTTATCCTTGGAGCACTGTGATAATAGCGCAGATGATGACCCATCTGCATGTAGTTATGGCATGATCTAGGTTGTCCCAAACACTCTCTCTTTATGGGGTCAAATGATCCACATTAAAAACAACATTATTTTCTCTTGGGTCGTAGAGGAAGGATCACTAATCCAGCCTTCTAATTCTGATTTCCACTTCCAACTTGGAAATATGTGTCTCTTTTCCACATCCTCCCTTCAATTGAGTTCCCAATATTTCCAAAAGGTATCATCATACCTCCTCCCATAGATACTGATATATCACGTTCAACCACAATCGATCTGTTCACAATCTCTGTATAATTAGTAATATAGAGCATTGCAATCTCTGATCGAATCTCGTGCCTTAGCCCTGATTCAAAGATATGTTCCTTTAAAGATACAATTACCGCAACATCTAATTAAAAAATGAACCAATTTAATGAATTTATCCGCATACTCTATGAAAGAGAGATTACCTTGCTTTAGGCTGATGAAATTCGTGGTTTTCTTAATCATGAACGTGTGAGGATAGAATTGTTTTCTGAACAATTCCTCAAAATCCCACCATTTAAGGCATTCATCCAATTTACATTGCACCCCTAACTCCCACCAATGTTGTGCAAGATCCTCGAGCATATATGTTTCTGTCGAGACATTGAGATCTGATGTTGTACCAATGAAATCGAAGATATGATTAATCCTACTCAACCACTCCTCATATGTTTTTGGGTTCAATGTCACCCAGAATGTTGGGTGGATTCTGCTTCATGAATTCGATGGAATGATCCACATGCCTTGGCTCATTCCTTTTGTTCTCCGTATCCACATCTTGAAAATCCTAGACAATACTCTGAATTAGATCATGGTTCACCTATGGTTCAGGTGCAACCACATTCTCCACAGCATCTTTGGATTGGTTTCGAAGATGCCTTCACAGTGCCATTTTCTAAAATAACAACAAACTCCTTCAATCTTACACTCTAGAAACTGATGGATTATCATTTCAAATTAAATCACATCAACTATCACAACATTGTTTTCCAAATACAAACTTTTTCCATTTCAACTATTTTTTAAAAAATTTATTCCTGTTTTTGAAAATCAAACCCTTTTCAAAATAAACCATCCATGCTTTTTCAAAGTCTTTCACCAGAAAACAGTTTCATAATTTTCCAAAAATCAACACTTTATACACAACCTGAACCATTAATCAAAATGTGTATGCACTATTAGTGGGATTTCACTACTCTAAAATTCATATAATACTCAACTCATTGACTAAACCCATTACAATGAGATTTCCAACAGTCTAAAAGTTTATACAAAATAATTATGTACCCAACCCCCTGATATCATGAAGTTCAACATAAATGGTTAGCTATGTCCTTTCATGATATACATTTCATGTTCTGACAATCCTACTCGTTTCTAAGACCCCAACTTATGTAATAAAAAATAATGAATTTCAACTCCAAGACCAAGAACACTGATGACTACTTGTTAGGAAAAATCCATATAAAATGATACCATTTGTAATGACCTACTAATTCCCATTGGACTGAGAGTACAAGGAGTCATTATTGGGCCTTAAGCGACATCCCAAAGATGTCAAAGGCTACTAACAAATTCCAAAGGGTTTCAAAAATTGTGGGGGATGATTTACCCTTTAACTTCTAAAAATCCAATAAACCATCTAAAAATAGCTCACGATATGATGCAAGAACTAAAATATGACATTTCAAATCAATATCTTTAAAATATCCAATCAATGTAAGCTACAATGGAAGACAAACAAACATCAATGTAAATTCCGAGAAGACAACAAATAAACTTCATGAAGGTAACATGACCCCATGTTCCAACATCACCAAGTAGTCCAAAGTATCATAACATGGTTCTAAAGAAGTGTAATACTTTACCCTTTCCCATGTCACAGACGGTAGCATCTGCAAAAGCACCAAAGTGACAAAGTAGAGGTGATTATATAACAGAGTAGGTTTTCCCAATGAATTCTGTAATGACCAAATGTTGTTTTCAATAGATATTACATTCTTATAAATATGTCATAATAACATGAAATTACTGCTATTTGACCTTTAAACATAATTTTATCATTTCTCTGGTGTGAATTTCAAAAGTCTAACATACACAGTTTCAATCGGTAAGTTATTTGTAGTCCGATAAGAAAAACATAATATTTAGTGAACAATAACCAACCCTTATGAATAGTAACATACCTTTATAAATATTGATATACACTAATGAATGGTAACCTTACTTATGATAGTATATAAATAATATTCAGGTTAATGTACGATATACCATTGTTTTGTAATAAGTAAATAATTGTTTTAAACCTATTTTTAGAATATATTATGATTTTAATTAAATATAAAATTAATAATATTTAGAAATTTATTTTTGAAAAATGGAAATCATTTTTGGATTCTACATGTCAAAAAATAGTTAGAGTGATGTTTTGGTATTTTTATGAAATAATCAATTTTTTATGAATAGTGAAATATGGTAAAATATCGTATATACAAATTATCAGTTAAATACACTATTTATGACATCATAAGTTCTGTAATCCCACTTAGTTCAAAATCACATGCATTTATTACTACTCTTGGTCATGGAATCATAAGTATTTCTTGTCTTGAGATAATTAAAAAACTAATGATTTAAATATTATGAAAACCCTCCTCTCCTCCACTATAACCCCCTCCCTCTTATCTTCACTCCTCAAAGCCTTATAGATCATCAAAATTTCTTCCCAAATATCCTTATATAGTCACTCCCCACATACAAAAATATGTTTTTCTTTCCAAAATACCAAAATCCCTTCCTTTAATGAGGTTATCTAAGGGATTTTTTCAAGAGGTAAAGCACCTTTCTTTTTCATTTAGTTTCATTTCAATTTTTCTTATTTTTTTATCCTCTCATAAACTCCTCTTCCAAAATAACCATGATAGATCTAATATAACTTATATACTCTAACTATATCATGTGAATGGATAACCATTATTGATATCCTTACACTCTCTCTCTTATTTTATAAAAGAAATCAACGTCCCTGAGGTTCCAATTTATATTCTTCATGGATGATAAAGTTTCTTTCATAATTTTCTCATTAATTACTAGTCATGAAAACATTTTGAAGGATGAAACAGACTATATTATATGTATTATAACCTAATTAATATTCAGTAACCAGTATACATACATATTATTAAATCATAAGACCAAACTAGTTCCTAATAATCGAAGAACCGCTAAAATAATTTTAGTGAATGTCATAAATACTTCATCTAAGGATTCATCCTAATCACATTTTCCCAAATGATAGATATTACCATTAACACTTATGTATGTTAATAAATAATATGTAATTTTAATTCTTTATATTTACATCCTTTCTACATGAACTCCATTAAGAAATAAAAAGTGAACCATTTATGAAAATAAAGAAAATGATCACTACATAATGAAAAAATTAAATATAATAAATTTTCAATAAGGTCATTAATGAAGTTAAAAAAATTATTATAAACCAAATAAATGTCTAATAGGTTCAAAAATAAGTTATTAATAAGTCTAATTTAATATTCCAGGACCTTAAGTTCCATAACAGAACTCATTCAGACCTAATGTAAGGGTTTTCAAACCGAACCTCCATTTTCATTCGGGTTACTTTCACTGTCTAATTAGCTCAATGAAATTCTACTGTATTATTATGTACTCCTCATAAATTATATGTGTGTTTTCTACATATTTTTACCAACCATAATACTTCATTATTTTATGTGGTGTTACATGTTTTAAAAAGAACATTCAAATTTATTTCCGAAATACAAGCCCGATTCAAAGGAATTTCTTGAATTCTTACCTATTTTCAACGGAATGATATAATATGGTTTTGAAACCATTATCTTTATAAAATAACTCAGTTTAATATGAAAATAAAATCATTCTGCATTTATGTTTTCATACAAAGTCTTTTCCAAATGAATTTTTCTTTTCAAAATAAACGGGAATTTATCTCAAGAATTACTCAACGATTTTATATGAGTATTTACGTTTGTTTCAACACACTTGTTTATTATTATGTAATATTGGAATTAATATTTTTTGATATCATATACCATATTTAATATTATGGTTTATGAATAGTTTTATTGTTGATGTCCCATCCTAAAACCATTCACCAATTTACACTGACTATTTTGGGTTTAAGATTAATGTTTGGGGAAAGTTATTTATATTTCATATGTTATTTTCAATATGAATTTATATGTACTTTATGTTTATCCATGATAAAATTTGGAATGAATTGGATTTATTATATGATGGGTGGGGCCTTTTATATCCCCTATAGGCATCATTAGGTCTCATGAGACAAATATATGTTGAGTTGGCCAACATGTTTCCCAATTAGATATATGGTTCTGGCTGAGGCCTTAATAATTTTTAGATGTCTTGGAAGTGGACATGAAAAAATGTTTCTGAATGTATGGAAAATTTCCTTCCCTCATCATGAAGCTAGTAATTGAAATTTAATTTTGTTATTTTACTAGTAAAAGACCCATGATTATGTTTTATTATGTCCTTATTTTACTCAACTCATATTCATGCCATAATGTGTTCAAGATTAATATTTGTAATAGAATGTGTTTTCCATTATTCACCATGACTATTTTTTTTGTTATATTTCAATGTATTTCTAACTCTTACTGAGAATTTGAGCTCACCCTTTTCTTATGATTCATTTTCCCTGGATATGATGAAGTATGTTATGAGTGACTCGCATGCATAATCTAGGAGCCATGGATGTTTATAAATAATTAATTAGTGTTTTATTTACATTCACAATGTAATTTTGAACTTATATATGTATCTTGTTTCTAAAATCTACTAAACTACTTGGTCCTTTGGGGTGAATATTATTTTTTATATGTCAATGTAATAAAATAAGCCATCGGCTCTGGGCAACTGGGGCCGGGTCCCTAGAGTTTGCATCCGATCAAGTTTAGTAGAAAACATTGAAACTAGATTTAAAAAATTTAAATTAGGGATAAAATTCCTAAACTAGTATTTGGGGATAAGAATACAAGAACATACTAGTATTTTCTTATAGAATATATTAGGTGGATCTTTCTAAAAATAAAACTATGTCTGGATAGAAACAAGTAGAGGTGGATCTAGCTCAGATGTACCTTGGAGTGAAACCTCTGACAAGGAGTCCAGGCTTGAACCAAGGTATCATGGTACATGATAATAGCCCGTGTTTCAATCTTGGTGTTCACACTCTCAGGGTATACGCTTTGGGTAATTCACATTTTCTTTACAATCCATTATTAAAGATTTGAATGTATATTTTTCCCCATAGAAACAGTGTTCATAAAATTAGTTATGCATAGAATTTTAAATTATGCTAATTACTTTTCCAGTTGATATTATAAATTATGATTCATAAAATAATCTACTGTATTCAATTATCTATAAATGTCTCCTAGTGAATGAAATTAAATCCTCTTGAACATAGGTTTCCCATATAAGGATTTCCCGCTAATGAAAGATAATGATTTTGGCTCTGGTGCTACGACTGGTGTAGAGCAGCTTATAACTACACTAGGGAAACTTAGTCAGGATATGAACAATAAACTTACCCATATGAAGCATCTAAATCCTCCACGTGGAAGCGATTTTTTGGATCAATTTATGAAACAACAACCTCCATCATTCAGTGGGACTACAAACCCATTTGTTGTAGAACAATGGATATATTCCCTCGAGATGATATTTCTCACTTTGGGATGTAACAAAAGAGAGAATGTAGTCATGGAAATTTATCTTCAATTAGAAGATGAAGATTAGTGGTGGTCATTAATCAAATACACAATATTGGATGAAGAGATAGAATAGATGGAATGGAGGAAATTTAAGGAAATATTTCAAGTAAATACATTCCTGATGAACAACGAGTGAATATGGAAATGAAATTTCTGAATTGGAGGAAAAAGGATTATGAAAATGTTGAAAAGAATGAAGCTAACTTCACAAGGTTATTAAGTAATGCTATGATCTACATACGAAATCATAGGAGAAATATTGATTGATTCTTTGATGGACTAAAGATGTTCCTCCTATGGGAACTGGTTTTCAATAGTTTTTTAGCATATCAAGATATAGTTTCATTTGCTATCATGTCAGAAAAGAAATTTTCTAAGTCTTATGACTTTAAGTGAAATCAAGAGAAGAAGAGGGCAACTGAAAACTCTAGAAAAGGAAATAAGGAAATATGAAAGAATGGAAGAGTTGAATTTACACCCTGTGACAATTGTAGAAGGAAACACCCTAGAACCTTCTTAAAGGGTAAAAAACTATGCTAAAAATTTGGACAGAAAGTCCATATTGTTCGTGATTGTAAGGGTAAGAAATAAGCTATTAATATCCAATGATATAATTTTCAGGATATGATACACTATTCTAATGATTGTCCAAAGCATCAAGGAAAAAATCTACATAAAAGGCCAATGGAGTAGGTAGAAGTTTATGCGGTCACAACTATGGAGAGTGAAGTTCCTAACAATGTGGTGGGCTATACATTAACCATTTCATCACACATAGACAATGATTTATTTGATTCTCGATCATCACATTCATTTATATCTTTCCACTTTTTCAATAAATTTAGGCATGTCCAATTTGATTTAATAAAGGAGTTATCAGTCAAAACATCTAGTAGATGTATCATTACAACAAAGGTGTGTCGATCAGTACCCCTCATGACATAGAAACATGCATTAGTTTCTAACCTTATCAATATTCCAATTATTGACTTTGATATAATTATTGGTATGAATTGACTATCAAATTATGATGCAAATATCTATTACTATAAGATGGAAGTTATAATTTTTGAGAATGTTGCAGAATCCGTTATCTTTAGAGAAAAAACCTTACCATCTGATTCTCATCTAAATCCACCCCTAGTAACTCTAATGAATTGAATTATATGGAATGAAGGGAGTGAAATAACTGTGGGTGAGGAAAGTAATGTTCAAATAAAAGATGTACCTATTGTGAAAGAATATTTTGACGTCTTTCTAGAGGATTTATTTTTAAATCCTCTAGAGTGGGAAATGGATTTTTCCATTGACTTAATTCCTGGTTCAAGGCCCATATCAAAGACCCCTTATAGAATTTCCACTATAGAGTTAGTGGAACTAAAGAAACAACTTGGGGAATTGAGGGATAACAGATATTTTTTCCCTAGTTTTTCTCTATGGGGATCCAAAATTATTTTGGTTAAGAAGAAACGTGGGTCTTTGAGGTTGTACATTGAATACTGGGAGATAAATTCTATAATAATAAAGAACAAGTATCCCCTACCTCTCAATTATTATTTATTTGATCAACTTCAGGGAGACCAAAATTTTTCAAATATTTAAATCTTATATGGATATCATCAGTTTCTTGTGAGGAAGGAAGACATTCAAAAAACATCATATTGAACCATATAAGGGAATTACGAGTTTACAGTAATTCCTTTTGGAATGACTAATGCACCATCTACATTCATGGTTTTAATGAATTGAGTTTTCAAGGAATATCATTATGACATTGTAGTGGTGATTATTTATTATAACATGGTATAATCTAAAATCTATGATGATCATGAAAATCACTTGCGCACAATTCTAAAGACTCTATGAATAAATAAATTATACGGGAAGTTTATAAAGTTTGGTTTTTGGAAACAATAATTTTCCTTTTGGGGCCACATTGTCTCTACGGATGGAATATCTTTAAATCTTATGATGATAAAGGCTATGAAATAATGTCCTAATCTAATTAACATAACTAAGATACATAGTTTTATTGGTTTAGCAGGTTATTATCGGCATTTCATTCACAACTTCTCCCATTTAGCCAACCCAATAACTAAGATTCCTCAAAAGGGGTTAAATTCATATGTAAAATGGAATGTGAACAACGTATTAGTGAATTGAGGAGAAGATTAGTGAAATCTACAATCTTGAATCTACCAATAGGGAATGATGGATTTCTGATATTTAGTGATGCATCAAAGAAAGGACTTGGTTGTGTCCTTATGCAGAATGATAGAGTGATTACATATGCATCTAAGCAGTTAAAAATTCATGAACAAAACTATACAACTCATGATCTTGAGTTTGTAGTGGTAATCTTATATCTGAGTATTTTGAGACATTACCTCTATGGAGAAAAATGTGAGATATATACAGATCATAAGAGTTTTGAAAGATATCTTCTCAAAGAAAGAATAAAACGTGAGATAAAGAGATGGATTAAGACACTCAAGGATTATGATTGAACACTACACTAACACCAAGGGAAGGAAAATAAGGTAACAAATGCTTTTAGTAGAAAAGACCATGGAATTCAGAACAACATGAGAGTGCAAAGGGATCCTTTTTTTACCGATCTAGTAAATATGGATATGGTAATTATCAAGGAAAGTAACACATTACTACAATTTCAAATGGTTTCCGAGACTTCTTTATTAGAAAGGATAAAAATTTCTTAGGCCGATGATGAGGAGTTTCAAAAAAAATTAATGTTTTAAATGATGGAAAGTTGATTAACTTCTTATATGAAGGTGGCAATTTGAAATTCAGAAAGGGGATTTGTGTTCCCAATATTCCGGAGAAAAAGAGGGAACTATTGGATTATCCTCATAGCTCTAGTTTCTCTATAAACCATGGTGTCACCAATATGTATAAATATCTAAAGGAATTTTTTTTGTAGGAGAACATGAAGAGGGATATTGCTGATTATGTGTCGAGATGTTTGGTTTTTCAACAGGTGAAGGCTAGAAGACAAAATTATAGAAGAGTCATGAAACCCCTTCCTATAACTAAGTGTAAATGGGATGATATTACGATGGACGTTGCCATGGGGATACCAGAGACTCCAAGAATGAATTGTACGATATGGGTCATTGTTGAACATCTTAATAAATTAGAAAATTTTATTACAATAAGAGAATATTTACCACTTGTACGTTTTGCAAGACTATATATTAACAAAGATATAATTCTTCATGGTATAACCATATCAATTTTTTATAATTGTGATCCTTCTATTACATCACAATTCAAGAAAAGTATTCAGAATTCCCTAGATAATGATCATCATTTGAGCACTGCCTACCACACACAAACTGATGGACAATCAGAACACACTATTCAAACATTGGAAGACATGTTGAAGGCTTGTTAACATTACTTTCAAGGTATGTGGGATCAAGATATACCTCTCATAGAATTATACTATAACAATAGATTCCATTCAAATATTCATATGACACCATATAAAGTGTTATATGGAAAGAGATCTCATACACCAACTTACTGGGATGATATTGGTGAATGAAATCTCATAGGCCTAGAACATATTGAGGAAACAACGGAAATTGTGAATATTATCCAACCCCATTTCATAAATGCTCAATTTAAGAAAAAGGGCTTTGATGATAACTGAGGGAATGATTTTTAATTTCAATAAGGAAATCATGTTTTCATTAATTTATCTCCATATAAGGGTATTATGAGATTCAGTAATAAGCGTAAATTAAGTCCATGGTACATCAGCGCTTTTGAAATTCTGGAACGAATTGGAACCATAGATTAAAATTTAAAAATGCTTCCATGTCTCTCCAAATTTCACAGAGTTTTCCCATATTAGTGTTAAGAAAATATATTCCCAAACCAATGCATGTAATCACCTATGAAAAAATAGAACATGAGACCGATTTGTCTTAATGTGTCTTTATACTAGAGAATCAGTATTGAGAAATTGGACGAATATTCTAGAAAAGGTTTCTCAGAGGAACCATAAGATGGAGGAAACAACATGGGAGCCTGAGGAGCTTATGTTGAAGACATTCCCGTTCCCTTTTAGGTATCATTTTGTGAATTTTGAGGATGAAATTTTTGAAAGGAAGGGAGAATGTGAAGACCCATTATTTTTATCAATGGGAATTCCTCTATTAGAGATATTTCATAATCAAATAGAATCGAAACATAATGAACTACTGAGTGTTATGTGACCTTTAAACATAAGTTTGTCACTTTTGTGATGTGAATTTTAAAAATCTCACATACACAATTGCGATCAGCATGTTATTTGGAGTCTGATAAGAATAACCTAATTTTTGGTGAATAGTAACATACCATTATGAATAGTAACAGACCCTTGTGAATATTGATATACCCTAATAAATAGTAACCTTACCTATGATAATATATAAATAATACTCAGGTGGAGGTACGATATACCTATGTTTTGGAATGAGTAAATAGATGTATTAAAACTGTTTTTCTATAATAAATTATGATTTTGGTTACTCATATTTGGAAAATTATTTTTGAAAAATGGAATTCATTTTTGGATTCCACATGTTAAAAAATGGTTAAGGTGAATTTTTGGTTTTTTTTAAATACTCAAAATTTTTATGAATATTGAAATATGGTAAAATACAGTGTATACAAATTATCAGTCAAATAAACTATTTATGACATCATAAGTGATGTAATCCTCCTTTGTTAAAACTCGCATGAATTTATTACTATTATTGATCATGGAATAATCACAACTGATGGTCTTGATGGAAATTAATAATGTAATGATTAAAAAATTATGAAAACCCTCTTCTCCTCCACAATAACCCCCCCCCCCCCAGACTCTCTTCCATTCCCTCCTCTATGCTTTGAATCCTCTAATGGTTATTCCAAAATACCCTTATAGTGTCACTCCACACATCCAAGAAGATATTGGTCTAACCAAATGACCAAAATCCATTCCCTTAAGGAGGTTCTCAAAGAGGATATTTCAAGGTCTCAAGCACCTTTTTTTCATTTAGATTCATTTCAATTTATCTTATTTTATTATCATATTCTCACCTCCTCTTTCCAAATTACCATTATATATCTAGTATCATCGATATACTATAATTATATCTTGTGAATAGAATAATCATCACCAATATCTTTACTCTGCCTTTCTCGCTTTTATTTTATAAACATAATCAACGTCCATGGTGTTCCAATTTATAACCATCGTCGATGATGAAGTTGTGTTCATCAATTTTTCTTTATTTACTGGTCATGAAACCATTTTTATTGATTAACAAGACTATAATATATGTATTATAACCTAATTAATCTTCAATAATCATTATACATACATATTATTGAATCATATTATCAAACTAGTTCCTAATAATAAAAATACCGCTAATATAATCTAAGTGAATGTCAGAAATATTTCATCCAATGATTCATCCTCTTTCCATGTAACCAAATGATGGAAATGACCTTTAAAACTTTTGTATGTCCATAAATAATTTTTAATTTCAATTTTGGATATTTAAATGCATTCCACATAAACTCTATTACTTAATAACAAGTGAAATGATTATGAAAATAAAGAAAATGAACACTCCAGAAGGACGAAATTCATTATAAAATCTTATCAATAAGGGCATAAATGAACTAAAAAGAATTATTATAGACTAAATAAATTTAAAATAAGTTATGTAATAAGTTATTAATAAGTATAATTTAATAATCTAGGACCTTATATTCAAGAGAGGAAAACATTTAAACTTAAGGTAAGAGTTTTCCACCCGAACCTCCATTTTCATCCGGGTTACTTTTACTGTCTAATTACCTCAATGAAATTCTTATGTATTATTATTTACTCCTCATAAATTATATGTTAGTGTTATAAATATATTTACCAACTTGAATCCTTCCTTACATTATTGGTAGTTACAGGTTTTAAAATTAACATTCAAAACTATTTCCAAAATACAAGCCCAATTAAAGGGAATTTCTCTAATTCTTTCCTATTTTCAAGGGCACTCTATAATCTGTTTTAGAAACCATTATCCTTCTAAAGTCACACATTTTAAAATTAATTTACTATCTTAAGTCAGTTTTGGTTTTATACAATAACTATTCCAAAAGAACCCTTCTTTTAAAAATAAAAGAGTATTTATCTCAAGAATTACTCAATGATTTTATATGAGAATTTTTGTTTGTTTCAACACTCTTGTTGAATATTATGTACTATTGGGATTAATATTTTATGATATCATCTACCATATTTAATTGAATGGTTTATGACTAGTTTTATTATTTATGTTCCATCCTAAAACCATTCACCAATTCTGATGGTTTATGACTTGTTTCTTTCATTAGTTGCAGTATGAATTTATATGTTGTTTATGATTATACATGCTCATATGAGAAATTCATAATATGTGATGTTTGGGGACCTCTATATCCACTCGATGCATCGGTATGTCTCATGAGGCAAAGAGTCATGGAATTGGGTGAGGCCTTTCCCAATTCAAAATATGGTTTTGGATGAGGCCTTAATCATGTATAGACATCATGGGCCGAGGATTTGAAAAATGTTTCAGAATGTATGGCATATGGACTTCCCTCATTATGAAGCTAGTAATTGAAATTTCATATCGTTATTCGACTAGTATAATACCCATGATAACGTGTGATTATGGAATTATTTTATTTAACTCATATTCGTGCCATAATGTGTTCATGTTTATTATTTATAATGGCATGTGTATTTATTAATTCACCATGCCTATCGTTTATTATTATCTTATCTTTCTCTTTATTACATTATCTTACTGTGCATTTGCACTCACCACTTTCTTATGTTTCTTTTTCCCAGGATATTAAGATGTATTTTATCAGTGAATTTCAGGCATAAACTAGGAGGCTTGGATGTTTCTAAATAAATAAAATTGTGTTGTAATTCCATTAACAATGTAATGTGGAACTTATATATGTGTCTAGTTTCCAAATGCTACTAAAATACATGGTCCATTGGGATGAATATTCCTTATTTATATGAAAATGTAATAAAATAAGGAACTGAATTTATTAAATTGGGGCCGAGTAATTAAAAATTCTTTACTCATACCACTAGGATAGAATAGTAAACACATTATATAAAAAATATTATATAAACAATTTACCAAAGTAGTTTATAACCAAATATAATCAAGTTCGAAAACCAATCGTAACCAAGTGTAAACAAAATTAAATGAAAAAAAAAATTCAGAAAGCTATTTTCCAATAAATAAATAATAATGGATTATAAAAAAATTATGATTATCATTTTGGAATACCCTTTCCATAGTTCACAACACACCCACACATGCATGATTCATTCGACAGTTCCATATTCATGAGTGGTGTCTTGTCCAATTACCTTGTGAAACAATGACACACGCCCTCGCTCTAGGGTCACACACCTTGTACCCTAATGGTAAATGTAGAGACCCAAATATTTAGGTACAAGGACATTACATTACTAGTGAAGAATACTTAATACATAACAAAAACAGAGGCCCAATGACTGTATTAGTTTAGTGTCTTTGGAAACTCGGAACATAATAATCTAATCATGGTGAAAGATCTTCAACCTCACCCATAAAGATCTTCCCCTTATTTTTTCTTACCTAAAACCTTTTTTATATCCTGGAGGAAAAAACATAACTCAAAGGCTCAGTAAGGGTAAACATGGAGAACATAAAAACAATCCATAAACATTTGAATGTTAAAACATGAACATATGAAATGACATAAATCTTCGTAGTACATAAGGAATAGATCATAAAGGAACATTAATCATGATAAAATATCATGGGAATAAAACATGTATTTTTTTTTTAAATCATTAATCAGATGTTATGATTTCCATAGTAGCCATGGAATTGTTTCCAAGACCATCATAGTGGAAAAATTCCATTACTGAACCAGGTTTACTTGTCGTTCCAGCCCTGTATTACTGAACCAGATTCACTTGGCATTCCAGCCATGAATAAATCATGAGATATAAATCTTTACCAATTTTATTGGAGGGAGATATGAATCCATCCCATCTTATAATGAAATAATTATTACATGTGCCACAAAATAAACATAAATCATTGATCATAACCCAATGAATAAAATGGGTTTCATAAAATCATCCCATCATAAAATAATCCACATAAAACAAATGGATATAATTTCTTCATAAAAAGAATAAAATCATTGAAATAATAGAGTAATTATACATGAAACATAATCATACTAAATACTTTCATCTTAGATGGAAAATAGTATTTTAAAAACACTTGAAATGAATTTTGAAGAAAATATCCTTTCTTCTTAAAAATCAGTTTCTTTCAAAAATTGTCATTCAATTTTAAAACAAATAGATTTTTTTGAAAATAATCATGAAATATTGTAGAGTAAATTTCATGAAAATTAGTCATTATGAAACCTTAAAAATCCATTAATTCCATATAAGTTAAAACAAACATTCCTCTCGTACTTTGGCCGGAAAATTCTAAAAGTTCCTTTTATGGTAAACAATAGAAAGATTCCTTCCATAACATAATGTAGAAGTCAAATAGGGGTAAACATGACTTTAAAAATACATGGAAGAATATTTAACACTTTATGAAAAACATTTTTATGGACATGGATGAAAAATATAATCACAGTAAATACATACGTATAAGTAATCTCTGAAAAAAATGAGATTTGAAAAATTATCCCTTACCTTATGTCCAATTTTTTTCCGAATGTGTCTAAGACTCCTGTATAGTGGGTTTAAACATATTATTAACTTGTAACAGAACCATTATAATATTTATGATATCATATATGATTGACTTAAGACTTTATATTACCCGTTCATTTGTCAATTCCATGTTAAAGAAGCGTTTTTGGTAAAGTCGTTTCATTTATCATCCGTTTTTTGAATTGTAATTATTCATATGATTACTTAGATCATGATTACATACTTACAGAATTTAAAAAATGGTTTATATATAAAATATATTCATAATATACATATATATAATAGATCGATAAATGGAATGAAATAAACCGTTCATGGAGGCGGTAGGTCGTACGTACGTATGAACATTGTTTTAGTTTACTTATTAAATTCAATGGAAGTAAGTATATAAAATATACATAAATCTAGTATCATTAATATGTCATATGTTTTATGATTATTTAATATATATACACATTATAATCATTCTTGAATGGTTAACTTTGAGAATTAATCTGATCGTATCGTGGAGACGGTAATCCGTACAGACGCACGAGCGATGATATAGTTCACATAATTATTGAATGGAATTAGAGTGGATGATATAATATATCAGAATTAGTATCTTGTTATAATAACCATATATATTCATTCTTTACACTATAATACCAATCCATGTATGGTGGCAGTGGAAAAACATATTACACCACGACGTGGAGATGGTATTATGTACGTACGGATGGGCGGTGATTTCGTTTTCTGTAGGATGGATAGATAGTAAAACAGGGTTGATTCATATTTATAATAACATATAAGTATATTATTGATACTTATGTTATTATTTTATTTTTAAACAACAAAACAAGAGGTGGTAGAAGAAGAAATGAACTTGAAATAATCGGTAAAGGATATTCCCTCTTCTTCGACGTGCCTCTTCTAAACCTCCTTTTAGGGTACTAAAAATAGTATATTAAGAATACCAAAACCTATATAATGCTTATATGGAAGTTTATAAGAGAAATTTGTAGGTTTTGGCCAAGAATGGAGGCTCAAAATGGTGTGAGGATGAGAGGAAGGATGTGCGCTTTTATAAGAGAAGAGGGGCACTTTCGAAAACCTCTAAAATATTAATTTATAATAAAATCAAACCCCACGTAAAAACCTCCAAAAATAACTCACATATAAATATTATATTATATTGGGTCGTAATCTCATAATCCAATAAGATTTATACATGTTGGTAATTTATTTTAAACCTTATCAACTTGATTTATCATTATTTAATTTATTTAATTTTATTTGTGGTAATAATATTCTAATTTTTTAATTGTTATAAATAATTACTCATGTGTTGTTAATTTTCCATAATTGGATAATTTATGACATTTTCGACCATATAAATTTCAACTTATATATTTTAAATATTTTTGTGATTTTTAAACAATTTTATAATATGTTATTTTTATAAAATAACAATAGTGTCAATTTTGACACTATTCATTTACTTGAATTTAAATAAAATACATAGTGGATATATTCTAAAAAAATTTAATAGACTCCTAGCATGTTATATTCATCTAAAAATTTTGTGGATAATATTAATTAGTTCGTATAATATTTATTTTAATATTTATAAAACATTTTATTTTATATTTATCTTAATAAAACAATTACTACATCATTTTTGTATAATCATTTAATATAGTTATTAGTTTCATAAAAATTAAAAACAAAATATTATGATGATGATAAATCTAATATATTACAAAATAATACTTTTAATCGAATTTACCATCTTAAAATCAGAACATGTAAATTGTTATATTTGTTAAATTATGAAGGTGACAACTTTGAAATCATTTAAAATAAAATAATATAAGTGTTATAATCGCATTTATAAAGCTCAAAATGGTCAAAACATATACCATTGGATGGGTATGGTTTATATATATAATACCAATAAGTTTTGGTCAGGTTTTGGGCCTTATAATGGGTATTATTATTTGAATAAAAACTATATTATAGATTTTTCACTAAATAAATAATTTCTGCATCATTAATGTATAATCTATTAAGGTAATTAAATATCTCTTAAAAACTACAAATAAATTACCAAAAAAAAAATAAAAAAATTTAGAATTCAAATAAGTACTTATAATCAAATTTATATTCTGTATAAATTTATATTAAAAATACGTTATTTATTAATGTTTGAGTGAGACATATTTCACTTTCTTTAAAATAAAATAAATTAAAGGTCCTAATCACATCCAAGTGGATTCAAATGGATTTCATTTAGACCCAAATATTCCTTAATACGAAATATAATCATCCAATTATATTAAGACAATTGTTAGGGTAATTTTGTAATATTATATTTACCCTTAATTACCTTATTTACCATTAACAATGGTAAATAAAATTTACCGTAGTTACTATTCAAAGTGCCCAAAAATAAAAAGTAGCCTATTAACAAAATTTGGATATAATGATTCAAAATATGGAATCCATTTTTCCAAATTCAAATCACAGAAGATACAAAAATTTAATTTAAAATTAATCACGTTGTTAAGAAAACATGTTTTAAAAATTAAAACATTGCAAAAGATTGATATGATTTTACCTATGAATTCAGTGTAAAATAAATGATAATGTCATAAATTTTAATAAATGGTAATAATATATTTTATTTATAATTTTAAACAATTCAATATTATAATTTGACCATATAAATTATTACGATAATAAAAGTTGTTTTTAATTAAAATATAGCATGTTATTACTATTCATTAAAATATGAAAGTTATCAAAATAATATAAAAAATTTATCCAAAGTAAATTTTTATATCCTGATTCCAAAGAAGAATTTTATTTTTTAAAATTGAAATTATTAACATGTCAAAAACTGTATTTAATGTGGGTGCTCCATCAAAAGGTGGAAAAACTGCATTTTTTTAAAAATATTTCATTTATTCAAAAAATTGATTTTGTTCTCATACCTCATTACAGAAAATGTGTAAGATATACTAAAATGATATAAAATTCAACATTCATTTAATACTATTCACAATGGCTAGTTTATAATAATATTATAACATTATATTGTTGTTTATTGGAACTCGGTATAGCGTACAACACACGCTTTATAACAAGATATCATTGTTTAGTGAAACTCGGTATTGCGTACAACACACGCTATTGAGGAATGTCACTATTGCGTGTACTGCAAGCACATTCAGGGTTTCATGTAGGGAAATCTTCCCTTGGAGTTGCGTATAACATTCCCAAAATATAGTTCAATTATACATTGATCCAAAACTATACTTAGTGTTGTGTAAAATGAATTTTATTCGAAAGATCTTAAAATTTTGTGCATCACAAGCCCAGAATAGTGTTGTATATACTACAAGATAATATGTTGTTGTGTATAGAGTAAGCTAATCATATTGAAGCATACATCCAAAGACATCAAAGAAATTAAAAAGAATAATTCTCATAAAATCTCAGGGTGTTACATTCTACCCACCTTAAAATGAATTTCACCGTCGAAATTCGTCGGGGTTATAAATGGTTTACTACTAGAAAGTTTCTTTTATATAAACACACATCGTAAAAAGGAATAC
The DNA here is from genome assembly GCA_963277665.1 of Viscum album. NCBI lineage: Eukaryota > Viridiplantae > Streptophyta > Magnoliopsida > Santalales > Viscaceae > Viscum > Viscum album. The sequence goes on from OY728157.1 coordinate 828,352,906, forward strand.
TAAATATTATTTTTAATAACTAAAATATGAAATGTAATGGTTACCCAAATTAACTCATCACTGGGATTCCACATAGGTGACCATCAGTGAAAATATGGATATTGAAGAAAAATATAACCATCATGTTCTGATGGAGAGAGGTAGAGAAAATATCTATGAAAATGCCAATAATAAAAAAGCAAAATATTTGTGATTATCTAAGGTACCATCTGATTCATCAGATATGAGGGCTCTTGGAAAACATTTTTTGGTTTTCAAGATCATTTCCCAAATGTTGAATAATTTGTGAATTAAAAGAAATACTTACTTGATTTTGGTACAATCTCACCATTACTCATACCTTGAACAACTTCCAATTCTTCTCATAAAGAAATGAATTTGAATTTGTATTTTGTGAAGTGTTAACAGATCATGTGATAGAATGATTGGTCATTCCATCTATCTTAAACATAAGGTTAGAAAAAGTTATAAACATAAGTCCATATATGGTGAGATTAATCGTATATGGATTCAAAAATTAACCTATACTTCATCTATAATACTTCTTAATAAAATAATACCAGTTTCTACTAACTAGTGACTTCTTGTGGGCCAGTGGTAGGCGATAAAGTCCAGTCGCACTTCGGTTGTGGATTTGACTCCCGTAGCCTTATCTGACGCGATGGGTTGTCATCCATCCTACGGGTTGTCATTTTTCTAAAACTAAACTAATTCAACATTCCAGAAATAATATCAAAAAATTCTAGCCTTAAGCAATACTATTTGATGTCCAACTTTCTACATTCCAACCTTTAGAATTATTGAAAATAATTCTGTCCAATCCCATAGTATAAAGAAAATGACTACTAGAAAAGTCATCCACCAAGCATGTGAATACCATCATTTATCCCCCATATATCATAAGATATATCTTGATGGTCACATTCCAAAAATTTTAATTCCTTAATCATGTATTCTTTTGAAACATGAATTACCATAAAATCTTTGTAAAAACATGAATACTATCAAAAGTCAACTCTTTCCACATACGAAAATCACAAAATTTCTATATACTCAAACCATGATATCACTTTGCCCTTATATTATTCATGAGCTCATTAATACTATCAGAAATTACAATATATCTTTATCAATTAATTATGCACATATCATCTGCTTTCTAGAAATATTTCAATCACATTTCATGGTTACCAGAACCATAAAATTATTGAAAACCACAATAAACCAATACATAGATATTCCAATATTCCAATATACTATAAATGAGATTCCACAACACTATTTTGGAATCCCCTTATATAAACACTTAATCATTCCACCACTTCATTGTCATATTGAACATCGTCAATAGTGATCACATGTGACTTCCCTTTTTCCTTTTCCTTAAGAGGTTGTTTTTGTCGATCATTATTAACCCTTGGATTTGGGAATTAGTAAGAATAATTCCCCATTTCCTAACACTTGTATCATTTAAGTATTGGTGGTGCGTTCTCTATAGTCTTTTCTCTATTCGCATCATTAGAAAAAAAAATTCCATTAATTCAAAACTCAGCTGCTTGATGAACTTCTTTTCCACACATATAAAATTTTCTATTCCCTTTAAGACAACCTCTACCATGCTTCTTTCAACACATTTCGCATAACAAAACATTTGTCTTCTTTTCACCATATTTTTGAGATTTTTCCTTGAACTCTATCTTTTGTTTCATGTCAAAACCATGAGATGGATATGTAACACCAACTTCCATTTCTACCTTGATAGCACAACAAACAATTTCTTCATAGCTATTGAAGTCTCTTATATCTAATTCCATTCAGAGACTTGGTTTTATTCCATTGAATAATTGATCAATTTTACATTCAGGTTGGTTGATAAATCCAGACGCATAACTTACAAGCCTTGTAAAATTCTCCTCGTATGTACCAACAGATTCATCATCATTTTGAAAAATCTCAATGAACTCCTTTTCTATATTTGTTAGAAGAATACTAGGGAAGTAATTATTGAAAAATAACTTCTTGAACTCATCCCATTCCATGGATTCAATTTCATCTTGGGGACTCATATTCTAATTTAGAGTCCACCACTAGTCTATTTCACCTTCAAAACGGTAAATATCCAGAATTACTTTTTCTTGTTCTAAACACCAAAGTATGGAAAATATATTTTCAGTGGTACTGATCTATTGTTTAGTAACAAGTGGATCAAAAGACCCAATAAAAGAAGGTGGAAGTTTCCTCGTGAAGGACTCAATAGAATATTATTCCCTTCTCTTCTCATTTTGAAGTCTAGAATGATTCATATCATGTGTAAGTATAGAAATAATATTTTTCCCTCAATCTCCCATAAAATTTGTTTATTGAGGAGGAAAATTACTACATTTACCAATACATTGATCAACACGGTTCTTTCGGGTTCTATCCATCATCTAAAACCCAAAAAGAATAGTGTGATAGGAAAAAATCATGCTAGGAAAACAACATAATAAGGGGGGAGTACATTCAATATATAACAACATTGGTTTAATTATAATATTTTTACCATAATTCTAGGACTATAACCTATACATATACTTAACCATAAAGACATACCTATACATACCGTATAAATATCTCTAGGGATTTCACTAAAGTTTTCGCTTCCTTGTTTCCAAAGGTTTACTAAACCTTCACTCTGATACCAACTGTAGAGACCCAAAGCTTGACGTACATGGACATTACATTACTTGTGTGGAATACTTAATGCATAACAAATACAGATTCCCAATGACCATATTAGTTTAGTGTCTTTGGAAGCACGAAACATAATCTTCTAATCATGGTGAAAGATCTTCAATATCTCTAATAATTTTCTTCGGCCTTTGTTATCTTACCTAATACCTATCTTTATATCACGGGAAAAAACCTAAAAAGGGAGAGATTAGATGCTCAGTAAGGGTAAACATGGATAACATAAAAACAATCCATAAACATTTGAACGTAAAACATGAACATAAGAAATGACATAAATCATGGAAGTACATAAGTCATAGATCATAAAGGAACACTAATCATGATAAAATATCATCTGAATAAAATATGTAATTTTGGAAAACTATTAAGCACCAGTTATGATTTCCATAGTAGTCAAGTCATTGTTTCCAAGACCATCATAGTGGAAAAATTCCATTACTGAACCGAGTTTAATTGTCGTTCCAGCCCTGTATTAATGAACCAGATTCACTTTTCATTCCAGCCATGTATATCTCATGAGATATAACTCATTACCCAGGCATTGGAGGGAGATATAAGTCCCACCCATCTCATAATAAAATCATTCTTACTTGTGCCATAAAATAAACACAAATCATTCATCATAACCCAAAGAATGAAATGGGTTTCATAAATATCATCCCATCATAACATAATCCATATAAAACCAATGGATATCATTTCATCATAAGAATAATAAAACCACGGAAATAATAGAGACATTATAAATGAAACATAATTATACTAAATAATTTCATCTTAGATGGAAAATAGTTTTTACAAAATATTTGAAATGAATTTTGTGGAAAATATCCTTTCTTCATCAAAATAATTTTCTTTTCACAAAATACCATTCAATTTTAAAATAAAATGAATTTTTTGAAAAGAATAATGAAATATTATTTAGTAAGATAATGAAAATTAGGTGTTATGAAACCGTAAAAATCTTTTTATGCCATGTAAGTTAAAAAAACATTCTCCTCGTACTTTTTCCAGAAAAATCAAACAGTTCTTCATATGGTAAATAGTGTAAATAATCCTTCTATAACACAATTCAAAAGTCAAAGAGAGGTAAACATGACTTTAAATATATATGGAATAATATTAAACAATTTATAAAAAACATTTTTATGAACCTGGATGAAAAATATGACCCCATTAAATACTTATGTATAAGAAATCTCATATAAAAATGAGATTTGCAAAATTGTTGCTTACCTTATGTCCAATTTCTTTCTTATGTGTCTGAGACACCTTTATAGTGGGATTAAACATATTATTAACTTGTAACAGAACCATAATAATATTTATGATATTATATACGATTCATTTATGATATTATATTACCCGTTCATTTGTTAATTCCATGTTAAAGTTGCATTTTGGGTAAAATCGTTTCATTTATCGTCTGTGTTTTGACTGGTAATTATTCATATGATTACTTAGATCATGATTACATAATTTCAGAATGTAAAACAGGATTTATATATAAAATATATTTATAATATACATATATATAATAGATTGATGAATGGAATGAAATAAACAGTTCATCGAGACGGTAGGCCGTACGTACGCATGAACGTTGTTTTCGTTCCCTTATTAAATTTAATAGAAGTAAGTAAATAACATATCCATAAATCCATTATCATTAATATTTCAAATATATCATGATTATTTAATATATATACTATATAATCATTCTTTAATGGTTAACTTGGAGAATGAATCTCATCACATCGTGGAGACGGTAATCCGTACGTACGCACGAGGGATGATATCGTTTGCATAATTATTGAATGGAATTAGAGTGGATGATATAATATCTCATAATTAGTATCATTTTATAATAACCATATATATATATTTATTCTTTACACCATTATACCCATCCAGGTAAGGTAGTGGTGGAAAAACAGATCACACAATGGCATGGAGAAGGTATTCCATACGTAAGCACGCGCGGTGATTTCGTTTTCCATAAGATGGATAAAAGGTGAAATAGGGTTGGTTAATATTTATAATAACATATAAGTATATTAGTGATACTAATTTTAATAAATTATTATGAAATAACAACAGAATAGGAAGTATAAGTAGAAATGAACATGAAAGAATCGGTAAAGGATATTACCTCTTCTTTGAAACGCCTCTTCTAAACCTCCTCTTAGGGAACTTAAGTTGTTCATTGAGGAATACCAAGACCTCTAGTATGTTTTAAAGAAAGTGGAGAAAATAAATTAGAAGGGTTTGGCCGATATTGAAGGTTCAAAAAAGTGTGAGGAGGAGAGGGAGGAGGTGCGCTTTTATAAGAGAGGAGAAGGGAACTTTTGGAAACCACTAAATTATTAATTTATAATAAACTCAAACCCCATGTAAAAACCTCTAAAAAAGAATTAAATATTAATATTAGATGATATAGGTTTTAATATCATCAACCAATAATATTTATACATGTTGGTAATTTATTTTAAACCATATCAACTTGATTTATCCTTATTTAATCTATTTAATTTTATTTGTGGTAATAATATTATAAATTTTAAATTGTTATAAATAATTTCTTATGTCTTGTTAAATGTCATTAATTGGATGATTTATGAAATTTTAGACCTTATAAATTTAAATATATAGTTCTTAAAAATTTTTTTTATTCTTAATCAATTTTATAATATGTTATTTTTATAAAATAACAATAGTTTCAATTTTTACACTATCCATTTATTTGAATTTAAATAAACTCCAAACAGAATATATATTCAAAACAAAATATTAAATAGACTCTTAAAATGTCATATTAATCTATAATATTTTTTTATAATATTAATTAGTTCATATAATATTTATTATAATATTTATAAAACCATTTATTTGATATTTCTCTTAATAAAACAATTACTACATAATTTTTGTATAATTATTTAGTATACTTATTAGTTGCGTAAAAATTAAAAATAAAATACTATGATGATTATAAATCTATTATTTTTCATAATTATACTTTTACTATAATTTATCATCTTAAAATAACAACATTTAAATTGATATATTTATTAAATTATGAATGTGACAACTTTGACCGAATTTAAAATAAAATAATATAAGTGTCATAATCACTTTTATAAAGCTCCAAATGGTCAACGATTCGACCATTGGAGGGTTAGGGTTTGTTTATATACGACCAATCAGTTTTGGGAAGGTTTTTGGGACTTTTAATGGGTATTAGTATTTTAAGAAAAAATATATTATTTATTTTTCACTAAATAAATAATTTTTGCGTCATTAATGTATAAGATATTAAGGTAATTAAATATATCTTAAAAATTAAAAATAAATTTCCATAACAAAAAAACATTTTGGATTTTAAATGAGTATTTATAATAGAATTTATATTCTGTATAACTTTATAATAAAAATACTTTCATTATTAAATTTTGAGTGAAACATGTTTCACTTTCTTTAAAATAAAATAATTTAAAGGTCTTAATCACATCCACGTTTGTTCCAATGGATTATATTTCGAACCAAATATTCCTTAGGAAGAAATATAATCATCAAATTATATTAAGACAAGTTTTATGGTAACTATATAATATTATATTTACCCTTAATTAAAATATTTATCTTTAACTATGGTAAATAAAATTTACCGTAGTTACTATTAATAGTGCCCGAAAATAATAAGTATCATATTAACATTATTTGGACTTATTGATTCCAAATATGGAATCTATTTTTCCAAATTAAGATCATAGAAGTCTCAGAAATTAATTTAAAATTAATCTCATAGTTAAGAAAATGAGTTTAAGAAGTAAAAACAATGCAAAAGATTGAAATTATTTTAACTATGAATTCAATGTAAAATCAATGCTAATGAAATAAATTATATTAAATGGTAAAAATATATTATATTTATGCTTTAAAACCATTCAATATTATAATTCAACCATATAAAGTATTATGATGAATTTTTTTTTAAATTAAAATATACTGTGTTTTTACTATTCATTAAAATATTAAAGTTATTTGAATAATATGAAATTTTTTTCCAAAGTACATTTTTATATCCTGGTTGCCAAGAAGAAATTTATTTTGTCTAATTGAACTTATAAACATGTAAATAAATATAATTAAATTGGGGGTTCCATCAAAAGGCAGCAAATCTGTATTTTTTAAAAAATACTTCTTTTATTGAAAAAATTGTTTTTATTCTCATACCTCATTTCCAAAAATGTGTAAGATGAACTATAATGTTATAAAATTAAACATGCGGTTAATAATATTCATATGGTCTAATTCATAATAATCTTATAACAATATATTGATGTTTAGTGAAACTCGATATTGCGTACAACACATGCTTTAAAACAATATATCGTCGTTTAGTGGAACTCGGCATTGCATACAACACACTCTATTGAGGAAGGTTTCTCTTGCATGTAATGCAATCAAATTTGGGGTTTCATGTAGGGAAATCTTCCCTAGGTGTTGTGTATAGTATACCAAAAATATAGGTCAATTATACATTGATCAAAATCTATATGTATTGTTGTGTAAAATGATTTTTTTGAAGAACTTTAAATTTTGTGCATCAGAAGCCCTGAATAGTGTTTCGTATACTACAAGATAATATGGTGTTGTGTATAGTGCAAGATAATCTTAGTGAATCATACAAAAAAATACATCAAATAAATTAAAAATAATAATTCTCATAAAATATTGGGGTGTTTCAGTACAAGTCCCTTATTAAGGGGCATGTCGATCATGAACTCACCCAACTCCATGTATGCCAAACCATTTAAAATCACCAAAAGAAACTGTTTCAATAAAAAAGAATTTTAATTATTTACCATAGAACATACCAATTTCAAATCTGACATTTAATTTCAATAAAACATTTTCTTTCATTGAAAACATCTAATCCAAAACATGTTCCACAATTATTGAAAATCCCCATTTTGAAATATCTAATTTAAAATTAAAAGCACAAGAACTTTATTCAAATAACGAATCTTCCAAATTTCCCCAATTTTCCAAACCATAAAAAATAAGTGTTTCCAATGATTTTTAAACAACAAAATAACAACCAATTCAACACAAGATATTCAATTTTTAAGTATTCCCATCAGTTACACTATGTGGTGTTGAGGGAGATGTCACCTACATCAAAGGTTCTGACGAAACATGACAACAGATGAAGAATGATTAAGAAAGCATGGTCGATTATTCATGAAACATATATAGATATCTTTTCCTAACAAGATAAATACCAAAACTCAAATTATTTGGAATTCACACTCAATGATATACCCATAAGAAGTGTATATCTAAGAATCCAAGAAGAGATGAGAAGTAGATCTTAGAAACTGATCAAGAACGATGTAGAATGATCACATACCTCAAGAATCTGGGTTCCAAATGCCAAGGGAAGACTTTAGATTGACTCTAAAACACTCAAGATAGGTTCTTCTATCTTCAAGGAAGATAAATCCTGAGTTATGGCTTCGTAGGGGAAAAACTAGAAACTTATAGGCAAACAATTTTGAGATTCACTTTTTAGGATCTCATTTACACCTTTTATATGGTTTGTTAGAATGGTTAGTCAAAGCATGTTCAAACTGTGTGTTCGCTAATAAAAAGGAAAACCCTCACCCGACCTCCTCACATGGTCTCCCTAACCATCTTCACACCATTCTGAATCTCTCTTCCTCAAATATTCTATTGTGAACGGTTTCTATTAGGATTTCTGCACTATTTGGATGGACCGCAAGTAGCGCGTGCGCCTCTCATTTTGTCCCCAAAACATAATGAAATATTACCAAACTCTCCCAACATTCCCACTTATACTTTATATCCTTAAAAAAACAAAGAAATTGTTATATACTATGAACTAGGGGTATTAAAAATAATGTTACGGTCAAATGGGATCATCAGGCACTTAAACTGGGGTTTTAGGATTTTAAAATTAATTATATGAATAATAAAAACATGAGTTCATGGTTAGATGGGTAGGGCCAGATGGTTTTTCAAACTGTGTGGCCTAAGTATGATCCCCCTAATAGGGTGAATAGTTTCTTCAACATGGGTTCATGGTTTATCAAACTATTCACTAATCTTGCCAACACTCGCTATCCGGGTTTTCACAGTTTTCACTAGCATGGAGCATTGTTTGGGAAAAACATGGGCCAACTATGTATATCCCAATAGCCTTCCTAAATTTTCTAAATTTTACCATAAACACACCTAAATGAGACCCAACCAAAGCATGATTAAAAAGAGGTTTGAGGAGTACTTGAATATAGTAATAGGATTTTGTAGAAGTTGGTGATTTGAGAAACCAATTCATCTTCTTCTACATAGATAGAAGGATCATCATAGTTGTGATCATTGGGTTGTCAATGAATTTTTCAGATATTTTCACTAGAAAATGATTATCAGCAACTGATATTCCCACTAAATTTTTAGGTGTGTTTGGATATTCTAGAGGGATCTAGATTTGATTCATTTCAGAAAACATCACTAGTGATGTTCAGTTGAATAACATTTATTTAATTAAAATGTGGTATTTTTCAATTTTTTGTTTATAATTCCATCACATAGGACCCTTAGCATTCATACTAGATATTACATCACAAGAGATGGTGTTGTTACAAAGATCAGTGATGAAATATTTTAAATCCCCATCCCATCTGATTATATTATGTGTCGTGGTATCTTCAATTGGAATTATAGGAATTGTGCAATGGTTTAATCTAAGAAAAAAATTTATTGGAATTAAATTTACTTAAAGGGCATCAAAACGGTCACATCACACCAAATTGGACTTTGATCTACTCTTGTATGGTCATGTTTAGGTAGTACAAAAATTTTAATCAAATAAAAGCTATTTTTTGGTTTTAAAAATTAAAGAACATATTTTTTATACCTTATAAGTTTACCTAAAGGTGGTAGGAGGATGCTATTTTGGTTTAACTAAAGTATTCAAGACATTTTCTAGTGTTGAAATTATGTTTCTCAATTATAAAATTTTCTTAATTTTTTTATAAAATATCAAAAATCAAAAAATGTCATTTTAGATGATTTGAAAAGAGGGAAAAGATTTTAAAATCCAAAGTGGGTGGGGGAAGACTGTGAATGCATAGGTCAGAAAAAAATAACAAAATAGTAATGTGGTTGATATTAATGGGAAGGACCAATGAGAAACAATATATATATATATATATATTAAATGGGGTCATTTTTCTTTTCCATCAGAAAATAAACCTAAAAGAATAGGGGAAGAATAGTCACTATCCCCACCGTGTTGCTTCCCTCTACGTGGCATCACAACGTTGACTGACCCCACCTTCTTTCACAAATCTCCCTCATGTAGTGATCCTTGAATTGTTTGCCTGACATGTTTACCTTCCTCCTCCATGTTCCACTTCCACTATCTAGAACTCATAGCCTCCCCTCCATGTGCTCTGAACCACATGGTTTTGCATTGTCAACACCCTCTATTTTTTCCATTGGCCCCTACACTCACCCCCTGCTGCTCCACCTCCCATCACGTGGCCCAATGAACACCTATGGGGTTGGGCCTCCAATTGAAATGGCTCCCACCACACACCATCCCTGTTTGATGATGTGCGACCTTATTGGGTTGTCTCGAACTAGACTGGGAAGGGTCAAGCCCTGCGGGACATATTTGGCCCATTTTGGGACGAAAAAAGGCAGATAACCCCATTTAGGGTTTTTATGAGTACCCCATGTCTCTATTTTATCAAAAAAATCAAAAATTATGTTTCATTTTTTATAATAAAATTAATTCTATTTTATTACTTATGGAGATATATTTTTTGAATTAAAATTAATATGAATAATTTTAATACACATAATTTTTTTATATATAAATTTATTTTACATTAATTTTTATTATGCATTTAATTTGTGTTTCCACTGATCATGAGTAGTGAACAAATGCTTTATGCTTATTTTTATTTATTAATTAAGTATTGAATGTGATTTATATTTTTAGTAATTAATTAACTAGTTAAATATTCTGTGAATAGTCTATATTCCTCATTATATGTATAGTGGAATGTGTGTCCATGAGAGCCATATTTCACTAATATTATGCATTCTTGAGACTCCCTCACCTTCATGTTAGTATTTATAGATTATTTTAAAGTGTAATTGAGAAATGGACCACACTAAAATGAGGTCATTCTAAAAGATATGTTAATACATTTGACTAGGGTTTGTGATGTGATACGAGTCATACATGACATAGATATTTTACCCATTGGGTCATGGTAAATTTATGGAGCACAAATGGATCAACAAATATAAAATTATCAAGATCAATCACATTGTTTGTTTAATATATTCATTGTTTATTATAATTTAGTTCATAAGAAAGTATACGCAATCCTATAAAATAATAAACTAAAATCTATAGATTAAAAAATTAAGAGGTGATGAATGATTTTTTCACTACATGATCATGTTATGAGTGAGAACTCATAGTATGTGCATATTTGATATAAATTTATTTAATTCATTGATAATAATATTAATAAAAACCCATCAAGGTAATATCAAGTTCCAAAGCCTTATGTTTCCCAAATTTGAAAAAATCTAGGTTTAATGAGGTTCTTATCAGCCATTGTAGAGGGTCCCTCCATCTGCCGTCGAGTTCTTATAAGATTGATCATTTGATTTAACTAAATACAACAGTAATTAAGTGTAGAGATTTAATTATATCTACAATAGAGGAAAGAGTTGAGTAAATCAGGTTTATAAAATATAGAATCTAAGACTTCAACCAACAATTCCAGAATCCATGATTTAATGTAGTTGTCCAATCAAATTCCTGCCTTGAAACTCTATAAATAATGGAATGGAAAGAGATTTTACCAGGAGGATATGTTTCAGGAATTCATCTCACTAGAATACTTAGGTGATTTGGTATTCCAAATATAATAGTTAGGGCTACTTGATTTCTATAAAATAGTGCGACATATATAATGATTTAATTAATTTGTAATGTATAATCAGTAATAAAGATAAAATTACAAATTTTCTTTTTTATTTTTACTATAAAAAAATGAGTAATACCACCAATACAAAATGATTAATATCAGATAATGAAAATTCCCTTACTATTGTGAATTTCCAAGATTTTTATAGGTGCTTTTGCAAAGTACTATGATATAGGGAATCTTATGGGGTGGATTCCCCATGACCAGTTGAACAACCTTAGGAAGAAAGTGTGTGAAATATTCTTAATAAAGACTCATATATAAATCATATTATATTTACATCATAATTTTATCATCAGTGTATGATTTCATGTGAAAAAACATCAAGAAATTTATCATTTAAGATGTTTTATCATCTATGTAATATTGTGAGGAGAAGGTGAAGAGAGATATGAACGAGGTATTGATTACACAGAATATGTGTAAATTGAAATATGGATCATGATCTTTAAATGTGTCCTATTTTTATATTTATATCACAAACATACTCTAGTTTCATTTATGATTAAAAATTGAACCAAAATGTGAAAATGATTCGTTACATTTGGGTATGGTTTTCCCAATAAGTAAGAATATGGTGAACATGTTGATAGACAATGAATTAAAGCCAATAGAAAGTCTTAGACTATTAGAACCTTTATAGAATATTTCAAAGAAAATAGTTTTATCAATATATAAGAAGTAATTTTTTAAAATTTCATGAGATAAATCTATGGAAGATTAAATGTAATAAATGAATGTAGAAGAAAGAAGTCGATTTGACCTATTATATATTCATCATTGTTTTTTATGTTTCTTTCATACTTATTCAGTATTAAATAAAATATGTGTATCACATATGTTAATTGAAATATAGTAACCATGTAAATATAGAAACATTATGAAAATCATTCAAATATCTCCAAGTGCATGGGAAAAGATGATTCATAAGTCAACGATGAGAAGTACAAGACATTAATTTATATGTTTACTGTTTCTGGTTAAAATTTAGTTTAAAATTACCAATACATTTATCTCATGTCTCAATTGTACACAAATAGAAATTATTCCATAAAGGAATGATTTTTATTGGTAACTAATACTCAACTAATAGATCTTTAATTTTTTAATAATTGTATATAACTGTTAAATATAAAATTTAATACTTAGTTATACCAAGTTGTGATAAGATGATCCATGGTCTAGTAAAACTGAGTAGTTATAGAGGATATACCCTTCATTGTTTTTCGGCACATTGGAGTTTAACACCTTAGGTATTAAAAATATATTTTCTTATATATCTTTGGTAAAGGAAATAATTATAAATAAATGTGTTCCAAAATTATTTTTAATATTTCTCTGCAAGAGCGTATGAAATCATCTGTGATTAAGGTAATGGTAAATATAATTCAAAAGATACCATTATCTGTGGAAGAATATATTTCCCAAATATTCATCAATAATTATATTTAATTTTTGGGTAATTAAAAAATGTTTTTTTCTTATATACATCGAAGATGTGATATTAGTAAGTGTAATGGCCCAATCCTCCCTGGTCCATTTGTGAAAATATGATGTTTGAGGTTTTTTGGGAGGTCTAGGTGACATATTTCAACACATTATAAAATTTATAGTTTTTAGGTACTCTAATGGTAGGTCATTGATTGTAGGTCACGATGGTGATTCGAAAAAGTTAGTGGTGATTGTATTTTATAGAGGTGAGTCACAACGGTGAGTCATAGTAGTGATCATAGTGGTGAGTCGCAACGATGAGTTGCAATGGTTAGTCACAATGGTGAGTCGCAGTGGTAGCTCTAACAATGAGTCACAGTGGTAGATCATAATGGTGGGTCACAATGGTGATCTAGAATGATGACTCATGATGGTAGCTCACACCAATATCTCACTGAATTGCGACTCGCATCAGTGACTCACACCGGTCACTCACCTAATGGCGAGTAATTTCCAAAAGTATTTTGTTTTTCCAGTTTTTCCAATTTCATGCAGTTTCTTCCCTTTAACATTTTATTTGACATAATTTGAGTTCGAAACCATATTTAATTGATTTGAGAGCTATTTTTGAATCAAATCTATCATCTTGAAACATTAATCTTACATTGAATTCCAAACCACATAGTCTTGTTCAAGATCCACCATTAATGGATTTTAAAAACTGTTTCTCCGGTTCATTTAGGATATGGACTTTCTAAAGTTGAGATCTACTCTTCCTTGTGTTTTCCCCTTTCAATTGGTGACACCACAAACCATTCATACACAAGGATTCGTGCAATTTTGCTCTAGCCTTTGGATAAAATTTTCCATGGAGGTCTATCATACTACATTGGCACCCCCTGTTTTTGCGCAATAAGGAATTATTGATCGTCTTTTCTTCAAGGAAGAGCTCCTATAATCTCTCTTTTATTTTTGTATCATGTGGGTGGGTGTATGAATGCTTTATTTATGAATATAAAAAATACCAAATTAATAAAGATAATTTAAATCGGTTTAAGATCAATATGCAGGGTTGAGAAAGTAGCGAATGATCATACTATTTTCATGATATTTTGACCAATGTTGTTAATTGTAATGACTATTTGACAACTAAAAATCATGGTTATTGTGGGGTTTTTTGGCACAATGAGTATTGATTCTGGAATATATGATGATTGGTTTTCAATCTAAAAATTATTATGAAATGGATTAAAAATGTATATTTTGTTAAATAAATGGATACCCCATGATTGAACATGTTCTGTGATAACTCCAAAATTAAAAAGTGGAATTAAATAAGGGATTACTTATTAAATCTGGAAAATTTTTCCTTGTATGGTTTCAATGGAGTTGCTGTTGGGAGCATGGCTATATGACGTGGGGTGGTTCAGATGGTGTAATGGAATCCTAGGTTGAGATATTGTTTGATTATGGAGTGGTTGGGGTGTGTTTATGTAGTAGGGCTACCAATAATGGTTATGATGGGTGTGTTACAGTTGTGATGATATGTGTCGCTGGGTGTGGCTCTGAGTTGAGGGTTTTATTTATTTAGAGGATGGATTGAGGGGAATTACATTGAATAATGATGATTGTAGTGGCTGGTATATGTAATTTGACAGGGGTTTCTCCATGTGTATCAGGACGAAAGCTTCACCACGTGTCATTGGATCGACAAATGTTATTCCATGAATCGGTGTTAAACGGATTGGAGTGTGACGCATGTTAATTTTCCATGGTTCTCCTTCTTTTATGTGAATTATTTGTGCTACTTTTTGTAGTCTGTGTTAATTAATTTCCCATGTAGTGATAGAGAAAATAAATACTTCATAATGTTAATATATCATGATTTGGTTTGGTAAATGTGAAATAGTTAATGAATGGGATGTTAAACAATGGGTTTCATAGTTAACTATTTTTAATGATAAATACTTAAATGAATGGGTGATGGTCAAAAGGTCTTTGTGAAGATGATTTAATTTTTTTCAACATACTAATTAAATGCTGCTGGTACTAATATAGGTAGTGGTTGTTTTGAATCCCATAAGGTGGGATCGAGTTTTTAATACTTTATTTATGCATAAAATATATGTTCTTGTGGTTTCTATATTCATCCCACCCTAGTTGAGCATCATGTTCCAAAAAAGCCCACTATCATTGGGGAGGGTGCATTTCCCAAAACTCTTGGAGGGAGGATGGATGGCTGACCATAACCTCTACCTTGCTCCATATTCTAGGCATAATTTACTTATAATGCTTGGTTAGGTTGTAGTTTTCGAGGTCAAGGATTCTGGGGGAAAGTTTTTTTTCAGGTGACTTTAGGATGAGGTGTGGTAGTGGCCTAGGTGTCTGCGGGGGGGGGGTGTTTTTCTAGAGGCCCATGTGTTTGCGTGTGGGATGTTTTGTGGTAGTGGTTGAGGTGTATTTGGGAGGGATGCGTTGTAGTAATAGACCATGTGTTTGCTGGTGGGATGTGTTGTGGTACTGGTCTTGGTGTCTGTAGGGGGGGGACATGCTATGGTTATGAGGCTCAGTTGTGTGCGGGGAGGATGTGGTTTTTTTGGGTTCAGAAGATATGGGATATCCAGGATGTTTTCTGTTAGGGTGTGAGAGCAGTTAATATATAAGAAACTAGGGTGTGGTACCCTATCTTCGATGTGATTACTATATTACTTTACTTGGATCATGTTGTACCTCACTAGCTCATACTTTGGGGAAGTTTTTGTGTTGCTGGTTAGCGTTAATTGTGGTACTAACCATGGAGTTTTATTACATTGGTAACGGTTTTTTGTAAACATGAATGTGAGATGAATTTTTTATTTCTTTTATATATGTATATCCGGGAGTTGTTTTGGAGTGAAATATCTTATATCTCAATCTTGTTTATAATAAAAAGGGTAATCCATACCATTTTGGTGAGATTTGTATTCCCTTGGTGATGGTTGCCTCCCCCGTTCCTACTGAAGGCGATACTTGGGGGTTATTATCTCTCTTCCAACATTATATCCTGAGGAGGGGCATCTTTGGAGGGAGGGGGTATTGATTCAATGGTATTTTAGGGAGGTGGTTGAGAGATAGAATGGATTATTTATCTAGGCACTGTGGGGACTACATGGGTTGGTAGGGAAACTGTGTCAGATGATCATGGTGCATGACTTAGGCCAGGGAATACCTGGTAAGTCATGAGATTTTAGACCTATCCACCATGATCTAATGCAAGGACTCTAATCCTATCGAACAACCTTGTAAGTAAACACTGTTTGTAGTGTAGAGACCCTAGGCAAGTGATATGCATCATAATGACTAGTGTTCTTCTCTAAATTGGGTTTTTTTTGGGATAGTTAAAATGGATATAGTGAGATTATTGAATAAAAACGCATATTGAAGAAAATTTAAAACTAATTAAGAATAGAAATTCCTTGATTACTTTTTTTATCCATGACACCCAGTCATCATCTATGTGTGGATTAGGCTGTACAGGCTTAGTAAGATGATCTAGTTTATTAGAGGAGGTCTGATCTAGTAGAGGAGGATGACAAATGGGAGATTGCATTGTGTGATTTCTAGCAGAAGGTATTGGGAAAGAATGAGGGTAGTGTTTCAAATATAGAGATGGAGAGTTGGCTCAAGGATCATGATATCACCATCAGTTTGATAAGGGCTTCGATAGAGTACTGAGTTCCTTTAGCACTAAGAATGATATGGGAGTTGTGTGTCATTTGTGGACGATGTACCCAAGGGAGGGGAAGGAGGCTAGAATTCTATGTCTCAATTTTGAGAAGGAGTTTCGAGAATATTTCCTTTCATCAACTATAAAGGCTGAGAAAAGGAAAAAGTTACTCTCCCTCTAGTAGGGGAGTTTGTTGGTATGATAGATGGAGATTAAGTTCTTGGATATTCTTAACTTTTCCCCTGATCTCTTTCTATATTTGGAGTCTCGTGAGAGATTCCTTGAGGGGTCACTTTGTCCTTATATCCAGTATGTGATCACTTCTGTTATACTATCAATGTACTTGGATGTTCAGAAGAAGGCAGAGATAACTCAGCAGATGCACTCATGAGGATGTCTCCATGAGAGGGGAGCCAGCAGGGTTCTTTGGGAGGCAGGGTTTCTAGAAGAATGTCTCAATTTCTAGGGCCTTCGTGGTTTTGACCAGCATGGAGTCAACATCAGCTATTTTTATTTCGACCATATGATCCTCGTGCCTTTCCCATGGGCCTGGTGAAGGACCCCGGAACACCCTGAGAGGGGAGGTGTGAATCAGGGTGCTAAATTTTTATTTCAAAGTGATGGATGTTGTTCATACTTTGGCAGGAACATGGTAAATCTGTCTGTTGGTAATGCGCAGTAATAAAAACATTCACATGTAGAAAGGCCGCAGAACAATTTTACAGGGTTCACCACTAAGGGTTAGTCCTAAGAGCATACGTCGATAGTTTTTCGGACATACCAAAGTCATCTAATCTACACTAGTTTTGGATTATAAAAGTTTTATGTTGTCACTTTGTTCCAGGTTTAATACCTTTACATGGTATTAGGGATAACACACTATGTCCCCCAGATCACTTCCATTGACTCTCCATCACTTACTACATTGAGAAGAATATTAACTTAGTTTATCACCATGAAGTTAGCTTAAAAGGGATGAAATTAAATAATTCATCCCCATATATAGATAGATTCTCTATTAAATTTATATTTTTCCCCTTCACATATAATATACTTTTTCTCATATTGTTCATTTGAAAACTTTCCCTCTGTGAATTAGCCTTATTCCTCCACCTACCACACCACACCACGTACTACAACTACTTCGTGTACTACCAATGCAAACAAAAACATGTACTAACTCATCCATATGGACCAACTCCTCCTCCCTGAATTGTCTTCCATTAATCATATTCCATGAACCGTATTCTGCATACTGTCTTCCATGAATCATTTTTGACTTCACCGAGTTCCTTCTAGATTTATAATCAATGTCTCATTTGTGGGTTTGTCTTCTCATGAACCACTCTAGTCATCGCCAAATTACACATGGATTTATGATCTCAGTTCCACATGCAAATGAAGGGATTAGTTTCCCTCATATAGGAAAATGGATCTGAATAGTCGGCTAAACCATGATTTACCATATATTAACTATGTACCATGATCTCATGAACCATTTGGACCTATTCATTCCACGTAATTCCTTTTTCTTAACGGCCTTCAAAAACACCATCTCATTTTCATGAACAAACCACCATCTTGTGAACTGTGTTCCTTTTGCTAACCCCAGGACTTCCCGTGAACCTCCATTTCTCTGTGAATCATTCCTTCTACATGGTCCATGTACTATTTTCCTTTTGTGAATTACTCCCACATAACTATTTAAAACCCCATGAACCATGATTCGTGGTCTACATAATTTCAACTCTTATATGGAAAATATTTCTTTTCCAAAAACTAAACTCACTATTTGGAAGCCCAAAAGTTTAGTGGGAACTGGGAAACTGCAACACGTTAAACTCTAGCAATGAATTGTACTGTAATATAACTTGAAATGAAAACCCGTTGATAAAACATATATGGATTGACAACATACACAAACCATACACCATTTATAGTAAAGAACATCCTTCTTTTCAATAATCTCCCCTCTTTGGGTTTTTTTGGAAATCTGTAGATAAATTTAAAAAAGAACCAGGGAAAAAATGGTAAATGAAAAACAACTTAGCAAACTCTGTAATTCTATATGAGTAATTCATGGTCTAGAAAAAAAGAGTTCAAGCATAAATTAGGTAATCTTGATAACAAACATCGAATGGATTTCTCAATTCAAATTATCTTTCATTATTTTTCCACTTTGTAACTCATAATTCTCCCTTATTGTAACATTTTTCAATTCCTCTATTATCCATCATTCTACCACCTTCATTTGAACCATAAAACATTGAATTTATCCAGTATCCCCCACTGTAAATAATACCAAAGAATCAAATTTTTTCATATAAATATCTAAGAACATTCCCCCTTGATCGTATCTCCCCCATAAACCTACAATACTTCTACAAAAAGACTAATATAGTTATCACAACTTGAGATAGGGGAGAACCAGAACATCCTCATGCACTGGTGGGTGGTTGATCACTAAAGATCAATTTACGTTTCTCAAAAAAAAATTCTCATAATGGATTGTTCAATATGTCATTTATTTGATCATAAGTTCCAAAATAATCCATTTTAATCATTCCTTGTTCCAATTTTTCCTTTATGAAGTGATATCTAGTTTCAATGTGTTTCATATGAGATTTTTGAGCATGATTCTTCATAAGATCAATTTCACTCTTGTTATCACAGTGAATCACCATTGGTTTTTTTACATCATCACCAATATCTGTTAGTTGTTGCTTCATCCAATGTAGTTGAGTAAAATCCTTTGTATCATAGATATACTCAACTTAAATAGTATTGATATTAGTGATTTCCTATTTATTACTCAGCTAGCCCACATATTTCTTGCCAATGAAGAATTCCCCACAACATGTCTATTTTACATCCTCCACATCTGCAGTCCATTCAACATCAGAAAATGCTGATAGTTCATTAACTTTTCTGGAAACAAAGTATAATCCATACTTATGAGTACCTCGAATATACCTCATGATTTGTTTCACTGCTTCAATATGTTCTTACTTCAGATTACATTGAATGCATGCGGCTAAGAATGTTTGAAATAATATATTTGGTCATGTTGTATATAAGTATAATAGGAATCTTATTATTCTCATTTACATGGTGGGTTCTACAGAAGTCCCATCCTAATGCTTTTTATAGCATCCCTCCTTTTTTTCTCATAAAATTTCCTTACATTATACAAAACTGAAGATCTTTAAGGTTTAGTGTCTTGGAAACCAGGAAATTAATACATGAAACAAAAAAACCTTCTTCTTAAACACTTGAAAGGCTTATCCTTATGTAAATACTAGTTACATTACTGCATCTCAAAACCTGGGTATATACATCAAATGAAAGTGTGAGCAGAAGGCCTAGTAAGGGAAATAAGGGAATCATTTAACATGTGAACTTGAGATACATCAATAAAGTCATGAAAAGAACTTTAAGGCTTGAAAATGAAATTGTAAGGCATATCATAATAAAAATAACATTTTTTATAACTTGAAGATGTGACTACAATATTTAATATTGACAATCATTTCTGTTTCACCAAGGTCCATCCCCAAGGTTTCATTAAAAAATTACCAAGGTTATTCACCAAGGCGTCGTTAAAAATAGCCATCTCTAGAGATTAAGTCTTCACCCAATGAATTGTAGTGCTATCAGGGCTCACCATTGACATGTCTTTATTATCATGTGAGCCACATATATCATCATATATCATTTCATAAACAACCCATATCGCATAAAATGAATGGGTTTCATTTCATAATCATAACGTTTTAAAAAATTCTTGAATGATATGACATTTATGTCACTTTAAACCCATGAATAGGGAAAGCAGGTCTCATGTATGTAAATCCCAGAAATTAAAATAGAAAATTTTGGTATATTTGTGAATACCCCTTTAGAAGAAAGAGCTTTGATAATTTACTTAATAATGTAAATGAATTTGAGAATAAGAGAGATACATTTGAGATGTAAATTCTGTAGCATAATGGCTATGTTACGAGGTTTTAGAAAACATTGAAAAGAGAGGGGACATGGGTCACCCACTCATAAATGATCCATAAAATAGTAGGGTAACATAATATAAAGGATTTAAGAACATGGTAATGAAATTTTAATGATATACCATATGAAATGAAGAACTTGAAAGGACGACAAAAAAATAAGATTTCTCTTATGAGAATTCGGCAGCCTAACGGCGTCACTTAAAACTTCGAAAAAATGGATTGAAGAGATCAAATAGGGTATCTCGTAATATTAACATAAATGATCAGTATGATATATATATATATATATATATATATATATATATATCATACCCCAACATAATAAAAAGGAACTTGAAAGACTTGACCAGAAAATTGACTTGAAAACGAGAAGGGTGAAAGAACCGCTTAAAATTTCGGCAGCCTAACGACGCCACTTAAAACATAAAAAAAATGAATTGACGAGATCAAATAGGTCCTTACAGAATATGAACATAAAATATCAGTATTATAGATATATAGATAATACCCCAACATAATAAAAAGTAACTTTAAAGACTTGACAAGAAAGTATAACTTTGAAAAAATGATAAAGGTGAACGAATCCCTTAAAGATTTGGTAGCCTAACGGTGCCACATAAAACATAAAAATACATAATTGAATAGATCAAAAAGGGTCTCTAATAATATGAAAATATGAGTTCAATATGATAGATATAGAGATCATACCCCAACATAATGAAAAGGAACTTGAAAGACTTGACATGAAAGTATAACATTGAAAAATGAGAAAGGTGAACGAATCCCTTAAAAATTCGGCAGCCTAACGGCGCCACTTAAAACTTAAAAATACTGAATTGAAGAGATCAAATATGGTCTCTCATAATATGACAATAATAGATCAGTATGATAGATATAGATATCATACCCCATCAAAATAAAAATGAACTTGAAATACTTGACATGAAAATAGAACATTGAAAAAATGAGAAAGGTGAATGAATCCCTTAAAAATTCGCCAGCCTAACGGCGCCACTTAAAACATCAAAATACTGAATTGAAGAGATAAAATAGGGTATCTCATCATATGAACATGAGAGTTCAGTATGATAGATATATATATCATACCCCAAAAAAATTAAAAGGAACTTCAAATACTTGACATGAAAATAGAACTTCAGAAGGGTGAAATAATTCCTTAAAAATTCGGCAGCCTAACGGCGCCACATAACATTCTAAAAATTAAATTATTATAGGAAGAGGGGATGTCTCATAATATGAAAATTAAAAAGGCAGTAGGATTAATATAAAATAACATCCTCCAACATAAGAGAATTGAGCATAAAAGAAATGACTTAAAAGAGAGCATTTGAAAAGAAAGAGACAGTTTGGATCCCTTACCTTAAAACGTAACTCTTAAAACTCAATGGTTGGGACCTTGACGAATTGGGGGACCTTGGGAGGACTCCTTGGGTGGTAATGATACCAGAGCTCAGTTGGGGGAGAATTGGGAGACGAATGGATGAGAAGATGGCTTGGTATTTATATGGAAAGTGAGGGGACAAGGCATTAATGGCCAAGGGACACCTCATTGGTGGTTTTGGAAAAACCATGGGATTTCCCATGGAATTTTCTCATGGTATTGGCCACATGGGTCCCCCCATACAATAATTCATCACCTTTGGTTGGCCAACCCTTAAAATATCTCATGACATCATCATGACATAGTTATAATGTCATTAAACATACCAAAACCCTAAAATTGTATTTTCACTATTCATCGAAAATTCATCTATCTCAGAATAAACCCAAAATTTCACCTTAACCAAATATCGATCCTCATATTTCAAAAATGAACTCCATCTTATAAAAATAATTTTCTAAATATTTTTAATTTAATTTTTAATTAAAAAACACTATTCACTTGATAAAAACTAATACTTGACTAATAATTTTTGAAACCATTATTTAATCATTTTATTGAATCACATTACTTAATCAGGGTGCCTAGATTATATTAATACTTTCTTTAAGTGAGATTACTAATCTATTTGGTCACATTACTAATCCTAAGCATAAAATCACTATTCATAATTTATTATTCATCAAAAATTAAGTTGATCTTATTATACTCTAAATTTCGTACTGAACATAATTGTAGAAGACCACTTTTATGAAAATCATTACACATTTTTAATTATTTAAGGTTTACGTAAAAATTTTTAAAATATACATTCTCTAAAATTCATCAAAAATATGCATACTATATTTATACGAACATTTGAAAATTCATAAACTTCTTCATAAGAAGAGATCAAAATTTTTATTTAAAAAAAAGGATTACACAAGGCAGTTACAGTCTCCTTATATAGCCCCTTATCACACCAGCATATGACCTAAGTGTAATGTGTGCTAAGGTGAGAGAATCTGAGGGAGGCTCGGCCAACATCGCACGAGTAGTAATTTTTATCAGTTTTAACTTCTCGCGATGGAGAATCCATTCTAGCTTCACATGGTGAAGTTCGGCTTGGGTTTGGACCAGAGAAAAGCCCAGTGGTGCTACCTCCTTCCCATGTTCTGTTAGATGGGCTTCGATCGGTCCAAGACAACTGGGTGAGGCCATCAAATCTTATTTCTATATTAATTAACCAAGATTACTTGTTTTTAGAGACAATACTCGAAACGTTTAGTTTCTAGTGGTCATATTGACCAATGGTCATATAGCAGTCAAAACCCAACGATCTCATTTTAATTGTACTCATGTTATCAAATTAAACAGTTTTGTTGAGTATGAAAAATAAAATAACACACAAAATTAGGAAACAAGATTTATTCAGAATTTTGGGTCGTTACAATCTTCCCCCCTTAAGAAATTGCATCCTCGCAATTTTTAATATTGGGATTTGAAATTTCATTGAAAGTCCCACATCGGAAAAAGATCCAGTAAAACTTATTACTTTAAAAGAAAGAAAAGTAAGTAAAAAGTCCACCCGAGTTAACCTATACAAGGATTCCATGTAGGAAAACATGGATATGGAAGATAAAAAAGGGTCATGTTCTGAGGGAGAGTGATAGAAAACAAGATTAGGAGAAATTTAACCACAAGAAAATCACAAACTTATGATGTGTGTAAACGATATTTGATTACCCAGCAAGAAGCTTAAACCAACAACGTTTTTGTTTTATGTTCCTTTTAATAATTTTGAGGAATTAATAGAATAAAAGCATAAGGAAATATACCTACCTTCCAGTAGAGTTTCATCTTTTAATAAGTCTGTACCAAAGCTAATATTTTCACCAAATGATGAGAATTCAAAAACATTCGGTCTCATCAAAAGCACAAGAATCATCTTCTAGATAATCCAATAATCCACAAAATATTAACTATCTATTTCTTATATCTTTAAACATTTTCCCAAAAACAGAAAGGGTAAGGTAAAACAGCTTTTCAGAAAGAAAGTATCCCATAGGAATGGAAACTACTTTTAAATCATCAAAGTTCCATGGTACTACCCATAGTTCATCATAGACCATTGCATAAATAATGCTTCTTAAAATTCAACAAAATAAACCAAACTAATATTGAATTCCGAATATAAGAAATATTTGATAACATAGTATTCCAAAATAAACTTCATTGTTCGTCTCCAAACAACATCAACCACTCCTAACATCTTATAACAAAATTAGCTAACCTAAACATATTTTACCCAAGATAGGTTTATCATTTCCATAAGTAAACTAAATTACTATAATTCCACCTTAAATTCATCGATTCTTCAAAATATAAGTCAACCTTTACTCCTCAACGAAAATACCGTAGTAATCTATTTACCTCGATCATATAGAGTCCCCAAAATAGTGAACATCTTCCAAAATAATAATAATCTTTTAATCCCCAAATCATCTCTATTAGATTAATATGTCAATCATCGCATTTCCTATCACATTGGTTGTAGGTACATGTTCTTCCATTTCCCACCATTAACTATGAAAAGAAAATATAATTAGGGGATTAAATACTTAGCCAATAATCATGAAAAGGTACTTAAATCATATAATGATAACTTGTAGAAGAATAGTATACCCTAACATGTGATCCTTTGGGTTTCAAACAATGTTATCCATGATCATATATTCTTATGTGAATCTTTATTTTATTTTATCATTGTTCGTTTAATAAGGGTTCATACTAAGCTTATGAATTTACCAAAGAATATCCCCCGGGAGTGTTGTAACCAAGAGTGCATCAAGGCCCGTTGTCGTGTACCAGTTCCCATTCGAGTCTAGCTCAAAGTGGTGTTTTCAGGTTTTACCCCAATGTACATCTGTTCTAAATCCACCTCTACCTTCTCGTATCCAGACAGGGATGTATTTTCTTCGAAACCCTTTACTCAATACTCACCAAAATACCAGGATGATTTCCTATATTTAAACTTTCCTATAGGGTTCTTCCTAGAGTTTTCATATCCTAATTTCCACAATTAACTAAACCATCCTTTGATACCAACTATAGTATCCCACCTTTTTTCACATAAACTTCCATTACATTATACAAAACTGAGGATCTTTAAGGTTTAGTGTCTTGGAAACCAGGAACATAATACATGAAACCAAAAAACCTTCTTCTTAAACACTTGAAAGGCTTCTCCTTATGTTCATCCTAGGTTAATTATTGCATCTCATAACCTCGGTACATACATCAAAATAAAGGGTGAGCATAAGGCCCAGTATGGTAAATAAGGGAAACATTTAACATGTGAACTTGAGATACATCAATAAAGTCATGAAAAGAACTTTAAGGCATGAAAATTAAATCATGAGGCATATCATAATAAAAATAAAATTTTCATAAATTGATGATGTGGATAAAACATTTAATATTGAAAATCATTTATGTTTCACCAAGGTCCATCCCAAAGGTGTCATTAAAAATTACTAGGGTTATTCACCAAGGCATCGTTAGAAATAGACATCTCTAGCGATTAAGTCTTCACCCAATGCATTGGAGCGCAATCATGGCGCACCCTTAACATGTATTTATTATCATGTGATCCACATATATCATCATCAATAATTTCATAAGTAATCCATACAGAATAAGACAAATGGGTTTCATTTCATAATCATAACGTTTTAAAAACTGCCTTAAAGATATGATATTTATGTCACTTTAAACCCACGGAAAGAGAAAGTGGGTCTCGTTTATGTAAATCCCAGAATTTAAAATAGATTATTTTGGTATATATTTGAATACCCATGTATATGAAAAATATTTGATCATTCAATTAATAATGTAAATGAATTTGAGAATAAGAGAGAGACATTTGAGACGGAAATTCTACAGCATAACGGCTATGTTACAAGGTTTTAGAAAACATTGAAAAGAGAGGGGACATGGGTCACCCACTAATAAATGATCCATAAGACAGAAGGGGAATAGAATATAAATGATTTAAGAACATGGTAATGAAATTTGAATGATATACCATATGAAACTAAGAACTTGAAAGGAAGACAAAAAAATAAGATTTCTCTTATGAGAATGCAGCAGCCTAACGGAGTCACTTAAAACTTCTAAAAAATGGATTGACGAGATCAAATAGGGTCTCTAATTATATGAAAATAAATGATCAGTATGATAGATATATATGTCATACCCCAACATAATAAAAAGGAACTTGAAAGAATTGAACAGAAAATAGAACTAGAAAAGTAGAAGGGTGAAAGAACCACATAAAAATTCTGCAGCCTAACGACGCCACTTAAAACTTCAAAAAAATGAATTGACGAGATCAAATAGGGTCTCTCATCATATGAACATAAAAGATCAGTATGATAGATTTAGATATCGTACCCCAATGTAATAAAAAGGAACTTTAAAGACTTAACAGGAAAGTGAACTTTGAAAAAATGAGAAAGTTGAACGAATCCCTTAAAAATTCGGCAGCCTAACAGCGCCACTTAAAACATCAAAATAAAGAATTGAAGAGATAAAATAGGGCCTCCATCATATGATAATAAGATTTAAGTATGATATATATAGAGATCATACCCCAACATAATAGAAAGATACTTGAAAGACTTGACATGAAGGTAGAACTTTGAAAAATGAGAAATGTGAACGAATCCCTTAAAAATTCGGCAGCCTAATAGCGCCACTTAAAACGTAAAAATACTGAATTGAATAGATAAAATAGGGTCTCTCACCATATGAAAATAAGAGTTCAGTATTATAGATATATAGATCACACCCAAAAAAAATAAAAAGGAACTTGAAATAGTTTACATGAAAATAGAACATTGAAAAATTGGAAAGGTGAACGAATCCCTTAAAAATTCGGCAGCCTAACAGCGCCACATAAAACATCAAAATACTAAATTGAAGAGATAAAATAGGGTCTCTCATCATATGAACATAAGAGATCAGTATTATAGATATAGAACTCATACCCCAACAAAATAAAAAGGAACTTGTAATACTTGACATGAAAATAGAACTACAGAAGGGTGAAACACTTCCTTAAAAATTCGGCAGCCTAACGGCGCCACTTAACATTCTAAAAATTAATTTATGAGAGAAATAGGGGGTATCTTATCATATGAACATGAAAAAGATAGTAGGATGAATATAAAATAACATCCTCCACCATAAGAGCATGGAGCATAAAAGAAATGACTTAAAAGAGAGCATTTGAAAAGAAATAGAGAGTTTGGATCCCTTACCTTAAAACATAACTCTTAAAACTCAATGGATGGGAACTTGAGGGCTTGGGGCACCTTGGAAGGACATCTTGGGAGGTAATGAGACCAGAGCTCCATTGGGGGAGATTTGGGAGTCGAATGGATTTGAGGATAGCTTGGTATTTATAGGTAAAGTGAGGGGACAAGGCATTAATGGCCAAGGGACACCTCATTGGTGGTTTTGGAAAAACCATGGGTTTTCCCATGGTATTTTCCCATTGTATTGGCCACATGGTTCCCCCCATACAATAATTCATCACCTTTTGTCGGAAAACCCTTAAAATATCTCATGACATCATCATGACATAGTTATGCTGTCATTAAACATACCGAAACCCTAAAACTGTATTTTTACTATTAATCGAAAATTCAAATTTCTCAGAAAAAAACCCAAAATTTCACCTTAACCAAATATCGATGCTCTGATTTCAAAAATGAACTCAATTTTACAATCCTAATTTTCTAAATATATTTAATTTGATTTTTAATTAAAAAACACTATTCACTCGAAAAAAACTAATACTTGAATAATAATTTATGAAACCATTATTTAACCATTTTATTGAATCACATTACTTAATCAACGTCTCAAGATTATATTAATACTTTCTTTAAGTGAGATTTCTAATCCATTTGGTCACATTACCTAAGCCTAAAATCACTATTCATTACTATTCATCAAAAATTATGTTGATCATATTAGACTCTAAATTTCA
Source organism: Viscum album (assembly GCA_963277665.1). Taxonomy (NCBI): domain Eukaryota; kingdom Viridiplantae; phylum Streptophyta; class Magnoliopsida; order Santalales; family Viscaceae; genus Viscum; species Viscum album. The sequence continues at coordinate 828,381,263 of OY728157.1, forward strand.
TACTGAATATAATTGTAGAAGACCATTTTTTTGAAAATCATTACACATTTTTAATTTTCTAAGGTTTACATAAACATTTTTAAAATATCCTTTCTCTAAAATTCATAAAAAATATGCATACTATATTTATCCGGGCATTTGAAAATTCCTAAACTTCATCATAATAAGAGATCAAAATTTTTATTTTAAAAAAAGGATTACACAAGGCAGTTACAGTCTCCTTACATAACCCCTTATCACACCAGCATATGACTTAAGTGTAAGGTGTGCTAAGGTGAGAGAATTTGAGGGAGGCTCATCCAACATCGCATGAGTAGTAATTTCTATCAGTTTGAACTTCTCGCGACGGTGATTCCGTTCTAGCTTTACACAATGATGTTCGGTTTGGGTTTGGTACAGAGAAAAGCCCAGTGGTGCTACCTCCTTCCCATGTTCTGTTAGATGGGCTTTGATTAGTGAAAGACTACTGGGTGAGTCCATCAAATCATCTTTCTATATTAATTAACCAAGATTTCTTGTATTTAGAGACAATAATCGAAACGTTTAGTTTCCAGCTGTCATATTGACCAATGGTCATATAACAGACAAAACCCAACAGTATCATTTTAATTATACTCATGTTATCAAATTAAACAGTTTTGTTGAGTATAAAAAATAAAATAACACACAAAAATTAGGAAACAATATTTATTCAAAATTTCGGGTCGTTACAATCTTCCCCCCTTATGAAATTGCATCCTCAAAATTTTTAAAATTGAGTTTTGAAATTTCATTGAATGTCCCACATCGGAAAAAGAGTCAGTAACAATTATTACTTTAAAATAATGAAAAGGAAGTAAAAGGCCACCTGAGTTAACCCATACTAGGATTCCATGTAGGAAAACATGGATATGGAAGAAAAAAAGGGTCGTGTTCTGAGGGAGATTGATAGAAAACACGATTGGGAGAAAGTTAACGACAAGAAAATCACAAACTTATGATGTGTGTAAACGGTCTTTGATTACCCAGTAAGAATCTTAAATCAACAATGTTTTTGTTTTATGTTTCTTTTAATAATTTTAATGAATTCATAGATTAAAAACCTAAGGAAATATACCTACCATTTAGTAGAGTTTCATCCTTTAATAATTCTCTACCAAAACTAATCTTTTCTCCAAAATATGAGAATTCAAAAAAACTTGGTCTCATCCAAAGCACAAGAATTATCTTCTAGAGAATCACATAATCCACAAAAGATTAACTATCTATTTCTTATATCTTTAAACATTATCCCAAAAATTGAAAGGGTAAGGTAAAACAACTCTTCAAAAAGAATGAATCCCATAGGAATGGAAACTACTTTTAAATCTTCAAAGTTCCATGGTACAACCCAAAGTTCATCATAGACCATTCCCTAAATGAAGGTTCATAAAATTCCTCAAAATAAACCAAACTAACATTGAAACCCGAATATAAGAAGGATTTGATAACATAGTCTTCCAAAATAAACTTCATTGTTCATCTCCAAACAACATCAACCACTCCTAACATCTTATAAAAAAAGTATCTAACCTAAACATATTTTTCCCAAGATAGGTTAATCATTTCCATAAGTAACCTAAATTACTATATGTCCACCTTAAATTCATCGATTCTTCAAAATATAAGTCAACCTTTACTCCTCCATGAAAATACCGTAGTAATCTATTTACCTAGATCATATAGGGTCCCCAAAATAGTGAACGTCTTCAAAAAAAATAATCATATTTTAATCCCATAATCATCTCTGTCATATTAATATGGCAATCTTCGCATTTCCTATCTTATTGGTTGTTGGGACATGTTCTTCCATTTCCCACCATTTACTATGAAAAGAAAGTATAATTAGGGGCTTAAATACTTAGCCAATAATCTTGAAAAGGAACTTAAAGCATATAAGGATAACTTGTAGAAGAAAAGTATACCCTAACTTGTGATCCCCTAGGTTTCAAAATAGGTTATCCATGATCATATATTTATATGTGAATCTTTATTTTATTTTATCTTTGTTCCTTTAATAATGGTTCATAATAAGCTTATGAATTTACCAAAGCATATCCCATGGGAGAGTCGTAACCAAGAGTTCAGCAAGGCCCATTGTCGTGTACCGTTATCATTCGAGTCTAGCTCAATGCTGTGTTTTAGGGTTTTACCCCTATGTACATCTGTGCCAAATCCACTTCTACATGCTCGTATCCAGACAAAGATGTTTTTTCTTGGAAACCCCTTACTCAATACTCACCAAAATACTAGGAAGATTTACTATATTTAAACTTTTCTAAAGGGTTTTTCCTAGAGTTTTAATATCCTAATTTCCACAAATATCTAAACCATCCTTTGATACCAACTATAGCATCCCACCTATTTTTCACTTAAAAATTCATTACATTATACAAAACTGAGGATATTTAAGGTTTAGTGTCTTCGAAACTAGGAACTTAATACATGAAACAAAAAAACCTTATTCTTAAAGACTTGAAAGGCTTCCCTTTATGTTCATACTAGGTTAATTATGTAATCTCATAACAAGGGTACATACATCAAAAGAAAGGGTGAGAAGAAGGCCCAATAAGGGAAACAAGGGAAACATTTAACATGTGAACTTGAGATACATCAATAAAGTCAGGAAAAGATCTTTAAGGCATGAAAATGAAATCATGAGGCATATCATAATAAAAATAAATTTTTTCATAACTTGATGATCTGTCTACAACATTTAAAATTGACAATCATTTCTGTTTCATGAACGTCTATCCCCAAGGTGTTATTAAAAATCACCAAGGTTATTCACCAAGGCATTGATAAAAATAGTCATCTCTAGAGATTAAGTCATTACCCAATACATTGGAGCGCTATCAGGGCGCACCCTTGACATGAATTTATTATCATGTGAGCCACATTTATCATCATCAATAATTTCATAAACAACCCATATATCATAAAATAAATGGGTTTCATTTCATAATCATAACGTTTTAAAAAGTGCTTTAAAGATATGATCTTTATGTCACTTTAACCCCACAGAAAGGGAAAGAGGGTCTCATTTATGTAAATCCCAGAATTTAAAATAGAAAATTTTGGTATATATGTGAATACCCCTTTTAGAAGAAAGATATTTGAGTATTAACATAGTAAATTAATTGAATTTGAGAATAAGAGAGAGACGTTTGAGATGGAAATTCTGCAGCATGACGGCTATGTTACGAGGTTTTTGAAAACCTTGAAAAGAGAGGGGACATGGGTCATCCAATCATAAATGATCCATTAAACAATAGGGAATAGAATATAATGGATTTAAGAACATGGTAATGAAATTTTATTGATATACCATATGAAAAGAAGAACTTGAATGGAAGAAAAAATTATAAGATTTCTCTTATGAGAATTCGGCAACCTAACAGCGTCACTTAAAACGTCCAAAAAATGGATTGACGAGATCAAATAAGGTATCTAATAGTATGAAAATAAATGATCAGTATGATATATAGAGAGGTCATACCTCAACATAATAAAAAGTAACTTTAAATACTTGACCAGAAAATAGAACTTGAAAACGAGAAGGGTGAAAGAACCACTAAAAAATTAAGCAGTCTAACGACGCCACTTAAAACATTAAAAAAATGAATTGATGAGATAAAATATGTTATCTCATCATATTAACATAAAATATAAGTTTGATATATATAGAGATCATACCCCAACATAATAAAAAGGATCTTGAAAGACTTGACAGGAAAGTAGAACTTTGAAAAAATGAGAAAGGTCAACGAATCCCTTAAAAATTCAGCAGCCTAACGGCGCCACTAAAAACATAAAAATACTGAATTGAAGAGATAAAATAGGGTCTCTCATAATAATAAAATAAATGTTCATTATTATAGATATATATATCATACCCCACCATAATAAAAAGGAACTTGAAAGTCTTGACATGAAAGTAGAACTATGAAAAATGAGAATGATGAACGAATCCATTATAAATTCGGCAGCCTAACGACGCCACTTAAAACTACAAAATACTGAATTGAAGAGATAAAATAGGGTCTCTAATAATATTAACAAAATATTTCAGTATGATAGATATAGAGATCATACCATATAAAAATAAAAAGGAACCTGAAATACTTGACATGAAAATAGAACTTTGAAAAATGAGAAAGGTGAACGAATCCCTTAAAAATTCGGCAGCCTAACGGCGCCACTTAAAACATCAATATACTGAATTGAAGAGATAAAATAGGGTATCTAATCATATGAACATGCGTGTTCAGTATGATAGATATAGAGATCATACCAAAAAAAAATAAAAAGGAACGTGAAATACTTGACATGAAAATAGAACTTGAGAAGGGTGAAAGAATTCCATAAAAATTCGGCAGCCTAACAGCGCCACATAACATTATAAAAATTAAATTATGAGAGAAACAGGGGGTATGTAATCATATTAACATGAAAATGACAGTGGAATGAATATAAAAGAACATCCTCCAACATAAGATCATGGATCATAAAAGAAATGACTTAAAGGAGAGAATTTGAAAAGAAAGAGAGAGAGTTTGGATCCCTTACCTTAAAATGTGACTCTTAAAACTAAAAGATTGGGACCTTGAGTGCTTGGGGGCACCTTGGGAGGACTCCTTGGGAGGTAATGAGACCATAGATTCATTTTGGGAGATTTGGGAGTCTAATGGATAAGAGGATGGATTGGTATTTTTTGGGAATGTGAGGGGACAATGCATTAATTGCCAAGGGACACCTCATTGGTGGTTTTGGAAAAACCATGGGCTTTCCCACGGTATGTTCCCATGGTATTGGCCACATGGGTCCCCCCATACAATAATTCATTACCTTTGGTCGGAAAACCCTTAAAATATCTCATGAAATCATCATGACATAGTTATGATGTCATTAAACATACCGAAACCCTAAAACTATATTTTCACTATTTATTGAAAATTCAATTGTCTCAGAAAAACCCAAAATTTCACCTTAACCAAATATCGATGCTTTGATTTCAAAAATGAACTCCATTTTATAAAAAAAAATTTCTAAATATTTTTAATTTAATTTTTAATTAAAAACACTATTCACCCGAAAAAAACTAATACTTGACTAACAATTTATGAAACCGTTATTTAACCATTTTATTGAATCACATTACTTAATCAAGGTGCCTAGATTATAATAATTCTTTCATTAAGTGATATTACTAATCCATTTGGTCTAATTACCAATCCTAAGCATAAAATCACTATTCTTAATGTACTGTTCATTAAAAATTTAGTTGATCTTATTAGACTCTAAATATCGTACTGAACATAATTGTAGAAGACCATTTTTTTGAAAATAATTACACATTTTTAATTATTTAAGGTTTACAAAAACATTTTTAAAATATCCTTTCTCTAAAATTCATCAAATATGTGCATACTATATTTATCCGGACATTTGAAAATTCATAAACTTCATCATAAGAAGAGATCAAAATTTTATTTAAAATAAAGAATTACACAAGGCAGTTATGGTCTCCTTACATAGCCCCTTATCACACCAGCATAGGACCTATGTGTAAGTTGTGCTAAGGTGAGAGAATCCTAGGAAGGCTTGGCCAACATTGTACGAGTAGTAATTTCAATCAGTTTGAACTTCTCGCAAAGGAAATTCCGTTCTAGCTTCACATGATGAAGTTCGGCTTGGGTTTGGTCCAGAGAAAAGCCCAGTGGTGCTACCTCCTTCCCATGTTCTATTAGATGGTCTTCGATAATTCCAAGACTACTGGGTGAGGCCATCGAATTTTCTTTCTATATTAATTAACCAAGATTACATTTATTTAGAGACAATAATCGAAACATTTAGTTTCCATCAGTCATATTGACCAATGGTCATATAACAGTCAAAACCCAGCTATCTCATTTTAATTATACCCATGATATCAAATTAAATAGTTTTGTTGAGTATGAAAAGTAAAATAACACACAAAATTAGGAAACAATATTTATTCAAAATTTCGGGTCGTTACACTCTTCATGTATAGTTCGAACTGCAATCAGAGTTGATATTGGTTTGTATTCATGTATAGTAAACTTCATTAGAAACTGTCTTTCAATCATTACCTAAGAGATAAAAGTCTTAACTTTCCTCTCACTCACTTGCATCCCTAAGAAATATGTTAGTTTACCAATCATAATCATTTCAAATTCCGATTTCATGTGATTGAAAAATTCATCGATTGATCCCTCCCTCTTTTCCACATAATATAATATCATCTACATACACCGATTCCATGAATTAATCTTCCTGCTAATTATTCACTTAGAGATTCTGAACCACTCCACCTCATTTAAATTCGAGCTTCCTTATATAAGATTCTAACTAGGAATACCACACACACAATGCTGGCTTCATACCATAGTGAGACTTTATTAATCTGGAAACCTTTATTTCATCGTTACTAAGAAGAAACCCCCTAGATTGTTCAATGCAAACCTATTATTCAGGGTCACCAATTAATAAATATGTTTTTATATCCATTTGATAAAATTTTCCTTGTATTTGAAATTTCATGGAAAATATAGTCTGATAGACTCTATTCTAGCCGCTAGAGAAAATGTTCCTTCAACATTAAAACCTCCAATATGTGAAAAGAACTTACAAACACATCATTCGTTATTTATGATAACATTTTCATGCAAGTAAAATTTATTTTTGAAAATCCACAGTGTACAGATCACATTGTGGTTATCGGTTCTCTAAATTGAATCCCATGTTTGTCTCTTATCAGTCTGATCCAACTCTTTATTTATAGCCTTATCCCAGGATTTATCCTTTGTAGATTCATCAATTGAGGATGGTTCCATAATTGATAGGAATGAAGATTTGCATTATTCATTATTCTAAATGTCTGCGTGGGAGCTGTCTAATCCCAAATGATTTTGGATTGATCAATTTTCGCTCTTTGATTTCTCTAAAGTGGTTCAGATTAATATTCTTCATCCATGTTTTCCTCTTCTAATTCCTCTTTTATGTCAACATCATGATGTGATCCCTGAGTGTTTTTCATTCCTTCCTCTACTTCTGTATTTGAATATTTTCCATTTCCACATTCTTCCTACATTCTATCACATCAGTAGATGAATTCCTTGAGGCATTTTTGGTTTTATCTTCATTGATATTCACATCACTATATTACAAAAAAATTTCAAGTCATTTATTATATCATTTGCAGGATTTTATATTCATTGAATATCCGAGGAATATTCCATCATCTACAACATCACCATACATTCCTTGATTTCTTTCATTGTTTAAAATATATCATTTAGTTTTGAAATCATGAAAATACTTCAATGAGGGATTCCATCCATGACATATCTCATAGAGTGTCTTGGTTTCCACCATATAAATCTCTGTTTCATTTTGAATATGATCTATTGCTTGAATAGTTTTTACAGTAATGGAGAGATATACAAATCTCAATCAGCATAGTTATGGCCACATTATTCACCTGTCGATCCTATCCCTCAATAAATCCATTTTTCTACAGAGTTCTCACAACATCCACATCATTCTGTATTCCATGTTTCTCCGGGAAATTTTAAAATTCAATGGATGTTTATTCCCCTACACTATCAGACTAAAAATATTTGATTGTCCATCTTGTATCATTCTCAGCAATTCAATGACATGTTTTCTTGTAATCAAGCACTTTATGTTTCCTATGTATTACCATCACACAATCCATTCTACTATAATATCTAATGAAAAGGACAAAGTACCATTCTCCATATATTCTATAAAATTATATCGAACATCATAGGTTTGTATGAATGATATTAAGGAGATTTTATTCTCTTTTCTTATTTGGATTATGTGAACTGCACACCAAGTTTCCTTTCATTCAAGCATCACAAGTCTTCTCCCGTTTAAACTTCATATTTGGCCTATCCATGAAAATATGTAGTTCAGATTTATTTTACATATTTTTATTGTTTGATGTGACACAACCTCTAATGATAAAAGTTGTTATCTTCTTCAACTATCATGTAACAAATGTTCTATTTGCTATCAACTAGAAATAAGTTTCCATTTTATTGGTATCCCCTCATGAGAGAATTTTTTATTCTTCATTTTATAGTGAATCCTTATGGTTAATGTCACTATAAGTCACGAGTCATAAATTTGACTCACAATCATGAGATTGTGATGGAAACCATCCACATAATGAACTTTAGTTTTCATTATCTCTCCATTAGCTAGTTCATTTCTTCCACAACCTTTGATCATCAAAGAACCATCATTACCGAAACTTATTGTTCCATCATCATTTTTTAGAATATTAGCTAACAAGTTTTCATTACTTGTAATATTGGATGGGTATTCATTGTCAAAAATATAGGTGTTGTTTCTCTCTGTATCATTGGGGATACTTTTAGATGGTTGTATTTTTCAATTTTCTTCTTTTCATTCAATGAAATAATAGATTGAGGGAAGGATACTGATGACCTTTTGTATATATCATCCGTGTGAGTAGGTTCTTCATACTCATATTCTTCTTCTATCAGATAAAACTTTTTGTTAAGATAAACACCGTCTGGTTGATGAGTATTGACTTGTTTCAGAGTTATTTATGACTTGTTCATGCCTTTCCTCTTCCTCCAATAAATAGTTTTATATCCCAAGTTAGAATAGTGGAAATTGTATCCATAGAAATTATTTCTTCTATAAGAAGTAGGATATGAATGTTTTATCCTTTATTGACCTCGTATCTCTTCCCCATTCAAATTGATCGTTCCATCTTCAAAGTATATCATGGTATGAAATAGATAGCAATATAATTGATATTTCATAAGTGGAAATGTCTTCACATTTCTATTCCACCACATGTATCCTGCATTAAGAAAATAGTTTGGTTGCCTATCATTTCTTGATGTCTGAGGTCGGTTTTCAATTTTCATTTCATTTTGACTAGAGGGTTTCTTTTTCAGCATTTCATGTGGATTTTCAACATTTCTATCTTTTATATTTCCATTATTTTGGTCCATTATTTTTTTATCATTTGATGTTTCCATAACACAACTGATTATATTTTTTCCCATACATGTACGTATTTGTTTATTAAAAACATTTTAAACAATATCATAACCACACTTATCTCTCTCCAGAAACTCAGTATCAGAGAATTTTCCAAACTTTATTTTATTCTTTTTGTCTTTTGAATTTGATTCACATTCTAATTTACTCTTAATTGTGACAACTTATTATTCAAGCCCCTCAATTGTCTTGAACTTCTTTTCTAGTCTAGAGGTAAGGACATTGATGACTATTTCCTGATCATAAATTCTAAGCATTAGTTCATCTATATCTTCTAATCATTAAAACTTTGATGAATGTTCCTTAACTACTTCCTCAGGTCTATAAATTTAAACTTCTAGTATATCAATATATATTTTGACGACTCTTGCACAATTTATTTTACTTTTTTATCTCGTACATTGATTGCGAAGCTCACCAAAATCATCCTCAAGTTTCACCTTGAGATTGACATCAGTGGTCAACTGATTATCTCAAACTTCATCTTCATATGGATTTGTATTTTCAATGGTATCCATTTTTGACAGTTATTGCAGGTTGATATAGTGTGTCGAGGGATTCACGATGATACCTCTCTTTCATTACCTCTCCCTATCTATATATATATATACCTCTATCTCTCTCTTACTCTGTCTCCCTATACTCTGTTTGGTTGTGGTGAAGGGAAGCCCTCAGGGGTGTACGAAAGAAGGAAAAAGGAAATGAAAGTAAATAAAAAAAGAAAAGGATGAAAAAATGGGCACCTGGCATACCCGATGTAAAACTCGATTTTATGCCTTTCTTTTGATAAAATCAACATTGAAAACTCAATGGAAGAGAAAAAATATCAATCCAATTATCCTTTAAAAATTTATGGCTGAATGAACTTGCCTGAGTAAAATAATAATTAATTTTTTAAATATTACATATTATTTATTCCAATAAATTTCAAATGGATCGAATTTTCACCAAACTCCTATCATATGGTAAAACCCTAGTCCGATACCAATAGAGTGGTCTTAAAATTTATCTGAGATCATATTCTTGTGTAAAAAGACCATTTTACCCATTTTCAATAATCTAAAAGAAAAAATTTACATTTATTCTCAAAATTGCATTTTAGAAAAAGATATGTCCTTACATGGTTCCCCCTAATATATCAACTTAACAGACTCAAAAATGTGTCAATCATGAGGGATTTTCCATGGGGTTTTTTAGGATGAGGTTTGGATGATTTTATATGTAATAAATAAAGGCAAAATGAGGAGGGTTATGATCTAAAGTAAAGTAAAAGCATGAAAACTGTTTTTCTCAAGAATGGTGTGATCCACAATTAGATAAAAAGTGAATCATATAAAACACCACTTGATTTTCTAAGGAGATTAACACTAGGAATTATATAATCAATGATAAATTTACTGACTCTTTTCCCCATTTATAGAACTGCTTCCACTTGAATTCATATTAAAAAATTCTCTTCAAAATAATATTTTTGGGGAAAAAGCCAGGCTAAATTTAATGTTCAAATGTTGGCGAACCCCATACCCAAAATTGTATTGATATTTGGGTCATCCATCCATATATCCATTCTAATATTTCAACCAAAAAAGTATTAATAAATATGGAAACACCTTTTTTATAATTTCAGCTCAAACAGACTCTTAAGTAAAGTAAAATATAGCTCATCTTCTCCTCCCACCCATACTTGTGATCAACAATAATCATGAATTTTACTTATAGAGAAGCTAGGAAAAGGATAAATGGATTGTAATGTAGCTTCTTAACATGGTATTTCATGGATTATAATATATTAAGAATAGTTAGTTATAAAGATTGGTCAAAATGAGATGAAATACCAAAATTGCTTTCAAAGTGGAGCCTCAATCATACTCAACAAATTACATGAACACTAATAGCTTTCAAAAATATTAAAACATCATTTCCATAATAACACAACATGTCTCAAGACTCTCAAAAAAATATAAATGTAAGAATATATAAATAAAATTTAGAAACTGCTCAATTTGGGCATAATATTTAATTTAGACAGTACTAATGCCCATGAGATTCCTAATCAGTCAAACTTTACCAATGAAAATATAATAAATCAAGAAATAATATACTAATAAAAATGTTATATACTAAAACATTAAAATGAAGATATGTGGAAAAAATAACAAGGCTGTTTGAATTTTACCAAGTATTATGTTTATCTCAAAATTCTAAAAATACACCAATAATAAAAGAGAAAACATGAAATATTCAGAAAAAAAAAAGAAAACATGAAAAAATGAAAACACACCTAAAATTACTTAAAATAGATAGAAATTCCCCAACAAAAATTCCATTTACAACCAACTTTTTTGTTTAATTTAGGAAATGATTTTCATTCAGAATTTTAATTATACAATAAATAAAAAAAAGAAAGACACAACCTGATTTATTTTTTATGTGGAAGCCTTTAGTTAAGCTCCTAGATGATAGGAAAATAAACCAAAGATATAGAAATAAAAAAATGAAAAAAATAAATAAAAAAAATAAATAGAAAGGGGAATGAAAATTTTTAATTCTTGGTTTAACCCCCTAAGAATGAGATAGTTTTTTACTTCCACTGGTCCGGAAATTATAGTAGTTTAGCCCCAAGCAAAAGGTGGATGATGTTTCTTGCTCATGAAAAATGATATTTTTGTATTTTAGTGTTATTAAGATTTTCAAATTCATAGAGATACCCGTAGATGGATCACCACATCTCCTCCGCCTTTTCCATGTGGTAAAATGTAGAAAATGGGGGAAAGATGAAGAATAAGTCCTCTTTGTTCACTGCCACTACTTGTGTGGCCTCTTCGACTTCATCATCGAGTGCTTTCTCATGTGATTATATTTTAAATAACTCAGAAAATGTGAATTCAAAAAATGCATCCACATAGATATGACTAAAAAATGAAAAATCATCAATTAAATATTCCCCTTCTTGTAGGTTTTCTTGAATCAGAATCTCTTTTGGAAAGGAATTAGAATTTATTTTTTAGAAGGGACTTCTTCATCCTATTCCAAATAAATATAGAGGTGGAGAGTACTGATTTTTATTTGAAAATAATGGTAGGATCACATACCTTTTTGTCTTCAACAAAATAATACCAATGTTCTTTCAAATCATGTTGATCTCCCACAATTATATTATCTTCTATAACATCTTTAGGAACCTCTCCAATAATGTATAAGGATAGATGATTATATAATAAAGTTGAATCTTCAAGTGTTCCCTGGGTTCTTCAACATAAAGCATAGGTGGAATAGGATTTTAATTCTTATCATCTTGTCTTTTTTTTCATTCCATCAATAGAATGTTGACATCTTCAACATTGGCCACCATCAATGCTAACATATTTCTTTCTTTTTCAAGGATTCTGAAATGATTTTGAATCATCACGACATCTTGTTCCATATAGAAAAACTCTCTCTTATATGGTATAAAATTCATTATTTGGCCAAGAATAAGAAAAATTAGTAAAATAATATTTCATTACCTATATAAGAAAATGATATAATAAAGATATCTTTATTTAGTTTTCAAAAATATTGTTTTTTTGGTTATTTATGAAATGTATTGTGCGTAATCTCTTGGCCTCTTAGGAACTGGTGAAATACTGATGATAGTGATTTACTCATTTCACCCTAGTCAATATTTTACTTACTTAGGTATGCAATATATATTTCACACCCAGGGTTGATCTCTAGAGCAGGCCTCTTACACACACATATTTTATATTATCACCATTAAAATCATAACTAAAATAAAGCTATAAAACTAATATAAATTGGAATTTTGTTTTAATTGAATGAAATATAAAATAATATAAAATTATATAAAATTAAAGGAATATAAAATGAAGTTAGAATAACGAAGGTATGAAAATTCTCTTAGGAGTTCGTGGTGATTAAAATCTTTGTTCAAAATGGTTCTCAATATTCAACTAAATTAGGTGATCAAAACCTATCACATCTCGCCTTATCATTTTAATTGTGATTACCCCACACTAAGATCTATATATACATGTCAATTTTTTTCCAAATTTCATCATGTAAAGCTCTTCACTAACCATAACTACCAAATTCATCCTCCACCATATGCATGACTTGGATAGTGAAAAGAAGAATGAATGATATATTAGAAGAATAATTCAGATGATAGGGAAAATGGGGTGACCGCTCACTATAATAATTTTAACTATATCAAAAAAACTCAGAATTGAATAAATAGATAATAAATTAATGATCATGAAAACTCAATCAAATCACCATTCCCTCCCTCAAACAATATTCAAGGTTACTTCATTTTTGGTGTAGTTGAGAACGAAAAATGGTGGGAGAACCCATAAAATAAAAGAAATGGAAGAATTTAGGTATGAAAAAGAAGAATAATATGTTATTATAAAATTAAAATTACAAAAATTAAATTACTAGACAGATTTAATAAATGGACATCAATGGCTTCCCCTATGTTTTTGACGCCTTGAAAATGAGAGGAGGCACTTATTTATTGGGAGAGGGGGTGAATGTTTTGCATCCAAAAAGTCCCTCCCAAAGATTCCACATGTTATCACACTTGAATGACTGAATTAAGATACTTTGTATTCGTTAATGGTGTTCAGTAATTTATCCTATGAGCACAAAAAAAATTTCTTGATTGGAAATTCAATGGAAGAGTTATGGGTATTTTACTACAGAAATTTAATTTGGCCCAGAAGGCTCTTTCTATTCAAAAATTCCAAATTCACATACATTAATTATCTTAATACCAGTTTATTATAGCATGGAATACTTCATTAATGTTGTTAATTATTTAAATATCCATCACTTTGTATAATTTCAACTTCTTTGGATTGTCCCACTTCATTATATAAGCTCATAATAAAAATCATCTTGATATGTGCCTAGTTTTGAGGCCTGAATTGTGAGTTGGTTCTGGGCCTCCAAATGGTGGACTGTACTTGGGAATCACGAAGTATGAAATGTATCCCATGTTGTAAGTAATAATAAAAAATGAATTTCACAATTTGAATCAGTGTAGATAATGTTTTGGTTGAAATTCCGAATCAAAATAAAATAGTTTCAATAAAAAATTAATCCATTTTTAAAATTATGTTAAAAATTACACTAAAACAAAAAAATGTGAAACTTTACCATAAAATAATACTATAGTGGGATTATTAACATTTAATTATAGTATAAAATATGTAAAAAAAATTTCTTCATCACTACCTCACATTTAATGATTTCTCTCCTGGGCAATCGTCTGGTACTAAGGTCAAAAAAAATTCCCAAACCAGAAATGGAAACACAAATCAATTATCACATCAATGAAAAATTCCATGCCTTATACATGCATAAAAAATCTATAAACCCAAAAAATCATAATAATACATTCAATTTCATGTAAATCCTCATGTTCATGTCTTGACTAACTTGTCATAAAAAAATTTCTCTATTCACTCAAGAGTTTTTGTAGAGTTGTTCTCATTCCTAAGATCATATATGATTTCTTTAGGCTATATGTCCTCCAAATTTCTCCACTTAATAGAGTAAAAAAAATTTCAATGATGATGGATTTTCCATTGGTTGTTCTGAGGCTTAGGGTAAGAAGATTTTAAAATTATAAACATCCAAGGTGGAATAATGAGTGTTAAACTCTAAAGTGAAGTAAAAGAATAAAAAAATTCACTCAAGAATAGTGTTCACCTAAATCAGTTTGAAAATGGATCACCAAAAAAACCTGTTGAATTCCTTAGGAGGTTCAAAGTAAGAATTTCAACAGAAATGATTAATTTATTCTTTCTTTTCCCCATCTTTATCATTATTTCACCTAGTATTCAGATCTATAATTTCTATTTAGAATCAGATTTTTGAGGAAAAATAGAGGCATTTTTTGACGTTAAAATATTGGTGAACTCATGTAACAATGTTATAATGATATATGGGAAACCCATACCTCTTTCTATCATGATATTTAATCCACAAAAGTGGAAATAAAAATGGATACATATTTTTCTTCATTATAGATCAAACAAATTCATGTGGAAAGAGAAATATAGTTTATCTTCTCCCCCTCTCACACATGATGTCAGTAATAATCATGAATTTTATTTCTATGGAAGGTCAGAATGTGATAAATACCTTATAATTGGGATTATTAAAAAGGTATTTAACATCTTCTAAGGACATGATAATGTTAAGATGTAAAGGTAGGATAAAATGAGAGTTAAATGCAAAAAGTACTTTCAAAGCAGTGCATTAATCATACTTGTCACATTACATGAAATCTGATAGCTTTTAAAAAGAAGAAAACATCAAGTTCTAGAATGGAAAACATGTCTCAATATTCTTAATAAAAAGATAAATGTATGAATATTTCAATAATATTAAAATACTCTCATGTCCGGTATGATTTTCCATTTGGATAGTACTAGTGCACATGAGATTCACAGTCAATCAAAATCTCTCAAATTAAAAGATCATAAGTCAAGAAAAAAAAATTCAACAATAATTTAAATCCTCAAACATTAAAATCAAGATATATTCCAGAAATAAAAATTTGGATTGAAGTTTCCAATGTATTTTATTTATCTCAAAAATCATAAAAACACAACAAAAATAAATAAAATGAAAAAATTTGAAAGTGATAAACTAAAACACAAAATGGATGCACACAAAAAATTCCTAAAAATTGACAAAAAAAATACCCCTAATATTTCATTAACTACCCTATTTTCAGTTATATTTAGGTAAATATTTTCATACAAGATTTTAAATGGGAAGAAAACAAAATCAATTAAAGGAATGAAACAAGCTGATTTATTTTTGATGTAGAATCAATGAGTTATGCTCCTAGATACTTTCACATAAAACCTCAATATAAATAAATGATAAAACATCAGAAAAATAAAGAAAAAATATAATGGGGAATGAAAATGGAAAATTCTTGGTTTGACCCCAAAGAGATGTTGGGTTTTTACTACCCCTAGTCTGATAGTTGTAGTGGTTTAACCCCAATCTGAAGGTGGATGGGGTTTCATGATCATGGACCTCTATAACATATTTCATTAATTGATATTAATATCCCACTGTTCATGGTGGAATACATATATAGAGTACAACAACTCCTCCCCCATTTCCATTTGGTATAGCTAATAATATGGTGAAAGGAGGAAGAATGGTTCCTCTTCTCTCACTACCACTACCTGTGTGGCCTCTTAAAAACCAATATCCAATGCTTGATCATGAGATGCTGTTTCAAAAAATTCATAAAAGGGAAATTCATGAAATCCACTAGGATGTGATTAAATCATTAAGAATAAATAATGAAATATCCCCAATCATCAAGGTCATCTTGAAACATGATCACTTCTGGTAGGGCCACTGGGAATTCTTTTTCAGCTAGGACTTATTCATCTTATTCGAAAGCAAGAGAGAGGTGTAGCGGTTCTGATTTTATTCAAAAACCTAAGGGAGGATCAATGACCTTTTTTCTTCAAAAAAATCTAACTAATGTTCTTCAAAAGCATCTTGATCTCACACAGTTGTATCAGCTACCATGAAATGTTCAGGAACCTCTTAAAGCAATGGGAAAGAATAGATAATTGGTAGTTCAAGTTAAATATTCATGTATTATTTGGGTTCTTAAACATTAAATGTTGGTTGAATAGGATTTTAATTCTCATAATCATGACTTTTTTTGCATTCATTCTATAGAACTTTTACATATTCAACTATGACATCCGGTAATGCTACTAATTATTTCTTTTTCAAGGATTTTAAAATTATTTTTGAACCATTAAAGCATCTTGTTCAATATGAAACATAAATCTCTCTTCCCTAATAGAAAATTAATTACTCAGACACGTATAAAAAATATCTAAAATAATCCATATAGACTTGTGATAGAAAAATTTTGTAATAGATACATAATTTTTCTAGTTTTTGAAATTTTTTATTTTTTTGGGTTTTTATGAAAAATAGTGTTTGTATGCACTTGGACTCCCTGGAAATGGTTCCAAATTGATGAAAGTGATTTATCCATTTCACCATAGTAAATTTATTACTTAACTAAATATGCAATATATGGTGCACACCCATGCTTGATCTCTTGAGAAGGCCACTTACACACATATATTTTATATTGTCACTATTATAAATCAAACTAATATAAATTATAAAAATAATATAAATAGGGGAATATTTTTAAATGAAGGAAATGTAAAATATTATATATATATATATATATATATATGTATATATTAAATTAAATACATAATGAATCCCTAAGAACGAATTAGAAAAAATTATCTTAGGATTTCAAGGTGATTGAAATAATTATTCAAATTGGTTCTCAATGTCCTACTCAATGAGTTTATAAAGTCTTCTCACACCTCACCTTTTCATTTTAATTATGATTACCCCATACTAAGACATATTAATATAAGAAATTATTATTCCAAATGTCATATGGGATACCTCTTCACCAACCATCACTACCCAATCCATGATCCACTATATAAATGACTTAGATAGTGAAGGAAAGGATGATTAATAAATGAGAATAAGAATTCAAACAATAAAGAAAATTGGGTGACCGCTCACTGTAATCATTTTAAAAATCTCCAAAAATTTTATAGATGAATTATGTTATTATAAAATAATGCTAAATAAAACTCAATAAAATATCCATTATCTCCCTTAATGAACACTCAGGTTAGTCCACTATTTTTAGTGGAGTTGAGAAGGGAAAACAATGGGAGAACACATAAAATAAAATAAATGGAAGAAGTGTGGTTTGAATAATAATAAAAATATGTTAATTAAAAACTAAAAGTACTGAAATAAAATTACTAAAATGCTCTTATAAATGGAAAACAATTTCTACCCACAAGTTTCTACCCCCTTGAAACTAAGAGGAGACACTCTTTTATATGGAGAGGGGTTTAAATATTTGGATCCCAAATGTCATAAAAAATATTCCACGTGTTATCCAACATAAATGATATAATTTGGATAGTATGTCTTCATAAAAGGTGTTCGTTTATGTCTCTATAGTGCACAAAAAAAATTATCTTGATTAGACATATTATGTAGTATTTATGGCTGTTTTACTAAAACTATTTAATCCACCAGGCAGGCTCTTACTATTAAAAAATTCCACAAATCATACATTAATGACCTTGAAAATAAAAAATTCTAGCATGGAATATTTCATGAATGTTATTTAAGAATTCCTTATACATCACCATGTAATATTTAATCTTTCATGGATTTTTTCACTTCGATATATAATCTCATATTTAAAATTGTTCAGGTCTATGCATAGTTTTTGAGGCCTGAATTGTAAGCTGGTTTTTGGAATTCAGATGGTGGATTGAGCTTGGGGTCAAATAGTATGAAATGTAATCCCTGATGTAAATAATACTAAAAAAATAATTTATAATTTTTAATTACTATAAATATAGTTATAAAAACAATACATACTAGAAATAAAATAGTTAAAAAGAAAAAATAGGCCATTTTTACAATTAATCTCTAAATTACACAAAAACCAAAATATGTTACCATTTCTCATCAAATAAAAGTATGGTGATATTATAAACAATGAATTATAGAATAAAATATGTGAAAAAAATTAGCTTCATCACTCACCCACACTTAACCATTGCACTCCCAAACAATCATGTAATACCAATGTCAAAACAAACTTCTCAAAGAATTAATGACTACAAAACTCTATTATCATATCAAAGGAAAATACCATACCACAAACATGGATCAAAATTCTCCAAGTAATCAAAAATCATAAGAATCCATTTAATTTAAAGTTAATTCTTATGTGCATGTCAAACATTCTTCCCCAGAAAAATATTTCTCTCACTAATTAATGATTTTTATAGAGTTTTTCTCATTCCCCAAAATATGTGTGATTTACATAGGCTTGATTTCCTCAAAATATATTCACATAACAGATTAAAAAGAAATTTCACTAATGAGAGATTTTCTAGGGGGTTTTCTGAGTCTATGGTTTGGGATGATTTTAGATGTAAAAACATATGAGGCGGAATGAGGAGGGTTAGGCTCTAAAGTGATGTAAATGCATGCAAATATTTTTTCACAAGAATGATATGATCCTCAATCATATCTAAAATAAATCACTTCAAAACACTTATTTTATTACTATAGAGGTTCATACTAGGAAATAAAACATTAATGATAAGTTTCGTCCATCTTTTCCCCATTTGTATCATTGTTTCAGCTTGAATTCAAAACATAATTTTCTTTTAAGAATGATATTTTTGTAGAAACAGAGAGCCAGGTATTGAAGATCATTTATTGGTGAACTTCCTATGAAAATTATTTTTGATACTAGTACTCACCCATGCGTGTGCACGATATATTTCATTAATGGTTTTTATTTAATAATAAAATGTTATTTCTAAATGTTTAGAAGAAATAATAATGTAAAATATTTTTTAATAACATAGTATTGGTGTATAAAAATGTAATAGGAGTGGATAAAATAGGGACACGCCATTAAAATAATTGAATAATGAAAGGATAAATAAAAAGTAATTTCTAATTTTGTAGGGATGTTTCAGTTCAATTTTAGCTGCATTCAAGTAATTCATGTAGTGTAATTTGAAGTCAAAGAGAAATTAAATAAAGGATTGGTTGTAGTAATTAAAATTGTAAACTAGGAAGATGAATGATTTGAATAAATAATGAGAAAAAACAATAATTATTTATAGAAAAAAAATTATGATGTTGGTGTTTGTATAAGTTTTTTAGCTAGATGAAGTTGTACAGTCTGCCAAAAACAAAGGGTTGTTGTAATAAGTCATCAGCTTCAGAATTGTCTAGAAACTACCATCTACATATGCGATAACAATTATATAGATTGATAAATAATAATGAATATATAAATTTTAAAATCGAATCTAACAGTGAAATAGAAGATTGAATTACTAATAAAATTAAATGTTCTGGAATTGTATAGTATACCAAACATTACATTGCATTAACTTGAGACCTATTTCATCACTACATAGTATAACAAATTGTTACCATCCAAACATGTTTTTGCAATAAAATTTACTAATCTTGTATTGTAAAGTATATCAAACATAGCATTTCAACAACTTTTGATCTATTTCATCATTGCTTAATATAACAAATAGTTACCATTAAAAAATGGCATTGTAATAAAATTGACTATTATGGGATTGCATAGTTTACAAAATTAAGAAATGAAAAAAAATAAAAGGTAGAGTACATGAAATGTAAAATTAACAGTTATTTGACACAAAACAATCAATTATGTTCTATAATCATGTATGTACAACACCTAAATAATGAAATTCAAAAAAATGATATTAAAAAAAGACACATGATCTTAGATATAAATGGGAACATGGTGTATATAATGAAATTGATACATAAATCATATATAAAACCAAACTAAATAGAAGAGTACAATTTAAAATTATGTTTTTGTAGTTTGAAAATTATAATACACAATTTACTACCAATAAGATTCTAGGAAAAAGATATTAAGGAAAATTAAACACTCAATATGTATTATAACCATGCGATTGTAGAATAATATTTCAGTATTTTTTTTACATTTTTGTTAATATTTCCCTTTATTCTGGTGTGTAATTTCGTACATTGACTTGTTGTATCCATGTTGTCTCGATATATCTGGACATTATGTTTCACTCCATCCTCATTAACAAAATATTGTGGCAGAATTTTCTACATAGATAATATAGTTAAAAGAATTTGAAGATAGTATATTGGTAATTGAAATCATTGAAACACATATCAGATATTTAAGGGTGACAATTATTTTATAGTATATAGTTAAATATATAAATAACAATTTGTTTGAACTATAAATAATACACAATCTATATGGAATAAATGCAAGATTTTTTATTATAATGGACGTAATGAAGTAGTTAGTAAATAAAACCATTATATACATGAGTAGATTTCATATCTGAGGTTGATGTATCAAATCTTGTGTCATTTTTTGAATTCCATAGAGAAGACCTAACTATTTGATGATTATATCACGCAATGTTAAATGGAATATACCAATAATGTGATTTTCATTTGTAAAAAAAATATTTAATGAAATTGAAATAAATTGTACCAAGATATATTCAATGACACTACATAATCATGAAAACCAACTATTTTAACCTTCTTGTATAGTAACAAAGAAAACTGTAATGTTTTTTTATTTGTGTTTTCAAAGAAAATTCAAAATATTTATATACTATTATCTAACTATGTTTTAAGATGTCAGTAAAGCTGCTAATGTAATTATCATTATTATTGATAAAAATTACTTTGTAAATAATTTTTTTTTCAAAAAACTATGATGGTTTTGAATAGTGTAATTTGTTGCATCAATTTCTAAAAAAGATTTATTTGATTTGAAAAATTCCAACTCAAGATGGAAACCTAACTCATCATCATCCAAATTACAGAACAATAAGAAATATTAGTTGTAATATTTCAAATATATATTAAAATGATATATCAAGTTGGTTTTACCTATATCAACCAAGATCATAACTCTATACCTATTTTATGTATCTATTGTATGAATTGTTTGTCAGATACGACAACTAAAAATGAGTTCTTCTAATTAGTAACCATCAGTTGCACTCTAAATCTATTGGAATTAATATTATGATCACAGTATCTGAGATATAGACTATTTTCATCAATAGTGAGGATGTTGCATAGTGATTATAAGTAATATAAAAATAAAAACATATATTTTATCCTGGGTGTAGTGATATTAGGATATAATTTATAGGAGAGGTATGAAATTGTTCCATTTAAAATTTGAAGTTTCTTTATGCAAGAGTTTCATGATTCATAAAACTAGTTGTGGGCGCTCTGAATTTTTTGAGTTGTAGCTGAAATTAAGCACCTTACAGGCTGTAGTAGATTGAATAAATACTAATATATAAATTAGTATAGGATAGTTTTGAACAGTTCATTACATTGCATAATGAAATTTGAAAAATAAGGATATATTTATGACCTGTTGATTTTTTTCACATCTAAAATGGATTTTTTATTATTCCAATACATTATTTCTGTTAAGGGGATGTGATTTGTTGGTGGTGGTCTATGTAACTGTGAAGAAATTATCAAACCAAACATGATAAATACCGAACAACATACTTGAAAATAAATATTAACAACATGTGGATATTAAAGTTTTGACATACAAAGAACTAAATAGTAGAAATAGAGATGTATTAGAAGTTACAATGATGCCTGCTTCTGAAGTGGTCAACTAATGAAATATCTAGGTTGTAAAAAAATTTGTTGCATTAAGAGTTGTTCTGACTATAATATAGACAGAAAGAAGTTTGAAATCATTAATAGAGTGTATAGTGTTGAACCACGATATTCAAACAACATAGTAGAAAGAGAAAAATACTCTATGTATATAGAAACCATACTGCTCAATCTCTTCCCCCAGAAGAGTTTTAATATCAAAATTGTAGATGGTTCTTTGTTATATTTCAAGTAATGTGACATTTCATTGGTAAAGTCACCCCATAAACCACATGTAACTTGCAACCCTATGCTAGTAAATAAAGTAAGACTATAGATAAATGAAACTTTTTGAAGTTATGTAATATAATAACAAAATATAAATGACATGACACCTTCTTGAATAATATGTATCATGTGGTTGGAATTACCCATATATTTCACAGGATGAGTGTATTGTAGAAGTCCAATAAGTTCTAAAACATATAAGTCAAACATAAATTTAATTTTAAGTAGATAAGCTCGCATTAAAACACATTGTAATCATGATTTTAGTCAAATTAATGTACAGATAACTGAAAAATTGAGGTATTATTGTAATGTACCTATTATAAGTTCTTCTAGAACCCTCCTCCGAATAATGTCATCAAATAAAGTAAAATAAAAATTAAAAAGTGGTATTTGTGCTTCACATGGATGAAAAAACATAGACGATATATGATGTACATAGTATGTTAAAAGGTTGGATAATATGTAAATAAAATAGATGATATAGGATGTAGACATTATATATATATATATTGTAATACGTATAGAACATAGTATAGAAATAAGGAAAAACACTCAGAATTTGTTGTTGTAACATAAACAGACCTATTTATCGCCTAGTATGAGATCAACAGCACTGACATGGCCCGAATTACCTGAATGCCTTATTTTTATTTTATTATGGATAATACTCCTTTTAAGGGTTGATGTTTAACCCTTACGTGATGGTTGCGCCCAAATTTACCCTACTGGTAAAATCAGTCGATGTAGTACATGTAGGGGTCGAATCCATAGGGACCGACGAAGTAACCTTGAGACACTATGATTTGGTGAAGGATGGGCTTTGAAGTAGCCAACTTTGGGTTTGATTTTGGATGGTTTAAAGAACACTAAGAAACCTAAGTGAATTAAATTCAAAGAAAATTGGTTGATCTAGGATTATTCTTGGGGTGGATTGAATGAATTTTACTTCTTTAAACAATTTTGGTTTTATTAATTCTTGATGAATCCATTCTTTAAAAATAACACTACCTTCATCATTTTCTAGTTTGGTTCTTACTAAACACAATTATTAATCCCATATACACTTAGAAGACCAAATTCATGATCTCTCTGAGGTATATGGTCATTTAGTAATTGAATTTAGTTTTCTCAAACACAGTAAAGATGAAAAGTAGAAATAACTGAATAATGGATGTCTTAAATTAATTATCCAAATAACAACAATTAGTTCATAAAATAACATTAAATCCAGCCATTTCATCCACCTAAGATCAACCCATTAAAGGTTTAGCCCTCCATTGATGGTATACTCTCAATGGTGGGCGGAATATGACTAACAATAATTGGATTGATGAAATTAAAACTGTGGAAATAACGAGCACTCCTCTGTGTGTGTGAATGAAATTCACACCTATGTGTGAACTAATTCACAACAACACAGAGATATCACTGTGCTTTGTGATAATAAAGTTTTAATAAATTAAATGGAAAATATAGAAGAGAAATAAGTTGATTGATAACATAAAGATACAAAAAAGATACTTACATGGAAATGGAAAACATTACAATGGAAATTTGGAAGCATAACCGTACAATGAAACAAGCAACAAAAGATGATAAGAAAAATTTCCACCCCTATTCCCTTCACCACTAGATCCTTCTATAGGCATATTAAGAGCCTTAGGTACATCCCCCAACAATTAATTCACCCCAAACTATTAATGGAGTCAAATGGAGGGTGAATAATCAAAAAGAAATTGATGTTTCAAATTAGACCCGGAAAACTGTCCAGATTCGTCCACCATATTGACATGTGAATTCTAAATTGATGAAGGCCGAATACGGAGAGGTTGTAGAAGAGAAATAACATATTACATCTGTCCTCTATGAGCTGTAAACATTTCAGAAAATTTCTCTAATCTGTTTGGATGTTATGGTCGAAATGGTGGGACGTATTTCTTTGCATTAATGTCAGGTCCACCATTTAAATCTCAACATCAGATACCTTTATCATCATGATAACATCAAAATAAGCTCTGGACACAGTTGAATAAAATGATCCTCATATTTTTATATTTCTTCTTTATAAATTTTAGCTTCATTGGGCATAGTTTGTGGGCCCCACATTTGTTTGATGGGCCTTAGGCCCATTATGCTTTTTCCAGAAAGTTTCTGCCTTCAGGCGCAATGTTCTCCATCTTCCTTTTGGATTCATCCATCGGACCTAAAATATAATGTGTTCCAAAAAAAGTGATCAATCATATCCCAAAATATCAAATTCATAAAATGAATATACTGTTGTCCAAAAACAAATTAATAATTAGGCCCAAATTTTCATTTAAAACATGAATTGCATTTTAGATGAGAAATGAAGTTCTATTTATGTAATGAACTAAAAACAATGTTTATGGACTTTAGAAAAATGAATATAAAGATATTAAAAATTAATATTAGCCACTTTCAGTGACTAATCACACCCCCCAACTTGAGTTTTTCTTGTCTGGAGAAAAATAAATTACAAATATGAAATTGAAATCCCCTTTTCCAAAAACATTTTAATACACATTGATCACCAAAATATCTAATACCAAAAAAAATTATGAAAACCCATCAAAATAATTAATAACAAGCCATGTCCATAAGCATATCCCACGCCCAAGCCCATTCCTTTGTTCAAATTCATTGCTACATTTCATCCAATTCGAATTAAGCATGTAAAGTGTTGTGAATCATAAACGATATGGGGCCCATTATATTGTTCATGGGGAAAAATGGAAGAGCTAGGTGGGAATCACATTAAACCATAAGATGAATATCCATTTTTTTAATTTTAATTTTATTTTTTTTACCACAATGGATATGAAAAGTCTAACTCTGGGCAAGACAACTATAGAGTCGCTATCCCCAAGTGCCGAACGCCACACATATTTTCAATTTCATGCTCTACAATAGAGATATAAAGCCAAACTCTGGGCAAGAAAAATATGGAGTCATGATCCCCAAGTGCCGGATGCCACGCATTTGGACAAAAAATTGCTCCATCTGGTCAATTTATTTTTTGTTTTGTTTTTTTGGATACTCAAATTAAACTAAAAGTGACCCCAGAACCCTATGCTATAATGAAAGGGACCCAAGAACTCAAATTTACACCCACGATCCAGTAGACATGCATTGTGGAATTTTTATTAAGAGTATGAAAATGTAAACATTGAAAAATCACATCGGACAACCGCACTTTCCAAAAACTATGCTTATGAACTTCAACTTGCATTAAAATCGGAATCAAGGAATGAGAAATTTATTTAATATCCAATTTTAGAGTTTGCAATGTGTGTTATCATGTTTATGGTTAATGGAATATTTCTTTTCATTCATGTTTTTATTCAAAAAATAAAAAAACTCATTTTTTATCTCCCCCAAACTAGAATAAAATTGTCCCCAGTGTTTAAAGAAAAGAAAAGTTAGAAGGGGTAGGAGAGGAGTTCAAAGATGAAATTGAGAATGATACCCATAGAACAAATTCACCTGGTTTTTAAAGTTGAAGTTCATGATGCTCCAGATTACTCCTTTGATCTCTTGGGGGATGTAGGCACCTCCTTGATTGAACATTTATCACCCAAAATAGTTCCTGAACCATAAAAAGAAGGATAAAGAAGAAAAAACAAACAACATAATGATTTATTTAATTCCAAGTACCATCATTTTTATGGTTTTCCATGTTTTTTTAAATCAAACTAATGACACATTGTCTTCTTTTAAATTTATGGGTAAGGTATTACTCAGGGATCACACAGCGTGACATGGATGAATACGGTGCTCCCCTTTCATACCCATCCATTCTCATAAAATAATAACAGCTCAAGAGTCTAATTTTTTTTAACCTAAAAAAACATAAATAAAATAAAATTAACTGATGATACATTGTCTTCATTATATTTTTCGGGTAAGGTATTACTCAGGGATCACACCGCATGACACGGATGAATACGGTACTCCCTTTTCGTACCCATCCATACTCATAAAATAAGAATAGGTCAAAAGTCTATATAAAAAAAACATAATTAAGAAGAAGGAAAAAAAGATGATTCACAGTGATTGGAAACATGAAAACCACGGGTTGCCTCCCGTGCAGTGCTTTTGTTTAACGTTCTTAGCCCGACTTGTACCCTAAATCTATCAATTTTTCTCTGGTTCATATGTTGGCTCAGTTAACTCCTCCTTGGTTTCTTATTTATTGAATGATTCAATGAATGTTTTTAACCTATGACCATTGACTCTGAAGACATGAACACTTGTGGGATCCTGAATCTCTATTGCCCCATGAGGGTACACATGATGCACTAGGTATGGACCAGACCATCTAGACCTTAGCTTTCCTGGGTGTAGATGATGTTTTGAACTATACAAGAGCACAAATTTTCCCAGTTCAATGTTTTTGAAATTGAGATTCCTAGATTGGTAGGCTTGAACTTTAGATTTATTGATCCTTGAATTTTCATAAGCCTCCATCCTATGTTCCTCTAGTTCATTAAGATCTAATTTCCTTTTTGTTTCTGCCAAAGAAATTTCAAAGTTCATTTTTTTATTGCCCAAAAGGCTTTATGCTCAATTTCAACATGTAAATGAAATTCTTTTCCATAAAAAAATCTATACAGTGACATGCCTAAGATAGTTTTGAATGCAGTTCGATATGACCAAAGGGCATCTATGAGTTTCTTGGACCAATCTTTCCTAAAGGGATTGACAATTTTTACATGAATTTTCTTAATTTTTCTATTTTCCAACTCATCTTGACCGTTGGTTTGAGGATGGTATGCAATGGAAACATCATGAGTAATACCATAATTAGACATCAGTGAAGAGAATGGTCGATTGCAGAAATGGGTTCCACAATCACTGATTATAGCCCTAGGAATTCCAAATCGAGAAAATATATGCTCTTTCAGAAATCGGATCACAACATGGTGGTCATTGGACTTGGTGGGAATGGCTTCAACCTATTTTGAGACATAATCAATAGCTAAGAGGATGTAGAGGTATCCATTAGAGTTTGGAAAGGGTCCCATGAAATCAATTCCCCAACAATCAAAGATTTCAATGACCAGAATGGGATTGATGTGTATTTGATTCCTTTTTGTAATGGATACTAATTGCTGACACTGAGGACAACTTTTACAGAATTGGAAGGAATCCTTTGTGAGGTTCGGCCAGTAGAAACCACTTTGGAGGACCTTTACAGTGGTTTTCTTTGAAGAAAAGTGGCCTCCACATGCCTCTCCATGACAAAATTTTAGAATGGACTCTTGCTCAGACTCGGGAATACATCTCCTGATGTTTTGATCAGGAAAAAACTTGAAGAGGTAAGGATCATCAAACACAAAGTGTTTGACATCAGAAAGGAATTTCCTCTTATCTTGATTCCCCAGGAATTTTGGAATGTAACCCATCACCAAATGTTTTTCTATGTCAGCATACCAAGGGAAATCACTCACTGAATAGAGGTGCCCATTGGGAAATGAATCAGACACAGAGAGGTGGTGTGAGTTGTCTTTGAATTCCATCCTATAAAGGTGATCAGCTACAATATTTTCAACACCCTTTTTATCCTTAGTTGTTAAATAGAACTCTTGAAGAAGAAGGACCCAGCTAATCAATCTAGCCTTGGCATATTTTTTTGGAAAAGGTATTTTAGGGTTGAATGGTCAGTGAAGAAAATGATGGGTGATCCTAAGAGATAAGACCTGAATTTATCTAAGGAAAAGACAGCAGCAAGAAAATCTTTCTCAGTGGTGGTGTAGTTTCTTTGTGCATCATTTACAGATTTTCTTGCATAAGCAATGGCATGTGGAGTTTTCTCACACCGTTGTCCTAAGACTGCTCCTACAGCGAAATCACTTGTATCACACATGACCTCGAAAGGAAGTTTCCCATTTGGAGGTTGCATGATAGGTGGAGATATAATAATTGACTTGATTGTAGAGAATGATTCCTCAAAGCTTT
This sequence comes from Viscum album, assembly GCA_963277665.1. NCBI lineage: Eukaryota > Viridiplantae > Streptophyta > Magnoliopsida > Santalales > Viscaceae > Viscum > Viscum album. The sequence continues at coordinate 828,409,964 of OY728157.1, forward strand.
CTGTCCATAAAAATGGATCATCTTTTACCAATAGAGAACAAAGTGGTTGAGAAATAGAGCTGAAATTCCTAACGAACCTTCTATAAAAACCAGCATGTCCTAAGAAGGACCTCACTTCCTTTATAGTCTTAGGAGAGGGAAGGTGATGAATGGTGCCAACCTTAGCTTTATCAACTTCAATCCCTCTACCAGATACCAGATGACCTAGAACAAGTCATTACATTAACATGAAATGACATTTTTCCCAATTTAGTATTAGATTATTATCCTCACACCTTGACAAAACCTTTTCAAAATTTTTAAGGAATCCCTAAAATGTATCCCCAAATATGGAGAAGTCAACCATGAAGACCTCTAAAAAATCCCCCACCATATCCGAGAATAATCCCATCATGCACCGCTGGAAGGTACCAGGGGCATTACATAACCCAAAGGGCATGCGCTTGAAGGAAAAAGTGCTGAATGGAAAAGTGAAGGTTGTTTTTTCTTTATCCTCTAAGGATACATCGATTTGATTATACCCTGAGAATCCATCTAGTATGCAATAGAATTTATGACCCACCACTCGCTCGAGGACTTGATCAATAAAGGGTAAGGGTAAATGGTCTTTCTTGGTACAAATGTTGAGCTTCCTATAGTCAATACAAACTCTCCATCCACTACTGACCCTTGTTGGAAGCATCTCTCCATCCTTGTTGGTTATTACTGTGATTCCGGCCTTTTTTGGAACCACATGGATTGGGTTAACCCACTCACTCTCAGCTATAGGATAGATGATACTAGCTTTTAACAATTTCAAAAGTTCTTTTCTCACTACTTCCATGAGATTAGGATTGAGTCACCTCTGAGGTTGAAGACATGGCTTTGACTCATATTCAAGAATAATTCAATGAGTCTCTATAAGTGGGCTAATCCCAGGAATATCAGATAGGGTCTATCCAATGGATTTCTTGTGTCTCCTAAGAACATCTAGAAGAATCCTCTCATGATCGGCTTCAAGAGTGGAAGAAATGACAACATGAAAGGATTGATTGTCCCCTAAGAACGCATACTTTAGTGATGAATGTAAGACTTTAAATTCAAGATCTGATTTGTCATGAATTTCCATGAAAGGATGACACTTTGTATTGAACATAGTTTCTTTGTTCAGATTTCTTGACAAAATTGGTTCCTTGTGAACTAAATTTTCATCTCCTAAATTATCTAGAGTAGTGTCATGAATGGCCATGGACTCAATGTTATTGATTTCAACCATGGTATCATTGATTGGTGATTATAGAAAATCATCAATAGAGATTTCTAAAATAGATTCATTCCATGGAGACAAATTTCCCTCATGTGAATAAATAAAATCAATCTCTTCTTGACTTAACCATCCTTCGGTAACTCCTTGATGTTCATTGAGTTCATTATCAACACTACCAATCCAATTAACCTCATGGATCTCTTCATCATCCCCAATTTGAGAGTTTGCATTGTAGATGTTCAAGTCTAGACTCATGTTCCCAAAGGTGATGGTCATGTTCCCATTTTAGACTCAGATAACAGAGTTGATTGTTGCATGGAAGGGACGACCAAGTATGATTGGGGTTTTCTCCCTCGGACCTATTCTTGGGTGATTGTCCAGAAAAATGAAGTCAGCTGGGTAAATGAAATTTTCAACTTTCACCAAAACATCTTTTAAGATCCCCTTTGGATCTCGAACACTACGATCAGCAAGTTGAAGAGTGACAGATGTGGGTTAGAGTTCTTTTAGCCCTAACTGAAAATACATGGCATAAGGAATGAGGTTTACACTGGAACCTAGATCACACAAGACTTTGATAACATTGTTCTCTCCTAGTTCAACATTTATGTAAGGGTATTCTGGGTCTTTCATCTTAGGAGGAATGGTCCCTTGAATGGTGGTACTCACATTAGCAGCCACAAGGACTTAGTTTTTATGTGAAAATATTCTTTTAAAAGTGCACAAGTCCTTAAGTTACTTTTATTAGGAAGGTATGGTTTGGTTGGCATCGAGAAGGGGAATGTTCAACTTGACTTGTGAGAATATTTCCCTCAATGTGTCACTCAATTCAGGCTTGGTTTTCCCCCTCATGCGTTGAGGAAATGGTGCAGGTTGTTGAGTTGTTTTTTGGAGTGTTGTTTCTTTCAAATTGTTATCAGTTTATTCAGTTTGAGCTTGTGGTTCATTTGAATTTTCATTAGTGTTTGAATCTTCACATGGTTTCTGGCTTATTTGTTCAGGTTTTTCAATTGATTTCCCACTTCTTTAAACAGTCATAGCCTTTAGTTTCTCGTGAGTTTCTTGAGTGAAACTTGACTCTCCACTTGATTTTTTTCGTGGAATGTCCTGTGTGGTCATGGGTTCCTTTCTATTTTTTATGGTTTGAAGTTCTTGTTTAATGGATGATAATTCTGAGTTTATTTTGTCTATTTGTTTGCACAGTTTTTCTAGTAGGCTTTGTGGAACAATTTGGGTTGGTTCTTGAGCTTGTGGGTTTATCCCAGGAGGATACTTTGGTTGTTGGATGGGTTGTTGATATTGTACATGAGGATGTTGGAATTGGACAAGTTGTGGTTGGAACTAATTATGATGTTGAATGTTTTGTTGATGGTATGGGTTGATACATTGTTGTTGTGTTGGTTGTTGATTATCCTTCCAACGAAAGCCTGGATGGTCATTATACCTTGGATTGAAGGTGTTCATGAATTGTGGCTTTTGAAAGTTCATTGCATTAACTTATTTTGGTGGTCCTCTTAAAAGAACATCCTTGATGGAAGGAATGGTTGGGCAATTATCAGTCTTGTGTTCATTCTTGTCACAAATTGTACAAACAAGCTCAACAGTTTGGGTTTTGTGGACATTCCTAAGATCAATCTCGTCAACTTTCCTCATGAGTGCAGCAAGTTTTACTTTAAGGTTTTCTTCTTCTCCAAGATTGTACATTCCACCAGATTTGTGTGGCTTCTCATAGTATGGTGATGTTTCCATGTTTGGTTTTGATCAGCAAGATTTTCTAGATACTCATAAGAATCATTTGGGGCTTTGTTTTTGAAGGTTCCATTACACATCATATCAATGAATTGTTTGATTCTGGGTCCCAAACCTTTATAGAAAATTCTCACATGTTCTGGGATTAGGAATCCATGGTGTGGTACCATGTTTAATGTGTCCTTGAACCTTTCCCATGTTTCATAGAATGTTTCTCACTCTCTTTCAAAAAACTTTTGTATGCTCTTTTTAAGTGAAATTGTTTTGTGATGGGGGAAGTATTTTTAATAAAATTCTCATTGAAGTTGGTCCCAAGAGTGAATGGATGCTGGTCTCAAATTGTTTAACCAATTATTTGTTCGGTCCTTAATAGAAAAAGGAAAAACTCTCATTTTAGAAGATTCAATTTGATTTGGTGGGCACATGGTTTCGACAATGTCATTAAATTCTTTAACATGATGGTAAGGCATCTCAGACTCCATACCGTGAAAGATTGGAAGGTGGTTCAGGACATGGGGTTTGAAAACATATTGGGAATATCCTATGTTATAATGCATAATTCATGAGGGTGCATTGGTCCAGGTTGGTGTGAGGGAGTCATTCATGGTCGGGTCTGCAACAATTCCCAAGTTAGGGTCTTGCCCGTTATTTTGGTTCCCTCCCTGGTTTATGATTTGGTTTTGTGGGAGATTCTCCATTGTATCAAACTCAACGTCTGAATTTTGAGTATTAAGAAGATTTGGATCTAAAGTAAATAGACCACTTTTAGTGCTTGACTCCCCAGCCGTAGGAGTATCCACCCTAACTAATCTGTTTGATTTATCGCGGGTGTAGGCGAACATGTTCCAAAAAAAGTGAGAAAGGGAAACGATAAGAGAATTAGGATGATAATAGAAGAATGGGGGTAAGAAAAGAAGGTTTTTGGTCTAAGTAACTTACATGGTACCCGGAAACAACGCCAAAATTTGGTTGCACCCAAATTTACCCTACTGGTAAAAGTGGTCGATGTAGTGCATGTAGGGGTCGAATCCACAGGGACCGAAGAAGTAACCTTGAGACACTATGATTTGGTGAAGGCTGGGCTTTGAAGTAGACAACTTTGGGTTTGATATTGGATGGTTTAAAGAACACTAAGAAACCTAAGTGAATTCAATTCAAAGAAAATGGGTTGATCTAGGATTATGATTGGGGTGGATTGAATGAATTTTACATCTTTAAACAATTTTGGTTTTTTTAATTCATGACGAATCTATTCTTCAAAAATAACACTACCTTCATCATTTTCTGATTTGGCGCTTACTAAACACAATTACTAATCCCCTATACACATAAAGGAAGAAATTCATGATATCTCCGAGGTATTTGGTCATTTAGTAATTGAATTTAGTTTGCTGAAACACAGTAAAGATGAAAAGTAGAAATAACTGAAGAATGGATGTCTTAAATTAATTATCAAATTAACAACAATTCGTTCATAAAATAACATTCAATCTGGCCTTTTCATCATCCTAAGATCAACCCATTAAAGGGTTATCCCTCCATTGATGTTATACTCTCAATGGTGGGCGGAAGATGACTAACAAGAATGGGATTGAAGAAATTAAAACCGCGGAAATAACGAGCACTCCTCCGTGTGTGTGAATGAAATTCACACCTATGTGTGAACTAATTCACAACAACACAGAGATATCATTGTGCTTTGTGATAATAAATTTTTAATAATTTAAATGGAAAATATATAAGAGAAAGAATTTGATTGAGAATATAAAGATACAAAAAAGAAACTTACATGGAAATGGAAAACATTACAATGGAAATTTGGAAGAATAACATTACAATGAAACAAGAAAAAAAAGATGATAAGAAAAATTTCCATGCCTATTCCATTCACAACTAGCTCCCTATACAGGCATATTATGAGCCTTAGGTACATACCCCAAAAATAAATTCACCCACCAAAAATTAATAGAGTCAAATGGAGGGTGAATAATCAAAAGGAAATTGATGTTTCGAATTAGACCTGGAAAACTATCCAGATTCGTCCACCATATTGACGTGTGAATTATAAATTGGAGAAAGCCGAATCTGAAGGGTTTGTAGAATAGAAATATCTTCTTCCATCTGTCCTCTATGAGGTTTAAAAATTTCAGGAAATTTCGCTCAGCCGTTTGGAAGTTATGGTCGAAATGGTGGGACAGATTTCTGTGCATTAATGTCGGGGCCACCATTTAAATCTCAACTTCAGATCCCTTTATCATCATGACAACATCAGAATTATCTCCGACCATAGTGTAATAAAATGATCCTAATATTTTTATCTTTCTACTGTATAAATTTTACCTTCATTGGGCTTAGTTTGTGGTCCCCACATTTGTTTGATGGGCCTTAGGCCCATTATGCTTTTTCTAGAATGTTTCTGCATTCAGGCGCAACATTCTCCATCTTCCTTTGGGATTCATCCATTGGACCTAAAAGATAAAGTGTTCCAAACAAAGTGATAAATCATATACCAAAATTTCAAATTCATAAAATGAATATAATGTTGTCCAAAATCAAATTAATGTTTGGGCCCAACTTTGCATTTTAAACATGAATTGCATTTTAGATGAGAAATGAAGTTCTATTATGTAATGCACTAAAAACAATTTTTATGGACTTTAGAACAGTAAATATAAAAATATTAAAAATTAATATTAACCAATTTCAGTGACTAATCACTTGACCCATATGCCCAAGGCAAAAGGCCTGACACGGATCAAAGTCCAATACATGACACAAAGGCCCAGATTCATATTATGCCAATTACATGACCTATAGGCCCAACCCACTAGAACTTCCCCTACTAAAATTTGGCATCATTGACAACCTTATCTACCCCACCTGACAGTGATGATCATCTACCATTTCCATGATCAAAACCACACGGTGCCTGGTCACAATGGTAGTTGACATACCCTATCATTCATTCAATCCAGTTAGCTCTGCTTCGAGTGACTTCATTGGATAATTGTGACAAATAATTAAACAATATGTTTAACATATGAACCTCTATCATTAGTTTTTAACTGTCCTCTAGGGTAATCTCAATCAACAAGGTTATTGAGTGGGACATTTTTTTTCACTATATTTTTAATTAGTGTACAAAGAAAATTTATTAAGTAGGTACAGAAGTCATGGAAGTAAACATTTTTCAAAGCCACACCAATTTAAAATATCTACAATTTAATTTAAATAACACCAAAGATATTTTATCAATGATTTACCTGCACACGATATCCAATGTGTAATCACAGGATGTGTTATTGTTTCCATCTACTACTATATTCAAACCATTTACTAATGTGACCCCAGAAACCGCAATATATAATTGACCATGATAGATCATGGTCTTGAGAAGGTATAACCTAATAGAATAGAATGCTTGGCCTAGAATTTTATAAATATTCATCACATACGAAACTATCAAATGATATTTTCTTCTCTGTAATTTGAATGGCCATCTAACATTATAGTGTGTCATAGTTTGTCTTGGTATGAATGCATAATATCCTGAATGACAACCACATAAATTTTTGCTCCAATTACATGTTCAAACAAGTGAGTAACAATTAGATGAGTCCCATTATACAAACCAATAGATTGATCTACATTCCTCGGTATCATAATGGGAAGACCAATCTTAAGAGTAATTTTATGGGAATCCAACCCAGAGACGTTGATAGCATTTCATATGTTAGATGTGTATAGGTTTTTAGTTCTATCTATATAAAAAAAGCATTGAAAACACAATATAAGCTAAATTATTCTCTTTTTTTCAGAGTCCATGAGAGAAAACATGTATTCATTTACTTCTTTAACAACATCACAGGGTGGAGAAAAAATTTTACGCACTTTTAGATCTGAGACATCACCATGTTTTTCATGAAAACCAGGATATTTATGGTCGATAATTGAAGACATGGAATTATCAGTGCAGGTATGAAGATGTGATTATGGAGTTTTAATGAGTGCTTCCCCATCCTTAGGATCTCCAATTTTAACTTTTCCAATATCTAAATTTCATTTAGAAAACTCCTGTACCGAAGCTGAATCATGGGTGGAAGAAGTAGAATGAAATCTCATGTTCCTTGTTAGAGTTAGTACCTAGGAGTGTTTTCACAAATATAACTAATTAACACTTGTAAATATAATGTCATTTCCATTACCATTGGGTATAACATGTTTTATTTTCCTAAAATATCTACCCAAAACAACTCTTACACCACTGAACTATAAATTTAGAGCATTAACATTTTTAACCATCATTATAACCCTCATATTATACTCTAGATCCTCAAAGATCTACATATGAATCATAGATTCCTTATCCCAAATATTTAGCTTTATCAAGTGTGGAAGTTTTTAAAAATTACTCCCTTTCTGAATATTGCAAACTTAATAGTCAATAATGGAGATTAGAAAATGGAATTTAGAATGTGATGTTCGTCTACCAGAAGCAGTAATGATGTTATTTTAATCGAAGAAACTGGAATTATAATAGTTCCCTCTACCCAAAAAAATTAGTTTTGTACTCTCAAAATGAATGTTTCTCCTATGCCTCCATATACATGAAATAATAATAAACCCCTAGAATTAGTACATAATGACGATAGAATGACACCCATCCCCTCTTTCTATTCAACTGTAAGCATACTATGTAAATTTTTGTACTCATTTAAATGTAATTATCTATTGTAATTTAGTTCTTCTGCAATTAAACAGTTTGGATGAGTATCCAATAAAAAATCTAGAAAAGGCATAAGAGGATTTAACAGAAGATATCTTCCATTTATCTGTAAAATGTAGTCTATTCCAATCAAATCATACATATGTATCTAGTGATATGTGAGTTCTGAATCTAGAAAATTGTCGAATATTGTTATAGATAATTATAAAATAAAATCAACGCATTCATTACAATAATTTAGAGTAATTAGAAAATAGAAACTATAGTGGAGAATGAACATATTAGATAGAACCCAGTAGTAATTATGTTTTTTAGTCAGCATTGTATAGTGTCATTAAACTGATGACAATTGTATTTAAAAAAATGTAAATATATTATGTGAGTGTTTTATATAAAGCACTATAATAACATTACTAAATGAATATAAATATAGGTTCAACAACTTTCTGTAGTGTTTGAATTTCTGTTTTTCTATAAATAATAGTAGATTCCATGGGATTGAGTAATAATATATAAAACATTTTCTACAAATGTGTTTGACTATATTATACTAAATATCACATAATATAAATCATTTGTAGTAAGTATAATTGATAGAAAATACATTCGAGATTGAATTAATCTGTGAGTGAAATATCTAGAAAATTATGGAATAGTGTCATAGGGAAGTATAAAATAAAATGAACACAGTCATTACAATAATATTCTATAATTAAAATATTATAAGAATGGTGGAGAATGAACTTATTAGATGGAACCCAACAATTATTATGTTTTTATTAAAAATTATATATCATCATTTACCTAATGATAGTAGTATTTCAAACAATTTAGATATATTATGTGAGTGGAATATATAATTCACTATTATAACATTTGAAAATGAATATAAATAAAGGAGAAATAGATGTCTATATTATTTGCGTTTATGTTGTTCAATAGAGAAGAGAAGATTCCAAGGGAAATAGTAATATTATTTAAATAGAACATCCTAATTTTTTTCTACAATATATTAAATATCACAGGATAGAAATAATTTTCAGCAAGTTTAAAGGACCGAAAATAATGTAGATATTGAAGTGATCTGTGAGAGTCAAATATATAAAATTGTTTAATTTTATTAAATATTATTAGAAATTAAAATGAACGCAATCATTACAATAATTTAGATTAATTAAAAGATAGATCACATAGTGTAGACCTTGTATTTATAGCGTCCTTTAGGGGAATATAAAATATCTTCTGATAGTTTTTATTTGGTTTCAAGCCATAAAATGTTTGGGTGAGAAATGTTATTGGAAATTAACATTCTTGTAAACAGTCTATGTAAAAACTATCCTATTCCCTATGTTGAGTCCTCTTTAATTGATTCAGTGAATTCTTTGTCATCTACCAGTAGTCCCAGAGTAGAACACCCCTCTCTAAATTTTCCATGAGTAATGTTTTTCACTGTCTTGATATCTTTATACAAGGTTTCTCCTTTTATTTTTGTTACCAGTATCCTCAAGTAATATATATCCCTAGTTGTTGTAGGAATGTAGTATAGTCTAAAAATAAAAAATCCATGATTTTGGGGGTTCCATTTCATGCCATGAGAGTGTAAGACCAATAAAGTTGGGAACTCTACAAAAGATATACCTCATCCTTTAGGTTATGATAGATTTTCTTCAAACCAATAGGTTAAAATTTTTTTAGAAAAGTTTCTATGATTTAATACATCTTCAATATTATCATTGTTTGTATAGGTTAGTCAATTATGTCTTGGTAAATGAAAATGTAACCTCTCAACTCGTGGATATATGTAATGAATATAATAAGAAAATATCTTCCATGAATCCTTAGAAGGAGATATGTACCAATAGTCATAATACATATTTATCTCATCTACATAGTTTTCGGACAAGTGTATGTCGTTTCTATCATAGAGTGCCACTTTAACATGATCATTTCCCTTGATAGTATACTTAAATAGGTATGTTATTGAAGATTACTAGTCAAAAATTTCAATATCGAGATGGGCCTGATACTTTAATACCAAATCTGGATTGTATGGTACCAAAAATATATTATCAAATGGCACATTTTGTAAGAACAATTTGTTCTTCATCCCTTCTTCGATAATGGACAAAACCATCATCATCAACTATCATATGTGAAAACAAATTGTGGGAATTTATTTCTTCATTTTCCTTTTCTCATATAAGAAGAAGAACATTTGGTAGCACCATCAAAGACATGGATCATAAAACATTTAACATCTTCATATAGTCTTGGGTAGGCATATTTATTTGTAGTTTCAGCACAATTTTTTTTATTAATAGCTGTTAGAGTGTTACCTTTGTTTTCAAGACAGATAAATAATATAATGTGAACATGAGGCAAACCATGATTTTAAACTCCATGGTTTAGAAAAATACATGGGAAGAATAGTTCTAGAGTTAATTATTAGAAGAAGAAATGATTTGAAATAAGTAACTAAACATAATGAGTAGAAACTAAAAAGATCATTACAAGACTGTGACTTTCCAAAGAAACAATCTTCTCTTAAATCCTCCATTAGATGATCAACATTAATATTAAAAACTCAAGATAATATGTGACAGGAGTCTATTGGAAAAAGATTCTTATTTCTATGATAATGAGTTATTTCATGCCACATAGGGTTACATTTAAATGTTAAAAATATATTTGGATACCCTACCCAATTACAATTTTTAATTTCATCTTCATAATTCTCGATCATATAATGGACCACCAATAAATGAAGAAGATAAAATGATGTGAATAATTCAAGAATACCCTTCTCAATAACCTCAAAGAAATTCATCTTGTAACCAAATGTATAGAACTACCCTCAGTCACTTTTTATTGAAGAAAATGAAGAATTGTATTTGAGACTCAATCATTGTATAAGCATCAATAATAAACTATTACAATAATCATTTAAAATGTAGTAAAGTTGATGCATCATTTTCACAGAATTTAAATTGAAAATAGATGTACTCTCTCATTTTCACCATCATTAGTTTATAACTTGTTGTGAAAAGAATATCACAATGAAATATGTTGTCAACATATCCATCACAACCACCTGTGAAAATATAGGGATAATATAATGTAAGGTACAATGGCTTTAGATCCTCAATTCGTTTTAGATCCCCAATGTGGGTTTGAACAATTATATCTCACTACTAGTTGATATATTCAATGTCACTGACCATAAGAATTTCAATTTTAGAAGTCTTTAGTATGTTTTATATCATAGTATTTGATTGAATTCTTCTAAGAATTTGTAGTTTTAATGTCGGAACTTCTTGATTATCAAGAACTTCCCTTACAATTATGAATTATCGAGCTAAAACATTATTCTCATGAAGAATTTGTTGCAGGTTCTTAACTATGTTGTAGTCAATAATAGATTATAAATTTTTTTTGTCCGAGCTGTGGTTAGTAGTTATGTTAATAAAAATAGATGAAATATTTGAAAATGTAGTCCATAGTAATCTATTTAAGAGATACCTAAAATCGCAAACCCTATTTTGACACTCAGGTGCTGTGTCATACATGTATAGTTGTGCGAACCTTGTTGATTGTCAATCAGGTGGACATAAACTATGTATGTGGAGGTAGTTATTTCCATTCAATCTAAATATACGTGAAAGTTTTCCATTGTTAATCAAACTATCGAACTGACCACCCATTGACATGAATGCATACATTTAATTTTAAATATTCATGTTTTCATGGAAATCTTGGGCTTCCATGGATGTTTTTTAAAGGAAAACATTCATATCTATTGAGGACACGGTGGTAGTATGTTCAAAGTAATGTTTCCCATCATGTAGAATAAAAGAAAACATTGGTTTTTTTGGTTGTTCTGTTATCTATTTCTCTCATCAAACAACATTAAGGGTGACAATATTGACAGATGTTAGAGGGGTCTCCAATATCTGAATATCCTGAGTGAAAATAAAAATATGTAATATATAATATACAAAAATCACACTTAGGTTTGGATAGTTCTTTTCTTATAATTATAGCATTAATTTAGGTTCATTAACTACACTAACCCATGTTATCTACAGTTTTTTGTTCTACTAAGTTTCCTTTATTATCCAACAAAATGTAAATTTGTAGTGCTATAAATAATAATGAACTGATTAATGTTTTTACTTCAACATCTATTTCAACATACATGAATAGGTTTATTTAAGATTTATATAACTATTTATGTATTTATGTGTTTTTGAAGTCTCCATACTCTATGTATCATGAGAAAATAATTATTTTCTAGAATCTAGAAGTATTTTTATAAATAAAGTCTATATTAAATATTAGATATTTATATATTTATAAGTGTGTGTGTGTGATGTTATCTAATTATGTTAAATTTGATAGTAGACATGTACATGATAAAGGACTATAGTCTCCATGCACACTATTAGTAAATATATCAAAAGTTGTTAGAGAAAATCATAAGAAATAACACTTTATTAATGGGGATAGAAATCTATAAATTCTTGAGATGTGCTTAATTTTTTGAGGAGGCCAGTTATGAACTTGAAAGATTATTTTCATCAGTCACAATAGCGACCCAAATTTTCAAGTAAATTGTTATATTATGAATAGCTCAGTCGTATGACCTACATTTTGTTCATAAAAGAACACTGACATCATACACACAGAATGGAAATGGAGATTTTCTGATGGAATCTAGTCTTTTCTTTCGCTTGTTTGATCCTACATCAAATGTGGTCTTAGTTGCAGATTATTGAGGCGCTATCAACAAAGAATAAGTTAAATATGAAAAATATAAGTAATTCTTTATTGTAGTTATAAGTATATATCGTTAGATATGTAAATTTAAATAGAACTAACCATTGATTGATAAAGGTGTTAATGGAATGTGTGTCACTCCATTTGTGATGCCATTTGTTGATAGTGGTTCACTTATTGGATTACCAAATAGATTTATAGATGTAATGATATAATTTCCAATAGATGTTGACAATATTTTTTTGGTAGTTTTCATGTATAAAATAACTAAAATAATGATAATAAATAGAACATTTTTATGTCAACCTAATAGATAACTCATATATTTTTTACCATTCATTCATTAATTGATTCTTTTGAAACCTTCCATCTCTATAGGTGGATGGGACACACATGTTTATAATGGAGGACATGATATATATAAATTTCAAGGTGTTAAATGAAACCATATTTTTCATAGTCGACAGTAAAGAAAATGTAATATAAATTGTTAAGGAAAACACCAAACATGCTAAAGATGTAATTACATAGGTTTATACTAATGTTATTAACAAATACAAGAAATATAGAAATAAATAAATAGAGGAAGATATGTGTTGAATAAAAAAAGATAGGCATACCTGTGTTTTATGATATGATGTGATGCAAAAGAAAGTTGACAGTTATGGAATTTGTAGTAGTTATGTAAATAGTCTGATTGTACTTCAAAGATGTTGTATGAGTCATAGTAGTGGAAATTTTGTAGTAGCTATCTAGAAACTAAAATGAGATAATTACTAATAATGAGAACATTATTTTAAAAATATACCTATAATAGGAGACTTAAAATTAGACTAACTTAATGAAAGAAGAGTTTTATGTTTCAATATTCTCGAATTAATAGCTGAGGATGAATTATGAGAATAGTGGATGTGTTAGGGATGAAGATGTTCCTTTGCCAAGTGCATTAGGACACGTAGCTCATGGAAGCTATATTTTGAAATATAGTTGAGTATTGTTGGTTGAAACATTTATATGAAATTAAGAGGAATGATACTAGAACCGAAAGATGACATGATATTAATGTCTATTTGAACGGAGTTTCAAATGTTGGGAGGAAACAACTAAAGTTTATAGCACTATTTGAGTGTTGAAAACTTTGGGCGTAGATAAGCATTTCTAGAAGAGGATTCAATAGTTGTAGTGGTTATGTTTATCAGGAGAGGATTCCGACCGATGAACATAGTGATCCAGGGGAATTCATAAATTTACGTTAAAAGACGGAGTAGTGGAAGAAAACTAGGAGCGATAGATGATGGAGCATTGGAGGAAAACTAGAATTTATATGAATCAGAGGTACTGTTACACAGTAGGGGTTTGTTAGTGGAATGAGAGAAGGGAAACAACATAAGATTAGAAATTCATGGAGGCATAGATGACCGGAGCAAGAAGGTAAATGATGTGAAAATGGTTCTATATGGTGTGGTGTAACCATAGGCTTGTCAGGGTGGTGAGGGTGGATGTGAAAACGAATTGTAATGGAGGGAGGAACAAAGTGAGAGGGCGCCCATGAGTGGGGGATGTGGGAGTTCAAGACATGGACACGTAATGATGGAGGTACCCAGGATTAGTATGTATAATAGATTTGATCCATCCATATATCTTTCCATCATGGTATTTCATTAACCAAATATATATATATATATATATGGAAACATATTTTTTCATTTAATATCAAACATAATATTTAGGTAAGTAAAATATAGAGGATCTTCTTCCTCTACCACACTTGGGTTAAAAAATATTAATTCATTCAACATCTAGAGAAGGTTATAAAGGGAAAAATATCTTTTATTTTGGCTTCCTAATAATGAATTTCATGAAAACTTAGGACATAATAAAGGTCATATGTAAAGGTTGGTTAAAATGGGAGTTAAATGAAAAAAGGGATTTCAAAGTGTTTCCTTAACCATACTCAACACATTCCATAAACTCTAATATCTTTGACAAAGAGGAAAAAATAATGTTCTAGATCACACAAAATATCTCAAGTATCTCAAGAAAATATAAATTTATTAATATTTCAAACATGTTTAGAAACCTCTCGGGTTGGGAAACATTTTAAATTTGGACAATACTAGTGCAAATGAGATTCATTATCAATAGAAATTCATCGAATTAAAATATTGAAAATAAATAAACAAAATCTATTAAAAAAATATTTAAATCCTAAAACATTCAAATCAAGATATGATAAAAAAATACCAAGCCATTTTAATTTTTCCATGTATTTGATTCAGCTCAAAATTCTTAAAAAGACACAAAAAATAAAAATAAAAACTAAAAAATCATAAAAACTAAAAAATAAAAATGTAAATATAAGCACACACAATAAATTATTAAAAATATATTGACATCCCCTAATACATATTCCATTTACAACCCTCATTTTAGTTCAATTTATATAAATATTTTTGGGTAGAATTTTAATTGGGTAGAAAGAAAAAAATAAAAGAAAATACACAACTTGATTTATTTTGGATGTGATAGCCTTGAGTTAAGACCCTAGATGATACCACGTAAAAAAAATAATGAACTTGAAAACAATGTGAAAAAAAAATGGCAAAGAAAATGGCTAATTCTTCCTTTAACCACCAAGTGGGTGCTAGGTTTTTACTTCCCTTAATCTAACAGTTGCATCCATTTAACCCCAATATGAATGTGGATGGGGTTTCTTGCTAATAAAACATTGTAACCTATTTCATAAAGTTCTATTTATCTTGAACCACTCATGGAGGATAACAAAAATATATTGAAATAGCTCTTCCCCCTTTTCTATGTTGTGCAACTTAGAATATGAGGGAATGATGAATAATCGGTCCTCTTTGTTCACTACCACTACTTGTATAAACTCTTCGATTTCAATATCCAATGCTTTCTCATGTGATGTTTTTTCAAAAAATTCATAAAAGTGGAGGTCTGAAAATAGTTCCACTATGATATTATTTAAACACAATGAATCAATAATGAAATCTTCCCCTTCATGTAGGTCAGCTTGAAACATGGTCTCTTCAGGTAAGGCCATTGAGAATTCATTTTCGTAAGGGACTTCTTCAACTTCTTACAAGGAAAGAGATTGGTAGTAATGTACTAATTATTCTTTGATAAATATGATATGTTCCCATACCTTTGTGAATTAAACAAAATATAACCAATTTTCTCCTAAATCATGTTGATCTCCAATAGCCAGATCAGTTGTCATGACATATTCAAGAGCTGCTTCAAGAAATGGATTAGGGGGGATGATTAGACCATCAAGTTAAATCATCAAGTATTACATGGGTTCATAAAAATAAAATTTATGTTGAAATAGGGTTTTCATTATCCTCATTTTTACTTTGATTCCATTCATCAATATTACTATGACTTCTTGAACTTCGGCCTCTAGAAATACATCCATTTTTATTTCATTTTCAAGGATTTTGAAATTATTTGGAATAATCATGGAATATTTTTCCATATGAAACATAAATTTGTATTCCAATATATAAAATAAATTTCTAGGACTTGAATAATTATCATCACTAAAATAATCCTTCTTGTCCTCTGAATGAAGTTTATTTTGATAAATCACATGTTTAGTTTTTGATTTCATTATTTATTGGGTTTTTATGAAAAATAGTGTTGGTAAGATCTTGGACTCCCTAGAAACGACTGCAAATTGATTATATGGATTTCATTTTTTTACCCCAATATTTTTTTTACTTAAGTATGAAATATAGAGTGCACTCCTAGGGATAATCTCTCAAGGAGGCCTCTGACACACACATGTATTCTATTATCAGTAATTTAAAAATAACTATTATAAAACTATAAAACTAATAAAAATGGGGGAGGTTTTTTAAGTGAATGAAATATAAAATACTATATCTTTATAAATTCAATAATAATATATAATGAAGTTTTAATAAATAAGTAATAAAATTGTTCTTAGTAGTTCATGGATATTGAAATCATTGTTCAAAATAGTTCTCAATATTCAACTCAACGAGGTAATCAAGACCTACCACATCTCACTTTCTATATTTAATTATGATTACCCCATACCAAGACCTCTATATGAAGAAAAATCCTTTTTAAAGATCATAATGGATACCAATATTTTGACCATCACAAACCAATCCATACTCTACCATATGCATCCCATAGATAGTGAAGGGAATGATGATTAATAAACGTGAAGAAAAATTCAGACAATAGAGAAAATGGGGAGAATGCCCACCATAATAATTTTAACCATAAAAAAATACTTGAATTGAATATAATTATAATAAACTAAAGATCAATAAATCTCAATAAAATCACCATTCCCTCCCCCAAACAAGGATTGAGGTTAGTTCTCCATTTTTAGTGGAGTTGATATGGGAAAATAGTTGGAGAACCCATGTAACAACAGAAATGGAAGAAGTGAGGTCTGAATAAAAAGAATAATATGTAAAAGACTAAAATGACCAAAATAAAATTACTAAAATGCTACTTTAAATGGCTAAAAAATTCTACTCCAATGTTTATAGCCCTATGAAAAAGAGAGGATACACTCTTTCATAGGGAGAGGGGGTTGCATAAAAAATGTTCCTCCAAAATTTCCCACATGTTATCCCACATTAATTATGAAACATGGATAGTGTGTCTTCAAAATAAGTTTTAGGTTATATATCCCTAGTTCACCATTGAATGTTCTGCTTGAATCAACACAAGATGGAGTAGTTATGGCTGTTTTACTCCAAAAATTTAATCTGTCCATGTATACTCTTTTTATTCAAAAATTACAAATTCTCATTCATTGATGACCTTGAAACTAGTTTATTATGGCATGGATTAATTAATTAATTTTCTTCATTAAATAATTCTCCTTTCTCATGTACATTTTAAGAATCTTTGGACCTTCCCACTTCAATATATTAGCTCATATTTAAAATACTATAGATTTGTGCATAGTTTTTGAGGCCAGAATTGTGAGTTCGCTTTGGGCCTCCAAATGGTGGATTGAGCTTGGGGTATGGTAGGATAAAATTTATCCTATGATGTTAGGAATCCTTAAAAAAGGAATTTAAAATTTTGATTCAGTGTAACTTAATTTATTTCCTAAATACAAGATAAAAATAAAATTGTTAAAATGTAAAGTTACTCATTTTTTATAATTAAGCTCAAAATTCCACTAAAACCTAAAAATTTGAAAATTTTTTATAAAATAATATTATGGTGTTATTATTAAAATTTAATTTTAGTATAAAATATGTGAAAATATTAGCTTCATCCGAGATTATATACTTTTACGAAATAGGGATGATGAGAATCAAACTAGATGATATATTATTTTATAGTATGATACCAAAAAAAATAGTTACAGTAATTCAAGAAAACACTCATTATGAACTAAAGTTCAATACTATATCCATTAAATACATTTTTATAGGACCATTTTACAATAACAGTGTAAATCAAGTAGTAAATATTTTAATAATAATTTTAATAATGAATTTTTTAATAATCAAGTTAACATTTAAGCACCACCATTTGAGAATTGAAATATTTTTTGAGATAAAATAATTTCAGAATAAGGGAAAAAATCATTCTTAATATAATAGATTGAGAATATCACTAAAATTTAAGACTACCTGAAGTCATCTTCTCTATCCATTCCATGAATCTCTATGTTTCATGTTAGACAATCATAGAAAGTTATCACGTATTTCCCCAAGTGATCAACTGATAATTTATACAAAAAAATATCTACATACCTTAGATGAGTCTAAAATAAATATAAAAAATATATCCAAAAAATATAAAGTACCCAAACATTTCATCTTTTATTTTTCTGTATAATCATTTAAAACCAAAAACTTGAAATTTAGAAAAATTATATCATTAACAAAACATTCATTCAAATTATTGAGATTCCATGATCATTTAATAAACCATTATCCAAAAACATAGTGTAGGGTCACATCGCAAATATTTATTAAGATAAATCATTATCACTTGTATCTCAAAAAAAACCCAAGTAGCACTGTTAATACATTAATAACTAACCTCCTTCATAAGAATAATTTCAAATGAAAGAAAAAATGATTATTTCAAAATAAATAATTATTAATTATATTCAATTAAATATATTTTAAACAAAAACCCATTTAAAACCAAATTAACACTAATATAGGGAATAAAAAACTAATGTTGAAACTTTTGAGGGAAAAATATAAACTGAATTTTCCTATATGAGTGGGCACCTGACCAAGAATGTCTCCCCATTCACTAGGTTAACTAGTCACTAAGTTTTTAGTGGCCTTCTTCAGGTGGTGGTGGATAACCTTTCCCCTTTGGCCTCAAGTTTTATCCCCTTCCTCTCTCTTTATCTATTTATATTTCTATGTTGTGATGATTTTATTTTCAAATGATGGATTCAATTTTTTCTCTTGAGGTGTTAGGGATTCATCCCCATTCATATTTTGGTTCTTTATTTCTTGTTGTTTCTTATTTATATATAATCGGGATCCCATTACTCTATCATTTTTATTCTCACTTGTCCTTCCCTTACATATTTACCTCCTTGGATCTTGCCTAAAGCCCCCGGTTTTAGTTCTTTCTAGGTTCTTGTAACTGTATATATACCCACCAATTACGGCATTTCCACTTCTAGGTCACCCTGTATCCCTCCACCATAGATGCCTCTTTGCCCCATTGTTTTTCTTCCATCTCAGAGTATAGATGACTTATCTTCGGTTTCCTTTAGGTATTTGGATTTATGCTCTTCTCAGGTCATTTGTTAAAAAGTTTTTGTGGAAATGATTATCAGAAGGGATTTTGAGGTAGTTTTCCCTAGCGCTTGTTCTACCATTAGTTTCTTCTCACATTCTCTATTTCAGACACTATTACAGTGACTCCTAGTAGAGTTTCATGGGGTCCTAGTAATTCTATACTATGGGTCTTCTTATTTATCTTAGTCTTATTTTGTTGTTGATATACTGGTGGTTCTTCTTGATTGATGTTCAATATGTCAAATTAGGATTTAAAGCTATCTTAATGTTCTGAGTTGGATTATTTTTGGCCTTTTTCTGTTTGATGAGAGAATCTTATGGATGATGATCTGAAGATTTCATGTCACTAATATCCTTTGGAATATTCATTTATTTCCCTTATCAAGGATGAGTTGTTTAATAGTTATGATTTATATTATTTTCAAGTATTTTTTATGGTTTTAATGCATTTTGATTTTTATTATTGGATTGATGTTTATTGTTTTCTACTTTTTGCTATAATATTTGAGCTAATTCCAGGACATTGATGGTTAAAGTACCAAGAGAAGTCAATAGTTTATCAGAGTGAATCCCAATGGGAATTTTTTCTCTTCTATTAGGGCTTACTATTTTTAGTTGGAATGATTTTAACTGAATTTTTAATTTAGGTTCTGTAATTTCATATTATGTGTTGTTGTGAGGGTTCTCACTAAACCCATAAAATTTTTCTTTCCTGAAAATTAAAATTTGGAATTCGAGTATGCACCTTACTAGTAAAAACATTATGAATATATTAATGGGCCAAAACCCAACTCAATTGGGAAAACATTTCCCCTTCAGAAAAATACATAATAAGATGAAATAAGTTATTTAAAAGTGAAGTACAACGACCTAGGTGATTATAAGTCTAACTTTGTGGGGAGGGATTTGATTGAAGATAATATTTTGATGAAAACAATATCTTATGGAGAGTATAAGGGGTAAGGTATGCAAGGGGTATCAGTATATAAATGATGCTCTCTAGGGGAAAAAGAGGGATTTCGAAGGGTGAGGTCAGGCGTTACTATGTAGGGGTATGAGGATTCATAAAAAATTAATTTTTATTTTTTTTAAATATTTAGTTGAATTTTCTAAAAAAATATCATGAAATAAGAAAATTTATTTATATTCACATCTTATAATAAATTCCAAACAACTATCATTAAACAATTATATTGTTGTAGTTGAATCTTAAACAATCATGGGTGATTGTGTATGTTGTTTCTCATGTCTTTAGTTTGAGATTAAACATGTTTGGATTTGTCCTCTAATATAAAAATGAATGAATATGGTCCCTCAATTGAGATAAAATAAGTAAGTTTACAATAATATTAATATATGAAATATGATATGATTTTTTATTTGGGGATTGGCATGTGATGTGCTCATCAATAGTCGTAAATGACATTTTTTGTATCCATCATTATAGTAAGTGAATACTTAGAGTATCAAGAATGTGTGAGGAGGATATATGGGATTATCATAAATCATGTACCATGGTCACTTCATATCATAAAAAATGGATCATATGAAAATTGATGATAGAATATAATTTAGTTGGACTAAACTGGTATAGAGAAACATTTGATTAATTGATATAATGATAAATACGTTTTTAGCTTGAGTAGTGATGATTATTCTCAAAAGGACACTCCTTGATTATAATTATAGATCAAGGAATTCATTTTTTTCCAATTATACAAAGGCCTATTTGTTCACACATTGTGGTGTCCGGAAAGGGGATTGATTTTTACATAGATAATTACTCTAAAAGTGTTTCTGAGTTTTCTAAAATGGATATTTGGATGGATATTCACAAGATATTTTATATGATTTCATACATCATGAAATTGATGATTTCTTTACATAAAATGTTTTTCAAAATATCAAAATAGAGTTTTGGATAAGGATTCATATATTTTATAAATGATATAATATATGGTGAAAGGAAACAAATCTTGTTAATCCTTTATTGCATCTGTGAGATTAAAGTAGATAGTCACTAAAACCTTATATAATAGCATATGATATATTTATTTTATATAGTATGACATGTATGATTATAAGGATTTTTATATACCTTATATTAGGGATATCATAAATATTTTTTATGTTAACTAATGTTATTAATTTATTCCTAACTTTTTATTTACTCCATTTAGAGATTTTCTAGGAAAAGTGCATAGTTAGTGTTAAATATTAATGTTTTAATATTAAGTATATTTTTTATCATTATTTTAATTAATCTATATTCGAGTCAATTTAATGTTTTAGTCAGAAATCTAATCCTATAGATCCAAATATTGTAATTCATGTTAATTCGGGTTCTTTATTCAATTTTCAACATATCATTATAAGGAATCATTAGCAAATTAGGCCATTTGAATTCTCATATGGTCCACACAAGAAGGCCCAAATAATCTGTGACAAAACTAGACCATCCATGTTGAGAATATTTTGGGGCTCAATAAAAAAGCCCTAATTTTTTAAAACTCTTTAATATATTATTGAATATACATATGAATCATGGATAAAAATTTTAAAGAAAACCTCCAAAAATGGGGCCCAAAAGATTCATTGAATTTTAGCCCACCATTTTATCGAGGAATAAAAATCAGTACACATGTATTGAGTTTTCACCTAATATAAACATCCATTAGAGCTAGTCATTTTTAGTGTGAAATCCAAGATATCGGTATCCGACTTTTTCGAATAATTGGTTCGCATTTGAGGGAATATTACTATTCAAAAACCCATTCACATTTCAAAAATTGAAATGGTGTTGATATAAATGGACAACTATAAATTATTTTGTAAAACATCCATAACATTTGATACGAAAGACAAATGGTCTCCAATTGGTCATAGAAAAAAATTCTGTATATACAAATTTTTTGAAGAATATATCTTCAAATTCTATATTCTGAATAGTCAAATCATCGATCTAAGTGGAGGGGCAGTTTCAGAATGCAAACAATCCACCTATTTGAGGTATATATACATTCCCCTTATCACGACCCGTCCTCATGGCATGTAACGTGACTACCTGGTATTAGAGGAGTCATTTCTACCACAGAACTCAGGACTCTGATAATTCTTTTCTGTGAAGAAATAGTGGTAAGGGTACTGAGTGTGGTCTTCAGTTCAGGGAGCCCAGTGTTGGTGTGGTGGCTGACATATCCATACACCAGGACTGTGACTACTGATTTCCGACTCAGTGCATGAAAACACTGATTGTGTGTGTGCTAGAAAAGTTTTCTTTAAGTTAACTCAAACTAGGTTAGCTCACCAGGTTTCAATTGTTTGACCATGTCGCATCTGTTCAAAATGTCTCTACGCAGACAATCAGTTGGAGGTCAGAGAGAGTACTCGATGACGGCCCACTGAGTGATGATACATCGGTGCAGGGCCCTATTTCTATGTTAGAACCTTCAAGTGGTGTACCAAGAACACCACCAACCATTAGACAGTAGATGACACTAGCCATACTAGTGGATGGTGCACACTGACAGAGCATGTTTCACGAGTTCCAGTAGTAGAGGCCTCTGATGTTATGAGGTGAGATAGAATCCCAGTTAGTAGAGGACTATATGGTGGCGATTGATAGAGTTCTACACCAATTTTAGACACTATTAGAGCAGATGGTGATCTTAGCTACAACTGTATCCTAGTGAGTGACCATAAGGATGGTCAACATAGTGATGGTACTTCTGTACGTGGACCGATGCTTGAGATTGTACATTCGGGTGGTGTGCCAACTATTTCACTACCTGTTGGTTAGCAATTTTAACCGGCGGTGCCGGTATATGACACATGTAGGCTTAGTATCTTACACGTGTTCATTGTCAGATACCCCTAAGGTTCCGAGGTGAGATCGACTCACAGGTGGCTGAGGACTGGCTTTAGGAGGAGGCTAAGTGTTTTCTAGAGCTTATACAGCTTCGGCAGGATAACATCTTGGTAGCTGAGTATTCATCAAGGTGTACCGATCATTCCTGGCACATGATGACTATGATATGAACAGTGGTTTATATCTCAGACATCAGAGCGAGGTGTGACTAAAAGAAATCTAAGCCAGCACATTTCATCTATGCATTCCTACTTATGCTAGGGTGCTATAGAGAACCTTTGTGGTTGAGAATTCTTCGGCTGAGTGGATACAGCGAGTGAAGCTTAGTAGTGGGAAAGTAGAAAATTGGCACCTATCTCAGAGACTTGGGTGTGTAAAATTTTTCAGGAAGAAGAAGTGTTAAGGATAGATGAATCTACAGAGCAGTATGTGTGGAAGCAGAGCTAGGAGAGCAACATGTGGTGGTGTACATTTCGACATGATACAACCACCCACCTTTGTAGTCCCCGCCAGGCTCAGGGAGTAAGAGGGAAGTGGAAGACAGTATCTTAATGCGGTAAAGGAGTGTGACCCAAGGGCTCTAGGAATGATTCAATGTATGTACTGTGTCTACTACTAGTTTCCGTAACAATAGAAATTGATACAAATCATCTCTTCCTTCCATGAATCTTGTCCTAGACCTAGAGTTTCCAGTTAATCCATTGACTTGACCCTCACTTTTGGAGTTAGCATTGGGAGGAGACTTGATAATCACGCTTACGTCGATGGTGTGATCTGACCCTTGAGGCGAGAGTTTCGGTTGGATCGTCTTAGTGGAAGTGTCGAGGCCTTACAACGTTTGTTTGGATATGGGTTGGACAACCACAGTTCATACACAGATTGATTGTATTAGGAAAAAAATTATTAGGTTTACCTACAATGTTGGGATGGGTTTTCCTTGGACAGCGAAAAGGAAACCCCAGGCAGCACAGGATAGAATCATGCATAAGTGGGTGCAGTAAATCACTCATGAGTCGTCCAGACTTAGATTTGAGCCAGACTTCTCCAGAGTTGTTTCACCGCTTTATGCATTGGAAAAGAAGGGAAAAACCATTCGTGTGGTCAGGAATATGCCTGCTAATATTTTCAAGAGCTGAGGTAGAGATTGACGAGTGTGCGCATTTTGAGGCTACCAGAGAAGGTGCAAATCATCTAGGAGTAGATGAAGACTGCACAGAGCAAGAAGAAATCTTATGTTGATAGGAGACCAAGACCATTTGAGTTCGAGTATGGCGACCACGTTTTCTTATGGGTCTCACCACGATAAGTTCTACGGATATGTGGCCGAGGAGGAATTTTATCTCTGAGGTTTAACATACATTTATAGGACCTCAGCAGGGTAGGCGAGGTGGTTTAACGCTTGACCTTTCCACCACAGTTGCATCGGGACCACGATGCCATCCACATATCTCAGCTGAGGAGTTACGTGCATGACCCTTCACACATCATCGACCATAGAGAGATGGACATCAATGAAGGAGTGATATTCATGGAGGTTCCAGTAGACATTGTGGATCGGCAGGAGTGGGTCCTACAAGGACGGTCGATTCCTCTTGTGCGCTTTCGCTAGCAGCATGGGAACCTTTAGGAGAGAACATGGAGAGGGAGGCTCAGAAGCATGCTCGGTACCTCCTTTAGTTTCCCTAGTCTATGTTATAGCATTACGGGGACATAAAGCTCTTAGGTGGGAGCAATATAAAGACCCGGAAATTTCAAGGAAATTTTTTTCGTAAATACCTTGGAATATTATGAGTCTGTGGCTTCTGAAGGCACTAGATTCTAAGGACCGGTGTGCCCCGAATCAATTTCTAATGATTATCTCAGGTACATTTATTGAACGAACGAGTAGGTTTTTTTATCTTTTAAACCAGTGCTTGGAATTGAAATCTGAGGGCATCGATGAACTCGTAATGAAGATAATAGATTAAGGGTACCTTTACCACAGTTGCGTTTAATGCGGGATGTGAGATAAAATTTTGTAGTTTAGTAAAGAGATTAAAGAATTTGTTAAAACAAATTAACATCTAAGAAAGTTAAATTCTCTCAAGTGTGGATATATGAGAGGCGGGGCCCACATGAGACCCAACCTATCATATTCACATAACACTCTCCAACCCCCTTTAACACCCCTTCAATTTAATGTGACAACCCCTTAATAAAGAGACCATCTCTCTCTCTCCCTATTTAATGGTGCCAACACTATAATTAATTATGTGTTAGAATTTGAAAAAGCATAGCATGTTTATTAATAGGGGAAGCCTCTTTTTGATATGGGTTGGAAAATATTTTGGAGAATCTCATGGTTAACCTCTAGAGAAATTTAGAGAGAACTTTAAACCTCTGACAAAGAACGGTTCTCCAACGATGTGCCTTCCAAGATCATAGACGAAGAACAATCCTTCAACGGAGGTCGGATTCTGATTAGTCTCCGATGATCATGCTCTGATATGAAGTGTGTGGCTGGCGCAATGTTCAACGTGAACTCCATTCTCTTTCTACCGCTCGATGATGCTTGTCAACTGTGGATCTTTCTCAAGGTAGGGGTTTAATTTGAGAATGTTAATATTTCTATGATTGTTCCCTTCTAAAACAAAGAACGCAGATCAACTCATTATCACGTTTATCCTAGGTATTTTTTTATTTTCGGGGGTACTATTGGGAATTAACTTCAATTTTAATTCATTAAAATTGTGCCTTGTCAGTCTTTGAACATCATTGTTGTTCGACCTTATGATAATGCCTAACGCGGAGGGCGCGACCCAATCAAACACGGCCCGACAACCCTTCGCAGATTTTTTGTTGATGTGCAGATTGACGACAATGATGAAACAGAACCACAATGGTGTTTGAAAGCCATCACCGTGAAGGTAAGGTCCCAAGAGAACCTCCGGCTAAGACAGTGGAAAAAACGGACCACCGGAGCGCGTCTGGTGGTCCGCATAAGGTGGCGGCGGTGAGCCACGCCGGCGCAGCATCGCCGGCGACCGGAAGCGGTGGCCGGAGGCGTTAGGCCACCTGGAGGAGGTGGCACCCCAGCGCGGCACCAGAGAAGACCCACCATAGCTGTGCCGCGGTGGAGAGGCAGTAGATCCCGCATAGCTGTGGGATCTGGGATGACCAGGGTGGTGCTTTGCGCCGCCAGTATCAATTAGCGCCCCCACCCCCCCCCCCCCGCTCTACGGCATTTGCTCGGCCACGCTAGCCGAGCCGCGGCTGGCCTTGCGGTCGGGGCACACCCCATTGGACCGGACCTGGGTCAGGTCGTCCCGGTTTGGGCTGACCTATGGGGGTGTCAGGCCGGGTCGGACCGGGCCCAGACCCCCTATTTTTTTCAGATCATCCTTAGTTAAACACCCATAACATGAGTTGTGGAACTCTGATCGATGCACCGTCAGATGCGTAAGATTCCTTGAATCGAGAAATTCTTTTCGGTACATTACAGTAAAGGTTTCGAAAAAGTATGGGTAAGGACGGGTTGGTTCGAACTGAAACCTACCTGGCCCTCGGAGCAGAAACAATTATAACTTGAGCTCCGGACGTCCATTTAACGATCCATCAGCGGCATTGGTATTCAGATTGAGAAACACTTTCCTTGAGTATACCCCATGGGTGTTTGGGTTACAGTTGAGACACGGTCTGGTTGGATTGTACACGAAAACAATCGGGCCCCCAGGACTAAAAGGCTAATAACTCACAGATCAGGCGTTCGATTGACGTGCCGTCTGTTGCGTTGAGACCCCTTGGATGAGACAGTTCTTTTGCGATACTATAATTGAGTTTTGGACGACTATGGATATAGGCCAGGTTAGAAATGAGCGTATTTATAACTGGGCCCCTCGAACAGAAAAGCCTTTATCTCTCAGACCGGGCGTCCGATTGACACGCTGTTTATCACGTTGAGTTCCTATTGATGATAAAATACTTTGGGACACATCAACTCTGAAATTTGTGATATTTGATGTATCAAACCTCTTGTCTTGTGAAGTGGACCCTCTCAGAATCGATCATGTTATGTGTGGGAACCCTAGAGCTGGATGCGACTGCGACGATGATGATGACTATACTTGGATCCTACGTGGGTTTGGCAGTGAGGATGACTGTACTTGGATCCTACGTGGGTTCAACAGCGATGAAAACTATACATGGATCCTCCATGGGTTTGACAGTGATAACGACAGTACATGGATCCTACGCGGGTTCGGTGACGATGGATATTGCACTTGGATCCTCCGTGGGATCAGCATCAATGACGATTGTACTTTGATCCTACATGGGTTCGGCATCGAAGTTTTCTATAATTATATCCTACGTGGGTTCGGCAGTGAAGACTTCTGTACTTATATCCTATGTGGGTTCGGTAGAGGAGATGATTCAGAGGCTACATCTAATCATCTCCACCCCTCTTCGTGAGAAGTATATCTGTGTGAGATGAGTCTTGACTTTAAATCATTATATTTGGTATGATTGACTTCTTTCTTATGTGGACAGGTTGTGCTTGGGTTTAGAAGTTGGAGCCATACTGAGATTGATAACTTAGGTATATGTATGGGCATATACCTAAGTAGTTGTTATCCATTGATTTCATAACCTTTGTGTGTCCTCATGTTTGAGATGGGTTACTTGATAACTTAGGTATATGTATGGGCTTAATCCTAAGTAAGGGATATCTGTTGAGATCCATATTTGTAGTTATCCTTGTTGGATTTAGTGAGACCGTGATAGTCTTAGAGTCCCTACTAGATATTATTATACTCCCCCCAACACGGGCTATGCCCAAACCTCGTTGTGTTGGATGCATATGACAGACAGCGCAGACAGAGACCGAGTGTACGAGGACTGCACGGTACCTGGAGGTGGACCTCACGACGTGTCAGTACCTGGAGGTGGACTTCACGACGAGATGGTACTTGGAGGAGGTTGGCGGGTGAGAGCATTGAAGAGGCTATCTGTACCTACCCTTCAGGTAGGATCCGTAGTGGACGACCCAAGAGCTGCTTCTATCTTCCATCTGTCTGTCTTTCCTGTTGTACTTTCATTCAGTTGTAGCTGTACTTTTCAGTTGGGTCTGTATTCTGGCCCATTTACTTTTGAGCACATTCTTTTGTACTTAGTGTATTACTTTCCCTTGTACTCTGGTTGGATGTGTTTATGTTTTATAAAGACAACGCCTTCCCAGTTTTCGGAATTTACGCCTTTGGTGCCAGTCGCAAGCCCCTGGCCTATGGAAGGCAGGCTTGGGGTAGTCACGGCACGGGCCATGAGGATGGGTCGGGAAAAATTGTGTAACAATTTGGCCCCACCCACCAGTTTCCCCAAATAGATGTGGGGCCCAACCCAGTGTCCACCCACATGCCCGAACAGGTCATCTGACTAATGATTGTCCCCACAGGCCAACACATGTCCTTTTTAGTGTGCATTGTCCTCACTCACACACACCCTGAGAAAGTTCCTATAAGGTCACCCATCATGATCACTATTCCAGGACAAGCACACTTAACTGTGGAGTTCTAATCAGATATACTCCCGAAAAGGAAGGTTCACCTTGTTGACATAATTCATATCATTTACTCATTTAACCCGTTATCATTTGGGGGTGTTACAATCACCCCCCCCCCCCCCTTAGAGCACAACATCCTCGTTGTGGGCCCTATATCTCAACCCAGGAAGTGTGTTGCACTTAAGGCTGGGTACCACCTCTGATACCGAATGTAACAACTATGCCATGCCCACCAGTTGCCCCAAATACATGTGGGGCCCACCCTAGGGTCCACCAACATGCCCGAACATGTCATCTGACTAATGATTGTCCCCACAGGCCAACACATATCATTTTTAGTGTGCTTTTTCCTCACTCACACACACCCTGAGAAACTTCCAAGAATGTCACCCATCAGGATCACTACTCCAGGCCAAGCCCTCTTAACTGTGTAGTTCTAATCAGACAGTCTCCCAAAAAGGAAGGTGCACCTTGTTGACATGAGTCATATCATTTAGTCATTTAACCCTTTATCATTTGAGGGTGTTACACCCCTATTCTCCTAGAAAGGGGTTGGAATTTATGCACTTAAATAGTTTTCGAATGAATATATTGTTTCCAAGGTCCTGGAAGGACTTTCCATGATCTTTTTTCAACATGATATTCCTCTCCTCCACGTTCCTTTTCTTGTTTGTTTTTTGGTGTTTTTATTTGTAACCGTGTAAGTGTGTTTTCATTTCAATAGAATTTTGATGTATGTTTCATCTTATCCATCCCTTATTTTCATCCACCTAATGTTTTATAATATTATTAGTATTAAAATAGTTTAATTCAAAAAAAATAACCCCTTTCTTCTTTTGTTTTCTAATTCAATTCAAAGATTGTATTTACCATTCCTCACGCTTTGTGTGTGTGTTCGACACCCTACTCTTATCTTTTTCCATTATTTTTCTTTTATTTTTAACATATAAACCTAAGAATCATAAAGAGGATTTATATCCATCTTAATGGATGAATAAATATTCAATTTGGGGAGTCATAATTTTTGGATAATAAGTGATTGAGATATTTTTTTGATTAATGTTCTTTATATTTATATTGTGTATGTTGAATATAAAATTACATGGATTGATGACATGATTTGTTTAACATGTGGATAATATGTATTATTGGAACCATAAATACAATACAATAAAAAAATTATTTACATTAGAACATTATGTTATGTTATGTCTTGGAATAAATCCTTGACACTACAGAATTTTGATTAAAGGTACCTTCTGAAGTGGGAGTTAGTTTAATAAAATATAAAGAAAATATCGTGGATATAGTAAGATTAAAAACACAATAATAAACTCACCCCAATATTTATCAAATTATTAAATAAATAATAATACATTAATCAATTTAATTAAGCTCTATAAACAAACCACCCCATTAAAAATACAAACAAAACAAAAACAATCCACTATTAATAGTTATCATCACTTAGGATTCGGCCTGAGTGCTGCTATACACTTTAGCAGAGCCCCATACTGTTGAATAGTCAATATGAGACAATTTTCAATAACTTTAACTGTTTTCGTTTATGGTTATGGTTCATTATGTAGTTGGAAGTTTTTTATTTTTTTTAAACAAAACAAAATAGAAATTTGAAATAAATCTGAAAAGAGACATAATGAAATACCCACCATCCTCATCCTTCCAAATTTTCTATAAATTTCATGTAGCCTCCTAAATAATAACATATATCTATTTGACCCTAAAATAGATATAATTCTCCACTAACATTGGAATAACATTAGGGATATCCAAATCACTGAATATACAGTCATTATCCAGCCAATTGAACTAGATATGTAAAATCCTATGGAACAAACCCTTAAAGAACTCACCGCTCCTAATATTAATTAACATCACCTTTATTTTAAATATCCAAACATCAAGGCTGAATTCAAACTCAAATCAGGTTTTAATAATCTTTTACCTCATTTCCTTGGACTAACAGGTGAGGATTCATGTCTTCATCTCGAAGCATTCTGAGGGGTGTGCTCTACCATGAAGCCTCATTGGGATTTTGAAGAACAAATAAAAGTATAATAATTACCTTTCTCCATAGATGACTCTTCCAAGTAAATGATCTAATACCTCCCTCCTTGTTCTATAACCACATGACATGACATGAAGAAACCCTTCCTTGAGAAATTATTTCTTACTTATTGTACTACTTTTATTCAAAATGAAATAAGTGGTATACATTAATTCCCCAATGATTCAATCCATGAAAACAAGTAAAGGTCTAAAAGGATTGTGGAAACCTTCCCACACAACTAAATATTTAAGAAACTCTAGATCCAATACTTCTATGAGGGGTTATTGGCTATGGAGAGGACTCTCACAGATGTTGTAAGAGGTTGTGCACATATTGTTAAAAATCCTATAGCAGGACGAGTTCTCATAAGAAATATGGAGGAAAATATGTATCAATTACATACTTAGACACATTATCAAGAAAAAAAATTCTAACATAATCAATCCATATATCCTGAGAAGATTATATAGTGGATGAGTGAACATATATGTCTTATTAGACAACTAGTGGGGACCACCAAATCACTAGCCTCTTCTTCTCTACAATTTATGTTATATGAACCTATCAAGAATTACGGATTATATAGCTCACTGTCTCATCCAACTGACACATTTCCCCAAATTAAATGGTATCCATCTAATTCCTTTGGACCAATGGAGCTCAATGAAGAATATGATCAGAAGAACTCCAAACCGCAACAATCAGGTCGGTTCATTAGAAATTTCAACCAACCCCACTATAAGCACATAGATTCTACCTTTAGCCAGGACTTGTGAAATGGTAATCCCATTTCTCATCCCCCTCAGTTCCCTCCTCAAAATAAAAACCATATTCTTATAGGGTAAAGGTGGTGGTAACATCAAACAACATTATCCTTTTGTTCGTCAACCTAAATGGATCAATACTCCTCTTAGTCCTCCTATATTCCACTATCCTAATGAGCCATCAAAATTCCCAACCCAATACAAGCACTTTCCAATGAACCAAAATCAAGGAAATACCAATTCTAGATAATCCTATTCTTCTAAAAAACCTTGGGAAAGTGCATTGAAATATCTTTCCTCATTCACAAATTATAGTCTCAAAAACATTAAAACCTAAATTTGTCAACTTGCATCCCACCAAATTCAGTAGAGAAAACCAAATACTTCATAACTCACAGCTCAACCATTACCAAACCCCAAGGAAAATGTAGGTGAAAATGCACTTAGATCAGAAAATAAAACTTCAATGCCTCTTGATGAGTCCTCTAACTCCACTTTTAAAAGGTGATTTTGAAAATGAAATGAAAAATAAAATATAAAATGAACCCGAATCAACTCCCTCACCAACATCCATACCTATATGTAAACCAATTCATTTTCCTCAAGCCATATCAAAGAAAAGGAAGTCCTTTGAACCCAATCTGGAAATGCTCGACATGTTTTGACATGTTGAAGTGATCGCTTTCCACTTAGATTACATCAAACAAATTTCTATGTATGACATGTTTCATAAGGAGTTATACACCGATAAGAGGAAACTTATATCTTTTGAGAATGTTTCAACCCAACAATCCATACCCATAAAGTGCAATAAACAATTGAAATTTATTGTTCCCTACCAAATACGGAGTTACAAAGTCAATGATGAACTCATAGACTGAGTAGCCTCAATAAATATCATTCCCAAATACATCTTCTCTGACCTTGGTTTGGGTCCCTCGCACTGAATGAGTTTTTTCATCCCGTTATCCAATTGAAATGCAACTAGTCCTGATGGAATAATTAGGGATGTCATTGTCCAAGTTATTGATATTATCTTCCCAACTGATTTCTATGTCTTTGACATAGAAGGGAAGAGAAACTCTTCTTGGTCTCCCCTAATTCTAGGAGTAACATTACTCTTGAAAGATATAGCTAATATTGATTTCCATGCATGCATCTTATCAATGTAATTCCGTGACCAAATTTTCAATTTCACCATTTTTCAAACCATGCGATACACATATAAGAATCACTATACCTTCTCAATTCATTCTTTTGAGGACACTTTAGAGAGTCAGTTGAACCCCATTCCATCATGTTCATCATTTTCTAATGATATTGGAGCTTGTGAAATTTTCACCATGATTAATCAAGTCCTAAATGGGGATGTTGATGTTGACCACTAATTCATACACTCCATCAGTCTATAAGATATTGAAAATTATCTTGAATACCATCTCAACTCTAATATATTCTATTTCACCTTGGAAAATATTAATTACAATGAATACAACGAAACTAAAATACCTTTTTCCATTCCTAATTTGTCTATCCCACAAATGAAAGATAAGACTGATCTGAAACCTCTTCCTACACAACTAAAATATTTATTCTTCTTTAATGAGCACTCTTATTTTGTTATTATCTTTGATGCAATTACTAAAACCAAGGAGTCAAAACTTGTTCAGGTGTTAGTGGAAAACAGAAAGGCATTAGGTTGGATCCTAGATGACA
This sequence comes from Viscum album, assembly GCA_963277665.1. Classification (NCBI taxonomy): domain Eukaryota; kingdom Viridiplantae; phylum Streptophyta; class Magnoliopsida; order Santalales; family Viscaceae; genus Viscum; species Viscum album. The sequence continues at coordinate 828,443,213 of OY728157.1, forward strand.
TACCATGAATAAAACCTACCATTTATATGCATCAAATCCATATTGAGGAATCATACCATCTAATTATAAAACCATAAATAAGATACAATCCTCTCATACTTGAGGTATTAAGGGAAAATATTACCAAGAATTTCCGATCTGGTTTTATCAACCTAATTTCTGATAGTGAATGTGATAGTCCATTTAAAGTGGTAACTAAGAATGGTGGAATAACTATTATCACAAATGAACATGGAAAGGTTGTCACAACTTGAGTGAAAAAATGGCATGTGTGCATCGATTATTAGAATTTGAATGAAGAAACACACAAATATAACTACCCAATTCCTTTCCTTGATCAAAATCTAGAATGATTAGCCATAAATTCACCTTTGAGTTTTCATTATGGATACAAGTGCTACTTCCAAAATATCAATAGCACATAATGACTGAGAAAATACTACCTTCACTTACCCCTTTGGAACATATGCATATAGGATAATAATTTTTGGCCTTTGAAATTCTCCTACATTATTATAGAGATGTATGATGAGTATAATTTTCGAATTCATTGTGCATTGGATGGATATATTCATGGATTAAATTACCATTTTTTGTGGGTAATTTTAATCCTACTTTCATTTACTCTCTATATTCCTACAAAAGTGTTTCAAATGTAACCTTGTCCTAAATTTTGAAAAACATCACTTCTTGGTTGCAAATAGGATATTTATGGGGAACATAAATAAACAAGACAGTATTGAAGTCAATCCTTCCAATATAGATGTGATCCAATCACTTCCTGAACCCACATATATTCACGAAATCTATTTATTCCTTGATATTGATAGTTTATTTTGGTGATTCAACCATAAAATTAGTAGGAATTCCATCCCACTAACTTTAATACTCCAAAAAGATGTCTCAATCCTTTTTTATGAATCTTTCAAGAGTTTTTTTAATTTAAACTGGTTCATATATATTTCGTGATAATCTAACCCCCATATTTTTTCATACCCTTTAAATTAACAGGTGATTCTTCGCATTGGACCATTGGATATATTCTTTGTCAAAGAAGAGAAAATATTCCTCATGTCATGTATTATGCCTAAAAAATTGGATGAAACCCAATATCACAACTCTGTGACTGATAATGAACTTTTAGCTATGGTTTTTTCCATAGATAAATTTGGGACCTATCTTTTAGGTTCCAAAATCATAATCTTTACAGACCATTCGACTATAATGTTCTTACTCAAGAAAAGTGATTCCAAAAAAGGGTAATATGATGGATCTTAATTCTCCATGATATTGAAATTATGATTAATGATATACTAGTAAAATAAAACCATGTGGTTGGTCACTTGAGTAGAATTTATAATTCTTCATATTCAGAAATCATTGATCTTAAATTCCCCTAGTGATTTCCTTGTCTTTCTGTGTCTAATGTCACTATGGTACACCCCAATTATAATATTCTTAATTTATGGTGCTTTTTGTGATTTTTTTCAGAAGAACAAAATGAGAAGAAGAAAATTTATTCCAAATTCTATTTCTAGGAATGTAATAAACATTAGAAAACTGGGGCTAACATGGAAACTAGATGATGTGTCAATGAATATTGAAATTCATCCCACTTGAAATTTTGTCACTCAACGCCTAGGGGTGGCCACTTTGGTCCACACAGGACATCTTGAATATTCCATGACTCAAGATTCAATTGAACTTCACTCATAATGGAATCACATTAGTTCTATAAATCATGCACCACTTACAAAAGTTTATCACAATTTCCAAAATAAATGAAATGTCCGAAAAGAATTTAATTTTTGGTGAAATCTACGATATTTTGGGTATCTATTTCATGGGTATATTTATTCCATCCAATGGATTCTCATATATTCGTATGGTTTTTGATTATGTTTTTTGGTTGGTTAAGCCCAAACCCACTAGAATGGATGATTCACATACTATTAATGAGTTCCTAAAAACCCACATTTTCCAATATTTTGGAACGCCATGTTCCTTGATAAGTGATTTAGGAACTCATTTCTATAATCACACCATGGAATCTTTTTTGGAAAAAATGGGTTTTACATAAAACATCAACTACATATCCCCCCTAAACAAATGGAATGGCTTAAAGTTTTAATATAAATTTGAAAATAGGGCTTGAGAGAATTGTAAAGCCCACCAAAAAAGGATGGCCTTAAAGACTTGGTGATTCACTTTTCTTGACAAAAAGCTTATAAAACACCCCTTGGGATGTCTCATTTTAGGCTAGGTTTTGGTAAATCGTGTCATTTAGTAGAAGAAATACAACATAAATCATTTTGGACTATGAGAACATGTAATTTTGATTATGAAAAATTTGGTGAATAGAGTCTGTGCAGTTAAATTAACTGAAGGGTATTTGTATTGATTACTATGAGGATTCAAATCTATACAAATAAAAGTCAAAAGTACTCAATGAAAAACAAATCCAACGAAAGGTTTTTCATGGAGGGGAAAAGGCAATGACATTCAATTCTAAATTATGGATTCAGAAGGTAAGTTTAATTCTTGATGGTAAAGTCCTTTTATTATTACTAATGTTTACCAATTTTGTGAAATGAAATTACAAGACACTTCTTCCAAAAGGAAATTTATATTTAAGAGACATTGGTTAATGAATCACCATGAGAGGACACACATCCAGTGAACCACATTGACATCCACTTGATCCCAACACTCTATAGTTGACCCACTACTAGATGGAGATGGTGACCCCACAAATCTAAACTAGGGGGAACCTTTTTTCCTTTAACTCATGTTCCCTCTCCCTATCTCTCACTCTCTCTATCTTCTTACTCTCTCATTGTAATTTTATTACCACATTCCTTATAAAACTTTTTATTTACTCTTCATACTTTGTTTGGGTGTGTATTTATAAAAAACTAAAAACCAAACTAAAAAAAGTATAAATTTATGAACAAAACTCAAAAGTAATCACCACCCACTTTCAATATTTTTCACAAGCAGTTTGGGCAGTAAAAATACATTTTTATCTAATTTATTATATTTTCATAAATATTTTGGTTAAATAATCTTGTTTAAAAACCAACAAATTTTGAATTCTCACTTTTTTATTTTTTAAATGATTCTTCCCCAATTGTGAGGATAAACATTTACATTAATGACAAGGTGACCTATGAACATATTTTAAAATTTTGTTTTTTTCAGCCCTGATTGCGAGTCTTGAGTTTTTGGGCATTCGTACAGAATTTCCAAATTTAGTGTCCATTAATATGATTGAGGTACCTCCATAACCACATGAGAATTATAATAGCCAAATATCCTCACTTTACCCTTACATTAATTGTATTTTTGAAAGTCCCTTTGATCCTTTGAAAAAAATTTCTTTGACATCCATGTTACAAGCCCAATATCATGTCCCACCCAATATCAACATGGATTTACATTGCAAAATTTATTGATGTTTAACTGTGTGGGGGGATAAATTTAAATTTGGGTATTATTTTGTTGATTTTCAAGGTTCCTTCATATACTTGAGGAAAAGAATCAAGCTTCATGTGGGGGATAGGTTTTCATTCAGTGAGTTTTGGGAATATATATATGTTTATGACATATTGTACGAATGATTTTAAAGTGTTTTAAAACATTTTTTTTAAAATAAAAACATAAAAAATGAAAGAAGAAAGAACGGTTTGTGTATTGGGTGGGATATAAATTACTCTTCCTCAATAGTTGATCTTGTTGAAACTTTAACAGTTACTATCTTGAGAATATCAATCATGGGTTTAGATATGTGAGTGATTTTGTTAAGTCTAACTTTCGAAAAAAATAAAAAAAATTGAAAAAAACTCTTGTATTATATATTCCTATCATTGGGAAAAGTTTTGTGTCGTGTTAATATTTTCCCTTTTATTTCCCATTATGTTTTCCATAACTTATGTTTCAACCTTCACAAAATCATTCCCTTGTAAATATGTGTTTCCATAACCTTTATTATCTTATTTCAAATTGTGCATTTTTACCATGTTAGTGTTTTAGCCCAATTTTCCTCTCTCTTGGACATTATATTCATATCATCCCATAGTCAAAAATACGTAAAAGACATCATCATTATTGTTCACATTAGGAAAAATAATGGAAGCTTATAATTCATCAAAACTCTAAGATTTTCACTTCTGGTTGATGAATGAGTGAACCTCCATAAATAAATTTTTATCATCTTGAGAGGAGTGAGTTCTGAAATCCAACATTTTCGATTTTTAAATTTGATCATAAAAAATGAAATTTTTAACATTGTTTCAATAAAAATATGTTTTTGAATTTAATATGGATGAGTGAAATTGTTTACGCCTCCCCTGATTGGGGAAATAAAATTTAAATATGTGTTTTCTAGTGGAAATGATTTAGCTATGTTTTTCTATTTTTTGTACATGAGTACATGCACAATACTATGTGTGGGGTATTTCATGATATTAAATTATTAATAAGTTTTATTTTCTCCCTTTACTTATTTTTTATGAAATGTTTAAAATTGTTGTGAAATATCCAGGTTTTAATATTAAATTTAATTTTTGAGCATTATTTTAATTAATCCAGATTCGAGTTGGTTTCTTTTTTAAATCGTAACTCTCTTCCTAGTGATCCAAATTGTTTGATTCATGTTGTTTTAGGTTATTTATTAAATTTAAAACATATAATTTGATGGAATATTTTCCCAATTAAGCCGTTAAATTGTCATATGGTCCCCACAAGAGGGCCCACAATATCATTGATGAAACTTAACAGGCCATGATAATACAATTTCTGGGCTCAGTCCAAAATCCAAAATTTGATGAAACTCATTAATACATTCAATAATATAAAAAAGAACCATTTCTAATAATTTCATGGTTAAATTCCAAAAAATTGTGGCCCAAAGGCTACTTTGAAGTCCAACCCACCATTGTGTATGAGAATTAAATGAAGTTCACATTTCTTCCATTTTCTCATGATATACAAATCCATTTAAGATGTGTTTTATTAGTGAGAAATAAAATATATTTTTTGATAAATTTATAGAATAAATTGTTCAGATTTGAGGGAATATTCCTATTCTAAAACCCATTCCCATTTCATCCCTCTAAAAAGTGTTGATAAAAAATGACAGCTGTACATTTTTTTGTAAAAATACGATAAATTTGGATAAAAACCCCAATAGACTCCAAATAATAATAAAAGATAGAACACTTCCATGTATAAAATTTGTATGAAGAAGATATCTCATGATTTTATTGTCTGAATGGTAGAACCGTCAATCCAAATGGTGGGACATTTTTCTAATGAAAATAGTCCACCTGCTGGGGCTATATATACATTCCTCACTTCTATTTGCAAGGGTATTTCATTTCAGAACTTGATAAAGAGGTCTGTTATGATTAGAGACTTTCTAAGGGAATGTGAGGACCTTCTTTGATCTTGTTTCAATATGATATACATCTCCTCTACTTTCCTTTTATTGTTTTTTTTTTGTTTTTTTATTTTTAATTCTGTATGTTTGTTTTCATTTCAATAGAATTTTAATGTATATTTCTTCTTCATCGTATCTTATTTTCATTCACATTTTATTAAATAAAAAGGGTTTTAATGAATTTTCTGTTAATAAAAATAAAACCATTCTTCTTTTTTTTTATAATTCAATCCAAAGATTGTATTTAACATTCTTCATGTTTCGTGTGTGTGTTCGGTGCATTACTCATATCTTGTCCCATTATTTTTCATTTCTTTTTCCACTCATCAACCTAAAAATAATAAAAAATATTAATATCCATATCAATGGTAGAGTAAATATCCCATTGGGGTGAGTCATAATTTTGGTATGGTAAGCGATAGAGAGATTTTGTTCGATTAATATCATTAAATTAATATTGTGTATATTGATAATAAAATTTCATGGAATAATGGAGCGTTTTGTTTTACATATGAATTACATGAATTATTAGAACCATAAATACACTACCATAAATATGTTATAATTTATATTAGAACATTAAGTTGTGTTATGTCTTGGAATAAAGCCTCGACACTTGGGAATTCTGATCAAAGACCTCTTGTGAAGTGGGAGTTAATTTAATGCACTATAATGAAAATATCAAGGATTTAGTAATCTTAAAAACCAAATAATGATGTCAACCCAATCATTATAAAATTGTTACATAAAACATCATAAATTAATCAATATAATTATTATATAAAAACAAACCCACAATTATAAATAAAAACAAACATAATACAATCAACTATTAAAAAGTACCATCTTTGTTGATTCGAATTGAGTGGAGATATACACATTAGTAGAGCACCAGACCCTTGAACAATCGATAGGTGAAAATAAACCATGATTCAATAACATTCTATTAACTTGATCAAATTATATTGTATGATTAGGCTATATCATATTTCATAAATCATAACATATGGTTCATATTGAATCATATGATTTATTAGGAAACAAAATGATAGGTATTGGAATTCAATATTAATCCATGTTAGATATCCTAAATAATTATGTTTCATGAAATTAAACATACATGGGGACTAGAACATTCGTATGGATTAGTACATAAACAATTGAAGTATTTAATCATACATTATATTATGTAGGAGTTAATATTTGAACACTTGAGAGTGTCCTCGGGAGATATATAATGTAGTAGAGTCCATTGAGAAGGATATCCAAACCTTATAAAAGAATTGTTTGATTATCCCTATTTATATCTTCTTTATTCTCCCTTAACCATTATTAGATACTAATATTTCAATGAGGTATTTGACAGTCCTTCCAGTCTGATGGGTGGACCGGGTTCAACAAATTGATACACCCAGATAGAGTGCGTCTGTAGGATACTTATAAGTGATCTTTATCAAAAACATATTATTATTATAAGTAAAAAACTCCTAATTTAAACCTATATAAATTTATATATTTCATATTTCTAGCAGGATATCAGTTTAATACATGATAGATCTTAGAAATTTGGGTTTATTATTGTTTCAACAGTATTTATTGGGTGTTGATTGATCGTAAAAATCTAACAAACTATTATTCAACACACCCTCTATTATTTTAAGTCCTATTAAATATCATAAAATATGATTTATAGGGAGGATATATTCCATAAATCAATTCACATTTTATATACAGGGTCTATATCATATGTTGTGATATATGATGTCTTATGTTATGATATCCTTCGATGCATGATGCTTCTTGTGTTTATGAGTCCTTATAATATACTGATATCATAAAGGTTCAATGCCTTGTATATTTCCTAGAACATATCCAATAATATATTGGAAACCTAATGATTAACATTATCATCTATTTCTCTTCCATTAATAAGGGTCATTAAAAATAATTGTTTAATTAAATTAAATGCATGGTAGAATAAAAAATGATTAGGTTAATTAAAGGGGTTTAAAATTAAATTCATACATAATACATTTCATGACATACATGTGAATTCAAGAATAACTACATAATTTAAAGATAGACTACATGATGATTTTTTCATTATATATCGATGATCGGTAATGCCTTTCAAAGACTCCTATAATTAAACCCACAACTATCTTCCTTCTCCTACCTTAAATACCATCAGATATTATCATATCATAGTTTATAGTAGCATATTATCCATGTGATGTGTGATTTAGTGTGAATAGTGGATACACTAAGGAGGAAAGAGTGAATTCATTTCTCTTGGTGATCTTTATCAATCATGGATACATAGAGTGTTTCTCAAAATCACGATTAAGTTGAAGAAATTATACGTAATATTGTATACCAACCTAGTAATAATAAAAAATATTTATATTTTTAAACTATACCAAGTATTATGTTATAGGATATCATAGGACGTAAGTACATATCATATATGATATAGGATATCATATAGATTAACATAATTTAATCATTTGGGATTTTATATCAAAATGTAATGAATGGGTGGTCATAATATGTATTACTCTTGATACAGGTTTTTAAAATAGAGTATCATCTCACTTCATAAAATTCGATGCAGATCATAAAAAGTGACTTCTTTCCAGATCACTGTCATACAAGGACACACTATTATTTTTCATACACTATGACAACCATGTGTGGGATTAGCGTTAGGTTAATATAACGCAATCGCTAGTCGTATTCTATGAAACCCTTGAAATACTAAGATATCATCATATTTATACTAACAATTGTGTGAATTATATATATTATCTTTTCATCCATCATGATCGTCTACACCGTTGACTTACTCTAATGTAGAGATTAGATATTCAAAATAAAGGCTAATCATAACCTGCGACAAGACCAAAATTCTCATTTATTCTTATGAATTCCACATTTTTTTATTATATAGACCATAAAGATCATTGCTTTTAATATATATAATAAAATATCATAGAAATAAACTATTAGGTGATGTCCTATGAATAAAATAGGAACCACTACCTCTCATTGAGTACTACATATAGTTGGTTAATACTATTGTGCCTAGATAGATGGTAGTGGTGTTTTTTTCTAGTGTGGTTATAAAAGTGTGGTTATTTTCTTAAATTCTCTTAAAGGAAAATAATAAAATGGTTTTTGATAATGAAACACTATCTAAAAAATTTTAAAATAATTGTTTAGGAGCTGGTCTAATGGGGATATTAAAGGCTACTATATAATATTTAGAAAAATAAAAAAATAGTTTTGTCATCTGTAAAATTAAAATTATGGATATTATTATAAAAAGGTGATTTGATTATGATTATGAGTTAGTTTAGGTTTAATTTGTGGTGTTATGGCACCATAGAATTAATCATAAGAGGTGTTGATTTTGGATGAGTTAGTATTGAATAATTCTGAGATGGAACATACATACATAAGAGTAAATGGAAGTACTGTAAGGTCCATATGAAAAATTCACTACGTTTTTAAATTCAATCCCATTATTTCTTGTAACGGTAAACCCAATTTTCATAAACTTATTTTGGAATTTATTTGGGTCAATAAAAATTGAGAATCCTATAATCATATAACTTTTCTTGATCATAATACATTAATTAATATTTTATTTATTTTCACCATATGATTTACCCATAATAATTCATCATAAGTGTTTTAGGGGATCATTTCACTTTAATCCATAATGTAATTATCCATCTCAATAATTTGATATACTCTAACACTTGAACGTATGACTTCACTAGTTTATACTTCATCAATGATAGACACTTAGAAGGCACATCAAGTGGGTATTACATTTTATTTCATGAATTTGTTGACCAAATGGATTTCACAATGATATTATGACATTGTTATCATAAAAAATTATGGCGGGAGAGTATTACTTTTAATCACCATATCACTTTTAGTTCCCACATAATATTTTTAGGGAGATCATATGACTTCACTACTTAGCGTACAAATTTCTTGTTGATCATATGATTTATAGTAATGTATAAATTTGGAAATTATATGAATTTAAGGTCATAAAAATGGAAGATGATGAGAAAATATGATATTAAGGTCATAATATATTCTGGGAATTTCTAGAATTATGAAGATAAACATAATTTTGATGACGATTTTAAACAAATCAGTATGGATCAAACATCACAATCATGTTCTAATAGTGATTAATATATAGAAAAAGGAATAATATATTGAGGTTGATGTACATATTATTGTTATGACTAATACACTACATTTTGGAGGTCTACATGGAAGTTGAGCATACATCCAAATATGTGGAGGTTTTTCAAGGAATTAAAACCCATGTATTTCATGGAAAATAAAAAGAGAGACACACCCCAATCATTGAATGATTTAAATGATGGGAAAATATTGAGATTAATATGATTTCAAAATGGATAAATGTATGTGTAAATAAATTGGACTTGAACTATGATTTTAGGTGAGAGGATTAAACAAGTTATTGTGCCTATTTTAATTCATCAGGTAGATCAAGGAGTTGACACAGCTATAAACAAAATGATTTTATGAGATTTTTTGGAGTGTTTAAACCCCCAAAATCCAGTGTATTTTGAATATTTTATCAGCTTGAGATTGTGTGGAGTATTCATGGAGAAAATATGTTTCACTTTTTGAAGGTAATGATCACATGATACAATGATTTATAGAGTTCCCATGAATAAAATATTGAGAAACATATTCATAATAACACTATGTGAATATATAATATGTAGGTGTGAAGAAAACTGTGAATTTTAGAATTGTGAAGTAATTATGAGAGGCATAATACACAACTGTATCATATGAGAAATATAGAGAAGAATTTTCAGCCACGTCCAAGAGGAAGATGTCCTATTATAACTAAGTGTTAAAGACAAATAATAAGAAACCCAATCATGTAAAGATTTGAGTGAGATGAGAAAACTATTCATTCATGTTATAAAGAATATCCATCTATATAGAATTTAAGGTGTACATGAGTGAACCCAAACATGCTTTCTTGTGAAGGAATATCATATCCAAGGAGAACATAAGTATCCTAGATAAGAAAGAGATATTTATATGTTTGTATCATTACTGTTGTGATGAATTTGTGGTTCTGGTCTATACCAAATCAGATTATAGAGAAATTGTTAATAGGGTGTATAATCAGTTATGTGAAAAAGCGATGTAGTGGGACTCTATATTGATCATACTATATATTTTTTGTGCTGTGATATCTTTTCTCTATTGTTGTCAATCCATGATTAGGGTTTCTAACTAATCATGATAAGGAGTAGAAATTTAAGAATAAGACTTTTTTATACTTATGTTTCTTTTCTATATTATCATATACATACATGTGATTTGGGGTGATATATTAATTTTAGTTTGGATTGATACCATAAATAGTCAAATAGGTTTGGTCAAAAGGAAATAATTTATAAAAAGAAAAGGAGAACACAGAATCACCTCTCCCCCTCTTAGTGATCCAACTAAATCTGATAACTTCGATGTTAATCATATAAATGGTTCCCTTAGAATGATACAATGATTTACTAAGGAGGTGTAATAGAAATTTAGTGAATAGTTGTGGTATTCACACTTTTTATGGAATTACAACTTGATGAATAAGATTATACCCAACCTTTAATCCTTTGTCCTAGAAGTGAGAGATACTGCAACTTTGGGTTTTCTACCCATCATTTATGAAGATACTATGTATATTTTTAATAATAGAAATTATGAGAATGATATAATGGAATTAAATTTAATTTTAATATCTCTATCAGAAAAAATTTATACAAAAGTGTTGGGACCTTAAACCGCCAAAGACATTTTGGACAAGTTAAGAAGACATTATTAGGGAAACATTATAGTATGATAATCCATGTTACAAGTCATAAAGAGTCTATTTTATGACATAAAATTAGTTATTATGAGATAATTTAATACTATTTTACAATATTCAATGATATCATAAAAAATATCCAAGGTTTTGGTGAGAATCTGGAATATTCCACAATTGTGAAAATTCATAAGATAAATTTTCTGAAAAAATTTGATCCCAATGCTCCAACCTTTTAAGATAGTTAAAATCAATAACAAGATGAATTTAACAATATTTTAATAATATATTTATTTGGAATGGAACCAACATTCAATAAATAGGCAAAATATTATATTATTTTTTACTCAATGAAAATAAAAAGTTTATAAATGATAGAGTCGTAGAATCAATTTAATCTGATGGGATGAATGAAGATGAATTCAATAAGATCATCAATCTTCATTTAAAGAGAATTACAAAATTATTCGTGAAATTTATAGTAATGAAATTATTAAAGTGTTAGAATTTTCATGGCATTGGACACATTGCCTATGAGTTTCTAAAAAAGGAGTTCATTGATTCTGAGTCTGATGTGAATGATAATAAGATAAAAAAATAAAAGTGATAAAAATAACAAGAAGTTCACTAATATTAATGGAAATGTGATGGGATAATGGGGGAAGTTAAATTTAGCATCAACTAGAAACCAATTAGATTGTGAATTAACATTTTTGGACCATGTTGGGAATTTATTTGAATACTTATGTAGCGATGATGAGGAAGAGGGTACAATACTAGGATGGCCACAAAAATTGAATCTAGAAGAGGTTCTTGGAAAAAAATCACATCTCATAAAAGAGAAGAGAAACCTAGAGAAAAATAACAATAAGGTGGTTTTTTAAAATGAGTATTATGTTAGGAAATAAGTTAACTATATTTAGGAGATTAATAATTATTAGTTGAAGATGGATAAGCATGAAATTATGTTAAAATATCTTAGTGAAAAGATGGTTTTGAAGAAAGAAAAGTTATCTGAGACCTAATTAATATGTGTTAGGGATAATAATGAATTGACTAATACTAGGGATGAAATTACCAAAGACACTAAAGAGATAGGGTAATATTCCAATGAAAGAGAAGGAATGTCTTCCAATATACAATTTTATTCAGTTTCTAATCTATATAAAAATAAATATGGTAATTTCAATAGTTTATTGATTAAAAATTAACATGATCCTATATTAACAAAAAATAAATACAATAGATAGAATTTCACATATATAAGAGAACGGAGGTCAAGAATATCGCTGATTTATAGGGTAAAATATGGCTTAACATGATGGAATTCAACCACACCAAAATTATGCATAGAGTCACTATCATGGTGGGAAAAATTGATTTTTACATTATTATTGGTTTTGTGGAAGGTATGGATATAATTAATATTATTGATGGTATAATATTTCATTTCAAGGGAAGAGGCATAAAGCATGTGGGTGCTTCCTATGATGATACAGGAAAGGAAGATCATAATGTAAAAAGTTATAAAGTCAAATTATATTAAGAATGGTAATAATACTTTTTCGAAACTCAAATAGGTTGATCTCTTCATGATGGAATGCCTTATATTGTGGATTGATCATTTTGAATTATCCCAAAAAATTGGATAAATATGAGAAAAGAAAAAATTATAAAAGCAATAAAGTAAGTTCACAAGAAGAAGTCTGTGTTTATGAGAAGTTTTCCGCAAATAAACTCTAAAAATAAAGGATAAATTATATGAAATTTATGGCCAATGTGGGAATGGTAGAAATGATTTTTTGTTAAAGTAACTATCCCAATATGGGAGTATGAATAGAATGATGGAAGAAAAATTAAATAATATTTATTTTCTATCTTGGGTAAAGAAAACTTCTTCACATGAAGAAGAAATTCATGAATATACGGTGAGAAGAAAAATATTATGTCTATTGGTATAAACAGAAGTGATGAGTTTAGATGGAAAGAGTGGTATTGGATGAGAACAAACTCTTGATCACCTTATTAATTATAATGGAAAAATAGGTTCCTTCTTATTCTATAAAATATTTTTTTTACATATCCTAACATATAAGTAATTGAAATATAATTTTGAGTGTTATAAATAATGGACTTAAAAGGATGTGTTATTCATGGTTTCTCCAAACTAATATAGAGAGGATATATTTAATACATCCCTTGAGGGGGAGAAAAGATAAAAACATACTATCATTAAGTGAGAATAGAAATTTTAGAATGTTTTACAAAACTGGGGAATGTAGTATTCCAAACACACCTTCAAACCATATTTTTTATATATCAAACATATTTATGAAGGGGTATTTTTTTATGATAAAATGAGATAATGTGGGAATTGTATGAAATATAAAATAACTCTTTCAATGGGTGTGTTGATATATGTGTAGGTTACATGTTTTTAATAATATAATTGATTGTACTACCCCTATGATATATTTTTTTGTTTCTATGCGAAGGAAAAAATGATGATAATTTTATGGAAAAACATAATGTTTTGGTGAAATCAGTCTTATATTTTTTATAGGGTTTTACCACATAGAGATAGAGTATATAAACTAAAGTATCATGGCTATGTGTGTGTGTTGTATCATTAAACTCTAAAAATGTTCATAAAAGATCCTTTTAATATTTTATTAAGGAGGATATGAACTGTCAGAATTTAAAAGAATTTTTAGAGAGTTCCTTATAGTTTCATTGTTTTCATTATAAATATAGTGGTGAATAAAAGGGTTATAATCAAAACTTTTATTGATAAATTTTGAAGGTTTTGATAATAATTACACTAGGGGATATTATTGTACCCCATTTAATTATAGTTTTATTTATTTCAATATGGTTGTAAAATTATGATAATAGTTGATCTATTATTCAAGGAAAATACAAGTGGTTGTGGGGATGAAACATATTTTGTAACATGGTTTAGGATGATTTTGGGAGGTGGTCAAATATGGAGATTCAATTCTAACATGGAATAATTAGAATAGTGAAAAAATGTGTAAAGTCACCCATAAGATTCTTAATATAGAATCTTCTATGAATACATTATTGGGTGATGATTTTTATTCAATTTGGAATGAATTTTTTAGTTGAGAATCATTGGGTATCATCCCAATAGTGGTATATATTATTTATGTTAAGTCTATAATATTTCAAGGTTAGAGAAGTCATGTATAGGGTTAAATAGTATCAATATATGTGTTGTGAATCAGCATGGATACCCTGGTATACTGATACCTGAGCCAGTCCTAACATGGCCTAATGGAAACTCTTGATCCCCATGGGTAGGTGACTAACACTTTGCATTATACATGAATGAAAATAGAAATATTTTTCCAAAAAAATCAAGATAGATGAAATGTGTCAGTATGTGAACACTTCCCAAGGTGAATGTACCTAAAACATAAATGTAAAACAATAAATAAATAATACATCATCAAAGGACACAACATTTTTCAAAGGAAGTCTCAAAAAACTTCTGTAAAATGTGGATCAAATATCCACTAGACATCTATATGAATCGAGGCCTCACAAATCAAGTATGCCTACCACATCCAATTGGTGATTCCACTTATCTTGGTCATGTAATATGATAATCTACAAATTCAAAAAGGAAAATATAGGGTGTTAATAAAATATCCTAGTAGGATACTACCAAATACTTGATAAGAAATTCCATAAAAATAAAACATTTATGATGTCAATTCAAATAAAATAAAGAATGTCAATGAATTTACATATTTTTATTTATATATTATATTAACTCAAAATATGGAAGATATATCAAAAAAGGATAAATGAGGCATTTATATGAAATATTTGTATAAAACATTTTGTATTAATAGAACTATTCTATAAAAAATGGCATGTATAATCAAATAAAATAAAATAAATAACTATTTTTATAATCCTTGAGTTACATCAGTTTCTGAAAATAGGATCCTTAAACTTCCCAATTATTATCATATATCATGATATGCATTCATACTCAAATATACACCCCAATAAGGGACGCATTATAAGAAATAGATAAAAACCCCATTGGGTAACCCATCATGGTAAATCTTTCCAAACATGGAATAATTAATGTCATCTTCAAAAATCCATTGTGATGGAGTCAGAGTCAAAGTGTGCTTGTCCAAATCATCAACTTAATACCCATACTTCCATGGTATTCAGATAATAAATCAATCTATAATGTAAAAATCATCCATTTCAAACCATTTCATTATTCACAATTCAATTGACCAATTTCAGTTTAATCATGAATTTTCTTTTCAAAACCAAATAATATGTTATCATCAAATTATTCCATTTAAAATCACTATCATTAAAATCTTATTTTCTTAACAATAAAAATCAAATCATTTCATCAATTTTTCTTTAAATTTAATCTATCATTTTTCTCAACATACACCAACTAATTTCAATTTCATTAAAATTGGTGGTTTCTCACAATTCAATTCAGTTTTTTTAATAAAACATCAAAACATCATAAATATGTGTTTTTATACAAATTATGAACTCATTTCAAACCAATAAAAAACATCAGATTCAATTATATGGTAAATCTTTATAGAAAAACCTACCTTCAACCACGTGACAAAATTAACAACAAAAATGGGAACAACATTGACAATATGGGTGAAGGGGATCAATAAATCCAAAACTAGATTCCAAATCCATCAAAAAAATATTATATCCATCAATAACAGGTTGATCATTCACTGTATTGGGAGGATATAAGTGGGGATTGGAAAAAAAACACATAAGAGGATAAAAACCTACTAGAAGGGGCTCAAAATAAATTATAGGTGATTTGATCCACCAATAAAAGTGGTTGGAGGAGTCAAAATCACCTGATGAGAGCCTCAAAATATAAATGAATCACATTAGGGTTAAATCGGGGTTTTATGGGTTAATGTAATGTCTTTGTATTTTTAATATAATTTTTGGCGGAATTACAAACCACAAGAATATTTTACTCGGTGATCATCTTGATTAGTAGTAACTTTGTACCCAAACCATTCACCCCTAAAAGACTACTAGATGGTGTTAATGGTTTGTATTCTTGGTTGAACTAACCATGTGACAATATTTTAAAACACATTATCCATAGGGTGGATGGTTTTGAGGGGTAGGCGCATGGTTTGGAAAAACCTTGAATCCCTTTCTAGTGGTAAAACATTGGCTTCATGGTTTTTAGTCCAACCCACATGATTTTTTAAAACCATGTGTCAACCATGCATACCAAAAAATGGTTCCAATATTTTATAGATATCTCTAAAAATAACCTAATATAATTCCAAAAGAAATTAAAATCAAAATAAAGTTGAATAAGTATTAGAAAAATGGTTATGTGATGGTATTACCTCCCCATCAAAAAAAATTTCAACCCCCAAAAATATTATCAAGAGTATTCCATATTAAAAATTTGAAAATGATGCTCAATAGTCTGTACCTCACACACCCATGTATCATGTTAATTAGAACCATGATCCCATAGCTCCTAGTGTAAAATTATTGTCTACCCAATAAGAACCTTTGTCTCTGAATAAAAAAACCTAACTGCATGCTTTGGCATGGATAAATGAGTTATAATATCAAGATATTCCTAGCTCAGGACATGAGAAGGGTCAAACAATGCTTCCTATGATATGATAAATGATTTGTTTTGATTTAATTAGACTACGATTGATGTGATAAATGGTAATAAACTTTCCCCACTTGCTCAAAAATCTCAAAAATAGCCAAAAACTTAAATTCATGTTTCCCATGATTCCAAAGATTTCAGTGAACCAACTGATGTTAAAATCTAAATTACACTTAGTCACCAACTAAAAACTCCAATGGCCTATATTAATGACAAACATAGGATTTTTTCCAGCTCTATTGAATCACAACTATCTAACAAATCATCTAAATCATTTCAATCATCTCATGGACCAAAATTGGTCTAATAGAGGAACTTTCACTAATCTTGAAACAAAAGAGATGAGATCTACAAGTATAACCCTAAAAGGACTCAAAAGGGAAATGTTTGATATGGAAATGGTAACTATTGTTGTTGGGAAACTCAACTAGTCTGAAATGGTCATCCCTAGATCTCCAAAAGTCAATAACACAATCCCATGGCATGTATTAATGTATTTGTATAGTTTGGTCTGTCTATAAATCTATCTACAGATGATATTTCATGCTCTAACATACATGGGATCCCATTTCATCATAGTTACCCCTTCCAAAAATATAAGTAAAATGAGATTTCCTATCATAGACTAAATTGGAAGTGAATCCATGGAAATGGATAATCTCTTTCATATAAAGTCAACGCAAGTCCTCAACATTGTATGTATCTAAAATGGTTACAAACTGAGCCCATTTGGTAAGCCTATCAATCAAAAACCATACCAAATTTGTAGAGACCCCAAGACCCAGGGTGCCTCATGATACATGATATACTTATCATTACATCATTACAAAATAAATATCATGTCCCATGACTACAGAAGATCACGAGGCTCAGGATTCTGGGAAACCAGCTGCTCTAATTAACTTCATCAGTACATACCATGCCTGAAAAATTTTAAACAAAACGTAGGGTGATCAAAAACAATGCCCAGTAAGGGGTTTAAAAAAAATACATTTTAAGAAAATCCTTTCTCAAAGAAATATTTTGAAGAGAATAAAATACTTTGCTAAAGACAAAACATTATCCCTTCTTAAAACATGAAATCCATATTTCTTTGAAAACCACTTGCATAAAGAAGAACGTACATGAGACCAAAGTAAACATGATCAGAGAGCGCAACATAAACAATGCATAATATTCAACAAGGTTACTTAAATTCTAAAAATGAAAAGTGTGACTAATCCGGGAAAACATGCATGTCATGGTTCATGAGAATATACAGTTCATATATGAGTTTACCACATGAAAAACAGTTCTTGACATAAGAATTACATTTTCATAGTCATGGGAGCTTTCAACTAGGGGTTGTCCTATTAGTTGAACTAACCCCTAGTTGACCTTTATCATTTCATGCAGAGGGGATGCATAATACTGGACTTTGTCAAGACCTCGCGTCATGACCTTAAAACATAACTTTAGTATGGGTCAAGTCCAAACGCCAATCCCGTTTCCCATGGTAGCACGAGCCAAGGCTATTCGCCAAGACCGTTGCACATGATAGCACGAACCAAGGCTATTCACCAAGACCGTTGCACATAACGTCTCATGAGACTCTTGCTTAACCCAATGCATTGGAGCGCTGTATAATTTCGGGAGCACCCGTCCATAAACATTTAAGTCCTATACATCCCTCACATATCTTGACATGGTCATACATTCATGGGGTTCCATACATTCATAATTAAACCCCATTTTCACATACATATTCATAACATGTAAATAGTTCTATCATTAAAAACATTATTATATGCATGCTAAAGCTTCGTGCACATAAAAATTTAACATCTGAAAACTTGTGTTTAAAAAAAAATAGGCATAACACTTTAACATTCCATACATCATGATACCCAATTAAGGAATGGTCATTCATATATGATGATAATTAGATGTCATGGGTGTTTTATACAGGCAATTGAAGTTACAATGTGCATATTCAAGTCCACCTTTGGGAAAAACATATGTATATAATTGTGAAAGTTCTTTTGATAAACTCCATCATGCTATAAAGTAATAAATTACAAATCATGGGAACCAAATTCATATTAATGTAAATTTGACTCAGTGTTTCAGTTAATTAAATAATACTCAATTCATACATTACCTAATTCATAAGCTCTGGAATAGAATTGTTTCAGTCGTACTCATATTTATGTGATTGTGCAAGAGGGTTTTAATGGTTCCTATGTATATGTATATATGTACTCATATATATATATATACATATAAACCGGACTGCAAGAACACACAAATTAGACCTGGTCTCCCACCTTTATATTTCAGAGCCTATATGTAGAAGAGGGATTCTCCATGACATTCGGGTGTGATTACACATGGTGCGTACATACACATGGTTATATATATATATACATATAAACCAATATATATATATATATATAAACCAACGTTAAATCACAAACATGTGTTAAATTCATACCCAAACTAGGTTCTCCAAGAGAGGAAGAATACTAGTATATAAGATAGAGGGTCTTATGGACTTGCGTCTACATAGAGGTATACATTTATATAAACTTGCATATATATAAATATATCCGAAGTAAAATAAGACACAAAACCATACTTAACCCTTACTCAAATAAAAACAGATTCTTTGAACCCTTACTCCAAAATTTGGTTTTTCTGGTTCAGACATAACCAAAAAGTATAGGTATTTATATATATAACATATGTATATATATGTAAATACACAGATACATATTTATATACATATACCAAATCTTTGACAAAACCAAAACTGAAATCAAAACATATTTCTTACCTTGCTCGGGGAGGAGGATTGGGTGAGGCAAGAGGGTCCGAAACATGTAATTCCAGCAGGTATACATATATATATATATATATATCATGTTTATACTTATAAATGTTAGTATATAAACCAAAGCTTAACCAAATAAATGACAAAAAAAAGACACGACCCTTACCTATTCAGAGGGGAGGAGAGAACAGAGCAGTGATGAGGTCTCGGAGGTCGGAGAGGTCGAGAGGGATCAGGTTCCAACGATCACCTTCGGTGCAACTTGGAGTTTAAAAAAAAGAAAAAGGCTCAACAACTGGGGAGACATCGAGGGAACCGAGGCCGGTAATTAAGAGGGCGGCGCCGATTTTGTGGAAGAAGAAGAGAGGGGATGACCATTGACGGCTCGGGCATAGGAAACGAGGCTCCCTAACTCTACTGGTCCGACGACACCAGGAAGAAGAAGAAGTCGCAGGCGCGAGGTTGGAGAGAAACGCGAAACAAAACGGATGGCCAGGATTAGACCCAGGTTGATCGGACGGCCCAGACACGACGCGATATTAAAAAGTAATGGATGGCCACGATGGAGAGCGTTGGATCGGACGACTCTAGATTGCCGCGATGTTTTAAACACGCCCCCCCCCCCCCCCCCGATTCTTTCTCTCCTTTTTTTGTATATCGTTTTTATCTTATAAAAATCTGTTATTTTATTATTTTATTAAACCTATTATAAAATCATTAATTCAACCTTATTAATAAACTAATATTATCCTAAGTCAGGGGTCATTAAAACACCTATATATTAAACTATTAAACCCCTATTCAAAACATAAATTATATTTTCATTTTTTCTCTATTTCCTTCATAAAAACATATAATTTAATTTAACTTATCCTTTATTTATTGTTACTTATCTAAATTTAAAATTATATGTTAATATATAAATGCTATTAAAACAAAAAAATATTATTTAACCCAAATTTTCAAGGTACTAAATTTTCATTTTATATTGAAGAAAACATAATTTTATAAAGTATGGTAACTTAATATAATTATGCTAACATGAAAATATATATATGTAGATATATATATTTTAGTTTCCTTTGTTCGTTAGTTACCTTAATATTCTTAATTAAAGATTATTATTAAACGTAACTATATTTAATCAAAGTGCGTTGATATAATTACGAAACACATGAGTAGAAGAGACCATAATTTGACGTAGTTTCCAAAATAGTTAACAAAGGTCAAATTAAAGAAATAATATATCTAATTTGATGCAATATATATATAACTCATAAAAATTCATTAGGTTTAATAAAATTAGAAAGTAAAAGTTCAATTGTTCAAATTAATATGCATAATGGAAGAAAAACAAAAATATTAATTTTTGTCGTTTTGAAACATTAAATAAAAGTCACATTTTGGGAAATAAAAGATAAATAAATTAAATTAACATTGATTTCATTTTTGAAGCAAGCATCATAATTAATCTTATGAATCATCCAGGGGTAAGCCATCCTTTTTCCAAAACTTAGAGGACAGGGGGAACCAACGGTCAAAAATAAAACATTGGATACTTTGGGAAAACAACGGTTGAAAATATAGTCGTTTGAGGTCCAACGGTCCGATTGGGGAGCTTATAAAAAGGGTCTGGTCTCGGGGAGTCCCTTACCCCAGCTGACTGAAGGAGAAACAAAGATGGTTCGTGCGATCCCCTTGGTGCTGAGCACGGTCGCAGTGGCTTCAGCAATCCTTATGTTCCTTATGATGGATGCTCAAAACCCCTACCGCATACTCGGGATCTTAGTAGTTTTAAGCAGTCTACCCATTATTGTAATCGGGTTCTTAGTTGGAATATTTGGTTAGTGAGATTTTCTTGTAACCCGAAAATTGTAAGACCCTTCAGGGTTGAGTTCATAAATAAAAGTTACGTGTTTTTATATTTTACATTCTGATTGTTTTAAAGAGAGAACTTCAATAGCACAAAACACCCAATTTTCATTCATGAGGTTTGAAAACTTCAGGGTGTTACATTATCTCCCCCTTCAAAGAATTACGTCCCTGCAATTCTATCATAAAAAAAAGACACGACCCTTACCTATTCAGAGGGTAGGAGAGAATGGATCAGTGATGTGGTCTCGGAGGTCGGAGAGGTCGAGAGGGCTCGGGTGCCAATGTTCACCTTCGGTGCAACTTGGAGTTTAAAAAAAAGAAGAAAAAGGCTCAACAACTGGGGAGACGTCGAGGGAACCGAGGCCGGTAATTAAGAGGGCGACGCCGATTTTGTTGAAGAAGAAGAGAGGGGATGACCATTGACAGCTTGGGCAGAGGAAACGAGGCTACCTAACTCTACTGGTCCGACGAAACCATGAAGAAGAAGAAGTCACAGGCGCGAGGTAGGAGAGAAACGCGAAACAAAATGGACGGCCAGGATTAGACACTGGTTGATCGGACGGCCCAGACGTGATGCGGTATTAAAAAGGAATGGATGGCCGCGATGGAGAGCGCCGGATCGGACGACTCTAGATTTCCGCGGTGTTTTAAACACGCCCCCCCCCCCCCCCCGATTCTTTCTCTCCTTTTTTTTATATCGTTTTCATCTTATAAAAATCTGTTATTTTATTATTTTATTCAACCTATTATAAAATAATTAATTCAACCTTATTAAAAAACTAATATTATCCTAAGTCAGGGGTCATTAAAACACCTATATATTAAACTATTAAACCCCTATTCAAAACATAAATTATATTTTCATTTTTTCTCCATTTACCTCATAAAAACATATAATTTAATTTAACTTATCCTTTATTTATTGCTACTTATCTAAATTTAAAATTATATGTTAATATCTAAATGTTATTAAAACAAAAAAATATTATTTAACCCAAATTTTCAAGGTACTAAATTTTCATTTTATATTGAAAAAAACATAATTTTATAAAGTATGGTAACTTAATATAATTATGCTAACATGAAAATATATATATGTAGATATATATATTTTAGTTTCCTTTGTTCGTTAATTACCATAATATTCTTAATTAAAGATTATTATTAAACGTAACTATATTTAATCAAATTGTGTTGATATAATTACGAAACACATTAGTAGAAGAACCCATAATTTGACATAGTTTTCAAATTAGTTAACAAAGGCCAAATTAAAGAAATAATATATCTAATTTGATGTAATATATATATATAACTCATAAAAATTCATTAGGTTTAATAAAATTAGAAAGTAAAAGTTAAATTGTTCAAATTAATATGCATAATGGAAGAAAATCAATAATATTAATTTTTGTCGTTTTGAAACATTAAATAAAAGTCTCATTTTGGGAAACAAAAGATAAATTAATTAAATTAAAATTGATGTAATTTTTGAACCAAACTTCATAATTAATCTCTTGAATCATCCAGGGGTAAGCCATCCTATTTCCAAAACATAGAGGACAGGGGGAACCAGCGGTCAAAAACAAAACATTGGATACTTTGGGAAAACAATGGTCGAAAATATAGCCGTTTGAGGTCCAACGGTCCGATTGGGGAGATTATAAAAAGGGTCTAGTCTCGGGGTGTCCCTTACCCCAGGTGACTGAAGGAGAAACAATGATGGTTCGTGTGATCCCCTTGGTGCTGAGCACGGTCATGGTGGCTTCAGTAATCCTTATGTTCCTTATGATGGATGCTCGAAACCCCTACCGCATACTCGAGCTCTTAGTAGTTTTAAGCAGTCTACCCATTATTGTAATCGGGTTCTTAGTTGGGATATTTGGTTAGTGAGCTTTCCTTGTAACCCGAAAATTGTAAGACCCTTCCGTGTTGAGTTCATAAATAAAAGTTACGTGTTTTTATATTTAACATTCTGATTTTTTTAAAGAGAGAACTTCAATATCACAAAATGCCAAATTTTCATTTATGAGGTTTGAAAACTTCACGGTGTTACAAAATTCTTCTATTTATTATTACATAAAAACCCAACCAAATATTCTATCAAAATTTCACTCCACATAAAAGACTAAAATGGAAGGGGATGAAGTAAACCAAAAGGTTTTCTGTGCTCATCCTTGACCTATTAGAAGATATAACAATGAGAAATTTTTTTTATTATTCCTATCTTCAAAAATAGAAAATATAGTCATCATCTCATAACATAGAAAATATTTATGGTACTAGGGTGAATTTACCATTTGGAATTATAAAATCTTCTAACATAAGAAAAATTAAACCAAACTAACTAAAAAACATTGGATACCCTTTGAAGAGAACATCCACTAACTGATGGTATCCCCACAATAAATAGAGTCCCTAAAACCAAAGATTCATTAACCAGATAATTATATTTAATAATCATCTCAATAATAGTGAATGTAAACTAAAAACTCACCTGAAAAAAAATTTGTCATATCCTCTAAAAACCCAAAATGAAACTGAGAAAAGATATCCATCGGGTTCCACTCTTATAGTGATTCTTTCACAACCTGGGTTGGAAGTTTCTTTCTCAAATCATCATTAATGGCATTCCTATTACTAAGTGTGTTGGAAATATCAAAATTAAAAGACAAAAAAAAAACTCCACCCAATAGATCAATTGAATGTTAAAATATTTTTTAGGGAAGATATACCATTATATTTTATGGTTGGAATAAATGGTAAATTATTATCTGAAAAGAAAATTCCACAAAATCATCATTTCATGAATAAAAATTTAAGGTTTGAGATCATCGGATGGATAAGTATTCTCATGTGGCCTAAGATATCTACAACCATATGCTACCACATTATCAACCTACATAAAAACAATACATAAACCCAAACCCAATGCATTACAAAATACCACATATCCTTACCCACCCACTAGAAGAGACGTCACATGCTTACAAGTCAAAAAGAATTTAAATTCTTCCAAATAATAGTTAAATTTCACACCCATAAAAATCAATAATTTCACAGTGAGATAGATCATTAAAGAGGATGACATTGAGATGTATTTAACCAATCTAGGATAATATCTTTCCAATCCCAAGAATATCTATAACTTTAAAACGTTACGTGGATTCTAACATGTCATAAATACCATGCATTTCTCAAAAAAAACTAAACTAACACGTTCTAGGACCACGTGAACGTAGAATATAACTTCTTGATTCTTTAAATCACATTTATAAATATTCTCATAAAGTCAGTGATCTGTTAAAATTTCCATAACTTCCTTCAAATTACATTCACGGTCTTCCTCATTTTTAGAGTAAAACAAAATTTCATCCATAAATAATACCATAAAAAACATAAGGCACCCAAATGATATATTGTTGATTAGTTCCATAAAAACTATAAGATTATTTTTTAGACCAAATTTTGTAACAACATTATCATAATGGTCTTACCTACTTATAAAGGCAGACATTGGGATCTTAGATTCTTTAATTATAAAGTAGTGATAACCATATTGATCATCAATATTCATGAATAACATCAACTATTTAAACTGGTAAATAAATTTAATTTATAATTTTTTGTTACTATAACTCAATTGAGTTTATTTTGATCAGCACATGAAAATATTGTCCAATCAATTTTCCTATAAAAAAACATAGGCACCACCCAAGGTGACACACTCAGGCATATAAATCCATTCTATTTAATGTCATCCAACTAAGTCATTTAATCATTAAAATAACATAGCGCAATATGATAATGAAAAATAAATACTATATGAGTACTAGGTTAAAAATAAATGAGGGAAATGGACCTATCTTACTAGTGGAAATCTAGAGAAATTAGATGGAAACATGTTAGGAAACTCGCTAACAATTTAAGGGATATCATCACTCAAATATTATAACTACATGTAAAATGTAAACACCAATATTACTCTTAATGACTCTAGAAAATAATTTTTGGATATAATCAACCTCTAGTTCCACTATCCCTAAAAAACATGACATACCCTATCAGGAACAGAAAAGGAGACCCTTCGAAGATAACAGTCAATATGGGCCTTATATTCAATCAACCAATCCATCCAAAAAATTAATTTAAGAGGTTTCATGTTGAGAACCAGAAAATTATAAGTGATATCAATCTCTAATATAGTGGATATGTAGGAGGGACATCGATGACCCTTCACTCTCTTAGATTAAACTGTTGTATTAATATCTATCTCATAAGACAAAATCAATATAGATAATTTTAACTGGTTCAAAATAGGAGTTGATATAAATTAGTGATGTTCAAATGTATTGAATAATGTTGTCACTAAAGATAAATATATAGTGATCGTACCACTCACAATCACTGGTATCACAACATCTTCCCCTATAGACACTTACAATATGTAAATAAGCACTGTTTTAGATTCCTCTAGCTGGAAACCCTTAGTTCATAAAGCATTTGATTGCACCACCATAATTTTTTTGTGCTGATGAGTTTATGCCATTTAACATAGTATAAAATACTTGATAGACCTTATGTAGGAGTCCTAAGTGTCATCATGGACTATAGATTGTGGGTACCTCAATGCAAACCCATTTTGAATACCTAGAATTTCCACAATAAATGCAAGTCATAGGGACTCTTCGAGGAACTATATGAGGTCTGGAAGATGTCAGCTATCAAGATCCACCATAAGACTCATTATTATTTCTCTTTCTATTGTAGTAACTAAAATAACTATAATTTGGGAAAAAAGGAACCCTCATCAACTATAATATACATATTAGGTCAAGATTTACCGTCAATGATCTATCTAGTACATTATCATAAGAACTGACCCTTATTATAAATACTTGGGAGAGGTTTTTAGATTTAATAGACACATGAAATATTATATCCTTAATTTCCTAATTTTTCACTACCACTAGATTGATCTAAACATGCTCATAGAGTCATATATACTTGATGGTTTAAATGGGAGAACTAGATCCTTTAATCTTTTATAAGATGATCAATTACAAAGTGGCGTAGGAGACTCTAGAAAAATGATATCTTTATACATTTGGATCATTGTTGGAGAGAATATTTTGTGTTTTCGATGTGTTACCAATCATGTGAAATAGAAAATGTGGTGGATCTATATAATCAATTATATAATCAATGAATGTAGTGGGAATATATGTTGATAAGACTAAAGATTTAATATGGTGTAATTTCATTCATCTACAGTGGTGAAAATATGATTTGGGTTTCTAAAAAGTCATGAAACCTAGTAGGTATTTATGGATGAACATTGTAAGTCCTCATGTTACATTTCTCTATTTTTATCTATAATATTGTAATTAAGGGTGAGATATTTATTTGATAATGGATGGAGACCTTAAATGGCCATAGTGTTTTGGTTAAAAAGGGGTAACTAAAAAAATATTGATTACTAAATCTCTTCTCCTAATCTCAGTGATCCAGTTGAATATGGAAACATCAAATACAATATTGAATCATATCATGTCATGTGAAATGATCATGAAATGGGTTTACACCTATGAATTTATCATACTATATATCATGTTGATAGTATCAATCCTAGAATATTATTAATAGTTCTGAATGTTTTTATCAAAACATTCCTATCAATAATATATTATGATTTATCTTATACCATTGAAAACACCAAGACTAAAAAAAGTAATTTTTTTAATTTACAATCATGAATTTTATTACAGATTTTAAAATAATTTATAAATTATAGTAAAAGGCATTTAAAGATATTTATTTAATTTATAAATTCATATAAAAAATAATTAATTATATGTTATTTGTGATTTATTATTTATATGTTTTTGAAATAATTATTAAAAAAATTAGTAGCATTAAAATGTTTTATTGAAATATTTTTTCAAATTATATGCTATGACTTAAAATTTAGATATGAAGTGATATTTGGGAAATTATAAGGTAATTTATAGAATAATTATAAATTAGAAGATAAAAAAATAAAAAAGAGTGTATTTAAGAATATATATTATTCATAAACACATAATTTGAATTATTAAAATCAAATTCATTATTTGAGAAATTATTTGAAGCATATAAAATTTTGATTTGATCATTTATTTGATAAAGGATTAAATAATAAATATGTGATATTTATATTATATAAATTGATTACATAATAAGATTCAAATTTAAATTTTTCATATTAATTTAATATAATATATTTAAAGTAAGTTCCATATAATTATTTATATAAAGCTGTTCATATAGAAAAATATTAATTATTTATATTTATCTAATTGTGTAATGTCTATAATTAATAACTAAATTAAAAAGATTTTATAATTAACCAATTTGGGAATTGTTCCCCAATTTTTTATCTCATGTTCAAATACTTGGTTTATTTTATTATTATTCCTTATAGTATTCATAAAAATAATTTTTCTATTTTTTGAATATATATATTATTTATATTAAAATTTTAAATTAATTCATTAAATTGTCATATAAGTATATACAGATTTACATGATATGTATGATAATGGATTTAGTTTTCTTCTTACTTAACTCTTAAATGGTTGGGTAAGGAGTTACAAATCAATATGGTCAGTGCATATTAATTTAGTGGAAGTAATTGTATCCATACTAAATAATTAAAAGCATTCATACAAGGATAATACTTGAGATATGACGGTGACATTGAATTTCTTTAAAATAATACTCTGTGTTAGATTCCATTTAATGAAAACACATATAATGTCCTTCATCATTAACTAGGTAGGTTAAATTAATGCAGGGTGCACTGGTTTATATGATATGATTGGTACAATTCCCATCCTAATAACCATATAGTGAGAGGCATGGAACTGAAAACTCGTTATTTAGTAAAATTTTATTCCTGAAACACTAATAGATATGATATATTAAAAGTGATCATCAATTAAGTTGGAACATAATTAACAAAATATTTTATTAAAATATTTAAATAATGATACTCATTTGATTTTCTTATAAATGGAATCATTATCATCAAACTTTTCATTGATATCAATACTATAAAATAATAATATTAATATAAGAATGTTCTTAGACTAGTAA
Source organism: Viscum album (assembly GCA_963277665.1). Taxonomy (NCBI): domain Eukaryota; kingdom Viridiplantae; phylum Streptophyta; class Magnoliopsida; order Santalales; family Viscaceae; genus Viscum; species Viscum album. Next base: position 828,472,044 of record OY728157.1, read on the forward strand.
AAACTTATGAACTATTCTTAATAATAAAATTCTTTGTGTACAAAAAATACTTACTAGGTAACTTTATATTGATGTTGTTCAACTAGTGTATAAATTATAATGATAAGAATATAATGTTTAAAATAAGTTTTCAAATTCAATATATGTAAAATGGATAATGATATTTTATTATCTTTTCATATATTCAATAAGGTTGGATATGTTAATGACTTGTAGAGATTGGAGGTTTCCGTAATGATTTATCTGGATATGATAATATATTTTTTCAATAATTAAAATTTTCTAAATATTTTAATTAATTCAAGAAACATTTACTCAATTATCTATAATTTATTAGGTTAAATGAACTATAAGTGAGATATCCATGATCCGATACCAAATTGATAGTGAAAAGCAGTATAATTTCAAACTAGATAAAGAAAATTTAGTTGATAAGATCAAAAAGAAAATCATCAAATAGACATGGACATTTTAAACTATAGTTATTTTGAAGGGAATAATGTTTTTGAATTCTTGAAATTATTCGTAATAACAAAATGATAATTTTACAACTCCATAGATTGTCCCAATTAGTTACCAGTGTTATTAAATAGATCTCTGTATAGGATTTGTATAATTATATTGTTTATCTTACATGAAAAGATATGATATTTTTAAACAATTAGTTCTTATAAAAAAACATGATAATATAGATTTATGGACATGTTTTTCGATTAATTGGATCACATTAATTTTTTTTAGAATAAAATAAATTTAGAATTGTTTTATCCAAGATAAAGAATATTTTTGATACATTTTTTAAATGATGAGCGATATGATCCCATCATTATTAGTGAAATATTTTTCAATGAAACTCTTTAGATGTATAAATAACATATAAGATATAGATGAATGAATTTATTTTTTAAATAGTTACACTAAGAATAAATAATCATTATTACCTAACAAAAAGCAGTTTTTGTATCATATCATGATATTTTGAATAGAATATAGTGTCTAAAAGCCTATTTATAGTATATTTGGACTTTGAGAAGTTCAATTTCCACAAATAAATATTATTTGAGTAAAATAAAATATTAATTATATATACTAAAATGGTAATATAATTTAGTAAAAACATTAATGTAATAATTACCTTATTTACTCCAAGATTTAAATGAAAATATTTTGTGTAAGGGGTTCCATGAATTATGATTACAGACATAGAAAGAGTTTTAAGAAGACAAAAAATGTTATTACCTTCAAAAATGTTGATGTCAAGGAGTTAATTTTTTTTAATATTTTCAAGTAGGATAGAATTAATACTATGCTTTTAATGTTTCTAAATTATTAAAATAATATTTTTTTCATATATGATCCTCCCAAAATGGTTTAGAGGGAGGGATTTATTTGATAGTCACATAGAGATATGGAATGAATTAGTTACAAGTGTAATGAATTTAATATTTTTTTGAAAATTATAAAAAAAATATAAGGATGATATGGTAGTTTATATTATGTGATTTGTTAGATAGGTTCATATAAATGATTTTTTAAGTATTCTTAAAAAAGATTAAGAATGTAAATGTATGATTTCATACAAAGTAAATATTTACTTTATCATTCTTTCATATTGTTTATATATATCTATATATATTGTATTATGATAAAATAATCGACCTCTCAAATTATGACTAGTAGTTATCCCTATCTGATGTTCATCATGAAGTAATGTTGATCTCTTTCATATTTTTTTGGATCCGTAAATTTTTGTATGATGTAGGAAATCTTGTAAAATTGTTATGGATTCATGAAATGGAATTCGATTCCATGACCTGACCCTAACCGGAGTACGAGTTGTAACTAGACTAAGCATACCTCTATAAGGTAGGGGTGGTGAAAAGCACTGAAATACAAATCACAAATGGGAGGCTTTTTCCTAAAGTACATGTACACAAACACCTAACAATTTAAATATAGGAGTTCAGAGTAATATTAATAAAAATATATAATATCTTGAAGGTAAAGTATTAAGCTAAACCTCTAGGGTGTACCACACTATGACAGTGTAAACTGATAAGTAATGGGAAAAAATACACACCCAACCATAATTATGTCCCAACCTGAAAAAAATAGAAAGTAAGATGTTGAGATATCAGAGCTTTTGATCTCTATGATATAACCACCGAATGGGGTCCCAAGCACCCAGTATCTATAATCTCCTTTAAAGTCACCATCAACCTTCCCGTTTTTGGAATAAGACACGACACATGTAAGAAATGTGTATATAGGAGTGATTATATACATACCCAATAGGATGATCTGAAATATGAAAGTTGGAGAAGTAAGAGACATAATTGGAATGGGATGATATTAGATAGTAAATAGTTAACAACTCAACTCAAATCTTGGAATTAATCTCATCCAAACATAAGGGTACCAATATAGTTTTATGTTGTATTAGATGACATACAAAATATTTTCCAAAATTAAATAAAATCCTATTTTAAAGCCCACCAAAAGCTTTATTTTAAGGGAAACTGTCAAATTATATGACTTTAGTGGTATATTGAGCTTAGTTGGGAAAATGAACTATTTTCGATTTTAATGGTTTTAAATTATTTGTATATTTAGGATATTAATTTTTATATATTTATCTAAATCAAGATATTATTTCTTTTTAGAATGATATACATCCTGAGATTCATTTCATTCTTATGGATGCAAAGTGAAATCCAAAAATTGAAAGCTCAATGCTAGCTCAGAAGTTGGGCCTTGATAATTATTCATGGTTCTAAAGATTTTTGGTACTGGTCCTATATATCGTTATTGGAATTCCTAAATATGATGACATATAAATTGTGGATGAGCTTAAAATCGAGATACAATTTTCATAAACTGGTCCATGTGTGAATCGGCCATTTTCAAGACCATTAATGCATGTGAAACTAGTGACGTGGGACATGGAGAGTCTGTCTAGGCCAAATAAAATGTCAATGAAAAATTGGAATAAAAATCACTTCACTTGTCCAAATACATTGAAATTATTAGGGGAGACATTCCTGTTATTTTTCAACAACTTTCAGTAAGGGGGCCACACATGATTCATCCATTTAATAGGGATAACATGTGAAAAATATAAATGGTAAATTATGGAATATAAAATGAGGAGAGATACTCCTTCCCAAATCATTCCAACCTATCCAATCAACCACCATAGGAGACAAATCCAAGTTCCATGAAAATTATTTAAGATTTCCTTCCTTTCTTTTTATTTACGTTTTCTTTTCCCATGTAACACATATTCATATCTTTAATTCATGTTTTCCAATATTATTACTTCATTATTTAACTTTCATTCCACATCTAATTCTTCTATTTCTTTATAATTCTAGTGTGACCACTTACCGAAAAAAATTAGGGGTTAACCTAAGATTTTCCCCAGGGGAGGTATGTGAAAATTTCATTTATTTTTCGCTTAAATTATTTTGATTAATCATGTTTGCAGTGATAAATAAGGATGCACATGGGTGTGTAAATCTTCCACCACAAGACCAATTTCAATATTAGTTATATTCTTCCATTAAATATTTCCCCTCCCTTATAATGAATATAATATCTTTATAAAATTAATTACAACCATCCAACAGATGAAATGGAATATGATGAAGCCAGGTCTTAGAAGATATCACATTCCTAATCAAGGTGTAACATTAACCTTGATAATAGGAGGATTGGAATTAATGTTGAATAATGAATTCAAGATTTAAAACAACAAAATAAAAGATTATAAATTTCTAAATAAGCCCCCAAAATTGAATTCTGAAATTTAATTTAAACACTAAAAAGGAGAATGATATAACCAAAAATCCAAACCATAAAGGCAATGTTAGTTCTTCAGTAATTACATTTAGTCATTAAATTTTAGTTTTGAATAATATTTCATTTAAATTTCATTACATTATGAGATTAAATAAAAAACAACCAAAAAGAAGTATTTTAAGTGAATTAGATTAAGTGAGTAAACAACTGAGAAAAATCCTCAAGTGGAATGGCCTTGGTCAGCCTCTTTGTTTCATTAGGAAAATATATAATTTTTTCCATGCCTAATAACATGCTTGAATCAGTAGATGTCGAGTCTTTACCACTCATAGCAGGAGATTAACCTCATCCAACTACAAGAAGATAGACACAACAAGTATCTGGACTACCTCATGCATCTTCACAACCAATGGAAGGAGAGTAACCATATCCAAAAACATGGATATATATGTATATAGTGTTTGTAAAAGAATCCTAAATGGGAGAGAAATGGGATCTCTATCTTGTATCCTAGCCCAGAAAAAGATTCATTGTTAGTTCATCAAGTCCATCAGTGATGCCCATCTTATCATGCATTAACCCAACAAGAAAATATACATATCAAGCCTCACCTAGACAATATTCAACACATTCATGGGGCCATAATCTCATGGTAGATAACCCATGCTCTTACACAAACTAGATGGGTACACTCAAAAGATATATAGAGGACCCATATGATGTTCCAACAAGAGGGTTCTACTCAAATATTTTATATATAGAGGAATCATACATTGCTCCAATTGGAGGGTTCCATTCTAATGTTAGAGGTCCCATGCACTTCCTGGTAGGAGGTTTCCACACCAATGGTAGATATATAGATTTCCCATACCATGTTTCAATAACAGCGTTCCACTCTAATGCTAGAGGTCTCATGCACTACCCAATAGGAGGGTTCCACTATAGTGGTCAATAGAGGACTCATGCCCTATCCCAAAAGGATGGTTTCATTCTGGTTGGTAGGTAGAATACCCTTCCCATGTTCCAGTAGGGGTTCCGTACTTTGATTCTTGAGAACACATTCCCTTACTCAATAGGGGGTTCCGCCTTGAAAGCCTCTAGAAACCATGAATGGTCCCAACCATCATAAAGAATCTTCTAAAAAAATATTAATTCCCAAAGCATCTCACATCGTCTCTCAGAATCTATAGTAGAGGCCCCCATTTTGTTAAAAATAAAGAAAAACTCATTATAAGATTGTCACCAAACAAAACATGAGTTAAAATGAAGGAGATATGAGAGATTGATGTTTACTCAAGAGAAACCAAGAGGTACATGACATGTAAGGGGACCCATATTGCATGTGGTCTTACTCCATATCCATGTTTTGTCCTCATACGTACATTACTATATAAAAATGTAGCACTAAATGGAATTTGAAGAGTCTAAATGATGTGTCCATGCAATTTAGGGCCCCTCTCAGTGTAATTTGTCCTTGTCCATGTACTTTGGTATACGGTTGTGTTCCTGGTCGTGTCATTCCTCATGGGGTCCTACCTGTATGCTCCTCCACATGGCTCAACCTCCCAGGAAATGGGTACATGATGTGTAAGAGGTCTAAAACCATGTCATCCTTAACTTTTAGGAAAATCCCAAGATGAAGTGGATAAGTCATGACATTCCTTGTGTTCATCATTGTACATAATGTGTAGTCACGTTTTTGTAGATTCATAGATCTATTTCCTTGATTCTAGATCCATTATCAATTACATCAGATCTCACCTCCATGCCTCCCAAAATCGAAAGAGGCACCTTGATTTATTGTTTTCATCAATCATTTTCTGAAAATCAGATTCTGATATCATCCACACGATCTTGTACTTACATCGTCGCCCTTTGATATTCCCACATCAACACTAGTTCAATCAAACCATGGTGGAGTCATTAAAATCTCACTTGTCCTCTGAATTGGTTACTTGGTCATCATTCAATACCTCACACATGGATTTGTTGTGATTTTGGGGTTTTTATTGGGATCGGTACTTCCTAGCAATGTCGGGCAGGGACCACAAGGTCCAACAGGATAATAACGCAAACAAATTATCAAAGGAAGGCATCATAAAGAAAGGTTTTTACAATGTTTCCAAGAATTCTTGGGAAAAAATAAAAAATGGGGATATCTGATTTTATTGTGTAATTTAAGAATAATATTAATTATTTACAAGGGCTCATGTAATGTTCAAAAATGGGCATAGATCATAAAAGGTATGATCCTATTCATAAAATTTAATTAAAAAGGTGAAATAAAAATTTTGACAAATTCTACCTAGATATTGGATTTATTTTCATAAATTGATTCAATAACCCATGAATGGAATAGGTCTTTTAATTTTAAATTCTCAAATTTGTTCTGATCTAGAGATTCGTTGATGTCAGATGTGATTCACCAACATAAGGAGGAATACTATTTTGGAATCATCCAAAGGATTATCCTGCCAGCCCTAGGAAAATAATCAAAACAGTGTACATATAGATTTAATTCACTGTGTCAATTTAAGGAATCAATTAAATTAATAATTTAATTAATCCACTAAATATATCACCAATGGAGGAATTATCTGAAAACTCCACACCAACCTATTTTAGGTTGTGCCTCGGGTAAGTATTGCATTTTAGAATCAACTGTGGCCTCATATTTATGTTCCAAAATTACATTTAAGAGTTATCCTTTTTTTCTTTAACAAATTTCATGCCTAAAACATAAAATATATTTATTATTTTTTAAAATTTAATTATGAATACACCAAGCCTTATAATCTCATGTCATCTCCATGAGTGGCTTCGAAAAAATATATAGAAATATTTAGAAGGCTTAAAAAATGGATCTCTACATCATTCCCAACTCTAGATTTTAATCCCAAAAAAATAAAAACTAAACCATCAACTAGGGATACCAAGAATGCAAATGGACCTCCCACTCCAAGGAACTCTCCTACACAATATCGTGTTACCACAACATGTGAACCAAAGGGATGGTCCATCCACGAATTGTCCACTAATACCAATCCCCAATCCTCACTAGGTGTTACAAAATGTTGGGTCTATCCTAAATTTCGATCTCTCCCTATTAGATTAAAAGTGTGGGGTTATGAACGCATCTCCTCAACAATGACATGTGGAAGACGTCGTGCACCTACTAAAACTATGGTGTTTGGATGAGGGAATAAGGAAGTTCAGTAACACTTTGTTCGGTCTCGAATGGATAAATTATCCTTTATGATATCTTTTATAATAAGATGAATAAACAACATTATCATAATGGGGATACTCTAAAGAAAATGTTGTCTCCCATCACAAACTCAAATGGCTAGGGATAATGATCCAGGTAGGATTTCTACCAACTCTAGGCCATCCTTAATTTCTCACAGATGACCTATACCTTCTCCATCATCATTTATACTAAATCTAAACCCACAAGTGTTTACTCACCGACCTATTCACAACATAGGGATATCTTTAGGGCCTCCCATATAGGGCCTTTAATGGTTCCATTATGATAGTCTAGTGGTAGCTATTGTTTTATGAAAACTCTCCCAAAGGAAAGTGATCCTCCCAGCTCTAAAAAATGTATAACACATAATCCCTCATCATCTCCTCCAATACATGGATAGTGTGCTCAGTTTCCCCACATTTTTATGGGTGAGAGGATATAATCACTCTCATCTGGGTACTGAATTCATTCTGTAGGAATCTCTACAACTGTGACATGATCCGTGCATCATGTTTGGAGACAATAGTTAATCAAACACCATAAAGGCGAATGATATCTCATAAAAAATGTCTCCAAACTATTACAAACTATGCTCCCTAAAATAAAGGAATTGTTCAGACCTCATAACGAAATCCACTATAACATATATAAAGTTAAAGACATAAACTCTCTATGGAATATCCATCACAATTTCCATTGATATACTATCCCACTTCCACTTCAGGATCTCAAGAGGTTGCAACAAACCTGTCAGAAACTAGTTCTCAACTTTCACCTACAGATAGATGAGGCACCATGAGACAAATTCAACCATGCCTTGTCTTATTCCAGACCACCCAAACTACCACTGATAGTATTTGTACATATTCTCTATAATGGGATGTATATCTTGGGAATAAGTGTGGAACTCCCACATCAACTCCTCCTAGATCATAATTGGAAGACCATCCATCCCGGGAAAAGATTGACATGATTTAGTCACTAAGAACATCCATCTAGTGAATAACCTATAGATATATAGTCATGCAAGTCCTCACAATAATTTCCCCACAGTAAGGACTCTCCCACATTCTTGGAAAGTATAGGAGTTTACACAATCAATTGATGAAAATATGCACCATCCAACTCCATCATGGTCAGCTGTAAAGAAGATTACTGCTCATAATCCTATTGTACCAGAAGACCCTTTTAATTCATATTAATGGAATAAACAACTACATTTCCCTTTCTTAAATTATAGACTATATTGAAGTCATAGTCATGAAGTAACTCCAACCTACAGTAGTGTCTCTGGTTCAAGTCTCTCTGTATTAATATGTACATGAGACTCTGATGGTCTTAGTAAACCATGATGTTCTTTCCTAGAAGGTAATTCTGCCACATTTTCAGGGAGAAGACTACAAAAAATAGCTCTATGTCATATCTGATGTATTTCTTCACATGGTTTCCCAACTTCTAGGACTAGTATGAAATGACTACCTATCATTGCATCAACATGCTTCCAATACCATATCAGGAGAAATCAAAATACACTATGTTCTCTAAACGATCCTCTGGTGGTGTTAACACAAGATCACTCATCATACACAACCTTAACACTTCAAATGACCTTTGTATCTACTCATAATATGTAAAATGTTACCCATTAAATTTCGTGGCAGTTTCACGGGAGTGAAATCCTGAAGAATTCTTCCACGAACCTCATGTAATACCCCCATGCTTAGAAAACTATGCACCTATGGAATGATCTTGGGTTTCTACTATGAAATCACTACATAGATCATTTCAAGGACTACATATAAACAATCCATATAATTTACATGCCCTAGAAAGTGAACCTCATAAATCTAGAACTGTCACATTGATATATTTTCATAAATCTGGTTCTCTCGGAGAAAATCATGAACCAACATCATTTTCTCTATATTATCATCCTCTATCATAGAGTATATGAGTAAGTATTCAATGAATACAACACAAACTAGTAAATATACATCATAATTTTTTTTTATATAAAAGCCATAAACAAGGTGGGGGTATTCATCTAACCAAAGGGCTTCACCCAGAACTCATAGTTTCTATAGGGACATTGGAATGCAAACTTCAGAATATGATCCTCGTGAACCATCAACTAGTGGTAGCTAGACCTGATATCAATATTTAATAACCGTCATGTGCCGCACAACTTGTCATATAGGTTTTAAATATTTTATAAGGGATAATTTTTCTTCATTATGGCTTGGATTAGGTGATGATAATCCAAACAAATCCACAACATCCCTTCAATAGTTTTCACGAACAACATCATATTTTTCAAGGTAGACACACTGGGTATGATAAAACTCTTCCCTAAAAGAAACATCAACAAAATATATAGCTCCCAGATCTCTCTAGAGGCTATATGATATGTTGTAGAAGATATTAGAGTTATCCCAAGATTAATGTTGATTCAAAAATCTATCTCCCACATTTTAGGTTATCTTGAAATATCTTTTGAGGAAGACATCCATCCAATCCTCCATGACTAAAAGAATTTAGATACCTAAAGTGCCTAATGCACCAATGGATATACTCTCCAACTGATGGTTGATGGGATAAAACCATCTGGTCATAGAAGGTACTCATCCCACCAAGAGATCTCTCTCACCTCTAAAGGTCAGTCTTGTCCCATTAGTGTAAAGGAATCTGAGTCATCTGCGGTGACTGTCTATCTGGTGTTGGACCATGGATAAAAAATAAATACCCAATATGAGATCCTAGGGTACCATTGTAATGAAAAAAAAGGTCCAATGTGAAACTGTCCCCACTAAATAATAGCTTGAAATTCCAATAGATAAAAGATATAGTAGAAGTATTCCTTGTAAGAACCCCAAGATGAAGCTACTAGGATAGAACCTAAACTGGGAGCCCCATCTCCAACACCATAAGTATAGAGATGATGGAATAACTATAAAATATGTCTAATAATACATTATAAAGAATATAAAATACATATATCATACTCATAATCATCTTGTGTGTCGTGGGGTCATAATCTTTCAAATCTTACAACTATCCATGACCCCGACCACCAACTCCTTGAGCCTAACATGGACAACCTATTAGTGGTTGTAGTGGAATGATATCATAAAATTTACCACAAATAAAATACCCTCACATGTAATATTCTAGAACCACCTCCCTAGGGTCCATATTTTCCTCACCTGGGAGATCCATGATCACATTGTGGCCTCTGTTGTGGCGGTTTGTCATCACCTTGTATCTGCTCCTCCACAATTCTGGTTGAGAATTCATGCACTATGTGACCTCACCTATCACAAAAATTCCCCCTCACATATATGGTATTCTTTAGACCTATGTTTTCCTATGCTATATGACAATCCTTATGAGTATAATTATAATAGTATCTCTTATGTTGAGATCCTACTGAGTGGAACCTGCTAGCTACTGTAGGTCACACAGCTCTGCAAAAACCACTTTGATCTCCTAATACATAGAATCTATTTTATTAGAATATATCTCACTAGATAACTATAAAATACCCCAGCATGGGCTGTAATTCAAAATATTTCCACTCTAGCATAGATATCTCAGTGTAGTCCTTTCTCAAACTTCCATTTTCAGAAGTAGCCATGCCTGATCATATCAAGGGAGTCCTGTGTAAGGTTTTAGAGCCTCAATGCATACTCATCCACTAAAATCCATCCCTACTGCAGATCTATATTCTTTTAATCAAAATTGGCTACAATTAGGTGGGTAGTACTCCTCACAGAACAAATACTAGAAGTCCAACCATGAGAGTGTGGACACATCATGAATTTAGTAACAAGACACCATTGGAAACCAAAAACCCCATAGAAAAGGCTACATTCCCGTGAAACCATTTAATATATTAGTATTCATATAATATTGAAGATAGATAACATCAAATCTCGATAATAATCCACTCTAGGTATTTTAGATCATTTTTGGACCTTAGCGGCTTCTAGTGTTGGAAGTTGCGGAATGCGTTAAACCTGCGTGCATCTGCATCCCACATTGCTAGGATGATATGATGAATGAAAGGTGGTGGTTCTAATATCAATGCACCCTGAGGAATTATCTCATGATATGGATACCGAACCAAGGCCTCATCGCTTATTAGATCATCAACACGATTCAGAACACATATCTTGGATTGCTGTCATCATGGAGGCATCAAGAAAATTTCATTAGGATGTTGCATGGTTAGATAAGAATATATACATATAACAGTGGGTAGATAACTCAAGAAATTTGGTAAAAGACTCAATCCAATATGATTAATGTACCTTTTTATACCTTCAACAAATCTCCTATTATGCCAAATTAGAAAGAAGGTAGTCATGGTCCTTAATAATGTATATGTCATCCGCCCATACCATCACTTTGTCTCCTGGCCTAAGAGACACAATTGAGATAGTTAAAAACTATTTCCCTAAATACAAACCAAATAATTATAATACTACTACTCAAACACCATCCCAAGGATCTAAAAACCATAGATACCCATATTTCAAATCCCAACATTAACCAAGGCTTGATCCGTGACTACCGAATCTCACCTCCATAGGCCTGAGGATGGTGACAAGCACCAAAATAAATTTCATTGATTTGAGGCCTTTTCTTATAGTACCTATACACACACACCCTCCAATAACAATAAATAAGTGGATAGGAATAATAATAAAAAATATTAAATAGTTATATATTAAAACAATCATGCCAAACCTCTAAGATGGACAAGTGTACGATAGTATACACAAAAAATTAAAGCGAAAAAATACATGACCAACCATAATGATGTACCAACATGAAAAAACTAGAAACTAAAATGCTAAAAGTTCCCAACTCCTAATATCCAAGCTATAACCACCATACATATTCCCAAGCTCCCAATATCCCTAGGGTCCTTTTAAGTCACTAATGACCTATCAATCATCTGCAAAAGACACGATACATGTGGGAAATTCCATGAATGGGTGAGTATATACCTACCCTGTAGGATTCCCCAAATTATTAAAGAGAGATAATTAAGAGAAAAATGAGGAATTAAATGAAAATAGAAAATAAAAATGTAAATATATCTACCAAAATGAAGGAAGTAATCTCATACAAACAAAAGAGCCTCAACACAGTGTGTAGATAGAGTACACATTGAGTCTTTTCCTACTACAGTAGGGGAGTAAACTCATTCAACGAAAAAAAGATATATACATATAGTTAGTAGATATCTTCACTTTCCTTCACATACTTTGGTAAGAGAATATCAAAATACATCAAAATGGATACATACATACATACATACATACATACATAAATACATACATACATACATAAATACATACTTATATATATATATACTGAGTAAAAGGAGACCAAATATGAGAAAAAGGGGATCTACATCTCATAGAACATCCAAGAAAAGAGTCTCCATTATTTATAGAAGTCCATCAAGGATTCCCAGTATCTCACGTGTCTTCCTAGTATGAAAAATCCCAGTCATTCATCACATATCCACTATTCCACACAGACAAGGGGTCCAAATCTTATTGTATAATACCCAGTCACTATTGCAACAGGAGGGTTCCACTCAATGGATATATAGAGGACCCGTACCCTTTCCTAATAAGAGGGTTCCACTCTAATAGTTGGTATATAAAAATGCATAAAATATTCCAATAGGATAGTTTCACTCTAATTATAGAGGACCCATTCCCTGTCCAACATGAGTGTTCAACTCTAGTGATAAATAGATAGTGGACCCATACCCTATTCCAATAGGAGGGTTTCGCTCAAAAAATATAGGACCCATGCCCAAACTAATCAGAGGGTTCCACTCAAGTGATTGATAGGGGACCCATGACCAACAAAGATTGAGGGTTCCACTATGAAATATGGAGCACACATTCTATGTCCCAACTATAGGGTTCTAATCCAACATGTAGGTAGAGTACCCATTCCGTGTTTCAATATAATTCTTCCACTCTCTAATGCTAAATGACCCATGCCCGGGCTCCGTAGGAGGGATCTAATATGATATCTTTTTGGTGACCCTACATGGTTACTACTGTCATCATGTATCGCCAAAATAACCCCTATGCCTAGATCAACTCACATCATACATCAAAACACATAACGAAGGGCACCATCAATCTATATATAGAAAAAACTCAAGATATGATAACCATATGAAAAAATCAATGATCAAATGAATACGATATGAGATATTTAAGTTTCCACAAAATGATAAAAGAGGTACATGGCATGTGAGTGGACCCACATAGCATTCTGTCCCACTCAATCCTATTGCCATGCCCCTATAGGTATGTGGATAACTTACCATGTAGAGCTACAAAACATGTAGAGAGTCTACAAAACATTTCAATTCCACTTATGGTCCTCTCATGTGCACTTTTTCCATGTTCGTGTACATCAGTACATAGTTGTGTTTCTAACCATGTCTTTATATACCGGTTACTTTCCATGTGATCCCCCACATGGATCGACCACCCAAGAAAGGGGTTCACCTAAGGTATGAGATCCTAACACCATGCCATCCTTAACATTCAGGTGAAACCATATACATCATGTATAAGTCCCTACAAACTATTTTTTCCTCACGATGCATTGAATGTAGTCACTTTTTTCATAGATTCTCTAAGTTGTTTCCATGATTCTATATTCATCATATGATGCTTTACATCTCACCTATATTCCCACCTAAATAAAAGGGGAATCCCTCAATTCATTATTCTAGCTATCATTTCAATGAAATTGGATTGTGATTTTTTCTCCACAATCTCACATGTAGGTCACCAACTGTTGATACTCTCACTCCCTAACTGGTTCAAGAAAACGAAATTAGATTCATTTAAATCTCATTAATCATTTGAATCCATCATTAACTCTTCATCCCATCCATATTACTAAGATTCATCATGATTTTGGGGGTTCGATAGACCTCGGTATTTCCCAATAATGTTGAATTGGGAGTGCATGGTCTAGTTAAGGGAGAACATGAAGAATGTGTGGAAGGAAGGCATCAAAAACAATATTTTATTAATCATCATAAAATATTCTTGTTTAATGGTCAAGAACAAGGACATCAAAGGTTTCAATGTAATTTAATAATCAAAATTTATATATAAACAATATCATTTAAGGTTTAAAAATTGGAACATATCAAATAAGGGATGATCCTTCTCAATAAATTTAATAAAAAAGGGAATTATCACAAATTGGATGATTTTTACCTAGAGATTGGGTCATTTATCATTGACCAACATTCTTTTCAATGAATTTAAAAATTCATTTTGTTCATTTAAATATGATATCATCCAATCCATAATTCCATTATCGTCGAATGTTATTTGCCAATGGAAGGAGGAGGAACACTCGAGAATCCTTCTAAGGTTTATGAAGCTAACCCTATGAAAATACCTATAGAAGAATACTTATAGATGTTATCCATTGCATTAATTTAATTAATTAATTAAATTAATAAATTAATTAATCTAGTAAATTTATCAACAACAATCGACTTATCTATACTCCCTGTACTGATCTATTTTAGTTCGTGCCATTGTAGAAGTTGCTTTCTAGACTCAACTACGGGGCATGATTTTGATCCAATATTGTGTTTAATGTTTATCCCATTTTTTTAAGAAACTACACATTCACAATATAAAATATATAAAATATTTTTATAAAATTAATTAAGGACACACTGGGAGGAGGTTCAACTATTTAGGGTAATGAGGGACCTGTATAAGTCCAATAAGAGATAAAAAAGGTCTGTATCACACATGGGATGAATTTAAAACATTTGGGGTAGCACATTTGTGGACAGATCCAGCACAGTTTGGTACCAGTGAGGGTTTAGGAGCAGAACCCAGTACTTTTTTCTAGACATTTGAAGGAACATTGATGTTAATAAGGATTTCCTTGACTGAGTGAATTTATGATATGGTATGGTTGATGTGTGAGGTACAGATACTACATCATTTTAAGGAAGAAAATAATCATGGATACTTGATCAAAATGAACTAGACCATTCGATCAAGCCAATTCCTTTGTCTTCCTCATCTCACATTTGAGGATGTCGTCAGCATAGATCATCCACCATTGATGGGCCAAAAAACTCATCGACAAAAATACAATGATATAATAGAGGCCTCCTTGGGTGTTCATTAATTGAGATAATTCGATAATGATATTTCAAATTACCATGAATACATTATACCCTTTTCATTCATGTGATAATGTGGAGAAAAACATCATCCAACTACATATATAGTTGTTGGAGGCTATTCGGTCATTTGATCACCATGGGTTATTTTGAGATTTAAAAAAGGAGTAGAATGTGATTGTTATCACATGGAAATGATGAAATGAAAAGTCTTGTAAAATAAAGAGTCGTTGGTTTTTTTATCTGTTTGATGAAAGGAGAATAAATAGAGAACCTGATATCATTCAGGTTCATGAAAATTCATGAATGATGTGTGAATTAGAGAGGTTGTGATGATTATTGATTTTATGATTATTAAAATATACAAGAATCCACATGAATAAACAATTTCTTCTGAGTCATTAGGAATTTATAGAAGGAGAATGTAGTATTCTCTTAATCTTTGGAAAGATATGAAGAACCCAAACCATTGACAATTTAGAATGATGAGTTTCATATTTGGATATTCATGCATGTATAAAATGGCTTGAGCTATGGGTGTTTTTCAATATTATCGATGAAGAAGTTATTTTCACAATATTTCTTGTATTCATATTTTAGGAATGAGGACCCTATATAAGGGCAATAGAAGATAAAATATATGTATCACACATGGGTGGAGGTTCAACCATTTGGGGTAGAACATCGGTGGACAGAGCCATCACAGTTTGGTGCCAGTAAGGGTTTAGGAGCAGAACCCAGTACGTTTTTCTATACATCTGAAGGAACACCGATGTTAATAAGGATGTTCTTGACTGATTGAAATTATGACATGGTATGGTTGATGTGTAATGTACAGATACTACATAATTTTAATTAGGAACATAACCATGGATAATTGATCAAATTGAACTAGACTATTCAATCAATCCAATTCCGTTGTCTTCCTCATCTCACATTGGAGGATGTCGTTAGCATGGATCATCCACCATTGATGGGCCAAAAAACTCATCGACAAACATAAAAAGAAATAATAGAGGCCTACTTGAGTGTTCATTAATTGAGATAAATATATATTTATATTTCTAATCACCATGAATACATTATACCATTTTCATGCATGTGATAATGTGGAGAAAAATATCAGCCAACTACAAATACAGTTTTAGGAGGCCATTCGGTCATTTGATCACCATGGATTGTTTTGAGATTCAAAAAAAGGAGGAGAATGAGATTATTATCTCATGAAAATGATGAAATGAAAAGTAATGTAAAATAATTAGTCTTTGGGTTTTTTTATCTCTGTGGTGATACGAGAATAAATAAAGAACCTGATATCATTCAGGTTCATGAAAATTCATGAATGATGCGTGAATTAGAGAGGTCATGATGATTATTTATTTTATGATTATTCAAATATAGAAGAATCCACATGAATAAACAAATTATTCTGAGTCATTATTAATTTATAGAAGGAGAATTTAGTATTCTCTTAATCTGTGGAAAGATACGAAGAACCCAAACCATTGAGCATTTAGAAGGACGAGTTTCATGTTTGGATATGCATGCATGCCTAAAATGGCTTGAGCTATGGGTGTTTTCCAATATTCTTAATGAAGATGTTATTTTCACAATATTTTTGGTATTCATATTTTAATATTTAGAAACTTATTATCACTGCATCTGTATATAAATCATGCATGAAGATATGGGGTTTATGTAGCAAGGAAAGAAGAATTTGATACCCTAACTCGTCAGGTATTTGAATGTATTGTATGAAGAAATAAAAACCCAAATTTCATTTTTATTTCAATGATTAAATATAATACCCAACACCTTTCAGGTATTTATATTTATAATGAGGAATATATTTTTTTACTAATAAATAAAAATTATATGAGGATTTATGTAGATTACTTAAATAATTTAATAATTGATATCCCCATGCACCACATTGTTGTGTATAAATATGATTATGAAGTTGATTAGAAAATTACATAAAATTGAAATATCATTTAGAGATCTCAATATAGTCTTTGTATTGGAGAGATAAGGACCCAAAGTATGGAAATTATTTAAGATGGTGATCGCATGTACCCGAGCATTTGATGAAGTGTTTCAATACCAACAAATCCGATCATTATTCATTTATACTAAAGAAATGGTTAGCTATATGAGTTTTTAGTCTAAAGAATATTTTATTATTTATACTTGAGAATAATAAGGCCAACATGTACACTACAGCATCCAAAAAATAATTTTATGATGTATTCACAAAAGGATATGAAGACCATTGAAGAACTGGTGGTATGCCTGTAAAAATAACTAAATATTTTAACAAGGAAACTTAATGGGAATAATTTGGTACAAAGAATTCTAGTGGGATTCCAATTTAATGATCCCCCTAGGAGATGGCCTGTAATAATTATTAGTGATCAGTAATTATAGGATTTTGGTTAACTAGTAATTTCTATAGATTTTATACACTTCTAATCACCTTTTTACTAGTGAGAATCCACAATGGAAATTCGAACCAATATGTCAAGGAATATGCCTTTGTACTAAACCTTATAAATCCCTATGTTTAATGAATTTTTTCTTCATTATTAAAGGATAGTCTATGTAATACAAGGTTAGTGGACTGAGGCTCTAACAGGGTACAATGGTTGAATAAAAAAGGGGACAATTTGTAAAATAAAAATATATCACTGATTCACCCCTCCCCTGCTCAGTAATCTCACACAGATTTATGCCGGAGAAGTGGCGTCGTATTCATATACTCTTGGAAAAGATCCAATCATTGACGAAGACTAATAATGAAGAGTTTGAATTTATTCAACATAAGAGGGATGGAAAATTTTAAATCTTTTCTTCTACTAATATTATTTTATTGTGGTAAAATTAACAAAAAAATCATTTGACTATTCATTCAAGTGAAATATGATGAGTATATAAGCTGATGGAGACACTTTAACATGGATTGAATCAGAGGATGATGGTTCATCTAAGAATCACAAAACCATCATTCCACAAGCTATGATAAATAATGATTCCTCAAAAAATAAGGGATTTGGAAGATGATGATTTGATAGACTGAAAGCATGAAATCGGTTGAATATGACAAGGTTTATCCCAACATAAAATGTCTTTAATTAGAATTATAACTATAAAATATTGAAAATACCCATTATAAGAAAAAAAATCTATTGATAAATAAAGTACTTCCAATAATTCATCAAATAATTGTTTTTTTGAAAAGACACAATCTAGTGGAAATAAATCTTGATATTATCTAAGGATAAATATACTATAATCTAATTGAAAAATATAACCCTTTTCCTAATAAATCTATGAGTAGTAATATTGTTTAGATTACTGTTTTACATTCAATTTTAAAATTTGGACAAACCTAGGAGAAGAAAGATTCTCATGATTCAACTATATCTTCAAGGATTTATGTGAATAATTTTAGGAATTATTATTCCCCAAATATATTACAAATGAAAAACAGTTTTTTTAAAAATGATCATGATTTAAAGGTCAATAATACCATTTAAAAAAAGAAGAAATCAATATTTTTTGGATATTTATGGTGTTGATGGAATTTTGTTTGTAGGAAAATAAATTGTTGGCATAATATGGAATTGTATGAAAATTACATAATGCCTATATTTATGGTGATAAAAGCTAAAGAGAAGAGGAAACCAAGAAAAATGAATAAGAATTCATAGGAAATGAATAATACTACAATAAATGGATATGAATATTCTGATTATTTTTGTGAGTATTGTAATACAAGTGGTCATTATTAGGGTGAGTTCTGGTATATAGTAATCATGAAATAAAATCATCTATTTGTGTAAAAATAATTCCACAAAAATAAGAATCAGCTATGAAAATAAGATCAAGTTTCAACATTGGGATGTAATAAAAAGAATAAATGTTTTAAAAAAACATCTCTGAAGATGTTTCTAAAGAATGATATGAAGGGATTCAAACCAAATAAAATATGATTATATTGTAATAGGAAGTGTCCAAACATTTAATATTATGAATTGTTCACGAACATCAACAAAAAATAAGAAATATTAAATCAAACAAAGATTCATTTTAGAAAATAAACAATACGATTTATTTGGTAATGAAATCTATAATAAAGAATCTCAAAAGTTTATAAAAAGGTAAACTTGGTGAAGGATAAAAATGTGTGTGCAATGTGTGGTATATTTGGTAATTCAGCTAAAAAATTAAGGTCGTGATTTCCTAGAAAAAATAAATTCATGAATGAACCTGTGACTACTAATTTTGATAAGAAGTGGCCTGCACAAAAAATAAAGATGAAGAATGTTCCTAAACAATGCTAGATCATATGTCTAGAATAGTTTAAAGAGGATAAAAATATAGATCATTCATAGAAAATTTAAAATTATTTTCAATAAAATATAAATAATCCTATATCATTGAAGAAGATTGGTGGGTTGAGAAGCAACTCTCAACACTTTTTCTATAATTAAAAATCACTGTAGTGTTTTATTATTAACTTATATATGATTTTTTTCACTAACATGAAGGGAATTGAAGGAGATGGATTCATCCCTTTATGGGGATCACTGATGAGATGAAGCTATGAAGTCATCACTACCAATTGAATGTGGAAATTCTAAATATCTTTATAAAATTATATAATGAGGTATTCCCATCACAATCCTATCCTTTATTATTAATTGTATTAATATTATCAATAAAGACGGGTAACATGGTTGATAAGTTGATAAATCAAAGTGGGAGCTATGTCTTTTTCACGTGAGCATTCTAATGTGTTTGTTCAATTTTGTGTATGATTTACAATTTCATTGGTAAATTTTATTATTTCTTACATATATAAGATAATTTAGAATTTATGATCATGATATCACAAACATGAATACTAATGGACAATATAGATGACCTTCATGTTATATATCCTATTTTCTATAATGCGTTATCCAATGTAGATTTAGAGTATGCTAACTAAATGTTATCTTCTACGTAAACCATGCAATACCATCCTTGTTTCAAAAAATAGAGATGTAATATAAAAATTACATGAATGAAATAGTAATACACCCACTTATACTTATCATTTTATTTCATATAAGGGGGAGAATGTTTGAGAACACACATTTATTTTTAAATGTGTGAGGTGATATTGCCAACAAAATACAATGGGGGTGATTGTTGAGCCCATGTTGCATTTTTTTCAATCAGTCATTATGTGAATGAAGTAGTGCTACTTAATTAATTATCATGAACTCATTAAATCAAATTGGATTTCATTCATGGACAACTATCTATAAAATTGTGATGGTTTTCTATGATGATCTTAACATAAAAAGACATGTGCTAAAGAGGGAACATTGAACAATGAAAGTTGAAGCCCACGAAAAAATTAATTGCATGAAATAAAATTGAATATGATAATTCATGGTATTTTATTACATGAGGATGTAATGAAAAATTCAAAGATAAACAAATGGAATTGAATGAAGGGAAATTTAGAAGTCCATGAAACATAAATATATTTTTCATGATGATTCAGGAAGATGATCAAGAGAGTCAGATGTAATTTTGATTGATAAAGTCTTGTTAATTTATTTCATAGATTGAATATTTATATGTATATGATATTTGGTGTCCTGATTAAAAAAAGTCCAACCATCAATGGAAGCCTTTGAAAAGCTCAACCATGGAATTTTTGGGACCTAGAGGTCAACCACACCCATGGGAGCCTATCTTAGGCCACCTTGCACTACTAAAACACAGGGTTTATTAAATCTTAGTTATTTAAATGGGATATCTTAAGATTTTGTTAAAGACCCCATTATTCAGTGCTAAAAAACATTTTTAAAGGGAGTCATTAACATGTCTAAAACAAGGGATGTTAAAGGGGGGCCTTTATCAGCACTTTTTTAGAAGCACTGATAAAGTCCTACCCATTATCTATGCTTTTTTAGAAGGGATGATAAAGACCATCCCTTTATCTGCACTTTTTTACAACCACTGATAAAAGTATACTTCAAAAAATATATATTTCATTAAAAATAATGTATAAATATATCAATATATTTTTATACATATAAATTTAATATATACTTTTTAAAATTATTTAGATACGGTTAATAGGCATTTGAAATTTATATATATAATATTTAGTGGAAATGGCATATAAAATAATTTAAAAAATATTTTTAATTAATTATTTTCATATTATTATCAATTAATAGTTATTTAATATCAATTTAAAGATAAAATTAAAAAATTAATAATAAACTAAAACAAGTTGAAAAGTAACTCGAACTTCAAACGACCATAACTTTTTATTCGTGTAACCGTATGAGCTCTACCATATATAAAATGGAATCCAGCAATGATATCTAAGCTATGTATGTCTGGGAAAATTAGTTTGAGTATTTTCCCTATTTTTTTCTTCACAAAGTCCTAGAAGGCCTCTGAAATATAGTTTTTAGTCACCAACCGCAATTTCTTAAAATTAAAATGTGAATAAAATTCGATCTTTGTATTCGTTTAGCTTGTACCACATATCATATCATATATCATTTCATGATCTTCAATTGATCAATATGTGGAGCTAAAAAGGGCTTCTGGATCATATTTTATGCTCATTTTAGTGTTTTTAGTGGTTTTAGTGTTTCTTAACGATTTATGGTTTATTTATTTTATTATCTATTATTTATTTATTTAATATTAATTTATTAATTATTTATTAATTATTTATTAATTGTTTATTCATTAAATTCTTATTAAAAATTAGTAATTATTTAATTATATAATTATTTAATTATCTATTATATATTTTTTTAGTTTTAGTATTTATTATTTATTATTTATTTTTATTCAAATGTTATTTATTATTTATTTATTTAATAATTAATATTTATTTGTTTGTTCTTTTATTAAATATATTTATATTATATTACAGTGTATGCAAATGGCTGCAATATATAATATATTTATGTAAATAAAATAATATATATGACAGACACACACATATTATATTATATTAATTTATTTAAAAATAATTATATAAATATATGTATATATATATATATAAACCAATATATCATTAAACAGACAACAATACAACATGGTGTTGTGGTAAAGGCATTTCATCTTTGAAGGAGAGGTGAAAAGTTCAAATCCAGGTGTGCACTTATGAGCCTAGAAATTCTTAATGCGTTGATAAATGGGGGTGAAAAGCACTGATAATGGGGGATGGAGCACTCTTAATGTGGTCATGGAAGTGTTGTTAAATGGGTCAGATACTCCGGATGTCTAATGTTTTTACCACCTTTAATAGAACTAAAAATGTACCAATAAAATGACCCTTTAACATCCCTAAAAACACTGTTAAAGGGGACTTTAATAGTTCTTTTTTAGCACTGATAAATGTTTCGTGCTTTTAACTGTGCTCAAATAATCAGTGCTTTTTTAGCACTGATAAAGGCATAATCTAGAATTATTAAAACCCTTTTTTGTATTAGTGTTGCATGGTGTCATGTAGGAGGTAGGACCCATTTTTATGAATTACAGGAGATAATTCCCATATGAATTATACATGGGAGAATTGGAAGTGAGGTCGTGAAAGGTGGTGTGATGGTAGAGAGATGTGACATGGGTCAGTGATAATAGGTGTTTGAGAGTAGACCCTGGTACTCGCTTCTAGATAGCTAAAGTAAAACAATGTTTATAAGGAAGAAATCAATTGAGTGAACTTACAATGTTCAGTGGATGATGAATTAGGCACTACTCCTGTATAATATCAATTGTAGATATAACCACGATTTCTCAATCAGATCAATCGAGACCATTTGATCGAGCAAACAAATTTTTTATCCTCTTCCCACATTCGAGTATCTTTGTACTATTAATATTCTGCTATTGATGAGACATTAAACTCATGGTTAACGTCCAAGTATAAAACAAGGATTCCTAGGATTTTCTTTCATCTAGATAAAGATATTTTGAGATTTTGAATCACCATGCATACATGTTACACTTTTCATTCATGTGATAATAAGAAGAACAAGAATCAGTGGACTACAAACCGAGTTGTAGGTGTCCATTTGGCCATGCGATAACCATATATTCTTTTTAGATTTTTAAAATGGAGGATTATGTCACTGTTATGAAACGCACACGATTAAATGAAAACTCACATAAAAGTATTCATTGGTTATTTTTAACTACGTGATTAAAGGATAAGAAACATAGAACATAATATCATTTGGGTTTATGAGAATTCATGAATTCTGCATTAATTAATGATGTTGTGATGAAGATTTATTCCACTATTATTCAAATAGGGATGTATCCTCATGAATAAAAAACTTGTTCTGAATTGTTGGGAATTTATGTAAGGATCGTATTGTATTGTCTTAATCATTAAAGATATATAGAGTGACTAAAACCTTTACAAATTTTTTATGATGACTTCCATGTTGTGAAATGGATTGGATTCATGAATTTGGGGTGAGATGTGAATGTATTTCAATCTATGTGATGGAGAATTTAATTACATGACATTTTGGGTATTCATATTTTAACTATAAACCATAGTTCATCACTTCTATTATTATAATCCATGCATTATTAATGACTCGTTCATTATGATAATGGGGTGATTCCATGTGAGAAGAAGAATTTGATACCTAAACCCCCCAGATATTGGATTTCATTTCATGAATAATAAATACCCAAATTCCATCAGTATTTAAATGATTAAATACATTACCCAACACCATTTTAGTATTTATATTTGTAATGAGGAATAAATGAATTTATTCATTAAAACATCTATTTTAGGATATAAATGTTGTATTTTAATCATATAATAACTGATATCCCCATGAACTGAATTATTATATATAAATATTCACATGTATGTGTTTAGAAAAGTACGCACTATTGCAATATCTTTTGGAGATCTCAATACTATCATTGAATCAAAGGTGGAGAGATATAAAATGGGGTAATTTTTCAAGATGACAATCACATGTTACTGAGAATATGGAGAGGTGTTTCATGACAAATGGATCATGTCAATATTGGTTTCAAATAATGAAAATGTGAGAAAGTTGAGGAGTTAGTCTAAAGAATACTTGATTTTTTGTGCTTAAATATAACATAGACAATGTGCACACTACATTATAAACAAGTTGAAGTCAAAAACCTATTCATAGAAGGTTATGTAGACCAGTTAAGAAATGGTAGGATATTATTATAAAAACAGGAAATATTTGGGAGACATCTCATGTAGTGATATTTAGTATAAATAACACTAGTGGTACTCCAGTCTAATGATCCCATCGGGAGGCGGCATGTAGTAGTTATTAGTGACCATAAATTATATGATCTTTCTATATTTGGAATATTCATTGACTATATATACTATTAGTAATTTTTATTAGTGGTAATCCATGTGGGGAAATCTAAACCACGTGGAAAATATTAGGACTTTTTATCAGACCTAGAAAATTTTTGTATTGTGTTACTTTGTTTTACATCATTATTCGAGGAGAGGTTGAGTAACATAATAATATTGGATCATGGATTTACATTTCAAAATATTCTTAATTAAAAGGGAATAAATTGTAAATATATAAGGGATCACCGATTCATCCCCTCCCCCTTTTAGTGATCTCACACTAATCTGGGCCCTCAAGTATTGTAGGTTATAATTAAATATTAAGGATTGAAGGAGTGTCATTCTTATATCATGATATGATATATGCTCATAATTCACATAACAGGTTTTGCGTACTACATAAATAATGATTTATAGCACATAGAGTTCCATACACTATGTATTTGATATACTAGGGGTGTATATTTTATATTTGGATTCCCCATTAAATAAAGTTAGAGGGATACCATGAATGGGAACATCCATACAATGAAATGTTTCTTGCACAAGTTTGGAGGCTAAGCTAATCAGTGGTGGTGGGGTATGTTTCTGATCATGTCATTTGATATATTTCAACAAATATTTGATTGGTTCTCTAGTATAATTAGTATGATATCTAGGACCTCGACTCAGAGAGTTCAAGTATGTGTATTATAATACCTATAAAATAAATATTATTTTATAATTTATTTATTTAACTGGCATGTGATATCATCATCCATATATTTGATTGACAAATCATATATTAATTGAGCTTGTTAGAATATAATTAGATAATTGAGAACATATAAGTATGTTATATGGGATTCACATACAATATCCCCCGTGCTCAATTATTGTATTGGACCGAAGGATTTTATGACAATTCTTTCTAGTATATGAAAATACTAGGGCATATGATCATAGATATACATGAATTTGATACAGATCACTCCAAATACCTTTATTACTTGAGTAACATTGATTATTTACTATACTCCACACTTTTCAGATATTTATAAATACAAGAATTCATATTTTTTGAAAACCCTAAAAAGTCATTAGGATCACAATTTTTGGATGACTTAATGGGGATTGAGTTTGGCTCAGAGAGTAGATTCAAAATAAATTAGATTATGTTAAATGAGTTTTTAATGTATATTCACAAGTTGTTGTATCATATGTAATATAAGTAATGTTGATGATGTCTTTCCAATTTTTTTAAGATATACAAAAGGTGTTCTACTTATGGTTTTATAATTATTTTATATAATATTGTATAAGGTGAAATGAAATGATGATTTTGATGATTTTGTGTATGTGGTAGATTGAAAGAGTTATACCCTAATATATTGCACATTTTTTTCATAGTTATAAAAATTTTGTATACTGATATTGGATGTCATATGGTATAATATACTTCAATTCATTATGTTTCCTAGCTATATCATTTCATATTATATTAAGATATCATGATGCTTCAATACCATATATATATTATAGAAAATATCTTCTTATAGATTAATACCATGGTTATATGAATAATCAGTCAAATCTCTTACATCAATAGTAATCATTAACAATAGTCATTTTAATAAATGAAATTAAAGGGAGAATCATAATAACCAATGATAATAAAAGGTTTTTTAAATAACATGTATAACACATACATTTAAAAAAATATGGGTTAATTCAGGTATAATAATTGATTATCTTGATAGGCTATAATAGGAGGACTTCACCAAGTTTTGATGATCACTCATGCATGTGATATCCTCCTAGATTTCCATTCATAGTTTTATTCCTTATCATTCCTCAGTTTTCCTGAGATACTAACATATCGTGGTTTGGGGGAGGTTCCTTCCAGGTGTTGGTTATTTGGTTTATCCTCTAGATGCACCATTGAGGAGGGAGTTTTATGGATGAATATAGATGATCATTATTAATCATGGTTGGATAGAGTGTCTATAAAACTTTGATTTAATGTATACTATTTGTGTCATTTTACAGTTTCATGATTTTATGTATCTCACATGTTTGATCATGAGAATGAGATTCTATTAATTTCCACTACATAGATAATATTTTAATCTATCCTTATAATACTTAATTTTTTTAACTATGGTTTTAGTTCTAGAAAGATATGAATTTTAAATAATAATAAGTATATGTCATTAAATACGATATAGATGAAATTATTGTCGTTTTTAAATTTTTATTGTTAATAGAAATATATAATTTATTAATTCAGTATAAATTATAGAAACAAGTATTGTGGGTTTTTTTTATAAATTAATAAATTAGAAAATGATTAAAATTATTTATTAAATTTTTAGGACACATATAAATAATATTAATTAATAATATAAAATACCTTTTGAAATTATTTGGAATTCTTATAACATGAACATAAAATGATCATATTGAAATTCAGACTATAATTTATAAAAAAATTAAATTCAAAACATGGAACAATATAAAATTAATTATATTTAATATTATGTATTGTACAAAAAAATAATTTTAAATATTAAAATTAAAATTTCATACTAGATAAATTATTTAAACCATGAGATAATAATTTTTGAAACATTGATATGGTCGCAGTTTATATAATATTTAGGTTCAAAAAAAATATTATAAAGAGTTTTTTATTGGATATATTTTCTTGAATATGTTTCAATATATAATTGAAGTAAATATGTGCTAAATTGAAGTGATAAAAATAGCACAATTAATAATAAATTTTATTGTGTTAGACATTTTTGGATATTTTCAATGACTATTGATTATGATTCCTACCATTTTACATGATTTTGATGATCTATTCATCTGTTATCAAAAGAACTTACTAGAGTTTTTCCATTATGGTTACATGAAAATAAGTGTGAGATGATTTCATTTCTAGGAGTTCTTAGATATTTTGATTCTAGGATGTAGGCAATATATTTAATGATTCTAGAGTTGAAATTAAAATGAATCAATAAAAAATTTGATGTATGTTGAAAGCATTGTCTACCACATGTTCCATAATGAGGCTGAGATTTCTAGTTTTACTAGAGGAGAATCAAGCTACGAGATGTTTTGAGTACCCATACATGGATTTTTAGGAACAAAGGGTGTTAAAATAAATATATAATATCTATTTAATGATGGTTTAATAAATTAATCTTGATATAGAGACATTTTACGGGATTGAAGATTCATGGAATGTCTTGAATAGAGTCACCTCTATATTCAACATTACTTTAGGAATTATTTGGAGAGTTTTGGGAAAGTTTTATATATTCCAAAAGACATCTATTGTATTTTGAAATGAGTTTTAATGAATTAAGATTATCTAATAAATTTTGAAAATATTATGAGGTTGTTTTAATATTTTTTCATTTCATGTGAAAAATACTTTTTTTAAAGAATTGATTAATTAGTGAAATTTTAGATGCTAAAATGATATATATTTTTCTTAGGATGATTTATATGTAAGGGTTATCATATATTTTATTGGGTAATACATAAGGGTGCTCAATGGAATTATTATTTGAAAAATTAGCATAGTTACACTTAATATATAAGAGGGGCTCCGAATATCTAATAAATATGAAGTAGTTACTACATGGTATTTAAATTTAAACATAAAATACATAGAATCCATCAATTCATACATAAGGGTGATAATATATTTTTTAGGTGAATACATAAGGGTATGCTAAAGAGTCTAAAGAATATGTATGAGTTACATTGAGATTACTGATGATAAATAAGTGTGTATTGAATTTTTAAAATGATTTTTAAGGTACTTCAAGGAAATATGAAGATTAATTATGCTCTTTTAGTCTATACATAAGGGTTATAAGTTATCTAAAATGTAATTTTTCTAGTGAATCAAAGTAAAATGAGACAATGTTTTTCTTAAGGGATTTAATATCGAGATGCTATTGATCGAGTTATGATTAAACCTAAATCAAAAGGATAATTTAATGAAAATAAGTTTATAATTTCATTTATATTTTGTTTTGGGATATTTTAAATTGAATATACGGTATCATTCAATGGAAATAAAAGTCTAATGATTTCCCATTATTATATTCATTCATTTTATTTGAAAAGATGTCTATTTTTAAAATACTAATTGAGTCAAGAATAAGAATGTTATGATATCATGGGGTGTATGACCATGTTATTTTAATTATAAACTAAAAGATATTATTGAGAATATCATTATTTTGATTGTAACACCCCATGATTCAAGGGTACGTTTCCCTTCGAATAATCCAGTAACTTGCATTGTACGCAACATAGAGGTTTAACAAACCATGACCAATGAAACTAGATGTTATGAATAGTAATACCCACTTTTTGAAATTTTATAATTTTTTATTTTCAAAATGGGCTTCATTTTTGGATTCAAAATATCAAAATTAGCTTAGGGTTAATTTTTAGTATTTTTCTCAAAACTTTTAATTTTTGACGAATAGAGAAAAACACTGTGTTATTGTTTAAAAATGACTTTTTTATTTAAATTACTAGTAATTTTATTTTAATTTATTTTAGGCCAAAATAGATACATAATATCTATATATATTCAATGTAATTCATTGGAGTCATTTTATAATAAGGTTAGATATATAAAATTTTATTGATCTTTTTACCGCCTTTTTCCCTCCTTTAAAGAGAATTTGCAAATTTGAATAAAACATAATTTTACAATTTCTGTGAGTTGAATTTCGAAAATCCAAGAAAAAAATTTCAAATCATTATATAAAATGTGGTTCAATAAGATGAAAATAATTTTTGGTGAATAGTAACTTTTGACTTTTATTTACCACGGTTAAGAGTAAATAGGGTAATTAAGGGTAAAAATGATATTATAATTACCCTAACACATATCCTAATTCTATTGGATAAGTGTAATTCGACCAAAAACAAACTTAGGAATAAAATATGGCACTTTTTGGTTCACATGGATTATATTAGGACATTTATTATTATTTTATTTAAAGAAGAGTTAAAAGTGTCAAATTCAATGTTTAATAACTAAACCATTAAAAATATAGGGTTATACATAAGATAAATTCGACTATAAATATTCATTAGAAATCTAAACATATTTCCTAAATAATGGTATTTTATTTATAATTTATATACATTATATAATTAAATTTATTTATGACACAATAATGATGCAGTAATTACCTTATTAATGAAATATTAAAATAATTGATATTATAAATAACCAAATAAATTTAATTTCTGACTTTTTAAGATTTAGAATTATTTTTAAACTCAATATGACATGTTAGAGTTGACTAAATAATTTTTGTTCGAAGTTATCATGCTGTTATGATTTTCACAAAAACCAAATACTAAATAGTGTCAACAAGGTGTGACTTCCTTTTCGGGAGCCTATCTGATTAGAACTCCATAGTTACAGGTGTTTGGCCTGGAGTAGTGATCAGGAA
Organism: Viscum album; assembly: GCA_963277665.1. Taxonomy (NCBI): domain Eukaryota; kingdom Viridiplantae; phylum Streptophyta; class Magnoliopsida; order Santalales; family Viscaceae; genus Viscum; species Viscum album. The sequence goes on from OY728157.1 coordinate 828,502,184, forward strand.
GGGTGACCTCCTGGGAAGATTCCCAGGGTGTGTGTGAGTGAGAACAAAACACACTAAAAAAGACATGTGTTTACATGTAGGGATAGTAGTAAGAACCTAGGTTTTGGGACTATGAGACTTTGAAAAAAATTCTTGATATCATTCCGAAGTAGGGCATTCTGACGACGTGCAATTACGAGGTCCGGTGTGCTCAGAATTAATTATATAAAAATGTTAAGAGTTATTTTTATATTACGCATGCATGATTAACTAAAGAATATTTGATATCTCCTAGATGGTTGATCGGATCAGAAATCTGAGAGAACGGTTGGGTCCAAAACATGGTGTTTACCCTAGGAGAGACATAAAATGAGTCGGTACAGTACGTTCGGACCCCTTGTTCCTTGGAAGTGTGTTAAATGGATAATTAAATTATCAAATTATTCATTTAATAGCTAGAACCCGAGTAACTCCTAAAATGTTTCTCGGATGGGAAAACCAAGTGCATCGTTGAGCATGGAGTTTGCTGTTTACCCTAGGTGGGGTGTAAAAGTTTTGGGCGTGGGCCTTCGGTGAGAGATGTCACCCAGGGGGAAATGTTTATTTCTAAATGACCACTTAGTGATTTTTATCACTAATGTTCCATTGAAATAGCTTTCAAACGATGTCTCAGAATTGAAATTCAAGACTTATGTTGAGCTCAAAATGGGGTGTTTTGTCTAGCCGTGATATAAAATAGGTGGGCACAAAGGTTTCAGAATCCGCGCCTGTTGGGAGAGTTTAGTAAACTTTTATAAATTCACAAAGGGTTGAGAGAAGTCCCATTTTCTTACTCCCCCTCTCTCTATTTATCTCCCTCTATCTCCCTCTCTAGAATTCTTCTCTGTTCTTCAGTGTTATTCGCTGTTCTTCATCGGAATGAAGAGCGGACTCCGGTGGATCGAATCAGGATCGAGCGGACGTGTCGCCAATGACGAACGGATCCAACGAGGTAGGATTTCTACTAAATTTCCACACCCTCGTCAATTTATGGTGTTCCTGTCGATTTTAGTCATTTATTTTTTATAATTCTTGGACTGGGATGGTGGCTGAACAAACATGGACATCGTCCAACCCCTGAATTTTGATCCTTGCTCTTGAACATTCTTCATCCTAAATTTTTAGATGTGCCAAATCGTGTCGGATCAACAATCGGGGGGGGGGAAGCCGCTGTGAAGGTCTCATCCCAAGGATCTCGAACCCGTGATCAGTTTTAAATTTGGGTCACCAGAGCGAAGGCAATGGCCGTCGGAAGTGTCGACTCCGCAAGGGCAGTGGCTGGAGCTCAGGGTGGCGCAGCGGAGGTTCGGGCGTCAGGCAGTCGATGTGGCCGGAAGCGCGGTGCTCATGTGAGGAGTGGTTCGGGGATTCGGCGCGGTGCACCAGGCATGAGGACAGGCTTCAGAGGTGGTCGTGTCGCGTGTCGTTGGGGTGTGGTCGAGTGGAGGATCGGTCTTCAGCCGGTGCGGCGAGCTCAGGTGAGGCGGTGGCTGGGTGTGCGGCTCAGCAGGAAGGCGAGACCGGAGGGGCGTTCAGCGGGTCCAGGAGGTCAGGTTTCTGGTGTCAGGTGGAGCCGGCGGAGAGGCGGGATGGGGACTCAGCAGAGTGGCAGCGTGTAGGGGAGGCTGCGACGCTGGCGGCTGGTCGCGGTCAGCGGAGGAGCACCCCGAGGTCGTGCCTCGGTGGTGTGGAGGAAGCAGGAACCCACGGTTCGCAGTTCCTGCTGGGTGACACAACCAAGACCGACCAAAATGCTGGTCTTCTTTAGTGAAATAGACTCGAGGTGGGTCCGGAGGTTTGAGGCGGGCCATGGCCTGTGGGCCGCGGGGGGTTGGACCGGACCCGAGGTTGGGCCGTGGGCTGGCAGTCAGGACCGGGCCGACCAGTCTGGACCGACCCATTTTGGGCCCCCTTGCATTCAGGGGGCCGTATCTCCTTAACAGTGAGTACGTTTGAAGCGATGTCTATGGTTGCGAAATCATGTCGGTGAGTCACTCTTTTTAAAGTTGGTTTCGGGGTTTCTGGACTTCGTTCCCAAAGACGGGTGACCTGAAGAGGTTTAATTTAATAATAATAAATTATTATTAAAGTTGTGACGGGTGTGGCTCGCGAGTCAGACGTCCGTTTGACGCGCCGTAAGAGGCGCAATGGCCCTGGAGCTGAGACGATCCTTCTAAGGTTTGTTTGGAACACTTGCAGGTTAAATTCATTTCTCAGAAGCACGAAACGCAATGAGGGTAATTAATTAATTAATTAATAGTTGCGTTGGACTTAACTCATGCTTGGGATGTCCGATTGACACGTCGTCAGCAGAAGCATGACTCCAGTCCTCGTGTGGACTTTTTGAGATTATTTTCAAAGCATTCAGGTTAAAGACAAGGTGTGGTCCCCACAGGGCCTAGTTCGCACGTTTTACGCTGAAATGCCACTTTTTCACCTGACACCTGTATGGGGTGTTTGAGTACTCATTTCTGAGTGTTTTTCGGAGGGGATTGCAATTGCTCAATCCACCCGCCTAAATTCGGGTTCGAAGTGCGGGTCCCACGGGGTCTTGTTGGCGTATAACGCGGTAAATTGTAGCTTCTGCATCCAGATTCTGTTTTAGGCGCCATCAACGGCGTTGTGACACTGGCATCGAGGGAAAATTGACTAGGGTGGTTTTAGGAATTGAAATAGGAGATGAGGCGTGGGCCCCATGATCCTTCTCTTGAGTTGTGTGCAGCATATTGTGCCTTTTTCTTCTGACGCCCATTTGAGGCGTATGAGTAGGCGTTTTGGCATGTTTTTTCGAGGGCATCGTGATGGAGTGGTTCGCCCGACCTCTTCCAGGACCAAGGTGTGAGCCCCACAAGACGTCGTATGGATATAAAGTGGTGTTGAAAAACTGTTCCACTGGGAATCGTATCGAGCGAGTAAGTAGTCTATCTCGCGTGTTTTTCTGCAATATTTGCAGCGGTGTGATCTATTTGTGGGTGCAGAACCTCTTTCGAGATCTTATTAAATGTGGAAATATGAAAGGGAGTTGAACAGAGAACCATTTTTGACACACTCTGAACCAACGCACAGTGGAATTTTTAGTGACACCTGGTGATGTCAGTAGCAGTACGGAGCTATCAAACAGATTCTGGGTCTACCCGCCAGTAGGGCTGGGCAGTGGGTCACCCGAAGACTCTTGAGGGTCTACCCTCTATCAGGGCTAGGTAGTGGGTCACCGGTAGACTCTTGAGGGTCTACCCTCTAGCAGGACTGGGAAGTGGGTTGCATGTCGTCTTCTTCCAGGTCTATCCTCTAGCATGGATGGGCAGTGGGTCCCCTGTTCTCTTCTTCCAGGTCTACCCTCCAACAGGGCTGGGCAGTGGGTCACCTGTCGACTTCTTTGAGGTTTACCCTCCTGTAGGGAAGGGCAGTGCGTCACCTGTCGACTTCTTCCAGGTCTACCCTCTAGCAGGGTTGGGCCGTGGGACCACTGATGATGTATTAGGGTTTACCTTCCAGTGAGGCTAGGTAGTGGTTCACCCAGTTTTTTAATACGGTTTACCCTCCAGTAGGTCTGGGAAGTTTGTCACCTGATGTTTTAATACGGTTTACCCTCCAGCGGGGTTGGGATGTGGGTCACCGTCGACTTATTTAGGGTTTACACTCAAACAGGGCTGGGTAGTGGGTTACCCGATGACTTCTTTCAGACTCAGTTTTTATCTATGAGGTTAGTCGTTGAGTTTTTATCTGTGACTACCAGAGTGGGATCCTTGGTTGTATAGATCAATTTCATGACAACTTTGACGTGACCTTAATAATTATGAGAACGAGGGGTGCTTTTCCCACAGAGATGCTTCCTTGCATCGTGACTTAGAAGACGTGCAGGCGAGTCAGTGCCGCCTAAAGCGGATAGTATCGACGTGTGGTGATTATACCCCTTTGACTTGTACCTCCTATGTGGAAGTGTAGGACATTTGGGTTCAGTGTTGGATTTCCTTTGAACTATTGGTGATTCTTCTTGGGTTGAGCTTGTAGATAGAGATCTTCTTACACACACTTTCAGTTTTCTCATTGAGCATATATATATACACACCCTACTATTGTTCCCACTCCTTGGGTTCGGTTACTCTCCTTCTAGGAAGGGCGAAGGTGCGTGGGGTATGCCACATGCTTTCCATGTCTAGCTCCTCTTGGTTGGATGAGTCTACTGTCCTACTATAGGAAGTGAAGACACGACGAGAATTTCATCGTCTCACCGTCTCTCACTCCTTGTGTCTGGACGAGTCTAATTTCTTTCTCTTGTTGGTTTGAGGTGCACTCTCTCTCGTTTTCACTCTAACACTTTTCTATGCTCTATCTACTGCTCACCATTTTAGTACCTCCCTTGTTGCTCCCTCGAGATTTCGGGGCATCCAACTAAGTATTTTTTATACTCAAACCTACTTGGTCTTGGCCCACACTTGGTGTTCCCTTGCAGATGATGAACAGGTCGGTCGAGACTATGGAGTAGCATAGAGGAAACAGGAGCTTGGGATGCATTCAATGGCTGTAGTAGGACTTTCTGTGTGTGAGAATCACCAGCGGTTTTCCTTTTTTTACCTGTTGCCAGGTTGTGGAACCTTTCTAGTTGGGAGAGTGTTTTTCCCCTTTTATTGTAAAGTTTACATTTCAGTACTTTTCGGCACTTTTTGTACTAGTTAGAGGTTGATGCATGTATGTTGGTTCCCCTTTTTTTATCATTGTTGTATCTTGCTTTCTTTTCTCTGCACTTTTTCATTGAGTTGGCTGCATGTGTGTGTACAGTTTATTAGGAAAAGGCCTCCCCTAGCTTGTTGTGCCTTCGTTGCTAGTCGCCATCCCCTGGCCTATGGAGGCGTGCTTGGGGTAGTTGTGGGTCAAGCCCCTGTATAGGTCAGGTCGTGAAAATAGTCCTTAGTCAGATGACCCGTTCGAGCATGTGGGTGGTCCCTATGGTGGGGATCACATGTTTCTGGGCCAACTGGTGGTATATGGTTGGCCAAGACCAGACTTCCATGTTAATTTGGGGTGTTTGTACTTTCATCGGGGCCTAGTTGATACATTTGGTATCAGAGGTGGTACCCAACCATCTGTGTGGTGCATTGCTTGGGATGAGAAGTAGGATGCACAATGAATAAATTGTGCTCTATGGGGGTGGGTTGAATGTAACACCCAAAAATTATAAAGGGTTAAATGAATAAATGATATGACTCATGTGAACAAGGAGTACCTACCTTTTCTGGAGCCTGTCTGATTAGAACTCCACAGTTAAGCGTGCTTGGCCTGGAGTAGTGATCAAGGCGGGTGACCTTTTGAAAATTTTCCCAGCATGTGTGTGAGTGAGGACAAAACACACTGAAAAGGACATGTGTTGGGCCTTTGGAGATAGTCAATAGTTAAATGACCTGTTTCAGCATGTTGGTGGGCCCGAGGGTGGGGATCACGTGTCGGTGGGGAAACTGGTGGTACTTGGTGGTCTAGGACCCGACGACCATATTAAGGCGGAGTGTTTATGGTGTCACCATGGCCAAGTTGATACATATGTGACTTTTAAATGATTTCAAAATAGAAAGAAATATTTATTTCGAATATATTTTATTTCATCTATGTCAACATCCATTGAAGGATTTTAAACTTGTTTGAAGTTGATTTATTATGACAAAAATCCTCCATATTGTATTGAATATTTTGTGATATGCTTGACTGTGGATGTTTTATTTTTATACCATTCATAGTTTATAGTTAACAGACATGTTGTCTTGTGGGGATAGTCATTAATTGGATGACGGTTTCGGGCACGTGGGTGGGCCCCAGGGTGGGGATCAGGATGGGTGACCTTATAGGATGTTTCCCAGGGTGTGTGTCAGTGAGGAAAAAACAAACTATTGAGGTCATGTGTTGGCCTATGGTGATATTCATTAGTCAGATGACTCGTTCGGGCACATGGGTGGGCCCCATGGCAGGGATCACATGTCTGTGGGGAAACTGGTGGTACCTGGTGGGCCCAGACCAGAAAACCATGTTAAGGCGGGGTGTCTGTGCTGTCACTAGGCCCCAGTTGTTACATATGTGACCCTTATAAGATTTCAAAATAAAAAAGAGGTATTTATTTCAAATAGTTTTCATTTCATCTATGTCAAAATCCTTTGATGGATTTTAAACATGTTTTAAGTTGATTTATTATGACACAAATCTTCTCTATTATATTGAAAATTTTGTGATATCCATGAATGTCGATGTGTTATTTTTATATCATTCATGGTTTATGGTTGAAAGACATTTTGTCCTATGGGGATATTCATTATTCAGATGACCCGTTCAGGAACTTAGGTGTGCCCCAAGGTGGGGATCACGTATTTGTGGGGCAACTGGTGGTACCTGGTGGGCTAGGACCCGACAACCAAATTAAGGCGGAGTGTCTGTGCTGTCATTGGGGACCAATTGTTATATATGTGACTTTTAAATGATTTCAAAATAGAAATATGTGTTTATTTTAAGTAGTTTTCTTTTCATCAATGTCAACATCCTTTAATGGATTCTAATATTGTGTGAAGTTGATTTATTATGACACAAATATTCCATATTGTATTGAAGATTTTGTGATATTCTTGATTGTGGATGTTTTATTTTTATACCATTCCTGGTTTATGGTTAAAGTATTAGCATTTTGTATGATAGTTTTAATAAGAATGTTTATTTTTTGTTTAAACCATTTCATATGAGGAATTAATTGGACATAATATGTGATGGGTGTATCCCGCTATAGCTCCTCAAAGCATCGGTAGGTCTCATGAGAAAAAATAGTGTCTTGGAACGAGGCCTTGACAAAATATTATATGTAGTTTTGGCACAAGTCCCTGACTGTGTGGTTATGAAGTTTGTCATTATACATTCCATCATTATGACATTGGCTATCGATATTGAATGTGTTCATTCGACAAGTAGAATATCCATGTAAAAAATTCAATGGAATTTTTTTATTTAGATTTTCCATCTTATATAAAATTCTGTGTTTAAAAGTATTATGGTTTAGTCTTATACATTTCCTTAAATGTTTATGTTTATTTATAAATGTTTCCTCTATATTTTTATCATTACTGAGAATCTGAGCTCACCACTTTCTATGTTTTATTTTTCATAGGAATCAAAGAAGTATATTATGACTGACCTGTAGAGATAATCTAAGGGATATGAATTTGGTAAATGGAGAAAGTTTTGTGGTTGATATTCATTTTATAATGTAATTTAAAACTTATGAATGTATCTAGTACTTCCAAGGCTACTAAAATGATCGGTCATTTGAGATTTGATCCATTGTGATAATGACAATGTTTTTTAATAATGCACTGACTCTGGGTAACTAGGGTGTGGGAATTACAGTTGGTATCATAGGATGCTTAGTACAAACATTGGAAACTAGATTTAGATAATCTATGATTATATCACATTACCCTAAGATAGACATTGAGGATTAGTATAGAAGGACTTCCAAGAATTTTGGTAATGTAGATATTTTGTGTATTTTACAAGAAATACATACATGTATGCATGAGATCATGTAGAGTCGTATTTGGAACTGATGTACCTAGGAGTGAAAACACCGACAAGGAGTTTTGGGCTTGACTCGGGGTATCCTGGTACCCGACAACGGGCCTTTCTGCACTCCTGGTTATGACACTCCTGGGGGATATGATTAGAAAAATTCACATTTTTTACAGACCATTATGAAGGATTTAAGAGTATATACCTCTGAAAAGAAAACATTTTTATGATTATGGATTAAATCCATAAACTATTCAATTTAGGTTTAGTGTTTTACATGTTTTGAATTATATATTGTGATTTATAAACTAATCTATTGTATTCCATTGTTTAGAAATGGCACCTAGTGTAAATAATGGAAACTGTATCAATGCACATAATCCATGTAGGGATTTCCCTTTTACTCAAGATAATTATTGTGTAGCTAGTTATGCAACCTTTTTGGATCAGCATATCACCGTACTGGGACAATTCACTCAGGTTATGAATAATAACTGTACCTATATAGAGCATCATGATCCACAACACGGAGGATCAATGTTAGACAGCTTCATGAGGAAATAACCAAGAACATTCAATGAGTGTACAAATCCATTTGTAGCTTAGTAATGGATAATGTTATTAGAGAAAATATTTCATGCATTGGGGAGTAGAGAAAGGGAAAATTTTCCACTGTAGTTTATCACCTCACGAGAGATGTAGATCAATTTTGGTCATTAATCCAAAACAGAAATGAAGATGAATAAGTATCAAACATGAAATGGAGATAGTTTAAGGATATTTTCTTAGAAAAATACTTTTCTTGTGACCATCGAGTGGATATTGAAAGATAATTTCTAAGACTGAGGAAAAAGGCGGAGGAAAATGTTGCAAAGTATGAGGCCAACTTTTCAGGGTTAGCAAGGTATGAAATGGATTATATATATAACCCAGGGAGTAAGGTTTATCAATTATTTGATGGGTTAAAACCATTTCTCTATCTAGAACCAATCTCAAAATCCTTCTAATCATACAAAGATCTTGTCTCATGCGCTATCAAAACAGAAAAGAAATTATCTTAGTATTAGGACATTAAAGCAAAGAAAGAAAATAAGAGATCTGCTGAAAACTCTGGAAATGGAAATAAGGGGATGAAGGGAAACGTTGAATATTTATCCTAACTTAAATGTGGTATGAAACATCTCAGTACTTCTAGAAGGGAATGAGAGTCTATTACAAGTGTGGAGAAAAGGCCACCAAGCTCATGATATCAAGGGGAAGAAAGAGGATGTCAATATTGAATGCAAAAACTGTAGAGAAATGGGGAATTATTCAAATTAATGTCCTAAGAGTCAAGGAAGGTTACCTTAGAAAATGCCAAGGGAGTAAGGACAAGCTTATACAATCACTTCTGCTGAGGTTGAATCTCTAAAAGACATGGTGGTAGGTAATTTAATGGTTTCCTAATGTTTAGCCAATGCTTTATTTGATTCTGGATCATTGCATTGTTTCATATCTTCCCAGTTTTTTAAGAAAATTAGAAATTTTCAATTAGACTTAACAAGAGATTTTTTAGTCAAAAATTATAAGGGAAGTATCATCGCAATAAAGTTTTGTGAATCAGTTCCCATTAGGGCATTTAAATGTTCTTTATCTACTGATCTCATTGTCATACCAATGGTTGAATTTGAAATAATCCTCGGTGTGGATTGGATTTTGGACCATGATGTGAAAATTTATTATAAGAAGAAGGTGGTTAAAATTTTTGATGATGACATAGAGTACCTTGTATTTAGAGATAAAATGTCACCACCTGATTCTTATCTAGATCCACCCCCCATAGCTCTACTATATTCAATTATTGGGGAAGAAGAAAATGAAATAACTATGGGTGGGGAACAAAATGTTCGAATTGAGGACATTACTTTTGTGCAAGAATATGTTGATGTGTTTCCATAGGATTTACCTAGATATCACCCAGAATGAGAAATTGAGTTTTCCATTGACTTAATTCCTGGTTCAAGGACTATATCGAAAACCGATTATAGAATTCCCACTATGTAATTAGTAGAAATAAAGAAAGAACTAGATGAATTGAGTAATAAAGGATTTATTTGGCCGAGTGTTTCTCCATGGTGATCCTCTGTCCTTATTATTAAGAATAAAGATGGATCTATGAGTTTTTGCATTCACTACAGGGAGATCAACGAAATAATAATAATGAACAAGTATCCCCTACATTGAATTGATGATTTATTTGATCAACTTCATAGAGCTCAATATTTTTCAAAGATGCACCCTCGATCTAGATACCATCAGTTGTGCATGAAAGAAGGATGACATTCCGAACATAGCATTTTGAAATAGGTATGTGCATTACAGGTTTGTGGTAATGCAATTTGGATTGACTTAATCACCCTCTATCTTTATGGATCGAATGAATAGAGTTTTCAAGAAATTTCATTATGACTTTTTAATTTTAATGATTGATGATATCTTGGTTTACACAAAAAGCTAGGAAGATCATGAAATTCACTTACAAACTATTTTAGATACCCTCATAAGAAATGAATTATATGGGAAGTTTAATAGGTCTGAATTCTGTCTTCCATATATTGCTTTTAATGGCCATATTTTCTCTGAGGATGGAATCTCTATTGATCCTTCAAAGACCAAGGAAATCCAAGAATGTCCAACACTAATGAGTATAACATAGGTACACAGTTTTATTGGTTTAGCGGGTTATTATCGACTTTTCTTTCATAATGTTTCCCTATTGGATAACCTATTAACCAAGCATACACGTAAAGAGGTTAAATTTGTTTGGACAAAAGAGAGTGAATAATTTTTTGAAGAAATGAAGAGAAGATTAGTCAATGCTCATATCTTGACTCTACCATTAAGGAATGATGTATTTGCTATTTATATTCATGATTAAAAGAAAGGACTTGGATGTTTTCTTATAAAGAATGATATAATTATAGCATATACATCACAAAAGCTAAAAGTTCATGAACAGAACTATCCAACTAATGATCTTGAGTTAGCAGCTCTAATATTTTCTCTGAAAATATAGAGACACTATCTCTATGGTAAAAAATGTGAGATTTATACTGATCACAAAAGTTTGAAGTATATTTTCTCATAGAAAGAACTCAACATGTGGAAAAGATGATGGATTGAACTACTCAAGGATTATGATTGCACTATACACTACCTCTCGGGGAAGGAAAATAAGGTGGTATATGCATTGATCAAAATGGATCAGGGAGTTTTGAATAAAATGAGTGTGGAAAGGGATCCTATTTTAATGGATCTTGTAGAGATGGATATGAAAATAACCATGGAATGTGAAACATAAATACATTATCAAATGGTTGACAAACCTTCTTTACTAGATAGGATAAAGAGTTATAATACTGATTAGGAGGAGTTTTAAAATGAGATTAAAGCAATGAATGATAGAAGATTGAATGAATTTGGTATGAAGATGGAATTTTGAAATTTGGTTAGAGACTTTGTGTTCCTGAAATACCTAATATAAAAAGATAATTGTTGGATGATGTTAATAGCTCTAATTTCTCTATACACCATGGAAGCACAATGATGTATTGATATTTGAAGGAACATTTTTGGTGGGACAACATGGAGAGAAATATTACTTATTATGTGTCAATATATATGGTTTGTTAATAAGTGAAAGTTGGAAGGCAAATTCTTAGAGGAGTCATGCAACCTATTCCCATACCTGAGTGGAAATGGGATGATATTATGATGGAGTTTTTCATGGGGCTAGCAAAGACACCTGCAAGGAATGATACAATATGGGTCATTGTTGATCGTCTTACTAATTCAGCTCATTTTCTTGCTATAAGTGAATATTTACCACTTGAATGTCTTGAAAGATTATATATCAATGAAATTGTAATACTTTATGGTATACCCCTATCGATTGTTTCTGATCGAGTTCCCCATTTTACATCACAATTATGGAAAAGTCTTCAAAAGGCCCTGGATAATTAACTTCTTTTAAGAATTTTCTACCATCCTCAAACTAATGGGAAATCAGAACGGACTATTACAACCTTAGAAGACATGTTGATATCTTTCTCACTTTACTTTCATGGTATGTGGGATCAATATTTACCTCTGGTAGAATTTTCCAATAATAATAGCTTCTATTCAAGTATTTAAATGGACCCATATAAAGTGTTAATGGAAAGAGATGGTGCACACCAACTTTTTGGGATGATGTTGGTGAAAGAAAACTTGTAGGCCCAGAACCTGTTGATGAAAAAATGGAGAAAGTGAAGATTATCTAACCCCACATCAAAGCAGCCCTAGGTAGGAAAAAAATCTATGACGATAACTAAAGGAAGGATTAGGAATTTCAAGTAGGAGGCCATGTTTTATTAAAGGTATCTCCATGGAAGGGTGTCATATGTTTCGGTATGAAGGGTAAATTGAGTCACAGGTACATCAAATATTTCTAAATTTTAGAATTAATTGGAGTTGTAGCTTATCGTTTGGAAATGCCTCCAAGTCTATCCAAAGTTAATGATTTATTCCACGTATCACTGTTGAGAAAATACATGCCTAACCCAAAAGATGTACTCACCTATGAAGAAATTAAACTGGAACCTAATATGTATTATTGCGAAGAGCCTATCAGAATTCTTGATACCATATAACATGTGTTGAGAAATTGGTTGAGTCTTCTGGTGAAAGTTCTATGCAGAAACCATAAGTTGGAAGAGACAACATGGGAACCCAAGGAACTTATGATGAAGAACCACATGACTCTTTTTATGTAGTAATATTCCAAAAAATTTGAGAACCAAACTATTTTAAGGAGGGAATAATGTAACACCCCGAGCATCCAAGATATGTTTCCATTTGAATAATGCAGTAGCTTGCATTGTATGCAACTTGGTGTTTTAACACACCATGACCAATGAAACTAGCAGTTATAAATAGTAAAACCCAACTCTTCAACTTCTATTAATTTTAATTTTCAAAATGGACTACCTTTTTAGATTCAGAAGATCCAAATTATCTTAGGGTGATTTTTTCATATTTTTTCATAAACATTCAATTTTGGATGAATAGTGAAAAACATTGCGTTATTGTTTAAAACTGAATTTTTTAGGTAAATAATTAGTTATTTTACTTTTATTTATTTTAGGTTAAAAAAGATACATAATACCTATATATATTCAATGTAATTCATTGGAGTCATTTTATAGTACATTAAGATATATAAAATTTTATTGAACATTTTATTGTCTTTTACAGACCTTCTAAGAGAATTTGAAAATTTGCATCAGATATAATTTTTCCACTTTTATGAGTTGAATTTCAAAAATCTGAGATACAATGTTGAAAATAGTATGTAAAATGTGGTTCAATAAGATGAAAATATTTTTTGGTGAATAGCAACTTTTGACTTGTATTTACCGTAGTTAAAAGTAAATAGGGTAATTAAGGGTAAAAATGTTATAATAATTACCCTAAAACATGTCCTAATTCTATTTGATACGTTTAATTCGACCAAAAAAACCTTAGGAATAAAATATGTCCCCATTTGGTCTACTTGGATTAGATTAAGACATTTGTTATTATATTATTTAATGAAATTTTAAAAGTGATAAATTCAATGGTTAATAACTATAACACTTCTAATATAAGGTTATACATAAGATTAATTTGAATATAAATATTCATTATGAAGATAAAATTATTTCCAACATAATTGTATTTTATTTAAAAATTTTATACATTAAATACTAAAATTTAATTATGACGCAGTGATGATGAAGTAATTACCTTATTAATGGATGATTAAAATAATTGATTTTAAAAATATATAAATAAATGAAATTTGATAATTTTGATAAATTCCACTAATTATATATGTTATTATGACATTTTAGGGTTGACTGTATACTTTTTTCTCTATTTAATCATGTTGTTATAATTTTTCACAAAAACCAAATACTAAATACTGTCAAGATTGACATAAATGTTTTTTTAAAACAAACACTATATTATTGGTTGATATAATATTCCTAAAAATAAAAGTATTGTCCAAAGGTATTAAGTAATATTATATATGTCATTAATGAACCACTTGATGTTTCATTCGATGTTTAGAGAACTTTTATTGACCATATAGTTTAAGAATACAAGAAAACACAGTTAAAGTTAAACTATTTAACTAATAGTTAAATCTAAAATATAAGGTTAATATGGTGACCTAATATTGAATAAAACCTATTGAAGATGAGTATTTATACCCATACCCAAAATATATTATAAATAAATCAATTTGGATCCATTGAAACTTGAAAATTATTTTATAAAAAATATAATATTTCAAGATTTTCCTAAGGTGCCCCTCACCCCTCATATAAAAGGGAACTTCCACTTCTCTCAAAATCACACCTCAAAATCCATTAGGGTCAGCTAAACCCTACCCAAATATCTTCCTAACTTCCCTCAAATCAACATAGATTCCTTAATTTTATCATAAATCCAACCTACGGATCCCTTTTGATCAACATAAAAGGAAACACTCGAAGAATAGGTCATAATTTCACCACCCTCTTTCAAGTTATTTTCTTCTTCCACTTCCTATTTATTTGTTGTTTCCAAAAAAAATAATTACTCTAGTGCATAAAATTTACTAGGATGTTATTATTCATATGTTACAACCATATTCATTATTCTATCCATCCTATTAATGAAACAGTAATAGTACGTGCGTACGTACGACATACGGTCTCAACGTCTTGTTGTAGTTTGTTATTCAAACACTTCATTATTTTTATGGGTATAATAATGAGTATAATTTATTTAAATAATAAATATAACATGTTAATTACTCTATATATATGATATATTATCCAATTATATATTATTTCACCATCAATATAATGATATTGTCGCTCGTGCGTACGTACGGATTACTGTCTCTACAAACGCGATGAGATTTATTTCCCATATTAATCATTCAAGAATAATTTTCATTTTATGATTAAAAATAATGTTTATGAACATAATATAATTCTATATATGAATCAAATACATCCTATCCATAACAATAATGTCTTACGTAACCAAGCATATAAAGGAAAATGAATCAGTTAACAACTAAAACTATGATACTACTGAAATATTATTAACAAAGAAATATTAGAGGATCATATATGTTATCATATTTATGTATATAGTTATTCTATAATTTAATAAAAATTATTTATGTATTATACAATAGGTTAACATAACCTCAACCAAGGACAAGTACAAGTTATGGATTAATTGTACAATTTTTTTTACTTATCATAGGTAGTAAATACGTAAGTATTTACTTGGACCTCTTTATCATCCACATCCGTGTTTTCCTAAAAATGTAATTAAAAAAAATTATTATTTACTAGGATATAGGTTAAAGACATTTATACCCTTATTTGACCGTATATGTTTTGAAAGGAATATTTCCATCATTTTCCAAACAAGGTACATTATGACCTTTTCGACAAAATTTAGGTAAGAATGTATTTTTTTAACTTATACGGTGGGTAATGATCTGTTACGCCATTATAACATCGTAAAATCTTCTCATACAATATTATAAGAATACTTTCAAAATATATGTTTGCTTTATAACTATGTGACTTTTAAATGATTTCAAAATACAATGATGTATTTATTTCAATCATATTTTATTTAATCTATGTCAACAAACATCAATGGATTTTAATATTGTTTGAACTTGCTTTATTATGACATAAATATTCCATAATGTATTGATGTTTTAGTGATAAGATTGACTGTAAATGTGTTATTTTTATACCATTCATGATTATGGTTAATGTATTAATATTTAGTATGATAATTTTAATACGAATGTTTATGTTATGTTAAAACCTTTTCATATGAGGAATGCATTGGACGTAGTAAGTGACGGGTGGATATTTCTATAGCTCCTCGATGCATCAGTATGTCTCATGAGACAAACTAGTGTCATGGAACAAGGCATTGACAAAATCTTATTTTTATTCGTGGCACAAGGCCTTGACTATGTTGTTAGGAAGTCTGGCATTATGCATTCCATCATTATGAAATTGGCTATTAATATTTCATGTGATTATTCGACTAGTATAACATCCATGTAAATAATTAAATGAAATTATTTGATTTATATTGGCCGTATTATACATTATATTATGTTTTATAGGATTTTGTTTTAGTATTATACATTTCCATAGACATTTATTCTTATTTATGATTATTTCTGGTATATTTTTATCCTTAATGAGCATCTGATCTCACCCTTTTCTGTGTTTTATTTTTCCCATAAGGCGAAGAAGTATATTATGACTGACATGAATGGATAGTCTATGGGATATGAATGTGGTCAATGGGGAAAATGTTGTTCTTGTTTTTCATTTTATAATTTAATGTAAAACTTATGAATGTATCTAGTACTTCTGAGGCTACTAAACTGAACAGTCTTTCTGGATTTGATCTCTTGTGATCATTCCAATGTTAGGCAATAAGGCACCGACTCTGGGTAACTACAGTCGGGGCGTTACATACATTACCAAATAATTTCAAGATTCAAAAAAAAATAAACAATTTTCATTTTATTATGTGTATATTGGTTCATAGAATATGAAAATTAGAATTAAATATAAAATAAAGAATAAATAATATTGTGTTATTATGATCCTTCTAAAAATTAAAGAGAGCGGGGGGAGGCAGATATAGTGTTAGAGAGTCAGAAAAGTCGATGATACTCTATAAGGAATATATTGTGGGTTTAAGAATAAGGTTGATGAAAAAAAGAGAATATTCGAGAGAGTGGATGATAGTAACCACTATAATTGTTCATTACCAGTGTCAAGATATTTAAATATTAAGAAGTTAATATGACAAAAGGTCATAGAAGTCTCAAAGAAGACAGAGAGAGAAAAACCAATAATCAACATTTTTCAAAAAGTCCAATTTTTTTTGTAATTAAATAATGTTGATGTGCAAAATGTTGTATCTATTAATATATTTGAATTCAAACATCTATTTTTTAAGAATATTATATTATGATTTTACATGGTGGCATCCCATAATAAATAGAAGATATTTTTTAGGAGTGATTAGAGAGTAAATTTTTAAAATAGGTGGGTGGAAATAGAAATGAATTGGTCAGGGGACTATAAACTTGAGAGAGACAACAAAAATATATGTATTCACTTAATTTTTATAGAAAATAACTATTTCACAAACATATCTCAAACATCACTTTGATTTAGTCACCCTTATCAGGGGAGACATTAAAAAAATAACAAGTGATTCTTCTCTTTCATTCCTTATTGCATTGAATGGAGTAATTATGTGATGTGAATTCATAATAAGATCAATCACTACTTGAAAAATACCCTATACCAATGGTTTGTAACCATTGGTATAGGTCCCCAAACCGTTGGTATAGGCTATACCAACGGTTTGGAGGACCGTTGGCAAGTAAGCAGTGACAATAGGTCTATACCAACGGTTTTGGGGAAACCGTTGATATAGGGTCTATACCAACGGTTCCGAAAACCGTTGGTATAAGTAATTAGAAAATCTATACCAACGGTTCTCAAAACAGTTGGTATATGTATTTCAAAAAAGAAATATCCGGTTGGATTTGATCCCAGGACCTCTAGTTTATAACTGAATGACTTAACTACTAACCTAACATGACTTTTTTGAACATAATTTCATAAATATATATATGTCTTGTACTAATTATTTTAAATTTTGAATTATATAATTTTCTCCATAGGTAGATTCCAAAAAAATCAAAGGACCTTCCCCAACAGTTTTGAAAACTGTTGGGAAAGGTCCTATTTCTTTCATGGTTCTGGACGAAGGTTGAATTCTGGACCACCTTTCCCAATGGTTTGGCCAAACCGTTGGGATAGGCGAACCTTTCCCAACAGTTTGGCCAAACCGTTGGGAAAGGGGGTCCAGAATTCACCCTTTTCCAATGGTATGGCCAAACCGTTGGGAAAGGCGGCCTAAAAATGGGCTTTACCAACGGTTTGGCCAAACCGTTGGGAAAGGGTAACTACACCAACGGTTTTTACAAACCGTTGGTATAAATGAATTGGGAAAAATCATTTTTCTAGTAGTGAATATATATGAATAAATAAAAATGTTTGAATATTAATAGGGTGAATATAAACAGATAATAATTTGTTAAAATATATTCACACTGATTCAACCCCCCCCCCACTTAGAGTGACAACAATACCTTGTTGGGAATTCTCAACAGGTATTAGAGATAATCTAGATTTCCTTTAATTGAATATATTTTCATTCCCAGTTGTTTTAAATAGGATATTCCAAATTTGATTCATGAATAATCATGAGATGGTGGAGAATTAGGTGTTTCCTATTTTCATTACTAAATTCAAAACTCTCTTAGAATCATTTTCTCCCTATGGAATTTAATATATATTACCAGTTAGTGTATATGGATCTAGTTTAGAGTTTTACCGTCTATTCATAAAACACATTCATTTAGGTAAATAATGTAAATAGAGTATATTATTTTTACAAGGTTTGGTAATAATACATACTCCACATCAGGATTGGGTTTTCATCCCAATCAAGGATTTTTTACTACAATCCATGTGACTAAAATGGTTTAGTGTTTCCAAAAACGTCAATTCTAAAGCCTCATTAGACAAACATAATTATTCATACTATAATAATTATATTTGATGAATCATGTTGTAATTTTATCAATATTTTCCCACAGTTCACACAGCTTCGCAAAATGATATCTTTGCATATCCTTAGTTTCACATATTCTGTTGTGTCCCACCATATGTATGCATCTGTTTATTCGAATTAATTCATGGAATTAGTTCAAAATGTCTTCAAAAGTTGATTTTTAATTAATAATGTTTCTCTACTTAAGATAATAATAACTTCTTTGAAAGACCCTAGGTCTTCAAAAATACACTGAAACTCAACCACTTCCTGAAACTCAAATTCATAGATATTTAAAAGCTATTCAAATAGTTTCATCACTCAATATATGAAATTTTGACCTTTTATAACATGTATCTCCTCATTATATAAATTCTATATTCCAATAACTAAAAAATCCATAGTATGTCATCGTATCACATTATTATTCTGTTCTCAATCTTTTAGAACCATTATTTTTACAAGAGAATCTTTTTCTTCCTTTATCATTGATACCTAACTAATATAACTTCTCACCAAAGGATA
This sequence comes from Viscum album, assembly GCA_963277665.1. Taxonomy (NCBI): domain Eukaryota; kingdom Viridiplantae; phylum Streptophyta; class Magnoliopsida; order Santalales; family Viscaceae; genus Viscum; species Viscum album. The sequence continues at coordinate 828,521,003 of OY728157.1, forward strand.
AGATATTTCTAGTTATTCTTATTTCATATTTATTGTATTCTATTTATTCTCCTTGGACAATGATAAACTCAAAAATAACACAAATCCACCCTCGTTATTTTTCTTCATATATATATATATATATATATATGTCTCTAGACACTTATAATTCTCATTTGGGATGTAGAATATCCATAAAAACTAATTTTGTGACCATACACCCATTAATTTTCCTCTCCCTTTTTAGTATTTAGGATTCCCCTATGATCGCATATTCCGTTTTTCTCTCAATGGTCTACTTTTTGGAAATTTTAGGAGTAACCTTTATTTTTTACTTTCACATTTCTTTTCCATTTTTCTCATACAACAGTTAATATTATATGGTCATCTGAAGGGCTTGATACTTTCCACTTTTTTTCCTCATGTTACTCTTATATTATTACTAGAATACCACATACTCTTTATTATTTACCTGTAAAAATATATATCCCTTCATGTATGTCAAAAATGTTATAATTACATTTACTAACTCTACCAGATCTATAAGATGATTTTTTTAACTTTAGCTTTAGAGTCTCTCATTTTACATGAATTGGCGCATTGTAAATCTTCATCAGACATTAACTAAATTTGTACTAAATACACATCAATTCTATATGGCATGGATCAACCAATTTCATCTTGATTAATTAAAATAATACAAGTGAGTAAAATTAATTTTATCTAAACATTCACAAAACATGTCATCTTGACTCATATCACTTCAACTATTTTTGGAATCACTACTTCTTATGATGCTTATAACATTTCACATCAGCTCATACATCTTCATATTAAGTAACCATTTTATGATTTATAAATAAACTATTTGAATACCACAATAGAATAAATAATGATATTATATCACTACCAACTCAACATTATTCAATTGAATATTGAATCATGACTCTTAGAAGAATAATGTTTTTCAACTCAATATAGAACCATTCCAACATCAATATATATAAATTTCCGCATAATTGTAGAATTCTATAATCCTTATTTATCATCATACATTTATATTCATACTTATCAATTTAAATTATATATTTTATTTATTTAAGAGATTAAATTACATAATAATCCATGTTTTTGTGATGTTTAAATCCATGATGAACAATCCTGAAATCATCCTAATTATGTATAATATTTAGATAATGAAATACAAAAACATTTTTTTAAATTTTGGTAGATATTCATTTTTTCTCAAAGTATTTTATTCATAGTACACTTATTCATACAACAAACCAAGAGTTTGGTCAACAACATGTCATTTAGATTGACCATGAGTCATAGGTAATCATGTTATCGTATATCAATCAACCACATCCAAATGATTGACCATAAAAAAATGACCATGTGGATTAACTGCATAAACACATGACTTATAGTTTTTGAAAGATGACGAGGGAGTGGATTGACCTCATGAAATAATTTTAGATCTTAATGGATTCTATTTGAACACATGAATGACCAACTAAACTTGTGGTAGATTGATCAATAGTAAACCAATCATGTGGTTAGTGGATCGATCGTGAATTTTAGAGTTATCCATAAACTAGATTTCATTCAATAAACTCTAGGTATCCATTAGACTACGTCCAACCATTATCAATCTTTTTTAATCCCTTAAAAAAAATTTAATGATTTTATTATACTTGTTAAAACTATTAAATACTCTTTACAATGACTTGGATCATTTATAATCATCCATGAGTATCTATAAGAACTTGAATTCATGTAACCTCCATCCATAATTAAACCATTTCCCATGTCTTATAAAAACTTATTATATCTTATTTATATATAATTACTCTAGTGTAGACTCCTAAAACTCATGGATATTCAAACCCTATAGTTATATATCCATGTTTTACTGATTATTTCATACCTTCATGTTATTCAGTATAGCCAAATAATACTCTACTCTGAACAATTATAATAATTAATAGAACCAATCCTTCATAAATTTTAGTTTTATATATAAATATTCACTATTTTAATCATTATAATTAAAGGTAATTCCCCTAGAATGTATATATCCAGTTGTTCTAAGGCTTCCATCCTCTCTTCCTTTACAATGTCAACATCTAAATTGGTCCTTTTCAGCTCCGATGGAAGTCAGATCAATTATTATTTACCCAATACACATATAAAACACCCATAATTTAGTTTCTAACAAGGAAAATATCTACCTAAATTTTATTACATATACCCTTGATGTTGTGGTGAGATTTTCATAATTTATAACTACCCACATATGTCTAGAACTATTTGCAAATTTTGATTTTGTCCATGAAACTTCATTATAATATTGGGTGGCCTTTAACTAAGAGAATTAGGTGGAAACTTCTTAAAATGACTTTAAGAAATATTTACCACTATTATATTTCCATTTTCAGGAAAGGTAAATCTCAAAAACATGACTGAAACCAATTTTATTATAAAAAACATGGGATGTAGCACGCTTAAAAATTTCTAGATTGTTCAATTTCAACTACAAATAAATAAAGTTTAAACTAATAGAATTATTTTTAATAACAACTAAGGATATAATATCAACCAAACATTTCTCCATATTCAGTAATATTTATTTATGAAACATTCATTTATTCACTAAGAAACACTCCATCTCTTTTACACTTTTAGTTTTCAAATCGTGTTGATCTTCTTTAACATTCCTGGAAAATCATTGTATCTTATCAAATGAAAAAATAACCACTTAAATAAAAAAATTCCCAAAATAATATATGTGTAATTATTCACATATCCAAGAAATTATTTCTTTTAGTAGATTAATTGAGCTATCCTTTTAATTAACTATCCTCAAGAGAGAGTTGTAATTACTAACATGATTAGCTAATGCACCTTCCAATGTTCTAGCATCTAGGTCCAACTATGACATATATTTATTTAGGACCTTAATATATTTCATTCTATTTTTACAGATAATAAATGGAACAAATTTAAAGATATTCAATAATTTGATAATAAATAACACTGAGTGATTTAACATTTACAGTCTTTTAAATCTCTACATAGCTTAAACTAGCTTTATTTGATGAATCTCTCACACCACATTTAATAGAAGACATATCACTCTGACTATATTCAATTAGTTGTTGTTGATCTATCATATTTTTATTCTTCATCATATTATTTACTGTATTCTTCATACTATTTTATTCATCTTGGAATATACATCACCAATTATAGAAATAATAATAGAGACAGATTTATTTATTATAACTTATTCCTCATACATATAAAATATTTAGTTTATAATCACAAATGAAACATAGTGGGTATTCAAAATAGTTTAAATAAAAGTATATAATTACCTATGACAGCATTTAAAAATTCTATTAATATTCATTCAGATTATATCCTTGTAACTTCATTTTGAACATGGGTATAGTGATTTCATATTTGGTAATGTTGTTAGGGTTTTAACTAACCCCATAATAGTAGTCTTTATTGAAAATAAAAATAATTAATTGGAGTGTGCACCTTACCTGTAAAAACTCTATGAATATATTGATGGATCAAAACCCAACTCTATAGAGTAAACACACCACCTGCAAAAAAATAAATAAAAGGTATAAGTAAGTGTTTTGAAAGTGAAGGACAACCTCCTAGGTGATTATATGTTTGAAAGTGAAGGGATAGCTTTGATAGGAGAGAATCTAGAGAAGAAAACTAGATATGAGAGAATATAAAGGAGTATGATTCAAGGTGAAACATCTAAGAAACAATGATATGTGGGTGTGTAAAGAGGGATTCTTAAGGGTGAGGCAGGGAGACAGTATGTAGGGGTGGGGGAGGGATTAAAAAACGTGTTAAAAAGTAATAAATATTTAGTAGCATTTTTTTAATACTAACCATAATAAAGTAAATTTATTTAGATTAACTAATTATAATAGATTATAAATTACCATCATTAATCTGTTATATTTTTGTAGTGGAAGCATAGGCAATTAGGGGTGATTGGGTATGTTGTTTCTCATATCTTCATTTTGAGATTAAGAATGTTTGTATTTTTTCCGCACATATGAAAATTATTGAATTTGTTCATTCAATTGATATATACTAAGGAAGTGCACAATAATACTAAGATATTAAATATTATATGATTGTTTATTGGGTGAGCGGCATGTGATGTTCTCATCAATAGTGGTTAATGACATGTTTTGTTTCCATTGATATTGTTACTTTATACTTTGATTGTTGTGAACATATGAGGAGGATATATGATATTAACATACATCATGTCACATGGTCACATGATTCTTAAACAAAAGGATAATATAAATAATTTCTATAGTATAAAAAGTAGTTGGTGGACACTGGTATAGAGAGACATGTGTTTGATAGAGATCATGATAGATATATTTTTAGCATGAGTAGTGTTGAATATTTTCAAGAGGACAATCCTTGATTACATTTATAGATCTATGAATTCATATTTATTCCAATTCTATAAAGGCCTATGGGTTCACACATTGTGGTTTCCAGAATGGGGATTGAGTTTTTCACTGAGAATTACTCTAAAAGTGTTTCACAGTTTTCCTAGAAGGCTTTTTGGACAGATATTAACATGAAATTTCATATGATATGATACTTGTTGAAATTCATGTTAGTTTAATTTTTTTAAAGATATAAAAATGGTGCTTTGGATATTGTTTCATATATTTTTGTATATGATATAATATAAGGTGAAAAAAAAAACAAATCATGTAGTCCTTGGGTGAATGTGTAAGATTGAAGTAGATATTCCATAAAACCCATATATCATAGTATAAGATATCATCATTTCATATAATATTACATGTATGATTATATGGGTTTTCATATACCTTATATTAAGGATATCATAAGGATTTTTGTATGATAACATTCCACTACCCTGATCCATTCATATTGTATGATTATGCTATATTGTATTTCATAAATAATAACATATTGTTCATATTGAATTATATGATTTATTGGGTAACTAAATGATAAGAATTAAAATTCATGATTAATCAATGATAGATATAATAAATATGTATATTTCATAAAATGAAATAGAGTTGAGGATTGAAACATTCATATGAACAAAGCATAAATAGTTGAAGCATTGTATTTTACATTATATAATTTCCGAGATAATATTTGAACACTCTAGATTGTCATGAGGAGTTATAAAATGAATTAGTGTCCATTTTTATGGATATTAAATCAATATACAATAATTGGATAATTCTATCTATTTCTCTATTATTTATTCTTCATTAACCATTATAATATACTACTATTTCATGGGATATGTGATTGTCCTTCCCATGTGATGGTTTGATTGGATTCAACCAATGGATAAACCATCATGGAGTGAGTCACTAGGCCAATTATAAGTGATATTTATTAAAAATTATTAATATAATATAAAAAACTATTTAGTTAAAGGTATAAAAATTTCTACATTTTATATTTCTAGCATGGTTTTAGATTCAATCATATAAGATCTTGGTAATTTGGGTTTCTTATTGTTTCCACTACATTTATTAAGTTTTGATAGATCCTTATAAAATGATAAACTATTATTCAACCCACCAAATTTTTTTTAAGTCATATTAATTATCATAACATATGATTTATTTGATGGATATATTCTTTAATCATTACATATTTTATATACAGTTTCTATATCATATGTTATGATATAAGATGTATTATGTTATGATATCCTTCCATGCATGATAATTCTTGTGTCTATTTTTCCTTATAATATAATAATATAAAAATGGTTCAATTCTATGGATATATCATAGAATATATTCAATAATATAATGGAAACCTAATGATTAACATTATCATCCTAGTATCTTCCATTAATAGCTATCATTAACAATAAGTTATTGATTAAATGAAATTCATGGGATATTAAAAATAGATTAATGTTATTAAAGGGTTTTTAAATTCCATTCATAATGAATACATTTTATTTCATATCTTCCAATTCAAGAATAGCTTAGGAATTTAAAAGAGAGACTATGCGATGAGTTATTCACTATATATTGATGAACACTCATGCCTTCCAAAGACTCCTATGATTATCCTACAACTCTCTTATGTGTCCTACCTTAACTTCCCTGGGAAATTATCACATCATAATTTATGGGAAGATATTATCCATGTGTTGAGTGATTTAGTATGACCTGTGGATCCACTAAGGAGGAATGAGTTGAATGAATTCCTCTTGGTGATATTTATCAATCATAGATATATAGAGTGTTTCTCAGAAACAATATTAAGTTGAATAAATAGTCATTAATATCTCATATCATCCTATAATTAAAAAATGATTATATTTTTAAACTATATGTAGTATTATGTTATATTATATAATATTTTTTAATTGGATTATGATATATGATATAGGATATCATATTTATTAGCATAATTTAATCCTTTGATTTCATAAGTCATAATGTATAGAATGGGTGGTCATAATATGTAATAGTTTTTATGCAATTTTTTTAAATAGGGAATTATTTCACTTCATAAATATCAATACAGATCATAAAATATGCCATCTTTCATGGTCACTATAATACAATCTACACAGTGATTTTTCAAAGACTATGACAGCCATGTGTGTGATTAACATTGGGTTAATATCACTCAATCAATGATTGTAATCTGTGACGACCTCAAATTACTTTGAATTTCATATGCTTTTAATTAAGTAATGAGTTTATTATATATAGTATTTTTCATCCCCCATGATAGTCTACACAGTTGACTTATTCCTATGTGGAGATCAGATATTCAAAAGAGAGGCTAATCATAACCCATAACATGCTAACAATTCTCATTTATTCTTATGCACACCATAGCTTAATATAATATAAACCATTATTAACATTTATTTAATCACATGTAATCCACTATCAAAGGAATAAATATTTAGGCGATGTCCTATGAATCTCTTAGGGGCCACTTCCACTCATTTAGTATTACACGCATCAGGTTAATAATATTGTGCCTTGATGAATTGTATTTGTATTCATTTCTAATGTGATTACAAAACCATGGTTATTTTATTAAATGTTCTTAAAAAATTAAAAGTGTTTATCATAAAGAATCACTATCTAAAACTTAAATCAATAATATTTTTGGAGCTGTTCTATTGAGGTGTTTGAATACTACTATAGAATATTTAGAAAAGTAAAAAAGATTAGTTTTGTCATCCATAAAATTTTAATAATGGAGACTGTTATTAAAAAGTGATTTTATTATGATTATAAGTTATGTTATGTGGATTTTGGGTTTTTTTGAAGTGTTGTAATTAATCACAAGAGGTATTGAGTTTGGTTGAGTTAGTCATGAATAATTTATGGATGGAGTATACCTGTATAAGGTTTAATAGAATAATTGTAAGGTCCATATGAGAATTTAACTACCTTTTTAAACTCAATCCCTTGATTCTGCAAAAAGGAGACCTCAATTTTCATAAATTTATTTTTCAATTGATTTGGGTCAAGAAAATGGAAAATCAATTGATCATATGAATTTTCTTTATCATAAGAATTTAAGTCATATTGTACGAATTTTTTCACATGATTTCACCATAAGAATTCTTCATAAGACTTTTGGGCAATCGTATGACTTGGATACATATTATAGTTATTCAGCATAAGAATTTGATATACTATAATTCTTGAATGTATGACTTCATTAGATTGTAATAAATAAATTTTAGACTCCTAAAAGGCACAACATATGGGTGTGGCATTTTATTTTAAGAATTTATTGACTGAACGTATCTCCCGATGATCATATGACATTTTTATCATAAAAAAATTATCAAGGGAGGGTATAAATTTAGATAATCGTATGAATTTGAGTTCACATATCACATTATGAGGGAGATCATATGACTTCACTATTGAGCGTACAAATTTTATGTTGATTATATTATTTCTACAAATGTCTAAATTTAGGCATTATATAAATTTAAATTTTTAAAACATAGAATATGGTGATATAATATGACTTTAAGGTCATAATATATTCTAATAATTTCTAGAATTATGAAGATAAAAATATTTTGGATAACGATTTTATGTTGATATTTAGGGATCAAAAATTACAATCATGCTCTGATCATGATTAAAGCATAGATAATGGAAAAATATGTTGACTGAGATACTAATATTTTTATATGAAATCTATACTGCATGTAGGAGGATGACATTGAAATTTAGCACACTTCCCCACATGTGGAGGTATTTCAATGACTTAAAAACTAAGGATTTCTTGGAGAATAAAAAACAGGAACAACCTAATCATTTAATGATTTAAATAATTTGACTAGATTGAAATTAATATGTCTAAAATAGATAAAATTATATAGAATTAAATTGGACTTGATCTATGATTTTTTGTGAATAGATGTGACATGTTTTGGTACATATTTTAATTCTTATAGTAGATCAAGCAGTTGAAAAAATTACAAATAGAAAGATTCGGTGAGATTTTTTGAGTGGTTTAATCCCCAAAATCAGGCATCTTATGAGGATTTTGTTAGCTTTATATTATGTGGAGGATTCATGGAGAAAATATATTTCACTTTTTTAAGGACAATACAACATTATAAAATGATTCATAGAGTTCCCATAAATAAAATATTGGGATATATATTCATAATAATATTATGTGAATATATAAAATTTAGGTGTGAATAAAAATGTGAATTTTAGAATTTGTAAATAATTAAGAGAGACCTAATACACAACTATATCAAATGAAGAGGATAAAGAAAAATTTTAGGCCATTTCCTAGAAGAAGATGACCTATTTTACACAAGTGTTCATGATGGGTAAGAAAAACACCAGTCATGTGAAGATCTGAGTGAGATCAGAAACCACTCATTCATGTGAAAAAAAAACCAACCCTGTATATATGAAGGTGTAAATGAGTGAACCAAAACATATTTTCTTATGGATTATTGTCATTATCAATTTTAATAGAACTATATTGGATAATAAGTATATCATTCTATGTTCAGATCATTACTGTTGAGATGAATTTGTGGATCAAGTGTATACCAAATTTGATGAAGGTGAAATTGTGACTGGGGTGTATAATCAGTTAAGTGAAGAAGGGATATAGTGAGACTATATATTTATCATGCTATAGATTTCTTTTGGCCTGATATCTTGTGTCTATAGTTGTTAATCCATGATTAGGTTATCTAACAAATCATTGTAATTAAAAGGTATTTGAGGATAAACCTTGTAAAAACTTATGTTTCATTTCTATTTTATAATATACATACATGTGAGTTGTTGAGATATATTTATTTTAGTGTGGATTGAGACCTTAAGCATTCAAAGAGGTTGGGAAAAAATGGAATCATTTATAATTAGAAAAATAGATCACTGATCTGTACCTCACCCTCTTAGTGACCCCACTAGATATGAAAACTTCAATTGGAATAATAGAAATGGTTTCCTTTGAATGATTCACTACTATATTTAGCATGTGTAATGTAAATTTAATTTATAGCAATATTATTCATAATTTCAATGGAGTTACAACATATAATATTTAATTACAACAAGAGGAATATGATTTTACACAGCCTTTTATCACATATCCTAGAAGTGAGAGATACTACAATTGTGGGTTTTCCAACAATCACTAATGATGATAATCTAAATCATTCTAATAATTGAAATATAGGGAATTATATAAATGATTAAAATATAATTCAAAAATCACTATTATAAATTTTTTATACAATTGTGATGGGATATCATACTACTACGGTAATTTTGGACAAGTTGAGAAGACATTATGGGGGAAACATTCAAATATCAGAATCCAAGTTACATGTCCTAAAGAGTATATTTTTAGACATAAAAATTTGTGATTATGATACTATTGAATACTAGTTTACAAGATTCAATGATATCATGAGAAATATATATGGTTTTGATGAGAATTTAGAATATTCCACCGTAGTGAAAATGAATAAGAGAAATTTTCTGAAGAGATTTTATCCTAATGTTAAAACCTTTTAAGATAGGAAAAATCAATCCGAAGATGAACATCACAATATTTTAATATTATATGTATTAATAATAGAACCAAAATTTCATAAATGTGAAAAATATGTAATGATATTTCACTCTATGAAAATGGGAATTTAATAAATTATGGAGTTATAGAATAAATTTAATAGGATGGGAAGGATTAATATGAAATCAATAATATTGTCACTATTATTTTAAAGAGATTTATGATATTAAACATGAAAAAAAAATTCAAAAAAATTATTAAAGTTTTATAATTTTGATGGAATTGGACACCTTTCTTATGTGTTTCTGAAGAATAAGTTGATTGATTCTGAGTCAGATGTGGATGAAAAGAAGATACAATAATAAAAGTGATGGAAATAAGGATAATCTCACTAATATTAAGGAAAATTTTATTGGAAAATTAGGGAAGGTAGAATCATCACCATTTAGAAGAAAATTATATTATGGATTACCCTTTTGGCCCATTTTGTGAAAGCATTTGACTCCTCAAGTAGTGATGATGAGGAGAAGGATACATAACTAGAATGGGTTCAAGAAGACAATTTAGAAGAGGTTCTTAGAAAAAATTCACATATCTTGAAAGATAAGTGGAATCTAGTGATAAAAAAAATTATGTGGTTGTTGATATGGAGGATTATGTTAGAAAATAAGTTACCCATATTGATGAGATTAATATTTATTTTATTAACATAAATAATCATGAGATAATGTTAAAAAGTTTGTATAGAATAGTTGGCTTGGATGGAAGTAGAGTTATATGAGATATAATTAATATGTATTTGGGATAAATACACATTTAAGAAGACCAATCATGACTTTATTAAAGAAACTAATGTTACAAGACAATCTTTTCAAGAAATAGAAAGAAATGATTCCAATATAAATTTTTTTTAGTTTATAATTTTTCTCAAAATAAATATGATAATTATAATAGTTCATTGATTAAAATTGATTATGATCGTATATTGAACAAAAATTAATATTATAGATACAATTCCATATATAGGGGTGAATGGATTTCAATAATGTCACAATTTTCTAGGGTAAAATATGGCTTCAATTTATGGAACTCAAAAACAAAAAAAATATTCATAGAGTCACTATAAGTCTGAGATTGAATAATTTAGAGGTTATTATTGGTTTTGTGGAAGGTAAGGATATAATGGATATTATTTATGGAATAAGTTTTCATTTTCATGGAAGAGGAATGAGCCATGGAGGTGTTTTTGTGATAAAATGTGGATATGATCTCTGGGAATAAATTTTATGACCATTACTGCATAAAATATATACTTATAGAGATGTTTCATATGTTTATTATATTCTTTTGGTAGATGTGCACAATAAGTCCATGAGTATGAGATATGCATGACTATGATTCAAATAAAAGTTTCTTATGGTGGTACATGAATGAAAGATCATAAAGTAAAAACATATAATGTCAAATTCTACTAAAGATGGCAAGAATACTTGTGGGAAACTCAAATAGGTTGATATTTTGAAGATTTAAGGCCTTTTAGTGTGGAATTATTAGTTTTAATTATCCTAAAAAATGTTTAATTCTACGAAAATTGAATATTTTGAAGGAAATAATGTGATTTCACAAGAAGAGTTGTATGTTAATCAGAAAATGTCCACAAATAAACTCTGAAAAAACAATAAAATATATATAAAAGGTGTTTCCCATAGGGGAAAGATAGAATTGATTTTATGATAATATAATATTCCTAAGAAGAGAGAACTAAAAGGATAATGAAATAAAAATTAAATAATATTTCCTTGATATATGGGTGAAGAAAAATTCATCACATAAAGAATAAAATTAATAATTTATGATTAAACGAAAAAAATTGATATTATTGATGGGAAAATAATTGATGAGGTTATATAGAAGGTGTGGTTTTTAATGAGAATAAACTAATAATATCATTATTATTTCGTACGGAAAAATAGGCCCCTCATTATTTAATAAAATATTTGATTACTATAGATAACATGAATGTAATTGAAAGATAAAATTTAGTGTTATAAACAATGAAAATAATAGGATTTTTCATTTTTGGTGTTTCATAACTACTAAGGAGAGGATTAATTTAATTCATCCCATGATAGTAGTAAATATAAAAACATCTTGTCATAAAGCGAGTCTAGAAATTTTTTAATGTTATATCAATCTTGGGAATGTAATATTCCAATCAAACTATCAACCCTTATTTTTTGTTAATATCAATCATATTTATATAGGGGGTATTTTTTTATGATAAAATGGAAACAAATTGTAGTTTTACAAAATATAAAATAACTATTTGGATTGGTGTGTTAAGATATGTCTAGGATACATATTTTTCCTAATATAATTGATTGTACTGCAACTTTGATATTTTTTATAGTGTATGTGTGATAAAGAAAACTGTTGATCATTTTATTGACAACCAAGATGATTTGTTGAAATATATCTTATTTTTTATATAGGGTTTTCCCACATAGAGTTAGAGTATATAAACGGAAGGATCACATTTAAGTATGTCCGTTGTTTCATAAAACTCTATAAAAGTTCCTAAAGGATGTTTTTAATAAATAATGATGGAGGATATGATGTTTCATATTTTAAACTAATTTTTAGAGAGTCCCCTTCATTTTCATTGTTTTCAATATAAATTTTGGGGTGAATAAAAATATAATAATTATAACATTAATTGATAAATTTATAATTTTCGTTTATAATAATTACATTGCGGGGGATTATTGTACCCCATTCAATTATATTTTTATTTATTTTTTCAATAACTTTGTGAAATTGAGATTATTGTTGAACTATTATTCAAAGAAAAATACAAGTGCTGATGGGGAATAAACAGTGTCTATAACATGTTTCAAGATGATTTCATGAGATTGCCTAACATAGATATTCTATCCTAACTTATAATGTTTATAAAAGTAAAAAAATAATAAAATAATAAATAAAATTCTTATTATGGAATATGTTATGAATATGTGATTGGGTGATGATTTTAGGTCAATTTGGAATTAATTTTTGTAGTTGAGAAGCCCTAAAAATAATCCCATTTGGGGTAGAGTTCATCTAAGTTATGTTTGGAATAATTTAGGGGTGGAGAAGTCATGTATAAGGGTAAACAGTATAAATATAAGTGATACAAATAAAGCATGGGTAAAATAGTACACTGATACATGATCCTGTCCTAACATAGAGTAATGGGTACTCTTGATCCTCATGAGCTGACGATTAGCATCATCATAAATGAATAAAAAGGGAATGATTTTTCCACAAAACAATGAAAGATTTATTAAATAGGTCAGTATGTTAACACTAATCAAGGAGAAATTACTAGAAACATATAGGTAAAACCATACCAAAATAGTACATCTTCAAAGGATACAACATCTATCAGATAAATACTAAAAAACCACATATGATAGGTGGATCATATATTAATTGAACACCTATATGACTCTAGGTCTCAAGAATCAAGTAAACCCACCACAAAAAATTAATGATTTCCCCTTACTTGGACATGGAATAAGATAATTTAAAAATGACTAAAGGAAAATGTAGGTTGTTAAAAAAATATCCTAGTAGGATAACACCATATAATCCATGAAAAATTACATAATAATTAACCATTTATGATTTCAATTTAAAATAAACAATGCATGTCAAGAAATTTACATATTTTAAATAAAAAATGATTTTAACTCCATAGATGGGAGATATATCTAAAATGTTTTAATTATAATTTTGTAGAAATCATTTCTATAAAATTGGTAGTATTAATAAAACATTTCTGTAAACAATGGAATGTATAATCAAGTCAAATAAAACAAATCATTGTGCATATAAGCCCATAGATATGTCAGTTTCCAAAAATAGGATCCCTAAACATCCCAATAAACATCACGTCTCAGGATATGAACTCATACTCAAATATACACCACAATAAAGGACTCATTATAAGAAATCAATAAAGACCCCATATGGGGACCCATCCTGGTAAATCATGTCGAACATGGATTAGTTAGTGTTGTCATCATCAATCCATTTCTATGGAGTCAGATTCAATGTGTGGTTTTTTAAATCACTAATATATTTCCCCGGATCGCACATGATTCAAAAAATACATCAATAATTCATTGTAAAATCAATCATTTCAAATAATTTGATCATTCGTAGTTTAATTGACCAATTTTAGTTTCAACATTCCTTTTCATTCCAAATCCAAATCATAGTATTTCCTCAAATTAATCATTTTAAAAAAATCTTTCTTTGTAATATAATTTTCTCTAGAATAAATATCAAATAATTAAATCCAGTCCAATATCAATTTAGGACATAATTTTTCTCATCATACACCCAATAATTTCAATTCCATTAAAATTGGGGTTTTCAAATTCCATGCCCTTTTTAAATAAAACAAAAAAATATCTCATATATGTATTTTAAGTAAATTAAGAACTCATTTCAAACCAATCAAGCAACACAGGGTTTCAATTGTAGGGTAAATCCTTATATAACAACCTCCCTTTAATCACGCGATCAAATCAACAACCAAAATGGGAACACCATTGAGAATGCATGTCAAGGAGATCAATAAATAAAAAATTTCATTAATATCCTTCAGAACTGAGATTAAATCCATCAATAGCATGAAGATATATCACCATTTTAGTAGGATATAAGAATGGATTCTAAGAAACCACATGAGAAGAGAAAAAATCACCACAAGGGGATGAAAATAATTTATGGGTGTTTTGATCTACCAAGATAAGGGGGTAGAGGATTCCATATCACGCACTTAGAGCCTGAAAATATAAAATAATCTTAAAAGGTATTAATGGGTGTTTTATGTGTTAAACTAGGGTCAGGTTGTTTTTAAAAATAATTTATGGTATAATAATAATACACATACATGTTTTAATCGGTGGGCCACAGGATTAATAGTAACTATGCTCCCAAACCATTCACCCATACTGGACTTCTAGACTGGGTTTATAGTTTTTCCACAAGGTTAAACTAACAATGATCCAACCATTTAAAACACACTATCTATAGGGTGAATGGTTTGGAGGGGTTGCTGCATATTTTTTAAAAACTTTTCACCCCCTTCTATTGGTTTAACATTGGCCGCATTGTTGTTTGGTCTAACCCACATGGTTATTCCAAATCCTGTGCCACCCATGAATTTCTAAAAAAGGTTCCCAAAATTTTAAAAATTCACTTTAAATAACCTAATATAATCCCACAAAAATTACAATAAAAATAATGGGGAAGAGGTAACAGAAGAAAGGTAGGGTGATGGTATAACCTCCAACCATAAAAACATTCTATCCCCGAAAGCCTCTAAAGAATATTCCATAACAATGATTTGAGGAAACAACTCAATAATTAGTGCCTCAAAATCCCATGTATCATGTGAATCATAACCATGTTCCCATTGCACATAGAGTAAAATTATTTTCATTCCAATAATAACCTTTGCATCAAAATCAAAAATCCAAACTGGATGCTCAGTCATGGATAAATCATGTTCAAAATCAAGATCTTCCAAGATCAGGACATGATAAGAGTAAAACAAATAATTACTTATCTATGATACATGAAAAATTATTAGATTTAATTATACTATGGTGTATGTTATAAATGTTAATCCACTTTATCAACATTATCAACAATCTCAGAAGGAGCCGCAAAATTGAATTCAAGTTTTCCCAGTTTCAAAATATTTCAGGGAAACAACCAAGGTGAAACTCTCAATAACAGAAGTCACTATCTAAAAACCCCAATATCCAATATCCATTATCAACATATGATTAATACAGGCTTTGTTATATCATAATAATATGAAAAATCATTTAAATAATCATTAATAGAGTCTAAATATTCATATAAATCTTCATTAATAGAGTCTACATGATGTGTCCATTCCACTCGAGGACCTTTCATTTGAACTTTGGCCATGACTATGAACTTTGGTACGTAGTCATGTGCATGTCCCTGTCTTTTCACACACGGTCCTTATGATGGGATCTTCCACAAAGATAGACCTCCCAATAAAATGATATATATCATGTATGATGTCTTTATCTTGTTCCATCCTTTACATTCATATATAACCCTATCCATCATGATAATGTCCCTACACACCGTTTGTTGATCAAAGCACTGGACCAGTAGTCACATTTTTCATATATTATATTATTCCTCCATGATTCTGGATGAAGCCAGTGTTATTCTAGATCTCACCCCCATGCCTCCCAAAATCCAAGGGGAATCCATCAATTAATATTTTACAGCAGTCCTTTCCTAGAAATTGGATTATTATTTCATCTAAACAATCTTGTATGTACATCACCAACCATTGATACTCTCACTCCCAAAATGATTCAACAAAACCACATTAGATTCATTGGAATCATAATAATTGTCTGAATCCATCACTAATTAATCAACACATTCCTCTAACATGGATTCATCACAATTTCGGGGGACCGATCGAGCTCAGTACCATCCGAAAATGTTGAATTCAGACCGTGGTGTACAATCAAAGAAGAACTTGAATAAATTATTAGAGGAAAGATTAAAAAACAATGTTTTATAATTCATTGTCATAATTTTTGGCTAATGGTCATGAAAAAGGATATCCTATGTTATAAAGTAATTTAATAATCAAATTAATGATTTCCACAGGTTAATGCAAGGTTCAAAAATTGGTGCAGATCAAAAAAAGGATGATCCTACTCAATAAATTTATTAAGAAAGGGAATTATCCCAAATTTAATGAGTACTACCAAGATATTGGGTAATTTCAAATTGATGAACATGATTTCCAACGAATCAAATAATTTTTTTGTTCTTCTCACTATGATATCCTACATTCCATAGATTCATTATCATCAAACGTGATTTTCTAACAGAAGGAGGCAGAATACTCTAGAATTTTCTCATGGTTTATGTAGCTAACCCTAGAAAAATCTATATTGAATCGTAAATATATATTTAATCCATTTCATTAATTTAATAAATTAATTAAATTATTAATTTAATTAATCAACTAAACATATTGCCAATGACTGACTTATCTGAATGCCATGTGCTGATCTATTTTTGGATGCACCTACAGAAAACCCACTATCCATAATCAAAAATGGAATCTGATATTTGATCCAAGATTCCAATTAAGGATTATCCCATTTTTTTAATAAACAGTGAATGTGAAACATAAAATATATTAAATATTTCTATAAAATTAATTCTGGACACACTGGGGCTCCAAATGACATGTTGTATTAGCTCCTGGCTCCAAAAATATATGTAGAAATATTTAAAAATATTACAATGAAAAAAATAGGTCTATGTATTGGAAGGAATTCATTGAAAATTATATATACAATTGGTATTATTTTAGTAATGATCTTAAATGTTAAATAGATGTGATTAGGATATCACCGTGAATACATCAAGTTGAATCCAATTCAAAAATTAAATTACTGAAAAATAATTTAATATAATCATAAAAATTGTTTTATTGCATGAGGATTTATTGAATATTACCATGAAAAATAGTGGTAAGTTCATTAAAGTAAATTAAGAAGGACATGAAAAATATATTTATTTTTCATGATAATTCATAAATAAGGTGAAGATAGTTGGTTGGAATTTTAATTGAGGAACAAATAGTATTTTATTTGATAATTATAATTTTTATAAGAACATGATAATTAGTGGACTTTTTAAAAAAAGGACCAACCATGCATGGAAGCCTTATCCAAGTTTATCCAATGCACTTATGGGACCCGGAGGTCCCCCATACCCATGCAACCTAGTCCAGGAAAGCATGTAGGGCAACATATAGGAGAGAGGGCATGTTTATAGGGCCAACATAAGAGAACACCTATATTTAAAGCACATGGGAGAATTGGAGGTGCAACCATTTGGGGTGGAAAAATTGTGTAGAGAGCCATCACGGGTCGGTGAAAGTGATGGTTCAAGAGAAGTCCCATGAACTCGCATCTAGATATATGAAGAAACATCGAAGTTAATAAGGATGTTCATGAATGATTGGAATTATGATGGGGGTTGGTTTCTATGTGAGGAACAGATCCTACATCATTTTAATGAATAATACAACCATGGATACCTGATCTGATTTAACTGTACTGTTATACTGAGCCAATTCCTTTGTCTTCCTCATCTCACATTTGCTGATGTTGGAAACATGGATCATCCAACCTTGATGATCGAATAAAACCCATGTCCATACATCCAAGGATATAATAAATGCATCCATTGGTTTTAAATCATTAATATAAATAGACAATGATCTTTTGAATAACCATGCATGCCTGATACACTTCTATTGCATGTGATAATGTAAATATAAACACCAACTAACTACAAACAAAATTTTAGGAGGTCATTAGGTCATCTGATCACCATGGACACATTTAAGCTTTATAAAAAGTGGGATCATGAGATAGTTATCACATGGAAATGATGAAATAAAAATTCTTGTAAAAGGATTAATTGGTCTTTTTATCTTTATGATGAAAGGATAATAAATAGAGAACCTGATATCATTTGGGTTCATGAGAATTCATTTATGATATGTTAATTAGATTTTCCATGATGATTAATTATTCTCTAATTCTTCAAATATAGAAGAATCCACATGCATAAACATATTGGTCTGAGTCTTCAAGATTTTACATAAGGAGAATGTATTATTATCTTAATCTGTGGGAAGATATAAATAGCCTGAACAATCCTGCATTTTGAATGATGAGTTACATGTTTTGATATGCATGCATGCACAAAAATGGAATGAGCTATGGTTGTTTACCAATATAAGTTATGAAGATGTGATTTTCACAATCTTTTGAGTATTTATATTTTAATAGTGAGAAACAAATTATCTCTACCGCCATGTTTGATGAATGCATGAATATAAAGGGTTAATGCATTGTGAGAAGAGGAAGTTGATACACGAACCCCATTATTATTTGAATGCATATCATGAAGAATTATTTAACCACATTCCTTTAGTATTTAAATGAATAAATATAATTCCAACACCATTCAGTTATTTATATTTATAAAAAGTAATAAATTTGTTTATTCATAAATAAATTTATTCGGGGATTTATCTGGTGTATTTAAATCATTTAACAATTGAGATCCACATGCACCACATTATTTTGTATAAATATGTTCATGCAGATGATGATATAATTACATACTATTGAAATATCTTTTTGAGACCTCAATACAGTATTTTCATTGATAGTATAAAGATCCAAAGTAGTGAAATTCTTCATTATGGTGATCACATTTACTCGATCATTTGAATAAGTGTTTCAAGACCAGTGGAGTAGATAATTACTTGTTTCTGATGAATAAAATTTATAATGGAATGTATTTAGTCGAAAGAATATTTGATTGGTAAGACTTTTGAATGACAAGTCCAATGTGCACACAGCACCAGTAGGAAGAATAAGTTTATTACATATTCACATGATATTATATAGACCATTGAAGAACTGGTGAGATTCTAGTATAAACATCCATATATTTTTTGGAGACAACTCAAGAGGCCGAATTTAGTATGATGAAAACTAGTGGGATGAAAATTTAAAGATCACATCAGTAGAAATCTCATAATAATCATTAGTAATAAAAAATTATAGGATTTTTTTCTATTTCGAATTTTTATAGATTTTATACACTTTTAATCACTTTTCATTACTAGTGAGAATCCATGTTGGTAAATCTAACCAACGTGGAAAGGAATGGGTAATGGAACTAAAACTTGTAAATCATTATGATATGTGAATTTTTCATTATTAAACAAGGAGAGGCTAACTAAAACATATGGTTGGACTGATTCTCTAATCAGGCCCAAAGGTTTAATTAAAAAATAAACAATTTTTAAAAAGAAAATGGATAAATTATTCACACCATCCCCCTCTTAGTTATCTCACAATGATTTAATCCCTCTATGTGGTATCAGATTCATGTTCCCTTAGAAAAGATACAATATTTAATGAAGATTAATAATGGAGAGTTTCGATTTATTCAACATAAGAGGAAAGATAAATTTTAAAGATTTTGTCCCTTTAAAATTATTTTAATATGGTAAAATTGGACATTTTTCATTTGACTATTCAAATAAGAGAAGTATAATGAGTATAAAAGTTTATGAAAACTCTTTATCATGGAGTGAATTTGTGGATGAAGTCTCATCATAAAATCATAAAACCTTCATACAAAAAGAAATGATAAATTGATATTCCTCAAAAAATTATGAGATCCATAAGATGAAGATTTGTTGGGTAGAAATCATGAAATCAGTTCAAGATGATAAGGTTTTTCACAAGATAAAATGTATTGAATTAGAAGATGAAATATGAAATATTGAAAATAACATTGATTATACTTCCCAGGCTATTGAGAAAATAAGTACTTATAATAATTACTCATATAATATTATTTATTTAAAGACTCAATCACGTGTAAATAAGATATTGTTATTATCCAAGAATAAATATAATACAGTCTAATTGGAAATTATAACGCTTTTTCCTGATATATATATGAGTAGTAATATTTTTTTGTTTTGTATTTTAGATTCAACTATCAAATCTAAAAAAATATGGGTGAAGAAATATTCTCATGCATCAATTATATCTTCAAGGATGGAGTTGAATAATTTTAGTGGTTAATTTTCCCTAGTGAAATTAAAAAAATAAGAATTGTGTTTTAAAAATTTGTAAATATATACAAGTTAGTCATAATGTTTCACAAAAGACGAAATAATGATTTTTGTCTACTAATGGTGTTGTTGGAATTTTGTGTATGAGAAAATAAATTGTTGGAACAATATAACATCTTGTGAAAATTATATAATGCCTACTTTTATGGGGATTAAAGATAAAGATAATAGGAAACATGAAAAAATGAATCATACTTCACTAGAAAAGAGTTAGACTACCCATAATTGATTTGAATATATTGATGATTTTTTGAGTATTTTAGTAGAAGTAGTTAATATTATGGTGGGTTCCAATATGTATATATTATGTAAAAAATTATTTATTTATGTAAAAATAAATCCAAAACAAAATGTGATGTAGTTAAGAAAAGAAGATTAGATGTCAAGCTTGGGATGTAATAAAAAGAAAAAATAATTCAAACAAACATCACCCAAGAAGTTTATTAAAAATGATGTGAAGTTTGTCACACTAAAGAAAAGATACTTCAATTATATTAGGAGAGGTCAAAAATTGGAATAGTGTGAATTTTTCATGAAATTCCACACAAAAACAAGCATGGTGAAATCAAAGAAAGGATCATTATAGAAATTAAACAATATGATTGATTTGTTGGAGGAAATTTTTAAAAACTAATTATTAAAGTTTCCTAAAATGGTAAACCTAGTGAAAGATAATAATGTGTTTAAAATTTGTAGAATATTTGGTAATTTAGTTAAAAAATTCATGACAATATTTCCTGGAAAAATAAATTCTTAGAAGAACTGTGAATTTTAAAACTGATAAGAAGTATCCTCTGTACACAATGAAAATGATGAAAGTGTTCCTAAAAACTGATTGATCATGTGGAGAGAATTGCTGTTAGAGGATAAAAATATAGAGTATGCATTGATAACTGAAAATGGAATTCAATAATACATAATGAATCATACTTCTTTCAATAAGATTGGGGGGTTGGGAAGCAACTCTCAACCCTTTTTCTCTAGCTGAGAATCATTGAGGTCCCTCCTTATTACCTTATATATGATTTTTTGTACTAACATGCAGGGAATTAACGGATATGGATGCATCCCTTGAGAGGAGCATTAATGATATGAAGTTATTAAATCATCACCACTTAGATAATGTGAAACATCTAAATGTCATTATAAAATTGTATGATGATATATTCCAATCACAATCCAATCCATTATTATTAATTGTATTAATCATATCCATTAATATGTAGATATTGGTTAAGAAAATATAAAAAAGTTGGAGGTATATATTTTCCAAATCAACATTAAAACATTATTGTTCATGTATGTGCAGGATTTAGAATTTTATTGATAAATATAATTATTTCCAACCTATATAAGAGAATTGAGAATTAATGATCATGATATCACATGCATGTTTGTTAATGGACATAATAGATTACCAAGTTTTTATCTCTCTTGTTATCTAAAATTGGTTAGTCAGTATATATTTATATTAGACCAACAAAAGGCTCTTTTCTAAGAGAACATTCGAGTAGCATCCTTTTTTCAAAAAATGGAGAATTAATATAAAAATTCCATGAAAGAAAAAAATAATAACCAACCATTTATCATTTTAATTTTATTTCCAACAAGTGAGATAATGTTTGAGTGCATGTATTGATTTTTAAATGTGTGAAGATATATTGACAACAAAATACAAATGGGGGGTTGTTGAGACCATGTTACATTATCTTCAATCATTAAATATGTTGATGATGTATTGTTAATTCGAGATTTATTATGGATTTATGAAATCACATTGGATGTGATTCTTGGAAAATTATCCATAAAATTGTGATGTTTTTCAAGGATGATATTAACCTTTAAAGACACCTAATTAGAAGAGAACATTTCATAATAAACTTTCAATCATATAAAAACATTTATTTCATGACATAAAATTATTCATGATCATTCATGGTTTTTTTGCATGTGTATGTGAAGAAAATATCAGTGAAAATTAAATGAAATTGAATTAAGATAAATTAAAAACGCCATAAAAAATAAATATATTTCTCATGATGATTCATAAAGAGGATAAAGAGAGTTGGTTGGGGTTTTAATTAATG
Organism: Viscum album; assembly: GCA_963277665.1. Classification (NCBI taxonomy): domain Eukaryota; kingdom Viridiplantae; phylum Streptophyta; class Magnoliopsida; order Santalales; family Viscaceae; genus Viscum; species Viscum album. The sequence continues at coordinate 828,543,983 of OY728157.1, forward strand.
ATGTCTTGGTATTTTATTTATTATATTGAATATTTATATGTAAATGAGAATTAGTGGTCTTATTAAAAAAAGGGCCAACCTTTCATTAAATCCTTAATAAAGATCAACCACAGAATTTTTGGGACCTGGTCTTCAATCATGCCCAAGGGAGCCTAGCCTAGGCTAGATTGGATGGTGTCATGTAGGAGGGTAGGCCAATGTATAAGTCTCATAGGATTGATTTCCCATATTATGCACACATGGGAGAATTGGAAGTGAAACAATCAATGATGGGATGATGACAAAGAGATCTGACATGGGTTAGTGTGAGTGAGTGTCCAATAGTAGACCATGGTACTCGCTTCTAGTCAACTGGAGGAACACCGAAGATAATAAAGAAGAACACAACTAAGTGAACATACAATATGGGATTTAAGATTCATTAGGTAATGTTCCTCCATCATTTAAATGGTAGACAAAACCATGTTTTCCCAATTAGATTGATCTATACTATTCAATCGAGCCAACACCTTTGTCTCCCACCTACCAAATTCGAGTATATTTGTATTATGAATCGTACTCTATTGATGATCCATGGAACTCATGTATAAATGTAAAAAGATCAAACTAAGGACCCCATGGGTCCTATTTCTTCAATATAAAGAGATTATAATAATTTGAATCCACATGCATACAAGTTTCATTTTTCATTCATTTGTTAATTCAAAGAACACACATCAATCAACTAAAAATAGAATTGTAGGAGGCCATTCGATCATCTGATCACCATAGATGATTTTAAGATTTGACAAATGGAGGAGCATGTGATTTTTATCCCATGCCCATGATGAAATTGAAACTTGTATAAAAGGGGTGTTTTGTGATTATTTATCTGCATGATGAAAGGAGAAAGTACTCAATATCATTCAGGTTCATGAGAATTCATTAATTATGCATAAATTAAAGGGGATATGATCATGTGTTATTCCATGATTATTTAAATGGAGAAGTATCCCCATGAATAAACATCTTATTCCAAGGGTTTGATCAGTTACATAAATAGAATATTTTTGTCTTAATATTCAAGAAGATATAGAGATCCCAAAACATTTAGAAATTTTGAATGATGAGTTCCAAGATATGATATGCATGGATTCATGATGATGGGTTGAGCCATGATTATTTTTCAATCCATGTGATGAAGAATTGAATTACCCAGTATTTTGGGTATCCATATTTTAACCATTATCCATAGTGTATCACTACCACTATATAGCTGTCATGAATTATTAATGTCTTAGGCCCGATGATAAAGGGGTGATTCCATGCTAAAAGAGGATGTTAGAACATGAACCACTCATATATTTTAATTCATTGTATGAATAATAAGTACCCAAATTCCATTGTTATTTAAATGAGTAAATACAATATCCAACACCATTCAGTTATTTATATTTATAATCAAGAAAAAATACATTTATACATTAGCACATTTATATAATGATTTAAATGAAGTATTTATATCATGTAATAATTTATAGCCTAAAGAAATACATTATTATGTATAATTATATGCAAGCGGGGGATGAGAAAATTACACACTATTGTAATATCTTTTGGAGATCTCAATATTGTCATTGTTTTAAAGGTAGAAGGATCCAAAACTAGGAAATTTTTAAAGATGATGATAACATGTAACCAAAAATTTGAAGAAGTTTTTTAAGACCATTTGATCATATAGTTATTGTTAATACTAAAGAAAATGTGAGAAAGTTCAAGAGTTAGTATAACGAATATTTGATTTTTTGGACTTATGCAGAACATGACCAACATGCACACTACACTAGTTAGAAGAACAAGTTTAAGACCTATTCAAGTATGGTTATGTAGACCATTAAAGTGATTGATAGATACTATAATAAAAAACAATATTTTTTTTTGGAGTTATCTCAACTAGAATGTGTTAGTATAAAGAACAATGGTGGTATTATATTCTTATGAACCCACTAGGAGGTGGCTCGTAGTAATCATTAGTCACCATTAATTATAAGCATTTTATTTATTATGAATTTCTTGGGATTATATATACTTGTAATCATATTTTAATCTTAGGAATCCATGTTGTAAAATATAAACTAGATGGAAAGATTATGTCTTTTTATCGAACCTTGTAAATCGCTATATTTTGTTCCTTTGCTTTAAATTTTTTTTCGAGGAGAGGCTGAGTAACACAAGAATATTTTATTGAGGTTATAACTTTCCATAAAGGATGAATTAAAATGGAAAATTTTATAAAAAAGGGGATCACCTATTAATCATCTCACCTTCTCAGTGATCTCAAAATAATCCTGGCCCTCATGTACTATACATTATAATTAAACATTTAGGAGAAAATGAGTAAAATTCTTAATTGATGATATAAAACATGCTTATAAGGAACAAAACAGGTGTTGTGTACTATATAAACAAATATTTATAGCACATGGAGTTATATACAATATGTATTTTCTATACTAGGGGTCTATGGTTTATATTTAGATTTCACATTACCTAAGATTAGAGGGATACCTAGAAAATGAACTTTTTAAAATTGAATCCTTTCTTGTATAAGTCTTTAGGCTTATATAATTATGGGTTGTTGGGTATGTTTCTGATCATGCCATCTATTATAACTCAACATAGATTTGTTTGGTTCTTTTATAATTAGTATGATATCTTGGACCTCTACTGAGATAGTTCAAGAATGTGTATTATAATACCAAAATAGTAAATATGATGTTCTATTATATTCAGTTGAGGAGAATGTGATGTCCTCATCTATATATTTGATTTAAATGTCATATAATAATCGACCTTGTCAGAATATAATTACATAATCAAAAACATATGAGTATGTTATATGGGATTAACTTTATCTATTATGAATTCCCAATCAATGTCTTGGGACAAATGATCTCATGAAAATGCATGATCATATATGAAACAACTAGTGGACACGAGCATAGGGATACAAGTGTTCGATAGAGATCACTCCAAATCCCTTTATTTATTTAGTATCACTGACACTTGACTATATGTCACACTTTTGAGATATTGATAAATTAAGGAATATATTTTTTTTTTGAAAACCCTACAATGGACCTTGGGGTTACATCTATTATATGATTTCAAATCCCGTACGATATACGGTGGGGATTAAAATATTTGAAATCCCGAGATTTCTAGCTTGATATATTTCAAATTAACGACAAAGATATTCCATGAAACTCAGTTTTTTTGTTCAATGCAGGCTCCTCATTTTTGGTGTAATAATTACGTACATGCGTTTATGAATACATTCCAGAAACTGATTTGTGAACATTTAATGGAATGGTCTCTACAACGTTGTTTGCTCTTGCCCTAAGTTGGTTATTCGTGTCCTATTTCTTGCATGCAAATTCAATTTCATGCATGGGTTTGTTATGTTTAGATAATCCTAATGTAATGGGTTTGATCATCAACGGTGGTCAAAAATTAGATCAAATAGGTGTGACTTCATCAGTGGGGGTTGTGGCATCAAGATGATCCGAGTTTGAAGGTGATGATTTGGACGCTTGATGATCGTTGGATAATCTCGGATCTGTCACGGACATTGGTGATTAGATCGTGGGCTGTGGTATGGAATGTTCATCCAATATCTCATGTGAGATCATATGAACGGATCAAATTTCTTCAAAATTTTTTAAATCACATCCCACATTGATACCAAAATGTGGGTGGAGCACATTTTATGTTTAAAGATTCCTCGACCCACCGCCAGATTACTCCCCCTGCCTTCGATGCTACACTACACCAGTTCTCGAGGGTGTGATCTGCGCCCATCCTATGCTCTACCGTTATGCCACCCAACACGGTGGTGCTCTCAACATTCTCTCATAAAACCCTGTGGGTGCGCTCTTGTGCACAGGACTTGCCTCACACTCTCCTTCCACTTCTCTTCTGGCCTTGATGGCTACCATTGGCTATGGTTGACCTTGTACTGCATGTTCCTAGGATTGAGGTTATTAGTTGGTGGGTGGTTGGCCCAATTTTTTAAGTTGCCCAATGAAACATGCATTGACACATAGTAATCCAAAAATTCATGGTCACCTTTCTTCAAACATATAACCATTAAACCACTTCTCCATCCACCCTCCTTAAAATGTTTTAGAAATATGAGTTCTCATGGAACTTTCAAGAATGGACCCAATGTGAAAGCACATTTTTCACATCTCTTAACCATTTGGAATTACCAAAATCATCCCAAACTATTCATCCAATTAGAAACTAGTTTATGTATTTTCCTAGTTCATCGTGAAAAAAATTATTGCATGGCCTTCTTTAAATGGTGTAACAAAGTCTCTTCCATTGACACATGTGTTGGAACAAAAGATCAATTCAATCAATTGTCTGAAATATTAAGGAGAATTCCCAAGTATTAAATCCAATTTCATTTCATATTGATTTTCCAAGTGATATAATCATTGGAAAAAATTCTCATCTTCAATAATCATCACCACATCAATCACTACCTAACCATATATATATTGACACCTTATTGACAGAAAATGAAACACTATGTTCTACACCCAAAAAATCTAACTTCTCACCACAGGATAAGATATTTATTGTAATTATTCATCAAGATTTATAGTATTCTATTTATTATCCTTGGACTTAGATAAACTCAAAAATAACACAAATCCTCTCTTATTATTTTTTCCTTTTATATATAGGTCTCTATATAATTATATTTCACATTTGGGAATGTAGAATATCCATAACAAATAATTCAGTGTGCATAATCCCATTAAATTTCCTCTCACATTTTGTTATTTATAATTCTACCATAATCTCAAATTTATTTTTCAATCAATGTTTTATTTTTTGTAAATTTGAGGAGTAACCATTATTTTTACTTCCACATTTCTTATCCATTTTTATCAGCCAAAGGTAAAAATTATGGTGTCATCAAACGGCCTCAATACATTCTACTTTTATTGCTCATATTACTCTTATATTCTTACTAAAATAACTGAAAATATTTATTATCGACCTATTAAAATATTCATCCCTTCACATAAGTCAAAAAAATTGTTGTAATAACTTTCATTTTCTCATCCAAATGTATAAGATGATATTTGAACATCAGATTGAAGATATATCATTTTATTTAATTTGGACCATTATAAATCGTCAAAAAACATTCAATACAGCTGTACTAAATACACATCAGTTTTCTGTATCGTGGCTCAACCAATTTCTTATGGAGTAATTAAAATAATACCAATTAGGAATATTAAAAGGATCTAAACATTCATACAACATCTCAACTCAAATCATCTCACATCATCTCTAGATTGAATTACAACTTCTTATGATGTTTAAAAAATTTCATATTAGCTCATGCATCTTCATATTTATTGTCATATTGAATCAACATTTATGGTCTTTAAATACAATCTTTTAAAATCAAACTAGAAGGAATATTGATCTTATCTCACTTACCACTCAGCATTATTCATTTGAATAATGAATAATGAATCTTAAAAGAATCCTGATTTTCTGTTCAATTTAGAGGCACTACCACATAAATAGATATAAATTTCATTCGAATTATAAAATTATATAAACCATATTTATCATCAAACATTTATCATCATACTTATAAATTTAAAGAACATATTCTATCTATTTTTTATCATAAATCAGACAATAATTTATGTTTTTGTGATTTTTAAATCCATGTAGAACATTCCCGTCATCATCATAATTAGCTATAATTGTTATATAATTTAGTCTAGACAATATTTTTTAAATTTTTTATATATTCAAATTTTTTCTCTATGTATTATATTGATCATACAATTATGAATACAACTAACCATGAGTTGTATCAACCACATGACATTTAGATCATCCCTAATACATAGGTAGATAAGTGACCATATATCAATCAACCAAATGATAACATGATTGACCATATAAAATGAACATGTGTATTGACTGCATAAACAAATGACTTACTATGTTTGAAAAATAATGATGTATTAGATTTACCTTGTGACATAATGTATCAAATTAATGGATTATAATTGACTGCATTAATTACCCACTAACCATGAGGTATATTGATCCATGGTAAGACCAGTCATGTGGTAAATGGATTGATCATTAATTTATAGAGTTAGCCATGTACAAGAGTTAATTCAATAAACTCCTGGTATCATTTATACTACCTCCAATGATTTTCAATCCTCTATAAAACCATCAAATATCCTGGGGGACTTTTTTATACTTCTTCAAACTCTTCAGTACTCTTCACAATTCCTTGCAACATATACACTAAACCAAAATTATCTCCAAGAACATCACTCATTGTAACCTCCAGACATAATTAAACCATTTCCCAAGTCTTCTACAAACTTAATTAATCTGATATATATATAATATCATTGTAATAAACTCTTACAACTCAAGGGTCTTCAAAACCACTTGTTAGTTATCCATTTTATACTGATTATTTTATACCTTCATGTTACTCACTGCTGACAATCAATCGTCTACTCTTAAGTATTATAGGAATTACTAGAACAAATACATCATAATTATCATGTTTATATATGAATATAACCTATTTTAGTCATCAATTTTAAAAGGTATTCCCTTATAAATTAACGAGCCAGTTGTTCCAAGTCTTCCATCATCTCTTCCTTTACACTGTTAATATTTGAATTGGTCCTTTTAAACATCATTGGATGTCACCTCAATTATTATTTTCCCAATCCCCATATAAAACACCCATCATTTGGGATCCAGCTAGAAAAAATATCTACTTAAATTTTCTTACATCAAACCTTGATATTGTGGTGATATTATCATAATTTATAACCACCCACATTGGTCTACAACTATTTAAAAAAATTGATTTTGTGCATACAACTACTTCATAATATTGGGTTCCCTTTCACAAAGAGCCTTAAATGGATGCATCTTTAACAGTCCTTAAGAAATATATACCTGTATTTTGATGCCCGTTTTAGAAATATTACATCTCTAAAACTTGACTAGAATCATTTCTCTTTTAAAAACATGCGATATAATTGGCTAAAAATTTATATATTCTTCAATTAACACTCCAAATTAATACATTTTAAAATAAGATATTTATTTTTAATAAAAACTAAGGTTAAAATACCCACTCATTTTCTCTCTATATTCTATAAAATTTCTTCATGAAACATTCTTTCATTCCCTAAGATATATTCAATCATTTTACTCTTTTATATTTCACATCTTCTTTGTCTTATTTGAAATTCATTGAAATTCATTGTATCTTATCAAATGAACAGAGCACTACTTAAATAAAAACAATATCACAAGAATATATTTGTAATTATTCATATATCAATTAAATTATTTCATTGAAAATACTATCCAATTCATCTATTTCATTAACTATAATTGAGAGAGTTTTGGATTTACCAAATAGATTAACTAATGTATTTTCCACTATTCTAGCCTCTTGGTCCGACTATGAGTTATCTTTATTTAGTACCTTAATATATTTCATTTTGTGTATAAAAAATTGATGGGGAAAATTTCAAGATACTCCTTAACTTGAGAATAAAAAAAACAGTGATTTATCATTTCAAAACTTTTAAGTTCTACACAGCTTGAACTGGCATTATTTAATAGATATCTCATGCCAAGTTTAATGAAACAACTAACATTATGACTACTTTCAATTAATGGTTGTTCCTATATCATATTTGAGTGCTTCCTCACATTAATTTCCATATTTTAAAACAATTTTTTAGTTTCTTGGAATATAATATACTAATTATAGAAATAGTAAAAAAGACATATTTATTCATTTGAACTTCTTCCTCATACATCTCAAATATACATTTTATAATCTCAGAACAAATTAAGTGGGTATTGAAAATAGATTCAATTAGAGAATATAGATTATTATAATACCAAATAAAATGGAGGATAATATTGGTGAAGAAATATAAGGGTGGGTGAATCAAATGTTTCTTTTTTTACCGAATTTTATACTCTATTTTAAAAGTTAACACCTTTTTGATGTTAACATCTATTTTTAATTAGTGCATATAGATCTATTTTTTTTATTTTAAAAATTAATTATAATGAACATGTATGTAAGTATATTAAGTAAATATCATGTGATATTTTTTTAACTTCCAATAATAATACCTTCTTATTACCTTGATTGGTTGTTCATCCCAATCAGTGATCCGGAACTGTAATCCATGTTACTACAACAGTTCTATGTTTCTTGCACCTACATTTCATAACACTTACTATTAATATAAGTTCCTACATCTAACAAGATTTTATTTATCCATAATCTCACTACACATATCTCAATAGCATAACACTATTTTCATAGCTTTGAAACACGATCCCTCTGTATACCTTGAGTCACATAAGTAATATCACGTACCACCATATATAAATAATTACTTCATTGAATTATTTAATTGAATTTGATCATGAAATTTTTATAGGATGATTCTACCAATATAAGATATATCTCATTCTAATAAATAGGTTTTTTTTGAATTCTAGTTGGAATTAATAAATATTTTCAACACAATTATTTCTGGAAACTGAGAATCATAGATATTTGAAAAATTATAATCTATTTCCATACATAATGTGAGCTCATGTGATCTTATATATATAATATCTCCTCACTTTCTAAATTAAAAACACAAAAAATATATATTTACAATAAATCAACATATCACTCTTTTCTTCTTCTTCTCGAGGTTTTGTAACCATAGCTACCATAACAATCTCTTCATCTTTATTTATCATCAATATAAAATTGATTTAACTTCTCAACAAAAGATCTCAGCCATCTTGTTTTTCTTAATCAAGATTAATAGTGTTTTATATATTCTCCTTCATCTTGGATGAACTCACAAATTAAATAGATCCTCTCCAATTATTCATCCTTTTTTAATAGGTCTCCTCGATATTAGTTTTTTTATTTTGGAATATATAAAATTCCAAAAAATTATTTGGTTCCCATGATCCTATTTAATTTAATCTCAATTTTTAATACATGTTATTCCCTTAAGATAACATATTTATTTCTCTCTAAGTGGTTTTCTCTTATGAAATTCTAGGAGTACCCTTTCTTTTTTTTATTTTCATTTATTTTTAATTGTTCATAGCCAATGGAAAAAATCTAGAGTCTTCTAACATAATTGATAATCTCCACCTTTTGTTCTCATATTACTCTTAAATTATTACTAGAATAACTTGATCTTTTTATCACCAACCTATACAAATATTAATCTCTTCAAAATAGTCAATAGTTGTTATTGGTGCTTACTCTAGCTCCAATAGATTTAGAATCTGATCTATGAACTTCATCTTATGGTTCTATCATTTTATTCAAATTTTCCCATTGTTAATTCTCATCATACATTGACCACAACTATATTAAATATAAAACACCTACCATTGTGTTAGATCAACCTCTAATAGCTTATGTTCTTTAATGAATAATAGTGCATATCGTTAAATTTATCATCATATTAAAAAATATGTTCATTTGTACTCATATTAGTTAATATAGAGATAGAATAAAAATTCATTGTGAATTTAAAACAATATTTATTATCTATTGAATCATTATATTTAACTTTAACCGTAATCTCCCTATGATGAAATTTATATTTTTTATTTTGAAAATCATAAAATAAGGAACATTTATCTTTTCTATCTTATATATCCTAATTTTTAAATCAAATATTGAATCAACATTATTAAAAGATTCATTATATTGGATCAAGTTAGAAAAGGTGCATCATCAATATATATAAAATTAATCATAATTAGATAATATTACAAATTTCATTAATGATTTATATTTGATATTATTACATATCAATTTGAAGAAAAACATCCATGAAATTGAGATCTTAAATCATACAATAAACCCATTTTTTGTGATTTTTATATCAAAAAGGAATAATATATTTACTACACCAATTATGTTTAATATTTAGATAATTAAAACTAGAAAACATCATTTTCAATATATAGCTCTTCAAATTTTCTCTATTTATTAGATTAGTTGTATTCTCAATTAGAGAAGTGATTGTTAGATATACTAACCGCATGAAAATTCATCTCATCCACAAGGAATAGGAATAAAGGTGATTGTATATCAATCAACAACATATTTAGTGACTAAATATGTTTATATACCCTGTAAACAAATGACATACTATGTTTAATAGATCTTGAAAAGTAGATCAAATGATTAAATTAATGGATTATATTCCTGAACAACAAACAAACAATGTGGGATACTGATCACATGTATGACTAATCATATGATTAGTATATCATCTATGAATTTAATGACTTATCTAAGACCTATAATTCCTTTAACAAACACTAGGTCTCTTTCAGACTATCTCCATCCATTATCAATTATTTATAAAAACAAAAAATATCATTTAGGAGTTTATGAGGCTTATGAAAACTCTTAAAGACTCTTATTAATGACTTCCTACAATTATACTCATCTTTTAGTATATTCAATAACATCATTTATTGAAACCTCCTACAATTATAACACCTTCACCCTAGGGTTTCACCAACCGATTTTAGTAGTTTTATATGGTGACAACCAATGATGGACTCCTAAAACTCACAGCTCTTCAAAACCTAAAATAATCTAGCTATGTTACATTGATTATATAATTCATTTACGTTTTTAACCTTTTAAGAACTTTTTATTTTTGAAAAGGTTGTAGAATGCACTAGAACTGATCATTTAGAAATATTTATGTTTATCCTAGAAGATCACCTCAATAAATCGTTTAATTTAAAGGGGATTCCCATAGAACATATCTAGATAGTTGATTCATAGAATCTAAAAATTATTCCTTTGTATTTAAATGGGTTTACCTTATAACCTATCAAGCTTTATGAAAGGATAAAAAAATTATTTCAAGAAGGATATGATGATAAAAAATGATAACGAAACATTTATTCCAAGTTCAATGAGTGATGTTATGTAAAAAAGATTCCCCATAGAAGAATAAAATAAATAATTTTATTATATAATGCATGATAATATTCACAAAAGAGTTGTAAGGGGAATATAAAATAAAGAAAGCACCATAAATTGAAAGTGTTGTGATTTTTGCAAAGAAATGTTCTAAATGTGAGGAAAATTGAAAATAAAAAGTAAATCATGATATCCAAGGGTATATGTGTTTATAAAATCATGGTGTGAATGTATGATGAAAAGTGTAACTAGAATGGAATGTGTTTCTAGGTTGATAAATATCCCTCAAACTAATTTCACTAACAAAGGAGAAAAACCCCCACCTTATTCCCATATACATTTTTAAAAAATTTTCTTTATAAAGGGAATTGAATCTAATGCATAAAAATAGAGAACATATTGAATACTATGATATATATATATATATTATGAAGTGATATCAATCATTATGTTCTTATATTTATATCATAATGCATCCTGGGAACATTTCATTTTATACCAAATGATACTTGGTGCTTATTTTTAAGAGAAATAGTCATGTTAATGAGATGTTGGTTTTTATCACTTAAGGGGTAGATATTATGTGAAGCTAAAAGAATGTAATTATTTCATATGAATATTGAATTTGTAGACAAAGATAAAGATGTAGGATTCAAATCACCTTTTAGATCCTTGTTTTATTTATAACAAATTATAATATAAAAGGGGAGTATATTATTCTACAATTTATGATGGAGGAGGAGTAATGTGATTACACAAGTATTATTTTTATATGTTTATTAAGTTGAGTTAATGTAATTAAAAATTAAAATCTTCTTTAGATATCCCATGAAAATAAAAATTTTAGTTTGTATCACATGATGAAAAAATTTCTTGAAAAATTTTAGGTCGGTGGAAGTATTTCTTGTTTTCTACATTGAGAATTTTACACATAGACTTATAGTTGACAAATTATTGGGAATATTCATAGTTAAATGTGATTAAAAACTTATATCAATAGATGTATACTTAAAAATTTAATATAGATATAATAAATGAAAGAATTTGAAATTTAAATTATGAAAATGTATGAGATCAGTATGACATTAGATCACCATCAAAGGAGGATATTGTAATTCCCAAAAAGATTTTGATGAAATATTTAGTGTTTTTATATTTCTATATAATATTTTAATGTATAGTTCAATTAAATATATGATACAATTGATTGATTATGAATATCTCAATGAATTTATAAGTTGAAGGTGTGACATGAATCTTATAGGGTGTTTATGATAGTTGAATATATTTCCTTCCATTATACAGACTCTATAATATTCATTAATATGTTGGAAATGAAATTTAATTGGTATATTGAAATTATAAATACTGGTAAAGAATAAGGATATAATTATACTAATTATAGTTATATGATTGTAATATTTTAGTAAGTCTCCAATACATTTTATGAATATAGAGTTATTATTTTAATGAATACATCAAAAGTACTGATGGAAGATGAAATCCATATCTACAACATTTTCCTTAATAATGTTGAGTGAGTTAGATATTTTATAGAAGAATCAAGATAGATGAGTATTATGAGTAATTATATTTTAATAATAAATCATGATGTATTTACAGTAATGGGAGAATATTTCATGGATGATGGTTTCAGCTGGATGAGTTTAAAGATGATAAGTGTAGAGGAAATGAATTGTTTGGGAATGTATAAAAAATGATTATGGGTTTTCTCCATGTTTATTTGGGATTTATTTTGAATACATTTAAGAAGGTTTAAATCATTACTAAAGTAATTTATGGTGTTTTTAGACGAGTTTCAAGGATTACAGATTCCCTAATAAGAATTTAAAATATTTTGAGGTGATTCTAATAAGTATGGAGTTCATATGAAATATAATTATGGTTGTATAAAAAACCATAAAAAATTATCGGAAGCCCATATGATACGTAATAATCTTAGGAGGGCATATAATATTAATTATAAATTTTACTATTTATGTAATAGTATTATAATAAGTATCTAAAAAATATAATACATAAGGGTATCTCATTGATACAGGCAATACATAGGGCTTCCATGTGAAAAAGGTAATCATAACAGGTTCCTAGATCTTGAAAACTATATAATAAAAATTTATTGAGTCCCACAATGATGCATAAATTTTTGTTTCTTGATATTTAAGTTCTATCATTGTTTTTATAGGTGGATATAAAATGATACTTAGAGAGTTAATGATGTGACAATTTACCAAAGCCATAATATGATACATAAGGGTGACTCCAAACATTTAGTGAATATGTAAGAGTTTTTTTAGTATATTTAAAGTTAAATATATAGTAAATAAGAGTTTTATTCTCATAGATTAGGGTTAATATAGATTTATAATGAACAAATAAGGATAATATAAGGATTTTTAATAGTGTATAAGAGTCTCATAGTGATTATAAATGACTTGTAATGGTTTCTTAAATATTTCAAAGGATATGTCAGGGTCTATAATGAAATATGTAAGAGTGATCAATATAATTCAAGTTCTGTGTAAGGCTTAAGTCATAGAAAAATTGATATATTTGTAGTGAATCAATGTAATATGATGTTGATATTTTCTACATGGAAATAATATCATTATTTTTTAATTGATCTATGATTTAAACCAAATAAAATAGGAAAATTAATTGATAAAGTTTTGATATGATCATTTCACTATAGTTCTAGGATTTAAAAATATGAGTATTTAAAATCATTTAATGATATTAAATAAAGATATTTTTCTATGAGTACTGTCAACCTGTTTAAATGAGAACATGAGTATTTTCTAAATACAATTTGAGATAATAATTATCATATTTTTCTATCACGGGGAGAATTACCATGTGAATTTTATGAGAACTTTATTGATGTTATTGATAAAATCATAGTGTTTAATATCATGGAATTTATATATTTAGAATATAGAATCAATATTTATTTGATTTATGTATATTGGTGCGAATAAGAAGGTATTGAGAATTTGAGAAAAAAAAAACAATCTTATGTTGTATAATTATGAAAATTATTAGTATAGATAAAAGAAGGAGAGAAGCCAGCAATATTTAGGAAGGTAGATACATTTCCTTGAAGAAGTCATAGAAAGAAGAAAAGAAGAATTTAGAGGGATATGAAAAAGTACCACTACTTTTATTCATCATCTATGCTGATACTCTTTGATATTAAAGAAATACTTCTATTAAATATCATGAGAGGTTCAATGAATATTGCATGAGCAAGACCAATAATCCATGACCTGTATAAGGTCGATATGATTGGGTACATAAACAAGGATGACACGTTTTTTGGTAGCTATTTATATATTTATAGTTGAAATTTATTTAATGATGAATAATATCTTACCAGTTTATATAGTTGCAACCCATTGTAGATTGAATATATTTTTTAGGAGTGGATAAGGTGGACCCTTTATAAATTGGTGGGAGATAATATAAATAAATCGATTAAGATACTATAAACTAGTGGGAGTTAGTTCCAAAACGCAGTTAATTTTAATTTAAATAATATTCATGGGATATTAATGTTAATTAAATGTTTTTATTTAATTATAATCATTATAATAATATTAAATAAAATTTCAGTCCAAATGAATAAGATTTATTTCAATCTAAACTGGATTTCCATGCATTATATATTTTTATTTGAATGATTTATTCCCAAATTATATAATATTAATTTGAAAAAAATAACTTACTTTTTGAAATCATAATTTCAAAATTATCTTTAGATGATTTTTTAGAATTTTTAAAATGGTTTTATTTTTTAATGAATTCTAAAAATTACTAATATTTATTGAATAAATTATTCCCTTTTCAATTATTTAAATTGCCACATTATCTATTGTATTATTTTTATCTTTTATGAGTTTATTATAATTAATAATTATCGAATAAATGCGACTCGAATCAAAATTTTACTTGAATTTTGTATAAAAATATTTTTATACTCAAAAGGTAATTTTTATGTAAATTCATTATTCATTTAATTTTTTAAGATTAATTTTTTATTAAATCATTAAAAAATAAATAAATTTTAATGAAATAGATTCCATATTTTTAATAATTATAAAAAATATTACCTAATATGTTCAACATACATTTTAGTCATAATTAATACTACAAACAGATAAAATATGTTAGCATAGTTATGGTTAAAATTGATTTACTGGGGAGAATCTAAAGTGATAGGGATTAAAAGGACCTGAAACCTCTAATAAACCCTATTTTATTGGTATATTTAGACACTATGTCATCTAATATTTAAAAAATGAATCATTTTGGATATATTTTTCTTGAGTAATACATTAATTTGTTTTAACATTTTTTTTAAACCTTGTGTGTCTTATTCATCACATACAAAAGACACACCATATCCTCTCCTATGCACACTTCAAGAGCCTTTTGGTTCAAAAAATACCTAAAAAAACTTAAAAAAATTTCTCCACATGTCACTTAGTCCTTAATTTTATCATAAAACTCTTTTAGGAAGTATTTTGGTCTAAACCTAAAGAAGCTTTCTAAAAAAGATGTATAGTTCTTAACAAAGATTTTTTGATTTATTTCTTAGTCTACTCCTTTAAATCTCCTTCAAACATTCTAAAACAATAAAATCAGTATCTTCCATATATAAATTTATATTATTTTATTAATTTCACAACATATCTATCATTCTATAATTATAACTTATCATCTATTTTCCCACGTTTCAATGCATTGAAAAATATTAACATTATTTGTGCGTACATGTGGACTACCACCTCTATGAAGCGATGTCATTCATTTTTCATGACCACATAAAATGGATACTATATATAAGTATATTTAATTAAATAATATTATTTTTAGGATATAATAATCATTATTGAAATATAATATACTTATTACCTTCCTTACATTATGTTTTTTGGAAAATGAAAACTTTACTCATCCATGCATACATCATACTAACTTTATGATTGCAACATAATTCATTTTTAATAACCATATTTTATGGTTGGTTTTAAATTATAATTATTATATAAGAATTATAAATATTATTTTATTATTATTCTTGATTTTATGGAATAACGTTATCTTTTACATAGTTATCTTACTGATGGTATTTTGGAGATTTGAGTTGAATTTTGTCAAAAAACTATGTGAGATTTCTTTATTAAGTAATTGTATATAACATGTTAATAAATAGATGAATATGAATAATAAGAATTAAATGGAGTATTAATTATGTAAATATTTAGTATTATTTTATTTTTTATGAAGATAAAGAATGTACACAACAAGTTGGACTTGAAGTACAAGATAGTTTACCATAAAAACCCCATTAAAATGTTATGATGATTTATTTTCTAAACATTTTTCTTACAATTACATATCATTTAAATTATTTTAGGGAAATATATATGAAATTAAATTAATTTTAATTTATGTTTTTCATCTATTTGAATTTATTTTAATGGTTTCAAAAGGAATCATTTTATATATTTTGTATTCAATGTATTTGACAAAAAAAGGAGAAAAGTAATGTTAGGTTTTAATGTTTATGGAATCAATGGTTGTTCATGTCTCTGTAAAACATATTTTATGTATTGATTAATTTAAAATATTTAATGTTTTATTTAAATAAAATACCTACTTCTCTTTATATTGGTTATTTCCAAAAAAAATAAATTTAATATATTTTTAGATATTGAGAAATACTTTTCTTATGGGTGAAATGAATATTTTTATTAGTATGATGAAGGAAATTTAAGATTTAATATGTTATGATTATTTTATAGTTATTTAGAATTATTTTTAATGATTAGTGAACCCAATATAACTAATGATGATGGGGGACCCCGATATACCTCACTAATTCACAGGGTAAAGGGATATAGTTAACGGATTATACGATTCTCCTATGAAATTTTTAAAATTTATCTAAAAAGTTGTTCTCTTTATAAGAGATAATATACAAGTGATATGAAAATTATTTCCAATGTTACCAACCATTTTTATCTATTATTTATATATGCCTTTATAGAAAACTTATTATTTCACAAATTAATATAGTGACCTTAATTTTCAAGGGAATTTTAGGTTACTTCTTAATGGTGAAATGATTAAATTTTTTAAAAAGTTTCCTAAGTTTTTCATGACTAAAAAGAATAATTTATGTGTATTATTTTTTACATTAGGATTTATTAAGAATATTTTATGAAAATATTTTGATAGAGAATTTGATTTCTGGGGTATAAAAATTTTTATTCTGAGTACAAAGTTAATCTCAATTAAAGCTAAATTTTTAGGAGTATTCATCTACTAAAAGTTTCCACCAATTCGTTTTATATGTCTGTTCTTGAGTTTTCTGTGCTCAATCCATGTTTTCAAAAAAACATCACATGGTTTTATGGATTATTATGGAAAAATAAAATTCCAATATAAAAAATTTGAACATATTTCCTGATAAAAAACATGTTATATCTAAATAGTTTTTTATGGCGGAAAAAATGTATACTCAGACTAAGTTTCCACTTTATAATGTAATTTCTTTTTATTTATGGTTGATTAATTAGTTATTTAAAACTATAAACATAAATGATCTTAGGTAATTCCATAAAATTAGTTCTTTTATTAATATTAAATTTTACAAATTATATTAGGTTGGGTCCTTATATGTGGCATCAGAGGAAAATTTTAGATAATTTTGGAGGTTGGGGTAATGGAATTAAATACACTTAATGTAATATAATTTATGGTTTTCATGTTATCATATTAAAATATTACCATTATTTTCAATCTATACTATATATGTTCAAAATGGTATTTTAGAGGAAATAGGGAAACTTAAGTAGGAAGGAGAAAAGTGGACAATATCATTCTAAGTAATAAATATATACTAGTTGAAACTAGAAACAAGTAGTTTGTTTTGATAGATCAATTGACACAGGCTATATATGGTGGTGGTATCCATGCTGTAGTGAAAACATATCTAATATAGTGCAACATATGTATAGTGGAGTATTTTATGATGCAATAGCTTCTAGTATTCAGTAGATATTTTGGAATAGAGGTAGATGGGGGATGGATTTAATCTATGAAAAATAATTTTGAATTCATGGGTTGTTCAGATTATCAAAAGGAAACCATTTTTAATTACAATTTTGAAGGTGAATATGATAAATTATGGTCAATGTTGAATAATACTAGATAAAGAATAGATATTTCAACCATGGAAAGGGGTATATTTATGAATCTATTACTTGATAAATATTTTCATAAGGTTTTTCATCCTATAACAGAAAAGAAAATTTTGGAATTTAGAGGGAAAGAATGAAGATTCCGTGGTCATGTATTAAGAAAACTTCAATTGATTAGCAATATACTCACTAAATTGTATTTGTGATTTTGATAGAAAAATTAATCAGTTTACTCTGGATTGAAGATAATATACAATATAGTATTGGACTATAAAAAATTTAAAAGTTTTGAAAACATTATTATTGTGTAGAGAAGTTATAAATGGATTTTTATAATGATCATGTGTCCTACTATAACAAGATGATAAAAGGGATCTAGGTGGAAGTCAAATGGGGAGATTACATCAAAAAAATATGAACAAAAGGAAATAAAGTTTTTAGTTTTCAATATTATTTGAAATAATAACCCTCAAAAATGTCTTATGAATTCTACAATGTTATTCTAGTTTAGTAATTTTGTGAATATAACTTGTGGTTTCAAAAGAAAATATCATGGAATTGGTATAAATTTTTTTTCTAATTAGAAGGTAAGGTGTTTTATGTGGATGTGTGTTTTAAGAAGTGCATGGATAATGGGAAACAACAGGAATATATGTGGAATGGTGTGGCGAAGTCCTTTAAAACTAATTCAATGGATGTTGTGATATTATACAATGTTATAATAATTATATTACATCTTAATTGATATTTTTATAATTCTTTATTTTATTAGGGGTCTATAAATTATATCATATCTAGGGTATTTGTTGGTAAAATTAGAATTTCACCTTAAGAAATGCAATCAATACTTCTTTAAAAAAATGGGGGTAGTATTAAGGAAAATAAAATTTAGGATGATATAACTTTTATTATTTGTGGAAGGGTTTTTCCGATATACCATATTGTATTTTCCTTTATAGAAATTGATATTATTTTAGGTATGGACAGAATTTCATTTTATCATGAAAAGAAAGATTGTAGTGAAAAGGAAATAATTTTTTTTAATTGCGTTTTTTATATATAATAATTAATTTATACTTTTTATAACATATAAGGAAGTTGATAAATAAATAAAATATGGAATAGAAAGTTATCTCCTTATACTGTTGAAAATAAGGGAACTATTCTTATTAATCATGTTTTAGTTGTAAAATTATATCTAAATGTTTTTTTCTGATCTGTTTCCAATTATTATACCTAATTATAAAGTTTAATTTATTATTCAATTAGTTACTAAGGATGAGACAATTAATTAACCCCTTATCAAATACATCAAGTAAAACATCTAGAATTGAAAAATTAGTTCAAAGAATTTTTTGATAAAGTATTCATTAATCAAATAACTTTACTATGGAGTGCTCAAATTTTATTTTTTCAAAAATAAATGTGGTTCCAAGAGAATTTACATTGATATAGGTCCTTGAATAACAAAATTGTTACAAATAAGTATATATTTCCTTATATTGATGACTTGTTTGATATGATATACGGATATCCCTATTTTTAAAAGTTTTATCTTAGGTCCAAGTACCATCAGCTGAGGATGAAAGAGGACAAGATCCATAAGATATTGTTTCATAATAGTTATGGGAATTATGAGTTTGTGTTTACTAACATTTGGTTAATGAATTATCCATTTTTATTCATGTACCTTATAAATACAGTTTTCCCTGAATATTTTGATAAGATCGGGGTTATGTTTATTAAAGACATTTTAGTTTATTATAATTTTTTTTAGGATATTGAAAACCATATAAGTATTATTCTTCAAACCGTAAACGAAAATAAGTTATATATAAAATTTAGAAAATGTGATTTTTGGTTATAATATATTTTATTCCTTGGAAATATCGTAATTAATTGTTGCATAATGTTTGATCTAGAAAAAACTAAAGTGGTTTATGAATATACAATACAAATGAATGTTATCAAAATTTAAAGTTTTATTGGATTAAATGGAAATTGTTACTGTTATTTTGAAGAAAATATCATTGTTTTCTATCCCAGTAATGAAGTTGAAAAGAAAAGTATGTAGGTTTATCTATAGAAAGGAATACAATGAATGTTTCTTATAATTGAAAACAAGATTACTAAAATATTTAGTTTTTATTTTCCATAAAAAATGGTGACTTTTTTATCTTAAATGATTATTAACTGAAAGTATTGGGAAGTGTTTTAAAGTTGAATGATGTAGTAAATTTTTATGCTTCATGTTAATTAAAACCCCTTAATAAAAATAATCATATACCTGAACATGAAATAGAGGTGATTGTGTTTTCTTTAAAACTTTTTAGAGAACATTTAAATTGAGTAAAGTGTGAAATATATATTAATAATAAAATATTTAAGTGTATATTCACTCAAAATGAGTTGAACATGGTACATATTAATATGGATGAATTGATTAAATATTAGGACTGCAAATTTATTTACCGTCCAAGAAAGGAAAATAGTGTAGTCAATGGTTTCATTTAGAATGATAATTTATCATTAACTATTATATTATAGGAACATTATCCTTTGGTTAATTATTTGATGAATTCTTCCTTAAAAATTGTGCATACAGAAACTTCCTATGTTTTATTTTAGGTGTCGGTACAATCATATTTTCCAAACAGGGCTAATCAAGATCAAAAGGAAGATATTAAGATTCATGAAAAGGTTCAATTAGTTAAGAAATGTAAATTTTTAGAAATTATTATTGAAAAATATATATTAAGGTTTAGAAAAGGGTTTTTTGAAGAAATAAATTTTTATTGAGGCTCACAGCTATCCATTTTTCATTCATCCTATCAATACCAAAATGTATATAGATTTTTAGAATAATTTCTATAGGTAATGATCAAATAAATAAATTAGGAATTTTACTATGAAATATTTGAATTGTCAAAAAGTTAAATCTTAATGAAAATTAACAAATGTGATAAATCATCATTTTTTAGTTCCAAAAATTGAAATGGTTGAATATATTCAAGGATTTAAATTTGGGGTTACTAAATAAATCTTAAGGTAATAATGTTATTTGGTTAATTTTTGATCAATTAAATAAATATATACATTTTATTCCCACTTTTGAAAATATGTCTTTAGATTTACTTTCTTGATTTTATGTTAAAGAGATAAATTGATTAAATGGATTCCTCATTTCCATTGTATTTAATCGTGATCCCAAATTCACCACTAATTTCTGAAAAAGACATCAAAAGTCATTGGGTAGTAAATTAAATTTCAATAAAACATTTCATAATTTATTAGAAGGATAGTCAGAGGGAATGATTCAGATTTTTTAGAATATTATTAAAGTTTTTTCAATGGATTTTGATTGAAATTTTTTTTAAAAGTTTATTTTGTTTTGATTTTTTATAATAGCCATTTTTATTCTTGTATACTTATAGAACCATTTGAATATTTATATTGAAAGTAGTATTAGAGAAAATATTGTTGGGAAAAGGCAGGGTAGGAAAGTTTTTGGAACAATAATTGGTAGAATAAATAGTGTAAAAGGATAATAAGATTCACTAACAGCTGAGTAAAACTCAAAGTAGTAAATTTATACATATAATCAGAGGAATATATTTCCTTCATAGTAGAAGATCATGTTTTTTTATGTATCTTTGGGTAAAAGTGTTATTCAATTTGGTAAAAAAGAAATATTAAGTTTTTGGTTTATTAGACCATATAAAAGACTCAAAAATATTTTATTTGTTTCATTCATAGATTCCTTTCCTCTGACTTTCTCTTGTGAAAATGATATATTTCATGTTTTATTATTATTAATTTTATTCTTCATTTTCATACTATCTCTTAAACCATGATTTTTTTAAATTGGGGGAAAACATTACTTATAAGGAATATCTAGTGGAAGTTTTTACCGTAGAGAGCAAGTGGTGGGGAATAATTTTTTTTACTAGGTTAGGATTGTGTGTAAAACCCATATGATTAAAGAAGTAACATGGTAATCAGAGAATTCCATGAAGGAAAAATATCCTCACTTATTTAAGTAATGAATTAAGTTGCAAGAAAATAATTTCCAGTAGGGTAAGAATGAAATAACCCATGTAATATTAATATAAATCATTTTCATGTTCTATGAATATTCATTAATTTTATTTCATATGGTTATATTAATTAAAATAATATTGGTTAATTCTAAAATCAAACAAAAAATAATTTTTTTTCTAACTACATTAGGTTTTCATTCATTATATTGTTTTATATAAAGCAGAAATTAAAAATTATCGAATTTAAATTTTTTAATAGTGAAAATAATTTTTTATTAATCATTTCAAACTTATCATACATTCAATTTTTATCAATTTTCTGAAAATATTTATTTTTTAGTGAATAGTGAAAAAATGACCATTATTAATAATAATTGTATTTCCATCTCAAGTATTTACTAAGTAACATTATATTTTGTATTATTTTTAAAATTTTCATAATTATTTTTGATTAATTGTTTTTAAAAAGTTATTATTAGAATAAATATTATACTTTAATTGGTAATAAATGTTTTTTTACTCAGTAGGAATTTCAAGAAAACTAATTTTCATCATGTTTTTTGGGATTAATTTTATATTAAATTATTTCAATTATATATATTAAATTTGAATAAATTTATTACATATTTACAATTATAATAATTAATATTATTAAATAATTTAAAATTAATTGTTTTTCAAAATGAATGCTAAGAATACTAAAAATATGTTACTATAGTTTTGGTTAAAACAGATTTAACAAAGATTTAACTAAAGTGGGGATAAAATGACATAAAACCATGTCTAAATGCTATTTTATGGACATATTTAGATCTTATATTATATCATATTAGAAATGGTTTATTTTTAATCCTTTTTATTTAGTAATACTTTATAATTTTATATTTTTTAAAAATACAAAGTGTACCATCTCCCGCACATAAAACAATGACACCCCCTATCCACTCTTATCCAAAATTATATATCAATTTGGTTAATACAATCCATATTTTAAGACCTTAATAAAATTCCATTCAATGTCTTATAGGTCTTGGTTTGATCTGATAGACATCCTAGTAAGGGTTTAGGTATATATCTAAATAGGATGTTTGAAAAAGTGGCATAGTTCTAAACCAATCATTTTCATTTAATTTAATATTCATCTGACATATACTATTTTTCAAAAAAAGTTGATTTAATACCATATGTGTATTAAATATATTTAAATTTATGTTAAATTAATAACATATATTCATCTTCTCTTTCATTAAATGAGAAATGACAATATCGTTCATGTGTACGGTGGACTACCGCCCCATGATCCAAAGTAATTCTATTTCCATCACTGCCTCTCATGATTAGTTGTAATGATTTATTTAATTTATATATATGATATTAATAACATTTATATAATTTTTTAAAGATAATATATCTTTTATTTTCTTAACTTTACATCAATTGAAAAATTATAACGTCATTCATGCATATGTCAGTATTACTACATCGATGAAGTGATATGATTCATTTTTCATTACCACATCACATGAATAATAAATATAAGTATAAATAAATAACATATATTATATTTTTGAATTTATAATTATTCCATAAGTGTGAAATAAATTTCACCTTCTTTCCCTCATGTTCATTGAAAAAGTAGAAACGATACTCATGTGTATGTATGGCCTACCATCTCTCCAATTATAACATAATTCATTTTTTCACAACCATATTTCATGGATGATTTTAAAAGTATAATTAATGTATAAAAATGGTAATTATTATATTATTATATATATATTATTTAAAAGAGATATATTTGACCGTAGTCGTCTTACCAAAGTCATTTTGGATATATGTGTCGAATATCATAAATAAATCTAACATGAACATAATTAATTAAGTAATTATATATAATATGAAAATAAATAAATTAAAAAGAATAATAAAGTTGAAAAATTTTCTGTACAAGTAATTAATTAACCATAGTTTATTATTCAAGAATATAAATAATTTATTGGATGAGTTAGAATTGAGGTAAGGGACACATTTCCTTAAAAAAATCATTTTAAATGTTTTTAGGATTTATTTTCTAAAACAATTTTTTCCTTGTAAATATTCTTAAATATATATTATGGATGTTATTATATGAAAAAATAATAATTATAAGTAAAATTTTTCTTCTATTATTAATTTATTATTAATGGTTTTCAAAATAAATATTTTTATGTATTGTATATGATTTTTTTAATAAAAAATGAAAAAGTATTGTTCAATTTTAGTGAATATAGATTCAATGGGTTTTCCTATAATCATAATTATTAGTTTAGTTGTGTATTTTTCTAAAATATTTCATTTTTCTCCAATGAAAAACCATTATTACCTTTATTGTGGATATTTTTTAAAAGTATTTTAAAAGGAATGGATATTTTGATACCCATAAATGTTTTTTATTATGGGCGAAAAGAATATTTTTGTGAGTGTGCTAATGGAAATGTAATATTTTTTGTGTTATTTTTATATTACGGTTGTTAGGAATTATCTATGATTATGGGTGATCTAGATATACCTCATGATTATGGTTTGGAAAGATATATCTCATTATGATGTGTGGGCTTGATATATCTCTCCAATGCATTGGGTAATAGGATGAAGTTTACCAGTGATATGTCTTTTCAAAGACATTATTTTAATTTACTATAAAAGATATTCAATTTTTAAGAGTGGATATAAGAGTGATATGAAATTTTTTTCCCATGTTTCCTACATTATTTATCCATTATTACTATGGGTTTTTATGGAAATATTATGATATCACAAGGTAAGTTAACAAGATTATGTTTAAAGGGATGATTATGCTACTTCATAAGGATGAAATGTATAAAATTATGAAATTTAGTGATGATTTTTTCGTGATATCAAAGAAACAATTATGAGTATTATTTTATATTTAATATTTTTAGGAAATGTTTTATGTAAATAAGTGGGAAGAGAATTTTATTTCATGGGTAAGAAAATGTTTTTTATATCAAAGTATATTTTGAGAAAGGTAAATTTTTATGAGTATTCAAGGAATAATAAATTTATTTTAGTTATTTTTATATGTACCTTATATAAATTGTTTTCACATAGCACATTTTCAAATTTTTTCATAGGGTCAAAATGATTATCATGGAAAAGGATGATGTCTAGATGAAAATTTGGAAGATATGTTATGAATATAAAACATGTAATATCGTTGAAAAATATTATAAAAAATTGGATATTAAGTTTAATATTCCACTATATGATGTAATATTTATTTATGTAAGGGTTATGAGACAATTATATAAAATTGTAAACATAAAATATAGTTAGTAATAAAAGAAAATAAATTCTTATCTAAAGAATCTATTTTATGATTTGTTTATGGGCATGTCGTGATTGTCAATATAATGAACCTATAAGAAGAAAATAATTGATCTTCATAAGAGATTCTATTTGTATTCACATCATTATTATTTTGGATTTTTATACCTCAAACTTATTCAAAAAATAGTTTGGACATAGTAATCCACGCTTGTTGTAGGCCTTATAAAAATATTGTGTGTTACTTATCATTACTTAATTACTATTTTTCATGTTTTGATTTTTTGGGAATACATATGTAGGTCTATATATATTTACTGATAAATAGGTTAAAATATTAATAAGATAACCTTAAAAGACATAAGAGTTTAGTAAAATTTGTCCACATTGATTCCCCAACCACATATTGACTATACGGTCCTATTAGTGAACCATATATGTTAAATTTCTGATAATTTGAATGATTACATATTATTTGAATAGTTCATATATGCAGTTTTTATTTTTAAAATATCATATATTTAATTAAAATTTCAAAAAAAGGATTATATAAAGGATTTCATATTATAAATAAATATAAAGTATTTATATTTGTTTAATTTTTTAATTTTCATAATGATTTAAATTTTTTTGATATATGAATTTATCTTAAATAGTTTATCTAATGTTTAAATATATGAATTTTTCAATTTTTCTATTTACTCCCTATTTAATCGAAAATATAAATTTTTTATATTATCAATGAATGTGATCTATAGGTTAAATGTTTAAATAATTCTATTAGTTGTTATACATGAATTTATGGAGTAACCTGTAATGTATGAAAAATTATTTAGTTTTCTTCTACCTTGAATTTGGATTATATTCAGTTAAGATATTGAATTTCAATGTTTATAACACCTTAAATGTATTAGGTGTTACAATAATTATGAAATTGATATCTCATTTCACTAATGTATCCTTTGTAGAAGGACTTTGGGTTCGATAACTCATTGTCTTGTAGAATTATGCCTTATCAACAAATGTTAGGGTCAGATATCTATTGCTCCAAGCTTAATATTGTGGTAATTTTTTATTTCATATGATTTGTAAGATTTTAAACGAAAGATAATTTTTTACATTGTTCATAATATTTAAGTGATATATATATATATGAATATAGTTGGATTTTTAAGTTGGGTTAGTAATAAAATATATGAGTTTTTAAATAGTTATACATGAATATGGTGTCAATATATTTATTTGGTGAAATGAATAGGATCATATACAAAGATATTAAAATAATGTAAACTTATAAATGGAATACATGAGATAATATAGTGAGATTAAATCCCCTTGAAAATACTAAGTGTTAAAATCCTTATAAAGATAAAATGTGTCAAGATCTTTATCCTTCTACTAGATTGGTCATACCAAAGCTGGGTACCACTATATTATCTTGTGTAATGATAGAAAGTAATGGGTGACCCTAATATGATTATGTTATAAATTTTTATGTTTCATTAAATTTATTCTTACCTAAAGTATTTTAGTATGATTAGTTTCTCTGAGGAATAGTGTTGAGTTATTCCATTTAGTGGATTTCGATAATGAGTTATTTTCTCTGCTATCCAGTAGTCATATTGGATATGATTGGCATGCTGGTATACTTAAATAGTTACATGATAGTAGGAATACCGAATAAGTATCATTTTGTAGTTAAATAAAGATATAGTGTCACAAATTAATTAAATATAATCTAAAAGGGGTTATCATTCTAGTGGGAGAACATTTAATAAATTTTATTATTAAATATTTGAAAAACATGGTACTCATCCGATAAAAGAATATATTACAGTTAAATGATATCATCATCACTAAATTTATGTCCAAAAATAGTATATCAGCGAATATTATTTGGATGGTCTATACATAACCTCCTCCAATCAAATTTTCTATATAAATTTGTTATATTACATAAAATATATAATAAGTTTAATAAATCAACACCAGTTTTGAACCCACTATATTTGTTATAATTTTTTTGGAAAAACATAAAATGAAATAGAAGGGGTTCAAACATTATAATCATTTCATAAAATAAAAGATCTTATATGCCCTATTTCTTTAAAAAAAATCAAAAAATAATAATAATTGTAGTAATTATAGTGTTAATAATAATAATAATAAGTGATATTTCTTTTATATAATTTTTCATTAATTTAAATGTATAATAATAGTTATTAATAATAATATTACAAAAAAATATTTATAAATATAATATATAAGTATTAATAAACATATTATATAAGTTCTTACGTCATTAGTGGTGGTTTAATCAATTTGTTACTGTATATATAAATATAATTACTAAAAATGTATAAAAAATCAATGTAGATAGTTTTCAAAACCACCCTTAATTTTTTTGTATTCGATATAGTTTTCAACTGCCTATATTTTTCTTAAAAAAATTATAAAATAATATGAATAAAAATAATTAGTAAATACATTATATACTATATCATTAAAAATTAGATTTAATAATAATATGAAATATACAAATATATTAAAAAACCCTATAATTTTTTTAATTAAAAAATATATTTAATAATATATATATATGTGTGTGTAAATATATATCAATATTAAATTTATATTTTTAAAAATTATATATATACATTAAATATATGAAAATATATATCCACTTATCCACCTAATTTTTATAATTTAAAAAATATATTTGATAATAATAATACTAACTTATTGTTTACTAGTTTTAATATATATTAATAATATTATTATTTATTTAATTATAATAACATATTATAAAAAACCTTATGTATGGGTTATAAAAATAAACTTGTTTTTTATATAATTGTATTCTAATAGGTGTATATATGTACTAAAATATATTATATTCTTAAAATTTATATGTTTTTCCATGTTTTTTCATAAAATAAAGTTGTTTTTTATAATGATATTTATAAGTAAATTATAAAATTATATCAAAAAATATATAAATACAAAATGAAATAAAATTTATATATACTCGCACAAAAACATAGAATAAGATTTAATACATACACATATGACAATATTTTTTATTAAAATATATATAGGTAAATATAAGTATAAAAAATAAGTAAATTTTATAAATATATTACATTATATATATAAGTAAATATGTAAATATATAAATATTCATTTGTAAATGAATATGTATAATTAAATAGTTAAATATACATAAATGTTTTTTAAAGACATTACATAAATATATTAAAAATAAATTATATAAATAATTATAATTTCATTTCAAATTTATGTATAAAAATATAAACAAACTACATAAATATAATACATTATATCAATTTATATCACATTATATTAATTTAGGTCACACATTTTATAAATATATTTAAATATATATTATATAAATATTTTTAGATACATAAAATCATTTTATAAATAAAATAAATTATATACATATAGTATATAAATTTATAGAAAGATATAAGCAACCACACATATATTTATGTATACGTGTTTACACACACACACATATTTTCATGTATATATATACACACACATATACATATTTGTGTGTGTAAACATGGAAAATAAAAATGATGTAATAGTTGTACATTCCACGACAAATGAAGTGGGGTTCCTAGATAAAATTCCATAGAGAACCTTAAGAGGAATACAAAAAATGAATTTTGTGTGATAATTGAAAATGTGGGCGTGTTATGTCATAAGTTATGTGAAACTAGAAAATGAGGGTTCACAAGGAAAAATTTTGAGGTTACTGCAATGCACATAAGGGGGAAAAGAATGAAAGGGAGCTTCATGTGTAAATGAAAATGGGTAAGGGTGTTTGTGAAATGGGAAAATATTATGGGTTGGGGGAGGGAAGTACTTCATGATTTATAAGAAATATAGGTACTTACATTTTTTATATAAATTTAGTGTCAATTATATTAAACATTTTAAAACACTAGTGATTCATGGAAACTATTCCTAAAAAAAGTGGATGATAATATTACCGACATATTTCTATAATATTTTCTAATTTTTTTATAGAGAGGGGTATAATAGTCTCCAAATAAAAAAATAACCCCGTCAATTTGAATCATTTTTATAATGTAACATTTATAATAATCCTCACATAAGAGAAGCTTAATGTTTGAATATTATTTGTGTGATATAGTAATTTAACAATAGTTTTTAAGAAAAGAGAATATTCTATGTGTTAGAATAATTGTTGTATGACAAACCAAATGACGATGTTTTTTAATAATTGAATCTAAATTCTTCTGAGATCCATAAATGAATTCACATATGGTTTGAAAGGAATTAATTTCATGTTAACCATGGAAAATTTATTATCCATTCATATACTCAATGTTATTGAGTTTTCTAATCACATGGTGAGATTACTGGATTCCTTTAAATAATATTCCAAAAATTGAATTCATTTAATCATAATTGTTGGAAATGATTCTATTGATGAGAATGATTTCAATAAAATTTTACTCTTTTTTCTCAAGGTGTTGAGGATAGAGAAAATGGTTATGTGATGTTTAGGTTCTTGTACTATGTTTCAAGGTTGGGATGGTAAATTATTGATGAGGATAAAAAATATTGACATGGAATAATGGTTGGCCTTGGTTATTGAAACCTAAATTCTGTGTTGAGAAGGAATAGAAACATCTTTATAGGATGGAAATTTTCTAAGACGTCTAATTGGGTATATGTAGCCATATAGAAATTAGACATCTAGTATTGATGTTATAGAAATAATTTCATTGATTTTAATGGTTATATGAAAAAAAATATATACTTTAAGAATGTTATAAATATATAATTGATCAATACCAAGATAATAATTTATTGAACTCATAGTTTTCATTCATGTAATGAAGAAAACTGTTGTTAAATACATATGAAGCAAAGGGGTTCTAAATCATGGATTTGAATAATGAATCGATATAAATGGTGTGTGATTTTATCTTATTTCTATTTTATAATAGTATGAAATATTTATAAAATAATATTTATGAAAAATATCAGATAATTTATTTAATGAACACGATCTATGATTCATTATATTTTGTACCATGTTCATGGATAAGATAAGGATAAAATTAGTTTTGTGTTGGAGAAAAAAAATTATCTCTTTATATGTTAAAATATGAGGGTATATCCACCACCCATCAATAAATTATTTTAATTAATAAAATATTATTTTCTAAATATTTATGAAACACATTGAATACTATATAAGACATGGGTGTAAAACATTTATTTGTTAAATTTGGTCATTAAAAATAAATAATTGTTATTTCTATTCTAAAGGGATTTTTGATTCATAAAATTATATTCTGATGGGAAAATTATGTATAAGTGGTGAGTGGTAGTATGTTTGTACATTTATAGGTTTTAATTTTAATAGATAAAATACTATTCTAGTCAACATATAATTTGAACTTTACTCAATATCTTAAATAGTTTAGGGTGAGATGGTAAATAATTAATTTAAAGAGTAACATTATATAACAAAAAATTTAAAGGTAACACTATTATATCAAATGATCCAAGAGTAATGAATATTTTGAACCTTGAAAAGTTCTATGTACACAATACAATTTATTAGAATTATATCATTTTATTTTATGATGTTAAAGAGTTTCAATAAAATTTTCAGCAGTTGAAGATTGGGAATATGATTAATAAGTCTCATCGTTGTATTAACTAGATTTATTAATATTAAGTACTCAATTAAAGATTTTAGTATGTTATATTTATTATATATACACATAAGTATATGTTAGTTATTACATAATGATGTAATGAGTTTAATAAAACACTAAAATTACAACAAACACAAGTCTTATATGGTTGACTATCATATGAGAAACGATGAGACAGGTTCTTATGTGTTACTTTTTTAGTGTTCTTAAAATTGTTAATGAATATAAAATGTATCAAGTTCAACAAAATGTAGTAACCAATTTATCATTATTTCACACCATCATTGTATATTACAATAATTGAAAGGATAATTGGCCTCTAAATTTATGACATTGAGAAATCCCTACCCAATAATCATCATGGAGTATTATTGGTTGTAATTAAGTGTTATGGATAGTGTGAGAAGGATTTCATATATTGATAAAAATTATGATACTGAGAAATAGAATGGGGTTTGGGCATCTGATAACCCATGATGTTAACTATAAAGAGTGTCAACTGTGGGTGTAGGTATCGAATTTTAATTTCAACATACCTACCATGTTTGAGATATATACAATGGGATATTTAATTCTTTGGAACCTTTTTTACGAAACCATTAACTATTAGATAATTAGGTGGTGGTTAGTTGTGTTATTTATCATGTCATCATTTAGAACTTATCCAAGATGAGAGTTTTCCTATCATATGATGAGTATGAAATCTAATATCATTATTAATATATAACAAGGATGTGTATAGTTATACCATAGTTAATACATGTGATGTTCTTGTCTATTGGGCAAGAGGCATGTGAATTTATCATCCCTAAGGGTGAAGGATATGTGATGTATTCATCAACATGATAAGTCTATACTCAAAATAGATAAATTAAGATTAGTTATATGGGATTGAAATATTATCTATATAAGAATACATATTGTATTGTAAAAATAGATCATATAGAAATTCATTCGCGTATATAATACAACTAGTTGAAGAAGTTATAGAGATATGATTTTTTGATGAAGATCATGCCAAATTTCAAAAAAAATTATTTTGTATATGGTTCCACAAGTTATTTTATATGATATAATATAAGGTTAAATAATGAAAGGTCTATGAGGTAATAGTAGAGGTTTTATATTGATGTAAATATTCCCTAAATCAATGAATATATATAATTTATAAGTGTTTTATATTATATTTTACGATATTTATATATGTGCTATTGAATGAAGCATATGGAAACCATTGTCATATAATATGGTTTTTAGGTGTATTGTAATGGGAAATATGGAATATTTCATGATTATCTTAGCCATTGAGTACCACAAAATATTAGGATATTAGAGACAATGAAATAGATCAATCATAATTAATTATTGATAATGTAGTTGTATGTTTTAACATTTTTGAATCTTCTACAAATGAATAATATTTATTATAAATGTTTCCTAGGATGAGAATTTTGTGTGATCAAATTCCCATGAGAGTTATGAGAAATGTTTAATTTTTTTTAAAAATTGTAAACATATGTCATTACTCAAACATTACGTAAAAATATTGTAAATTCCACACATGGAACAAGTCTATAAAATATCTTACAAAATTTTTCCAATTCCATTGAGATAAGGTTGATCTCCTCTATGGTTACTCACGATTCTCCAAACTCTCTCCTTCATCCATTACATTATTCGATACTTTTATATCCTAGAATAGAGGATAATGTCGCTTGAGTTCTAGTGATTCTGATCAACCTATGGATATACCATAAAAGAGTGAGTCCATTGGCTTCCTAAAAGAAATATTCATCATGTATTTTATTCCATAAATAAATAAACTCTAATGATACTCTTTCTAGAGTACAACAAGACCTCATGTAGACCTCCCTATGCAATCGAGGCTCTCATATAGTGGTCATTCCCTGGATCATTCATTGGGGAAACTATACCCCTTATATCATAACTGTAAATAAAAATAAAAAACAAAAAAACCTCAAAAAATATTTAATCAAAGTATGTGTAAATATATAACAAATCTAAACTATACTAGATGAATAAATGCAATCATGAAACCATACATCCCAAGAGATTTCACACTAGGACAATCAATAAAATAATACAGGAAATAAAAACCTAAAGAGGATCCAATATAACCCAAAATCTTTACCAAAACCCATTCTTAAATCCTAATAGAGCTTATCTATCATAATCCAATACATAACAATTATCAGGAAATTAAAATAAAAGCTTTGCATGTTGACTAGGGTGCCTATGTAAGTTGTGAAATATCCAACTCTGTAGGTTTTCACCAAAGTTACCCTAATCTACACAATCAAATACTTGTATATGAATAATAAAAATAAATAAAATCTGTAAAATTCACAAAAGAATTCATGTCAGGTCATTCTATGCTAAGTAGGACACCATGACTCCGAAACCTACAAGGATTGACTAACATTTGAAGAATAATTCACCCCATGACATAATCATTGTCCCATAACCTATTACTAAGGTTAGGCTGGAATACCAATATATATAAAATACCCTCTAACGTAGGGTAATATCTATATTAAACCTCAGCTACATCATACAAAGTCTAAATCTATATTATCTTACTCGGGTTAGGGTCCCACAATGATATCCTAAAAAATACCCTCTTGATAGGGGTATTCACTACTAGAACCCTCTCAATCAGGGTGTGGTAATGCATTAAATTATGTTTTATACCATAATAATCACTCAACACTATCATTTTGGGTCTTAAAAGTAACACCTAGACCAATACCCTCTCACTTATGGTGATCCATGTAAGCACCCTCTCACTTTCGGTGAGGCCAAGAATCAATCATCATCATCAACCACATCACATTGACCACCCCATTCTTACTCCAATTGGGTCTCATAATAAAAAAAATGACTAATACCCTCTAACTCTATTCATCCCTTATCAATACACTCTCACATAGTGAAATTAAAATTATTTATATTTATTATAAATCATACACACTAAAATAAAAAATGGAAAACAACCCACTACATACATATACCCATGTACACAACATGGAACTAGAACTTTAAAGAACTCTCAATCCCTCAACACACCACATACCTATATCAAAATCTATAACTAATCACTTTTTACCTAGTCCAACACCCCAAATAACATCACAACCCAGACATATATTTTCATGATAATCTATGAAAGAAAAATTGAACATGTAATTACATCACACTAAATCTATCAACATATTCATATATATACATGAAGGAATCCACTTGGTATCCAATACCAATCCTAGTCAATAATAATTCGTAACAATATAAACATTTAACCCCAAAGTTACCATAAGTCATGTAGGTCCAAACTAACACTAGATTCTAAAGATATGTCCAATTCACCATTTAAATTCCAAAATCAATTAATCAATCCCATTTCATAGGAACTATCTCATTATAAACTCACTCAAATATCACCTTTAACTTGTGAAACTACATCAATAAAATTAAAATAATCCACACTCAAGTTCCATATCACATCTCTCATAGAAGATCTCTCAATCCCATCACCTATAGTAAATCCTCATCAACACTACAAATTTTCCATGATGGTCTTATATAATTATATCACAAAATAAGTGTTGGAACCTACATTTTTTAATGATCCCAAATAATGATTTTATATTTCTAATAATATTTATGTATTATTATAATAAATAATTTATTAAAGAATCATTTATTATTACATATCTACTGTTATTTATGAATATATATCGTCAGTTCAAAGAGATCTATGAATGGTAGTGATGCCATTAGTTCAATCTAATCAATTAGTGTATTAGAGATATCATCAAATTATACCACTTATGGATCTACCTTTGAGTACATCTACCTTTAGTTCAATAGTTACACCATTAGGAATAATAAGATTTTTCAGCTAAATACATCTACCAATAGACTCTACCACCATAGTTGATCAACTGTTAGAGAAGATCTACCTCCAAACTAGATCAACCATCATACCAGATCTACCATTAATTTGATATATCTCTAATTAAAAATATCTACCATTGATTTATTTACCAACGAACCATTCTACCTTTAGTATAATAAACCATTATTCTATGATACTGTAAGAGATAATCTATTTTCATTATACTACCATTATTTTTCTTAATATCATTTTAATTTAATTCTTCCAGCAACTTATTTATAAAAGTTAATGATTTCAGGAAACACAAAGATTTTGTAATAATTATTCCTAAACCACTATATGTGTTCATTGAATACAAATTAATAGTTTTTTTATTTATCACCTTGTATGTGGAACCTGAATTTTGTTATTATTATTATTTAATGGAAAATTAGAATTTGAAGAGCTATATATTCTGGAAAAATCATTCATGTGCAATAGATATGCATACATGAGGGTATGGATGTGTGAAATATAAATAAAAATAATAACCTTCATAAATTGTATAATGTAACAACCTTAACTCACCTATGTTGATGTTTATAGAACATAGATAGATAGAAAAAAGAAATATTTTTTTCTAGAATATACGGTACTCTATTTTTCTACACTGTTTGAAGAACCAGTTCGAGTTCCTCAAAATAAAAAATATGATGACCTTTGAACATATAATGATATAATGATTTATAATCACCTCAAATTTCATATCTAATCTTTTTATATCGCTATTTATACTTTATATTTGAGAAATATGTTTTATTAATCTAATCATTTTTACACATTCTCACTCATGCTTAAACTGGAGTGTGCTTAACACACTCTTTCAACTTTATTTATTTTTTTCCATAAAAAATATATAAGAGGTTTTGTATGATCTTCTTATTGTTTTTCTTCTCATTTATAATTATGGAAGAGTATTTGATCCTAGATAACATGTTTGTTATTTATTGTAACACCTAATCTAGGTTGTGGATTAATTTTATTGATAAAAAACTACTTGGTGGTAGGTGATTTTTAAGTATAGGAGATTATGTTTGGGTATGGGACTAAACCCCATGTTTTATTATTTTATGTGATCTATTTGTTTTTTCATTTCAATGCAGAAACTGAATTATTTTTATTTTAATTTGTAACCAATACTATAATTTGATAGTTAGTCTTAATTTGTGTTAATATAAAGAGTATGATTAGTTAATATAGTTCCAAATGTGAAATTGAATTCAAATATTGTTTTAATTGTTCCATAATACCACTTTGATAAATTATTTGAAAGATGAAACTTATATAGTTTTACTATTTTGATTAACTAGTAATTTTTAATTCATTTGGGGTATTTAGTTTTAAATTATTTTTAGAATTATTTTTTAATAGTAACTCAATTCCGTCCCTCTTGATTTACTCACTCTAACCAACATTTAGTATGAGGTGGGATTTTCAAATATATTTTCAATTTTGATTTATTTATCTCATAAATATCTTAAAATTTTATTTGTAAATTTAATTTTTAATTGAAACTAATAGACAAGTGGGATTTTCTACAAATAATCCTCCTTTTTTAATGGCGAAAAATATTCTTAGTGGAAGATTAAAATTTAGATGCATATTGAAATCATGGGTTTTAAATTTTGTATTTTCATTGAATACAAATATGAACTACCTAATACTATAAGAGGTGAATGGATTTATCTTTGTAAAGTATGGTTATGGACAACTAAAAATACATGAATTATTTATATTGTGCAATAATATATGAAAATGTTAATATAATAACTTCCTTTACCACTACATTTGAAATTTGGGATTCTTTATCTATTTTTCATGAGGGAACATATAATGTAAAATAAATGTGTTTGAATTATTATACAATTAAACATGTTTATTTTAAAATGAAGTTTGATAAGAATATTTATGATATGTATCACATGATTAATTTGATTTTAAACATGATTCAATCATTTTGGAAACCAATTCAAAAAAATATATAAAGTAATGATACATTTTTAGGTGCTTTCCAGACAGATGGAGGGGAACTTTGGTTTTAGTCTGAGAGTCATGTGATGTTAGTAAGTTGAATATGAAAGAGATAATAAGAAATCTCATGATGTATAAGGATGAACGAATAGTAACGAAATAATAATAGGATAAACAAAATAAGAAATTGATATTCTTCAAAAATTATTCCCCAAGACAAAAATAAAAGATCAAATCTACTAACTCAAGTGATGATGAGTCATCTACTGATAATGATGAAGCAATAGCCAAATTTTTCATAAGGATAAAGAAATTTTACAAAATTTTGATGTTATTCAATTAAGTACGTAACAAAGGAATATATTAAAATAGATGTAATTGGAGAATGTACTAGAAAAAATTGATACATTGATTGATATAGTCTCCTATGAATGCAAGAGAAAATCATGTGTCAAAGATGATTGTCCAAAGTTAAAATTTAACAAGAAATATGATGGTAAGGAAAAGTGGTGTAATAAATCTATGAATGAAACATGGATTTATTTAGAGGACATATCAAGTTAATTGTATTAATGCATAAAATAAAACCATTGTAGAGAAAAACATGTCTTTAACGAACAATTAAACTAATGTATCGAATGTTTTCCCCATTTCTCCTGTTCACATTTCAAATCCATTGAGAGAAGAAATTAGTTATGAAAAACTTTATAATGAGGAAATTTTATAATGTTATAATATTTTAGAATATAAATTTAATGAAATAAAGATAAATATATGATTTTAAAGAAGAAACAAACACTAACTTCTAGTTTGAAAACTAATCTTAGTATAGAGAAGGATAAAAATACACAAATACTAAAAGATAAAAATGAGTTAAAATTTTCTAAGGAGAAATTAAAAAATCATTTCAAAATTATTATAAATGGGATAAATACCTTTAATCAAATTATTTTAAAGAATGAAACACCTAAATATACAATGGGGATAGGCTATCAGCCTGGAAAGAGAAGGATCACTAAAAATAATTTCATTCCTATTCCCAGTTCTTCAAATTCTATAACTATTTTTTGTTCATTTTATACCTAACAATATTTTTATCCCTAAAATAAAAATATATACTTATATGAATCCTATGAAGAAATTATTAGTTCTTAAATCATTGATTACTACAATTTATAGATCCAAGAATATTTGGGTACCAAATCCATTTTAGTTAATAATTTGTTTTGTAGGAAACTATTTTGAAAAGATCTAGTAAGCATTTAAGCTATCTTGATAGTGGTTTCTCTTAACACATGATTGTGGACTATTTCTGTTTTAGGAAACTGATCATGGTTAATGGTGTACATTCCACATTTGGTGATGATGATAAAGGAAAATTAAAATACTTGGTCAAATCAGTAACCCTAACACTATTTTAAATTATAAAGATGTATTTATAGATGGACTAAAGATTAATCTACTTAAAATATCTTAGATTTCAAATACTTATTTTCATATTAAAATTAAAAATAATTCCTACAACGTTTTTATTCTAAAAACGTTTTACATTTTTCTAAAAATTCTTTAGTTTTAAAACGCAATTTTTTATGATAATATTTTTTATCTAATTTACTTTCACAATGAATCTTGTATTTGGATTAGGAGACTAGGCCATGTTAATAATTTTCACTTATAAATCTCATTAGGAAATTTTTAGTCAAGGTATTCTTATACTATAATTCCAAAATTATAGTTTGTTGTAGGATCGAAATGTAGAGTTAGATGCTCAATTTCAGGAGGGGTGAATTTTAGGTTTAAAACCATTCATTTTTATACTAAAGGAAATCTATGTTTCAAAAAGGTAAACAAGTAAAATTCACATACCCTCTTTGATTCTTAAAAAAATGTTTTATTGGAAGGGTTGAGGTCCAATATTAAAGAACCTAAACTAAAACAAGATTATTTTAAAGAAACATAAGCACATTTATCTTAGGGAAGGATTCTACTGTAAAGTGTATATAATCATATTTAGAAGAGTATATAAGTATAATAAAGTATAATAGTGTTACACATTATTTCATTAGAAAAATAAAATAGAAATATAAATAATAAAAAACAAGAACAAGTAGGAAATCTTTTAACCCAAATAGAAGGGTATCCAACAAACTTGGATATAGGCCCCTTGATTTATACTTTCATGAACATTTGTCTTACCCACACCATGGTAATCCCTTGATAATAATATCGAATTTTGTATTACTATCCCTTAAAGCCCTCAAACATTACAGTATTCAACACCTTATTTTTCCTATCCCTAGATGTCCTCAATTGTATACAACAATAATCTAAGTCATGCTAAGAAGAATGAACATTTTCATCATAGATGAACAATATGTTCACGTATCACACAAGGCATGAGAGACTCTCTCTCTAGAAATCACTTTACAACATCACAACATTGAATCTCAAGATCTCTCAATTCTTCAAATAGTTGGGGTATTTACAGGTAGAAATCCCAATGATCATCTCTTCCTCAAATAGTCATATGTTTCCTTTAATTTTGAAGAGACATGTACAATTTTCATTCAACCAACAGTTAGTTTAAAATAGACTTCACGACATAGTTTTGTACATTAAAATATTATATTCTATGTGAAGTGTAAAAAAAGAAAAATATTCTTAATAAAAATTAACATGCTAAGGATCCGTTAAAATGAAACGATAATTTATGAAAATGGGGTAACTATAGAAAAAACATTATATCAAATTCTTATGGAAGTGAGAAACAATGTTTAAAAAGAAATGACAATCAGAGTCTAGTTTATATATAATTATTAATCATATTTATATATAATTCAGAATCATAATTATGAATAATTTAGAGTCTAAATTTGAGATAATTCAGAGTCTGAATAATGAAGAATTCAGAATATGAATTTCAGATAATTCAGAGTCTAAATTTTAGAGATTTTGGAGTCTTAATTTAAGATAATTCAGAGTCTAAATTTCATCGAATTATTATACATAATTTTCAAGAATTCTATGTCTTAATTTAAAGTAATACAGAGTTTGAAATTTATAGAATTTGGGGTATGAATTTCAATGAATTGAGAGTCTGAATTTTAGAGAATTCAAGTTCTAAATTCTAAAGAATTCAAAATCTAAATTTCAGATTATTCAGAGTCTGAATTATGATGAATTCATAATTTTAATTCTAATGAATTCAGAGTCTGATTTTTTTGGAAATTAACGTCTAATAAACTGTAGGGTTCTATGTTAGGTAAGGATCTGAATTTTTGTTTTAAGAAAAATAATGATTAGACTTGTTTTTAGAAGACATTAAATAATACATTGAATCCAAAGGTAAGAATAAATTATTTCTTAGAAGAAGAAACTTTTCCTTAAGAAAATAATTCTTAAATAAGGATAATTTTCCTTAAGAAAAGTTTCTATGATTTTAAAAACATAATGGAATGGTAAAATTCATAAAAATAATTATTGACATAACAATATCCCCCTTTTTGGAAAGAAAAAAACACATTTTGATTAAGAATATAAGGAATAAGGATTTTTTTATAATTTTAAAAGAAATAATTACCTCTCATTACTTATAACCCATGATAAATATGACTAACTTTACCTTAGTTTTTGAAATCCCTAAAGAATTTATTCTAGTTTTTCATTGATAAATTACTTCTTCTTGCTTTAAAATATCTTCTTAAAATAATTTTTCCTTACTTAATATCCCCCTTACTTACGGAATTCTCTTCTTTTGACATAATATTCTTTTGATCATTCATTTATGTGCCTTTGTGATTTTCAAAAAGGAATAGAGGGGGAAAATGTACCTAAAAATATAAAATATTCAAGAGAAATAAATAGATTTATAACAAAATTACATCATTATTGGACAATTTTTTACAAGTAGAATATAACAAATAATAGTATTTAAAGAAATTAGCCATCCTTTTTTCATTTGGAATTAGCATTTTTGGGTGTCTTTCAGCTTCTTCATCTCTCTATGATCATCTTCAAATATCTTGAGTAGCTGATCCTGATCCTGATTTTTCTTTTCAAGAACTATAATTCTTTATTCATGAGACTTAAGAAATTTGGATAGATAATTTTCTAACTCTACTTTCTCATTGAAATTTTATTCCAACTCTTCCTTGAGTTCCCTTTACATTTTCAAATTTAGAGCAACTGCATTTATCTTTCCATTTTGGTCTTTATGCTCTTGGATCAGAGAAAATTTCTCTTTATTAAACTTTTCTGAAAGGCATATTGTATGGTTCTTGATAGTTTAATATGACTTATCAAAATCATCTTTCACTAAATCATGAAAATCATTCCTGATTCATTTATCATTAGTTATTCAAATAGACTATTTTGTTATTTCATTGTATGATCTCCTATGAGCATCATAACCAATGTTAAAGTATTTTAATTCCACTTCATCATTGATATAATATTCCATGAGAAAAATTATCAAATCCAACATCTAATTGACGGTATGCTAAATCAACTGACATCTCAAATCAATACATGAAAATAAGGGAATCATTTTCACAATCATTTTAAAATATTGAACAATAAAATATTGTCCCATGGAAGATGAAGATTCATAATTAGATTCCTTTCCTGGTAAGGAAACAGTATATTTCTCTTTAGATTTCCTCTTGG
Source organism: Viscum album (assembly GCA_963277665.1). NCBI lineage: Eukaryota > Viridiplantae > Streptophyta > Magnoliopsida > Santalales > Viscaceae > Viscum > Viscum album. The sequence goes on from OY728157.1 coordinate 828,585,961, forward strand.
ATGTTCCAAAAACGTGATTCATTGATTTTACAACCACATATTTTCTAAGAAAATCATCAACCACTTATTTTCATTTTTCAATTCTATATATTGAATATCAACTCTTGGAGTCTCAAATACTCTATCATAAACATCGATTATCTAATCTTCATCTGTATCATCTTAATCAGAACCTTCCATAACATCTTCAAGATGAATAAAATCCTGATTGCTGATTTCATCATCAGTAGGTTTATCAACCTCATCCTGTGTATCATCGTCTTTACCTTCTGAGATTATTTTTATGATTCCAATTTGGAAGTTCTGATCAACAACTTGGCAGAATTACTTTCCTTCTAAATATATTCTTCCAACATTTTTATTACATAATCACTTTTATCCTCCTCTTATACTTCTACTTTTTCTTATACCTATTATTATTTTTGTTGAACTACCTCTTCTTCTACAATGGGTTCTAGAATAGAAACTTTCATTCCCAGAGCTTCTTTTGGAACTAATTCTTGTAAGAAGGATTCAGGTTCCTGGATTTTTTAGAAGCTTTCTCTGTATTTTTATTAGAAGGCTTGGAAGGTTACAGCTTTTAACATATTCTTCTAAATATTTTTTCTATAGCCTTTTTCTCAAGATCTTCTTCTACCTGAAACATTATTGCCTTAGCCTCAGTAAAGTCTTAACCAAAACGTGCATCTCACTTCTTCTTCTTCTTCTTCTTATTCTACTGTTCTCTCCATTTGGATACCACTTCATCAAAAAAGTATTTTTTATTTTTTGACTTTGGTTTAGATGACTGAGTTTCCAAAATGGATGTGTTTTCAATTGACTCCAATTATTTCTCTTTTCGATTCATTGAAGTTTTCATGGAAGTTTCACCTACTTCCCCTTTTCTTGCTCAAAGCTTGAATTTCACTATCAGAAAGACTATAGAACTCTCTTAACTTAATACTAGAACTTATTTTCATCCCCCTTAGAGTATCATCACTCCACCACAAAATCATAAATGTTTTGGGTTATGAACACCAAGTAATTTTGAATTATTATAGACAAATAACAATGATCTTCTACAATATTGTTGGATACATAATTATACGAGACTTAAGGGTTCTATTATTCACAATGCCGATGGTTAGGATAATATATTTGATAAGGTATAACTATTTTATATTCCCCATGAAATCCATCATAAAATTATCACACTTATTAAGGGAATCCTTATATCCCTTTCTCAGAATTAGAAAATCTTGCATCCACAAAACGAACAAACAATAGATGGTTTTAAGGTGATTGATCTTGGGTGACATAACTCCTTTATGTCCTAGGAATCCAATTGATTTAACCTTGTCAATACATAATTCCTTGTCTGGAAACTTGTGAGTGAAAAAGATAGACTCTCTTTTGTAAGGAATATCCAGGATACATGCAGCTTTGTTGGAAGATAGAGAATAAGTCATCCCATATCTCTTTAACGAAAATCATTATCTTCCACCTTGTTCATAAAAATGGAATGTATCATAGAATTAAATAAGGATATCTAGATAAAATGGATCCTGATTCTTCTTATTATATATAAAAAGACTCTCCCAATTATTTTTCTTTATATCTTTCGAAATCCGGTAATCATAATTCAGAAATAAATTTGGTTCAACCAACCTTTCTTAATATATTTTCCAATCATTTAGTTCTTTGATTGAGGCTATCTAATTTTTCCAGGAAACATCAAGAGACATATAGAATGTAAGGGAACTAAGAAAATTGAATGACTTATTTCAAAGGAAGTAGAGCCTCGGTGCAAAGACTGTGGAAAAAATAATGTGGGACACATATATGTGGGGCCTTTATATAGGCTTAATGGAGATAGTTAGAATTCTCGAATCAATCCAATGGTTGATATAATTTTGATCTAATCTTTCAATTGATATCAATTCCAAATAAGTATTTTAAGGTTTCGATCTTTTCAGGTTTTAATGAAAAATCGGATTTATGGAAAGAGAACTTGATATATTTTTCTTAAAACAAGATATAAATACCAACATGTAAAAAAATGTTATCACAATGATTTTATGTAAAGAAACATACCTTTTGGATTATTTAAATATAATTTTCAATATTGATAATGTTCTTCTTAAAGAAATCAGATTCCAAAAAAGTATTATAGAATGAAAAATTATTTTAGGATCCAAAAGTTTTTATTAGGGAAAGGAAAAATTTTATGTTCTGAAAAAAAAAAATCAAAGAAATTTTGGAAATTATAAAAAAATTTACTCCCCCTATGAAAAATAGATTCTTAATGTAAGGAGATAAGATTCAACAAAAATTAAATATTAATTATTACCTTATGGTTATCAATCCAAAATTTTGTTTAATGTGTTCAAATCTATCACAGGGTAGTGATTTTGTAAAAATCTCATCATGCTGATCTTTCATTCTGATAAATTGGATAATGATGTCTCTTTTAAGTGTGTAATACCTATGAAAGTGATGCCTAATATATATGTGCTTTTCATGAGAGTGATGTCAAAGGTTTTCGTTTAAGGAAATGACATTAGTATTATCACACAATATCTATGTTTTGGTAAAACTCATTCCATAGTCTGTGAGTATGTCTTACTTCTACAACACTTTACCAAAACATGTTCTAGTTGCTAGATATTCAGCTTCGGCAGTGTAAACTACAACTGAGTGTTGCATATTACGTGACTGAGAAACTAATGAATCTACTAAGAAATGAGAATTTCTAGTTGTACTTTTCCTAACCCTGATACATCCACCAAAATCAGTATTTAAAAAACCTTTTAAAACAAAATGATTTCCATAATAATAGAAAAGTCCTAAACCCATGGTTCCCTTTAAATAGTGAAACAAATCACTATTTTTAAATGAAATTAATTTTGATTAAATTAATATATTTCAAATATTCATAATGAAAACATAATTTCTGGATGACTAGTTGTTATATATAATAAACTACTTCTCATTCCTCTAAAAGATGTCTGATCTACTGTTTTCCTAGATTCATCAAGATCGAGAGAGTTTGAGGTACTGATTGGAGTACTTATACTTTTATTGTTGTCATATCCATACTTTTTAAGAAGATCATTGATATAATTATGTTGATATATATAAGTTACTTCTTGTTTTTGAGAAATTTGGAAACCAAGGAAAAATGTTAACTAACCCATCATATTCAATTCAAACTCATATTTCATAAGATTCACAAATTAATCAGTTAAAGATTGATGAGTTAATGAAAATATGATTTAATCAATATAAATTTGAACAATAAAAACATTTTTCTTATATTAATTTATAAAAAGGGTTGGATCAGCATCTCCCTTAACATAATTGGTTTGTAACAAAAATCATGTAATTCTATCATATCAGGCTCTTGGGCATATTTAAGCCCATATAAAGCATTGGAATGTTTGAAAACATGTTCATGATATTCTGTGTAGTCAAAAGTAGAAGGATTTTTAACATAAACTTTCTCTTGAACATATCTAGGAAGGAAATCACACTTCATGCCCATTTGAAAAAGTGTTAAATTAAATAATTTTGAAAAGGCAAGTAGAATATGAATAGATTTAAGTCTAGCTACTAGATCCTAGAATTATTCATAGACTATTCCATCTTGTTGATCATATCCTTTATCAATTAATCTTGCTTTATTTCATACAAAGATTCCATTTTTATAACATTTATTTCTGAATACCCTTTTTACAAAAATTATAAATGTTTCCTTATGTCTTTCAACTAAGGACCAAGCTTTGTTCCTTTAGAATTATTTTATTTGTTCCTTCATAGATTTAATCCAATCATCAGCACCTAATGATTCATCATTTATTTTTGGTTATAATTGAGAAATAAATGGTAGATGTTCTAATTTATTTCTTAAATAAATTCTAGTTTTATTGGTTGATTTACAACACTAATGATACTATTACAGGGATTATTCTTAAAAAATAACTAATTTCAGATTTGTAAAACATGTTCATCAACATTAGGTAAAAAATATTCTAGGGAAGATACTTTAGAAAACTTTTCTTTAGTATTTTATTTATTAAAATAATCTTCCATCAAAGGTTGATAATCATTTTTTCAAAACACATCTGAATATGCAGGTAAGGGTTTTTTTAAAACCAAAATATTAGTTTCATCAAATTTAACATGCACTGTTTCTTCAGTAGTACAATAAGTTTTGTTAAAAACTCTATAATCCTTAGTTGTTTTGGAGAATCCTAATAAAATTCCTTCATCAGATTTAGGTGTGAATTTATTTAAGTTATATTTAGTATTTAATATTAATACTTTTTATCTAATTACTTTGTAGTAAAAAATTTAGGTTTTTTGAACAGTCCACAATTCATAAGTATTTTTTATAAAAAGGTCTAATTAAAACTCAATTTATTATATAACATGTAGTACTAACAGCTTTATCCCATAAGTGTTTAGAAATTGAATATTCAATCAACATCGTTCTAGTTATATATTGAAGAATTCAATTTCTTCTTTCAACAACACCATTTTGTTGATGATTTCTTGGAGATGAGAAGTTATGATTAATGCTTTTCTAACTACAAAAAGTTTCAAAATATTCATTTTCAAATTATACCACATGTGGACTATGAATTTTAATCAATGTATGGTTTTTTCATTTTCAAATTTGGCTAAAAAATATTTAATATAATAAAAGTCTTAAAATTTCATTTCAAGAAAATAGACCCATGTAAATATTGTGTAATCATTAACTAAAACAAATAAATATTATTTTCCTCTAATACATCCAATTTTTGTTGGATCGAAAAGATCTATTTTCACTAGCTATATTGAATCATAATTTTAGACTTCATTAATTGATTTAAATCATGAATTAGGTTTCTTTCCTTATGGACAAGGATCATATACTTTTGATGAATCATATATAAGCTTCAGTATATCCTTATCAAGTATTTTCTTTGATAGTTTTAATAGGTTCCTAAGATTATAGTGTTCTGGTCATTGACTCCAAATCCAATATTGATCTTTTATTCTACTAACACAAGGTAGGTCTTGAATCTTAAGGTCTTATAAGTAAAATATATAAATATTCTTATGCCTATATGAAGAGAGAATAAACTATTCCATGGAATTGTGAACTAAGAGTTTATCATTACTGAAATTCATAATGTAACCTTCATCACATAATTTGATTATTCTTATAATTTTGTGGTTATGACCTTTAAAAAATAACACATTTTCTGTTAAATCTTTTTTAAGAATATAAATATTACCTATAGCAACAATTTTTCCATGATTATTATATTTGAATGTTACTTTTCCTCCTTCCTTATTGATAATCATTTCAAAGAAGTTATTGTTACAAGTCCCGTAACAGGAACATATACTATCTATGTACCATGTATTGTTGATGGAACATCTTTTATTTTGCTAAAAATAAAAAATTAAAACTTTCAGAATCTAAACATTCTTGGATCTAGAAGTGTTAGAATGTAACATCTTAGGTATCTACATATTCATAGAAAATTATGCTTTGTTGAAACCTAAGGATTTGATTTTATTTAACGAAAAAAAATTCTCTTCATGTCCACCACATTGAAACTTAGTTAAAAATGTGAACATTAGGGAACCAAATAATTATGACTAAAACATGTTTTGAATGATTATAACCAAATCCAGAACTATTCCGAAGAGGAAATGTTTTTTAATACATTTTATCAAATTATTTCTTTCTAGAAGTAAAATTTGATAAGATTTCTTTAAGGAAAAAAATTTGGATTTTATCCTGATCACTATATTCTTATCCTCATAGTCATTAGTCTTAGAGTTAGAGTAAGCCTCTAGAATATTTTTCATAGAAATAGTATTTTCAAGATTAGTTGTATATTTATCCTTATTAGAATTAAATTCATTAAGGTTATTAGAGACATTTTCAAAATCCAGATTTTTCTGATCAATATCTATTGAAAGATATGATACTTATTTTGTTCAAATATAAATTATGGAATTTTCATTCTCTAAATTCTTTTTTATCATAGAATTATAATTATCAATTAATTTGGAAAATCTATAAACATTTTCAAATGAAGGTAAATTATTATCTTATGTTGAGGAAGATTATTCATCTGAAGATTCATTATATTTTTCATTGTGAAAATTTTAATTTAAAGAAGTATTGATTAAAGATTCATCATTTTGTACCTTATCTATAATACAATTATTTTCAATAGGTAATCTAGCTATAAGACCAATATTATTATTTCCAGAACATTTATATTATGAATATTCATCAGAAGATTCATCACTACTAGCACTCTAAGTTTCATTATATTTCAAGACTTTCTTATCCTTAGATTTGTTGTACTTATTTCTATTCCTTTCATAATTCTTATCCTTTCTATCTTTTTTCTTAAGCATAGAATAATCAGGTCTGATATGTCTAGATCTTATGCATTAATAACAAGTTACTTCATAGTATTTGTTTTTCTTTCTATATTTCTTCTTATATCTGTACTGAAAATATATCTTTCCAACAATGTTTCTCATCCTTCAAGAAATATTGTCTATTTCATTCCTAGACTGATCAGTATAACTTGATTCAAATATTAAAAGAGAATTATTAGCATTAGATCTAGTTACCCTTTTTAGAGTCTTGGATTTAGATGTAGTAGTGAAAGAAACACTTCCCTTGCCTTTATTTTTATTATTAAAATAAGAATCTCTCTTCTTTATTATTTCATGTTGAAGAAGAGTTCCAAATAAATCATCAAGAGTAGTGTTAGATATTTTCTCTTTTTCATCAATAGATGTCCTTTTAGATTCAAACTCATTGGGAATAATTTCAATTATCTTGTCCATAAGAACATCATCATCAAGTCCTTTCTCTCCAATAGATTGAGGACTACTAATGATAGTCATAAATCATTGTTTTACATTGAAAATAAGGTATTCATAAGGAAATATAAATCCAAGATATTTAGCTCTAAGTATAGCACTTCTTGTTTTTATCACTTATAAAGTTACAAAGTGTGTAACAACAAGTTTAATCTAGATACAATTGGAAGCTTCACAATCGGAAATTTAATTATAGATATTCGTGGTCATGGAACATAAAACAACATTGCATCACTTTTAGTTTAGTTAATATTATAGTTTATCTTGATTTGTGAATGTTCTGATTTCCTTTTCAGGAATCTTGTAATCACTAGTTATTATGAAAAAGTTTTCCATACTTGTATTGATAATAAAAGCCTGCATCCTATCTCTCCAGTACTCATAATAATTTATATAAAAACTTTGGGGTCTGATAGGATTTACATGTTCAATAGAACCAAAAATCATTCCTACCATTTTATAGGAAAAATTTGTTTCCACAAAAAACATTAGTAGTAAATGTTTATAAGCAAAGACAATCTTTTTGAAAAAATGAACAAGTAAAGTTGAGCAAGTAAACTTGAGCATGAAAACTTATATGTAAGAATAAGTATTTCATTGATCTCATGTAATACCAATTTTAGGATCAAAATACAGATGTAGATGCTCAATTACAAGAATCGGAGAATTGTATGTTTGAAAATTTTCTTTTTATCTTAAATACAATTATTGTTTAACAATGTTAAACAAGTTAAATTCAAAAACCCTCTTTGATTCTTAAACAATGGTATTATTGGGAGGGGCCAGGTCCAATATTAAGGAACATAAACGTAAACATGTTTATTTTAAGGAGACATAAGAAATTTTATCTTTCGGAAAGATTATACCATAAAGTGTATATAATATTATTTATCAAATATTATATTTATAAGAAAGTATAATAAAGTTATAATTTATTTCGTTAACAAAATAAAATGGAAATAAAAACATGTAACAAAACAAGAACAAGTTGGAAATATTTTAACCCTTAAATAAGGGTATCTAACCGCCTTAGATATAGGTCCCCTAATTTATACATTCAATAAACTCTGTCTTACCCACACTAGGGTAATCCCTTGATAAAAATATAGAAGCTTATCTTGCTATCCCCTCAAGGCCTCAAAAATTAATGTAGTCTGCACCTCTTTCTTCCAATCCCCATAAGCCCTCAATTGTACATGACAATAATCAGAGTCATATTAAGAAAGCGGAATAAGTTGTTCATGACTGAACAAGATGTTCACATATCTCACAAGGGACTAGATTCTATTTCTCTAGAAATCACTTCAGAACACCACAACATGTAATCCCATGATCTATAAAATATTCAAATGGATTGGGTATTTATAAGAAAAAATCCCAACAGTCATCCCCTCCTCCAACATTTATATTTTTACATTAATTTTAGAGGGACCTGGACAGTTTTCAATCTTCCAATGGTTATTTTAAAATAGATTACCCAATGTCGTTTTGTATTAGAAAATATTATAGACTATATCAAGTGTAAGACAGAAAATAATATTAAGAAAAATTAACTTTCTTAGGATCCGATAAAATGAAATGATACTTTAGGGAAATGGGGTAACATTAGGGAGAACATTAAATCATATTTTTAAAGAACTGAGAAATGGATTTTAAAATTAAATACAAATCAGATTCTGATTTACAGAAATTTCAGAATATGATTTCTATGTAATTTCGAATCTGAATTATGAAGAATTCAGAGTCTGAATATGAGATAATTCAGAGTCTAATTTTTAGATAATTCAGGGTCTGAATTTCATCAAATTTTGGAGTCTGAATTTTAGAGAATTGAGAGTTTGAATTTCATTGATATCAGAGTCTAAATTTTAGATAATTCAGAGTCTGAATTTTAGTGAATTTATATTCAGAATTTCAGATAATTCGGAGTCTAAATATCAGATAATTCGGAGTTTATACTCTAAATAATTCAGAATCTAAATTTCAGATAGTTATGAGTCTGAATTATGATGAATTTGAAGTTTTAATTCTGATGAATTATGAGTCTAAATTATTATGAATTAGAGTCTTAATGCTGATTAATTATGATTTTGATTTTTAGGGAAATTAGATTCTAAGAATCTATAGTTTTTTATGATAGGTAATAATGTGATTTTTTAGTTTAAAAAAATTGTTATACTTGGTTTGAGAAGTCATTAAATAGTACATTGAATCCAAGGGAAGAATAAATCTTTTCATAGAGAAAGAAAATTTTACTTAAAAATATAATTCTATAAGAAAGATATTTTTCTTAAGGAAATGTGTTTGTGATTCTGAAAATATAAAGGAATGGAAAAATTCATAAGGATGATTATAGACTTTACATCTATAACACATGTCAAAAAATAATGACAATATAAAATCTACTACAAATCAAATAAATATTTTTCAACTCTGAATCTCCTAGAATTGGTTCACATGGGCTTATTTTGACCTTCTATAGTTTCTAGATCAAATTTGAAGCATTATTTTTATGTTCTTGTTAATTATTTTTCTTTATATACATGGGTATTATTTCAATATAAAAAAGTGGGGTTTTTTATTATTTTTTCCTAGTACTATAAATTTGAAGAAATTCATAGTGGGATTATAATTAATAATACAAAAAGGGGTCATGGATATGAGTTTGAAAATCAGGATTTTAAAACATTTTTCTCACATAATGGTTATATTAATAAATATTTTGCACCCAGGACCAACCAGAAGAATGGTGTTTTATTAATAAGAAATAGGACCCTTCACGAAATTCTATAGACCATTTTCAATGATAATGGTTTTCCTTTTTATTTTCTTGAAGAAGATATGAATAAATATTTTTACATAATTAATAGAGTTTTTATAAGACTTATTTTAAAGATATTTTTTTATGAATTATGTAATGAATGAAAACCAATGGTTAATTACATTATCTTTTTTTGTTTCTAAGTCAATTCTTAAAACTAAGTACAATCTTGAATTTTTTTATATGATTGATGAAGTAATTTTCCTTAGATATTCAACATCTAGTAAATAATATAGAGTGTTTAAAAAAAGAAAAAAGAGTATGGAACAATTTGTTCAAGTAAAATTGGATGAAAATAATCCACATGAGCCAAATAACCCTTTATAAAACCTTTATGTTGATTAGTAAAACCTGAAAATAAATAAAAAAACTAATAAATTTTCCTGGAAACAAATAGAAAAATCATTCAGATTTGAGGAAAAAAATGAACTTGAACTGGTAGATGATAATAGAATATTTTACCATTCTTATCCTATAACTTTGAGGAATCATAGATACAGTTCTTTAGATGTTTTATTTAGATACATAGATAAAGGAACAAAAACTAGATATATGATTTGAATTTAGGTTGAACATCAACTTTTTTATCGAATCTTAATCCTAAGAACATCAATTATGAAATTAATTATGAATTATAGGTGATGGAAATATTATAATAACTTAATAAATTTGAAATAAATATAGTTTTGGAACTAATATATAAACCAAAAGACACTATGACCATTGACACTAAATGGGTGTTCAGAAACAAAGTTGATGAGCAAGACACTATAGTCCGAAATAAATATAGATTTTTTACACAAGGATATAGTCAAGAAGAGGGTATTAACTAAGAGGAAAACTTTATATCAGTGGATATACATGAAGCCATTAGAACATTTCATTCTTATGTAGCACATTTATATTTCAATATATATTAAATGGATGTTCATAGTGACTTAATAAATGGTTATATAGTTGAAGATGTTTTCATAACTACCCCTTCATTTCAATATCATAATTTTGAAAATAATTTTTTTAAATTACCCAAATATTTATATGGTTTAAAATAAGCTCCTAGATCCCGGAATGACAAGCACTACTGGAATGGTGGGATATACCAACACTTTCATGCCTACGGTTTGAGAAAACGGCTGGCATAGTTCATTTCTCCCAATAGTTTAAGGAAACTATTGGGACATCTCCCATTACAACACTTTTTCTCAACGGTTTCCTTAAACCGTTGGGAAATATCTATTTTTAACATCCTTTACCTGCAGTTTTACAAAACTATTGGTAAATGATGCCTTTCCCAATGGTTTTTTAAAACCGTTTAGAATGTTTTCCCTTAAATACACAGAACCCACAATTCCCTATCTGAGCGTGACTGCCCTAGCTCACTATGTCTCCCGAAGGTATATCATTACCCACTTTCCGAAACTCCTCCCATCCTCTTCAATCAACAATTTTCTTGTTCTACACTTCAAATCAGTAAGTGTTATCTTTGTGTTGTTGTTATGAATCTATGATTTTTTGTTTTATATTTTGATTTGGATTTTTGAATCTATGAATTTTTGTTTTATGTTTTTATTTGGATGATTTTCTATTTCAATTTTTCGTGGGGGAGGCTGTGAAGATGGGGTGGGGGAGGCTGTCGAGGGCTATCCATGTGGGGTGGGGGAGGGGCTGTCTTGGTAGGGTGGGTGAGGGGGATGGGTTTTCTGAAATGGGTGGGGGTATGGCTATTTGGGTGGGGGGGGGTGTGTAGGTGGGGTGGGGGAGGGTATCCAGGTAGGGATGTCCAAGTGGGGTGGGGAGGGTGTGCAAGTGGGGTGGGGGAGGGGTTTTCTAGGTAGGGTGGGGGGGTGGGTTGTCCAAGGGGGCTGACTGTATGGCTGTGCAGGTGGAGTTTGGGGGGGGGGGGGCTGGGTTGTCCAAGTGGGGTGGGGGTGGGCTGTCCAAGTGGGGTGGGGGTGGGTTATCCAAGTGGGGTGGGGGGGTTAGGATGTCCAATTGGGGTGGGGGTTGGGATGACCTTGTGGGGTGGGGGCTGTGTTGTCCAAGTAGGGTGGGGGTAGGGCTGTCCAAGTGGGGTGGGGGGGGGGGGGGGTTATCCAAGTGGGGTGGGGGTAGGGATGTCCAAGTGGGGTGGGGGGGCTGGGTTGTCCAAGTGGAGTGGGGGTAGGGTTGTCCAAGTGGGTGGGGTAGGGTTTTCCAAGTGGGGTGCAGGGTGTATAGGTGGATGAGGCTCATAACTATAAACTCTATAAATTCTAGAAGTATGAAAATGTATAGGGACATCCATGAACATTTTTTGGCAGGATAACATAAAAAGTGTTTGATTTTTTTAGTCATTTTTAATTTGGATTTTCTTTTGATGCTGATGTTTCTTATTAATACCTATGATGGAATTTATTTTAGTTTCTAAATCGGCTGAGACTCCCCCACCATGCATAGTGTATGAAACCTCTACCCTTATTTTACCATTATGTTTACACTGCCGATGCAACCTCTACCCTCATTTAATCAGTGAACTCCAGTCATTAATTCAACACTTCATTCTCACTATCATGTAGAATATTGAATGATGTATACCCATCCTCACATGATTTCATACTTTAGATAGTGTCCAACACATCGAATACGAGCTTTTGAATTCATCAGTTAACCCAGATCATATATTCCATTTCCCCAAAGATGACTGTACTAATATAACATTAGTGTCAATAAAATATGGTTCTCATATTAAATTGTATATTATGTGATCTTCTTGGCCAATACTCACTTTTATGAGGGTGGGGTTCTTTTCACTAGCCATACTGTCATGTTTAGACATCCATAAAAATGTTATATAAGTCACAGGTTTAATTCAGTAATGTTGTTATCATTGACATAATTTATTATTAATCACAAATTTAAAAATACATGTTTGTGTCTATACATTATGAAATCATTTCTTTTTACAATCCATGAACAACCTTTTAGTATAAAAGCCTAAAATTTATTCACCCATGGGGTGCGCTTGACTTGGGGAAGTAACTGGGTAATGAAAGGTATGGTCATAGAGGTTCTAATAATGAGTTATTGAACATGAGGGAATGATTTGGGATGCCTATAACACATAATAGGACCTGAGGCATGTGCCTATTATAGACCTAATGAAAATTAATATAAATAAATTTTAATTTAATTTTTTATTATATGTTCTTTAAATTGTCATAATAGTTCACTACGTCAACTAAAAACATCTTCCATTATCGTTTACTTAAATGTATTTTCTATTAAAGTTCAATCCCATTGAATTGTTTATGAAAAAATGACTTATATAAATTCTTTTTATAGAATGGGAAAAAGTTGGATGTATGAAACCAATCAGATCTCAAGCGATTTTCAAAACAATTTGGTGAGATTTATAGTTTATTCATTTCACAATGTTTCAGATAGTGGTCACATACACTGCCCATGTTCCAATTGTGTTGGTAGACCTTGGTTAAGATATGAATAATTCAGCTACCATATAACCAAATATTGTTTTCAAGCAAACTACGTTGTGTGGTATCATAATGGCGAGAAAATGAAATCTCAAATTTGTGATGATTGAAATGAAAGGATTTTACTGGAGAATTAGTTAAATGATCAGTTTCCGTTTATTCGTCATCAAGAAAAAGATAGGATTTTGACTCATGAAGACTTTAGTATGAGGATAGATGATGAATCTACTGAAAATTATGATATTGATAGGGTGAAAAAATGGAATGATGCTGCCACGACTCCAGTATATCAACAATTTGATAAAATGAAAAAGATGGAATATTTAATCTGATTGTTTCATGGGAAAAATATGTATGGGATTTATAATACATCAATTGATTACATTCATACCCTATTGAAGGATTTACTTCCAAATTATGTATATATTCCCTCAAACCACTTTATAGCATGGAAGTTAGTTGAAGAACCTGGATTTTCAAGAAACAAAATTCATGCTTGCGTGAAAGATTGCAGATTATTCTGGGAGGAAACCGCTGAAAGAAATTATTGTAAAAAATGTGGCACATCCCGATGGAAGTCAAAATCTAATGGAACACCATCCTGGGTTCCACAGAAAGTAATGTGGCACTTTCCCTTGATCCCCAGACTCCGTAATCTTTTTATATCTGATGACATATCAATAAAATGAGATGGCATGATACCAAGAGATAGAAGACTAATGATGAGTTGGTCAGCCTGTAGAAGGATTTTCATGGCAGAGATTTGATGCTCTACATCCTGATTTTGCACCTGACGTGCGTAATGTGAGGCTGGGTCTTTCATGCAATGGTTTTAATCTGTTTGGGAAGATTCTTACTTCACACAGCACATGGCTAGTTCTTATACACATTTATAATCTTCCCCCATGGTTGTGTATGAAAAAACCATTCACTTTCATGAGTATAATCATATATGGTTCCTTTAATCCCAAAATTGATATTGATGTATACATGCAACCTTTAATAAAAGAGTTGAAACTTTTTTGGGGTGTGGGAGTGCGCACATACGATGCATGTTCGAAAGACATATTTCAAATGCATGCTACGCTTATGTGGATGATCAATGATTTTACGGCTTATGAAATGATGTCTGGATGGACCATGAATGGAAAACTGTCATGTCCAGTTTGTATGAAGAATACACGATCCAGAAGACTGAAACATCACTGTAGTTTCTGTTTTATGGGACATCTACGTTTCTTTCCAATGGATCATGCATATAGAATGAATCATCGAAGATTTTATAATACCATAGAAACTGATGATCCACCTCAGCGTATTTCTGGAACTATTGTGCTTAATGAATTTAATGATTTCAGTTTTTCTTTCGGGAAGGGACAAAGGAAATCTGGAAAGAGAAATAATGTTTCCACTAAAACTTGTCACAATTGGAGGAAGATGAGTATCTTTTTTATTTGCCTTATTGGTCAACCAATTTGTTACTTCATTGCTTAGATTTAATTCATATTGAAAATAATTTATGGAAAATGTTTTTTCGGTTCTTCTAAATGTTAAAGGGAAGACAAAAGATGATTTACGATCTCCGCATGACTTGGTAGACTGGGGCATCAGACCAAAATTTCATTATCTGTGTATCAGTGAAAATAAATGGAAACTTCAATTTTCTTCTTATGTGATGACACATACGGAAAAACCAATTTCTGGAAGTATTAGAGACTATTAGAGTTCATGGTTTCTATTCAAGAAACTTATCTAAATGGGTCAACATAAGAGAGTTGAAGCTAAAATCTTTGAAGACTCGTGATTATCACGTTCTACTGCATGATTTTCTTCCAATATCAATCTGCCATATTTTTTACAATAATGTAAGGGTGAAAGTTATTCGGTTGTGCATTTTTTTTAGAGATATTTTTTTCTAAAGATTTTCCAAAGTATTTCTTGTAAAAAATGTTGACAGATGCCCCATTAATTTTGTGTGAGTTGGAGAAAATATTTCCTCCATCATTTTTCACATACATGATGCATCTGACTGTCCATATTCCCACTAAAATACTTCTCGGAGGACCTGTTTCTTTTCATTGGATGTATCCAACTAAAATAAATATGTATAGATTAATGTCTTACGTCCGAAATAGGAATCATCCCAAAGGTTCTATTGTGAATGGTTACTTGGCTTAAAAATGTATGGATTTCTGCTCAATGTATTTTTCTGATCATAAAATAAGAATTAACAGACCATTGAGAAATAGAGAAGAACAGTATGAGAAAATTGAACCCAGTTTTCCATCACTTCCTCAAATAGAAGGAATTCCTAGATTATATACATTGAAGAAATTAAGCCACGAAGAGCGGGATATGGCACATCAAACAGTTTTGTTCAACTATGATTTTTTTGATGACTATATTAGGTAACTATGTTTCATTATTATATATTACATAAATATCTGTTAAACTATTCATATTTTTTATCTACAGGGAACATAAAACAATGATAAATAGAAATCATCGTTATTTATCTTTGAGAAGGAGAGAGACTTTTCATAGAAAATAGTTTTCTATTTGGTTAAAATTAAAGGTAAAAATATTACTGTTTAAAATAATTATATCAATATTTAATTATGTTTAACAGTCATTTATATTACAGGTATTGAGTTTATCTGTTGACTCTGTCTCTAAGGAAATAAGAGGTTTGGTTTTTAGTCCAAATACTGTGGTTCGTGACTGTAAATCAATTGTTATCAATGGGTATAAATTTATTTTCACTGAAGAAGCAATGAACATGAGAACACTACATGATGGTGTTATGGTTACTTCCACAACAGATTTTTATAACAGTGCATTAGATAGTAGATCGTGATTTGAAAATGTGGGTTATTATGGAGTCATTGAGGAAATAATAATATTGTATTATTACTCTCATAGACGAGTCACAATGATGAAATTCCATTTTTTTGATTCGATGATGAGACAAAGCACATTTATTGAGGATTTTGGATTTCGATTAATTAATATGACTCGCACTATAGCTACCAAATAACCATGTGTGTTGGCATCAATGGCTAAACATGTTTTTTTATGTTGAATACCAACTTTGGCCCGAATTTTGTGTCATAGTTGTAGTAATTCCAAGACATATTTGTGATGATGGTGATGATGGAATTGACACTTTCCCTAGTTCCATTGGAAACAATCCATTTATTTCTCTTGATGACTCCAATATCTCAATTGTCAGAGTTTATTGTGAACCTGATGTTATGGTTGAAAATATATATAATCATTCATCCATGATCTCAATTCTTTTGGTTTACCTCGAGTTGGGTTGTTAAGGTTGGTAATATTCAAATTGATTTAGTATTGATCACAAATATTTTTTAGCTTAATTGACCGTTATGTGAATTTTCAATGTTTATTGGTTGCAGTTTTATATGAATTTCATTTTCTAATTTGGAATTAAACTGTATTCAAACCTAGTCAAATAGTATTTCTAACTTGGTTAACATTACAACTTGTTTGATTTTTTGAATCCATTCAAGATCTTCTAAAATAATTGATAGCTAAATTATCAATGAATCCACATATTCCCACATATGTTTAGTTTTTTGGGTCACACATTAGTTTCCTTTTTCTAATTAATTACATATTTGTTTTCAAAAGCAAGAAATACAGCCAATTGAAGAGAGACGAAGGAAAAAATTGATGGAGAACAATCATCGAATGACGGAGATGGGTGTTCCACCATTAGTTCCAACAGTGACTAAATTATTTAAAATATATATATTTAAAGAATATATAATGTTATGTGATTAATTTTTTTGTAAAAGTTTTTTTAGGATCCACCTATACATTGACAGTTATTCGGCGAGGAGCCTAGTACTAGTCCTAGTACTTAGGTTGGTGGTACGATGAGGGTTCATACCAGAGGTGGACGAGAAGATTCGCATACCCGACTAGACCCTTCCCCTCCCACAGACATGTCATCCTTCCCACATTCTGATACTGGTTTGTTGTTAGGGACACACGGAATATTTATTCCTCCCATGTTTTCACCACGTTTTGAATCTTCTAGCCCATCTTTTTCATATCCCATGATGATTCTCACTCCCCAATCAGAATCTGGTTATACAACTATCCCATCTTCTTTTACTTATACTTTTGTCTCTCTGACCTTCTATATTCCATTGTCTTCGACTCCTGTTCCACCACAGGGTGTTCCATTAGTTTCTGTAGATCCAGCGGCGCTTAGTGATCAGACTGGTGCAGGTATATTTATAGAACCCTAACAAATTTTTATAGCAATACTTATTTTTATTATAACATGTTTTGATAAAATATTTTTTGTTCATTCATGAAAGATACATCTACTGACAGGAGGTGAGGGCGGGGCATACATGCATGCGTGCGGTGTGGAACCGCTGCACACAGGTAATGGTAGATTACAATGAAGACAACCAAATGGTTGAGAAAACAGGGCAGCAATGTCGGAGTTTTTTGGTGACGCTTTCCAAATAATCTGGCACCATTCCCTTCAGCCCGCTATCATGGAGACATTTTCCACATGAGTTCAAGGAGAGATCTTGGCCATAGATATGGGTAAAACAGTCTGTATTATTTAAGGCCATGAATTTTTTTTGTATTTATATGAATTAATATTTTGAGGACAGCATCGATTTAATTATCCCGAGGGTGAGGGTGCATGACCGGAACGTCTAAAGGATTTAGGCAAGATTTGGAGAGCCTACAATCATTAGTTGTATATTGGCTTGCATGATAGATTTGGAACTGATTTAAAGGCGGTACTAGTCATGGGTTATTTTACTATAGTGCAGTATCGTCAGATGATTACTTATTGGACAACTACCCAGTTTAATTTATTAATTACATTTGAGGTATTTAAATAATAACTTTCATGTTTTGCATTAATACTATATTTTTCATTATCAAATTCTATTTAGGAATCATCTGAAATAAATAAAAAAACATTGATGCAAAAAAAATACCTCCACACACTGGGACGTACTATGATGCCAGATCATGAGAGGAAGCATGTATGACAATTGTTTATAATTTTTCTTTAGGACTTAATCATTCTTTTGTTTACTCAATTATTTAATTGTCTGCTAATGTTTTCATATAACTTTAGTTTTCAATGTCATTGTAGAGGAAAATACAGAATATTGAAGGACGTGTGCCTCGAGCAAAACTGTTTTGCTTTAGTAGACGGAAAAAGGATGGAAGTGTCATCAATAAAGTGACTCAGCAGCGGATTGTAAGTTTTAATCTATTGATTTTATATTTTAATATCTATTTTTTAACTTAATAATATATTTATATTTGTAATAGTCTTTTTTAGAGGCCTGCGATGCCCAAGAACCAGTCAATTTTGGGCCAACTAATCACTTACATCAGGTGTTGGGAGAGGAGCATGCTGCCAAAGTACACTACCGACCTAGGATATCCCTGACGAGGTATTGGCCCTCCTTAGGTATGAGTTGTAGTGCCACTGAGCTTTAGAAAGTTAGGGAACATTAAGAACATGCTGAAAAAGGTCCACAGAGATAGATGAACAATCTACTATGGAAAATAGTGCATTTATGAAATTTATTAAAGTTCTGCGTCCAACACTTCCACCAAAGGCCAGCCCAGCTTTTGATGATTATATGTCATCAATACATTCTATATATGGTGAAACATATGGCAGATCTAGTGGTGGTCACGATGATGTATATCCTGATGATGATGATGATGGTGAGGAGATTTATTCGGAAGAGGAGGGAGAGGAGGAGGGTGAGGCGGATGGTAAGGGTGAGGAGGAGTGCGAGGACAAGTGCGAGGATGAGGATGTGGGTGATGATGATGGTGATGATGGTGATGGTGATGTGGGACAAGATGATCCGTTAAATTTTTTACTAATATTACCGATATTTGATGTTTAATCTATTCTAGTTGTTGGTTTTATCTACACCTGTAATATAGTATTGGAGTTGATATATTTTTATATATTGTCTGTTTTCATGGATATTGATGTCTTTTAGTGGTTGTGGTGTATCTTGAGCATGTTTATAGGGTTTTGTGTGTTTGGGAACTTCCTGGAGATCCCCCCTCTTTCCTAGACTCTGAAACCCCCCCCCCCCCCCCCACCACACACCTTGGACCCCAGACAGCCCCACAAACACCCCCCCCCCCCACCCTCTTCATTGGTCCCCAGATAGCTCCCCGGATACCCCATGGGTAGCCCCCCAGATAGCCCCCTGAACAGCCCCCCACCCCCTCCCTGGACCCCGGACACCCCCCCCCCCCCGGAAAGCCCCCCTAACCACTTCCTTGGACCCCCAGACAGAACCCCCACCCTCCTACTTGATTTCAAATGCCTTTTTGTTTATTTCATTGATCATGCAATGTTATTTAGGATTATTCAATTTTTGTATGTCTTGAATTATATGAATGTCTTGGTAAGCTTATTAGATCAGTCTCATCAAATGCCTATGTTGATATGCTTTGATATGAATACAAAGCCTTGTTGTACATTCTTTGTTTTATGTTAATTGTGCCTTGTTTGATTTGGTTTACTTGTCAATTGTTAGGATAAGACATGGGTTACATGTAAAGGACTCATGGATGGACTCGTCATGCTCAGGGAATTTAGACATGAAATTCGAGGATGTATGATTTGGTTTCTAGGTGAGGGCTACCAGTATTGTGTTAATACATTATTAAAATGATCCATGTGTCATTTTTTTCGTGTACGAGTCAACCGCTTCTTAATCTGAGGTGTGGTGTGGTCGGTAGCACTCTAACTGTGTCCCTTTTGTTTAAAATGGATGGGATTTTAAGTGAAAAGAACAATTGACATATGTAAAACCTACCAAATGAATTCAGATTCTATTGATACTTAATCACAATGATCCATGGTTCATATGTGACGTGTACGAGTCAACCCCAGCACAATCCGAGTCACAGTGTGGTCGAGATCACTCTATGTGTCTCTCTTATGATTAAAATGGAAAACATTTTAATTACATATGGAAAACTGACCAAACGGATTCTGATTGTGTTGATAATTTAAAAAAATGATCCATGGGTCATATGTGAGGTGTATGAGTCAACTATGCCTCAATTTGAGGTGCGGTGTGGCCAAAACCATTTGAAGTGTCTCACTTTTGTTTGAAATGGATAACATTTTATGTGAAAAGTACAACTGACATTCCGAAAACTAACCAAACGCATTCAGATTTTGTTGATACAGTAGGAAAATGATACTTGCATCATTTTTGATTTTTAAGAGTCAACCCAGCCTCAATCTGAGGTGTGGAGTGGCCGGAACCACTCAAAGTGTCTCTCTATAGTTTAAAATGGACTTCATTTTAATTGAAAACAACAAGGGACATAGGGAAAACCAACCAAACGTGTTCTGATTCTATTGAAACTTTAGTAAAAGGTTCCATGAGTCATTTTGGACATGTTCAAGTAAACCCCACCTCAATTTGAGGCCAGGTGTGGCCGGAACCACTCAAAGTGTCTCAGGTATATTTGAAATAGAAAAAATTTTAATTGAAAACAACAACTGACATACCGAAAACTGACTAAACGCATTCGGATTCAGTTGAAACCTTAGAAAAATGATCCATGGTTCATATGTGATGTGTATGAGTCAACCCAACCTCAATCCAAGGTCTGGTGTGGCCGAAACCATTCAAAGTGTCTCACTTTTGTTTGAAATGGATAACATTTTAAGTGATAAGTACAACAGACATACAGAAAACAGACCAAACACATTCGTATTGTGTTGATACTTTAGGAAAATTATGATTGGGTAATTTTTTACGTTTTCTAGTCAACAAATTTTCAATCCAAGGCGTGGAGTGGCTGGCACCACTCGAAGTGTCTCTCTATAGTTTAAAATGGAATTCATTTTAATTGAAAACAACAACTGACATACGGAAAACCATCCAAACAAATTTATATTATGTTGAAACTTTAGGAAAACGTTCCATGTGTTATTTGTGACGTGTACGAGTCAACCCTCCCTCAATCTAAGGCCAGGTGTGGCCGAAACCACTAAATGTGTCTCAAGTTCATTTGAAATAGATAACATTTTAAATGAAAACAACAACTGACACACGAAAAACCGACTAAATGTATTTGTATTCAGTTGAAACATTATTAAAATGATCCATGGGTGATATTTTACATTTACGTGTCGACCCAACCTCAATCCGAGGTGCAGAGTGGCCGAAACCACTCGAACTGTCTCTCTATAGTTTAAAATGGACTTCATTTTATTTGAAAACAACAACTGACATACGAAAAACTGACCAAACGCATTTGGATTATGTTGCAACTTTTGGAAAACAATCCATGGGTCATATGTGATGTGTATGAGTCAACTGAGCCTCAATCCAAGGCATGGAGTATTCGGAACCACTCAAAGTGTCTCTCTATAGTTTAAAATGGACTTAATTTTAATTGAAAACAACAAATGACATATGGAAAACAGACCAAACACATTCATATTCTATTGAAACATTATAAAAACGTTCCATGAGTCATTTTTGACATGTACGAGTCAACCTCACCTCAATACAAGGCCATGTGTGGCTGGAACCACTCAAAGTGTCTCCGGATTATTTGAAATATATAAAATTTTAAATGAAAACAACAACTGACATACAGGAAACCAAATAAACTCATTCGTATTCAGTTGAAACATTAGGAAAATGCTCTATGAGTCATATGTGATGTGTACGTGTCAACCCAACTTCAACTTGAGGTGCGGAGTGGCTGACACCACTCAAAGTGTCTCTCTATAGTTGAAAATGGACTTCATTTTAATTGAAAACAACAACTAACATACAGTAAACCGACCAAACACATTCGTATTCTATTGAAACATTAGTAAAGAGATATATGGGTCATATGTGATGTGTATGAGTCAACTTCTCCTCAATCCAAGTCGTAGTGTGGTCGGGATCACTCTAGGTGTCTCTCTTTTGTTTAAAATGGACAACATTTTTAGTACATACGGAAAACCGACCAAATGGATTCTGATTGTGTTGATAATTTATCATAAAGATCCATGGGTCATATATGACATGCATGAGTCAAACCCACTCAATATGAGGCACGGTGTGGCCGAAACTAATCAAACTGTCTCTATTTTGTTTAAAATGGACTTCATTTTAAGTGAAAACAACAACTGACATACGAAAAACTGACCAAACGCATTCGGATTTTGTTTATCCTTTGATACAACCATCCATGGGTCATTTTTGACGTGTACGAGTCAACCCATCCTAAATCCGAGGCATGTTGTTGTCGGAACCACTCAAATTTTCTCTCTTTTGTTTAAAATAGACTTCATTTTAATTGAAAACAATATATGTCATACACAAAAATGACCAAATGCATTCAGATTCCATTGAGACTTTAGGAAAATGATCCATGGGTCATATGTGACATGTACAAGTCAACCTCACCTGAGTCCATGTCTTGCTGTGGCCGACACCACTCAACGTGTCTCACATTTATTTGAAATGGACAACAATTCAATTGAAAACAACTAATGGCATACAAAAAACCAACAAAACGCATTTGAATTGTGTTTAAAGTTTAGAAGAAAGATCAATGGGTCATATGTGACGTGTACAAGTCAACCCTGCCTTAATCCGAGGTATGTTGTCACCATAACCACCCAAAGTGTCTCATTTGTTTTTAAATGAACAACATTATAAGTGAAAACAACAACTGACATACGGAAAACTGACCAAACACATTTTGAATGTGTTTATGCTTTAGAAAAAAAATACATGGGTCATATGTTACATGTAAAAGGCAACCCCACCTCAATATGAGGTGTGGTGTGGCCGACACCACTCAAATTGTCTCTCTATTGTTTAAAATGGACATCATTTTAAGATAAAACAACAACTGATATACAGAAAACTGACCAAATGAATTCAGATTCCATAGAAACATTAGAAAAGTGATCCATGGGTCATATTTGATGTTTTCGAGTCAACCCCACCTAAATCCGAGGAGCATTGTGGCTGTCATAACTCGAAGTGTCTCAGTTTTATTTGAAATGGATAACATTTTAAGTGAAAAATAAAACTGGCATATGGAAAACTGACCAAACACCTTCGTATTCTGTTGAAACATTAGGAAAACGATCCATGGATCATATGTAATTTGTATGAGTCAACCTCGCCTCAATCTGAGGTGTGGTGTTGCCAGAAACACTCAAAGTGTCTCTCTTTTATTTCAAAAGGACATCATTTTAAGTGAAAACAATAACTGACATATGGAAAACTGATGAAATGAATTCGAATTCTATTGGAACTTTAGGAAAACAATCCATGAGTCATATGTTACTTGTATGAGTCAACCCCACCTCAATCTGAGGCCCGTTGTAGCTGACACCACTCAAAGTTTCTCACGTTTATTTGCAATGGACAACATTTTAATTGAAAACAACTACTGGCATACAGAAAACTGACCAAACGCATTCTGAATTTGTTGAAACTTTTGAAAAACAATAGATGAGTCATATCTGACATGTAAAAGTTAACTCCTCCTAAATCCAAGGCATGGTGTGGCCAGAACCACTTAAAGTGTCTCGTATGTTTTTTGAAATGATCAACATTTTAAGTGAAAATAGTAATTGTCATATGGAAAACAAAATAAACACATTCATAATATGTATATACATTAGAAAAAGGGTTCATGGGTCATATTTAACATGTACATGTCAACCCCACCTCAATTTGAGTCACGGTGTGGACGACATCACTCTAAGTGTATGTATTTTGTTTAAATAGACATCATTTTTAGTAAAAACAACTGGTAAACAAATAACAGAACAAACATATTTGGATTCTGTTGATACTAATTCAATGTTTTATGTATTTTAATAATAATTTATAATGAAATTATGTATGTATTCAATTATTAATTGAATTCAGGATTCCACATATAATTGTCTTCAAAATTTAAATTGAATTTTGAATCAATTATGTATGTTTATAATTACATTATGAATTATGATTTAATTCTGGATGTGTATAGTTCAAGAATGCATTATATGTTAAATGTGTATGAATTATTTCTCTATATGTATTTCTTAGTTTTTTATTATAGGTATAGTAATTGGAAAAGAGGAGAATGGACATAACTAGAGGTTGTTGTGAAAATTGCAGGTCGCTATGCAATTTGCACAGCATAGCCTATGCCAACGTTTTGAAACCGTTGGCATAGGCCTGTAATAACCCTTTCCCAATGTTTTACAAATTGTTGGGAATGGTTTATATGGATTTTTTTCCAATGATTCAATGAAAACCGTTGTAAAAAAACCATTCCCAACGGTTTCTAAATCATTGGGAAAGAGTTGATTTCCTCAGTTTTACAAATGGTTTGGACAAACTGTTGGCATAGGATAATTTAACTAACATATACCAACGGTTCTTTGTAAACCATTGGGATAGGTTTTCCCAATAGCTTACTTCCATATGTTTTGGAAAACCGTTGGAATAACATATACCAACGGTTCTATGGACGTTCCCAACGGTTCAGAACCGTTGGGAAAGACCCCATTTCCAGTAGTGAAGTTCTTGTATTTTATAAGTTCTATTTTTTTACTAAATTAATATATGATCCAACTGTATTTAAAAATTAACTTTAAACGATGTTCTAATATATCATGTTTATGTTAATGATATTATATTCTGATATTCTAAAAAAATTATATACTAATTTTCAAATAATGATGCAATGTGAATTTGAAATTAGTTTAATCGGAGAACATAAATTCTTTCTTGTTTTTCAAATTTTTCAAAATAAAGAGGGAATTATTTAAAATTAATTTAAACCAAATACCTTCGAAAAAATTTTATTTGGATATCCAAAAAATTAGTTATACTCTGATGAGTACAACTTGTAAGATAGATCTTGACAAAAATAGAGATTCTGTAGATCAAACCAATTACAAAGGTATGATTATAATTTTTATATACATAACTAATAGCAAACTAGATATTATGTTTTTTGTTTGAATGTCTGCTCGTTTTCTTGAAAACCCTAAATAATTTCATTTATTGATGTTTGACTAATTTTTAAATACCACAAGTATACAACTAATTTATGACTATTATATCCTGGAAGGTAAAAGTTTTATTTAGTTATTTATTTAGATGTAGATTTTTGTGGTTGTATATTTTATAGGAAAAGAACCTTTGAAACATGTCACATTTTGGGCACGTGACTAGAATCATTGTGTAGTAAAAAGAAAAATTCTTTTTCACTATCTACTGATAAGGATATTTATAGTTATATAATGTTTTTGTGCATTCATTTTGTAGATGATACACACTATACTAGGTTATGGATATCAATTTAGACATTTCCATATAAATTGAGCCAATAAAAGTGTGATAAATATTTCAATGAATCCTGTATCTCATTCCAAGATGAAACATATTGATGTAATACATCAATTCTTGAGAGAAAATTTCCAAAAAAGGTGATATAACTCTTGAATTCATAGGAACTGAAAATCAACTTACTAATATTATTTACAAATCCATTGAATTTTAATAGATTAATCTATATCAAACAATAACTAGGAATTATAAATATGGGATAGTTATTTATCTTTAAATTTTTATTGATTGAAAATCCATCATTGGTTGATCTACCATTGAAGATCTACCATAGGATGATCCACTATTGAGTGATCCACTATTGGGTGATCCACCGTTGGAGTTCAATCAATGGAGATCCACCCTTGGTGATCCACCATTGCTGATCCATCATTGGTGAACCACCACTGGTGATCCACCATTGGGACATACACCATTGGTGATCTACCGGTAAAGTCTCTCTTTTATTTTCTATTGATCCTATTATCAATTTTTAAATTTTTATTTGATTTATATATTTATATTTAATTATATTTTCAATTCCAAAATCTCTAAATGAAAAAATAGAACTTTGAATATGATTTTTTAATAATCTCCCTCACGCCTTAGTTCGAACCATTGTACTTCCATTCTATCCCTACCTTTAACCTTCTTTATTATCATCCTTCACCATTCAATTAATTAAATTAGAGAGAGTGTAGTGACACTCATTTTCACATCTGAAAAAAATCACATCCCCTGAATAAATAATGAGGATATTATATTCAGACTGCTACAGTCGAACCAAAGAATCCAAAATGTAAAAATTGGGTAGTTTTGTATAGAAACAGATAAATTCTAATTATCCTATTTCACGTAAGTATTTAGCTCGGAAGTTGATTTTGGACTAGGTATGGATGGAATGGGTTTCAAGGAATGATATAACATTCATTACTATGTTTAATCCCATGTTATACTAGTATGAATAGTGTAGACTCAGGGAGAATAGATTTTTGATTATAAGATTGGTTAATGGTAAAAAGTTCATATTTTATTCAAAGATGCAGGCCATATTCCTACATGTACCTCAAAGATTTATTTTTTGAGGACAAAAAATATTCTATTCAAAGTGATAGTATGATTTTTGGTCATGATAAATCTCTTATAAAGTTAACTAGAAAAGGTATTGTGGGAAGACCTACTACTATAGAGATATATGGTGAGTGTAGACTCTTTTTTAAGTTCATCCAACTCATGCTATGTCGAAGAAAACGGGACCTTAGTATGATGAAGTAAAAATACGTTTTTCTTTTATTAATTACAAAAATAGTGGTAAAAATAAGTATTGAAAAATATCTAATGGTTTATATTATAGAGATAAGAAAGTCTTCATCCAGATAAAATTCATTGATCTATCCTAAACCGAACCTATACATCACTAATTCCAGTTGTTTAGTACCCAAATATGAGAAAAAAGTTTTCAAATGTGGTGGACTTTTATTTGAACTAGTTTACCTATAAATGATGGCAGATAAAATAGAATCCATGAATGAATAAATGGGTTCTGTACAATGAAAATTATATGAGGATTTTAACCCTGTGAAGAACCTTGTCAAACCCATAAACTTATTTGACCTTGGATTAGTTCGAGTTGTGGTAATTTCTTATTCCTATGATGTGTATTTAGATAAATAAAAAGATGAATAAAGTGAAAAATTAGTGTTATTGTTTGTTAAAGAATGAAGCGACCAAAATATTTTGAAAATACCAAATTAATCTTCTGAATCTATAACTCCACCTTATTCCCTTCCAAAAAAAGAGAGTCTATTAAAATAAGGAGATGAATCAGAGGAGGATGATGTCTTAAATGAATAATACAGTGAAAATATACTTTTTATATCTCAAAAAGGGTAGTTATTTTATCTAATGATGATAATGGAGATGATTTTATTAATTTTCTTAGTGATGAGGATAATAATATTGTGTTATAGGATAAGAATGGTACTTTTTATAGAGTAGAGAAGAAAACTAGTCTAGTTTGGAAAGGTTCTAAAAATCAATAATTGATTCATGGTGATGTTCAATCTAGTTAAGAAGGTCAAAATTCTATATGTCATAGAGTTTATCTTTAATAACTTGTTGATGAGACACTTAGTAAAGATAAAGAAATATCTCTTATTAAGGGGGAGATGTCCCCATGTTGCGTACAACTTAGACTTGACTACTCAGAGTCAGATAAAGATGGAGGAGGTGATGATTTTCCATGTATTACACCGTAGAATAGTGGACTAGCTATCTTAATTGTTGGAAAAGATCCTAATAGATCTAATATTTAGAGGATTGATATATCTGTTGTTGGATCCAAGGGTGTTTATTTTGGCAATTGGAATATGGTTTGTGTTTGTTGAAAATCCTAACACGGAAAATCAGGGTATTAGTAATACATGTGATCTTACAGTTTATGCTGACAATAGTGTTGAAGAGGAGACTATTTCCATATGTGCTCCAAATTTCTAGCCCACTAAATTAGGAGTTTATCTTTTTGGAAATGGAAGGTTTAATTCAACATAGTCTGCAAAACAATGCTTGTAGACCACGAAACATAGTTTGTGGACCACTAAGGGATGTATGTAGAATGGGATTTATGAATAGAAGCATGGTACATGGACTGTGCATAAAAATGGTTCGAGGGATGAATATGTTTTTTGGGAAGGTTTGTACTGCACATAAGGTAAACAGTGAGTAGGATGTCTTGTCATTTTCAGAAATTAGTTAGTGATTTGTGAAGTCACAAAGGTATAGGGGTGGTATTCGGACTGTATAGGGAAAATGGTTCATAGAAGGAGAATGGTACGTAGTGGATATACCACATATAAGACTTGTTAGAATAGATTTTTTTTGGGGGGGGGGGGTTCAGATCTATTTTACTATATAAGGTTCACAAATCCCATTATTATGAAGAGATACTTTGATTTGAAATTTGGGAGGAATGCGGTGAAGTATAGAGTGGATCGTAGGAAAACAACCTCGTGAAGGATAAGTGGTTTTTTAAGGGGATTCCATGAAAGGACAAGTGGTCTACAAAGATAGCTCTTGGAAGGGGTTTTCCAAGGCATTATATTATGGAAAAGAAAATGGTTCATGAAGTTGGGATGTTTCTTAGAAGATATTTTGTAGAAGAAGGTTCGTGGTGACGATAAGTGGAAACAATTCATGAAGGCAGTACAAAGATGAGGTACATGAAGCATACACTCTACGTGAAGTAGAATAGTTTATAGAGGAAGTAGAACAATTAATATAGGAATAGTTCATGAACTATCAGTGTGCAGAAAAGTGGATTACATATACGAGTTAAAAACGAGACTTCAATATACCATCTTTCTACATTATAGGATTCATACATTTTTAAAAATAAAGGTACCTATAAGTTCATAAACGGTGAGTGGATTCCTCCCAAGGTAATAACTAGGGGGATTTGATGGAAGTGTTCTGCCAGACGTAGTGAGATAACATTAAAATATTTCAAAGCCAATGTTCCTTGCACATAGTGACAGGGTATAAAATTTTGTATTCCACAACTACAGATGTTTAATGGATTTAGGTATGATAGAAAAACTATCAGTGTATTCTCCATGGATCATACCATTGTGGGGAACAAAGTAAAATTGGTGTGATGACTCTATCTATGTGATTATTTGTTTACTACTCTTTTTCATCTGATAGGTTTACAAAATTTCCTTCCAAAATTGTAAAAAGATCCGTCATTTTTGAAGTAAAATTTGACACCATGATTCACCCATCCCCTCTCAGGGTGTTCTAGGGTCCTTCATCAGGGAAGTTGGAATCCTCCACTACTAAAGTGACATCAATTGAATATGATTATAGAGAATATTCTCAAAATTTATTATATAAGATTCCTTTTCTAGTTCATAGACCTTCTTTACTTCAGACTATGTTACTACGTATTCTTTAGAATCCTTTAAAGTGAGTATTATTTTTTATTTCATAGTAAATATTGAAATCAATATCATAGGTTAACACAACTTATTGACTCAGATAAAATACATATATTTCATATTGTTACCTTATGCATTCAGCCAATCATTATCATAAATACTCAAGAGGTGTATATTGAGAATAAAATATTGGATAATGAGATAGAATTATATAATTCTATAATGGAAGAGATGTGATCATGTTTTGATGTAGGTCCATCACCCCTTATAGAGTGGTTGGAAACCTTTCCTCCATATGTCTTCTCATCTTCCACTACTCCACCTCATATATATTCTGTAGATTTTGATACAATCATAGCTATTATGAGGTTGGAGTTTCATTTCATATTTGGTAATATCACTAAATCTCATCTAGAGGACCTTTGGAAGACTAGGAAAAATGGTGAAAATATATATAAATTTGTTAGGGAGTGTTTTAATGAAGATAAAAGTGGTAGATAGACTATCACTAATGAAATAATATACTAAATTTCGAGAATTTATACATATATTGAGCTCAATTATCATTTTAAATTTACTTATGATAATTTAAGGATTCCTCCTGTTATTTTCACCTTCAATGAGAAAGTGAATCATCTTAATGTTTTTACCCCTCTTCTAAAACTATTTATAAAATAGAAGATAGACTTATTCACTGTGATAAACACATGTAGAAACATCATTAGGGATTTTTTGAATTTCATTAAGCCATATTTATATTTATCTAGGATTATAGTGGTGGAACCAATGTCATTCCTATGTCTGATCCCACTTTTTAACAATCTTCTGCACCCATTTCTCTTCAATTTTTTAATTTTCTCAGGTCATTAGTTGATATTATACAACATCTAAGGCTAGTTGTGATCATGGAGTTTCCTACTTATACCTATGAACCCTCAGCCTATAACCTTTTACCTCCTGTCTCTAGTAAAGAAAAATATCTTGTTAATAATATTTACCATTGAGCTAATATTTATTCTTACTAGGATTAGTCTTTGATAGAGATTTTATTTTACATTGTATTTATATTTTAGATGTAATCCAATGAATTCTATAATTAATGAATATGTCTACATGTATTTATCTTGATAACCTTTAAATATGTCTACATGTATTTATCTAGATGACCTAGACATATTTAAAGGTTATCTTTGAATATATCATGTTATTATTATATTTTTAAAAAGTCATTTACTGAATTGTTTCAAAAATAACATTAATGA
This sequence comes from Viscum album, assembly GCA_963277665.1. Lineage (NCBI taxonomy): Eukaryota > Viridiplantae > Streptophyta > Magnoliopsida > Santalales > Viscaceae > Viscum > Viscum album. The sequence continues at coordinate 828,616,744 of OY728157.1, forward strand.
TATTTAAAATAAATAACATTTTATTAAATGATATAAAATTCATTAAAATGTAACATTCATCCAAATAATTTATATAAGGTTTATTTTTTCATCAAATTCTCATTTATGGTTCGTTTTTATAGTTACAGTAAATTTATTAACCCTTAATGAGTGAAAATTCAAGTTTTCATGGTAAGAGTGAATGGGATTAAATAAGGGTTAATGTCAAAATATATGGGTAATAATGTAAAATAAACATGTCTAAAAATTATTTTATGAGATTATTTAGACCTATAATCATATTATTTTTGAAATAACTTACTTTTTATTTATTTTTAATTAAAAATAAATTTATGTTAATTTAAAATTTTGAGAGTTTCCAAAAGTGAGCCTCGCCTTAAAAATTAAAGGGAACCTCCTCCCTCACTTCATCGCATTATACTAAGACTTATAGATCATCCAAAACCTGAAAAACATATCTCACAACTTTTCTCCACTCATCCCAGAATCCCAAATTTGGGTATAAATCAACCTTAAGAAGGATTTATGTATAAAGAAAAAGGAATTACCCAAATAAGAGGTAGCATTCTTTAAAGATCACTTTAGTTTTATTTCAATACCAACAAATTAATTTATTATTATTCAATAATAATATAATTATACCATCATAATATATATACTAATCTATTATTACGTTAAGTTTTAGAACTAAACCTATACACACTTCATCAAATGGGTAATGAATTTATCATTATTGTATGACAATCTACTGCCTCACGAAACGATGTAGTTAATTTTCCTTTACCACATCTCATGGTTTTTAATTATGATGATAAATATGTTTTTATATATTATATACATGATATTTATATTTTATTCATACTTATTTAATTATTATATAACACATACATTCACTCTTTCTATTTTGTGTAAATGATATGACATCGTTTGTGGAAGTGTGGACTACCGCCTCCTCAAAGCGATGTGACTCACTCACACTATTCATGGAACTTATAAAAGATGGTTTTAATAAAAATATATGATATATAAGACATATAAATGATAATTTAATTAAAATCTAAATATATATTTTTTACTTATATTTATTTTAATATGGAAAATGAATGAAAGTAGCGTTCATGTGTACGTACATCCAACCATCTCATTGAACGCTGCATTTCATTTCCTATATCAAAAATTTATTTATTATTATAAATAGACATATAATGAATATATCTTATATTTAAATCATGGTTTACATTCTTAGTATTATTAAATCATGATATAATAAATAGTAATAATAAGTAACGAGCCAAATTATACTCAATATACTAGTCAATTAGCACCCGAAATTTTGAAAATGATGAAATATTGTTAACAAATAGGTGATAAAATAATATAATAAGATCATATATGATATAAAAAATATGACTAAGGTTTTAATATCAAATAATAACTTATTATAAATCATTATACATTAGTTTAAATCAGGTACAACTTAAAAGGATGTGTGTGGTAAGGGATTTCCATTTTCCTTTTTAAATCTATGAGATAATGGCCATATTCACCACTTATTTTTTTTTTGATGTATATATTGTGAAATTTGGATATATAATATTATGAATCTATTAATATTATGTGTATTTAATATTTCCTTTGATAAGAATTTACTTTTTTGGGACTTATTATTCAAATATTTCAATGTGGTATACGACACATTGATTTAATAATATCTTATTTAATATATCATTCAATATATGTGAAATGCTTTGTACATGTAGGACACGGGTTGGGGACTGGTTAATGAAATCCCCTCGATGCATTAGTAGTCTCATGAGATGAAATCATTTGGAAACAAACCATAAATGATTATTTTCCAGAAAATTCGATGGGTTTCTAGCCACAAACATAATCCATCTCATGAAATGTCATCATTGAAGTGGTTAATGTGAAAAAAATATGAAATTTAATAATTAATCATTTACTTGATTTTAGTTATTAATTATTCATGATATTTGTATTCAATATATCTATAGATTCATTTCCTTTTAATTTTTTTGTAAATGACATGTATTTTTAGTTTCAAACTGAGCCATATTAGTTATACATTATCCAATTTATCTTAATTGAATGTGTTGTCAGTAATTTAACTTAACATGTTTATTTATCAATTAATTTTTAATTAATGTTTACTGACCCTTAATGAAAATTTCAGCTGATTCTTATTATGATTACTTTCCATAAGTAATAAAGATGATTGTTTGAATAAGTTTCAATGATTTATTTTATTTTATTTTATTATGTATCATTTATTGAATTTGGTTTTCCCCAAATACTAAAATGTTTGGTCCTTCAGGATTTGATTCATTGTAATCATTCCAATTTAATAGAAGAATGCACCAACTTTGAGCTTCTGGGGTTGGGGAATTACAGTTGATATCAAAGGAGTTTTACAAGTAATGTTGGAAACTAGATTTAGAAAACCTATATTTGGGAACATAACAAAAAGATAGAATCTTAGTAAAATCACAGTATAGTATAGATTATATGGGTATTCCTAGAAATACATACCTATTAGGATACTACATGTGGAAATTGTTCTGTCGTAGGTGTACCTAGGGGTAAAAACATTGACAAGGTGAATTAAGCCTGACTCAACATAACATGGTACATGAAAACAGACATTACGGTGCTCCTGGTTTGACACTCTCAGGGGATATTCTTTGGTTAATTCACATTTTATTTACAATAATTATATATGTATTTAAAAGTAATGATGTCCCCAAAGAAACCATGGTTTTGATTATTAGATATGATATGAATAAATTTTTAAATATAGGTTACATATTTCCCAAGTTTTGGTATTATATATTATATTTTATAAGGATATGAACTAATTTAGTGTATTTTATCATTTAAAAAATATTCCTAGAAAAATGATTGTGAGCATCACTGATGTAAATGATCTGTATAGCAAGAAGGCTCATTTGTTTTATGTCCTTAGGCTAATTTTTTGAAGGGAAATAATCTCCCATACATTCTCAACATATGATGACATTGTATCATGTGATATTGAGATTAGTAAAGAATTATATAATTCACATGGAATTGAAGTAATGTAAGACAGTAAAAGGATTGAAGGTCAAAATATTTATAAAGAGAAGAAGAGAAATATGTATTTTACGACATGTGATAATTGTGGATAGAAGCACCTAGTTACGTTCCTAAATAGAATGAGAGTTTATTATAAGTGTTTAGAAAAATGGAACCAAGTATGTTATTTTATGTGAATGAAAAAAATTCCAATATGAAATTATTCCATTGCAATGAGATGGGATGCTATGAAAATCAATTTCTCATGCATCAATGAAATATACCCCCAAAAGGCTAATTGATCATAGTTAATATTATGTTACTACCACATATGAAGATGAATTGTTAATGTGCTTATATTGGGATTCAAGAATTATATTATTTGAGTATTTTATCAATGATGTACTGGTTATAATAATTATAGAAGATATGAGGATTGTACTGAAATCCTTTTTCATCAATGATTTAAAATATTACGTTGATTAGTATTGATAATCGTGAAAATTTATTCAGTAAAAAGCTGCAATTTTTGGAAAACACACAATTTTGGGAAGTGAAATCCATAATATGTCTGTGATGTTGAGATAATAATGTTGGATAAAGTTATGATTGATATGGATAATGTAAATTGGATAATTCTAACTACCTTAGAAATTATTCTAATGTTTTGGATCATAATACTTTGTAGGGTTATAAGGATAACCATTTATGAAAAGCTTTAAATTGAACTTTTGAAGAGGTTATTTGAGATTATTTTATCCCTTCACTATGTTATAAAAAAGGATATATGAAAATACGTATAAATATTTCATGTCTTAAGGATAATATTGTTTTTATAGAAACATTTCAACTACGTATATTTACTTATATCCTTAGAAAGTGAAATAATTTATCAAATCTAGAAAAATGGTATTAAAAAAATGTTTTCATGTTATCAAAAACATTAATGATATCAGTGATCTTTATTCAAACCTCTGATTTATGGTTGTATTCTCAATAACTTTCCCAAGAATATGTTCTTTATCACTCTCTATAAGAACATGATGGTCTGATTTATCTCACTTATCGATGTTTTCACAAATGTAATATTATTCAAAATACCAGTTTTGTAGTGACCATCACATTTTCTTTTACCTCTTATTAAGAAGATATGTTATTAACCATATTTACGATGTGGTTTTTCACCAATTCTTTAATTTCAAATACCATTCCTTAGACTAATAAGGTCAAGTTTAAATTGGGAGGAAACAATTTAATTAAGAAGGTGAGAATGAAACACCCCAATAAATTATGATATTTTTATTTTTGAAGAAATTTAATATTTTTCCTAGATTTATTTTTACGCAACACCATATTAATCTTACACTACACACAACAATTAGTTGGTTTTCATTAAACACTATAACGAGTTTTGCTGAACAATAATATATTATCAAAATGTTATTATTAAATATAATAAGATATAAACTATATGTTATATTTAAGGTTATTAATAGTAAAAATTTACTTATGAAAATATAAGTTTGAAATCATTAGTTACAAATTATTTAGAAATGAATATATGAAGATATTTAATATATATGAAATGTTTTTATAATGAACTATTTTTAAGCTCAGAAAGTTTTATTGTACTAATAGATAAATTTAATTAATTTTTTATAATGAAATTAATGTAATATATATGTAATCATGTATATTTGACAATCATTTAATTTATTTATTCTGTATAAAATAAGAACAATCACAATTTTATGCATAAGAACCTATATTTTTCTAAATGCAGTTTTACCACCTTTTAATTGAGAAACTATTTTAGATCCAATTTTTTACACTTTTATATATAATATTGCAATATATAAAATTATTATTTTAAATTTTAATTTAAAAATCTACATTGGCATAAGTTTTGGTAGTTTCTGATAAGATTCATGTTTTGATGTATATGATAAAATATTTCTTTTTAATTGAAAATAGATTTTTCATCTAAATAATTTGTAGTGTTAAATTATATTTTTAATTTGTTTTAAAGTTTAATTATATATTTTTTTATCCTTTAACATAAATTTGGTTCCTATAATCATTTTCATAATTAACAAGGATTTATAAACATTTTAATCTTTTGAATGTTTTCACATTAAAAACATGCTTTCATGCCTCATCTATTGGATTAATTTTAAATTAATTCTATCCACTTCAATGTTTTGAATTTTGAAAAATTGATTCCATATTTTTAAAAATTAGGTAAAAATTTAGTAATTAGGTACCTTTTGTTTTTGAACAATATATGAATAGTAATCTTTGGTATTATTTATGACCATGGTTATGGGTAAATTTGGTAATCAAGAAAAATATTATTATAAATGTACACTAAAACATGTCATAATTTTATTGGGTGAGTTAATGATGACCAAAAACATACTTTGGAATATTTTATGTCCTCTTAGAGTGACCATTATTACTTTGATCAGTTTTTAGTATTTTATTTTAAGGAAAGTCCAATAAGTCACACTCATGTTTTAATAAGTATTACATTTTTTATATATTTTTATTAAGAAGATATCATGAAATCTATAAATTAATTTGAAATATAAACTATTTTTATTAATAATTATAATTTTTTAAAAAATTTAGGTATGTATTAACTTTGATAAATGCTTTCATAATGATGATGTAATAATTGTTTTATTAGTGGACATATCAAATAAATGTCATTAAAAATATTAAAAAAATATAATTTATATAATTAATGTCATCCATGAATTTTTAGATTAGCTAGAGAGATTCTTATGTATTAAAATAGTTTTTATAACATGTCATGTGGTTATGATATTTTAAAAAAGTCATATAATGAATAATGAAAAAATTGACATTATTTATATTTTAAAATAAATATTATTTTATTAAATGAAATAAAAATATAAAATTTATCCAAATAATTTATATCAGTTTTAAAATGTCACCCATCCCTCATTTATGTTTTTATTAATTTTATATTAACTATATTAACCCTTAAAGAGCGAGAATCTAAGTTGTCATAGTATGAGTTAAAGGGTTTAACTAAGGGTTAAAGTGAAATGACATTGGTTAGAATGTGACATAAACATGTATAAAAGTTATTTTATGAGGTTATTACGACCCATACTTATATTATATTCTAAATAACCCACCTTGGAGTCATTTTTAGTAGAAATATAATTGAAATTAATTTAATTTTTGGGAGTTTCCAAAAGTTCCCATTACCCCAACTATAAAAGGAAACCTCCTCCCTCAATTCCTCACACCACATTGTGCCTTATAGAACCTCCAAGCACTACCCAAATAGTATAAAAATATCCATAACCTCCTCCAAGAAGCCTCAATTTTGGAATAAATCTAAAAAAGGAAAAATTTTGGTATAAACCATAAGAAGTTTCCCAAATAAGAAGTAACGTTCTTCAACGATCACTTTAGATTCATTTCATTCCTAAGTCCCTTATTTATTTTTATTCAATGAATATATAATAACAAAATATCCTTAATATAATGATACATTTTTTATTAAGGTATTTTCCTAGACTTACACATAATTCCATCAAATGGGTAATGAATTTAACGTTCATGTATGGAGAACTACCTCATCATGAAATGATATTGTTAGTTTTTCCTTTACCACCCATCATAGTTGGTCATTATAATGGAAAATGTGTTATTATATTACATAAATGATATTTATGGTTTATTCATACTTCTTTTATTTTTATATGAAACTTACCTCCATTCTTTCCTTTTCGTGTTAATATAATAACATCGTCCGTGGATGTGTGGAATACCACTTCATCAAAGCGATGTGACTCATTAACACAATACATGGAACTTATAACAGATGGTTTTAATATATATATATGATATATATGAGATATATATAATAATTTACTTATAATATACATATATATTTTTTTCTGTTTTTTATTTTAATATGAAAAATAAATGTATGTAGTGTTAATGTGTACGTATGAAATGTTGTCTCCGTGAATGGTGCATTTTATTTTCTATCTCCAAATTTATGGTATATTATAAATATATTTATAATGAATATATATGATATTTAAGTCATGGTTTAAATTTTTGAGTTGATGAAACCATGATCTATTTAATAGGAAAAACAAGTAACAAGTGAAAACATACTTTAGAAACTATGAAATTAATAGTTGAAATAATGCAAATGATGAAATACAATTAACAAAAATGTGATAAAATAATATAATAAGATCATATATTATATAATAAACATCAATATGGTTGTGAAATAAATTAATAACATGATTTAAACCATTATACAATTGGTTAAGGAATGTTCAACATAAAAGGAAGTGTGTGGTTTGAGATTTTCAATTCACTTTTTACATCTGTGAGATAGATGTCACATTCAACACTTAATTATTTTCTGTGATATATCTAATAACCCTTATTATATATCATATCATTAATCTATTTATCTTAACAGTATTAAATGTTTCATTTGATAATTATTTAATTTTATGGCGCTTCTGATTAAAATATTTTGATGTGGGGTAGGACACTTTGATTAAAAAATATCATTTTAAATTCATTATTCAATATATAAATAATGATTTAGACATTTAAGAAACAGGTCAGGGACTAGTTAAATAAATTCATTAAATTAATTGGTAGTGTAATGTGATGAAAATTTTTGGTGACAAACCCTTTGAGTTGGTTTCTAAATAGAATATATGGGTATATACCCACAAACATAAACCATCTTCTGAAAGGTCTTGATGGTAGTGGTTCATGTACCAAATACATGAAGTAAAGTAATTATTCATTTCCTTCATTTCACTTATTATCTATCTATGATTTTTTTTTCTTCATATCTATGGATTTATTTCATTCTCAATTTATTGAGGAAATGGAATGTGATTTTAGATTCTTACCTAGCCATATTGGTTATGCCTTATCCAGATAATTTGAATGTCATGTGTTATTAGTAATTTACCTTTCCATGTTGATTTATAAATTCAATATTTCTTTAGATTTACATACCCTTACTAAGTATTTGGGATCACCATTATTATGTTTACTTTTACCAAGTTATGAAGAAGATTCCGTTGAATGTGTTTCAGGGATGCTGTTTATTTGTTTTTGTTTTGTATCATGTATGTAACTTGGTTTTCCAAAAGTTCTAAACTATTTCATTCATTAGGATTTTATTCCTTTTAATCATTCCAATGTAATAAAATAATGCACCGGATCTCAGATTCTGGGGTTGGGCTGTCACATCTTAAGTTCTTTATTCATCTTTTCTCATATAGTCTTATCATTTTGATAATCCAAAAAGATAAGATTTTTGGATTGAAATTAATGATTTTTAATAATATCTTTACATTACTTTTTTTTCTTAATTAAAATATAAATAAGATCACATATCATGCTCACATTTCATATATTTTATTTTCATACACAGGGTTATATAATTCAATGATTTGTGATCTTCAAAATGGGGGATGTTGATGGAACCTACTTATTGTAATTATCACAATTCTTATTGGTTATATTTCTAATAAGGTTAATGTTTTAAGATAGTACATAATTTTATTAAGATGTTTGGATAAGTATAGATCCACAATTAGTTACGAAGATCTAATATTAGTTTAAAAATATCTAACATTGGATGTAATGATCTACTATTAGTTCTATCCGATCTACCGATATATTACATCTACCAAAAAACACTATAGGTGATTAATTTACCACTAAGGATATATTCCATTATTTCAATAGATCTTTATTTTGTTCAAAAAAGTTCTTTTGGTGAACTAAGTCTACAATCAACACATCTACCACTGACCGGTCTGTCATCAGACTCTACCTCAAGAGTTGATCCACCATCATATCAGATCTACTACCAGAACATATCTACCATAATACTAGATCTATCACTGATTAGATTTTACACACATTAAAATGATCTATCATTGAAAGATATATGGAGGTTTTCTAACAATGTCTAGACCAACACATCAATATATTGGTTCCATTTTAAATCATGTTATGAAGTTATATAAATATGTAATATTTTCAATGATATATTTTAATCATTTTTCATAAATATTACCATTATATCCTTCTACATGTTTCTTATTATTATATTGATTTTCATAAGTGATTATCTATGTCTCTATGAAATTGTGTACGTGCAATAAAATTTGTTTTAATTATATCGTACATACTTGTTAACTCATTTATTTTTGTTATATAAATAAAGGATCTTTAAAATATAAATAATTTACCATTGACCTAATATATATAGACTAAATAAATTCCTCATGATAATGAGATTTATAATAGTAGGATTATCATGTGGATGAAAAACTATACCTTGACCCTATGGGAATAACTCCAGGAACCATTTCTTTTTTGAGGTGTGACATTCCCCATGAACTCTTATGTATCTCCTAAGTTGGGTTCACCTTATCTTTGAACTCAAAATTCCCACACTCACATAGGATATCTATCCTTATATAAGTTTTACATAATACAATGTTTAAGGGAACAATTTGGCATGGGTTACATAAAAGAAACCATTACCATATAGGTACTTACATAATAATAGGAGAATATGAGTTGTAAGGAATAATTTTAATTTGGTAATTACTATTAAAAAATATTCCCTAATAATTAAATTAAAATAAATCAACACATACATAGGTCGGTCATTCTCATAATCATTGTCACATGAAAAGACTACACATTTTTATAATTGTTATAATTCAGTTAAATTATTTCATTATTAAAATAAATATGCAAATTATTTCAATTAATTATTTTATTAATCAATTAATTTATTTACCTCAATGTCTATCCAAATAGTAAAAGATATTTCTAGCATCTATAAATTTTTAAAAAATTAAAAAATTTAATTTAATTTAAAATTTCCATTTATAAGGACTTTACTAGGTGGAAACATGATGTGTACCCATCCACACTATCTCATGTATAGTTCTATTCTTATTCAGTTCACTCACATGACCCAAACAAAAAATAGTGTGTCATGTAGTTACATGACGTGTACTTCCATTTATTATACTGTGAGTCTAGAGAAACATTTAAGGCACACAAACTCACATTAACCTATACAGTTTTACCACTTTTAATTCTTGTGGACCACATGATGTGTATGATGACCATATATGGCATGCAATTTAAATTTTAAAGGGAAATTAATTGCACATTTAATATTTTGAAAATCTAGTCCCAATATGTGTACACTAGCTACAGGACTTGTAGTTGGGTTTAATGTTGCAATTAGTTTTCTTCCATATATCTAATTCTCTTTGTTTAAAACCTATATCATCATATACTCTATATGAATGGGTTTGAATTACACAACTTATACAACAAGCTACATGTCATGTATCACTTTTTATGGTCATACATGTTACATACCTAGGAACATCGTGCATATGGATAGAAATAATTTATGAGTAACCCTATGTTTATGAGGTATATACATCATGTAACATCATATTTCCCATGTCTATAATATTTAATTTCTTATACAGTGTGTAGTAAATGCACAAATTGTATATTAACCTCAAGATTTTCATGAAATTTATAGTACTCAAATTGTTGAAATATAAATTTTATACAAGAGGTAGTCCCTAAAACCATGTGACAATTTTCCCAATCATCACATGGTGTGAATTAATGGAACCAGATGTTCTTCTCCCACATGAAATGTCATGATTAGAAAATCTCATCTCTGTTCAATGAATGCTGGTGAACAACTTGTACTCCAACTACACATAATATAAACCCATGTTATCTTTCCAAACATTGCAAAAACACCAAATAAAATCTAGAGATGTTATTTATATTTTCTTCATAAATTAATATTCATATAAAGATTAAAAAACATGAAATGTATACATTAAAATTAAAGAATATATGAAATATAAATGAAAACTGAAAAAAAAATTATATATCAATAAATGATTAATAAATAATTATAAATCAATATGTTACTACTCTAATTTCACATGATGGTTTTAGAATATAGAGGTTGTTGGAAGTCCTATGCCTAAAAAAATCCATTGTCTTCTTCAAATTAATCCTCAAAGCTAGATGACAGAAACCATGAAACATAAAAAGATATGATCATTCCCATATAATTTATAAATAATTTATGGGTAACATTTTACCTAATATTACACTTCCTACTTCATTTTAGAATGTTTTTAACTATACTATTCATACCATTATGGCATCAAATGATTCATGAGAATAATCCCTCTAGTGGTGATATATAGGTTTTCTAAAAACCTTATTTCATCATAAAGGATTTATCTAGGATCTAGAATGGATAATTTATATACTTTCATCATTCACTATTGATTTAAATAAGAATCCCTTTGAGGCCTGAAGGTTTCTTTACATTCACTCTAGATTCAATAGGGTGGATGGTGAAGGACACTCTTTATTCATAATAGAGTTATAGAGTGAGATAACTATAGGTCTTGAGTGAATTTTTTATTAGGAATCCATTGTGCATAATGATGCTTTTAATCATCAAACCCTAAAAATTTATATAATTTTATATTTAGATAGTTGGGTTAGGATAATAGAAATTTTCACCAGAGACCATAATACATCATAATTCAAGGTGAACCTTAATTCTATAAAATAATAATATATATTATTAATTACTTCATAGAAACAAAACATGAGAATAAAATAAATAACATTTTTTAAATAAATGAATAAGTATATTAATAGTATTACATAAATCATTATTAATCAAACCCTTAACATTATCTATCAATCCTACATGATAATTATTGAACCTAAAATAATTAAAATTTATTTAAATAAAAATATATTATTTCATTATTTTCCATTAAATAAATAAATATTATATTCACTAAAATTTATAATAAATATTTATTAAATATTTAATTCAAATAAATTATATTGAATAACTGGTTACTGGAAATTTCTGATTAACTAACTCGATTAATTTCATAGAACATTATAATGATATTTTATTCAAATATTAAATTCACATATTTAATTTAATTAAGTTTCTTGATACACTCATTGTGTGGCCCTTTAGGACACTCTCTGAGTGACAATTATGATGATCTTTCCAAAAGTCCAAAACCAACACCTTGAAACTTGTCAAGGAACCCATATGGAGTGACATTAAATTAAAAAAGAAGAAAAAAATCAAGTATTAATTTCTCAATACATAGTATAATCTATTTATATCGATATCTCATCAAGAATGTTGCATTGCATGATTCGACAGATGATATGCCTGAATCTATTTATTTGTATTTTTAGTAATGAACTTGTTGATAATACCACTATAGACATGGAATTAATTTGTCTATTCCACTTCGCTCAAAGGGATTTAGATATCAACCACTATTAATATGGAATGTAAAATACTTTCTTGAATATTTAAACAATGTCGTGTCTCTCATGACCATCCCAATATACATACCACCATGATCATTTCTCATCACAGTTTTATAGATACATTAATGTATTTAAATACGGATATAAATTAATAATAATCAAATGTCTAAAATACAATACACATGTTCATAGATAAAAAAATCCAATGACCCTTTAACATTTGGATTTAATTTTTGAATTTATTTTCTCATTACCTATTCTCATGTATATTTCCATAGAAAAAATTCATCATAAGAATTATCAATGTCTTATGATACCCAAAACAGAGATAACATGTTTCATATGTGTTTTATTATGATGTTATTTGGATATATAACTTGTATTTAATAATAATTTTATTTCACTTTATGTTTATCGCAATTATAGGACAATTCTCTAACCTTTCAATGTGACAAGTATCCATATTACATTATCACATTTAATGAAACTTATAATAATAGTTAGGATGTGATAATAATATTATTAATATTCAACTCTATTAATATACCAGTAATAAAATGTATAATGTTATCTTTTTCTTGGTAAATGACTCAATCACTTGTTTCTTTTTCTTGGTTCTAGAATCACCAGGCTTCTAGAATCCTTTGCCCTATTTTGACTATGTTCCTAATTTAATTTATTAGTATTATAGAACATTCCACTTTTAACCATAAACCTAGGTTTTTGTTCATTTATGATTATTTGAATACCACTAATACCTATCTTGGACATTTATAATAGTTCCCCTTATGATAACCATCCAAATTAAATATTATATTTTGAATATATAGATTTCATTTTTGTTATAATTTGTTTTTTCAATGTAAAAACCTCTTCCTCAATGGATTTCACCTTCATTGTTTTCTCATTTACGTGTGAAATGATTTTCAAAATCACCATAGACTATTATTAAAATTTCAATATTAAATTCAAAAAATATTATAAATTAACCAAATTGAATACATTATATTGTAAATGTTTTTATAATCACTAAATTTTCAATTTTATTTGATCCATATATTTTGAAAACTATTTCATCAATCCATTAATCATCAAACTTTTCATTATTTAAGAATTGAGCACTTTAACAACCACCTCAAGTACTATATTGAGATCAAATTTAATATATGGATGATTATCTTACTATGTTTTAGATCCCTCATTTTAAATTTTAGCGTTCATGGAATCTTTTATAGTTGACTTGTATTTTGTTTTTATATCCTTTAAATAACCTACATCATCTTCTTTTTTCCTTCCTTGCTATTGTCTTCCTTTGAAACTTCTATCCTAAAAAATTTAATAGTTAGAGACTCCTTTGTAAGGGATCCTCTTTAAAGGATTCCATATAATTTGGTCTTCTTCTCAATACCATCAAATATTCTTACAAACCATTCAGTAAAGTGTGCAACATTACTACACTAGAGACACAACAAAGGCTGATTATCTTTGAATTTACACTTTCCTCTCTTTAATTTTCATAACAAAGAGACAATATTTCAATAACAACTTATTATTTTTCAACACCTCATTTCCATATAACAATTATCTTTATATATTTTAAATCCTTCTCCATTTCAGAGTTAATTAAATTTCATTATAACTTAATATATAATACATACTCAACTTTAGTTATTATAAGATAGTACCTACAAATATTCTCCAAGTTCCTCTATTTTAGCGCTAATACCTTTATATTATAAATTAATTTTAATCTCTACATGATCTTATTCATAATTTTAAAATAATTAATATCTTTACTAGGTCCTTATATTTCTCCAAAAACCTCAATATTTCACTTTAATAACCCATTAAAACATTCATTAGGCAATATATTAGAGACATTGATACCATTATATATTCCTCGTATATTTTAACAAGTTTTTACAACATTACAATTATAGTTTTGTAACTCATCAATTTAATATAGATCTAGTTAGACAATGATCAATATAACAAATTTTGATCTTCTTCATCAGCATCAAAAAAAATTCATTTCGGCTTTAGTCATGAAAAATATTGACGCATCACTAACCCCTAGCCATGTATGGTGGCTATGATAAATTATATAATAAGAAATTATAATTTTGATCTCATTTTATACTTCCAAATTTGATATTTTTTCATCAAATATATGAACTCCCTTTTTATTCACCTTTCCCTCCTTCTAAAAAATATCTAATAATATATTGGACACCTATAACCTCAACTCTTATAAAATTGGCTAAAACTAGAGACACCATGATCAGTGAGGGGTTACTTTGTGTGGTATATTTTTATTTAATTTATATAGACATTGCTCCCATTTCGATAGGGACTCATTAATATGGAAAATGTTAACGAACGTCCACCACAAAAAATTATAAACATTAAAGAAAAGAAAAATTGTTCTTCTTGGTTCACCATTTAGGGATAGTCCAATGATCATTTACACAATGTAATCTGAGTGTACTAGAATCATATAATCTTCACTAGTTTAGTGGATAAAATTTTTATTCACGGTCACTCAATTACAAGTACATTATCATTATAATTTCAATAAAAAAATAACAGACATCCTCCCTAGAATAACCTCATTTGACTCCTCTTATACTCACTAAATAAAATGGATGTATGAATTGTTTATCAAGATAAAATGATTCATCATTATTATAATAAAATTGTATATTTATTTTCATTATAATAAACAATGTATAATTAATTGATGCAATCCAAAACCTCAAGAACTTCAACAAGTAATTCTTTATAAAAATTCTAAATTTCACCAAAGTACCTTCTCTTGAGGCCCACTAAGCACATTTTTCCCAAGAACCCTCACTCATGTATAGTTTTTTCAAGTCCTTTTGCCCAAAATTTTCCCTAAATTATAGTTTCTTGAGTCCAATTACCAAAAATAATTTTAATAAAGTGAGTTATCCCAAGTTCCATAATATAGGATTGGTTCACAAAATTTTCTTCTCTTAGGTTTGTTTCATTAATGTATTTTTAGTGAAACAACCTTTACTAACGATCTTCGCATAAAATTATTCACAAAACTGTCTTCATGAATCAATCTTGACTCAATTTAATTCTCTTAAATATTTCACTCAAGTCCAGTTAATATAAGTACGTTATATTTAATGATAAATCCCTTTAACCATCTCCAAATATTTAATTATATCTAATGAGGGTATTAAAAAATATTTATAGGTGGGTGGAATCCTTTTAAAAACTCCTCCATTCTAAAAAAATGTTTTACTTACAATCTTACAATACGTACACAACTCCATCATCATGACAAGTTCACAAAAATTCAACCTCAATGAGAGACTTCTTAATATGTGTGAATGAACTTACATTACATGGATCATTCATGTACTTGTGTGAAACAATTTTGATAGAAAAAAAGAGATTTGACTAGCAAGAAACACTATTATTTTCACTAGATTAAAACATTTTTCTTCATTGAACATTCAATAATCCTAATACATTTGTAGGATATCATATTTTTCAAAGTACATCCCTTTTTTAGGCTTCGGTAAACCTAATTGATCTTCTGTATCTTTTTTATTTGAACCATGGTTGTCAATACAGAGATCAACCAGGTTTGTTTTAAGAGGTATTGGTATTTTTTTAGAAGATATAATATGGGAGTTGAGATGTAATGGATTTTTTTGTCGTGAATTCAATATTTTTCTAAAGGACTGGTTATTGCATCATGGAGCTTCTAGATTCAATATAGGGTCATGGGAAACGTTTTTGTCATGTACTTTATTTTTAAGCATAGATATCATATGGTGGCATGCTGTGTTGTAGACATTCCAATGGTAGTGGAGATTTCCGATTTGGAACATTTGGATGTGGTGTAACATTTATAGGGTGGTTCTTCCAATATCAAACCACTTATAGTGAAAGGTTTAGGTTGTGTTTTTGTGGAATTTATGGATAATGGAGCCCTAAATAATGGTGGATTCAGCTATTCCAGTGTATATCCCCATGTTTAGAGGATTTGTGGTATCGCAGCCTCCATGGATCCCATATGTGCTTAAACTATGGGGTTGTAGTGTGGTCCCTTTGGCTATGACATAGCTTAGCCTATGCATGGTGTTTATGCAACATGGCCTAGTTGAATAAACGGTTGTCTTCAATTTCTCAAACATTCTATAAATATTCTAACCCCTTCTGAATTATTTTGGATCTAATACATTACCCTCATACCATAAGTGTATTGAGGGATTATCAAAATATTTTTGACCATCATTAAGTTATATTAAAGCCCCTCTTTCGAAGGATCAATCCATGGCGACCTAATCCACCCAATCTTGGTGTTCCCATAATAATGTTTAAATTTAACCATTTTGGTTCCTCTTCTTCTTATCCTTATTTAGTTTCCTCTTGGATAACCCTTCCTGAAATAATTTCTTATAATCAATTAAGGTAAGGTATAATGAACCAAATTCTACATTGTAAATGGGGAGTTTTTCTCCATCTTTTTCATTTTTTGAGTTGGTGGTCTATAACTTATTGTTGATTGTCTATTAAGTTATATTAATATGTGAAATATATATTCCCACACTTGAACACTATTTTGGTTGTCTATAGCTTATCCCTGATTGTCTATTCAATTCTATGTTTTACATAGAGTCCTTTAATGTTAATTCCAAGACATGAATCCACTGAATAGGAGGGTCATCCATTGACTATGATTAATAGTTGGTTGGATTGAACATTATACAATATGATTTTTTAGAGTTAGTTTATTTTTTTTAATATTATGAATTGGTATAACGTTTGAAATTGGTGTGATTACTTGATACGAGATCACATGAAGTAAAAAATGGTTAATTGGAATGATAATGAACATGGGGATTTAAATGATAAATAGATGGGGGTTTTATGTAATTATGATTATAATTGGGATCCAAAATTGTTAATGGTAAATGGATAGATAATTTATAATTCTAGAAATTGACCGTAATGGCTTTTCATGACATCTGTTATGTTGTAATACTTATAGTGTTTAGCTATGTAATTATAAGGCCCCAACCTTAAACATTACTTAATATTGTGTTAAATGAATAATTCACATTGAGGATATTTTCAGGTTTAGAGTTTTAGAGAATTAGGACATAACTATTACATCTCAATGTTTACAAGGTAGACACATCTACCCAGTCTCCATTTTTTTCACAAAATATAAACTCTTGAACAAAAGATGCATGTCTAGTTCCATGTTTTAGACATCATTAAATTTCCTTGATCTTATCCTTGACTGTATTCCACTTTATTTCCTATGGAGAAACATTTCAAAAACATGGGATGAGCACAAAAAGCATAGTAAGGGATATAAAAATACAGGAAGGAAACATTAGTCCACGTATACATAAGAATCAATGAAAAAACACTTTACTCATAAAACAAAATAAATTTAAAATACCTCCTGAAATCATAAGATTTATGAATAACTCAATGAAATAATAAGACATGAATGTTACTTGAGGCATACATTACATAAATACATTGTAGCTATCACAGCTACATAGGGAGTCACATTTGGAATACCCATCATAGAATATTCCCTAAATCTCTTAGGAGAAACATTAACGTTTACCTCCGTTATGTTACCCAATGAATTGGAGAGCTATCTCGGGATCACCCGCCCTTAGTTTATCATGGAACCACCCGAATTCATAAACAATTTCCAAGAACCATAACATAATCGTATCACATAAACCACGTATAAAGGAAACATAACATTTCCACATTTCAATCACAAGATATCAATACAAAACATTGATATAATCCAAACATTATCAAAACCATTTTAAATACCAAAATACATAAAATAGTATATGGAATTTATTTTTTTCCCTTTTTTAAAAACATTACGTCTTGTTAAGGAAGCCAAATATTAAATAATACTAACGGCAGAAAGGTCTTTTTCACCGCGTACGTAAAAAAATAAACATACTTCTTGTTGTTTAGTAAAACTCTTTGTAGAGAAAATATTTCCTTTGAATGCAATAAAAAGTCAAAAGGGTTTTATACACCGTATAAAATAAAGTCGTGTATTAATCAAAGGAATCCTCAATAAAAGGATATTGAGATGAAGTCCCTTATAAAGACGGTATTCATAGATTAAGGATAAATAAATTACATACTTATGTGTGAAAAATAAAGATACACCCAATATAAGTGGATATTAAGTGTAAGAAAACCAGATTCATTCACACATTTTTATATAATGACATATTCAAGGAGTATTAGTTTAACCCAAAGAATTGAAATTGAGTTAGAAAGTTCCCTTGCAAAAATTCGACAGCCTAATGACGTCACTTCAGGAAATGATTTGATGAGAGAGAAAATGGTATCTCATCATTTGGACATAAAATTTACATCAATAAGGATATAAAAAAACATATCCCAAAATAATAAGGTGTAAATTAAAAGACATCACAAAATAAGTCTTTTTAAAAAGAGGAGGGTGAAAGGTTCCCTTACCGACTTGGGTAACTTCCGAAACATAAACCCCATGAAAGAAGGACTATACACCATTGATGTAAATACTCAAAAACGAAATTATATTACACAAATAGTAGAATAATGGTAAGTACATACACCACTCAAATTAAATAGTGGAAAATGTAGCATAAATCTCACTAGAATAAAAGTGAGATGAATAATCCCTTATGAAAAAACGGCAGACTAATGGCGCAACATAAAACTTCCAAAAATTGATTGACGAGATCAAATAGGGTCTCTAATCATATTAACATAAAATGGACATCAATAGGAATATAAAAGAAAATCCCCCAAAATAATAAAGTTGAGCTTAAATTAAGTTACTTAAAAAGGAGTACTTAAAATGAAAGAGAGAGGTAGGATCCCTTACCTCGTGTCCGACTTGACTCGATCGTTCTTTAATCTCCTTTAAACCGTGTAACTCTTTTTGATTTGAGCCTAAAGTATTCCTTGGAAAGTATTCTTCCAAAAGTGAGGCTTATAGAATGAATAGGGGAATATTTGGAGCTTATTTGAGTAGATTTTGGACGAGACAAAAGGCTTGAGAAGTGTGAGAGATGGGTAGGAAGTGGGGTCTTTTTATAAGGGAGAGGAGGGGCACTTTTGGAAATCTTGAAATAATTATTTTATTATTAAATGAAATTCGTTTTCTCAGGCTCCAAAATTCATTAAATTAGAAGATAAGGTGGTACATGTTCGACATAAAACAATTCAATAAGAATAGGCCAAGTGTTGGATATTATTTTAAACATTATCTTCTTATTTATTTAAATCATTCATTAATAACGTCAACATTGCATCATCATTGTGTCATAAATAATTTTATTTTATTGATGTCTAAAAAAATTACCATGTTATAGGAAATCTTTTTATTTTTTGAATGAGTTTTTATAGTAAAAAATATAACATATATAACCCCATGCAATTTTTTTTAGTAAAACAATACATGTTTGTGATATTTTTATTTTTATTTTAAATAAAAGTTATTAATTTCCTTATCACCCCAACTGGCTCCATGGGGTCCCAAAAATTCACCCCTGGTTTGTATTATTCGGACATGACTCAACCAATAAGGTTAGTACATGTGTCAAGATATTTTTATATTTTTATAATATCATTTTTATCATAAATTACAATAATTACCCCTAATCGCGGTTAACAAAACTCAAAAGTTACAATTCAACAAAAAAATATTTTAATCCCATTAAACCAAATTTTAAATCCTAATGACAACCACGTATGTCGAATTTTTGAAATTCCAATCACAGAAGTGGTAATGATTCATTTAAATGAAAAACCAGTTTTTAACTACCCCTTAGTGGTTTCACTATTCATTAAAAAATTGAAGTTTTTCAGAAAAATACCCAAAATTAATCCTAAGATATATTTGATATTCCAAATTCAAAAATGATTCCTATTTTAAAAAATTAAAAAAATATACGTTTCATTAATTAATTTAATAATTAATTCTCTCTTTCAAACAAAATAGCATGTTTTTAAGAAACAATACCTATTAAAAGATTGACAATAGTTTAATTCCAATTTCAAAGTGAAATTAATTCCAATGACCACCATTGGATTAAATTGTAAAAAAAGATTCTAATTTCACTTTAAAAAAAATTCAAAAGATGATCTAATCATGTAAATAAATTATATTAAAAAGAGTTTTGGAATTAAAATACAACATTTTCACCAAAACTGATCTTTATCAGAAAAAATAAAAAAATAATATACACAAAGTAAATTTTGATGTACATATTCTAAATAAGGGTTTTATTTTATCAAATATAACATATAAAATCTTCAAATTTTTATTTAAAAATGGTTCTCCATTAAAAGGTTGTTGATCGACTTTTTAATGAATATTAAAAGATTTATGCTTAAAATTGGATTCATTCGCATTTTAAGCCTCTAACATTTATTAGAAAAAGTAAAAATATTTGATAAACAAATATAATAATTTTGTAGTTAGTTATGTTCATTCCCACCATTACAATGGTTATGCGTTAACTACCATTTAAAATAATACTATTTTATTATTATAGTGCAACATAAGATTTCAGAGAAACGCATTGTTGCATATTGGGTACGCCATCGAGCATAGTGTTCCCTTTAAATTAATATTAACATTTTATTCACAAATATGTATAAATATGAAAAACTAATATTCTTTATTTACCTGGGATGTTACATCCTTCCCCCCTTTTGGGAATTGTGTCCTCAGAATGTTTAAAATTTTGCTTGGAAAATTCATTGAAAGCCCCACATAGGAAAAGTAGTAAATTAAACTGTCACTTTGAAAGAAAGAAAGGGAAGTACAAAGGTCACCTAAGATAACCCATACTAGGATTCCATGTAGGAAAACATTGATATGAAAGAAATAACAAAGGGTCATGTTCTAAGGGAGAGTGATAGAAAACATGTTTAGGAGAAAGTTAACCACCAAGAAATCAAAAACTGGTGATGGGTTAAATGGTATTTGATTCCCCAGTGGGAAAAGTTAACTGAAAACATTTTTTAAGTTACATTTCATTGAGAAATTTATTTAGAATCCTAACTAAATCATAAGGAAACATACTTACATATCGTGTAGACTCTCATCTCCTACTAGATTTCTTACACAAACTCATATTTTCTCCAAAAGACGAGTATTTAGGATGACTTGATCACATTAAGAGTTCTATAATAAACCTCTTGAGAATCACCAAATACACAGAAGAGAACTATAAATTTCCCATGTATTTAGACCTTAACCAAAACCAAAACATAAAAGGTTAGTACAAAATTAGATAATCCCAAAATGAATAAAAAAAATTACAAAAAGAAAAACTACTCCTAATCTCCAAAATTTGTCAAATAGTACCCAATGTTCAACAAATACCATTCAATAAACATCTATACATAAAATTATTCAAAGTAAAAAAAATAATATTGAAACATAAATCTCTGATGGATTTAATCACATAGTCTTTTGAGGAAAATCTTAACATTTATCTCCAAATAACATCAGCTTCTCTAAAAGTCTCATATTGAATAGAAATTAATCTAATCATATATCCTTCATGATAGGTCAATCATTTCCATATATAACCCAAAATAAACTTAATATTGATTAATAAAATCATCTAAATAAAAATAATTAGTAAAACCAACCAGAGACTTCACGTAGTCCCGTGGTAGGTGATAAAGAGCAGTCGCACTTTGGTTGTGAGTTCGATTCCTGCAGCTTTGTCCTATGTGACGGGTTGTCACACGGTCTTTGTGTTGTCCTTTTTCCAAAACTACATAATTCTTAAAACATTACCCAAAATTAGGTAAAATCATCAAAAATCACTATAACATAATTTAACCTAAAGTTTATCTCATGTCATTCATATTCCATCATAACATATAGTAACCCATGATTATCTCAAAAGTAAGGATCATATAAACCCTAATGTTTACCTTTCTAATTATTACCTGAACTTCCACATCGAGTTGGTTCTCTCGTACATGATGCATTAGAGAACTCATCAAGGTTCAAGTGGTTGATCATGACTCTAGATAGTTGTTTTAGAATAACCACAATATTTCTCATTGAATCTCCCATTTCATCTAGTATCTTAATCAGAGAACCACAACAATTTCCTTCAAACCCATTGTCATTTTGGTGCCTGTTAGATCCATCCATTTACTAAGCCCGAAAAGGTCGGTGTGAGTATATCAAAAAAATCATCATGTACGAATGTGGAAGATAACCACTAAGATATAATTATCCAAATAATCTCAAACTAATTCCAATTTTCATAAATAATAATTACTCTATCTAATATAATAACCATTATGGTTATACACAACTTGTCACTTATGCTTAAAAAACAATCTAACCTCTAAAGTTATCAAAACCCACCTTTGATACCAACTATAAATCACCATCCTTAAACTTTACTTAATATTGAATTAAATGAATAATTCACATTTAGGATCTTTTCAGGTTTAGAGTTTTAGAGAATTAGGACAGAAATATCACATCTCAAATATGACAAGGTAGACACATCTAATAAGTCTCCATTTTTTCACAAAATATATACTCTTGAACAAAATAGTCATGTCTAGTTCCATGTTTTAGACATCGTGACATTTCCTTGATCCCATCTTTGACCGTATTCTACCTTATGTCTGGTGGAGAAACATTTCAAAAACATGGCATGAGCACAAAAAGCTCAGTAAGGGATATAAAAATACGGGAAGGAAACATTAGTCCACGTATACATAAGAATCAATGTAAACACACTTTACTCATAAAGCATAAGAAATTTAACATACCTTATGAAATCATAAGATTTATGAATAACTCATATAAATCAAAGAAATGAAGTTAACGTGAGGCATATATAACATACATACATTGTAGCTATCACAACTACATAGGGAGTCACATTTGGTATATCCATCACTGTATATTCCCTAAATATTTTAGGAGAAACATTAACGTTTACCTCCATCACATTACCCAATGCATTGGAGAGATATCTCGGGCTCACCCGCCCTTAGGTTATCATAGAACCACCCGAATTCATAAACATTTCCCAAGAACCATAACATAATCTTATCACATAAAACATGTATAAAGGAAACATAACATTTCCACATTTCAATCACAAGATATCAATACAACACATTGATATAATCCAAACATTATCAAAACCATTTTTAATGCCAAAATACATAAAAGAGTATATGGAATTTATTTTTTCCCTTTTTTAAAAACATTACATCTTGTTAAGGAAGAAAAATATTAAATAATTATCGGGGCGGAAAGGTCGTTATCACCGCATACGTAAAAAAAGTAACATTATTCTTGTCATTTAGTAAAACAGTTTATAGATAAAAGATTCCCTTTGAATGAAATGAAAAGTCAAAAGGATTTTATACACCATATAAAATAATTTCATGTATAAATAAAAGGAATCCTCAATAAAAGGAGATTGAGATGATGTCCCTTATAAAAGCGGTATCCTTAGATTAAGGATAAATCAATCACATACTTATGTCTGAAAAATAAAGACACACATAATATAAGTGGATATTAAGTGTAAAACAACCAGATTCATTCACACATATTCATAGAATGACATATTCAAAGTGTAATAGTTTAACTCAGAGAATTAAAATTTAGTTAAGAAGCTCCCTTGCAAAAAATTCGACAGCCTAACGATGTCACTTCAGGAAATGATTTGATGATAGAGAAAATGTTATCTCATCACTTGGAAATAAAATTTACATCAATAAGAATATCGATGAACATATCCCAACATAATAAAGTGTAAATTAAAAGACATAACAAAAGAATTCTTTTTAAAAAGACGAGGGTGAAAGGATCCCTTACTGACTTTGGTAACTTTCGAAACGTACACCCCATGAAAGAAGGACTATACAACATTGATGTAAAAATTTATAAACAAAATTATATTAAAAAAAGTGTAAAATAATGGGAAGTACATACATCAAAAATTAAATAGTGGAAAATGTTGCATGAATATCACTAGAATAAAAGTGAGATGAATAATCCCTTATTAAAACTCGGCAGCCTAACGGCGGCACATAAAACATCCAAAAATGGATTGACGAGATCAAATAGGGTCTCTCATCATATTAACATAAAATGGAAAGAAAGGGGAATATAAAATAACGTCCCCCAAAATAAGAAAGGGGATATTAAATTAAGTTACATAAAAATGAGTACTTAAAAAGAAAGAGAGAGGTAGGATCCCTTACCTCGTGTCCGACTTGACTCAATCGTTCTTTATTCTCCTTTAAATCGGGTAACTCTTAATGATTTGATCCCAAAGGCTTACTTGTAAAGGATTTTTCTCAAAGTGAGGAATCTATAATGAATAGAAGGATATTGGTAGATTATTTGAGTAGAGTTTGGATGATCCAAAGGGCTTGAGAAGTGTGAGAGATGGGTAGTAATTGGGGTCTTTTTATAAGGAAGAGGAGGGGCGCTAATGAAAATCAGGAAATTATTATTTTATTATAAAATAAAATTCGGTTTATAAAGCTCCAAAATTAATTAATTTAAAATATAAGGTGGTCCATGTTCTAAATAAAATCATCCAATAAGAATTGGTCAGGTGTTGGATATTATTTTAATCATTATCTTCTTATTTATTTAAATCATTCATTAATGTCGTAAACACTGCATCATCATTGTGTCATAAATAATTTTATTTTTTTGATATCTAAAAAAATTACCATGTTGTAGGAAATATTTTTATGTTTTTAATGAGTATTTATAGTAATAAATATAAAATATATAACCCCATGTAAATTTTTTTTAGTAAAACAATACATGTTTGTGAATTTTTTTAGTTTAAATAAAATATATTAATGTCATTATCACCTCAAGTGGCTCCAAGGGGTCCCACAAATTCACCCATGGTTTTTATTGGGCCACCATTACTCAACCAATAATGTTAGGACGTGTTTAAAGATATTTTTATAATATCATTTTTATTTTAAAATACACTAATTTCATCTAATCACGGTTAGCAAAACTCAAATGTTACTATTCACCAAAAAAATATTTTAATCCCATTAAACCACATTTTACGTCCTAATGACAACCATGTATGTTCGATTTTTGAAATTTAACTCATAGAAGTGGTAAAATTTCATTTAAACAAAAAATCAGTTTTTTAACTACCACTTATTGGTTTCACTATTCATCAAAAAATTGATGTTTTTCAGAAAAATACCGAAAATTCACTCTAAGAAATATTTGATATTACTAATTCAAAAATGATTTCTATTTAAAAAAATTCAAAACATAAAAGATGAATTATTTAATTTAATAATTAATTCCCACTGTCAAAACAAATAGCGTGTTTTTAAGAAACAATATCTATTAAAATATTGACACTAGTTTAAGTCCAATTTCAAAGTGAAATTAATTCCAATGAACATAATTGTATTAAATGGTAAAAAAATTATAATTTCACTTTAAAACCAATTCAAAATCTGATATAATCATATAAATAAATTAGATTAAAAAGGTTTTGAATTAAAATACAACATTTTCACTAAAACTAATCTTTATCGGAAAAAATAACAAAAATTTACACAAAGCAAATTTTGATTTCCAGATTATAAAGAGGGATTTTATTTTTTCAAATATGACATATAAAATCTTCAAAAGTATATTTAAAAATGGTTCACCATCAAAAGGTGGTTAATCGACCTTTTAAAGAATATTTGAAGATTTATTCTTAAAATTGGAATCATTTGCATTGTAAGCCACTAAAACTTATTAGAAAAAGGTAAAAATATTTTACAAACATATATAATCATGTTTTAGTTAGTTATTTTCATTCCTACCATTACAATGGATAGGCGTTAACTACCATTTAAAATAATATTATTTTATTATTATAGTGCAATGTAAGATTTTAGAGAAACTCATTGTTGCGTATTGGGTATTCCATCGAGCAAAGCGTTCCCTTTAAATTAATATTAACATTTTATTATCATATATGGATAAATATGAAAAAATTAATATTCTTTACTTACCTAGGATGTTAGAGTAATATTTTAATGCTTATATTCCATAGTTTGATTTTTTTGTTATACTTATCGTGCATGTTCTGATTATGTTGAACTGCGTATAGGGTTTGGCCCAATTATGTTGTAATTATTCCAAGGCATTAAACTAGTAAGGTAATGATGATTAAAGGTCATGAAATGGTTATGTTTTAATTATTATAATGATATTCCCATTTTTCCTTTGATAATTTGTGGAATATACCCTAGAAGGGTTTTGGAAATGGTAGGATTGGTTCCATGATATGACTAGTGATATCCAACTTAGTGTTGAAGAAGGTTAGGGTTGACCTCAGGTGTCAACCCAGAGCTCAAGGGTCAGTGGAGTTATTTCCTGCAAAGTATTAATTAATTAAATTAAAAACTTTTTATCACATAATTATATGATCTATATATATCATGTATGATTTCTTTAGAAATTGTGTTGTTGACAAACTAATATTTACTCAAACAATATATAGTCCATCATTCGGTCCCAAATTGATTTCATGGATGTGGGTTCAGATAATAGAAAGGGACCATGATATTGATTTTTTTCTTTATTAATAGATTGTAACTTGAAAACAGGATTAAAAATGGGTTCAAGACTAGGATCTTGGATGACCTATTTAAGTCATCTTATTCTTATATTTTTTTTGACATTCATCCTGACATTTAGTTGCATTTCATTATATCATAACATGATTATGTTATTATTGAGTTAATGGAGATGTTATCTATTCTATTATATATTTGTGTTAATTGATTATATTATTTCTTCTATTTTTTCTACTATGTTTTTATTTTAGTTTTTATTATATCTCTTCTCATAATTTTATAGTCTCACCACAACATTCTTCACCACCTCTCTACTAGTTGTCAGCCTCTTGTATATGGGAATGAATTCTTGAGATCTCTTAGTCCACCCATCTTGGTCACATGAGGGAGCACCAGGCCAGGGATGTTACAAAATGCTATTAGATCCTCAGGTTTATTTTATATTTACATAGAATTTTGAAAAGGAATAAAGGATAATAGTATGTTTTATTACATATTAATTAGCTTGTTTATGATAATATCTAACACATTTATGGGGAAAATCCAAGTTCCCAAGGTTGGGATTATTGTTCGTGTTATTTTCATATCATAGTTTTAATGTTATTTCACCCTGGGAGATTCAATTGTTGTGTGATATTTTTTTAATCAGGGGACTGTATGATATGTGATGAGTTTTTATGTATCAAGATACAAACATAAGAATATATATTTATATTCATTTTTTATTCTAGATATATATTTCATTTACTATATTCACTATGAAGATAAAACAATTGATATAATTGGAATAAAATATTAAAGGAACTATTATGTTATGCCAATTCACATGTTATGCCATGTACAAGGGAACCATGATCCAATGATTATTTGATATTATCACCTATTAACATTTATCTTTTTGATTTCATGTGTTCCATGTTATGTGTAAAACCTTTGTAGATAAAACATTGCCTCTTATTCTATTATTTGAGCATTAGGAAAGCGGAAATAACCATGCTTATATCATTTTCCAACCAAAACATCTTAAATAATTGGAAACCGTGATAAAATAACAACTTCATGAAAATTTCTTGAGGGTCATTTAATATGTGAAGAGGGAGACTTTTCACATTGTATCTTTAATATTTTGAGTCGATGAGACAGTTTCGAATATATAATCCACCTATAATCATTAGGGATGGATGGCCCTAGGTAGTTGAGTTATGGATTTAGTTAGTCTATATAAACATCAAGAGCCTTTATACACAAACATATAAAAGGGTAAAGCTTGAAGCTTATATTCTATGAGGACCAGCCAAGCGTTGGTGCGAAATTATAGAGTAACCTGAGTAGTAAGGGGAGTTATTCTAGACGGACTATGAGGAAAAGTTTTTGAGTCACTTCTATACTAAGATATTTTGGGATGAAATGGATCATGATTTCATGCACTTGAAACCAATGAGTATTTTAGTGATGTATTATGTTGGATGCTTCAAAGAACTATAATATTTTTCCCCATCCCTAGAATCATATGAATTTTTTAGGGTAAAGAATTTCCATGATGGGATTCTCTACAGGATCAGATCACTGGTGAAAATCTTCAACCTGAGCATCATGACAAACATATTGAATCAAGATCTCATCATATAGGGTAATCTAAGAGAGGCCCCAAGTGATGGAAAATAAGTTTCTATAGGGATATTCGGACGATATTATTATGGTATAAAGATTATCCTCTATGCATGTTACCGCTAAGGAAGTAGTGGTATGATCATCAAGGGGATTGGATTTCATCCTTAGGACCATGGTTAGTTATAGTTATTTTACTGTAGAAAGGGTTTTCCAAAAGCACCACAGTGTCCTTACCCCACTATAGAGTGTAATACATACTGATATATGGGTTATCTTTTAATTTTTTAATGATGCTTCAATAATAGAGTAGTGGAAGCTGATCGGGATAGGAACCTAAGTTTGGGAGGGTCTCACCAAACCCTTAGCAGATAGGTAGTTGGAGTTCCATAAGAAATTCAGGTTGAGGTATGGGAAATGGTACCCCATAACTAGAGTGATAGTACCATTTAGAGGGAATAGAATATCGGAGTAAAAAAGGATCCCATGGAAGAGGGGATTGTCAGATGCACCCTTTGTAATCTACCTAGACTAGGTTTGATATAAGACCTTATACTATCATATATACGATTCTAGTATCATCTACCATTACTTATGTTTTTAATATATAAGATTATTTCATTCCATTTTATCTGATAAATTTACCAATTATTTAGTTATGGTTGTGGAGTTTTTTGATGTCATTATAATAATCAAAATGTTGTTTGGAGGGTGTTCTGAAGATATCAAATGTTACAATGCATGTTCACTTGAATTTTTTGGATACAGTTTTATTTTTGGTATATTTATTGTCACGAACCGAATCTGGTTTTCATCAAAACCGGCACCCAACCTAGCCCAAAACAATTCCCTAAGGGAATTCGTGATCCCAACGGGCTGGCACAAGCACCCGGGTATCATAAAATGATGTTCGGGAGTGATTTACCCGAGTTTAAAAACATTAAACAACAAACAAACCCAATAAAACAAATCATTATTTTTCAACAAAAATTATCTTTTACAAAATTTCAGAAATGAATTAAATAAGTTAAAACTATGTTTAAATACCATCAAAAAGTTATGAAACCAAATAATGACAGCCCAAGAACCTCCACATCGAAAGAGGCACCCCTCAAGACATCTCCAAAGCACTGCATCACGAACGACTGGTAAAAACTCATACTATTGGCACAAAAGCTGTACTGAAACCTGCAAAAAAAAAATAACCAAGTCTAATTTATACCCAAAGTTGTAACTATGGTGTGATCCAAATCCCATTAAGATACCACCACTAAGAGATTCCATGTGATAAATATATAAAGATGAAAAGCATGCATTCTTTAAAAATCATGTAATTTTTAATTACAATTTCTAAAAGATGCAACTGAAAATTTTAGTTTTCAAGTGGGATAATTTAAAGAATAAACACTTTTAAAATTAATTCCAGGGATAATGAATTTTTCATCCAAATATATTGTATGTCGACGGTGAGTGTAAAGCATCTAATGATCACAAGCAATAGGAAATAACCCCTAGGCACTAGCTAGCTTTGGGTCCCCAGTACCTCGTATCTCGGTGAGAGTAGTCATCAAAAATATATGTTCTCATGCATGAGCCACTAGTAGGGAATATACCCATAACCTAGTGGTCCCCAATCATCATCATCATAGTTTAGTTAGCATTGTAAGCATCGATCTTTCTATGTGAAACTGAGGCCAAACCCCATGGATTCACTAGCGTAATAGTACACGTCCACCAACCTTGATACTCGTGTTTTTCCCTTATGCTCAAACTAGTTCAACAATTCAAGAAATATACTATTGAAATGAGAATATCATTTCCACATCAGAAATTCACCAAACATCCCACATGTATACCAAACCAGTAACAAAAGTCCATTTTTCATTCAAAATGTTTTTGAAATCTGACTCACGCCAAAATAGCCCACAACACTTTTCACATTTCTTTTACACTGCCAAAAATCCATTAAAATTTTTTATTAAACCAATCCAATATATTCCAACTCACATAACAGACCGCTAAAATGTTACATAATACCCCTTTGATAACCAAAATCTATTTTTCACATCACACTCACTCAAAACATCCCACATCACATTCACATCTCTTACACGCTTTAGTAAATCCTTCAAAACAATTTATAAAAAATTCCCAAGATAGAAGACATAAAAAAATCCACTTCAACATTTAAAATGTACCATATAAAAAATACACACTCCAAAAAAGTTTTCTAAAATGGTTTCACCACTTACATAAATCATTAAATCATTCAAATCTTTGATAATATAATTCCATAGAGTATACCCAATCTTTTCTCATAAAATGCATTTCAAAACAATATTTCAAGGACAAACCCACACCAAAACACTAAAAAAGTAGAGATGGAAGATATAGAGACATTTATAAAACCATATTAAAATGTTATAAAATAACCTTGGATAATACCACAAAAGATACAAATGCAAACACTCATTTTCATAAAATGCTCTCAAGAAGTATAACAAAGTTTTACACAACAATCCTATTCCAAAAAACCTATTTCAAACCCAATGGCATGCCAAGACCCTACCATAATAGAATTGGTATGCCAAAAAATATTTAGTAAAATAATTTCATAAGTTCTTAAATACACCAAAATTATACCCCAAGTGTTACACATAAAAATACCCAATTTCTAGCTAAAATGAAACAGTAAGATTAAAATCTTAACCAAATCAGTAATGAACAGTTTTTTCAACATAGAAAACATATTAGAAATATTAATAATGAGTAAATACAGAAATCTTGCTCATCAATAATTGTTTACACATGGAACCACCTACCGAAAGTGTCAAATCCCTCAAAACATGGTGCAAAATATCAACTGCACCACCGTTACACCACAAGGAAGATAAATCCAGCTCTAGACCACAATATTTTTCCAAAAATACACCAAATAAAACCTTAGGATAAAACAAAAACTTTTGGAATTTTTTTAACATAATGAAAGAGGGATGAAACGTTAAGGGAAAAGGAAGAAACCAAGAAGGACTCACTTACTTTGAAAAATATTGAATAAATCAACCAAAATACAGTAGTATCAGAATAAGAAAACACCCAAACCTTAAAAAGTGTTTTTTAAAAGCTTTAATAGATCATTTAAGCACTGAAATGGGGGAAAATGAGTGAAAAATGAAGAAGTTATGAATTAATCAATTAAACACTTCAAATCTAGGCGATTTGAGAAATGCAGAGAGGTTTCATCCAACTCCATGATGAAACCGAGCTCCAAAGAGTGGTAGGACAACATGGGGTCGTGCCTTGGGTGTTTGGGCTCAGGGGAGAGTTGGAATCATTCGAAAAATGTAAATATTGAAATAGGTATTAAAGAATTAAAAAAATTAATGCAGGAAATGGGATTTCGGGCAGACCCAATCCCCTAAATAAAAACCCACATCCACCATGATTATGGATTCATAAATGGTCCAAATTAATATAGTGGTCTTGATAGGTCATGGGATGACAAGTAGGAATTATAATTGATGACAAATATTTAAAAATTAAGGAGTAAAAAAGGAATCAAAATTTATTTTTAAATCTGGAATTTGGCTCAGGGTTTGGCCCAATTCATGAAAACTCACCCATTCCTCCATAAAATCTTGGGAAACCCTAAAACTAAGCATGAATGAGATTTAAATGGAATTTAAATAAAATATATCTTTAAAATATGTCTGTTATGTGAAAATTATCTCCACTATGAAAACATTCCATCCTCGAAAAGCCACAGCAAGAATAGATACAAAAACCAAACCCAATGCATATACCATGATGTATTTCATTGACGATCTTCACCCCCAAGGTAAAAAACACATCATGTGATAAATTAAGGAATGATTAATCTCAAAACACAAACTTACACCACTTTCTTGAAATGATCAATTACATTGATACTTAATCCGAAAAAAACTACTCAAACACTATCTAAAACAGACTCATGCAATTCAACCAAAAGAACAACAACTTCGAACAAGGTTAAACTTACCTTACATTAACTAAATCAATGGGAGCTCTCCAATCCCAATCATTACTTGATCATACCACGATTCATTGTTTTATTTCACCCTTATACAAATGTATTAAACTGGTATTGTATTGAAAATTACAAGTATAATAACAAATTTCACTCCAAATTTGATTCAATTATTTTGTGTTTAACACTGTTAAAAAGTTAAATGTTACATGTTTTGATAATTATATTGAAGGAGGAGGTGATTTTGAGAACCCATGATGAAGTCCAAGAACGCATATGATCCAAGAATACCAGTGGAATCAACGGCATATTTCTACTGAACCGTGCATCCAAATGGGATGAACTATTGTGGGCCAGTCCAAAATTGGATGGGATACATTTAATATGAAGGAAAAAAAGCCCCATTAGGCTTCTACGATGCCCATACTAGCTGATCTTTCCAAGGAATCAAAGATGGACCAAGTCAAATGTGGTGTTCTGTATTTTATCAATATCTAGAGTTGTAGTTGTCCAATTGGTGCCAAAAATTCAGTGGAGACAACCAAGAGGTGGGGATACAACTTTTATATTTTCTAAAAAGTGATATAAGGTTGTCTAAAGGCCTAAACGTAGGGTACAAATGGATTGAATAAATCTGTGTGCCTAAAACCACCTTCCATGTTTCCTATAAAATGGAACCTTGGGCTCCCCATTTGGATGTTCAGACAGGAGGCAAGGTGCTTCCATTTTGGAGTCCCCAAAGAGTCTTCTCAACAACTCTAGAAGGTCTGGAGGCTATAGGAAGTTCTACTTTAACATCTTCTTCTTCTTCCTCTACCATGAGTTTCTAAACCCCTTGTGATCACCTGGGGAGAAACGTGATGTAAATCCCAAGATTCATGTTTGTAATATTTGAATGATCTTTTGAATTCCATGCCATTGTGTTGTTTTTCATCATCCTCTATTCTTATTTTATTGAGTTTTGTATTGGTATGTCGTGTTGAACTCATATGATCATGTTTGGTGGTTCCTATCTTTTGATGTTTCACACACCATTCACCAATTTCTTTTCCCCCTTTCAATTGTGGTGTTTGTGTGGTTCATATTGGTCAATTGAACTCAAATAAGCACGGTAAAGGACATGTACATATATGTCACGGTATCACAAAGAAATAAAATACAAACATGGATAGCACGTCGAGTTATTTTTATGTTTCCTTGGTGAGTTTCAGTTATGAAGTCAAACACAATTCACCGAATCATTGGCGGTGTCTGGTGAATCATTGTGTGTTTTTGACTAAAACCTCAGAGGTATCCTAGTATAAACTCAGTAAAATTATGGTTCTAGGTGTTAAAAACCCGGGATTAAAAGATCATAACCCCATATCATGATGTGGTGAAGGAAAAACATCATGAGAATACCCTGGGTTGATCACACTTAATTAATCTTGTTCTTTTCTACTTTGTTTTATCGCTTTCATTTTCTATTGTCATCTTTAATCATCAATACCAAGTATTATAAAACCCCATTTCTATTTTTTCCTTCATAATCAGAAACATATTTTGTAATTAATGATCTAAGGCTCTGTCGAGAGACGACCAAGTGTTGTTGCTATACTGCATAAATTCTAGTCAAAATCAAACAACTAATTTGACGTGCTCGGCAACACGATCAAATATTGGCACCGTTTCCAGGGATCCAAGATCATTTTTTTTCTTTATTTCCTTTTATTTATTTATTTTACTTCTTAATTAGTACTCTTTTAAATACCCACCCCCATTTGATTGTTTTTGTTTTGGGTTTTGTCTTTATTTTTTGGTTGTTATTGGTGTGTTCATTCTCTCTCTCTCTCTATCTATCTCTCTCTCTCTCTTCTTCATCTCCATATCCCACTCTATAATTCTTAATTATAACATTATATTCTTTTTTCACCCTTTTTATGTGATTTTATAAATATTCAAAAAAACAAACTTGACAAATTATTTGCATGACCCAATCTGGTAAAGAAAAACTACTTCAATTTGACCCTGAAATTGAAAAGTCACTTCACACAGAAATCCAAGAATCTTGAGAATGTCAATAAAGTAACATTGAGGAACCCCTTTTGGAACCTAAAGTGGTTCTAAACCAATCCAAAATTTATCCTAATCAATCCCAAGAAAACATGGCTGTAAATAATCGAACTTTAAAAGAACTGACCACCCCTGATGTGGATTACCAACCTCCGTACATCCAACATCCCAAGAAAGCAACCAACTTTGAGATGAGATCAGGTCTCATCCACCTTCTTCTTAAATTCCATGGTCTTCCCAGTGAGGACCCTCACAAACATCTCAAAGAGTTTCACATAGTGTTCTCTACCTTGAAACCCCAAAATGTATCTGAGGACCTAATTAATTTTAGGGACTTCCCTTTATCCCTTGATGGTGTATCCAAAACTGGCTATATTATCTGCCTACCACAATTGGGGGCTGGAATGACCGTAAAAGACACTTTCTATTGAATTTCATTCCTTCCTCTTGAACTGCATCAATTAGGAAAAAAATATGTGGAATTGGGAAATCACAAGTAGCGGCCCTTCATGAATACTCATAGAGGTTCAAAAGACTTTGTTCAAGTTACCGCCACCATTAGATTAGTTAAAAACTTTTAATTTGATACTTCTATGAGGGACTTATCCCCATGGATCGTGGAATGATTGATGCTACATCTGGTGGTGCCCTAGTTGACAAAACTCCTTCTGCCGCTCGTGACTTAATAGCCAACGTGGCTCAAAATGCACAAAAATTTGGTACATGAGCAATTCCACCAACCTGAGGAGTTCATGAGGTAATTCATTCAACCCTATAACAAATGGTAGATAATACACATGATGAGATACATACCCTTCTTTGGAAATTAGCTCAAGAACATGGTAACTCACACTCTACTTCTATTCCATTACATTGTGGTATTTGTTCTGATAACACTCATTTTTCTGACCAGTGACCACAACATCAAGATTCATTAGATTCTTGGGCAGCTGTGTTCCTAGGGCGCACATCCCAACAAGAACCTCCCTTCATGTAAGAACAATTCAGGCCAAAGCCAAATCTAGGGTGGCAAGCACAACCCCAATACCGACAAGGAGTAAACTCAAGCTACCCCAAGAAGAATTAGTATCAACAAGGCCAATGTATGCAACCTTCTTATCCATCATCATCTCAAAACAATCCTCCTCCTCCCAAATCTGAAACAGGCCTCAGGGATATGGGGAAGCAAATGGAAATCCATAACCTCTATTTCGAACAAACAACACAATCAACAATTTAAGATTTGCGAACTCAAGTGGGACCATTGGGAAACACCGTCAGTGGGCTTAAGATGAAAGGGTCTGGACAAATACCATCCCAACCCATTGCCAATCCGAAGGATAAAGGTAATGTATGTGAAATTACAATTCTTAGTGGTAATGAATCTTATCCTCCCACTGATTCGATGAAACAGGTATGTCCCCCTCTTTAAAACACTCCTTCCCAACCCTCAAATATTTCATATAATGAGAAACAAAATAAAAAGGGAAATCAAATTATCGTTGATGATTCAAATGAACAATCCATTCCTCTTACATTCCCACAAAGACTCTCTAAATCTATGAAAAATTCTAATAATGATATTGATAATGAGATAATGGATACATTTAAAAAAGTTCAAGTTAATATTCCTTTTTTGGTTGCAGTCAAGAAAATTCCCTGTTATGCCAAATTACATAAAGAACTTTGCACCCATAGAAGAAGGCTGAAGGGGAATGAGAGAGTCATCTTGGGTAGGAATGTCTTGGACTTGATTCAACCAGCAATGTCAACCAAATGCAAGGATCCGGGAAAATTCATGATACCATGTACCACAGGGGAGACTTTCTTTTCTAATTCTATGCTAGATTTAGGTGCTTCCATTAATGTAATGCCTCACTCAATGTTTACTTCTTTACAGGTTGGAGAGCTTCAACCAACCAAAATTGTCATGCAACTTGCTAGCTGGAGTACAAGGCATCCAATAGGAGTTATTGAGGATGTCGTTGTATGAGTTAAGAATCTCATCTTCCCTGCTGATTTCTACATTCTTGAGATGGAATATACTCGCACCCAAGGATATGCTCCTCTCATACTTGGGAGGTCATTCCTAAATACAGAAAATATGATCATCAACATTCAGAATGGTACACTATCCGTGGAATTTGAAAGAGAAAAGGTATGTTTTATCATCCTTAAGTCTATGAAACACATCGTTGAAGAGCACTCCACTCTTCCAATCTACTATATGGAAGTTCTCTCTAATGACAAACACACACAAAATTCTCCCCTCGACCCATCCTCTGATTTATTTTCCACTTATTCACCCTTGTATTATTTGAGTTTTGGTTCTTCTTTTAAATGTTGTGTGGGTTCAGAAAACTGTAAATCTTGTGCTTTAATTGATGAGTGTGTTTATTCTGAGGTACCCATGACTATCGATGATTCTGAAAATCTCATTTCTATAGATTCTCTTTCCTTTGAGAATAACATGAGTAGATATATAGTTTCATGGACCTCACTCCCCCTAAATCCTCTCCCTTAATCTAAAAACCCCTGGTGATAGAATTAAAACCACTTCCATAAAATTTAAAATATGCATATCTTGAGGGTATTGACCAATTGCCCATCATTATTGCCAATAACCTCTCTCCACAACATGAATAGAAACTACTCAATCTTTTGAGAGAGTGTAAAAAGGCAATAGTATGGACATTGGCTGATATTCTCGGGATTAGACCATCTATTTTTATGCACCATATACTTTTGGATGATGAGGCTAAACCCATAAGACAATCTCAACGGTGGTTGAATCCCACTCTCCTTGAAGTTTTAAAATTGGAACTCAGTAAATTAATTATTGCAGGAATCGTTTATCCTATATCTGACATTAAATGGGTTAGCCCAATGAAAATTGTGCCTAAAAAATAGGAATAATAGTTGTGTCAAATAAAAGGAATGAATTGGTTCCAACATGTGGGCAAAACAGGTGGCGAGTCTATATTGACTACCGTCGACTAAATCAATCCACGCAGAAGGACCACTTTCCATTACCTTTCATTGACCAAATGTTAGAATGATTGGTTGGTAAGTTCCATTATTGTTTCCTTGATGTCTATTCGGGTTATTTCCAAATCTATATAACCCCTAAGGATCAAGAAAATACAACATTTATCTGTCCATTTGGAACATTTCCATACAGAAGGATTCCATTTGGACTATGTAATGCTCCTGGTACTTTTTAGTGATGTTTTTTGAGTATTTTTTTTTGTACCTTGAGAGTTGTATGGAAGTCTATATGTTTGATTTCACGGTATATGGATCTTCTTTTGCTGATTTTTTGGAACACCTAGGTTCGGTCCTCCACCGTTTCATTGGAAAACATCTTGTTTTAAATTATGAGAAATGCCATTTTATGGTTGAGAGGGGGATAGTTCTTGGAAATGTAATTTCAAAAAATGAAACTCAAGTTGATAAATATAAAATTGAATTATCTTCAACCCTTCCATATCCAAATTTTTTTCGTAAGGTGCGATCTTTCTTGGGTCATGTTGGTTTTTACAGCTGATTCATTAAACACTTTTGTAAGATTGCACTTCCATTGTCCCGGTTATTGCAAAAATATTCTAAGATTGTATTTGATAAAAATTGTGAGGATTAATTAAATTCACTAAAAATGAGCCTCACATCACCTCCCATGATCCAACCACCATGGTGGGATCTACCCTTCGAACTTATGTGTGATTCTTCTAACTTTGCAGTTGGGGAAGTTTTATCACAAAGGGTTTATAAGTACCCTCATGTCATTGTGCATGCCTCACGTACCATTGAACCTGCCTAGGTAAACTACAAAACCACTGAAAAAGAACTTCTTTATATGTTTTTTTCCTTGGAAAAATTATGTTCTTATCTTCTCGGGTGAAAAATCATCGTCTTCTCTGATCATGCTTCCCTTCATTTCCTTCTAAAGAAGCTTGAAGCCAAGCCCTTCCTCATTCTGTGGATGCTCCTCCTCCAAGAGTTTGAACTTGATATTAGAGATAAAATAGGAGTGTAAAATGTGGTAGCTGACCACATTAGTAGGATTTACCCATCATTGGACCATCATGTTGACTCACCCCTACCCATTAGAGAATTCTTCCCTCCTGAGAACCTTTTTGATGTTGTGGACCTTACCCCCTGGTATGTCAAAATTGTGAATTTTCTAGAAAGATCTAGTGTCCCCACTGATTTTAGCATTACACAATCCTAGAGACTTAAGAATGATTCTTGTTGGTACATTTGGGATTACCCATACTTGTGTAGAATTTGTAGTGACCAAGTAGTTTGTCGGTGTGTCCCTAACCATGAGTTCGCCTATGTTCTGACCTTCTGCCACACTATGGCCTGTGAGAGCCACTTTGTCTCTCAACATACAGCTAGAAATGTCTTTGACTAAAGAATTTATTGGGAAACTTTTTATAGGGATTCCCATAGATTTTTCAAGTCATGTAGTCATTGTCAATTCACATGGAATATCATCAAGAGGAATGAAATTCCCCAACATCCCATGTTATTTTGTGAGATCTTCGATGCCTAAGGAATTGAATTCATGGGGCCTTTTCCAAATTCATTTGGCATTGTGTAAATATTATTGGTTGTTGAATATGTATCTAAATGAGTGGAAGAAAAGGCCACCAGGACCGATGACTCTCGACTGGTTTTTGATTTTGTGAGGTCCCAAATTTTCAGTAGGTTTGGTTACCAAGATTCATCATTAGCGATCCGGGTTCACATTTTTCCAATCGCTACATGAAATTTTTTTTGTAAGTATGGGGTTGATCATAAAGTCCCCACTATATATCACCACCAAACTAATGGACAAGAAGAAATATCAAATCAGGATGTTAAAGGAATCTTGGAAAAACGGTACAACCCAATAGGAAAGATTGGAGTTTGAACTTGCATGATGCACTTTGGGAGTACCGTACAAATTTTAAAACCCCAATCGGAATGTCACCATACAGAATTGTGTTTGGAAAGGCATTTCACCTCCTAGTGGAGGTAGAACACCATGCATATTGGGCTATTAAACAATGTAATATGAACCTTTCAGATGCATGTGAGCAAAGAAAGGTGCAGATTCAAGAGTTGGAAGACATTTTATGTGATGCATATGAAAACACTTGGATCTATAAAGAGAAGATAAAGGCTATTCGTGATAGCATGATTCACCAATGGAAGTTCCATATTGGTTAGAAGGTCCTCATGTACAATTCTAGGCTTAATCTCTACCGAGGTTTTGCATGAGCAGAGTGGATGAAGACTTACCGTCAAAGGGAAGTGACTTAAACACTTTTATGAGGATTTTCCGAAGAATCTGGTGGAGGAAATCCACCTTCTCAACGCATCATACCAATAAAACACACCAGGTATTATCCTTCCTTCTCACATTCTCAATTATTTCAGTGAGGACACTTGACATTCTAGGTGTGAGGGGTGGATACATTCCTAGTAATTT
The DNA here is from genome assembly GCA_963277665.1 of Viscum album. Taxonomy (NCBI): domain Eukaryota; kingdom Viridiplantae; phylum Streptophyta; class Magnoliopsida; order Santalales; family Viscaceae; genus Viscum; species Viscum album. The sequence goes on from OY728157.1 coordinate 828,657,036, forward strand.
TCATCATTTTCTCTTTTCTTCTCTTTTTAACCTTTTTTATGTTATTTCCATTTTTCCCCATCAACACTTTTGACGTTCGATGGTCTGGTGACCATAAAGGGGGGAATGTAAAAATACCATAACGAAGGCTAAAAATAATTTTTGTATGAATTGAACATCAGGGAGTCATTTTTTTAGTGAATTGGTTTTCTGTCAATGATATAAATGGTCGTATCTATGTGAAACCTTTGAGATGATTGATGCCCCTTGTGTGAGTAGTTTTTGGGAAAACTATGTCACTAATATCTCATCAATTGTTTGCACCAAACCACAAATTGTTGATATTTCTTACTTAATATTAGATAAATATATGTTGGGTTAATATTTTTTAGCTTTAAATGTTATTTCCATACGTTCGTTCCTTATCCGATATGTTTCATTATTGTACTAGATTGACTTATCCATGTCTACCTAATGTCTGACTATTGTACTCCCTAAAAAAAAATTCTCTCTTGGGCTGGTGAAAAACCACCCCTCCTAAACCTTTGATCTTATTATAACTATTGAAATTGGTGTCGTGAGGAGATCAAACAGGGGTTGAGAGATGAGTTTGAGATTTTTTCCAAATGCAACATCAAAAAAATATAATAAATGAGGGGAGTGACGAAATGTGCAACATATGAGGATATATCTAGGTCAAGAGCTTATGTTTTGACTTCTAGGAATGCTTAAGTGAGTAGGTCTTAAAATATGATTTCAAAGGATATAGGGTAGGTTCTGTGGACAAAATTATTTATGCTGAAAAATGATAAAATAACCTATATTTATTGGATAACAAGTGGAAAGAATGGCATGGAATGGTTTTCACACACACACATGGAGAGTTAGTTTCATGGTTGACATTTGAATTCTTTTCTCAATTTGGTATCATGAATCTTTTTGAATTCCACTATGATAATATTTATGAGACATCTTTTTCTATTTTCACTATGAAGAACTCCTTGGTGTGGTTTGTGCATTGATCATATTACTTTAATTAAAATTTCATCAAATGATAAATCTTCACGATTTTGGGAATATATGTATGCATCATCTAAATAGGATATTATACATTGCCCAGGAGTGAAAATTTTTAGGTGTGGGGGTGTGATCGTACCACAATTCACTGTTTTATTTCACCCTTATACCAATGTATTAAACCAGTATTGTATTGAAAATTAATAGTATAATAACAAATTTAACTCCATGTTTGATTCAATTATTTTGATTTTAACACTGTTAAAAATGGAAATGTTACATGTTTTGATAATTATATTGAAGGAGGAGGTGATTTGGAAAACCCATGATAAAGTCCAAGAAAGATGGGTCAATCTGCACATGATCCAAGAACACCTATGGAGTAAACCGCATATTTATACTAAACCGTGCAACCAAATGGGCTGATATTTTGTGGAACAATACAAAATTTGATGGGATACATTTCATATGAAGGAACTGAAGCCCCATCCGGCTTCTATGATGCCCATACTAGCTGATCTGTCCAAGGAATCAATGTTGGACCATGTCAAATGCAGTGTTTTGTATTTTATCAATATATATATCTATATTTGTTCAAATGGTGACAGACATTCTATGGAGACAGCAAGAAGTGGGGATACACTTTTTTTATTTTATCTTATGCAAGAAAAGGTTGTCTATAGGCTGAGACTCTTGGTACAAGTGGATTGAGGAAATCTGTGTTCCTAAAACCACCATCCAATTTTCCTATAAAATGTCACCTTGGGATCCCCATTTGGAATTTCGGTCCGGAGGAAAGGTTCCTCCATTTTGGAGTCTCCATGGAGTCTTATCAACATCCCCATAAGTTCTGGAGGCTATGGTAAGTGCTACTTCTACATTTTCTTCTTCTTCCTCTCCCATGGGTTTTTAAACCCTTGGGATCACCCGGGGAGGAACGTGATGTAAATCCCAAGCTTCATGTTTGTAATATTTGAATAACCTTTTGAATTATATGTGTTCTTGTTATTTTCCATCATCCTCTGTTCTTATTTTATTTATTTATGTACTAGTATGTCATACTCAACTCATATGATCATGTTTGGTGGTACCCATTCATGTGAAGTTTCACACACCGTTAACCAATTTCTTTTCCCCCTTTCAATTGCGGTGTTTGTGTGGTTCATATTGGTCAATTGAACTCACATAAGCACTGTCAAGGGCATGTATATTTATGTCATGGTATCACAAAGAAATAACATACAAACCTGGATAGCTCATCGAGTTCTTCGTGTGTTTCCTTGGGGAGTTTCTATTTTGAAGTCAAACACAATTCACCTAATCATCGGCGGTGTCCGGGGAGTCATTGTTTGTTTTCGACTGAACCCTGGGAGGTATCCTAGTATAAAATCAGTAGCATTATGGCTCTAGGTGTTATAAACCAGGGATTAAAACATCATAACCCTATATCATGAAGTGGTGAAGGATAAACATCATGAGAATACCCCTGGTTGATCACACATAATTAATCTTCTTCTTTTCTACTTTGATTTATCGCTTTCATTTTTTATTGTCATCTTTAATCATCAAACCAAAGTATTATAAAACCCCATTTCCATTTTTACCTTCATAATCCGAACCATATTTTGGAATTAATGATCTAAGGCTCTGTCAAAAGATGAGCTAGGGTTGCTGGTATACTGTAGAAATTCTAGTCAAAATCAATCAACTAATGTGACGCGCTCGACAACGCGATCAAATTTTGACGTCGTTGCTGGGAAGCCAAGATAATTTTTTTCTTTATTTCATTTTATTTATTTAATTTATTTCTTAATTAGTACTCTTTTAAATACCCCACCCCCATTTGATTGTTTTTTTTTGGGTTTTGTCTTCATTTTTTGTTGGTTTTGGTGTGTTCTTTCTCTCTCTCTCTCTCTCTCTCTTCTTATTCTCCATATCCCTCTCTATAATTCCGTATTATAACATTTTATTATATTTTCACCCTTCTTAAGTTATTTTATCCATATTAAAGAAAAAACAAACTTCACAAATAATTTTCATGACCTGATCTGGTAAAGAAACACTACATGAATTTGACCCTGAAATTGAAAAGTCACTTTACACACAAATCAAGGCATATAGAGAAGGTCAATCAAGTAACATTGAGGAAGACCTTTTGGAACCTGAAGTTGTTCTAACCCAATCCAAATTTGAACCTAATCAAACCCAAGAAAATATGGCTGCAAATAATCGAACTTTAAAAGAACTGACCACCCCTGACGTGGAGTACCAACCTGCATACATCCAATATCCTGAGGAAGCAGCCAACATTGATCTGAGATCAAGTCTCATCCACCTTATTCCTAAATTCAATGTTCTTCCTGGTGAGGACCCTCACAAACATCTCAAAGAGTTTCACATAGTGTGCTCTACCATTAATCCCCAAAATTTATTAGAGGACCTAATTATGTTTAGGGCCTTCCCTTTCTCCCTTGATGGTGTAGCCAAAGATTGGATATACTATCTGCCTACCACAATTGGGGACTGGAATGATCATAAAAACTATTTCTATAGAAGTTCTTCTCTACCTCCCAAACTGAATCAATTAAGAAAAAAATCTGTGGAATTAGGAAATTATAAGGAGAGACCCTTCATGAATACTATGAGAGATTCAAAAGACACTGTTCACGATGCCCCCACCACCAGATTAGTCTACAAATATTAATTCAATACATCTATGAGAGACTTATCCCCCTTGAACGTGGAATGATTGATGCTGCAGTTGTAGTTCCCTAGTTGACAAAAATCCTTCTTCTGCTCGTGACTTAATAGCCATCATGGCTCAAAATGCACAACAATTTGTTACACAAGCAATTGCACCAACCCGAGGACTTCATGAGGTAAGTCATTCAACCCTAAAACAAAAGTTAGATATTAAACTTGATGAGATTCATACCATTATAAGTCAATTATCACAATCACAAGGTAACTCGCACTCTAATTCTGTTCCATTACAATGTGGTATTTGTTCTGATAACACTCATTTTTATAAGCAGTTCTCACAACATCAAGATTCGTCTGAGTCTTGTGTAGTGGTGTTTCCTAGGACGTCCATTCTAACAAGCAACTCCCTTCAATCAAGAACAATTTAGGCTAAATACAAATCCAGGGTGGCAAGCACAACCCCAATACCGATAAGGAGGAAACTCAAGATACCCCAAGCAGAATTGGTATCAACAAGGCCAATGTATGGAACCTTCTTATCCATCATCATGTCAAAACAATATTCCTCCTCCAAAATCTAAACCAAACCATGAGGATATGGTAAAGAAAATTACAACACAGAACCTCCAATTCCAACAGACTACACAATCAGCAATTCAAGATTTGCGAACTCAAGTGGGAAAATTGGAAAACATCATCGGTGAGCTTAAGATGAAAGGTTCTGGACAACTACCATCCCAAACCATTGCCAATATGAAGGACAAAGGTAATATATGTGAAATTACACTTTCTAGTGGTAATGAAGCTTCTCCTTCTACTGATTTGATGAAATAGGTATTTCCCCCTTTGAAAAACTCCTTCCCAACCCTCAATATTTCCATGTAATGAAAAACAAAATAAAAAGGGAAATCAAATTATCATTGATGATTCAAATGAAAAATCCATTCCTCTTCCTTTCCCACAAATACTCTCTAAATCTAAGAAATATTATGATAATGATATTGAGAAAGAGATAATGGACACATTTAAAAATGTTCAAGTTAATATTCTTTTATTGGATGTAGTCAAGAAAGTTCCCTGTTATGCCAAATTTCATAATAAACATTACACCCATAGATGAAGGCTGAAGGGGAATGAGAGAGTCAACTTGGGTAGGAATTTCTCAGCCTTGATTCAACCAGAAATTACAAACAAATTCAAGGATCTGGTCATATTCAAAATACCGTGTACCATAGGGGAGAATTTCTTTTATGATGCTATGCTATATTTAGGTGCTTCTATTAATTTAATGCCTCACTCTGTGTTTACTTCTCTGGATGTTAGAGAGCATCAACCAACAATAATTTTCGTGCAACTTTTGAACTGGATTACAATGCATCCAATAGGAGTGATTAAGGATGTCCTTGTATGAGTGATGAATCTCATCTTCCCTGCTGATTTCTACATTCTTGAGATGGAAGATACCCAATCCCAAGGACATGCCCCTCTCGTACATGGGAGGCCATTCCTAAAAACAGCAAAGATGATCATCAATGTTCACAATGGTATGTTGTCCATGGAATTCAATGGATAAAAGGTAAGTTTTAACATCCTTGAGGCTATGAAAGACCTCGTTCAAGAGCACTCCACTCTTCCTATATATTAGATGGAAGTGCTCTCTAATGAAAAACACACACAAAATTCAATCCTCAACCCATCCTCTGATTTATTTTCCTCTTATTCACTCATGGATGATTTGAGTTTTGGTTCTTCTTTTGAATGTTGTGTGGGTTAAGAAAAATATAAATTTTGTGCTTTAATTGACGAGTGTGTTTATTCTGAGGTACCCATTACTATCGATAATTCTGCAAATCTCATTTCATTAGATTCTCTTTCCTTTGAGAATAAACATGAGAAGATAGATAGTTTCATGGACCTCACTCCCCCTAAATCCACTCCCTCAATCCAAAAACCCCTGGTGTTGGAATTAAAACAACTTCCATCAAATTTAAAATATGCATATCTTGAGGGTATTGACCAATTTCCTATCATTATTGCCAACAACCTCTCTCCACAACAGGAATAAAAACTTCTCAAACATTTGAGAGTGTAAAAAGGAAATAGAATGGACATTGGATGATATTACTGGGATTATCCCATCTATTTTTATGTTCTATATACTTTTTTATGATGAGGCTAAGCCCTTATGACAATCTCAATGCCGGTTGAATCCCACTTTCCTTGAAGTAGTAAAATTGGAAGTTAGTAAATTACTTGCTGCAGCAATCATTTATCCTATATCTGATAGTAAATTGGTTATCCCAGTGCAAATTGTGCCTAAAAATATAGGAATAATAGTTGTGTTAAATGAAAGGAATGAATTTGTTCTAACATGTGCGCGAAAAAGTTGGCGAGTCTGTATTGACTACTTTCGACTGAATCAAGACACGCGGAAGGACCAATTTCCATTACCTTCCATTGACCAAATTTTTGAGCGATTTGATGGTATGTCCCATTATTGTTTCATTTATGGGTATTTGAGTTACTTCCAAATCTATATAGCCCTTGAGGATCATGAAAAGACAACATTTACCTGCCCATTTGCCACATTTGAATACAGAAGGATGCCATTTGGTCTAGGTAATGCTCCTGGCACTTTTAAGAGATTTATGTTGACTATTTTTTGAGTACATTGATAGTTATATGGAAGTATATATGGATGATTTCACGGTATATGAATCTTTATTTGATTATTGTTTTGAGAACCTAGGTTATGTCCTCCACTGCTGCATTGAAAAAGATCTTGTTTTAAATTATAAGAAATGCCATTTTATGGTTGAGCGGGGGATAGTTCTTGGGAATGTCATTTCAAATAAGGGAATTAAAGTTGATAAGTATAAAATTGAATTAATTTCAACCCTTTTATATCCAAAATGTTTCCGTGAGGTGCGATATTTCTTGGCTCATGCTGGTTTTTACCGCCAATTAATTAAAGACATTAGTATGATTTCACTTCCATTATCCAGATTATTGAAAAAATATTATGAGTTTGTGTTTGATAGAAATTGTGAGGATGCATTCAATTCACTAAAAATGAGTCTCACATCACCTCCCATCATCCAACCACCAAAGTGGGATCTACTATTCGAACTTATATGTGATTCCTCTAAATTTGGATTTGGTGTAGTTTCATCACAAAGAGTTGAGAAGTCCCCTCATGTCATTGAATATGCCTCACGTACCCTTGACCCTTCCCAGGTAAACTACACAACCACTTAAAAGTACTTCTTTATATTGTGTTTTCCATGGAAAAATTCTGTTCGTATCTTCTCGGGTAAAATATCATCATCTTCTCTGATCCTGCTTCCCTTCGTTTCCTCCTAAAGAAACCTGAAGACATGCCCCGCCTCATTCGGTGTATGCTCCTCCTCCAAGAGTTTGACCATGAGATTAGAGATAAGATAGGAGTGAAGAATGTGGTAGATGACTACATTAGTAGGATTTACCCACCATTAGACCATCATGATGACTCACCCCTACCCATTGGAGAATTCTTCTCTCATGAGAACCTTTGTGATGTTGTGGAACTTACCCCTGGTATGCGGACATTGTGAATTTTCTATCAACATCTAGGGTCCCCACTAATTTTAGCATTGCACAATCCCAGAGAGTTAAGAATGAGTCTCGTTGGTATATTTAGGATGACCCATACTTGTGGAGAATTTGTAGTGACCAAGTTGTAGGTCGGTGTGTCCCTCACCACGAGTTCACCTCTTTTTTGACCTTCTGCCACACTTTAGCCTGTGGGGTCCACTTTGGCTATCAATGTATAGCTCGAAAGGTCCTTGAATCAAGAATTTTTTTCCCAAAATTATATAGGGATTCCCATAGATTTTTCATGTCATGTAGTCATTGTCAATTCATAGGGAATATCTCCAAAGGAATGAAATGCCCCAACAACCCATGCTATTTTGTGAGATCATTGATGCATGGGGCATTGACATCATGGTGACTTTTCCAAATTCATTTGGCTTTGGGTACATCTTATTTGATGTTGACTATGTATCTAAATGGGTGAAAGAAAAGTCCCCTAGGACCTATGACTCTTGAGTGGTTGTTGATTTTGTGAGGTCCCAAATTTTCAGTAGGTTTGGTTTACGAAGATTCATCATCAGTGATCAGGGTTCACATTTTTTCAATCGCAACATGAAAAATTTTCTTCGTATGTATGGGGTTGATCATTAATTCTCCACTACATATCACCCCCAAACTAATGGACAAGCAGAAATTTCAAATAGGGAAGTTAAAGGAATCTTGGAAAAAACGGTACAACCCAATAGGAAAGATTGGAGTTTGTTCGTGGATGATGCACTATGGGCGTACCGTATTACTTTTAAAACCCCAACCGGAATATCACCATACATAATTGTGTTTGGAAATGCTTTTGACCTCCTAGTATAGGTAGAACACCGTGCTTATTGGGTTGTTAAACAATGTAATATGAACCTTTTAGATGAAGGTGAGCAAAGAAATCTGCAGATTCAAGAGTTGGAAGAAATTCAATGTGATGAATATGAAAACTATCAGATCTATAAAGAGAAGACAAAGTCTATTCATGATAGCATGATTCACCAGCGGATGTTTTATATTGGTGAGAAGGCCCTAATGTACAATTCCAAGCTTATTCTCCACCAAGTTTTTTCATAAGAAGAGTGGACGAAGTCTTACCATCAATGGGAAGCGACTTAAACACTTCAATTAGGATTATCTAAAGAATCTGGTTGAGGAAATCCACCTTATCGATGCATCATACCAATAAAACACACCAGGTTTTATCCTTCCTTCTCACATTCTCAATTATTTCAGTGAGGGTACTGCACATTCTAGATGTGGGGGGTGGATACATTCCTGTGTTAGTTAGGAATTTTCATTGTTTTCTCTTTTGTTCTCTTTTTAGCCTTTTTTATCATATTTTCATTTTTCCCCATCAAGAATTTCGAATTCGATTATTTGGTGACCATAAATGGGGGAAAGTAAAAATACCATAATGAAGGCTAAAAAGAATATTTGTATGAGTTTATCATCAAGGAGTGATTTTCTTTTCATTTCTTAGTGAATTGGTTTTCTATCAATGATATAAATGGTCATATCTATGTTATTACTTTGAGATGATTGATGCCCCTTGTGTGAGTATTTTTTGGGAAAACTATGTCACTAATATCTCCACAAATATTTTCACCAAACCACAAAGTGCGAATATTTCTTACTTAATATATGGTAAATATATCTTGGGTAAATATTTTTCAATTTTAAATGATATTTCCATACGTTCGTTCCTTATCCAATATGATTCATTACTATACCAGATTGACCTATGCGTGTGTACCTAATGTACGACTGTTGTACACCCTCAAAAAAAAATTATGTCTTGGGTTAGTCAAAAATCACCCCTCCTCAACCTTTGATCTTGTTATAATTGTTCCAATCGGTGTCGCAAGGCGATCAAACAGGGGTTGAGAGATGAGTGTGAGATTTGTTCCAAATGAAACTTCAAAAAAAATGAGGGAGTGATGGAATGTGAAACATATGGGGATATATAGGTCAAGAGATTATGGTTTGACTTCTAGGAATGCTTAAGTGAGTGGGTTTGGAAATATGATTATAAATGATATAGGGTAGGTTCGGTGGACAAAATCATTTAAGCTGAAATTTTTTAAAATAATCTATATTTATTGGATAAAAAGTGGAAAGAATAGAATGGAATAGTTTTCACAAACACACATGGAGTGTTTGTTTCATGGATGAATTTTGAATTCCTTACTCAATTTGGTATCATGAATCTTTTTTAATTTCACTGTGATAATATTTATGAGACATATTTTTCTATTTTCACTAGGAAGAACTCTTTTGTGTGGTTCGTGCATTGATCATATTACTTTAATTAAAATTTCCTCAAATGTTAATTCATCATGATTTTGGGAATATATGTATGCATCATCTGATTAGGATATTATACATTTCCTAGGTGTGAAAATTTTTAGTTGTGGGGGTGTGATCATACCACGATTCACTGTTTTATTTCACCCATATACCAATGTATTAAACTGTTATTGTATTGAAAATTACAAGTATAATAAAAAATTTCACTCAATGTTTGATTCAATTATTTGGTTTTTAACACTGTAAAAAAGGTAAATGTTACATTTTTTGATAATTATATTAAAGGAGGAGGTGATTTGGGGAACCCGTAATGAAGTCCAAGAATGATGGGCCAATCTACACAATATCCAAGAACACCGGTGGCCTGAACTGCATATTTCTACTGAACCGTGCATCCAAATGGGATTAAATATTTTGGTCCAGTCCAAATTTGGATGGTATACATTTCATATGAAGTAACTAATGCCCCATTCGACCTCTACAATGCCCATACTAGCTGATCTGTCCAAGGAATCAAAGCTGGACTAAGTCAAATGCGGTGTTCTATATTTTATCAATATCTAGAGGTTTAGATTTAAAAATTGTGCCAAACATTCGTTGGAGATAGACAAGAGGTGAGCCTATAATGTTTATATTTTCTCCAAATCTAGATAAGGCTGTCTGAAGGCCGAAACATGTGGTACAATTGGATTGAATAAATTTTTTGCCTAAAACCATCTTCCAGTTTTCTTATAAAATGCACCTTTGGATCCCCATTTGGAAGTTCGGTCAGGAGGAATGGTGCTTCCATTTTGGAGCCCCCAAAAAGTCTTCTCAACATCCCTAGAAGTTATGGAGGCTATGGGAAGTGCTACTTCAACATCTTCTTCTTCTTCCTCTCCCATGGGTTTCTAAACCCCTTGGGATCACCCGGGGAGGAATATGATGTAAATCCCAAGTTTCATGTTTGTAATATTTGAATGATCTTTTGAATTGCATGTTATTGTGTTTTTTTTCATCATCATCTATTCTTATTTTATTGAGTTATATACTGTAATGTCACGATCAACTCATATGATGATGTTTGGGGGTACCCATTCATGTGATGTTTCACACACCATTCAACACTTTCTTTTCCCCCTTTAAATTGCGGTGTTTGTGTGGTTCATATTTGTCAATTGAACTCACATAAGCACTGTCAAGGCCATGTAAATTTATTTCAAGGTATCACAAAGAAATAATATACAATCCTGGATAGCACATCTAGTTCTTCATGTGTTGCCTTGGTGAGTCTCAGTTATGAAGTCAAACACAATTCACCCAATCATTGGCTGGGTTCGGTAAATCATTGTGTGTTTTTTACTAAACCCTGGGAGGTATCCTAGTATAAACTCAGTAACATTCTGGTTCTAGGAGTTAAAAACCAGGGATTAAATGATCATAACCCTATATCATGAAGCGTTGAATGATAAACATCATGAGAATACCCCAGGTTGATCACACTTAATTAATCTTGTTCTTTTCAACATTGTATTATCGCTTTCATTTTCTATTGTCATATTTAATCATCAAAACCAAGTATTATAAAACCCCATTTACATTTTTACCTTCAAAATCAGAACCAAATTTTGGAATTAATGATCTAAGGCTCCGTTGAGAGATGACCTAGGGTTGCTGCTATACTACAAAAATTCTAGACCAAATCGATCAACTAATTTGACGTGCTCGACAACGCGATCATTACTTAAGGAAGATGTGAGTAGCTAGATAGTTATGAATGAGAATACTTAATTCCAAGCCAACACCATGGATAAATCTGAGATATTTGTATGGGGGAACACAGACAGGCACCCCACCATAAGAGGCAACCTATATTTTTTCGAGACAGAATCAGGACACTAATAGGGGAGGCCTGAGCGAACTCTCTAGTAAAAAGGGTATAATTCCATTAAAATTTGACAAAGGAATTTAAATTAAAATCATAGTGGTCCTCCCCACCATAATAACTAACCATAATATCTATCCAACATGGGCTGATATCTAAATAACCAAGTTTTTATAGATTTGGGAAGGGCGTAGGGTCAGTCCTCACGATTTGGGAAACTGTGCAGTAACTGTGCAGATCATTCTTTCTGCATGGCTTCCTGGCACACAATCACTACTAATCATGCAGAAACTGTGTCCTCAGAACATCTATCAAAATTTCCATCCATTCTCTAATGACTTAATGGAATCCAAAGGGGGAGGGAATGTCATAAGGTGATGACATGGGTACAAGTCCCTCAACCCATTTTCACTGAACAGGAACAACAGAAGAAATATGATGACACCAAGGGTTTAATCTCTGATAATCTTTCTTACTGAGGAAAGAACATTGTACAAGGTTTTAAATGACCCTAGGATTTCCACTGACTACAACTCAGCTTCTCTTCGAGACCTATGGCTGGAGTTCAATTGATTGAGGCATCTTCGACCTCGCAGTTAGGCTTTGGAAACCACCTGAATGATAATTCTTCTTTCGGTCCCACCAATTACTACACTAAAATCCCTGATAAGAATTCCAAGACATAACACATTCCAAAATCAATTTATAATAACTATGTATTTCACTGAAACAAGGGTTTAGGAAATCACACACATCGCTTCTTGTTTCTTCGAGTGAGGAACTATAGAAGTAAAGAACACCTTTACCCACCTTCCTCTAAAAAGGAATATTTTGAAGTTTTTTCATGGGATAAGTTCTCCCAACTTAACAAAGACTCGTAAAGGATTCAATGACATTAACCTTTATAGTCAATCGAGTGCATGAAATCCCAAGGCATCACCAAACATGACCATTATGACTGATATAAACAATGCATGGAGAGGGACCTTATGCAACATCCCCAAAAAACACATTATTCTAGAAAGTGGCCACAATATCCTCTCATGCCCAGATTTTCCACACTAGTAGTTTAACATGAACTCCCTTTTCAAATAGACTATGAAGGACGGAGATGACCTCTTATACACCATCCTGATACGCATCCATGCTAACAACCCCAGACCACATCAACCTTCGACGAATCAGGAAACATAAGAGGCTATGGTATCTTTCAACCATCCATGATCACTCTCCCACTACATGAGGATACACAACCATGAAAGGAAAGGGTTTAGACACAATCTAAAAATCTCAAGAAAAATATTCCTTATATTGATCAACTGAAGTGTCATTAAATGGTGAAACAATCTGAGTTGTACGTCAGTTGTGCACTAGCCCTTAATGGGGTGTACCTTATCCAACAATTAAACCAAAGAACCCAAAAGAAATGGCCAATTAGTCAAGATATACTACTCTCCAGATCCAAACACACGAAAGGATCCACCATTAAGTCATCCCAAAAAATTTCTTAGAATAGACCACTAACCGGCCCTTCAACACAGCATACCGACCAAACACCAACCCAAAACACAGTACAAACAGGAGGGGTTCTTTGACTCAAAACATCCCACAGCATCAACCTTTAAAAAAACATAATACACCCCATCCCAAACTAGCCATAAAGGCATCATGTTTCTCATTTAAAATCATCTTTTTGGAAATAATTGGTTCATCGTTTAGCGTATCCACCAATGGTACCCCATGGGCCTCACACATGCATGTTTCTGTGCTACACAGGGAAACCTCCTCATATCCATCCCGGAACTCAACCATTCATGACATAAACCATCCATCATCCCATATAACCCCTTTCATGTGGTCACTCATGAATATACCAAAGGATAAAATAAAATATTCCTTCTATTTTTCAAAACCAAAACAGCCAACCAATACCTCCTTTTTCTCAAAACATCTAACCACAAAATCAAACACAAATTAAATCTTACAATGATTTTTAGAAAGGAACAGTCATTTAAATGAAAACTCACTTTGAATTCATACACTTTAATTTCAAAACATCTCATCCCATTAAAACACCTTTCAATAGTTTAGAAAACACTATTGGAAAAACTTTTTGAAAACCAACCTTGACATAGTTCATTTTTTCTAAAGAGGTGCAAGCACACCATTTTCAATTCCATTACAATTCAGAAAATCCAGTTCTCCATTCTCAAAAATCTAACCATTCCCTCTTTATTATATAATCATTTCACAAAAACATTATGCTTTGTAAAACCAAGTCACTTTAAAACCAAAGTTCCAAGATTTCAAAATGAAAGAACACAAGACAATGCATTGATAAATTAGATTTAGTAGGTGACTTGGCATATGGTTGGTGGACGTACTCTAATAACTTCACCATCATAGAGATTTTTCAAGGAAACTAACATCGGCTCCACATGGCTATCCAGACTCTGTGAGCTCATTGCGACCATTAACCCAACTCTCTTTTCATTTCCCCTAATCATCATCAAACCATGAAAAACAAAGGACTCAGAAAAGTCCCAACCTCCCCTAGAGACTTGAATACCTTCATGGAGTGTGGTGATTAGCCACATTACCCATAATCATAATTCCATGTCCAGACAATCCTAACTTTATACTATCCAAACAATTCCCCAAATAACATGACCCGAAGAAAGTTAACCTGCTCTAATACCATTTTGTCACGAATCAAATCTGGTCGCCATCAAAAATGGCACCCGACCATGACCGAATCAAGTCCCAAAGGGCGTTCCGGATCCCCAAGGGCAGGAACAAGTTCCCGGGTATCATAAAATGATGTTTGGGAAGGATTTACCAGAGTTTATAAAAATTAAACAACAAACAAACCCAAGAAAAGAAATCTAGATTTTTCAAATACAAAACTCTTTTGAAAAATTTCATAACTAAATTACATAAGTTAAAACTATGTTTAAAGACTATTAAAAAGGTATGAAACCAAATAAGGACAGCCCGAGAACCTCCACGTGGCAAGAGGCACCCCCTCAATCCATCTCCACAACACTACATCACGAACGACCGGTAAAAACCCGAACTATTGGCACAAAAGTTGTACCCAAACCTGCAACAACAATATAACCAAGTATACATACACACAAAGGTGTACGTAGGGTGTGAGACAAAGTCTAGTAGATATTCCATGCGATAAACATTGAAATATGAAAAGCATGAAAATTTTCAAAAACATGTATTTTCTAGTTACAATTTCAAAAAGATGTAACTAAAAAAATAAGTTTTCAAGTGGGATAATTTAAAGAATCAACAATTTTAAAATAAATTCCAATGATAATAAATTTTTCACCAAAATATACCATATGTAGATGGTGAGTGTAAAGGATATAATTACAACAAAAAGGAAATAACCCCTAGGCACTAGCTAGCTATGGGTCCCAGGTACCTCGTATCTCGGTGAGAGTAACCATAAAAAATATATGTTCTCGTGCATGAGACAGTAGTAGGGAACATACCCATAACCTAGTGATCCCCTATAATCATCATTATAATTTAGTTAGATTTCTGAGAGTCAATCTTGCTAAGTGAATCTGAGGCCAAACCCAACAGATTCACTAGCATACTAGTACACGTCCACCAACCTAGATACCTGAGTTTTTTCCCTTGTGCTCAAAAAAGTTCAACAAGTCAAGAAATATACTATTGATATGAAAATAACATTTCATTATCACAAATTGACCAAAAATCCCAAATGTATACAACAAAAGTAACAAAATTCCACTATTCATTCAAATTGATTTTGAAATCCGACTCACACCAAAATAGCCCACAACACTTTTCACATTTCCTTTACACTTCAAAAAATCCATTAAATTTTTTTATTAAACCAATCCAAGATATTCCAACTCATGTAAAATCACACTCACATGTCACATAATAACATTTTCATAACCAAAATCCATTTTTCACGTCACACCCACACAAAACATCCCACATCACATTCACATCTCTTACACACTTTAGTAAATCCTTCAAACATTTTTAAAAAAAATTTCCAGGACGGAACACATCACAAAGCCACCCCTTTCACATTTATAATGTACCATATGAAAATATACACACTCCATAATAGTTTTCCAAAATGGTTTCACCACTTACTTAAATCATTAAATCATTCAAATCATTCATAAAACAATTCCAAAGAGTATACCAAATCTTTGCTCATAAAACCCATTTATAAATAATATTTCAAGAAGAAAACCACACCAATACACGACAAAATTATAATTGGAATCCCTAGAGACATTTATAGAGCCACTTTCCAATGTTATAAAATCACATTGGATAATACCACGAAAGATACAAATGAAAACACCAATTTTCATAAAATGCTCTCAAGAAGTATAACAATGTTTTACACAAAAAACCTATTCGAAAAACCCAATTTCAAACCCAATGGCACACCAAGACCCTAAAAAAGCATAATTAGTAGCCCAAAAAATATTTAGTAATCCAATTTCATATGTTATATAATACACCAAAATAATACCTCAAGTGTTACACATAAAAAACACCCAATTTCTATCTAAAATACAACAATATGATTACAATCCTAACCAAATCATTCATGAACAGTTTTTTCACAATAGAAAACATATTAGGAATATTAATAATGAGTAAATACATAAATATAACTCATAAATAATTTTTTACACATGGAACCACCTTCCAAAAGTGTTGAATCCCTCAAAACATGGGACAAAACATCAACCGTACCACCGCTGCACCACAAGGAAGTTAAATCCAGACATAGAGCACAATATTTGACCAAAAGGACACCAAATCAAACCCTATGTTAAAACCATAACTTCTGTAATTTTTAGAACATAATGAAATAGGGAGGAAACCCTACGGGAAAAGGAAGAAACCAATAAAGAAACACTTAATTTGGAAAATATTAAAAAAATCACCATAAATACACTTGTATATGAATTTTCAAACATCCAACCCTTCATGGGAGATTTTTAAATGGTTTAAGATATAATTTAAGAACTGGAATGTTGGGAATAGAGTGATAAGTGGAGGATTTATGAGACAATAAATTTATATCTTCAAATCTTGGTGATTTCAGAAATACAGAGAAGTTTCATCCAAATTCGCGATGAAACCGAGCTCCAAATAGGGGGAGGAGGGCATGGGGGAGCCTTAGGTATTTAGGATTGGGGGACAGTTGGAAGAACAAAAAAAAGGAACTATTGAAAGTTATATTAAAGAATAAAAAGTATTTTTAATGCAGGAAATTGGCTTTCGGGCAGGCCGAATCCCTTAAATAAAAACCCATATCCATCATGATTATGGATTTTTAAATGGTCCAAATTAATATGGTAGTATTAATAGGTCAGGTAATGGCATGTAGGAATTAAATTGGATGATAAATATTGAAAAATGAAGGAGTTATAAAAGAATCAATTTTTTTAAAATTCGGAATTGGGCTCACTGTTTGGCCCAATTCCGGAAAACACACCCCTTCCTCCATAAACGCTTTGGAAACCCCAAAAAAAGCATGAATGGAATTTAAATGAAATTTAACTATAAAATAAGTAAGTTATGTGAATATTCTTCCAAAAATGAAAACTTTTTGTTCCCGGAAAGCCACATCAAGACCAGATACAAAAACCAAACCCAACTGATAAACCAAGATGTAATTCATTGTTAAGCTTCGCCCTAAGGGCCAAAAAACCTCCAGTGATCAATTAAAGAAGGATTAATCTCACAACCCAAACATACACCACTTTCCTGAAATGATCAATCACATTCATAGTTTATCCCAAAATAAAACTCCTTAAACACTATCCGAACAAGACTCATGCAATTCACCAAAATGAACAACAAATTCGAACAAGGTTACACTTACCTTACATCAACTAAATCATTGAGAGATCTCCAATCCCAATGATTACTCAAGGAAGATGTTTGTATATAGATATTTTCGAACGAGACTACTTACCACCAAGCCAAAACCATGGATAAATATGAGCTATTAGTATGGGGGAACACAAACAAGAACCCCACCATAAGAGGCAACCTATATTTTTCTGAGACAGAATCAGGACACAAACAAGGGGAGGCCTGAACTAAATCCCTAGTACAAAGAGTATAATTCCATTAATGTTTTGAAAAGAAATGTTAATGAGAATCATAGTGGGTCTCCCCACCATAATAACCAACCATCTTAACTAAGCATCATGGTTTGACAAAGAAAGACCCAATTTTTTATAGATTTGGGAAGGGCGCAGGGTCAGTCTGCACAATTTGGGAAATTGTGTCCTAATTGTGTAGATCATTCATTCCGATAGATTCCTGGCACACAGTCACTAATAATAATCCAAAAAATATGTCTTCAGCACATCTATCCAAATTTACAACCATTCTCTAATGACTCAATAGAAACCAAAGGTGGAGGGAATGACATTAGTTGATGACATGGGTACAAGGCCCTCAACCGATTTCCACCGAACGGGAACAATAGAAGAAAGATGATGACACCAGAGGATTAGACTCTTCCTATTATTCATACTGAGGATAAGACATTGTACAAGGGTTTGAATGACCTAGGTATTTCCCCTGACTACAAGTCATCTTCTCTCCGAGACCTATGGCTGGTGCTCAAATGATTTAAGCTTCTTCGACCTCACAGTTAGGCTTTGGAAACCCCCTGAATGAGAATTCTTCTTTCGGTGCCACCAATAACTACACTGAAATCCCCGATAATATTTCCAAGACATAACACATTCAATAATCACTTTACCCAAACTCAATATTTCACTGAAACAAGGGTTTAGAAAATGCACACACATCACACTTTGTTTCTTCGAGTAAGAAACTATAGAAGAAAATAAAACATATACTCACCTTCCTCTAAAATAGAAGATTTTTATGATTATTTCAATGTAGAAATTCTCCCAATATAACAAAGACTCTTAGAGGATTGCACAGCTTTTACCTTTATAGTCAATCGAGCGCATAAAATCACAAGGCATAACCGAACATGACCATTGTGACTGATATAAACAATGCATGGAGGGGGACCTTATACAACATCCCCAAACAACACACTATTATAAAAAGTGGCCATAATATCCTCTCATGCCCAGATTTCCCACACTAGTAGTTTAACATGAACTACTTATTTGAAGAGACTATGAAGGACCGAGAGGACTACTTAGACACCATACAGATACTCATCCATGCTAACAACCCCATACCACATCCACCTTCGACAAATCTGGACACATAAGAGGCTAAGGTATCTCTCAACCGTCTATGATCACTCTCCCACTACAAGGGGATACAAAACCAATAAAGGAACTTGAGTAGAATAAATCTAAAATTATCAAGAAAAAGATTCCTTATATTGACAACTGGAGGGTCTTCAAAAAGCCAAACAATCCGGGTTGTACTTCACTGGAGCACTAACCCTTAATGGGGCGTACCTTATCCAACAATTAAAACCAAGGACCCAACCAAGATGGTCCATTTGTCAAGATATAATACTAACCTGATCCAATCACATGAAAGGATCCCCTGTAAAGGCATCCCAAAACATTTCTCAGAAGAGACCACTAATCGGCCCTTCAACACACCTTACTGACCAAACACAAACCCAAAACTAAGTACAAACAGGAGGGGTTCTTTGACTCAAAACATACCACAACATCAAAATTTTAAAAAAATAATTCACCCCATCCCAAACTAGACATAACTACATCATGTTTGTCATTTAAAATCATCTTTTTAAAAATAAATGGTTCAGCGGTTTGCGTATCCTCCAATGGTACCCCCTGGGCCTCACACATGCATGATTCTGGGCCACACCATATACCCTCCTCATATCCATCATGGATCACATCCAACCATTCCATCAACCATCCATCATCCAATATAACCCCATGAACGTGGTCTATCACAAAAACACCAAAGGTTAAAATAAAAAATTCTTTCCACTTTTCAAAACCAAAACAGTCAACCAATACCTCCTTTTTCTCAAAACTGCTAACCACAAAATCAAACCCAAATTACATCTTACCAAGATTTTCCAAAAGAAATAGTCCTTTATATGAAAATTAAATTGCATGTCATACACGTTAATTTCAAAACATATCATTCCATTAAAACACCTTTCTAAAATTTATAAAACTCTATTGGAAACAATTTCTCAAAATCAACCCTGACGTAGTTCATGCTTTCAGAAGAGGTGCAAACACACCATTTTCCATTCCAATACAATTCTGAAAATTCAGTTCTAAATTTTCAAAAATCTAACCATTCCTACTTTATTATATAATCATTTCACAAAAACATTACGCTTCTTAAAAACGAGTCACTTTAAAACTGAAGTTCCCTGATTTCAAAACTAAAGTACACAAGAAAATGAATGGGGAAATTATCTTTGGTGGGTGACTTAGACATATGGTTGGTCCATACTCTAAAATCTTCACCATCATATAGTGTTTTAAAGGTAAATATATCTGGATCCACACGGATTTCTAGACCCTACGAGCTCACTGAGACCATTAACCCAAATCTCTTTTCATTTCCCATATCATCATCAAACCATGAAAACCAAAGGACTCAAGAAATGTCCTGAACTCCCCTAGAGACTTGAATTCATTCATGGTGTGTGGTGATCAGCCAAATTAACCATAACCATAATTCCAAGTCCCAAAAATCCTAACTCTAGACTATCCCAACTATTCCCCAAATAACATGACCCAAA
Source organism: Viscum album (assembly GCA_963277665.1). Taxonomy (NCBI): domain Eukaryota; kingdom Viridiplantae; phylum Streptophyta; class Magnoliopsida; order Santalales; family Viscaceae; genus Viscum; species Viscum album. Next base: position 828,677,288 of record OY728157.1, read on the forward strand.
GAGAGCGAACCTGCTATGATACCATTTTGTCACGAATCAAATCTATTTTCCCTCAATTCTGCACCCAAACATGCCCGATACCTGTCCCGAAGGGTGTTAATGATCCCCACGGGCTATCAAAAGTTCCCATGTATCATAAAATGATGTTTTTGAATGATTTAAGTGAGTTTATAAACATTAAACAACAAACAAACTCAATAAAACAAATCTCGATTTTTAAAATAAAAATGTCGGTTGAAAAATTTTAGAACTGAATCACATTAGTTTAAACTATGATTAAAGACCATTAAAAAGTTATGAAACCAAATAATGACATCCCAAGAACCACCACATGGAAAGAGGCACCCCCTCCAGCCATCTCCACAACACTGCATCACGAACAACCGGTAAAAACCTGAACTGTTGGCATAAAAGTTGTACCCAAACCTACAACAACAAAATAACCAAGTCTAATTACACCTAGAGGTATTAGTAGGGTGAGATACAAAGCCTAGAAGGATACAAAAAATATGTTATTCCATGTGATTTACATTCAAAGAAGAAAAGCATAAAAGTTTTCAAAAACATGTAATTTTTAGTTACAATTTATAAAAGATGTTACTAAAAAATAATTTTTCAAGTGGGATAATTTAAAGAATCAACACTTTTAAAATAAATTTCATTGATACTAAAATTTTCACCAAAATATACCGTATTCTGAAGGTGAGTGTAAAGGATCTAATGAGCACAATCAATAGGAAATAACCCCTAGGAACTAGCTAGTTGTGGGTCCCAGGTACCTCGTATCTCGGTGAGAGTAACCATAAAAAATATATGTTCTAAAGCATGATCCACTAATAGGGAACATAACCATAACCTATTGGTACCCAATAATCATCATCATAGTTTTTTTAGAGTTGTAAGAATCAATATTGGTAAGTGAAACTAAGGCCAAACCCCACAGATTCAGTAGTATACTACTACATGTCCACTAACCTAGATACATAGGGTTTTCCCTTGTTCTCAAACTAGTTAAACAAGTCATGAAATATAATATTAATATGAAAATATCATTTTCACATCACAAATTCACCAAAAAGCCCACATGTATACCACACATGTCACAAAAGTCCACTTTTCAATCAATTTGAAATTGAAATCCGACTCACACCAAAATATCCCACAACACTTTTAACATTTCTTTTACACTTTCAAAAATCCATTAAACAATTTTATTAATCCAATATAAGATATTCCAACTCACATAACAGACCAATAACTTGTTACACAATACCCTTTTCATAACCAAAATCCCTTTTTCACATCACACTGACACAAAACAACCCACATTACTTTCACATCTCTTACACACTTTCATAAATCCTACAAACATTTTTATAAATAATTTCAAAGATGGAACACATCACAAAACAGCCCCACTCACATCTGAAATGTAACATATCAAAATATAAACCCTAAAAAACAGTTTTCCAAAATGGTTTCACCACTTACATAAATAATTCAATCATTCAAATCTTTTATAAAACAATTTCAAAGAGTATACCCAATCTTTGATCATAAAACCCATTTAAAAACAATATTTCAAGGAAAACCCCACACCAAAACACTAACAAAGTATAATTTTAATCCCTGGTGAAATTTATAGAACCACTTTCAAATTTTATAAAATCATCTTGGATAATACCACGATGGATACAAATGAAAACACCCTTTTTCATAAAATGCTCTCAAAAAGTATAACAATGTTTTACACAAAAACCTATTCCAAAAACCGTATTTCAATCCCAATGGAACACCAAGACCTTACCAAATGATAATTTTTAGCCCAAAAAATATTTATTAAACCAATTTCATATGTTAAAAATACATCAAAATAATACCCTAAGTGTTACACATAAAAAAACACACAATTTATAGCTAAAATGAACAATAAGATTAAAATCTCAACCAAATCAATCATGAACAATTTTTTCACCACAAGAAACATATTAGGAATATTAATAATCAGTAACTATAGGAATTTAACTCATCAATAATTGTTTACATATGGAACCACCAACCAAAAGTGTCGAATCCCTCAAAACATGGTCCAAAACATCAACCGCACCACCACCCCACCATAAGAAAGATAAATCCAGACTTAGACAACAATATTTGACAAAAAGGAAAAAATATCAAACCCTAGGTTCAAACCCTAACCTTTGGAATTTTTATAACAAAATTAAATAGGGAGAAACCATACGGGAAAAAGAATAAATCAAGAAAGAATCACTTACTTCGAAAAATATTGATGACATCACCCCAAATACACTAGTATCTGAATTTGAAAACATCCAACCCTTAAAGGGAAATTTTTAAAAGGTTTAACATATCATTTAAGATATGGAATGGGGGGAAAAGAGATATAATTGATGGATTTATGAAATAATCAATTTACCACTTCAAATCTAGGTAATTTGAGAAATTCTGATACGTTTCATCCACATTAGCGATGAAACCGAGCTCCAAAGTTGGGTACGAGAGCATGGGGGTCGCCTTCGGTATTTGGTCTCTAGAAAGAGTTGGAATCACCGAATAAAACGTAAATAATTAATGAGATATTAAAGAATTAGAAAATATTTTTAATGTAGGAAATGGTCTTTCAGGCAGACACAATCCCTTAAATAAAAACCCATTCCCACCATGATTATGGATTACTAAATGGTACAAATTAATAAGGTGGTACTAATAGGTCAAATTATTACATGTTGGAATAAGAATAGATAAAAAATATTGAAAATTTAAGCTTTTGTAAAGGAATAAAAATTTATTTTTAATTCTGGAATTGGGATCACGGTTTGGCCTAATTCATTTAAACTCACCCATTCCTCCATAAAAGCTTAGGAAACCCCCAAAACAAAGCATGAATGGAATTTAAATGAAATTTAACTTTAAAATACATCATTTATGTGACAATTATCTCCACCATCAAAACACTCCGTTCAAGGAAAGAAACAGTAATACCAAATACAAAAACCAAACCCAACCGATAAACCAATATGTATTTCTTTGCTAAGCTTCGGCCCTAAGGGCCAAACCACCTCTTGTGATCAATTAAGGAAGGATAAATCTCAAAATCCAAACTTACACCACTTTCCTAAAATGATAAATAACACGCATACTTTATCCCAAAAGAAAACTCCTCAAACACTATCCGAACAAGCCTCAAGCAATTCATCCAAACAAACAACAACTTCGAACACGGTTACACTTACCTAACATTAACAAAATCATTAGGAGCTCTCCAATATAAATGATTACTCAAGGGAGGGGTTGGTATCTAGATAGTTCCAAACGATAATACATACTTCCAAGCCAAGACCATGGATAAATATGACCTATTGGTATGGGGGAACACAAACAGGCACCCCACCATAAGAAGAAACCTATATCTTTCCGAGACAGAATCAGGAAACTAATAGGGGGAGCCATGAATGAAATACCTAGTACAAAGGGTATAATTCCATTCAATGTTAATGAATTAATGTACATGAGAATCATAGTGGGTCTCCCCACCATAAAAACCAACTATATTAACTAACCATAATGGGCCGACACAGAAAGACCCAATTTTTTTAACGATTTGGGAAGGGTGCAGGTTCTGTCCACAAGATTTTGAAAACAATGCACTAATTGTGCAGATCATTCTTTCTGCATGGCTTCCTGGCACCCAGTCACTAATAATGGTGCACAAACTGTGTCCTCGCCACATCTATCCAAATTTCCAACCAATCTCTAATGACACAATGGAATCCCAAGGGGGATGGAATGAAATTAGGTGATGACATGGGTACAAGGCCCTCAACCAATTTCCACTGAATGGGAACAAAAAAATAAATATGATGACACTATAGGTTTAAAATATTCCTATCTTTAATACTAAAGATAGAACATTATACTAGGGGTTAAACAACTATCATATTTCCCCTGACTATAAGATATCTTCTCTTCGATCCCTATGGTTGGAGCTCAAATGATTGAAGCATCTTTGACCTCGTAGTTAGGCTTTGGAAACCCCCTAAATGAGAATTATTCTTTCACTTCCACCAAAAACTACACTAAAATCCATAATAATATTTCCAAGACATAACACATTCCAAACTCACTTTACCCTAACTCGATAATTCTCTGAAACAAGGGTTTAGAAAATGCACACACATCACACATTGTTTCTTAGAGTGAGAAACTATAGAAGTAATGAAAAATTATTCTCACTTTCCTCTAAAATTGATGGTTTTGAAAAAAAAATCAAGGGAGACATTCTCACAACATAACAGAGACTCTGAAAGGATTTCATGAATTTCACCATTATAGTCAATCGAGCAAATGAAATCACAAGGCATCCCCAATCATGACCATTGTGTCTGATATAAAAAATGCATGGAGAGGGACCTTATACAACATCCACAAACAAAAAACTATTCTTGAAAGTGGCACAATAACCTCTCATGCCTAGATTTCCAACACTGGTATTTTATCGTGAACTACTTCTTTGAAGAGACTATGAAGGACCGAGAGGACCACATAGACACCATCCAGATACACATCCATGCTAACAACCCCAGACCATATCCACCTTCTATAAATCGGGAAACATAAGAGGCTAAGGTATCTTTCAACCATCCATGATCACTCTCCCAATACAAAAGGATACACAACCATGAAAGTAAAGGGTGTAGACTCAATCTAAAAATCTCAAGAAAAATTTTCCCTATAATGATCAACTGGAGGGTCTTCAAACGGATAAATAATCCGGGTTTTACTTCAGTTGTGCACTAACCCTTAATGGGGCGTACCTTATCCAACTATTAAACCCAAGAACCCAACCAAGATGGTCCATTAGTCATGATATACTACTAACCTAATCCAAACACACAAAAGGAAGCACCGTAAAGTCATCCCAAATCATTTCTCAGAAGAGACTACTAATCATCCCTTTAACACAACTTACCAACCAAACACAAACCCAAAACACAATACAAACAGGAGGGGTTCTTGGACTCAAAACATCCCACAACATCAACATTAAAAAAACACATAATACACCCCATCCCAAACTATCCATAAAGACATCAATTTTATCATTTAAAATCATCTTTTTGAAAATAAATGGTTCAGTGGTTAGAATATCCACTAATGGTACCACATGGGCCTCACACATGCATGTTTCTCTGCCACCATGGGAATCCTCCTCATATCCATCCTGGAACTCATCCAGCCATTCTATCAACCATCCATCTTCCCATATAACCCCATGCATGTGGTCGCTCATGAAAATACCCAATGGTAAAATAAATAAATCTTTTCTCTTTTCAAAACCAAAACAATCAACCAATACCTCCTTTTTCTCAAAACCGCAACCCACAAAATCAAACCCAAATTACATATTACCATGATTTTCATAAAGGAACAATAATTTAAATGAAAACTCACTATATACTCCTAATCATTTATTTCAAAAAATCTCATCCCATTAAAACACCTTTAAATAATTTAAAAAACTCTATTGGAAACATTTTTTAAAACCAACCTTGATATAGTTCATACTTTCAAATGTGGTTCAAACACACCATTTTACATTCCAATAAAATTCTGAAAATTCAGTTCTCTATTTTCAAAAATCGAACCATTCCCTATTTATTATATAATCATTTCACAAAAACATTATTCTTCTTAAAACCAATTCACATTAAAATTAATATTCCATGATTTCAAAACTAAAGAACACAAGACAATGCATAGGGAAATTAGCTTTGGTGGGTGACTTGGACGTATGGTTGGTGTCCATACTCTAATAACATCACCACCATAGAGAGTGTTCAGGGGAAATATCTCTGGATCCACATGGATTTTATGATCCTGCGAGATCACTGAGACCATTAACCCAACTCTCTTTTCATTTCCCCTAATCACCATCAAACCATGAATACCAAAGGAATTAGAAACATTTCGACCTCCCCTAAAAACTTGAATACCTTCATGGGGTGTGGTGATCAGACGCATTACCCATAACCATAATTCCAATTCCCGAAAATCCTAAATCCAGACTATCTTGACTATTCCCCAAATAACATGACCCAAATAGAGCGAACCTACTTCGATACCATTTTGTCACGAATCGAATCTGGTCGCCATCAAAACTGGCACCCGACCAAGTCCGAAACAAGTCCCAAAGGGTGTTACCTATCCCCAAGGGCTGGAACAAGTGCCTGAGTATCATAAAATGAAGTTTGGGAATTATTTAAACGAGTTTATAAACATTAAACAACAAACAAACTAAATAAAACAAATCTGTATTTTTCAACAAAAACTATCTTTTGAAAAATTTCATATTTGAATTACATAAGTTAAAACTATGTTTAAAGACCATTAAAAACGTATGAAACCAAATAATTAAATCCCAATAACCTCCACATTTCAAGATTCACCCACTCAAGACATCTCCACAACACTGAATCACGAATGACTGGTAAAAACCCGAACTGTTGGCACAAAAGTTGTACCCAAACCTACAACAACAAAACAACCAAGTCTACTTACACCCAAAGGTGTAAGTAGGGTGTGAAAAAAAAGCCCAGTAGGATAACACCACTTAGAGATTCCATGAAATAAACCTCCAAAGATGAAAAGCATGCAAGTTTTCAAAAACAAGTAATTTCTAGTTACAATTTTTAAAAGATGAAACTAAAAATTATGTTTTCAAGTAGGGTAATTTATAGAATCAACACTTTTAAAATAAATTCGAATACTACTGAATTTTTTGGCCAAAAATAAATGTTCTTATGCATGAGCCACTAGTAGATGACATACCCATAACTTATTGGTCCCCAATAATCATCATCATAGTTTAGTTAGAGTTGTAAGTGTCAATCTGGCTAAGTGAAACTGAGGTCAAACCCCAAATATTCACTAGCATACTAGTATATGTCCACCCACCTATATACCAGGGTTTTTTCCTTGTGCTCAAACAAGTTCATCAAGTCAAGAAATATACCATTCATATGAAAATATCATTTCCACATCACAAATTCACCAAAAATCCCACATGTATACCACACAAGTTCCAAAAGTCCACTTTTCATTCAAATTGATTTTGAAATCCGACTCACACCAAAATAGCTCACAACACTTTTCACATTTCTTTTACACTTCCAAAAATCCATTAAAGAATTTTATTAAACCAATAAAAGTTATTCCCACTACAATAACATCCCACTCACATGTTACATAATACCCTTTTCATAACCAGAATCCCTTTTTCACATCTCACTCACACAATACATCCCACATCACTTTCACATCTCTTAGACACTTTAGTAAATCCTTCAATCATTTTTACAAAACATTTCCAAGATGGAAGACATCAAAAAACAGCCCCTTTCACATTTATAACGTACCATATCAAAATATGCACACTCTAAAATAGTTTTCCAAAATGGTTTCACCACTTAAATAAATCATTAAATGTTTCAAATCTTTCATAAAACAATTCCAAAGAGTATATCCAATATTTTCTCATAAAACCCATTTAAAAACAATATTTCAATGACAAAACCACACCTAAAAACTACCAAAGTAGAATTGGAATCCCTAGATACATTTATAAAACAACTTTAAAATGTTATGAAATCTCCTTGGATAATACCACGAATGATACAAATGAAAACACCCATTTTAATAAAATGATCTAAAGTAGTATAACGATGTTTTACACAACAACTATATTCCAAAACCCCTATTTCAAACCCAATGGAACACCAAGAACCTACCAAATAAATATTGGTAGCACAAAAAATATTTAGTAAACCAATTTTATATGTTCTAAAATACACCAAAATAATACCCCAAGTGTTACACCTAAAAAACACCCAATTTCTAGCTAAAATGCAACAATAATATTAAAATCTTATCCAAATACATCATTAATAGTTTTTTAAACATAGAAAACATATTAAGAATATTAATAATGTTTAAATAAATAAATCTAACTCATCAACAATTTAATACACATAGAACCACCTTCCTAAATTGTCGAGACCCTCAAAACATGGTGCAAAACATCAACCGCACCACTGCCGCACCACAAAGAGGATAAATCCAGCCCTAAACCATAATATTTGACCAAAAAGACACCAAATAAAACCCTAGGATCAAAACCTAACTTCTGTACTATTTATAACATAATGAAAGATGGAGGAAACCCTAAGGGAAAAAGAAGAAACTGAGAAGGAATCACTTACTTTGAAAAATATTGAATAAATCTCCCCAAATACACTAGTATCTAAATTTTGAAACATCCAACCATTCAAGGGGGATTTTTAAAAGGTTAAAGTTATAATTTAATAATTGGAATGGGGGAAAAGAGTGAAAAATTAGGTATTTATGAAATAATCAATTTACCACTTCAAATACGGGTGATTTGAGAAATGCAGAAAAGATTCATCCTAATTCGCGATGAAACTGAGTTCCAAAGAGGAGGAGGAGAGCATGGGGGAGCGCCTTGGGTATTTGGGCTCGGGGGAGAGTTAGAATCACTGAAAAAACGTAAATATTGAAAGAGATATTAAAGAAATAAAAAATATTTTCAATGAAAGAAATGGGATTTCGGGCAGTCCCAATCCATTAAATAAAAACTCATATCCACTATGAATATGGATTCTTAAATGGTACAAATTAATATGGTAGTATTAATAGGTCTGGGGAGGACAAGTAGGAATTGGAATGTATGATAAATATTGAAAAATAATTGAGTTATAAAGGAATAAAAATTTATTTTTAAATCTGAAATTGGGCTCACAGTTTGGCCTAATTCTTGAAAACTCACCCATTACTCCGTAAAATCTTGGGAAACCCCTAAAATAAAGCATGAATATAATTTAAATGAAATTTAACTTTAGAATAATTCGTGTATGTGTCATTTATTCTGCAAGTGGTTGGATTCAATTTCGTTCTTAGTACAGATTATATTACTCTATATGGAGATCATATGTATTATTATTATAAGAGAGTTACCTTTATATCTCTATAAGGGGAATATATAATCACTAGGATGAGTGGGAATTTCATTCATGTCATGAAAGACCAATTCAGTGCATATAGTAATATCTCATGAATCAAATAGCATGCCTCATTATGAAATATAGAGAAATTAAATGGGATTATTTTCTTTTAGTTGTAAATCTTTTTTTATCAATTATTTCTTGAAAAATTTTCTAGATCACTATCCAAGTAGGAGATCGAGGTTACAAAATATTTGGAACCTAGAGTTGAACCAGTCTCTATGCTTAATTACAAAATTTAACCATTTGAGATTCATTAGTTGAATGTTCAGTTGAAAGATCTAGAAGAAATTAGATTTGTAAATTCTATTACTTATCCATGGGGTTATCACAGGCTTTTTTCCAAAAAGGGTGGTTGGATTTTATGATTATGTGATTATTAATTGAGATTTATCCAAATGATGCTCATGAACTAGTAACCCCTTATGCAGATCGATGATATATTAAATCTACTAAGAGGTTCTAGGATCTTCTCCAAAATTTAATTTAGGTTTGGGTAGCATCATTTGGGACTAATATTATCTAAGATACATCATCGTGATTTTAGGAGTAGTTATGGCTTGTACGATTATATAGTGATGTTGTTATATTTCAAAAATACATTTAAAATATTCATGGAACTAATGAATTATATATTTAAGACTTTTCTGGATTTGTTTTTGTTAGTTTTTGTAAATGAAATTTTAGTGTACTCCTGGTCAGCCGATGATTATGACCAAAATCATGACATCATCCTCAGTACACTATGGTCGCATAGGATTTACCTAAATATATTCAAATTAGACTTCTTCATTGAAGGAGTACACTTCTTGGGACATGATATCTCATAGGTTAGAGTGGAAAGTGAACCTTGAGAAGTTAAAAATTGTGGTATCATTGTAGCGTCCCAATAATGTTTTCAAATTCATATATTCCTAGGTTTAATAGCTTATTATTTATGTTTCATACAAGACTTATCCAATTAAGAATCACTGATCTCTAGGCTAACTAGGAAGGGAGTGTTGATTTTTTTGTCAGATTCTTATGAGATAAATTTTTTGAGGTAAATAGTAGGCTAGCCTTAGCACTAATCTACACTTTTCACATGCTAAGAAAAGATTATACCATATACTACAATACATCCAGATTTGGACATGGGGTACTTTTCATGAAATATGACTGGTTGGTTTCTAATTGATCCAAATAGTTGAGACCACATGAGTAGAATTACCCTACACATGATTTAGAGTTATCTTTGGTGGTACATTCCTTGAGATGTTGGAGGCACTATCTAATGGGTGAGAGGTTTTTGGTGTACAATGGAAATAATAGCATTAAGTATATATTTTCTCAGTGAGTCTTGAATAATTGGTATAATATGTGCGTCAGGTTTCTATATTATTTATATTTCAGGCTTGTAGAAAATCCATGAAAGGGAAACATCATTTCTAGTTTCTTGAGCTAGAAGACGAATATAGAGGTAGTGTGGGGGTCCTACAATGAGTGGTGGTTAATGACCTTATTCGTAGACAAGAATCTAGATGTCCATGTGTCCCAAATATGAGTAGCTAGTACATAAACATATTTTATACATATGATTCTTAATGGGATCAAGATATAGAAATTATATAATCTAGAGAGATTAGCTCTGAGGGGGAGCTTATATAGTGGGGATCAACTATCAGGATGGTGTCTTGGAATTGGTGATGTTCTTATTATCAATGGTCAGGTATGGATTCTTATGGGATTACATAAAGAGTTGATAAGGGATTTTCAAACTTTTATATGGGTAGTATATATATTTTTAACAAGGATATATCATGATCTAGATAGAAAATACTAGTATCCAAGGATGAAAATGGAGACAGTGGGCTTCATTGAGGTATTTTGACATGTCAGTAGGTGAAGGTCGGCATGAGAAGCCTATTGAGTTTGTATAGCCTATACACACTCTAGAATGGAAGTGGGATGATGTCACTATGGACTTCATGATAACATCGCATATGAAACCAGCCAAGAATAATGTTTTATTAATGTTCATAGACTGACTAAATAATGTATCTCACTTGTTACTTGTTTGGGAGACCATCAATATTGAGGATCTGGGTAGCCTTTATGTACAAATGATAGTATATTTACATGGGGTTCCAAAGAGTATCATTTCATATTAAGATCCTCTTTTTACACCTAGGTTCTAGAAATGTATTGAGAATGCTTTGAGATTATAGGTTTTTCTAAGTACAACCACTCATACACAGACTAATGACCAATCTAAGCAGTTGAATCAAATTACTGGGGATATATTGTGAGACCATGTGTTGGATTTTAGCGGTTCTTAGGAGAAAAATATAGTACTAGTGTAGTTTTATTATAATAATAACTTATAGTAATCTATCCAACTTCAACATTTCAAGTATTTGTATGGAATTTTGTGTTATTCTCTTCTTTCTCGATTAGAGGCAAACAAGTCAGCACTTGTTGGACCTAGTCCCTTATAGGAGATGTATGAACACATTCAGTTGATCACACTGTAGTTAGTGACCATGAGGATCTTGAATTAGTCACACACTAACAATTAGATATTTTCTCTAGAGTTTGAGGATGGTTACCATGTTTTCCTTCAGGTGTCACCTAGGATGATGAAAAACCATATCATGAAGTAAGGGAAACTACTACCTAGGTTTTTCAAGCCATTCGAGATAGAGAAAAATGTTAGTTTAGTGTCATACCATTTATCCCTTCCATAGTTTTACACAACCATGCATGATTTGTTTCCTATTTAATAGCCTCAAAGATGTCAGCCTAGCCCTTATCTAATGATATATATGGATGAAATTGATATAGATGTTGATTCATACATTAAAAATATATTATATGTGGGGAGGATGTAAGATCGCGTATTTTTACAGTTATGTCCCTCTTTATGTTCTGGTAAAAAAATCATCATGTGTTTCACTTTTCGTTTAAACCATGGTTTTTGAGACGTAGACCAACACGATTTGGTCATGGAGGTTCCATGATGTTTTGAGAAAATAGAAATGGGGAGTTGAGATATAGAAAATTCTTTATCATGGATCTCAGGTCTACGTTATAAGACTAGTGGATGCAGTGTGGATCTCTAGGCTATGGTGAAGGGTGATGGGATATGGTTTACGGGGCTACTACCTTTTGAGGCATAGCTATATCATGGTGGAATACTACAACATTGCCTTTCCCATAGTAGAAATGCTATGTGGAATGGAACAGTTTTCTATAGAATAACATCTTGGGTCTGGTTCTACTAATATTAGGGATGTTATGATGCAAGTTGTGGGTTGTTTCATAGCCTTATTTTTGTTGAATGGAGTCCTTTAGTGTGATGGATTTGAGTAAATTATACTATATGTTTGTTTTTATAGGATTTTACTATGTATCATTAAACTTGTATGTCTAAATTTCTTTGTCCTAGGGGAAGTAGTGAGGTCCATTAGGTTGTTTTGTATCATAACCTCTATTAATAATATTTTTGGAATGGTCTAGTAGGATATAACATGGTCTTATTTCTCTCTAAATGTATACAAATACATCAATACCCACTAAACTATTTTGGATCTCGTATTCTCCTCTTGCTCCCTAGGAACCCTAATGATATTTTTTAAGACTTTTGGACCTCCTTTTCATTGGATTCAATCCCCACCTTCTAGGGATCAATCTATGGTGACCCAATCCATACAATATTGGTATTACAGACCTAGACTATAAATTTAAGCCTTCATGTTTCTCTTCTTCTTCTCATTCATTGTTTTCGTCATGAAGAAACCTTGTAGACAAAATTATTCTTCATAAATGATGGGAAAAGAGAATAAACCAAATGCTACCATTAATGTTATGATTAATCTTCATATTATTCATTTTTCTGGTAGGTGGTATATAAATTGTCCCTAATTATATATTCAATTATCATAGTATGTGAAAGATGTGTTATTGCACTGGAATGTCATTCACATGACCCAAATAATTGGATTATCCTTTATTTGATGAGTTTCACATGTATAAACCTACCATTATATCTCGTCGTGTCCTTTAGTGTTGACAATATGACATGCAACCACCTTATAGGTTTTCTAACTTTTGAAAAATTTTAATACTTAGTTACATTTAACATTATGCCATATGATGTTTTGGAATTAGTGGATTTTTGGATTAATATTATGAATTAGAATAACTTGTTAAATTGGTGTGATTAATTAATATGGGTTAAAAAAATAAAAAATGGTTATTTGGAAGGCTAATGAACTTAGTGTTTTAAATGATAAATGGAATGGGATTTTATGTAATTATAATAACAATTTGGATCAAACCTTATGAAGTGTAAATCAATAGATAATTGGTAATTGGATGAATTGACCAAAATAGCTTGGGATGAAATGTGGTAGGTTGTAATGATTATAATGATTGGCCCGGTTATACTTTAATTATTATAGGTCATAGCGTAGTTATATTGTCATTTTTATAGGGATTAGCTTAGTTTTGTTTTAATTTTTATAGGTCTTGGCCCATTTATGATATATGTATAAAGGACATGGCCCAGTTATGATGTAATTATAATAGGTCTCTACCTAGTTCTCTTATTATGATTTATGGGATATATCATGGGAGGCTGTTTTCAAGGGTTGACATGGTTCTACAACATGCCCATAGATATCTAGCTTGGGAACAAAGCAAGTTGGTGCAAACCTTGGGTGTCAACTCGGAGATCGAGGGTCTATTGATTTGTTTCATGGTAGTATTAATTGATTAAATTAATACACTATTTATAAAATTATTACATGAACTAAATATCTCATGATTTTTTTATACATTGTGTTGTACACCTAATGAGTTATACTCACACCTTTCCTGGGACTCCATTTTTTACCCTGAAAGATTTTATGGATGTGGGTTTGGGTAAGGGAAAGGGAACCTGTTTTTTATTATTTCTTTCTTGATGGGTTGGAGCATGGTTATGGGGACAACATGGGGTTTTCGACTATGATATTGGATTCTTTATTTGAGTCTAATTATTATTCTTTTTTGACATTTTTTCTTTTTTTTATATTTTGGTCTTTCATTACATGATTTTTTATTATTGAGTTTTTGGTATTTTTCTTTCATTTTATATGTATGAATGTTTGTTGATAAATAATTATAACCTCCATTTAAAATTTTATATAATAATTTAAAATATCTTCATATCTACTCATGTATCTTATGGATAGTTCACCTTGGAGACTTGGTTTTAAGCTAATGAAGAATCAGCCTAGCTTACTTTTAAGATGGATGATAATACCGTGACCATACATCAAAAGTCTTGTCAAATTAGCCACATGGGTAATAGTGGATTCAACATCCCAAATTTTTAACTGAAATAAATCCTTATCCATGTTCGTATAAAAAACCAGTAAAGTACTTATTTAAGAATATGTTCTTGAACTCATCCAAATCTATGGATTCAATTTCATATAGCCACACTATATTCTTGATTAGAGTCCAACTTTGATCTGCATCACTTTTTAAAAAAAATAGACAAAATGAATTTTTCATGTTTCAAACACTGAATAATGAAAAATATATTTTCAGTGGTACAAATCCATTGTTCAGAAAAAAGTGGATCAGAATACCCACTAAAATAATGTGGATGATTCCTTATAAAGGACTCAACATAATGTTTTCCATCCATTTCTCATCTGGATATTTGTCATTTTTTGTATCTTAATAAAGGTATTTGAGCTTAGTAATGATGTTTATAATTCCATCTCCTATATCATTTTGATGGTCAAGAGGAAATTTATTGCATTTACCACCACACTCAGTATTAACATGGTGCCTTCAAGTTCTATCCATTGAATAAATGAAAAATCATAGGCTAAGAAGCAATAATCATAGTGTAAAACCTCATAATAATGGGAATCACTTATAGGTTGTATAAATTATGGATCCTTCAATGACACCATAGTTGTATCATATGGAATTCATAGCCAACTTAAAATTAAATCCTTCATGATGGTTTGTAAAGAGTTTTTTAATTCTCAAAGCATATCCCTCACGAGTATCAAACCTGTTGTGCAGCAAGGCCCATTATTGTACAGCAGTTTCTAATCAAGTTTTACTCAATATGGTGTTTTCAGGTTTTTTTCCCCAAGGTACATATGTTGTAGGGTCCAATACACTTGTGGTATCTAGATATGTATGTATTATTAGGAAACTATTCTCTATATCCTTCAACAAAATTCCAATACATTTCCCTATACCATGACTCATCCTCAACCTTATCCTTAGAAATGTCTTTGGGGATATCACTATGGATTTGTCATCCTTGTTTCCAAAGGTTAACTAAACCATCACTTTGATACCAAATATAGAAAATTTTTCTTCTCATGCATAGATATTACAACATTTTTTCATAATATTTAATACATTACACAGACACATTGCCAGAGAATATATTAGTTTAGTACCTTTGGAAACATGGTATCATAAACCATGATCCATAAATGAGATACAATATCCCCCAATAGCTTCTCTATGATAAGAACCCTTTTTAGAAACATAATATGTAATAAATTATTCATAACCCTGGGGAAAGAAACATAATAAATTGTGAGTTTAGATGCTCACTAAGGGTAAACAATAGAGATATATAATCATAAGAATAAGAATAATGGTATTAGAACATGATCATAACATTATATGATCATAATATTCATATCAAATATCATAATCAAGAGTCATGGATTAATGATTTTCAATTCATAAGACATGAATCATAAGGGAATAAAGAGAATAAACAATGAGAGAATAATATATGAATAAGATATGGATTTTTTAAGGAAAAAAATATAAATTGATTTTCATAATAGTTAAGGATAACTGATATGGATAACTTGGTTGAATGGGTTTACTCAAAAAACTATCTTAATAATCAAGGTTAACTCCCAAGACCATCTTAGGGTAAAATGTCCTTTACTAAACTAGGTTAACTCCATATTCTATCCTTTTCTATCTCGTGAGATATAAATCATACCCTATACATTAGAGGTAGATAAAGGTCCCGCCAATCACAAAATTAAATCCTACATTTTCTTGGCACAAGATCATAAAATCTCATCATTTCATAACCCATGAAATAAAATAGGTATCATAAATATGTAATCATTTCATAAACTATGAAAAATTTACATCATTAATAATAATTTCATCAACTAATAACACATTAAAAGAATTCAATTTCATAAGCATTTTATCTTGATATAACCCATAAAAGAGAAACATGTGTCATTAAAATAATTCAATAAAAAAATCAACCATTATAGAAAGAATATATATGGTGTTATTTGATCATATCCCCAATCATGAATAGTAGACACTAACTAATGTCATCTTATAAGAAAAATTGTTTTGAAATATCTTTTAACAACATTTTTTTGGGAAAATATCCTTTCAACATTGAAAACTTGTTTTTAAAACATAATATATTTTCAAAATAATTTTATTTGATAATAAATATGAAAACATATAAAGTAATATTGAAATAATTTTGAAAATATACTTGGAAACATATAAATAAAACTTTTATGATATTATTTATTATATTAGTGGAAAAATTTATCCATGTTGTACATTTTAAAATAAATTTTCTTTCATATTATCGGTAGAAGTCAAAATATCATTGATAGGAAGATGAAAAGAACATTACTTTTAAAAAACTTGTAAAAATGAAAAATTTCGGAATAATTAATTTTAATGATAATTTTATAACATTTTTTAAAATATATTTAGAAAACATGGTTTTGGGAGAAAATGTACTTCTTACCAAAGATAGAAATGAATTCTGGTTTTCTTTAAAACATTATCTTAATTATCCAAAGTACCAAATAGTTGGAAAATGGTATTATTAAATTAATATATCATTATTAAACATATTATAATAAATTAAATTATATTCATTGAGAGATGAATAATATAATTTCATCAATGGAAGTATAATTGTAAATAATACCAATAAATGTTGGGATTGTAGCAAAAAAATCTTACCATTTTGGTAACTTTTAATCTTAATCCCCATGAGGTAATATCATTAAATGGGACATTAAATAACACTAGGATGAAAATAATCATGATATTACATGTCTAATGTGTTGTATATACACCGCATGAAATAATATTGGTGCATAACATAACATATATCTCAAAAAAAGAAAATTTAGACAAAAATTCACTTACCTCTTTGGTAACATTTTAACCATAAACCCCATGAAATATAGATACTAAAATTTATATGTAAATTTGAAAAAAAATATTAATTAAATCATAAATTAAATTCATGGGTATTATATACACTACATATATTAAATATGTGGGGAATATGGCTTCTTCCTGACATAAAAAAAGTTAGATGGAAATCCCTTACCTTAATTCTTTAATCTACCTATCCTTGTTCAAACCTCAAGTATAATAAATTTATAGTTAATAAAAAAAATAAAAGAACCATATTAATCAATATAATACCATATATGATTTAATTACGACTGTATATTTCTCATTTATTAACAATTCTATGTTTATGTTATGTTTCGGGTAATAATCACATTGCATTTTGTACATGTTTTAGCTTAATATTCTTGGTCCCCTTACATAGATCATGATTTCATAATATCCTTAATGCCAAAAATTATATAAGTATCACAGATATATATATATATATTCATTATATAATTAAGCATAATAATCTAAACAAGGTAGAAGTTGGAAATTGGATACATTGTTCATGGAGATGGTACGTCGTACGTACACATAAATGATGTTTTCATTTAATTTTCGATATAGAAGATATAAATTTATATGATTTGTTATAAATTAAGAATAATTTTTATTTAATATATATCAAAAATTATAATTATCTTCATCTTTAACACATTTCATGCAAAGTGTGAATAAATAACATCATTTCATGTGGCGGTAGTCTGTTGTACACACGATTGACGTTATCATATTCCCAAAAAATTAAAAGCAAGATAGTATGTATGATATAATAGTTAAATAATAATAATAATAATAATAATTTAATAAAAATAATAAATATCATAAATAAACTATAAATCCATCATTATTATCAACATTTAATGTTGGTAATGGAAGAAAGAATGACTTCCGGTCGCGAGGCAGTAGTCTACCATACACACGAACGATGACTGTGTATCAAATTCTATATAAGTGTGGGGAATTTATAGGAATTAAATTTAACATAATAATATATCAGTATATTTAATATATATTTGTTATTATTTAAGTATTATATAATAATAAATTATTAGGCTTGATGAAGAAATAAAAAAACATTCATCGATGAACGTTACCTCTTTTTCAGGTATCTCCTTTTAGATTCCATTGAAGGAATTACTTTGTTGTATTTATGCCCAAATTAAGGTTTATATTATCAATTTAGGGAATTTGGAAAGATACCATTATTAGTTTTAGACAATAGAAATGGATTTAGTGGTGTAAATAAGTGAGGGGTCGAGTTCCCTTTTATAGTGGAGGAAGAGTGTCATTCTTATAAATACCAAAAGGTAAAATCTATTCGGAGGTATCCCATACATATTGAACCAAAAATAATGAATAATTTCTATATAATATGGTATATGGTATAAATATATCCATCTTATTTATTTTGGAAAACTATATGGTGATTTTTACACCTGAATTGTTATGTTTAACCACTAAGTAGTATTATTTACTTTAATTATTGTAATAAATTTTAAATGCTTCCACTAATAACATTAGAAAAAATTTAAGTTTAAATTATTATAAATTATGGTTTATTATTATTCCAATAATTTCATGAATTTTTTATAATTCAATGTACCTAATTATTATAAATAAATTTAAAATTTATCTCACAGAATTGGTGAGACTACAAGTTTTTAAAGTGAAAATATTGGAATGTTTGAAATGTTTTTATATCCAATTTCATTATAATTTTTTTTATAATTACCTAAATTAGATTTATTGATATATAATTGAAATAATTATAAATTTAAAACAATTTAAAAAATAATTTAACTACATCAATAAATTAGATGACAATGAAGTTTTCAATTAAAATTATGTATTTTTCACTATTCATCTAAAAATGATATATTTTTAGAAAATTCCAAAATATTTACCCTAAGATTATTTTGAAACTATTAATTCAAAAATTAAGTTAATTTTGTCAAATTAAATTTATAAAAGTGTCAAAATTTTATTTTATTATTGTTCTCATAAGGATATTAAATGCAGTTCTTTTGAGAAACTAGTATTTTCATACCAAATAGACTTTTCCAAAAAAAAATATTTCATTATAAATAATTTTTATTTATATAAAAACATTATGAATCATAATTATAAATTATTTATTACTATTATAATTAATAATTTTAATGGATTGGTTATAACTAACGTATTTAAATAATTATAATAATAAAATGTTGTTTTGTATAAACTCAGTGCTACGTGTAATACAAGATATGTCAGTGATTCATGTAGTGAAAGCATAAATTGGTATAGAATATAATTAAATATCAACTTGGTGTGGATTATAAAAAAATACATTTAATATAATTAATTTACTAGGAAAAAATTCCATAAAAACATGGGTTGTTTCATTATGTGAAATCTCTAATATTCTTCTAGCACATACTTCATGATCATTTTATATGTATTTCTATAATATAGATACTATACTACCAAATAAAATATCTCTTACTGAATTTTTAACAATATATATGTTACTCAAATGGTGGTAACTCTCATTTCGATTTCTCATATAGTCAAATTATTTATTCTTATGTTTTGAACAATGATAACAGTGTCTATAAAAGTTATATATTGTTTATGTTGAAGGATATTTTTGTCGTTTTCTTTTCCATATTTTGGGATCTTCTCCCACTAAATATCTATTTTCCTCACCATAATATTAATATTTGTTTTCAATATAGACACAAACTAGAACATGATTAAGGTAAATAATGTTTCAATTTTTCTCCACCACGTGCCTTAATCTTTTTAATAGCTTTATAGTCTTTGATTAACCATTAAAGGCCCATTTTTGATATAAGATACTATTTCCCATTGTTTTGTAATTCCAATTATCCTTATTTTTGTATCTTATAATTGTATCCAACTCCCATTTTACCCATACAAGTGGTTCTCCATTGATATTAAATTCTATCAACACATTTTGTGCCACCTTTTAATCTGTTTCATAATTCCATATTTTAGAAATCTTAAAAACTGTATATTCTTATTATTCTAACTTAAATTTATTTAATTTTCATATTTACTAATGAAAATAAAAAAATATTCAACATTTTAAACTATATTTTCTATTTCATTGAGAAAATAATTAATACCATCACTCATCTAATATTTGTATTTAAGTTTTTTTCTTAAAATATACTACTTTTTTATCATTCATGAGTAGTTAATTGATATCCGTACTCATTATTTAGTTATTATATATTAGAAAAATGCTTATGTATATACACTAATAATTCTTTTAACAATGCACCAATATTTTTATTTTTTTAATATCGATATCATTAATACCAACATCAACTCTCTCTTTGAGAGATTTTTCTGTCATTATAATGGACATCATGGCATTAGTTGTATTAAATTTAAATTCATCTTATTTTTATCTATATAGTATACTCATCTTACTAATCCATGCTTGAAATTATCATTCTAAAAAACATATTCATATAAGAGATTCTTAATTTCAAATTTTTTTTAAGTTGAAATATCCATCATAACTATTGTATATTTTCAATTTAATCTTTATCACTGTAAAATTTCAATATAAACCCCACTACAATATGTCAAACATTTCCAAAATAGAAACACTCCAAGGGTATATTTACATAAAACCTATAATTACCTCTTTTAATAAAAATTCTAACAGAGGTAGAAACTCATCATCCACATATTTCACTTAATTTCAATATTTTTTTTATGATGATATTATTTATTTCTTTGAAAAAAATTGTCTTTGTTAGTGTGATTTATTACTCTCTACGGCTTGACCTGTATTTCTTATGCTGCCAAAATTATATGAATTTTTTCTATAGATTTTTCATCTTAGTTTCCTTCTTCAATAGTAGATAATTTTGGGTTATAAATGGGTTGAAACCTTATAAAGATATTATTCACAACATTAAAATATTTTATTATATCACTATATCCTCATATTTATTTAGTAACCATAATAATTTTTCTAGAAAACCTATTAATTTTTTCATCTTGATGAATTTTAGTTCTTAAAACTTATTTTTGAAAATATGATGATTTACCTATTTAACCTTAATGTCACATTAATATATATTACCCAAGTTATCCCACATTGAATTTATAGTAGTGAAACTGATTATATTCATATTTAATTTGAAGGTACACTAGATAAATGTTTTTGAGCTTTTGCATTAACATATAGTATACCTTTATCTCCTACAATAATGGATAATTTAAAAACATAACTAATATTCATTACATGATAATTAGTAGTGAAAACATTAATCACATTATCACATAGGTGAGATCTCATTATTTAGTTCAATATTTTTGTAAATTCACTAGTCCAATAAATAAATTCCATTTTCATTCATTATATTTTCAATATATCCAACATCTGGATGATATATCTAGTTCCAAACACCAATTTCTCAAATATAACTTATTGCAACCACTTTGCTTAATTCCCCCTAAGAATGAGGTGAATTAAGATTTTAATTTTTTATTTTTCTTCTATAAGATTTTTCCCAAGTTAGAATGAATAAGATAATTATTTAATTATTAACAATGAGAAAGATAATATAGAAAATGAAGGTAAATTCAAGGAAAAAAAGTTTCACTTGGTTCACTAATAGAAACAATTATCATTCTTACATGACTATTACAACAATTTAAAGACAACAAAACAAATTAGGGTAACAAAACTCATATCCAAAAGTTTATTATCTTGGGAAAAATAATACCATACAACAATAATGAATAATAAAATGTAACTAATTATTTAAAATATTCTTCATCCTTATAAATATATTCTTATCATTGGTAAATGTAGTCACTTGGGAAATTACATCAAAGAAATGGGTGAGTTAAAATCCCAGTAAGATGATAAATAAGGACATGAGTCAATAAAATATGGGTTGGCATAATCATCATCATCAAATAATGAGAAAAATATTATCATCATAATCATGAAAGGAAATTTTATATAAATTCATGAAATGTGGAATTAAAAATAATAATAAACATGTTTTAGTGGTCAAATACCATATATTTTTTTTTTGAATAGAGCTACCATCATGTTAAAGAATAACATCTGTTTATAACCATGAAATAATCTTTGTGAAAAAAATATAGCATCATGTTCACATATAATACACACTATCCCATGAGACACATCACATTATCCAATAAATTAGAGTGATATATAATTTTGAGCCTACATTTCCCATCATATTTACATAATCATGCCTGACACATAGAACACATAACAATCATAGTCATAAGATAGCCCCAGAGAATGAATGGTCTTCATAATAATATCCTAAAGAGTACATTCATGAATAAACATTGGGGTTCCCAAATGAAAAAGGGATAAACATACATGGTGTAAGAATCATCAATCTCTAGTGAAGAATAAATAATCTCAAGAGGAGTCAAGACTTGTTTTAGAAAGAAGATATATTTGGAAAAATATTTATATTTTTTATAAAAAAATTTGGGAAATGTATATCCTAGATAATAAGAGTGAGGAAAAATGAAATTATATTTATGAAAATTTAAAGTAAAATCCACAGTGAAATTTGGTATCAAAAAGGCATAACCCGTAGTAAGAGAGTTGGTTTTGAGAATTCCGTTAACTTATGTCCGAATGTGTTATGAACATTCATTTAATGAACTGGAAAATAATATTAAATTCATTAATTATTTAATCCAGAACCTATTATAGATTTATTTAATTTATTATAATTTATTAAGTAAATTTATTTCCACTTTTATGATTTATATATTTCAATTTCATCATTTGGGGAGTTTTCTTATTCTTGGTTTTCATGATCGATTAACCTTTACATAAGTATATATGTTCATGTAAATGAGAATAATTCCCTATAATTGAAATTATATGTTATTAATTAACATAAATTTTTTTTAAAAGTCTTCTATATCATTTTCTATGATATGATATTGATTCATTATAAAAAATGTTAATATAAAATGTTTAGTTTACTTTTTCAGTTTTTACAAAAATCAAGAACTTGTTTAATTTAATTTAATATTATGTATATAAAATACTTCGATAACATTAAACAAATTATAATATATATAATAATATTTCTCTTTATTTCAAATTAATACATGATTTATTATATAATATTACACTTAATAAAAAATGAGATATCTAGAAGTCTAGTGTATTTGGGAATTAGGTACATAGCATACCATCTTGAACATGGGATACAAGAACATTATTAAAAACATCCTTAATATGCTTCTAAAAATCTACCGTTTTTAAAACTGCATGGGATAACCTGGGGACAAATATTATAAAGTGGTGAGGTAAAACTCCATGTAAGGGAATAAAAATTGAATAGCATGGAGAAGATAATATGTGTGAGACACTAGAAATATAAATGGGTATTAACAAGAGAACATATCATAAACATGACAATGAGACATGATAAATCAAGATAATCATAACATTGAAAATGTGGAAACAACATAAAATTCTAAATCATAATCATAGATGTTGGACAACCTTGCCAAGAAATCATGGTGGAAAAAGTACCATAAATTAATTTTGTTCACTACTTATCCCAATCTTAAATATCATCATACTAAACATTACCTAATTAATTGGAGTTCTATCTGGGTTCACCAATCATATTTCATTAATTTTCAGTCATTAGTGTTCCACATTGATGATAAAACTGGGATTTATTCATCATCATTATTTATTTTAAAGTTAATAAGTGTAGAATACATATATTTTAAGTTCCTAATAAAAAGTATATGTTTATAAATATGAACACCCTTGATAGGAAATTGTTATAGTATTCACTGAACAAGTTTTTTATCCTAAAAGATCATGGTGAAATTTTGGAAGCATTATGACGTCACTTAAATATTTATTAAAAAATGGGATGATGATAGAGACATGAGTATCTTATACAATAGAAATAATAAGTTAAGTAATAGGGGAATGGAAAATCATATCCTGACATTATAAATTTGTAAATATAATGCATATGATAATAAAGTAACTTGAATATAAAAAATAAACCAAACTATATTTCGATATGGTAACGAGTGTATATAAAGATTCATGGGAGGATTAATGAGAGGAAAATGGGATATCATAATTTATAAATTTAATGGATGTAATGGGAACATATATGAACATATTCTAACATAATAAAATGGAATTTATGACACATAACATAAAAGATGTTCTTTAATTGAAATGAGAAGAGATAAATTCCTTAAGAAATTTTGGTATAGTATCTACTTAGATAAAGGTAAAAATGAGAGAGTATAAATAATATCTCATTACAATAACCTCTATTTTATAGTAATGTAATTTTTAAAAATAATTTACATTAAAAAAATTTCCATTAATAATGAAATTTTCAAAGAAGGTTCTTGAATTGAAAGTAGTTGAGGAAGGCGGGGATCCCTTAATTGAGTGTGTGACTCCAAATGGTTCAGAAGGGATTATTAGGAGATTGGGGTAACCTTGGGGGAATTTAAAGAGTGGAGGGAGGAATATGGTTGTTATCCATGGAGTATGGGTGAAGAAAAATTGGATATTGGGTGGGTTTATATTGGAAAGGAGGTGGATTTCATTATCTTTTAGGTTTTGGACTCAACATAATTAAATATAGAAAACCACAGACCAACCCATAGTTTTTTCCAATTTTTTTTTAACAAATGGGATTCTTTATTATTATTTTATAGGACCAAGGTCCTGAATTATTAAAATAATTATGTTTCTTATGTAGAGGTGACTCATACTCTTAAAAAAATATTTTTAAAACATTGAAATATATTTTTTGTTTTGGAACATTCATAATGTATTTATAAAATAAATAAAATAAATTTAAATGATATTATGTTAAAGTGGAAAAATATATTTGGTCTCATCTACCCTTTATAGTATTTATTATGTCACTTTTTGGTCATTATTATGTCATAATACACATATTATATTTATATAGTATTTTATTTTTACCCAAATATTTGAATGTCTCTAAAATTCATGAAAAATTATCCATTGGATAATTATAATGTTTTGATTCCAAAAATAATATTCCTTTTATATAAATAATTTTTTATTTATGAGAATTTTCTTGTTTAAAATAATAACTATCATTTTTTGAAAATGATGGGGTTTTTCACAATAATAGTATTTCAAACCTTATAAAAATTACATTTGAATTCACAAAAATCATAGGATAATTTTTATTTAGTAAACATAATTTAATAATAATATTTTATTAAAATATTATTTATTTAAAAAATAAAGTAATTCATCCAAATAAATTCGTTTTTTGAATTTTAATATTATCAAAAATGTTATTTGTATTTTATTTAATCAAAATAAAAATCATTTACAAAGTATCAATAATAGAATGCAAATATATTAATTATTATATATAAAATAGCATAAATATTCATATTTATAGGGTCTTGATACATATCCATTTAATACACCATCATATTCCATAAGAGTAAGGTTTATGATGGTGGGACAATCAATGGGTGGTTCAGAAAATACGGTTTGGGTCATGATCTCGATGAGTTTGAACTTATACTGTAATTAGTTTTTCTCATAGTTATGATGTTGTATCTGTGCTTGGTATTGGACAATGTAAAATAAAATAAATGTTATCTCCCAAGAAATCTCTAATAAATGATCTTTATAGGGTATGATTCTATTATTTGAGGCCATCAGTTCCTTTTCTTGTGTCAATTTGATTTGTTAAAACCCAATATTTATACAAATCATGTGATCACTATTCAATTACTATATTATAAATAGAAAATATACATAATCGTATTTTAAATCCAATTTTATATAATAAAATCAAAAAGTGCTTGTTTTTTCTATTACAATATTATATTATAAAACATTTAATTAAATAAAAAGTGAAAATTTTATTTATAAAAGTTAAGGCCATTACAATCTTCCCACCTTAAGAAATTTCCTCCTGAAACTTTTCTTTTACCACATAAAACAAATGATTGAAACTATGTTTCATCACGACCTCTAGTTCTCACATTTCTTGTTCAAACTCGTGTTTTCTCTACAATATATTGACAGGGTCATTTTCTTATTTAGTAGATTTTTTTTCTATGACCTATGATCTTCACCATATTATCTTCATAGGATAGATCATTCTACAATTGTACCATATCAATATTGGGTACTTGTGAGGGGTCTGGTATGTAATTTCTCAAGATGGATATGTTAAATACATCTTGTACTTGAGATATTTTCGGTGATAGTGATGTTCGATAGGCCACTTTCCTGATGTGAATAGGGATCTTAAAGGGGTCAATAAATCTTGGATTAAAATTTTCCTTCTTTCCAAATATCATTATTTTCTTCCATGGAGATATTTGAATGAATAGCATGTCTCGAACATCAAACTCCAAGCCTCGTTGATGATTATCATCTTATCTCTTCTATTGACTCTGATCGACCATGATGTACTATTAAGTGGTCTTAAACATTTTCAACTTTCTACAAACATTTCAAGACATATCCATTTTTGTTCCCCAGCATCATCCAAACATGTAGGTGTTCAACACCTCTTCCCATAATGATCATCATAAAAATTCATTTGGAAGATCAGGTGGAAAGTTTTGTTGTAAGAGAACATTGCGAGAGGAAGATGGTGGTCCCATCCTCATTTGATGTCAATGGATTATTCTCTCAACATATTTTCAAGGGTCTAGATAGTCCGTTGAGATTTTCCATCAATTTAAGGGTGATAATCCATGATGAAGTTAAAATCAGTATTAATAGCTTATTGGAGACTCTTATAAAACATAAAGGTGAATCATGGATATTTATCGGATACAATTGAGAGTGGTGATCCATGAATCATTAACACTTATTTGATGTATATCTATAAAATTTTATCTACTGAGAAATCATATTGAAATGAGATAAAGTGAGATGTCTTTGTAAAATGATACATAACAACACATTTAGATATACTTTTCAGGGATGTCTTTGGATGTCTAGTGAAAAATTCCATGGTATTGTTCTCTAAATTCCATATGGGTATGGTTAATGGTTTCATCGTCCCCTTATACTTCCTCATTTCTTCATTAATTTACGAGAATATAAGACATATTGATGTATACTCTACAATCTCCTTCTACATATTTTTCCAACCAATAGAATTCTCGAAGATCTCGATACATCTTTGAGCTTCTTGGGTGGATAGAGAAGGTTAAGATTTGTGGATAATACAAGAACTAATTTTGTATCTTATGATTAAATGGTGTAAAAAATCAATACTCAAATCTAACAACTCCTCCATTAAAATTGAATTATGAGGATTTCACTTCTTTTATAGATTCCACTTTCTTATAAATTAACACATCCTCCATTTCAGAATTCATTAACCTCTCTAGAAGAGATGATTTAGAAATTATTTATGAAAGGATTGATAATATTACTTCCTTTATGATTCCCATGTCAATACATTCTAAATATAAGAAGAATAGATCCCTATTAATTCTCAGAAATGTTACAATTGCTGGATCCTTTCTACTCAGAGTGTTTGAATCCTTATTTTCCTTTCTCAGATGGTAGTGGATTTAGTAGTCATTGTATTTGATTACCTATAAATATCTTCTTCGGAACATATTAAGCTCTTTCAATGTGAATATATTATTTAGGATTTTTTAATCCATATATATTTCATGCTTCCCCCCAAAGAGATAATTTTGCCTTATTTTCAAGGTGAAGAAGACAACTACCAACTCCAGATCATTTGTTGGTTAGTTTTTTTCCTAAACATTAATCTACCTTGAAGAATATTCTAGGAGATTTTTATTATGAATTAACACACATCACAATACCTTAATCAAAGCATCAATAAATACCATGAAAGGCTCTTAGATTTTGAGTATAGGTGAATTGATAAAACTCTTTTTAAATTCCTTGAATCTATTTTCATATTAATAATTCTGAGAAAAATTTAATCCCTTCTGAGTTAGTTTGGTTTGAGGTTTTTAAAATCAGAGTAAATTTATCAAAAAATTGATGATAGTACCCATATAATCCGAGGAAACTATAGATATCTTTCACGGATGTTGGCCTCAGCGTTCCGTCTCTTTCTTCTATATTTGAAATGTCCACAAATATACCATTGATTATGATGATATCTACCATGAATGTCACTTCTTTTATCTAGAACTCACATTTTTTGTACTTGGCATAAATTTTCTTCTTTCAAAAGGTATTTAGAAAAATGTTCAGGTTCTCCTCATACTCCTCCTTGGTTTCGGAGTATATTAGAATATTATCTTTAAAGACTACCAAAAATTTGGTAAGGTATTCTCTAAATTCTCAATTAATTAAGTTCATGAATATTTCTAGAGCATTAGTTATCCCAAAATGTATCATTATGAAATCATAGTGGTTTTACCTAATACCAAAGGCATTTTTGGGGATATCTTACTTATTCACCCCGAGTTGGTAATATTCGAAAAACAAATACACCTTAACGAAGTATTACCCTCAACATAATTAATTGAACAAGTCATCAATATAAGGGAAAGAATACGTTTTCTTTATTGTGATATTTTTGAGCTCATGATAATCAATACAAAAGTGAATTGACTAATACTTCTTCATGAAAAATAGGATTATCTCACCCCATAATGAAGCACATGGACATATGAACCCTTTATCAAGCTTCTCCTATAATAGTTTCTTCAGCTCCTCATGTTTCAAAAAAAAAATCTATACAGAGTCATAGATATTGGAAATGCCCCAAGTACATGTTTCATTTAAAATTCACCCTCTCGTCTAGGATGAATGCCATTAAAATTCTTTAGGAAACACATAATTGTATCCCCTTATAATGTGATTTTCATCAAGGATGGTAATTTACATAGTCTCTATCATATGAGATAAATTCACATTCTCATGGGGTAATAATTTCTATGCTTGTGATTTGGGTTCTATAGAAGATTCATCCCCCTCCTTTAACATGTACATATTCTAAGTTCAATTCGTGATATAGAGAGTGATTTCCTTCTCATGGAAATTTTTTTGTCACTATATAAGGAAAACCAATACATTCCTAGAATTGTGTCAAATACCACCAAAGGAAGCATGAATAGTTTCCCAAGGAAGATCAGCCCAAAAAGTGTGATAGGGGAGGAGTTATATACTTGGGATGAAATAGTTTCCCCATTTCACATTTTCACAAACATCTCAAACTCCATTCATTGTGGTGTCGTTTAAATAGTTATAATAAACATTTTTGATATTAAGGAATGTGTAAAAATAGAATCTAAAATAATGTACACTATTATTGAATGAATAAATAGTTTTCCTTTCACAAATTCATTGTTTAAATCCACCTCAACAATAATGATGGAAAAGAATCTAACCCTCACTACATTGGATGTTGTTAATTGTCTCTCAAAACGGTTGAATTAGGTAATTAGTTTGTAAAGTTCCATGGTTATTTAAAATTTATTAAATGGATAATTAATTGAGGGTTTATTGGATTATTACATTCCTCCATCACATTAGTGGGTTTCCCTAAATGTAAGACGTTTTCTAGGTCCCCTTCCTTCCCTCACCTAAAGAATTTCTTCGTCTACCTTAGGCCATTTTTGAGGTTCGTCTTTCAACAACTTTGACAAGTGGGATGCAGAAATTTATTGGAAATATTAGATTTATTCATCGGACCGCTATAATTAAACATTATTTTACACTTAATATCCCTATAATACCCTTGGGATTCTCTCATCTCAATTTCTACTTTTAGGGAACATCGTATAATTTCTTCATAGTTATCAATGTCACGGATCGTTGGGGATTTTTTCAGACTAGGTTTTAAACCACCAAAGAAGTGGCCAACCTTGAATTCAAGGGTAATGAAAAGGATGAAGGAATCTCATGCATGTTTTTAAAAAAATTTCATGTACACCCTGATTTATTCATCATCTTTTTCTGGTTGTATAAATCCCTTTAAATTTTAAGTCAGAGTCTTCAAGGAAAATATTTATCAAAAATATTTTCCAAAATTTATTCCACTACATTTCTTTGATATCTTCCTCAAGATTTATATTTTTTATCAATGTCAACCACTAATAAGATTCCCCCTCAATATGAAAACATATATAAGAACCATCTATTTTTTAGAACACTAAAGGATGGGGAAGACCTTCTCGATGGATCTGATCAATTCTTCTACAATTAAGGGATCGAATGATCCACTGAATGCAGGAGGCCTTTGTCACATAAATATCTCAATCATATCTTGTTATCTATTAGAGTTGTTTGTATGATACTCTTGATCTAGTTTTCTATTCAAAACCTTAGTTATCTAAGATATTATACTCATAAATTTCACAATTCCTTCATCCATTGGGTTTATAATCTCATTGGGAGAGACATAAAATTGTATATCACATTGATTGATTACTCGATTCTTTCTATTTCTGAAAACTATATAGAATAAAAGGAAATTTATTGACTATTATTTTAAACTATTAAGAATATTAATTATAATCCAATTACATCGAAGTGATAACATATAAATTACATTTATTTCCTAACTTATGAATTTATTGGCTTCAATCTATGTTAACCACGATGTATTTCCTAACATATATTATTATGGGATTTTTATTCCATTGATAATATTTCATAATAAGACTTTAAATATACCAAAGAATATCCCTTAGGAGTTTCAAACTAGGTTCACAGTAAGTCTCATTATCATGTACCAGATTACCTTGAGTCAGGCCTGGGGAACATTGTTAGTGTGGTTACCTCCAGGTACATTTGTTCCAGAACAACACCCGCCTACAGTTTACAGATAGGTATGTATTTTCTGGATAATCCAATTACTCTATAAATAAAAAATTTAAGGATTTTTTCTTATACGTAGTCTTATCCCTAAGTATTTCTCTATAGTTTTCTAATCCTAATCAAAATAATAAATGAATGTTTCATTTGATACCAACTCTAACAACCCTACTCCTTATTTCAAATTAATACATGATTTATTACATATTATTACACTAAATAAAATCCTATAGAAATAAATATATTGTTTATTTTGGAATTAAGTATGTAGAATAAAATTTCGAACATGGGATAAAACAAAATTATTAAAAACATCATTAACATGATTCTAAAATTTTATGGATTTTAAAATTGCACAGGATAACCTTGGGACAAACATTGGAAGGGGGTGAGATTCAAATCCCTATATGGTATTAAAAAAGGAATAAAATTAATATGATAATACATGTTAGACAATGGGAATATAAATGGGACATAACAAGAGTAGTTATCATAAACATTATAATGAGACATGATATAGCATGATAATCATAACATGGGAAATGTGGAAAAAACATAATACACTGGATCATAAACTTAGTTCAAGGATAAACCCACTAATACATCATGGTGAAAATAGTCCCATAAAAGAATCGAGTTCCATACTTGTACCGAAATGATGTATCATGACACAAAACTTTACACAATACATTAGAGTAGTATTTTGGTGCACCCATCATATTCATTTCATTCTCATGTTCAAGTGTGCCACATAGATAATGAAACATGGATTCATTCATCCTACTAATTAATTACATCATTATGGACTGTGGAATAAATATATATAAGTACCCAATCAAAATAATATGTTCATAAATGCGAACAACCCTGATAGGAAATTGGTATGGTATTCACTACACAATTTTTATGGCACAGATGATCTCAGTGAAATTTTAACAGAATAACGATGTCACTTAATGATTAATAAAAAGGTTTTATGGGGGGGAAATGGGTATCTAATCACATATAAAAAAATTTGATATAATATGGGCATGTAAATTCATATCCCTGCATTACAAATTTTTAAATTGAGGGTATAAGGTAGTGATGAAAATTAAATATATAAAATAATCCGAACAATATTTTGGCATGGGAAAAGGTGTACATAAAGAATAATGGGAGGATTAATGATAGAGAAAGGGGATATCATAATTAAAAAATTAAATTTACATTAATAGGAATATGAATGAAAATATTCTAACTTAATAATATAAAATTTAATAGACATAACATAAAAGTAGTTCTTGAATGGAAATGAAAAGAGATAAATCCCCTACTAAATTTAGCCATTGTAACAACTTAGATAATGGTAAAATTAGAGAGGATAAATAATATCTCATTAGAATAATATTAATTGGATTGTAAAGGAATTTTTTTAAAATAATTTTCAATATAAATAGTTTTAACTAAGATTAAACATTTCAAATAAGCTTCTTGAATTGAAATGAGGAGAGGAAGGTAAGGATCCCTTACTTGAGTGTGTGGATCAAAATGATTTGGATAAGATTCTTCAAAGATTGGGGGAACCTCGGTATCACTATAGAGAGTGTATTAAAGATTATGGAAGCTCTACAAGGATTTTGACATATAATAAATGGGATCTTATACTAGTTTATATAGAAAAATAGGGGGGTTTCTTTATTATTTAGGAATTGGACACTACATAATAAAATATTAAGAAACACAAACCATATCATGTTTTCCCCATGTTTTCTACCAAATGGCATTAGTTTTTATAATATTATAAGTACTACAGACTAAATTTTTAAAATAATTCCTTTTCTTATGTGGAGGTAAGTCACAACCTTAATGAAATTATTTTAAAGCCTTAAAATATATTATAGGTTTTGGATGATTCGTAATGTGTTTATAAAATAAATAAAATAAATATAAAATAAAATTATCTTTAAATTTAAATTATATTTTTTTGGATACCATTTATAGAAATTATTATATTACTTTTGGTCCATTATGATGTCATAATACACAATTTATATTTATACGGTATTTAATTTTAACCCAAAAATTGATTGTCTTGGAAAATTATGTAAAATTCACAATAAGATAATTTTGACATCACGATTCCAAAAATAATAATAATTTTATCTAAATAATTTTCTTAATATTATAATTTTTACTTTGAAAATAATAAACTATATTTATTAAAAATGATGGTCTCTTTTGACAATAATAGTTTTTGAACCCTTATAAAAATTATATTATACTTCTTAAAAATTATTTGATCATTTTTATTTACTAAAAATTATTGAGTAATAATATTTTTTAAAATATTATTTATTTAAAAAATCAAATTATTTATAAAAAAAAATTTTTAATTGAATTTCAATATTAACCAAAAATACTATTTGTGTTTTATTGAATCAAAATAAAAATAATTACAAAGAAAAAATAGGTTGAAAATATATTTATTATTATATAAAAATAATATACATATATATATTTCTAGGGTCCTGATACATATATATTTAATACATCAAAAACAACTCTAAGAGTAAGGTTCCATATGGTAGGACTTTCATGAGGTGGTTCTGGTGCAACACCCAGATGTTTTTATGAAATATTTTTTTAAATAATTATAACTCTTCAGTAGCATGCATTGCATGAAATTATGAGTTTCATATAACTGAGATACACCATTAATATAAAATTACAATCTTATCTTATTTATTTGGATAGTGAGAATAAATATAACTGACTTATGAAAATGTGTGGTGAAGTCATTCACTACCAATTCTTAATTAAAAATCTAAATCAATTATATATTTTTATCTTTGTATTAATAAATTCAGTTATTTACTATTATTAAATGAAATTAATGAAATATATATGTTATATAAATTGTAATATATTTTTTATATTAATCCAATAGATATTTTTATCATAGGGTACAGATAACCCCTATTTGAACTATAAAAACACATATTTTTCAAAAGGGTAATTTTTCTCCTCTTAATGGTGAACCCCTTTAAAATTAATATTTTTAAACATAAATAATTTCTATATTAATACATAAACATTTTATTTGGATGTGAGATATAAAAAATTACTTTGGATGAAATTTTAATATTTTCCAGGTAACTTTCACATTTTGATTAATTTTAAAAATACAATACATTTTAATTGAAGAGAAATATTTCATCAAAAGAATTTATATGGTTAAATTTTAATATTGAATGATTTTAAATTATAAATAGAATAAATTTTTATCAATCAATATAATTTATGTCATTAGAATAAATTTTACAATGAATTCGAATGTAAAAAATTTAAATCTTTTGCAATGTTTTATCTTTTAAAACACATTATCTCTTTCAGAAAATGAGATTAATTTTAAATTAATTACTGAAACCTATGTGTTTCTAATTTTGAAAAATTTATTCAATATTTAGAAAATTTTGGTACAAATTATGTGAATATCATTCTTTTAAAATCAATAGAAACTTTGGTAATTTTTAATATTATGGTAAAGGGGTAAATCAGCTAATTAAGGGTAAGAATACTATTATGAAATTACCAAAAAAATTTATTAATATCATTGGATGATATTTTTTTTACCTAAACCATATTGGGTTTTAAATGGTGTCCTTCGGAAGCCACTTGGATGAGATTAGGACACTTAATTTATTTTTATTTAAAAAATGTTAAACATGTCTCACTCAAATTTTAATAACAAAATTATTTTTTTATAAGGTTATATAGAAGGTAAATTGATTTATAAATACTCATTTGAAATATAAAATATTTTTCTTTATCTTGGTAATTTTATTTTATTTTTTAAAATATATATAATTACTTTAACGACATATACTTTGATGATGTAGAAATTAATTAATTAATGAGAAATCAATGAAATATTTTTTATTATATTGATAATAACAATACAAAGTCACAGAAACATGAAAACATCTTATTGGTCACATATATATATACACCATAACCATCCTAAGGTCTAGTTAGTGACCATTTGGAACATTATAGAAGATATTGTGATACTTATATTATTTTATTTAAAGTGATGTTAAAGTTGTCACAATCAGAATTTATTAAGTATAAAATTCTAAATGTGGGATTTTCGAATGGATAAATTTGTCTAAAAATATCATTCTGAAATATATTACATTTATATTTATCCTATTATTTTTTTATTTTTATTAAACAAATAATTATATTAAAAATTTACACAAAATTTAGGCAGTGCTTATTTTATTAATAGAGATAAAAAATAAATGTTATTAAAATAGTTAAAATAAATATAATATGGTCTAATTAATATATATAATGTATTTTATATATTACCTTGACCTATTATTAATATAATTATATAGTTTTATTGAATTTGTCATTTTATCTGAATAATTTAAAAAAATCAATGAATTTAGTTGTATCAAAATTGAAATTATTGACTGTTTATTAAAATAATGATTTATAAAATTGTTTAAAATTTATAAAACATTTTGAAATATATATAATAATTATTATATGTTATAAAATGTTCTAAGGTATTTATTTATAGTCTAATTGACATCAAAGGATGAAATATGGAACCCTTTTAATATTTAAATTTTTGTTACCCCAGTTAAAAATTTCATAAAATGACATACTGTTAATTAAAATGAAATTTTTTAAATTGTAAAATAAATAATATAAAATATATTATTTGATTATATTAAAACCCTATCTCATATAATATTATAAATTTGAAATTTTTTTAGGTTTTGGATTGGTTTTTATTTTATTATAAATTAATATTTTTGGAGATCCCAAAAGTGCCCCTCACCTGAATTATAAATGGGAACCTCCTACTTTTTCTCTTCACTTCACCTTGAGCCTTTAATATCAAAAATACCCTAAATTTTTACCTTCTAAACATTCCTAGTTAAATTATATAGGTTTTTTCCTTCTTCAAAGACAAACTCTAGTGCTCTAAGAGGAGATTTAGAGGAAGCACATCGAAGAAGAGGTAATATATTATACCAATTCTTTCAAACTTATTTCTTCTTACTCAAATTCTTCATGAGTTGTTTAATTATAAAATAATAACTCTAGTATGACTTATATACTGATATGTATTTATTATTATGAAAAAATAATATTTGACTTTCTATCCATCCTATGAAAAATGAAATCCCCACGTGTGAGTACGTACGACTTATCGTCTCCATGTCATGGTGTAATCAGTTTTTCACCACCACCATACTTGGATGGATATAATGATTAAAATAATGAAAATATATGATTATTATAAAATTATATTTATTCTTAAATATTATGTACCATCCAATTCAATACCATTCAACAATTATGGGAATAATATCATCCCTCGTGCATACGTATAACCTATCATCTCCACAATGAGATGTGATCTATTCTACATGATCATCACTAAAACATGATTATATAAATTTACTTAATGAATAAATATGGAATATTTTATGTTAATATTATTTTTTAATGATATAAATATGACCTAATAAGGAGGGACATAATTTATTCGACCAAAAATTCAAAAGTACATAAAGTAGTTAATATCCAAATAATGAGTAACAATGAAAAGTTACTAACAAATGGGTGATCATACCGTCAAATATGATATCATAAAAATGAATATGATTCTAGAATAATTCAATAAAAATTTTCAAATATTTATATTGGAGCTTAAGATATATATAAATGAAATTGTACCAAAGTTAGAGGATAATTTTTCAATCTTGTTATAATTTGAGATTGTTTATTCATAAGTATTTACTAGGGTATATTTATCATCCATGTCCATGTTTTCTAAATTTGTATTCCAAAATATTCTTTCTATCATTATACAATTTTTTAATGTCAATTTTACACATTTTTAAATTTTTTTAAATGGTATGAAAAGAATCTTTTCTCATTTTCGATATGCGGTACTTTTTGAGTTTTTCTTCAAAAGTACAAGAAGAATGTTTTTTA
Organism: Viscum album; assembly: GCA_963277665.1. Taxonomy (NCBI): domain Eukaryota; kingdom Viridiplantae; phylum Streptophyta; class Magnoliopsida; order Santalales; family Viscaceae; genus Viscum; species Viscum album. Next base: position 828,714,500 of record OY728157.1, read on the forward strand.
AATTTATAAAACATGAATGTATTTTCACGATTTCATAAAAACTAATTTCCATGAATCTTTCTATGCATGATTTTAAGATTATTTTCAAATAAATTCTTTTCTTTGTAAAATTGTGAAAATTTTTGAAAAAATAAAACATTCTTTAAGAAGAAAATTTATTTCCTTAAGAGTTAGTTTCAAGTCTTATATCCAAATTATTTTCCATCTAAGATGGAATTATTTAATAAGGTTATTTTTCAAGTATAATATCATTATTGTTCCTCTGATTTTATTATTTTTATTATGGAATTATTTTTATAAATTCTATTTTTTACATGGATTATGCTATAGTGGAATGATGTTTAAAGAAATGAATTTTATTCTATAGGTTATGATTAATGATTTATGTTTTTTTGAATACATTAGTATAATTTTATTATGATATGGGTGTGACCTATATCTCCCTCCAACGCATTATGTAAATATTTATATATCATGAATTAGATATGTACGGAACGAGAAATGATCTCAGATTAGTAATATAGGGCTGAAACGAGGAGTGAACTAAGTTCAGTAATGGACTTTGTCTGGTGTGATGTTCTTGGAAATGAGACTTTACTAACATTAAATCATTTTCTATGATTATGTGTATGATAAAAAACATCATTCCTTATGTTATGAATTTTGGTATTATGTTCATTGATTTTTATGATATTTTATGATTCATCCCATAGCATGATATCACGATCCCTCCTATACAGGATAAGATTTTCAAATGTTATGTTTTTACGTATTATTATTATGATATGATTGATATCTCCCTTGTTTACCCTTAATGATAATATGACCTCACCCTTTCATATGTTTCATTTCCCCAGGTCATGAAGAATACTATAAGTATAATATGTCAAAATATGGTCTAGTTATGATGAAATAAGTAAGAGATAATAAAGTTGTCATTTGATCCAGCTATTTATGTATCTCAGTTTTTAAACACACTATACCTATATGGTATTTTCAATGTTTATTTATATTTTGTTAATCAATATTTTTCAACTTTGAGGTGATATCAATTTATGTAATGTATGGGTTGTTATATTTGATATCAAAGGAAATGAATAGTTAAAAATTAGAAACTAGGATGAGAAAACCTTAATAAGAGCCTAAAGGATATGTCAAAGTATTGGTTACCAACCTAGTGTATTATAAATGATCATGAATAATCTAGGATAAAACCTAATGTGGCCAAAATTGAAATTTTATTCTTCATTATATTGTATTCCCTTTATGATTATTGTTTCTCACACTATGCTTCTGGGTTATAGTTAATGGTTGAAACTGAATGGAACCATGTTAATGATAAATGTGATAGGAAATGAAAGGATAGAACTCTTGAGAAACCAAATTTTATGGGTGTTTGAATGAAAAATCTTGTAGCCATGCTCACATAACATTCTAAAGCTATTAATCATGAAAGAGTTCCAAAAAAATCAATGGAGGGAGAAACATTTTATTGGGCCCTTCATGAGTAATCATCAACCTTATTTCAGTGGTATTCTAATCCATTAGTGGTTGAACAATGGTTTAGTACCACTGAAAATATATTTTATGTTCTCTAATGTTCTTAACAAGATAAATTATTCTGAACAGTATATGTTTTTGAAGGTGAACCTAGTGAATGGTGTAAACATATCAATGATATGAGGTAAATAGATGAAATTTAATCCATGGAACGGGAGGAGTTAATGAACATATTTTTCAATAATTAAATTTATCATATTCATTAAATAATGATGGAGAAGGAGTTTCTAGATCTTAGGAAAAGGAAGATGAATCTGTTGGTACCTACGAGGAAAATTTATTCAAGACATTCAAGGTACACTTCTGTAATTATTATCCAACATGAGAGTAAAATTGATCGATTATTTAGTGGTTTAAAACCAAGTCTCTGAACAGAATTTCACATAAAGAAATTTAATAGCTATAAAGAACTAATTTTTTGTGCAATCTAGAATTATATGGAGATTGGAGTAACCCATATGTCCTATGGGTTTGATAAGAAGATAAAAATTGGATTCAAGGGAAAATTTAAAGACAACACTGAATAGAAGATGATCTCTCCATTATTCAAAAGTGTGGAAGGAAAAATGAATGAAATTGTATTAAATGGACAAGTAAATTTTTTATCTGTGGAAAATAATGTCATCGGGTAGTGGAATGATGAAGTGATGGAAAAAATATTTATACTGATGCAAATAGAAAAAGGCTACACAAAATTCACCTCCAACACTTCAATGTTACTAGTGGAAGGAAATAGGGAATTATTCTAATCAATGCCCTAATACAAGGGTTAATAATGATGATCAATGTCAGAAAACTCTTAAGGCTAAGGAAAAAAAGGCAAGTTACATGCAATCACTATTGGTGATGTGGAGTACAATAATGATGTAGTGAAAGGTACACTTACCATCCAATGTAAAGTAAAAAAATGTTTTATTTGATTATGTATCCACCCACTCTTTTCTTTCTAATTAATTTTATAAGGGTATTGTTGTATTACATCCACAATTATATGTTGAGTTAGATGTGACAACTCGTAATGGAAAAATAGTCGCATAAAATGTTTATAATTCTTCTCTTGTTAAAGCCTTGGGGAAAGTGCTTCCTAGAAATATTCTAATTTTTCTATAGTATATTTTGATGTGATTATTGGCCTAGATTGGATTTCTATACATGGAGATCATATCAATTTATAAAGAAGGAAAGTCACATTTTATATTCCAGATCAATGTATGATCATTATCAATATAAATATGAATATAACCTTCAAGTATAAATTTCATCCATTTTATGGGTCTTGATCCTTATAATTGAAGGTTATCTATCTCAATTGGTTAGGAAAAAATCAGAATTGAGAATACACTCATTTTATTAGTGTTTTATGATTTATTTCTAGAAGAAATTACAGGTCTTCCAACAAATCATGAAGTTGAGTTTTCAACTGAAATCATACCAGGTGAAATTCCTATTTCAAAGATAACGTATAAAATTCCCCCAATTTAGTTGAAGGAATTGAAGAAGAAACTCCTAGATAATCTTGAAAATAGATTCATACACCCTAGTGCATCACCTTGGGAAGTGCTTGTTTTTTGTTTTAATAAGAAATATGCATCAATGAGACTTTTAATTGATTACAGAGAACATAACAAGATCACTATATAAAAAAAATATCATCTTCCCTGCATTGATGACTTATTCGACCAGCAACAAAGAGCTCAATACATTTCAAATATTGATCTTCTTTCTGGATATCATAATTTAAGGGTCAATAAAAAGGATATATTTAAGATGTAATTCTATAAATTTTATGGACACTATGAATTTAAATTGATTCCTTTTCGTCTTACTAATCCCCCACTATATTCATGGTTATAATGAATAGAGTCTTTAGAGACTATCTTTATTAGTTTGTGGTATTCTTTATTGATGATATTTTTGTCCATTCAAAAAAGAACATGAAGATCACTTTAGAATTGTACTAAAGACCTTGATAAAGGATATTATTTATGGAAATTTTAACACGAGTAAATTTTCACTTCAGAAAGTTTCATTTTTTTGTCACATAATCTCAATAGAGAAGATATCATTGGATTCGATAAAAACATAAGTTATTGAAAGTTGGACTAGACCAAAAATAGTAACTAAGATATGAATTTTTCTTCGTTTGGATAAATTTTATTGACGTTTTGTGAAATATTTTCCATGATTATCTAATTTAATCACCCTATTGTCTTGGAATGGAGTTAGGTTCATGTGGATGGAGGAATGTGATGTGAATTCCAAATAGCTAAAAGGAAGGTTGTAACAGCCCGAGATTTTATGAAAAATATTCTTTTTAATTTTATTAATGTATTGTGTTGTACGCTACACCAAAAGGAGCTTTCACAACACGCATCCTTGACTTTCCTTCCATTACACGCAATCGCGACCTTCCACGATAGCGTGTGTTGTATGCAACACCAAGTTTCGCTAAACAATGATATGCTATTAAGATATTATTAAAACTAGCAGTTGTGAATAGTAATAACCACTTTTTAAATTTTAGAAATTTTAGCTCTCAAAATGGACTTCATTTTTGGATTCGGAGTATCAAATTTATCCTAAGGTGAAATTTTGGTACATTTCGGATAACTTTCATATTCTGATGAATAGTGAAAATTAATAAATTAAAATTAAAAAACAATTTTTTTAATCGAAATAATTAATAGTGATAAATTAATAATTTGAGTGGTTTTAAAGTATATTTAGAATATATTTTTACAATTTAATACAATGTTGGTCATTGGTTGTAATTTCACATTTAAACCAGACATAATCAAGTGTCAATCTTTTGGTATATATTGTTTCCTAAAAACACGCTATTTATTTTAACAGCGGGATTTAATTATAAAATTAATTAATGAATCTTCTATGTTATGAATTTGGTAAAATAGACTTCATTTTTGAATTCGGAATATGAAATATAGCTTAGGATGAAATTTTGGCATTAATCTGAAAAACATCAATTTTTGATGAATAGTGAAACTACTAAGTGGTAGGTTAAAAATTGAGTTTTGCATAAAACTTAATTTTACCGCTTCTGTGAATGGAATTTCGAAAATCCGACAGACACGGTTGATATCAGTAAGTAAAATGTGGTTCAATGAGATAAAAATAATTTTTTTGGTGAATAGTAACTTTTTACTTTTTTTTACCGCTGTTAATAGTAAATAGGGTAACTAAGGGTAAATATGATATTACTATTACCCTAACACATGTCCTAATTCTATTGGACAAGTGTAATTCGACCAAAAACAATCTTAGGAATAAAATATGACCATTTAGGCCCACTTGGATTAGATTAGGACATTTATTATTATTTAATTCAAAGAAGAGTTAAAAGAGTTAAAATCAAAGTTTATTTACTAAAACATTTTTAATATAGGGTTATACATAAGATAAATTATATTGTAAATATTCATTAGAAAGATAAAAAGATTTCCTACATAATGGTATTTTTCTTGTAATTTTTAGACATCAAATAATTTAATTTATTTATGACACAAAGATGGTGCAGTAATTATCTTATTAATGAAATATTTACATAATTGATGTTATAAACACCAAACTGAATGTAATTTGAGACTTTTTATGAATTCCACTAATTTTCTAGGTTACTATGATATATTAGTGTTGATTTAATAAACTTGGTTCGAACATATAATTCTGTTATGACTTTCACAAAAATCATATATCAAATAGTGTCAAAATTGACACAAAATAGTTATTAAATCAAATATTATATTATTAATTGTTATTTTATTCCTAAAAATCTAAGGTTTGGCCAAATGACATAGATAAGGATATATATATTAATAATAAACAATTTGGGGTTCGTTTGGCATGTTATAGTAAGTTTATTAACCATATAGTGTAAGAAAACAAAAAGACACGGTAAAAGTTAAATTATTTAACTTAGGGTTAAATCTAATTGATAAGGTTAAAATAATACCCTAAACTTGTCTAAATCTTATTTGTTGATAGGATTTAGACCCATCACCACTTTAGCTTCGAAATAAGACCCTTTGGAACCATTATAAACCGATTTTGACATTAATATAAAATAATATTATGAGGTATTCCTAAGGTGCCCCTCTCCTCCCTTATAAAAGGACACCTCCTCCCCCTCCTCCTCACACCAATTTGAGCACTCAAGCTCAGCCAACCCCTGCCAAAATATCTTCTCCACTTCCCTAGCAACATCCTAGAGGTTCTTGTCTTCCTCAAAGACCAATTTTAGTTCCCTAAGAGGAGGTCTCCAAAAGGCGCTTCAAAGAAGAGGTAATTACCGTTACCAATTCTTTCATCTTTATTTCTTCTTCCACTTCTTCTTCTTAGGTTGTTTCATTATGAAGTAATAACATCAGTATCACTCATATACTGATATGTTATTATAAGTATGAAACAACCCTATTTCACCATCTATCCATCCTACGGAAAAAGAAATCACCGCGCGTGCGTACGTACGGAATACCGTCTCCACGCCGTGGTGTAATCTATTTTCAACCACCACCTTACATGGATGGGTATAAGGGTGTAAAGAATAACTATACATAGTTATTAAAACATCATATTGATTCTGATATATTGTATAATCCACTCCAATTCAATTCAATATTTATGGAAATGATATCATCGCTCGTGCGTACGTACGGACTACCGTCTCCACGACGCGATGAGATTCATTCTCCATGTTAACCATTTAAGAATGATTATAAAGTATATATAAGAAATAATAATGAAATATATTACATTATAAAGCTACTGTATTTATGTATATATATATATGTATGTCATCTACTTACTTCCATTCAAGACAATAAGGAAAGGAAAACAGCGTTCATGCGTACGTACGGACTACCGTCTCCATGAACGGTGTTTTTCATTTCATTTATCTATCTATTATATGTATATATATACTGAATATATATGATATATTAATCATATTTTATATTCTGGAAGTAAGTAAATCATGATATAATTAATAATAATGTCAAGAACAACAAGTCAAAACACCTACGATAAATGAAACGATTTTACCCAAAACGCTTCTTTAACATGGAATTTACAAAAGAACGGGTAATATAATTTCATAAGTGAACCATATATGATATCATAACAATGAATATAATTCTATAATAAGTCAATGACATTATTTAAACCATTATACAGGAGCTTCGGACACGTACAAAGCAAATCGGACCTATGGTAAGGGAAATATCACAATCTCATTTTTATCCGAGATTGTTTATTCGTAAGTATTTACTGGGGTGTATTTTATCATCCACATCCATGTTTCATCAATATGTAATATTATTTCCATCCAACTACAATTGTTTAAATCCATTTTTACCCTTCGGTGAGTTTTTAGTAATATGTATGAAAGGAATATTTTGTCGTACGAGGTGCTTTTTGACTTTTCCGACAAAAGTACGAAGAATGTTTTTTTAACTTATATGGCTTGAATGGATTTTTAAAACATTATTTCCAAGAAGCTTCCTTTACAAGTTTTCAAGTTTATTTTTAATCAACTTCTTTTATTTTAATGTTGTATGACATGTTATGAAAGGAAAAATGTTTTTGAAGAAGAAAGGATATTTTCCTCAAGAATGGAGTTCAAGTGTTTTATCAAAATTATTTTCCATCTAAGATAATAAAGGGTTCTGTTTTTATCCCTATTATTAAATTGATTTGTTCATGTTGTGATGGAATTATTTTTATGAATTCCTTTATCTTATATGAATTGATTTATGATGTCATGATGTTTCAAGAATCCCATTTTTGTTACATGTGTTATGCGATGATGTATGTTTTATGATTATGTGGCACACATAAGAAAGGATTCATTATAAGATGGGTGGGACCTATATCTCCCTCCAATGCATTGGGTAAAGATTTTATATCTCATGAGATAGAAATGGCTGAAATGGTAGGTTATACCGGTTCAGTGAAACAGGACTGAAACGAGGGTTACTCGATTCAGAAAGGGACTTTGTCCACTAAGATAGTCTTGGCAATGAGTCTTGACTAACAAGAAATGATTCTCTATGATTATGTGTGCATGACACAAAGTTTCAAGTTTTATGTTATGATTATGGGGATCTCATTTTCACTTCTATGATTTATTCCATGTTATGAAATTATGCTCTCTTTTGCAGGTTATGATTTCCAAAATGTTATGTTCTTATGAATACGATGTGATTGATATTTCTTTTGTTTACCCTTACTGAGCATTTGAGCTCACCCTTTTATGTTTTCTTTTCCCCAGGATATAATGAAAGGTTTTAGGTAAAAAAAGAATATCTTTATGGGAGATTTTGAAGATCTTTCACCACGATTAGAAGATTACGTTCTGAGTTTCCAAAGACACTAAACTATTACGATCCTTGTGTGTGTGTGTTTTTGTTATGTACTAAGTATTCCGCAAAAGTAATGTAAAGTCTATGTACGTCAGGCTTCGGGTATCTACAGTTGGTATCAGAGGAAAGGTTTAGTCAACCTTTGGAAACTAGGATGCGAGAACTTTAGTGAGATCCCTAGAGATATTTATAAGGTATGTCTAGGGATGTCCCTAAGGATAAGTATACGTATAGGATACAGTCCTAGAACTACGGTAACGATCATAGAATTTAACCTAAGGTGTTAGATATTGAGGATACTCCACCTTTATTATGTTGTTTTCCCTAGCATGATTTTTGCCTCTCACACTATTCTTTTCTGGGTTTTAGAAAATGGCTGGAAACAAGATGATTCACGATAATGGAGGATATGATGGACAATGGAATGATATTCTTCATAATGAAATGGGATTTGGAAGTGTTTGCATCATTATTATGCCGAATCAGCAATCTCATAATATGATCAATAAAGTAAAATTTGGTGAGTTTCCTGACTCGGCTAATAAGAGAAAGATGGAGTTTTATGATGATCATAGAGGAAAGAAAGTTCAATTTCCCCTATGTAAATCATGTGGGAAGAGGCATCAAGGAGAATGTTTCAAAGGAACTGGAAGATGCTTTGGGGTAGAAAAGAAGGATACAAAGCAAGTAAGTGCAAAGGAAAAGGTTCAGTTAACACCATGGATGAGGATAATGGTATTGCTACGACATCAACAATGGTTAAATGTTTTAAATGTGGAATGTACGGGCATTATGAAAACCAATGCCCTAAGGGAAAGTCTCATGAAGAGAATCAGTATGGTCGTATGGGTAGTATTTATATTGATGATGATGAAGAGACTACAAATGATATGTGAGATGAAAGAATTGTTGAAGCTCAGTCAATGGTTTAAGAAGGTAGTGGAATGATTACATGTTTATCAAGTGTAATGTTGTATAAAGAATCTCATGGTACTATGGAATAAAGAGACATCTAAGGATTGATACATTGTTGTCTTTCCTTGAGTTTTGAAAGTGTGTGATTAATGCTACCAGTATCCATAAAAGGTTATTCAGATATTTTTTGAAATAAGATGATATGCGCATAATGAAGGGAAAACGAGAAAACGAAATGTTTAACAGTATTCATGAGCTCATGATTGATATAAGGACTAAGTGATATCATGGTTTGATTATAAAGAATTTTGAGGATTTTTGTATGTGGAAAGTGTTAACGTTTAACTTCATTCATGTTTTCACTAAGGTTCAATGGGTATTCAAGAGAATACATGATTAAGGACTTTGAATGTTTAGAATGTGACCAACAAGACATATCTTATGATATATGGGGATCAACGATGGTATTAAATCTCTGGTAATAATTTTCACTATGTTATGAAAGTGGACTGCAATAATATGGATAAGCCTAAAGAAGTTCTTTTTTTATAGGATGTTATAGTGATGTAGTTTTAGAAAAAGGACAACCTGCAGGACGGGCGACAGCCCATCGCGTCGGACAAGGCTATGGGAATCGAACCCACAACCGAAGTCTGACTGGCCTTTATCGCCTACCACTGGCCTACAGGAAGTCCCTGTTTAGTAGAAACTAGTTTTATTATATTAATCAGTATGATATATAAGGAACCATATGTGATTAATCTCACTATAGATCGACTTATGTATATAATTTTTGCTAACCTTTTGTTTGAGACAGATGGAATGACCCGTCATTCTATCACATGATCTGCTAACACTTCACGAATAACAAATTCAACTTCATTTATTTAAGAGATGAAGTGGAAATTGTTCAAGGCATGAACAACAATGAGATTGTACCAAAATAATGAAAGTATTTATTCTAATTCAAATTTTCAACTTTAGGGAAATGATCTTGAAAACCAAAAATGTTGTCCTAGTGATCTTATACCTGATGAATCGGATGGTACCTTAGATCTTCACAAATTTATGTATTTGTGATTGTTGGCTTTTCCATAGCCATGTTCTCTACCACTCTCCATCGGAACATGATGGTTAGATTTCTCTTCCATATCCATATTTTCACCTATGTGGAAACCCAGTGATTAGTTTATTTGGGTAATCGTTACATTTCATACTTTAGTTTTTAAAGCCATGTTTTGGTATTCCATTTTACGATGTGGGTTTCTATTAAAGAAACTTTCGAATAGTAAGCCATTTATAACCACGACGATTTTCGAGGGCGAAATTCATTTTAAGGGGGGTAGAATGTAACAGCCCGAGATTTTATGAAAAATATTCTTTTTAATTTTATTAATGTATTGTGTTGTACGCTACACCAAAAGGAGATTTCACAACACGCATCCTTGACTTTCCTTCCATTACACGCAATCGCGACCTTCCACGATAGCGTGTGTTGTACGCAACACCAAGTTTCGCTAAACAATGATATGCTATTAAGATATTATTAAAACTAGCCGTTGTGAATAGTAATAACCACTTTTTAAATTTTAGAAATTTTAGCTCTCAAAATGGACTTCATTTTTGGATTCGGAGTATCAAATTTATCCTAAGGTGAAATTTTGGTACATTTCGGATAACTTTCATATTCTGATGAATAGTGAAAATTAATAAATTATAATTAAAAAACAATTTTTTTAATCGAAATAATTAATAGTGATAAATTAATAATTTGAGTGGTTTTAAAGTATATTTAGAATATATTTTTACAATTTAATACAATGTTGGTCATTGGTTGTAATTTCACATTTAAACCAGACATAATCAAGTGTCAATCTTTTGGTATATATTGTTTCCTAAAAACAAGCTATTTATTTTAACAGCGGGATTTAATTATAAAATTAATTAATGAATCTTCTATGTTATGAATTTGGTAAAATAGACTTCATTTTTGAATTCGGAATATGAAATATAGCTTAGGATGAAATTTTGGCATTAATCTGAAAAACATCAATTTTTGATGAATAGTGAAACTACTAAGTGGTAGGTTAAAAACTGAATTTTGCATAAAACTTAATTTTACCGCTTCTGTGAATGGAATTTAGAAAATCCTACAGACACGGTTGATATCAGTAAGTAAAATGTGGTTCAATGAGATAAAAATAATTTTTTTGGTGAATAGTAACTTTTTACTTTTTTTTACCGCTGTTAATAGTAAATAGGGTAACTAAGGGTAAATATGATATTACTATTACCCTAACACATGTCCTAATTCTATTGGACAAGTGTAATTCGACCAAAAACAATCTTAGGAATAAAATACGACCATTTAGGCCCACTTGGATTAGATTAGGACATTTATTATTATTTAATTCAAAGAAGAGTTAAAAGAGTTAAAATCAATGTTTATTTACTAAAACATTTTTAATATAGGGTTATACATAAGATAAATTATATTGTAAATATTTATTAGAAAGATAAAAAGATTTCCTACATAATGGTATTTTTCTTGTAATTTTTAGACATCAAATAATTTAATTTATTTATGACACAAAGATGGTGCAGTAATTATCTTATTAATGAAATATTGACATAATTGATGTTATAAACACCAAACTGAATGTAATTTGAGACTTTTTATGAATTCCACTAATTTTATAGGTTACTATGATATATTAGTGTTGATTTAATAAACTTGGTTCGAACATATAATTCTGTTATGACTTTCACAAAAATCATATATCAAATAGTGTCAAAATTGACACAAAATAGTTTTTAAATCAAATATTATATTATTAATTGTTATTTTATTCCTAAAAATCTAAGGTTCGGCCAAATGACTTAGATAAGGATATATATATTAATAATAAACAATTTGGGGTTCGTTTGGCATGTTATAGTAAGTGTATTAACCATACAGTGTAAGAAAACAAAAAGACACGGTAAAAGTTAAATTATTTAACTTAGGGTTAAATCTAATTGATAAGGTTAAAATAATACCCTAAACTTGTCTAAATCTTATTTTTTGATAGGATTTCGACCCATCACCACTTTAGCTTCGAAATAAGACCCTTTGGAACCATTATAAACCGATTTTGACATTAATATAAAATAATATTATGAGGTATTCCTAAGGTGCCCCTCTCCTCCCTTATAAAAGGACACCTCCTCCCCCTCCTCCTCACACCAATTTGAGCACTCAAGCTCGGCAAAACCCTGCCAAAATATCTTCTCCACTTCCCTAGAAACATCCTAGAGGTTCTTGTCTTCCTCAAAGACCAATTTTAGTTCCCTAAGAGGAGGTCTCCAAAAGGCGCTTCAAAGAAGAGGTAATTACCGTTACCAATTCTTTCATCTTTATTTCTTCTTCCACTTCTTCTTCTTAGGTTGTTTCATTATGAAGTAATAACATCAGTATCACTCATATAATGATATGTTATTATAAGTATGAAACAACCCTATTTCACCATCTATCCATCCTACGGAAAAAGAAATCACCGCGCGTGCGTACGTACGGAATACCGTCTCCACGCCGTGGTGTAATCTATTTTCAACCACCACCTTACATGGATGGGTATAAGGGTGTAAAGAATAACTATACATAGTTATTAAAATATCATATTGATTCTGATATATTGTATAATCCACTCCAATTCAATTCAATATTTATGGAAATGATATCATCGCTCGTGCGTACGTACGGACCACCGTCTCCACGACGCGATGAGATTCATTCTCCATGTTAACCATTTAAGAATGATTATAAAGTATATATAAGAAATAATAATGAAATATATTACATTATAAAGCTACTGTATTTATGTATATATATATATATATGTATGTCATCTACTTACTTCCATTCAAGACAATAAGGAAAGGAAAACAGCGTTCATGCGTACGTACGGACTACCGTCTCCATGAACGGTGTTTTTCATTTAATTTATCTATCTATTATATGTATATATATACTGAATATATATGATATATTAATCATATTTTATATTCTGGAAGTAAGTAAATCATGATATAAGTAATAATAATGTCAAGAACAACAAGTCAAAACACCTACGATAAATGAAACGATTTTACCCAAAACGCTTCTTTAACATGGAATTTACAAAAGAACGGGTAATATAATGTCATAAGTGAACCATATATGATATCATAAAAATGAATATGATTCTATAATAAGTCAATGACATTATTTAAACCATTATACAGGAGCATCGGGCACGTACAAAGCAAATCGGACCTAAGGTAAGGGAAATATCACAATCTCATTTTTATCCGAGATTGTTTATTCGTAACTATTTACTGGGGTGTATTTTATCATCCACATCCATGTTTCATCAATATTTAATATTATTTCCATCCACCTACAATTGTTTAAATCCATTTTTACCCTTCGGTGAGTTTTTAGTAATATGTATGAAAGGAATATTTTGTCGTACGAGGTGCTTTTTGACTTTTCCGACAAAAGTACAAAGAATGTTTTTTTAACTTATATGGCTTGAATGGATTTTTAAAACATTATTTCCAAGAAGCTTCCTTAACAAGTTTTCAAGTTTATTTTTAATCAACTTCTTTTACTTTAATGTTGTATGACATGTTATGAAAGGAAAAATGTTTTTGAAGAAGAAAGGATATTTTCCTCAAGAATGGAGTTCAAGTGTTTTATCAAAATTATTTTCCATCTAAGATAATAAAGGGTTCTGTTTTTATCCCTATTATTAAATTGATTTGTTCATGTTGTGATGGAATTATTTTTATGAATTCCTTTATCTTATATGAATTGATTTATGATGTCATGATGTTTCAAGAATCCCATTTTTGTTACATGTGTTATGCGATGATGTGTGTTTTATGATTATGTGGCACACATAAGAAAGGATTCATTATAAGATGGGTGGGACCTATATCTCCCTCCAATGAATTGGGTAAATATTTTATATCTCATGAGATAGACATGGCTGAAATGGTAGGTTATACCGGTTCAGTGAAACAGGACTGAAACGAGGGTTACTCGATTCAGAAAGGGACTTTGTCCACTAAGATAGTCTTGGAAATGAGTCTTGACTAACAAGAAATGATTCTCTATGATTATGTGTGCATGCCACAAAGTTTCAAGTTTTATGTTATGATTATGGGGATCTCATTTTCACTTCTATGATTTATTCCATGTTATGAAATTATGCTCTCTTTTGCAGGTTATGATTTCCAAAATGTTATGTTCTTATGAATACGATGTGATTGATATTTCTTTTGTTTACCCTTACTGAGCATTTGAGCTCACCCTTTTATGTTTTCTTTTCCACAGGATATAAAGAAAGGTTTTAGGTAAAAAAAAGAAGATCTTTATGGGAGATTTTGAAGATCTTTCACCACGATTAGAAGATTACGTTCTGAGTTTTCAAAGACACTAAACTATTACGATCCTTGTGTGTGTGTGTTTTTGTTATGTACTAAGTATTCCGCCAAAGTAATGTAAAGTCTATGTACGTCAGGCTTCGGGTCTCTACAAAGGTTATCTAGTGCACCTATGCTCACACTAACTTATAGGAGAGATGTGTTTTTTATCTATATTGATACATCTAAGAAGTTTTCAGGTTGTGTTCTCATGAAAAATGATATCGAGATAGATTATGACTCCTGAAAATTAAAAATCCATTAGAAAAAATGCTCGACTCATGATTTGGAGTTAGCTGTGGTAATATTTGCACTGAAGATATAGATGCATTGTATTTTTTGTGAATGGTGAGATATTTATACTGATAATAAATTCTTAAATTATACTTTCACACAAATGGATTTGAATATGCATCAAAAAAGATGGGTAGAGTTGATTAAAGAATCTAACTACTTAATACATTACCACATCGGGAAAGAAAAGAAGGTGGAAGATGCTTTGATTCAAAAGGATCTTGCTATACTATCAGTGATAAGGATCACAAAATAACCAATATTAATGGATTTTCAATGGATGGATATTGAAATTTTAAATGAAGGTGATAAATCATATCTTTCTCACTTGAATGTTTAACCATCAAATCATGTGAAGATTAAGAAAGAACAAAAGGAATATGTAGAGCTAGAAAAGAAGGTGAAAAATGTACTTGAATTCAACCTTGATTGTGATTTGATAATAAGGATAAAGAACTGGTTTTGTATTCCTACCATACCCGAAATAAACAATGATATGTTGGATGAGTCTCACTGTTCTTCATTCTCTATTCATCCTGGAAGCACAAAGATGTATAGGGACCTGAAAGAGTATTTTTTGTGGGATTAAATGAAAACATTTGTTGCCGAATATATCTCTCGGTGCGTTTTTTCTCTGTAAGTTATAGTCTAGAGATAGAAGTGTACGAGGATGTTCCAACCAATACCCATGATAGAATAGAAGTGGGAAAAAATCATTATGGTGTTTTTCGTCAGACTTTCCAAAAAATTTAAATGCCATAATGTGATATGGGTAATAGTTGATCACCCTAAAAAGTAGGCACACTTCATTTCAATTAGAGAGGATTTCTCTCCTGATCATATTCCCACAATATATGTAATGTAAGTTGTAATATTACATGGATTACAACTTTCCATTATATTTGATCAAGATCTAAGGTTTACCTTCATGTTATGGAAATGTCTTTAATAGACTCTAAATATGAAGATGTTTTTATGAACTATTTATCATCCTTAGGCTGATGGTCAGTCTGAGAGGACAATTCAAACTCTATAAGACATTTTGAGAGCATACTCAATGTATATCAAAGGTTGTTGGGATCAATACCAACATTTGGTAGAGTTATATTACAACAATAGATTTCACTCTAGTATTGAGATTAATCCTTATGAATCCCTCTATGATTATAAGTGATGAAATCTAACTTGATGAGATGAAGTTGGGGAAAAATCTATTAAGAATTTATCTTATTGATGGAATGAAGGAAAGTTTCAGATCTATTCAACCACACATAAGAGGAACATAGATTCGAAAAAATACTTATGCTGACAAATGAAGAAAAGACCTAGAGTTTGAAGTGTGTGATAATGTTTTATATTTAATATCACCCTAGAAGAGAGTAATGATATTTGGAAATAAGGGAATGCTAAGTCATAGGTATATTGGACCTTTTTAAATTCTCGATCGTGTTGGGAATATAGATTACTGATTGGCACATCCATTGAATCTCTCCAAATGTTCAAGATGTGTTCTACGTATCCCCCTGAGAAAGTACATACCTTATTATTTATATGTAATAAACTCATAATTTGTACCACTAGAGAAATATCTTTTTTATGAAGAACAACCGAATGAGATTTTGGATAGAAGTGAAAATTTATAGTGAAATAAGATGAGTTTCTTGGTTAAAGTTTTGTAGTGGAACCACCAATTTGAGGAAGCTATGTGGGAACTTGAGGGTACGATGAGGAAGATATATCCTCATCTATTGATATCCATGTGAAGAATTTTTATGGAGATATTCAATTTAAGGGTGGTTGAATGCAACACCTTGATATATTTATGAAATATTTTATTTAAAGAATTTTTATTCTTTTATAGATTACATTGCACACAATTTTGAGTTTAAGAGAACCATGAGACATCCATAGTATAAAGTTTATATTTTAACATGGCCATTAAATTAGACGCAATAAATGTAACTAACTTATGAAAATGTATGATGAAGTCATCCAGTACCAATTATTTTTGAAAAATCTAAATCAATTATATATTTTAATTTTTTTATTAATAAATTTTGTAGATTACAATTATTAAATTAAATTTATAAATAATATGTGTTATATACTTAATAAAATATATTTTATATTCATCCAATTGATATTTTTTTCATTGGATATGAATAAACACTATTTGATGTGTAAGCCCTTATATTTTTCAAAAAATTAATTTTCCTCCTTTTGATGGAGAGCCCCTTTTAAATTTATATTTTTACAGATTAATAAATTTTATATAAAATAATAATATTTTATTCAAAATTGGAATATAATTATTTACTTTGAAGAAAATTTTAATATTCTTCTAATAACATTCAAATCTTGATGAATAGTAAAAATAAACTAAATATTAATTGAAAACAATTTTTTTCATCAAAATAATTTATATCGTCAAATTATAATATTGAGTTTCATTAAATTATAAATAGAATATTTATAATTAAATATAATTTAAATAATTAGAATTAATTTTACATTGAATTCAAATGTAAAAACATTTCAATCTCTTACAAAGATTTTACTTTTGAAACTTTTTCTCTCTTTCTTACAGTTGGTTTAATTTTAAATTAATTACTAAAAATTATATATTTTTAATTTTTAAAAATGGATTCCATATTAGTAATCCATAGTTATAAATTATGAAAATATCTTTATTTTATTTTTGAGCATTATGAATAGTAACTATTGTATTTTTTATTAATACGTTAAAAGGGTAAATCAAGTATTTAAGGGTATGAATACTATTATAAAATTACACTAAAACATATCTTAATATCATTGGATGAGTTCTTTTTACATTAATTATCCTTGGGTTGAGATGGTGTCCATTGAAAGCCACTTGGATAAGATTAAGACATTTAATTTATTTTTATTTAAAAAAAAGTTAAATATGTATCATATAAATTTTAAAAACTAAATACTATTTTATATACGGTTATATAGAATATAAATATGATTATAAATACTCATTTGAAATATAAAATGTTTTTATTTATCATGTTAATTTATTTTTAATTTTAAAAAAATAAATAATTACCTTAATGACTTATACTTTGATGATGTACAAATTTATTAATTGACAAGAAATCAATTAAGTAATTCTTATTAAAATTCTAATAACCATCAAAAGACCCAAAATCATGAAAAAAAATTGGTCGAGTATATATCGACCATAACCATCCAAGGGTCTAGTTAGTGACCATTGGAATCCGTATAAAGGATATTGTGACACTTATATTATTTTATTTACAGTGATGTTGAAGTTCTCACATTCATAATATAATATGTATAAAATTTTAAATGTTAGATTTTACAGAAGATAAACTTGACTAAAAATATTATTATGAAATATCATAGAATTATATTAATCCAATTATTTTATTTTTAATTTTTATTCAAAAGTAAGTATATTATAATTTAATAGAAAAATGATGTAGTAATTATTTTATTAATATATATAACAAATATTTGTTATTATAGATATTAAAATAAATAATATTTGGGATAATTAATATATATAATCAATTTTATAGTTTAACTCAAACTTTTTGTAATATAATATTATATATGGATCTATGTTAACTTGTTATATTAATTTCTTAAAAAATCAATGAGTTGAATAGTATCAAAAATTACACTACCGGTTTTTATCAAATTAATCTTTTATTAAATTATTTAAAATTTATAAAATAGATTTAAAATATTTAATATTTATGAAATGGTTTAAAATGTTTTATGTTATTTATTTATGGTCTAATAGAAATCATAAAAGTTAATATGACACCATTTTAATATTGAAATATATGTTACCCTATTTAAAAATTAAATAAAAATAACTAAGTGTTAATTAAAATGATAAGGTTTGAGTTGATAGAAAAACATTTCTAAAATATATTGAATGATTATATTAAAGCCCCATATTGTATCATATTCTAAATTGGATAATTTTTTAGGTTTTTATATGGGTTTTATTTTATTATAAATTATTATTTTTGAAGATCCCTAAAGATCCCCTCACTCCAATTATAAAAGGACACCTCCTCCCTCACCTCTTCACTTCACATCAAACCTTAAAAATCGTCCATCCCATGCCTTATTACCTTATAAACATAGCTAGTTATATTATATAGATTCTTTTATTCTAAAAATTCTAAATCTAGTGCTTTAAGAGGCAATTTAGAGGAATCACGTTGAAGAAGAGGTAATCTCCTCTACCGATTCTTTCAAACATCTTTCTTCTTCTACTTCCACTTCATAAGTTATTTCATTATAAATTAATAAATATAGTATAAATTATATACTGATATGTTATAATCATTATAAAAAAACAATATTCAACTTTCTATCCATCCTTTGAAAAATGAAATTACCACACGTGAGTACGTACGACTTACCGTCTACATGTTGTGGTGTAATTTTCTTTTCACCACAATTGTACTTGGGTGGGTATAGTGATGGAAATAAATTATATATATATATTAATATTTTAATGTTATATTTATTTTTAAATATTATACACAATCCAATGTAATACCATTTAACAATTATAGCAATGGTATTGTCGCTCTTGCGTACGTACGACCTACCATCTCCAAGATGCAATGTGATTCATTGTACATGATATTTATTAAATAATCATTATATAAATGTAAATAATGAATAAATATGTTATATATTGTGATAATATCATTTTAATAAAATATATAAATATGACCTAAGAAGGAGGACTAGATATTATTCTACAAAACATGCCTAAGAACATAAAGGAGTTAATATCTTAATAACGAGTAACAGTGAAATATTACAAACAAAATGATGATAATATCATCATATATGATATTATAAAGCATATTATGATTATTTAATAATTAAATTACATTATTTAAATCATTATACATGATTTTTAGATACATACAATGGAAATTGTACCTATGGTAACGGATAATTTTACAATCTCATTATTATTCCAGATTATTTATTCGTAAGTGTTTAAAGGTTTATATTTATCATCCATGTAAATGTTTCCTAAATATGTATTCCAAAATATTATTTCTATCCATATAGAATTTTTTAATGTTAATTTTACCCATTGGTTAGTTTTCTTCAATGGCGTGAAAGGAATCGCTTTTCATATTTGTTACAATGTTCTTTTTTACTTTTCTGGAAAAAGTACATCGGGAATTTTTTTTAACTTATGCGACATGAAAGGATTTTTAGGATTTCATAACACCTTATTTTAATTACAATTAATTTACAAGATTTTAATATTATTTTAAAACAAATTCTTTTCCTTTAAAATTTCATGGTATTTTTAAAAAAGAATTTTTTTTGAATAGGAAAGGATATTTTCCTCAAGAATTAATTCCAAGTGTTATATCAAAAAAATTCGTCTAAAATAGAATTATTTAATAGGGTCATGTTGTAAGTATAATGTATTTATTGTTCCTGTGATTTTATTATGTCTATGATATAATGATATTTTTGAAATCCATTTGTTTTACATCGATTATATTATGGTGGAATGATGTTTAAAGTAACCCTTTTGATTCCATGGCTTTTGATGAATGATTTATTTTACCATGGAACATGTAATAATGATTTAATTATGGGATCGGTGGGACCTATATCTCCCTACAATGCGTTGGTTAAAGATTTATATCTCATGAGATATACATGTATGGAATTAGAAATTATCTGAATTCAATAATACAGGGATATAACAAGGAGTGAACTCAGTTAGGTAATGAACTTTTTCCACTATGATGTTCTTGGAAATTAGACTTGACTAATATGAGATGATTCTCTATACTTATGTGTTTTCCAAAAACATCATGTATTATGTTATGAATTCTGGTATTATGTTCATTTATTTTTCTGAAATCTTATGATGTATCCCATGACATGATATCCCCATCTTTCAAATGCAGGATAAGATTTTCAAATGTTATGTTCTTCTATATTATTATTATGTAATAATTGATATATCCATTGTTTACCCATACTGAGCATCTGAGCTCAATCTTTCATATGTTTCATTTTCCCAGGTCATGAAGATAAGTATTATGTAATATATTTCAAAAAGGGGTATAGTTATGACAAAATAAGTGGGAGACAATGAATATGTATTATGAACTAGTTGTTTATGTAACCCAGTTTATAAAGGAATTATACCTATATGGTCTTTTCATGGATTTGTTATATTTTTAATGAATATAATTTAATTTTGATTTAATATCAATGTATGTAAATTATGGGTCGTTATATCAGAGAACATGGTTTGGTTCATAATCTTTATGTGCTTGAACTTATCCTATAAATGGTTCCACTCATACTTAAGTTTTTGGATCTCAACTTGGGATTGGTTAAGGGAAAATCACATAACTGCTATCTCCCTTGTAAACTTCGATAAATGGACCACATAGGGTACTATCCCACTATTTAAGGTCATCACTTCCTTTGTATATGTTAATTGGATTTGTTAAATCCATATATTTATACTAACCTTGTGATAATTATTCAACAAATATGTTATCAATGATAAAGATACTTAGTAGTATTTTAAATCCAATTTTATATAATAAAATAAAATAAGTCCATGAGTTTTCTATAACCATATTATATAATAAGACATTTAATTAAATCAAAAGGAAATTTTTTTAAACAATTCATTTTATTAAAATATATATATATTACTATCTGGTTTAACTACTAAAATGGTTTCATGACAAGAATTGAAATTGGTAATGGAAATTGAAAACGTATCACCCTCGATGGTAGTGAACTTAGACAACATTGATGTTTTTTTTTCATTTTAAAAATATAAGGAAAATATAAGATATTTGATTTTGGATATTCCATTAAAAAAAATTCTATTATATATGTAATAATGGTGTTATCAAGCTTCTTTGTATGTTATAAGTGAGGATAAGGTAAACTAAAGAGAGAATTTAAAAGAGAAAGTAGGAGGATTTTTCCTCTTTAATATTGTCTCCTTGGGAACCTCTTTAATGGGTTTGGTATTTTGTTGAGAACACATGCTTCTAGACATTAGATAAAGGCCTGTGAAAGGAATTGAGTAGAATTTAAACAAGATAACTAGTTTAGAGGGTGTGAGGAGAAGAGTTGGTGAGGGGTGGTATTTATAGTGGGGGAGAGGTATTTTTTATTATTATATTCATTAGGTTATTTTTTCTCAAGATTATCAATTGTGTAAATTAATTTGATTAAATACAGTAACAATATTAAGATAGTTTGAAACAATGGGTTCTTACATCATCCATGATACACAAATCCATGTATTTAGCGTATTTAAACAAATGTATTTGGTTGTTCACCAAAAAGTCAACTATTTTATAAAAGTCCCTAAAAATCACGTGATTTATTTTTCAAAATTTTTATTTCAAAAATTGACTCTTTTTTATTAAAATAATTTTTTTAACATGAGAAAATTTATTTTTAATTAAATTAATCATTTATTTTAAAAATGTTGATTTTAATATTATAACCGATTTTATGACACTTTGAAAAACTAATTAAAGTATCCTAAAATTATCTTATATTTATAATATAACAAAATATTTATTTTTGAATCTATTTTTTGAAAATAAATTTCGTTTTAAATAACTATATTAATTATAAAATTGTAAATAAAGATTACATTTCTTAAAAATACCAATACGTAATTTATCATTTTTAAAACATTTATTTACTTATACCATGATATAATTATATCATATTTTAATTTATAAATTACCTAAATTTTATTTATACTTTCATACATTAGGTTTATATTTTAACACTCAAATTACTATTCCTAATCGTCATATTACTATTCTAATAGTCAGGTCACTATTCTCTTAGTATAGCTTCATTAATTCTTATTAAGGCCTATTATTTCATTCATTCTTTATTTACTTCTAATTTTATCTCAAGGTTATATATATATATTCATCTTCAAAAAGAATATTCTTTTATTAACATATTTTTTTGTTTCTATATCTTTGTTCTTGAGTATAGACTATCCAATGGTTCGAGCAAATCCAAAACATCTTATTATTATTGTTTATTTTATATTTTCTATACTAATAGAATATTTGGAATTATTATTGGTTTCTTTACTGAATAATGTATCATTTATGTTTTTATTGTTTTCTCTATGTAATGTATGTGTTTTATACAACCTAATTATATGAAGGGAAATTCCATTGATAAAATTTTGTGTCATTATATTCTCCCCCTCTATTGAATTTTCATCTTCAAAATTTCATTTTACAAACTAAGGTGAGAACATGTAATGGTATTTCTTGTAGGATCAAAATAGTGATGTAGACACTCAATATACAAAAAGGGGTGAATTTTATACGTTAAAAATTAATTTGGAAGCTTTAAAGTTTGTATAAAACTTTCGTTTTTAAGCTTGATGAAAACAATGTTTTATATAGTTAAACAAGATAAATTCCCAAAACCAATTAGTTATACAAACATGCTAGATTTCGAAAATATGGTTCCGGAAATGAAACATAAGAAAAGTTTTCAAGGAAAAAGATTCTATCTTAAAGCATATAGAATCTTACTAATTATAGTATACAAGAACAAGAAACTATACAATAATTATACTTTCCTTATTAATCAAAATGCATCAGAAAACAAACTTGAAGAAATACAAGTAACAAGTAGGAGATCGATTAACCCAAAGAGTAGGGTATCAATAAACCTTGGATAATGGTCCCTTGATTTATACTACCAAGAAAGTATATCTTACCCACACTAGGGTCATCCATAGATAAGAATTTCATAGTCTTTCTTTATATCCCTTCAAGCCCTTGAACATCATGGTTGTCGGCACCTCTTTCTTCCTTATCAAGGATGTCCTCAAACATTAAGGTAGTGGAAACCTCTGTCTTCCTATCCCTAAAATCCCTTGATTGTACACAACAACAATTAGAGCCTCATGAGTCAATTTGAACAAGATGTTCAGAATGCACAAGGCATGAGAGTCTCACTCTCTCTAGAAATCACTTCAGCATCATGTAATCTCTAGAGTTATTGAATATTCAGTATTGAGCTCATTAAAATGAGCTTCTATTTATCGTTATTTCTCCAATGGTCATCTCCCTCCTCTAATGGTCATATTTTTTATTGAATCTTGGAAGGACCTATACACATGTCACACAAACAATGGTTAGTTAGAAATGGAATGAACGACATCATTTCATATCTATAATAGGGGTAAGTAAGATATGGTTGCTCAACCAATTCTATTTTTAGGACTCTAAGGAAAAATAAAGTTCGAAGTCTAACGAAAATTTATCTAAAATCCATATTTCATGAATATTTGAATTTTTTTATTCAAGGAATTTGGAATCAAAATTATATAGACTTTTGAGTCTGAATTCTACTGAATTCAGAACCTTAATTCGGAGCAATTTGGAGTTTGAATTTCAGAGAACTCAAAGTCTGAATTTTAGAGAAATTGGAATTTGAATTCAGAGAATTCAGAGTCTAAATTTTAGATAATTAATAATATGAATTTAGAGAATTCGCAATCATAATTTGGATAATTCGTAGTCCAAATTATAAAGAATTTGGAGTCCGAATTTCATAGAATTTAGACTCTGAATTTTAGTGAATTCAGAGTCCGAATTTCATATATTTCAGAGACGGAATTTCAGAGAATTCAGAATATGAATTTCAAAACGTAAAAATAGAATTCTTTATATCTTTGTATTTATAAGATTCTGAGGTTTAAGAAATGAAACCTAATCTTACACATAGAAATAAAAATAGTTAGGTTTACTGAAACTAAATCATGAAAAATAAAAACCAAGATGGGGAGAAAATTTCCTTGGGAAGTAAAATTTTCCCTAAAAAGATAAATCTTATGGGAAATGAAATTTTCCTTTAGATACATTTTTTGTGATTTTCAAAACATACTGAAATGGAAAAGTCATAAGGAAACCTTATTGAGTCTACAATATCCCCCTTTTTTGAAAGCACAAACATCCTTAATAAAAATAATCTAATGACTTAGAAATTTTATGGTCTTGAAAATAAAACACATATCTCCCTTTACTTACGGATCATAGTGAATACGACTAACTCCCCCTTAGGCTTTGGAATCACTAAGGATCATATTATTTATTTCCGGAATGAGATTTTTTATTTTATTGTATTCTGAAAACATCATTGATAAGAACATTACTCTAGATCAAATTCCCCTTACATAGGGAAATATCTTCTTTACATTATATTATTTTTATCAATATTCTCTCCCCCTTCATGATTTTTAAAAAGAAATAGAGGGAATGGAAAATTTTTTACCTGAAACATTAGTACTAAATAACCAAATATATGGAGAACAAAAAAAATTCATTAAGACTGAAATTATTAGTTTAATGAGAAGAATAGAACAAAAGATCTGAATGGAGAGAAATTATCCTTATTTCTTCTTCGACATGAGTTTACGTATAATAGTTTTTAGCTTCTAGAACTCTTTGTGACCCTCTTCTATATTCATCAGTAACTGATCCAGATCTTCACTTTTCTTCTCTAAGGCTTGAATTTTTTCTTCCTGGTCCTTAAGAATGTCTACATGAATTTTCAAGGATTCTTCTTGTTTAATAAGCTTCTCTTCAATATATATTCTGATATCCCTTTCCCTCATCCAATTCATGGCCACAGAATTTAGCTTTCCATTAAAATCCTTAACTTCCTTCTTCCAGGTAAACACTTCAAGGTTTAACTTTTCCTCAAAAAAATTAGAAAGGTCCTAGATCTTCTAATCTTAGGTATCAAATGCATCCTTTACATTATCATGAAATTCATCAAATATTATAATTTCTTTAATCATCTTCTTTGACCAGCTTTTCATCTTCTTTAATGTTATTTTATGAGCCTCGTAACCAATGAGGAAGGTCTTGAAATCTACCTCTAGTGCAACACAATTGTCCATCACCATGGAAACTGAATCAGAATTCTGATTAATTGTATGTTGAAGCATCTCGAATCTTGAATCACTGCTTGGGAATAAAGGAATATTACCAACAATCTTTTTCAATGACTGAACAACGAAGTCATGTCTGAGGGAAGATGATTTTGAATTCGATTTTCTGGTTTGTGAGGATTCTTTTTCTATATCCTCAACATTCCTTTTTGATGAAGCACCAATATCTTTCTTCTTCACCACAGATTTACTAGGTGTATCTACTTCCACCTGCATTCCCTTGCGAGCTCTCAGAATGATTTCTTGTTTTTTGTGAGACTCATGCTCACAATCAGATAGCTGAACAATCTTATCTTCCTCAACATATTCTTTCTCTGCATCAGCCACTAGATCTCCCAGATAAATAAAATAATGATTAGTACTTTCATCATCAGTTGAATTATTCACTTCTTCTTCAACTTTCTCATCTTTTCTTAGTGTATCAACTTTTGAAGATTCATGTTTAGATTTCCAGATTAATAATTTTACAGATGGAATTTCCTTCTCATGGTATTATTCAACTTTTTTTATGATATCATCAGTTTCATTTCCTTCTTCTTGTTCCACTTATTCTTCTTATATTTCCTCTTCTACTTATTCTTCTTCATCAATTTCTTTTTCATGATGTGATTCAAGAACCACCACTTTATTTCCCAGAGTCTCTAGTAATGGTTTTATCAAAAATGATTCTGGTATTGTAATTTGATCAGATACTTTCTCAGCATCTTTGAGAAGTGATTGTACAATATCAGCATCAGATAACTTCTTCCTTTGTTCTTTACTTTTTTTTTCTTCTCAAGATTCTCAGCATCTTTCTCCCTTAATGATTTTTCCTCAGTAGGGTCCAAGCCAAACCTAGGCTCCCCTTCATTCAATTTCTTCTTATATTCTCTCAACTTAGCCACTAATTCATTTGGAAAATCATTTTTCTTCTTCATTTTTGATAGTGTAGAATGAGTTTTCTTGGCCATATGAGTTTTTGTTTTCTCTTCTGGCTCTTTAGTCTTTCTCTTCCATCCACCTTTCTTCGAGGTTTCATCCACTTATGACTTCTTGGAAAAAGATTATATTTCCTCTTCAGAAAGATCGTAGAATTGTTTGGATTCATTGGAAAATCCAATTTTCATTCTACTTATGTTATAATCACTCAGAAACGTCACTTTCTAATTTCTCGACGCTGAACTCCATGGTATTTTTAATGAATGAAGTCAAAGAACAATAATATTTGAAAGAATATCTAGATACATGATAATCTGAGATGTCATATTTCAATTCTTGATATTTTTAATTGTCACCAAGATATAGTTATCCATGTTTATCTTCCTAAGGTTCACCAAGAAATCCAAAATTAATATATCACTCTTGTTCTGAGTATCCTTATCCCATTTACTTGGAATTATAAAACCTCGAACCCACAATTCAAGAATCCAAAAAAATTTAGAGAGATGAATGATCTTTGGATTCTTCACTCCTTTCAAGCCAAGACACTCTATTGCCTTTTCCATTTCAAAAGATCTGGATTCATCAGGTAGTTTGTGAGTACTGAACTCTGCATCACCTTTATAAGGAATACCAATCAAACACACTGCCTTGTTGTATGAAAGAGAGTAGGTCTTTCCATAACACTTTAAATAAAATTTATCTTTACCCCCTTCATTTAAAAACATAATTGATTCATAAAACTCAACCATCCACTCCGGATACATCAAATCATGTGATCTTGGTTTTGATACACATACATTCTCTTAACCATTCAACATGGAATTTTTAGATATGATAGAGTCATACTTATCATAAAACTTCTGATCGTCCAACCTTTCCCTGTATATATGCAACCCTTATATTTCATTAAATGTTGGAATTTATTACTGAGGAGGGGCTTCAACAAACATCTAGAACAGAGGAAGTTTTTGAAGATTCGAAATAGCCTTAAGTACAGAGACAGAACATCAGCATGCAAAAAATTTAAAAATTGATGTCAGAAAACCATTGGGGGAGAATTATATAGGTGATTAAGAAACAGTTCAACATCCATGGTTTATCCAATGGTAGAAAAAAAACTACTGATAAAATCGAACAGTTGAAATGATAATCGATGAAAGATTTTGATAGGTTCTGATCTTTTGAGGCTTTTATGATAAACATTCATATTTAATAAATTACGAATCCGAAAAAGTTTCTTTAGAAAGATAAAAATACCAACTATTAAATAGATGATTACTCAAACATAGGAAAGAAAACATACCTTCTAGATATCTAGGAAAATTATTCGTAAGGAGATTAATTCATATTGTCTACGAAAAATTTCGACTACGAAAATTTTTAATATGAAAAAATTTTGATTACAAAAAATTTGGAATACAAAGAATTTTTATTAAGAAAAAATTTGACTATGAAAAATTTTGACATTGAACAATTTTGACTAAAAAAATTTTATACTATGAAAATATTTAGGATGTAAAATATTTATACTACGAAAATATTTAAACTACGAAAAATTTAGACTACCAAAAATTTAGACTACTAAACAAATGTACTCCCCCTATGGAAATGATTTTCTAACTGAAAGAAGATAAGTTTCAATGAGAATTTATTATAGAATATTAACTTATGGTTATCATTCCTATCTTCTATTTAATATATTCAAATATAGCAGAGAGTAATGATTTTGGGAAAATATTAGCAAGTTGATCTTGCGTTCCAATAAATTGAAGAATGATCTATCCTTTCCCTGTATGATCCCTAATAAATAGATTCCTAATATCTATGAAATTTTCACAAGAGGTATGTGCAGGGTTTTTACTTATGGAAGTGGAACTAGTATTATCACACAATATTTTCATTTTGGTGAAATTCATATCGTAGTCTGTGAGTGTGTTTTGTGTCTACAACACTTGATCACAACAACTTCTAGCTGCTATATATTCAGCCTAAGTAGAGGAAAGTGCTACAGAGTGTTTCATTTTTCATGACCAAGAAACTAGTGAATCTCCTAAGAAATGAAAAGTTATATATGTGCTTTTCATATCCATTCTACATCCACTAATGTTAGAATTGAAAAAACGTTTTAAAACAAAATCATTTGCATGACTATAAAAGATTCCTAAATCCATGGTTCCTTTTAAGTTGCCAAATATGTTTTTCATTGCTTTTAAATTAGATTTAATAGGATTGGATTGATATCTTGCAGATAACATACTGAAAGCATTGAGTCTGGACTACTAGATGTTAAGTAAATTAGACTTCCTATCATACCTCTAAAATATGTTTAATCTACTGGTTTCCCAACTTCATTAAGATCAAGTGAATTTCAGGTACTAATGGGAGTACTTATACTATTAGTTTGGTCATATGCATACTTCTTAAGAAGATATATAATATACTTATATTGGGATATATATATTCTTTATGGTATTCATGAAATTTGAAAAGAATGGAAAAATGTTATCTCACCCATCATACTCATTCCAAACTCAGATTTCATTAGATTCACAAAGGAATCAGTTAAATATTGTTGATTTGAACCAAATATAATGTAATCAATATTAATTTTAAGAATCAAAACATTTTTCTTATAATTATTTATAAAAATGGTTGGATCAACATTTCCCTTAACATAATTGTTTTGAAGCAAAAACCATGTATGTATATTATACCAAGATTTAGGGGCTTGTTTATGTTCATATAATGCTTTTGTAAGTTTAAAAAAATGTCCAGGATGTTTTTTTATCTTCAAAACCATGAGGTTTTTCAACAAAAACTTCATCTTAAACATTACCATTAAGGAAAGCACATTTAACATCTATTTGAAAAATATTGAAGTTAAATAAAGGTACAAGGGCAAGTAGAATACAAATATATTCAAGTCTAGCAACTAGAGCATATGTATCTTTATAGTCTATTACATCTTGTTGATTATAGCCTTTAGAAACCAATCTAGCTTTATTTATTACTATGATTACTTTCTCATCACACTTATTTCTGAGGACCCATTTTACTTCAATAATATATTCTTTCTTATGTCTTTCAACTAAGGTCCAAACATTATTCCTTTCGAATTCATTTAGCTCATCGTGCATAGGTTTTATTTAATCATCATCACCAAAATCTTCATCAGTTAATTTTTGTTCTTATTTGGAATGAAATGATAAATGTTCTACTTTATTTATTAAGGAACTTATAGTCCTTACATGTTGATTTACATCACCAATGATACTATCACTACAATGATTCTTAATAAACAACTAATTTGGGTTTTGTAAAACCTACTCATCAACATATGGTTGGAAATATTCTTGGGTAAATTCTACAGAAAACTTTTCTTGAACATTTTCTTTATCAGAACAATATTCTATCAAGGTTTGATAATCCATTTTTTAAAACACATCATAATATGTAGGATGAGGTTGTTTAAAAATAAAGAGACTAGTTTCATCAAATTTAACATGTACTATTTATTAAACAATACAATTATTTTTATTGAAAACTCTATAAGCCTTAGAATTTGTGGAGTAGCCTAAAAAAAATCCTTCATTAGATTTTGGAGAAAATCTATATAGATGATCTATAGTATTAAGAATGAATACCTCACAGCCAAAATCCTTGATGTAAGAAAGTATATGTTTTATATCATCCATAACTCAAAAGGAGTTTTATAATGAAAAGGTCTAATCAAAACATGATTTATAGTATAACAAGTAGTACTTACAGCTCCAGCCCAAAAATGATTGGCTACCAAATATTCACTCAACATGGTTCTTGTTTTCTCTTGAATAATTCCTATTATTTTTCAACAACATCATTTTGTTGAGGAGTTCTGGGTGCTGAGAAGTAATGAGTAATGCCTTTTCTTATACAAAAATTTTTAAATCGGAATTTTGAAATTCTCTTCTATGATCACTATGAATAGTTATCAAATGAAGGTTTTTCTCATTTTTTACATGGGGTCGAAAAATTTTAAAATAAAAAAAGATTCATATTTCATTGTTAGAAATAGACCCATTTAAATATAGTGCAATCATCAACTATTAAAAATACATAATATTTCCCTCAAATGATTCTAGTTTTTGTTGGACCAAAAAGATCCATACACACCAACTGTAATGCATCAATGGTTGAGACTTCACCGATTGATTTAAAACTTGATTTATGTTGCTTTCCATATTGAGCAGGATCACAATATTTTGAAGAATAAAATATATGATATAGTAGATCATTAACTAGTCCTTTCATAAATATTTTTCTTAGGTTTCTAAGGCCACAGTGTCCTAAACTTAAACGCCTCAACCAATAATGGTCTTCCATTGCACTAAGACAAGGTAGACATTTACACTTAAGGCCTTATAATTTTAGTGTCTAAACATTTTCTTACTTATGGGTAGAAATAATAAACTCTTCCTTGGAATTGTGTATGAAACACTTTTCATTCCTAAAATTCACAAGGTAACCTTCATCACGTAATTTACATATGCTAAAAAGGTTTTGATTAAGACCCTTAACAAATAAAACATTTAAAATCAATATTTTTCCAAGAAAAACATTATTTCCTATACTAATAATTTCTCCCAGATCATTATCTCTGAATGTAACATTTCCTCCCCTCATCTTCATAATCTTTTCAAAGAATTTTTTGTTACCAGTTATGTGTTTGGAACATCCACTATCCATGTACCATGTATTGTTGTGGGTATTATATTTACTTTCTTGAAAATAATAATGTTAGACTTTTGGATCCCAAACATTCTTGGATCCCAAAACATCAGAAAAAATTTTTAGGAACCCATGTTTTCATTGAAAAATAAGCTTTATGAAAACATAAAGACTGAGTTTTATTTAAGGGACATTTTTTTCCAATGCTTACCACACTGACACTTAGTGTATAATAATTCATTTTGAGGAACAAAATAATTATTACTAAAAATCAGTTTTGAACGAGTATAACCAAGTCTAGAATTATTCTTTAGAGGTCGAATTTGAGAATACAAATTGTCAAAGTTTTCCCTACCCAAGTTAAAGTTTTACAAAAACTTCCTCAAGGAAAAAATTTCGGACATCAATCTAATAACTAAATTTTTATCCTCAAAAACATTAGTTTTAGCCTAAGAGTTATCCTCTAAAACATATTTCCTAGAAATTACTTTTATAGGTATTTATAAAGTTAATCCTTGTCAGAATTAACTTCCTCAGGGTTTCTTGAAACACTTTCAAAATCATGAATTTTATTATCAGGATCTTTATAATTATCTGATACTTCTTTATTAAGAATTGAAATCAAATAATTTACCTTATCATGATTTTTCTTGACTTTAGAATTTTCATTCTCAATAAGCTTAGAAAACCTATAAAACTCTTCATATGTAGGTAAGGTATTATCTTCATCTGAAGATGATTCTTTATCGAAAGATTCATTATATTTACTAACATTATAATTATCATTGAAGAATACATTGGTCATGGATTCAGTATTGTGTACATTGGACATTAAATAATGATTTTTAATAGGTAACATGGCATGTAAACCAATATTATTCTGATCAGAAGATTCATACTCTGAGGATTTATCAGAAGAGTCTCCACTACTAGAACTCCAGGTGTAATTATCTTTCAAAACCTACATAGCTTTAGCTTTGTAGTTCTTCTTTCTATTTCTCATAGAATGTATTTACTTTATATTATTTTTCTTATTCAATGAAAATATGGCCTTATGTTCCCTACTCTCTTGCATTTATAACACGTAACTTCAGAGTATTTATTGTCCTTTCTTTCTTTCTTCTTATATATATATTGAAAGTATTTCTTCCCAACTATCTTGTCCATCCTTCGAGAAATATTATCTAGTTTATTATCAGAATGTTCACATTCACTTGATTCAAATAAAATAGTAACCATATTCAACATGGATCTAGTAGCCCTTTGAAGAGTCATTGCTTTAGTAGTTGTAAAGGCTACACTTTCATTTCAATTATTCTTCTTATTTAGATCATCAACTCTTTTCATTCTTGTCTCATGTTGAAGAAGAGTTCCAAAAATCTCATCAAGAGTAATCTAGGATACTTTCCTATTAATATCAATAGTTGTTCTCTTAGATTACCACTCATTAGGCATGGAATCTATAATCTTGTCCACAGGTGCCTCATTATCTAAACCTTTCTCACCCATGGATTGTAAACTATTAACAATAGTCTTAATCCTCTTTTGTACCTTGCACACTGGTTCTGCATAAGGAAATAAAAATCCATTATATTCTACTCTAAGAATGGATCTTCTAGTTTCTATAACCATAGATTTACCAAAAGGAGTAACCTCCAATTTCTTCCAAATACAATTTGTAGCTTCACAATAAGAAATATGGCTATATATATTCTTGTTCATTGAACACAAAAAATTATTGTGTACCTTGTAGTTTAGTTGATATTTTGACATTTCTTGATTAGTAAAAGATCTGAATTCCTTATCAGGAATCTTGTAATATCCAGTAAGCATAAAAAAGTTTTCTACTCTAGTATTAATAACAAAAGTCTTCATACGATCTCTCTAATATTCATAATCATTCCCCTCAAATATAGGTGGTCGGTAGGATTAATATTGTTAATCGAACCGACATTCATTCTTGCCATCCAGAAGAGAATATCCTCCCACAGAAACTATTTAGTAG
This sequence comes from Viscum album, assembly GCA_963277665.1. Classification (NCBI taxonomy): domain Eukaryota; kingdom Viridiplantae; phylum Streptophyta; class Magnoliopsida; order Santalales; family Viscaceae; genus Viscum; species Viscum album. The sequence goes on from OY728157.1 coordinate 828,747,765, forward strand.
AAAAAGGTTGTAAACAAGGATAAAAATATCCTAATGAATGAAAATATAGAATAATGAAAACTGATCAAGAAAACCTTTACGTGAATATAAGTATTTTTGAGACCTCCTCTGATACCAATTTTTCGATCAAAATAATGATGTATATGCTAAATATACAAGAGGGGTGAATTGTATACATTAAAAATTTCTTTGTAACGTTTAAACTTGGTAAAAATAATTTGTTTTTAACCTTATAGAAAACTATGTTTAACAAAGTTAAACATGCTAAATTCACAAGAGCTCTTATTTCTACAAACATGCTAGATTCTGAAAATCTGGTTCCAGAAATGAAACATAATAAAAGCTTACCAGGAAAAATATTTTACCATAAAGTGTAAAAAATTTTACTAATCAGAGTATAGAAGTACAAGAAAGTATAAGATAATTATAATTTCATTATTAATTAAAATGGAATCGAAACAAACTTCAAACAAAAAAACTAGCAAGTATGGGATATTTTAACCCGAAGAGTATGGTATCCAACAAAATTGGATAAAGGTCCCATGATTTATACATTCCAGAAAGTCTATCTTACCCACAACAGGGTAAGCCCTCAATAGGAATACCAGAGTCTGTCTTTCTATCCCCGATAGCCCTCAAACATCAAGGTAGTCGTCACCTTTGTGTTCTTTATCATGGAAGTCCTCAAACATTAAGGTAGTCAACAACTCTATCTTCATATCCCTGGAAGCCCTCGATTGTACATAGCAATAATCAGAGTCGCACAAAGAAATCTGAACTAGATGCTCAATACACACCAGGAATGGGAGTATCTCTCTCTTTAAATTAGTTTAGCATCCTGGAATATCTAGAGTTATAGAACAGTTAGTATTGAGCTTGTTAAAATGAGCTCTTATTTATAAGTATTTCTCCAACGGTCAGATCCCTCCTCTAATGGCCATAGTTTTCCTTGAATCTCAGAGGGACCTGTACACGTGTCAATCAAAAAATAGTTAGTTAGAAACATAATTCATGACATCATTTCATGAATATAATAGGGGTTAGTAAAATATGTTTTCTCAACCAATTCTATTTTTCAGAGTCTAAGGAAAAATAATGTTTGGAGTCTAACAAAAAAATATTCAGAATCTATATTTCATGAATATTCCTATTCTTTTTTTTCAATGAATTCAGAATCAGAATTATATAGTCATCAGATTCTAAATTCTAAGGAATTCAGGACTTGAATTCTAAGGAATTCGGAGTTTTAATTTTAGAGAATTGATATTCTGAATTTTAGAGTATTTGGAATCAGAAATCAGAGAATTTAGAGTTTGAATTTCATTGAATTTGGAATCTGAATTCATATAATTTGGAGTCATAATTCTAAGGAGTTCGGAGTCTAAATTTCGATGAATTTAGAATCTGAATTTAAGAGAATTCAGAATCTAAATTTTAGAGAATTTGGAGTCTGAGTTTCAGAATATTTGAAATCTAAATTTTAGAAACTGAGAACCAAATGCTTTATATCTACGTATTTATAAGATTTTGAGGTTTTTGAAATGAACCCGAATCTTACACATAGAAATAAAAAAATTTAGGTTTAGTGAAACTAAATCCTGAACAATGAAAAAAAGATTGGGAGAAAATTTCTTTGGGAAGGTAAATTTTCCTTAAAAAGATAAATCTTAATAGAAATGAAAATTTCCTTGAGATTGAGTGTTTCTAATTTCCAAAACAAAATGAAATGGAAAATTCATAAGGAATCCTTACTGACTCAATATTTCTCCTTCATTTATTTATCATATTCCCATTTCACCTCTTCATACTTATGGTTACTTCACAACAATTTGACAAGGTGAGTTGCCTATTTGCATAAAACATTGTATATATGGTCCAAGAACATCATTGGCTGCTCCTCATAAGGACGATCATTTTCCATTTGTACCACCTATAAGTTGACTATATGTGAGGGATATAGTATATAATTATTTATTATAGTTACATGGTACATGTCATGAACTTGAGAAATATTATAAGAAAGTTCAAGACAAAAGGCCACTACTCTTATGTCATCAAAGATGTCATAGGGGCATATGTACCTTAGGCTAATCATCCCTTTATTTACAAATTGCATGGCTCTCTACCATGGTGATATTTAATGTAAAAATACTTCTCTAACTACATCCTCTATATCCCATCGATGGTTTTAAACATAAATATTTTATAGACTCTGAAAATCTTGTATGCGTTATTGGATGGCCTAAAAACATCTTTATTATCTCCTAGAGAAGATCATTCCCAACTACCTTTCATTTTACAAACTCATCCCTATAGGATGGAGTTCTACACTGCATCCTATATAGTGAATCATATGGATCCATCTAAATAATCGATTGGAATCTGTTGTTATATGACAAATCAACCAACGGCTGATGCTGATCCCATCCACCTTTAAATTAAAATAATGAGTCTCTTATAATAACCACAAATGTTTGAATATTCATTTTAGATTGGACATCAGTTTCGAGGTGACATGACATGCTAAGATTTAATTCAGTACTCGTACCATGTTGAATAATTCACCGGAATTTAGATGTGAACCTTGGAACAAGATCAGATACGATCGAAAGGGGAACCCCATGAAACCTCACCACTTCCATCTCATATATCATGTAATGTTTTTCAAGTGAGAATTCCTCCTAAATTGAAATCATGTGGGTATTCTTGGTTAGTCAACCATCCAAAACCAATATCCCATTGTTTCCTATAGATGTTTTTTTGGAGATGAGTGACAATGTCTATTGTGATATTATCCAATTTTCATGTGGGTATAGGAAATTCTTTCATCATCCCTTTGGAATTATATCTCTATTCATTAACTTACTGTCATACTAACCATATTGAGATATACACCATAATATCCTTCTTCATGTGGTTCCACCATATCTTATCTCAATAGGCATGGTACATCTCGGTACATGTAAGATAGATAGTGAACTATGAGCTTTTTGGATTATCCAATAGCTCTTTCATTATCTCAGGTGATGATGGAACAAAAATCCTAGTTCTAAATCAGGTAAAACCATCTTCATCAATGTGGAACACATGTATCTTCCCTTCCATTACCACTTTCACCTTTTTCTGAAGCTCTAGATCATCACTTTATGCCTCCTTGATATTCTCTTAGATAGATGTTTGGGATGTTATTTGGGAAATGTAGTATGTATTCCATGCTATTATGATTTCCAAATCCACCCTTTACATATCCATGAAAACGGGGTATTTCTCTATTTACATCATTTATAATGTAGTAAGTTATGTTCTATTAAACAAATGATCTATATTGTTTGCCTTTCTCGAGTGGTAATAAATAGAGAAATCATACTCATTAATTATCTCTAACCATCTTATTTTATTCATATTGATCTACTTCTATGAAAATATATATTTTAGACTCATGTGATTGGTATATATGTCACACTACTCACCATAGAGTTGGTTCCTCAATATTTTAATGGATGAAATCATATTTGATATCTCAAAATTAGGAATCATGTAGTTCTTCTCATAAATATTAAACAATAATGAGGCGTATGATATCTCTTTATCATTTTTCATGAATAAAAACCCTAACAATTACTTTTAATCACTTGTCGATAGTGTCACTATAAGTCCATTGACTAGACTATTCTGGAGATCCTTGAAGTATTCCTTTCATTCTTCTATCTACACATACTTTACCCCTTTCCATTTAAATTTAGTTATAGGGATAGAAATTTATGATAAATTTCTCCCAAAATTTTGGTAACACCCTTCTACGTTAAGAAAACTATATATTTCTATGACACTAGTTGGTATAGGCCATTCCTCAGTTACCATTGTTTTTTTGGTCACATAAATTCCCTCAATTATGATCATATTCCCCAAGAATATGACCTTCCACATCAAAAATCCCCACCTGATAAACATGGAATACAAGTTATCCTTCCGTGAGGTCTCCATCACAATCCTCATGTGTTCTTCATGTTCCTCATTTCTCTTAGAGTAGATGATTATTTTACTAACAAACACTTGTGAAAATTTTTTAAGGTAGTCTCTAAAGACTCTATTCTTCAAATCCATGAATATTTTTTAGACATTGATATGTTTTAATAGAATCACTTAGAACTCATAAAGGTCATACCATATATAGAATGAAGTATTCAGAATATCTTTCTTCTTCACCTTCAGTTGATGACATCTAGGATAACGATCCACCTTTGTGAAGTACTGAACTCCTCATAGTAGATCGAACAAATTTTCAATCCTTGGAACATGATACTTGTTTTATGGGGATATTATTGAGCTCTATAATATCGATACACAACAACATTGATCCATTCTTTTTATTTATGAATATCATTTGAGTACCCTGAGGTGATGCACTAGGGTGTATGAACCCTTTTTAAAAGCCCACTTGTTGCTGATTATATAACTCTTCTAGTTCAATCAGGGAAATACTATTGGAGAAATTTTATATTGGATTGGATCTGGTTGTAAGTCCTATTTATAAATCAAACTCACAATCGGGGGGAAGTCTAGGTAACTCTTTAGAAAATACTTCACTATATTCCTTTACAATGTTCATTTCAACTAAGTTGATACCTCCAATATAATAAACAATTTGAGAGAGGTATTTTTATTCACAGGGAATCGACACCTACATCATTGAGGAATTTTCCAAATGAGATTCATGATCTTCCATGCAGTTTTGTAGGTGCATGGTATGGTTTGAAATAAGAAATGATATTTTATTTTCCAGAAAAATTGATTTGTTATCTATATAACGAGAGCCAATCTATTCCTAGTATAGATTAAAAGTAAACAAAGGGAAGTATTATGATAATAACTAGAAGATCCTACCCATATACACCAACATGGGAAGAGTCTAACACTTGGGCTGCAATGATCAAACCACTGGATGTTTATATGGTTATCTCTACTTTATGGTATTAGATCATCAATTCAATATTTCTAAAAAAACATACATGATATAAATTAATGCATATAACCAAACTCAAATAATATTTTTCCATTCTTGAGTTTATAAAAATTATACCTTGTACAAATTCATTTTCTTGCTCCACTTTAGAATCAGTGAAAGCATAATATTTTCCTAGCTTCTTTGGATTTGGTTGATACTGATGCAGATTACCCTTAAGGAACTATGGTTTAGTGAAATAGATTGAATAATTCCTTTTTTCCCTATAGTTGAATCATTTAATCATGGGTGGTTCTCTCCCTTCCTTCATCACATTTTTCATCTTATTCATGTCCCTTTGACATTCATGAGATTGGTGGACATCTCTATAACACGTGAAGCATTTACCTAATCATTTCAGGGAGTTCCCACGATTCATTTCACCTCTTTTTTTACATGTGGGTGGCTAGATCCTCTTTCCACCTTTTTCCTTATACCAACCAGTTTGAAACTCTAATCTCCCCTTCTTATCTCTATATCCATGGTACCATTCTATGTACTCTATCATTACATGGAGAGCACATTAAACCAATTCTTCATAACTCCCAAAGCCACAAATAGCTACATCCCTTTTTTGGTTTGGTTTTAAACAACTAAATAATATATCTATTTCTATATCATTTTTGAAAAAAATACAATGGGTGTATCATGAATGACTTATGATTTTTTCTTTATAAGACATGATATATTCCCTTTCATTTATCTTCTTTTATATTTATTCACCATCCATTTTTGGTATCAAGATCCTGAGTCAAAAACTTATTAAGAAATATTTTCTTGAATTATTCCCACTCATTATAATCTATTTCATCTTTCTTCTTGGGTTTCTTTAAAAATTCCCACTATTGATCAGCTTCTCTAATTTAATGTAAAACAACAAGAGTCGCCTTATACCTCTCAAAACAGTGGAGAATGGAAAATATCATCTCCATTGAGTTAACCCACTACTACTAAACATGTTTATCAGAAGATATAATAAATTTCGGTGGTCATTTCCACATAAAGGAGTCAATGTATTGTTTCTCATTCTTGGGTTAATGTTGAATTAACTCAGAAATAATTTCAATTATGTTTTGAACTCCACCTACTAAGTCACTGGGGATGTAATTTGGGAAATCATTGATTTTCCTTCACATGTGTTGATGGAATGTCTTCTCCTAGTTCCCACTGTTTTCAAAAATAGAAAATATTTGATCAAAACATAAGTCAACAAATCATGAATAAATAATTTATTCTTTTGTGAAATTGACTCTAAATTCATATCTTATACGATCCCTATGTGTATCATTTTTTTAAAACAAACATTCTAGGTTGTTTAGATACTCTTAGTATTACCCTAATGGTTTTAACTGATGTTATCAAATACTAATTCCCAAAATTATATAAACCACGCTATTATACCAAGTATATAAATATTAATTTTTCTTACATGAATATTACAAAATTTTAAAGATAAACAACACATTAGCATTAAAAAACTAGGATCCAAAGGTTTTGTATCTTGTAAAAGTTACAACTATACATCAATTAATAATAATAAAACATAAAAAATATTTAAAATATTTTTATTAATCATTCTAATTATCATATTATCCTTACTACTTGTAGTCACATGAGGATATAGAATAAAAAGGGTGAGCTAAATATTGAGTAAGATGATGAATAAGGACATGAATAAATAAAACATGGGTGACAATAATAATAATCATCATAAAATAAAATAATTATCATAATCATAATCACAAAATGAAACATTAAATAAAGACCTGGAATGTGAAAATTCATAAAAATGAAACATCATGTCTTAGTGGTTAAATACCAGAAATTATTGAGAATGATTCTAGCATCATGTTCACGCATAACATATGTTCATAATCATAACATCATATTTGTGAAAAAATATAGAATCATGTTCATTAATAATACACATTATCTCATGAGATACATCCCATTAACCGATGTATTAGAGGAATATATAATTCTGGTCCCACCTATCACATCATAACATTTACAAAATCATGCATGCCACATAGAATGTATAACAATAATAATCACCAAATAACCCATGGAAAATAATTGGTTTCATAAGAATATAATAAACATTCATTCAAGAATAAAAATTGTGGTTTCCAAATGAAAATGGGAAAACATACATGTCTTAAGAATCATCAATATTGAATGATGAAAAAGAAATCACAAGTTGAGTCAAGATATGTTTCGGAAAGAAGGGTTATTTTGGAAAATCCTTATATTTTTCATAAAACAAGTAGGAAACATGTATATCATTGAAACTAAAAGGGAATAACAATGAAATTATATTTAAGGAAAACTAAATTAATATCAACACTAAAATTTGTTATAAAATAGTTATAACACAAAGAAAGTGATTTAGGTTTGAGAGTCCCCTTACCTTATATCTGAATGGGTTTTTCAATTGCACTTAATGTCCTAGATAAAAATTTGTATTAATTAATTATTTAATTAATAACACTTTCTGGATGTAATTTATTTATTATAATTTTATTAAGTTTATTTATTTCCATTTTTATTATTCATATAGTTCAATTTCATCATTACATGAACGTATATTTTCTTATTTTTCATGATCGGTTCACTTGTATTAAAGTATGGACGTTTTTTGACAAGATAATACTTATACAGAATCTAAATTATATGTTATATGGGAATTTAAATAATTTAAAATGATCTTATATATAATTTTTTGGATATGAGGATGATCCAACAGATAAAACAATAATGAAATGTTTAGTTTATTTTTTCAGTTTTTACAACCATCGCGAAATAATTTCATTTCATTTAAAATTATGTAACATCCTCTCACTTTTTTTATGAATTCATAAACCCCTCTATTGATCATTATTTTTTTGGGTTTCATTTAAGGGGTTATTTGGTTGAAATTATTGAATTTTTTTAAGTTTATGGGTTGTGTGTGGTTTGCGTACGGTTTAGGCGAATCGTGCGCCATCTTAGTGGAAACCCTGATTACCCCAAAAGTAGAGGTTTGCATGGATAATACAAAATTTGAAAAACTATTCTCAAAAATATTAGAAACTGTGAACCTATCGAAAAAGGTGTGCATGGTTTAGGTGCATGGTTTCTCTAACCATATGACCATGCCCTGATAACTGTGTGTCTGGTATTTTTTTAACTCAAAAATTAGTTTCTAATATCTCAAAACCCTTTTTTATGGGTCTAACGGGCCAGTATGATGCTATAGTATTTTATTCTTCTTCGAAGGATCCAAATAGGTTATTTTTATCCTCTACACCCCTCCATAAAAGAATAGAAACTAGGAAAATGGTGTTCAATCTCTTCTTGATAAGATTGCTCTTCACATTCTCTTTCTCCCTCTCTATATTATTTCCTTCTTAGGGATTTGTAGAACTTTATATTATTAGAGGATCTAATCTATGATATTTTAGATATTGAATATTGGTTTGATTCTTTGGTACACGTTATTGATGTTCTTTATTGGAGTTTCACCATTAGGGATTTGTATTACGATATCATGTGATCCTGAGGTAGTGGTTCTGTTATGATGGCCAATTTTGAATAATTGTAAAATGATTGATTTATATTCAATTTTAAGTCTTAAATTCAATTTCATGATTTAAATTAAATTAATTTCTATTGGTTTATTTAAAACCCCAAATCTAGTTGATTTGGTATTTGGATTTTAATTGGTAGAAAATTGGGGAAACCCTTCAATCCTAAGGGATTAGGGTGTGTTTGTGAAATTGATGGAAAATTATGAGATTTAAATAGTTGAATTTGAATTTTGAGATTGATTTAGTGAAATGGATTTCAAATTTTTAATTGAGAAAAATGTATTAAAATGGTAATGATTGATCATGAGTGGTTTTATCTTGGAAAAGACATTACATAATTCTAACCCCGTGTATTGATTTTTAAAGGGGAATTTATATATTTAAAAATGAACAATGGGATGAATTTTATTTTAAATAGTTTCTAAATAAATTTCTAAATCACTGATTATTATTAGAGCACATGATTTCCTAATCAGTTAGTGAGCTATTAGAGACAAAACTCTTTCAAGTTACAAAATTAACAATGCATATGCTCCTAATCACATCCCCGATGGATAGTGATGGGTCCTCATTGACCAGTGTCTGAGAGACTTATGTTCACATATTTTCATGATCATTTCATGAATGTGATGAAGTCCCATAGCTTGGAACTATCATACCTTTTGGAAAATGACCATTTTCTCATGGTTTGTATTTAAAATATAATCCATTTTTTAAAATATTTTACACATTCCTTCTATATTTATATAAACAGTTTTATAAAAAATGTTTATTAAGAAATTTATTTATAGTACTTTCATCATTTTAATTGTAAATCATGATTTTTTAGAAATATGTTTTTTAATTTTCATGGTGTTTTATTAAAAATTTAAAAAGATTATATTGTTAATTAAATGTTTCCATCTTATTATGGAATCCTTAGTGCGACTCTACTGAGCATTAAACTCACACACTACTTATTTCTTCGGGTGTTTATAGATTATCTCCTTTCAGGTTAAAGAATGTGAAAAGATCAACAAAGAGGTGGTTCTAGTTTTGGATCCTTGGAATCGGAAAGTTGTGTTCACTAGTAATTTGGTGGTTATCATATTTTCTGCTATTTTGTGGTTTTAATTTTGTTTGTTTATACCTATTTCACTTATATAATAGTTCTCCATGTGGAGTTTTTATTTTCTTTATGATCAATTGTTTATATTTCTTCTATTTATTTTATGGAAAATTTGTTACCACATTCATATTATATGATTCCAGGTTCTAGTATGAAACCCCTGGGGATTGTTAATTCTATATAGGCTATGTAAGGAACAATTCAATTATCATTTTACCAAGGTATTCAGGAAGAGTCATGAAAAAGTGTTATCAAAAGAAGGTAAATCATCCTTCCATGATTTCAGTATGCAGTAGTGTAATCATTCCAGGACATGGGAGGTAGTTGTGATTGATAGTATGGATATCTCTTAACATAATGAGACATTAGTCGTCAAGGGTGGTCTAGGAAAAGCATCTTATGGATTAGTTATAGTTTTTTCATTAATTTTTATTTATATAGGATGAAATAAAAATCTTTTTTCTTTATCTGTTAGGAATAGTTTCCCATATTTCTCTCTTTGAGTGTTAGTCTTATGTCTTTAATGTTTTCCATTAATGGTATAGAGAATCATTCCTCGGAAACGATGTGTGAATCGGATCTAGGATAAAGAGGCTGATGCACCATAGTGATTGAATCCACTTATGGACCTGAGTTTGGTTGAAGTGATTGTGTGTACTATCCAAGATTTGGGATAGAAGCCACCACTATTTCTCATTCAAGATCAAACTATATAACGTCATATGGGTGTTTTACATAATCATTATTAGGAGATCCTTCACCATAAGTCACCTTTGTTAAAAAGATCCAATGATCCTAAAGAGTCTGAGGATGGTTTATGTATGATGGAGCATTTTTTCATTTCTTGGAGACATATGATGAAATAATGGTGAAGTGTGCCCCCATTTTGAAAGAGGTTCCTAGTGAGAGATGGTGGGACATGATGGTGACAATGAAAAAGCATGAGGTATTATAGTGGAAATACTTCGAGGATATTTTCACCAATCGGTTCTATTCAAAGTGTATGGTGTTGGTTAAGCCAAATGATTTTTTTAAACTCGATAAAGCATAAAATAACATGACTGATTAAGAAAACATTGTTACTGATCTAGTGAATTTTACACCTAATATAGTATCTAATGATAAGATGAAGACTTAATGATTCTTTATGGGAATTCAATATAAATTTTTTATCTTAGTTTTTCTTGTATAATATTCTGTAACACCCCGAGATTTTATGAAAAATATTCTTTTTAATTTTATTTATGTCGTGTGTAGTATGATACACCAAAAGGATCTTTCAATACACGCATCCCAGACTTTTCTTTCATTACACGCAATTGCGACCTTCCACGATAGCGTGTGTTGTACGTAATACATTGTTTCACTCAACAATGATATGTTATATAAAATAGCTATTATGAATAGAAATACCCACTTTTTAAAATTTTATAAATTTTATCATTCGAAATGGACTTCATTTTTGGATTCTGAATATTTAAATTATCCTAGGGTGAATTTTTGGTATTTTTCTGAAAACATTCAATTTTGATGAATAGTGAATATAATGGGTTACTATTTGAAAACTGACTTTTTATTTAAATAATTATATATTTTATTTAAATTTATTTTAGTTCAAAATTGATACATAATACCTATATATGTTCAATGTAATTTATTGGAGTCATTTTATAATAATTTTAGATATATAAAAATTTTATTGAACTTTTCACCGTCTTTTACCCACCTCCTAGGAGAATTTAGAAATTCACATAAAACATAATTTTACTACTTATATGAGTGTAATTTCGAGAATACAAGAGACAAGGTTAATATCAAGAATTAAAATGTGGTTCAATGAGATGAAAATAATTTTTGGTGAATAGTATCTTTTTTACTTTAATTTACCACGGTAAAAAGTAAATAGAGTAATTAAGGGTAAAAATGGTATTATTATTACCCTAACACATGACCTAATTCGATTGTATAAGTGTAATTTGACCGAAAACAACCTTAGGAATAAAATATGACCATTTAGGTCCACTTGGATTAGATTAGGACATTTTTTATTAATTTATTTAAAGAAGGGTTAAAATAGTTAAAATCAAAGTTTAATTACTAATTCATTTTTAAAATAGGGTTATGAGTAATATAAATTTGACTATAAATTTTAATTAGAAATATATAAATATTTCCTATCTAATGGTATTTTATTTATAATTTTTAGACCTTAAATAATTCATGTTATTTATGACACAATGGTGATGCAGTAATTACCTAAATAATGAAATATTAAAATAATTGATATTATAAATACCCAAATAAATTTAATTTGAGACTTTTTATGATTTCCACTAATTTTATAAGTTAATATGATATTTTAGTATTTATTTAATTAAGTTTTTTATAACTAATCGTGCTGTTATGATTTTCACAAAAATCAATTACCAATTAGTGTCAAAATTGACATAAAATAGTTATTAAAAAAATATTATATTATTAATTGTTATTTTATTCCTAAAAATCTAAGGTTCAGGAAAATTACTTATATAAGGATATATATATTAATAATAAACAACTTGGGGTTCTTTTGGCTTGTTATAATAATTTTATTAACCATATAGTGTAAGAAAACAAGAAGACACAGTAAAAGATAAATTATTTAACTTAGAGTTAAATCTAAATGATAAGGTTACAATTGTAAACTATACTTTTCAAAACTCTATTGCTTGAGAATATTTATACCTATCCCCACTTTAGTATCTAAATAAATTATTTTGGAGCTATTAAAATTGAATATGACTTTATTATAAAATAATATTTTAAGTTTTTCCATAGGTGCCCCTCTCCTCCCTTATAAAAAGGGCACCACTTCCCTCTTCTCTTCACACCCTTTTGAGCCTTGAAGCTTGGACTAACCCTTCCGATTTCTCTTATACAATTCCATAGAAACATTCTTTAGTTTCTGTTCTTCTCAAAAGACCAACTCTACTTCCTTAAGAGGAAGCTTAAAGGAGGTGCGTCGAAGAAGAGGTGATCTCTTCTTCCGATTCTTTCAAGTTTCTTTCTTCTTCTACTTTTTCTTCTTTAGTTGTATCATTATAAAGTAATAATATAATTATTAATTTGATACTGATATTTTATTATAAATATGAAACAACCCTATTTACCTATTATCCATCCTATAGAAAACAAAATCACAGCGCGTGCGTACGTACGGAATAACGTCTCCACGCCGTGGTGTAATCTGTTTTTGACCACCACCTTACTTAGATGAGTATAATGGTGTAAATAAATAACCATATATGATTATTTTAAAGTGATATTGATTCTAAAATATTATACATGCACTTTAATACAATTCTATGATCATGGGAATGATACCATCGCTCGTGTGTACGTACGGACTACCGTCTCCACGACGCGATGAGATTCATTCTCCATGTTAACCATTCAAGAATGATTATAAAGTATATATAATGAATAATAATGAAATATATGACATAATGAAGCTACTGTATTTATGTATATATATATATATATGTGTGTGTGCCATCTACTTACTTCCATTCAAGTCAATAAAGAAAGGAAAGCAGCGTTCGTGCGTACGTACGGCCTACCGTCTCCATTAACTGGGTGTTTTGTTTAATTTATCTATCTATTATATATTTATATACTGAATATATATGATATATAAATAATTTTTTACATTCTAGAAGTATTTAAATAATTATATAAGTAATAATAATATCAAGAACCACAAGTCCAAATAGGTACGATAAATGAAACATTTTTACCCAAAACACTAATTTAACATGGAATTGACAAATGAACGGATAATATAAATATCTATGTGAACCATATATGATATAATAAAAATGAATATGATTCTGTAATAAGTTAATGACATTATTTAAATCATTATACAGGATTTTCGGATACATACGAAGTTTATCGGACATAAGGTAAGGGATAATTATGCCAATCTCATTATTATCTGAGATTGTTTATTCGTAAGTATTTACTGGGGTTATGTTTATTATCCATGTCCATATGTTCTCAAAATGTTTTCATAAAATGTTTAATTTTCTTCCATGTATGTTTAAAGTCATTCTTACCCTTTTTTTACTTTTACCACATCGTATGGAAGGAATCTTTCTTTTGTTTACCATACGAGGTGTTTTTTGACTTTTCCGACAAAAGTACAAGAAGAATGTTATTTTTAACTTATACGGTGTGAACAGATTTTTACGGTTTCATAACGCCTCATTTTCATGAATCTTAATCTACAATATTTTATGAATATTTTCAACAAAATACTTTTCTTTTAAAATTTCATGGAATTTTGTGATAAGAAAATGATTTTGAAGAAGAAATGATATTTTCCACAAGAATTAATTTCATGTGTTTTATCAAAACCATTTTCCATCTAAGATGAAATTATTTCATATGTGTATATTTTATGTATAATGTCTCTATGATTTACATGGTTTCACTTTTCTAATGATGAAATATCTATTTATTTTATATGAACTAAGTGATGATGGGATGATGTTTATGAACCCCATTTTATTCTTTGGGTTATGATGAATGTTTTAAGTTTATTTTGTGGCACAAGTAAGAATGATTTCATTATGAGATGGGTGGGACCTATATACCCCTCCAATGTATTGGGTAAAGATTTATATCTCATGAGATAGACATAGCTGGAACGGTAAGTTAATCCGGTTCAGTGATACAGGACTGGAATGAGGAGTGAGCTCGATTCAGAATGGGACTTTGTCCACTAAGATGGTCTTGGAAGAAATGCCTTTGCTATTATGGAAATCATAACATGTGCTCAATGGATTCCATAGTTAAATGTTTTATTACCATGCTAGTTTATCATGACTAATGTTCCTTTATGATCTATGCTTTCTGTACTTCCATGATTAATTTCATTGCTCGTGATTTTTATGTTTAGATTTTATGTTCAAGTTTTTGCATTCAAATGTTTATGGATTGTTTTATGTTCTCTATGCTTACCCTTACTGGGAATTTGAGCTCACCCTTTATATGTTTTCTTTTCCCCAGGATTTAAAGAAAGGTTTTATGTAAGAAAACAAAAAGGGGAAGATCTTTATGGGAGATGTTGAAGATCTTTCACCACGATTAGAAGATTATTTTCCGAGTTTCTAAAGACACTAAACTATTACATTCCTTGTGTGTCTGTTTTCGATATGTATTAAGTATTCTGAAAAAGTAATGTAATATCCATGTACATCAAGCTTTGGGTCTCTACAGATGGTATCAGAGGAATGGTTTAGTTGACCTTTGGAAACTAGGATGCGAAAAATTTAGTGAGATCCCTGGAGATATTTCTAAGGTATGTCTAGGGATGTCCCTAAGGTAAAGTATAAGTATAGGTTATAGTCCTAGAATTATGGTAACGATATTAGAATTAAACCTAAGATGTTATATATTTAAGGTAATCCCCCTTTATTATGTTGTTTTCCTAGCATGATTTTTGCCTCTCACACTATTCTTTTTGGGTTTTAAATGATGGCTGGAACCTGAAGGAACCATGTTGATGAATGTAATGGACAATGCAATGATTGTCCTCCGAAGCAACCAAATGTGATAATAGATAGAGTTCAAAATATTATTTCTATACTTACAAAAGTTATGAATCATTCTAGATTTACAAATGATTAGAGAGGGGAACAATATTCTATTGAGTCATTCATGAGGAAACGTCCACCATCTTTCAATGGGTCTTCTGATCCACTTGTTGTTGAACACTTGATCAGTACCATTGAAAAGATATTTTCCATACCTCGCTGTTCAAAACATGAAAAATTCATTTTTTCTATTTACCATTTAGAAGGTGAAGCAGACTATTGGTGGACTATAATTAAGAATACAAGGCCCTAAGATGAAATTGAATCCATGGAATGGGACGAGTTCAAGAATTGTTTTTTAGTAAGTACTTCCCTCATATTCTTCGAACAAAGATGGAAAAATAATTTCTTGAGCTTAAGCAGAAGGATGATGAATCTGTTGGTACATACGAAGAAAATTTTATAAGACTTGCAAGGTATGCATCGGGCTTTATCATCTAACCTAAAAGTAAAGTTGATCGATTTTTCAGTGGCTTAAAACCAAGTTTTCGAAGGGCATTATCTATAAGAGACTTCAATATCTAGGAAGAAATTGGGTATTGTGCTATCAAGGTAGAACTGGAAGTTGGTGTAACATATCCATCTCATGGTTTTGACAAGAAATGAAAGATGGAGTTCAAGGAGAAATCTCAGAATAATGGTGAAAAGAAGATGAATGTTTCTTTATTCTCAAAGTGTGTAAAGAAGCATGTTGTAGATTGTCTTAAAGGGACTAGAAAATGTTTTAAGTGTGGAAAAGAAGGCCATCAAGCTTCTGAGTGGATAAGTAATGGAAAAAGGGTTGCTAATGATTTGAATAAAGAAAAGACTGCAGAGAACGCACCACCAACACATCAATGCTTCAAGTGCAAGGAAATGGGGCATTATGCTAATCAATGCCCAAATCAAAGGGTTAATGATGATCAACGTGAGCAACCTATTAAGGAAAAGGATAAAGGGAAGTCACATGCGATCACTTTTTGTGATGTTGAGCATGAAAATGATGTTGTGTAATGATTAAGTGCTTATATAATGGGATTTAAAAATAGTATCAGGGAATCTCATTTATAGTATCGTGGAATTTTGAAATATCTGTGTATTGGTCCATTGTGGTTTTCTATAAGAATATGGTACCTGTAACCATGAAAAGTGATTCAAATATTTTGGAAAGCAGATGATATGAGCATAATGAAGGGATAAGGAGAAAATAAATTGTTTGATAGTATTCATGAGCTCATGATTGATATAAGGACTAAGTGATATCATGGTTTGAGTATATAGAATTTTTGGGATTTTGGTATGTGTAAAGTGTTAAATTTTAACTTCATTAATTTTTTCACTAAGGTTCAATGGGTATTCATTTATCAAGAGAATACACGATTAAGGACTTTGAATGTTTGGAATGTGACCAACAAGATATATCGTATGATATATGGGGGATAAATGATGGTATTCATGTACTTGTTATGTGACCTCTCAAGTAATCATTTTCTTTACACTATGAGATTGGAAAGAAGTATTTTCGATAAGCATAAAGGCTGGAATGGAATAAGTTGGACATCAGATAGAATAGTATAATGCTCTATTTTTTTCTTTCGATATTTTTTATGGAATGATATAATAATGTAGTTTAGAAAAAGGACAACCTGCAGAATGGGAGACAACCTGTTGCGTCGGACAAGGCTGTGGGAATCGAACCCACAACTGTAGTGCGACAGGCCTTAATCATCTACCAATGGCCTACAGGAAGTCCCTCTTTAGTAGAAACCAGTTTTATTAAACTTAGTAGTTTGATATATGAGGTATAAGTTCATTTTAGGAACCATATATTATTAATCTCACTATAGATGGAATTGTGTATTTTTGATAACTGTTTCTAACCTTTGGATTGAGATAGATGGAATGAGACATCATTCTATCACATGATATGCTAACACTTCACGAATTCCAAATTCATCTTCATTTCTTCAAGATATAAAGTGGAAATTGTTTATGGAATGACCAATGTTGAGACTGTACCAAAATAAAGAAATTATTTCTTCTAATTACAATTTCTTCAACATTAGGGAAATGATCATGAAAACCAAAAATGTTGTCCTAGTGCCCTTATATCTGATAAATATGATGGTACCTTAGATCATCAAAAATCTATGGCTTTGTGATTGTTTTCTATTTCATAGCCATGTTCTCTACAACTCTCCATCAGAACATGATCATTAGATTTCTCTTCCATATCCATATTTTCACCTGTGTTCTTCTATGTGGAAACCCAGTGAATAGTTAATTTGGGTAACTGTTACGTTTCATACTTTAGTTTTTAAAGATTGTTTTTTGTATTCCTTTTTACAATTTGGGTTTCTATTAAATAAACTTTTGAGTAGTAAACGATTTATAACCCCGATAAATTTCGAGGGTGAAATTCATTTTAAGGGGGTAGAATGTAACACCCTGAGAATTTACGAAAAATATTATTTTTAAATTTATTGATGTCTTGTGTTGTACGCTACACCAAAATGAGCTTTTACTACACGCATCCCTGACTTGGATTGCATTACAGGCAATCGTGACCTTCCACGATAGTGTGTGTTGTATTCAATACCTAGTTTCACTAAACAAAAATATGTTATATAAACTAGCCGTTATGAATATTAATAGACACTTTTTAAAATTTTATAATTTTTTCATTTGAAATGGACATCATCTTTGGATTCAAAATATTAAAATTATCCTAGGGTGAATTTTTGGTATTTTTCTGAAATCTTTACATTTTTGATGAATACTGAAAACACTAGGTTACTATTTAAAAATTGCCTTTTTATTTAAATAATTATTTAGTTTATTTAATTTTATTTTAGGTCAAAATTGATGCATAATACCTATATAAGTTCAATGTAATTAATTGGAGTCATTTTTTAATAATTTTAGATATATAAAGATTTTATTGAACTTTTAACCGTCTTTTACCCACCTCCTAGGAGAATTTGGAAATTCACATAAAACATAATTTTACCGCTTCTGTGAGTGGAATTTCGAAAATCTGAGAGACACAGTTAATATCAAGGACTAAAATGTTGTTCAATGAGATGAAAATAATTTTTGGTGAATAGTAACTAGGGTAATTGAGGGTAAAAAGGGTAAAAATTGAGGGTAAAACATGACCATTTAGGTCCACATGGACCTAACAGATGTATTTACCACTGTTAAAAGTAAATAGGGTAATTGAGGGTAAAAATTATATTATTATTACCATAACAGATGTATTAATTCTATTTGATAAGTTTAATTCGACCAAAAACAACCTTAGGAATAAAATATGACCATTTAGGTCTACATGGATTAGATTAGGACATTTATTATTAATTTATGTAAAGAAGGGTTAAAATAGTTAAAATCAATGTTTAATAACTAATTCATTTTTAATATAAAGTTATGCATAAAAAAATTAAACTATAAATATTTATTAGAAATATAAAAAGATTTCCTACCTAATGGTATTTTGTTTTAAATTTTTAGACATTAAATAATTCATGTTATTTATGATGCAATTGTGATGAAGTAATTACCTAAATGATGAAATATTAAAATAATTGATATTATAAATATCCTAATAAATGTAATTTGAGAATTTTTAGGAATTCCACTAATTTTCACGGTTAATATGGCATGTTAGTATTTATTTAAGTAACATTTTTCTAACTAATCATGATTTTATGATTTTACCAAAAACCAATTACCAAATAGTGTCAAAATTGACATAAAATAGTTTTTAAAAAAATATTATATTATTAATTGTTATTTTATTTCATAAAAATCTAAGGTTCGGCCATATGACTTATATTGGGATATATATATATTAATAATAAACCACTTGGGGTTCGTTTGTCTTGTTATAGTAAGTTTATTAACCATATAGTGTAAGAAAACAAGAAGACATAGTAAAAGTTAAATTATTTAACTTATAGTTAAATCTAAATGATCAGGTTACAATTGTAACCTAAACTTGTATAAAATCTATTGGTTGAGAGTATTTCTACCCATACCCACTTTATCTTCAAAATACAACAATTTGGAGCTATTATAAACTGAATATGACTTTATTGTAAAATAATATTTTAAGTTTTTCCAAAGGTGCCCCTCTCCTCCCTTATAAAAATGGAACCCCTTCCCACTTCTCTTCGCACCCTTTTGAGCCTTGAATCTCAGCCATCCCCAACCAATTTCTCTTCTCCACTTCCCTAGAAACATTCTGGAGGTTCTGGTCTTCTCAGAAGACCAACTCTACTTCCTTAAGAGGAAGGTTAAAGGAGGAGCGTCGAAGAAGAGGTAATCTTTTCTTCCGATTCTTTCAAGTTTCATTCTTCTTATACTTATTCTTCTTTAGTTGTATGATTATAAAGTAATAACATAAGTATTAATTATATACTTATATATTATTATAAATATTAAACAACCCTATTTCACCTACTATCCATCCTACGGAAAACAAAATCACAGCGCGTGCGTACTTACGGAATACCGTCTCCACGCCGTGGTGTAATCTCTTTTCAACCACCACCTTACTTTGGGCGGTATAATGGTGTAAATAATTAACAATATATTATTATTTTAAATTGACATTCATTCTGAAATATTATTCATAAACTTCAATACAATTCCATGATCATGGGAATGATATCATCACTCGTGCGTACGTACGGACTACCGTCTCCACGATGCGATGAGATTCATTCTCTATGTTAACCATTCAAGAATGATTTTAAAGTATATATAATGCATAATAATGAAATATATGACATAATTAAGCTACTGAATTTATGTATATATATATATATATGTCATCTACTTACTTCCATTCAAGTCAACAAAGAAAGGAAAACAGCGTTCATACGTACGTACGACCTACCGTCTCCATTAACGATGTGTTTCATTTCATTTATCTATATATTATATATATACTGAATATATATGATATATAAATCATGTTTTAAATTCTAGAAATAATTAAATCATGACATAATTAATAATAATATCAATAACAACAAGTCGAAACATGTACGATAAATGAAACAATTTTACCCAAAATGCTACTTTACCATGGAATTGACTAATGAACGGGTAATATAAATACCTAAGTGAACCATATATGATATAATAACAATGAATATGATTATGTAATAAGTCAATGACATTACTTAAATAATTATATAGGAGGTTCGTATACATACGAAGCATATCGGACATAAGGTAAGGGATAATTATTCCAATCTCATTTTTATCCGAGATTGTTTATACTTAAGTATTTACTGGGGTTATGTTTATTATCCATGTCTATATGATCTCAAAAAATTTTCATAAAATGTTTACTTTTCATCCATGTATGTTTAATGTAATTCTTACCCTTTTTTTACTTTTACCACATCCTATGGATGGAATCTTTCTTTTGTTTACCATACGAGGTACTTTTTGACTTTTCCAACAAAAGTACGAGAAGAATGTTATTTTTAACTTATACGGCGTGAACAGAATTTAAAGGTTTCATAATGCCTCATTTTCATGAAGCTTACTCTACAAGATTTTATGACTATTTTCAACAAAATAATTTTCTTTTAAAATTTCCTGGAATTTTGTGAAAAGAAAATGATTTTGAAGAAGAAAGGATATTTTCCTCAAGAATTCATTTCAAGTGTTTTATCAAAACCATTTTCCATATAATATGAAATTATTTCATATGTTTATGTTTCATGTATATTGTATCTATTATTTAAATGGTTTCACTTTTATTATGATGAAATATCCATTTTTTATATGAATTATGGGATGATGGTATGATGTTTATGAAACCCATTTTATTCTTTGGGTGATGATGAATGTTTTAAGTTTATTTTGTGGCACAAGTAAGAATTATTTCATTATGAGATAGGTGGGACCTATATCTCTCTCCAATGCATTGGGTAAAGATTTATATCTCATGAGATAGGCATGGCTGGAATGGTAAGTTAATCTGGTTCAGTGTTACAGGACCGGAACGAGGAGTGAACTAGATTCAGAATGGGACATTGTCCACTAAGATGGTCTTGGAAGCCATGCCTTGGCTACTATGGAAATCAAAACATGTGCTTAATGGATTCCACAATTACATGTTTCATTACCATTCTAGTTTTTCATGACTAATGTTCCTTTATAATCAATTCTTTGTGAACATCCAAGATTTATGCCGTTGCTCATGATTTTTATGTTTAGATTTTGAGTTCATGTTTTTGCATTCAAATTTATATGGATTGTTTTATGTTCACTATGATTAACCTTACTGAGCATTTGAGCTCACCCTTTATATTATTTCTTTTCCCCGGGATTTAAAGAAAGGTTTTAGGTAAGAAAACAAAAAGTGGAAGTTCTTTATGGGAGATTTTGAAGATATTTCACCATGATTAAAATATTATTTTCGGAGTTTCAAAAGACACTAAACTATTATAGTCCTTGTGTATATATTTTTGTTATGTATTAAGTATTCCGCAATAGTAATGTAATGTCTATGTACAACATGCTTTGGGTCTCTACAGATTCCCTGTTATGTTGTTGTACTAGATAGATATTTGATGAGTAAAATGGACCTAGATGGAAACTTAGGGGTTATGAGACTTACAATTTCTCTTAGTGGAACTGTGAGTTTTTTAAAAGTGAATATCAAACCTGATTATTCTCTTTTTTTTTCTCAAAAAAAGGATTTTATAGACCTCCTATAGTTCATGATAGGGGCCCTTTAATTTTATACCAATATGGAATGACTAGGAACTCTAAGAGGGATTGCACTGAGGAACCTATGATTTGTGGATCCTACAAACACTCATGTTACTCTTAGAAGTTCTTCCATGTATTTTCCACTCTTCATATTGGAAGGGGGTCATTATAACCTTCTAAAACCATAGTAAAATCATATTCTTCAAGGGAAAATAGGTTCTATCCACATGCGTCGAGAATAAAGATTCTCTATATATTGGTAGAGTCTCCGAAGGAAATGGATATGGGTCTAATGATAGTGGGAGGTACCATTACTATAGCTTCTTCATTAGGGACTGCTTTATTTGATATTTCTGCATCTCATTCATTTATTTCAACCTGTATTGTGAATATTATTAATATTCTTACAAATATTTTATCTTGTGTGATGGATATTACTATACCCCCTTGGAACCAATAGAGGGAAGGGTCTCTATAGTCTAGCTTGTGTTTTCTCTGTATTAGACATTGATCTTTCGTAGAGTTTTCTGGTTCTCAACATAAAACAACTTGACATAATTTTCAAGATGGATTGGATCATCAATAATAAAGATCTGATTGATTATTATCGAAAATGAGTTTTCTATACTGCACCTGATGGGGTGTTACATATAATTTAAGGGGAATGGTACCCCTGGTCAAGTGGATCTGGAATAACTTATCCAGAGTTAGGGAAAGTCATATCAATATATTATTTTAATCTGTAATGGGACACATTGAGTGGGGATCTCCATACAACTTTAGTCTTGTTTCCAAACTTTTTTTCAACTCACTTCTCTTATTTTCTACTAGTAACAGTGGTAGAGTTCTATCAATTCAGTGCATGGAACTCAACCAGTATATATTTATTCTTACTAAATGTCACTGACTAAAATTAAATATTTGAAGTCTTGGTTGGATAATATTCTAGAGGAAGGATTTATACACCAGAGTTTGTCACATTGGAAAGAATCTGTTCTCATTGTTATGAAATATATTGGGTCACTTAACCTTTGTGTGGATTACTGAAAACTAAATTGAGTTACTGTAAAGAATAAATATCTGTTCAAATGGATTGATGAATTAGTTGATCGGTTAAAAGGGGTGAAGTGGTTATCAAATATTGATCTTTAATATTCTTACCATCTGTTGAGAATATAAGAATATGAAATTTAGAAAACTACCTTTCCGTATAGGTAAGACCATTATGATACCTTGTCATTCCATTTTTTTAACCAATTATCATTAAATCTATATGGATTTAATGAATAATATATTCCATGAGTACCTTGAAACATTCATGGATATATTTTACAATGAAATACTTATTTACTCTAGGTCTTGGGAGGATCATGTGAATCATTTGATAGCAGTTATGGAATTGCTGATAATCCACCAACATTATTCCAAGCTACCCAAATGTGATTTCTAAATATGGGAAGTGATGTTATTGGGGGTATGTGGTGTCATAATTTGGTGTTTTAGTTTATCCCAAAATGGTAAAAGATTTTAGGAAATGGGAACAACCATGAAAAGTTTACATGATTCAGATATACTTGTGTTTTGCGGGTTATTATCAATGGTTTGTAAAATCCTTCTCAAAATTAGCTTCTCCAATGAATGAAATAACGCAGAAATGGAGTATAGATTTATTAGGATGAAAATTTTCATATTTCATTTGTTGATATAAAATTTCTTTTAACTACTTCATTGGTCTTGACTCTTCTAGAGGTCGTGCAGGGATATATGGTCCTCTCTGATGCATCGAGTTTAGGTTTGGGATGCATATTTATACATGGTGATCATATCATTTCTTATGGACCACATCATATTATTCCACATGATAATAATTATCCAACCCATGACATTAAAATCATTTTTGTGATGTTTGTTCTTAGTAGTTCGAAACACTATATCTTTAAAGAAATTTGTTCCATGTATTCTTTCAACAAAAGCTTGAGTAATATCTTCTCTGAAAAAAGATTTAAATCTCCACCAGAGGCATTGGGTAGAATAACTACAATCTTTTGAATTTTACATATCCTACAACCAAAGGAAAGGGAATTTCATCACAAATGATTTGAGAAAGAAACATCCAACCCAGATCATTGAAGAATTATTAGAAGAGTGGAACATGATGGATATTTTTGAAAAGTTGCATATTGGAGTTTGGGAATCAGGGTCCATGTTTGATTTAACTATTGTTCAGTTGAAATCCACTCTAATTGAGTTGAATATTGGGGAAAATTATCTTGATTATGAGTTTCATTGAATTATAGAATCTATTTATGTTAGGGATAATGTACCTGACTGATCATTATCCACCAAGAAAACATTATGCTATCAGAATCACGTGGTTGTATTTTTAGTGGTACGAAAAGCTATGATGGGGGATTTGTAAGTGGTTTATGAACACAAAATACCCAAATATGTTCTATAACATAACTCTATGATCTTGGAGACAATTTATCTGAAGGGGAATTGTTTATTTGGTCTATCCTTTTTATACATGCCAACAAGTCAGGTCCGAGCACCGAAAAGCTTAAGTTTGCTTCATCCACTTCCAGTGCCAACATGCAAGTGGGATGAGATATATATAAACTATTTGGATGGGTTTCCATGTACCTATAGAAATAATAATACAGTATGGGTGTAGATTAACAAGATGAACAAGTTGGGTCACTTTATACTCATTTGTGATAAAACCAATGTTTTGGAGTTATAAAATATCTATGTGAATTGCATTGTTAGATTGAACGAGGTTCCATATGTTATATTCTATAATAGGGATCCTTAGATCAATTCTAAATTTTTGAGAGGCCTTCAGGAGGAAATGGGATCTATGGTCTATTTGAGCATGACATACCATCTACATACATATAGAAAGACAGAAAGAATGATACTAATTCATGAGGATATGTTTTGTGCTTGCGTTCTTGACTTTAGTGGGACTTAGGATGAACATATGGGTCTGGTTGAGTTTTATTAAAATAATATTTAACAGTATGTGATCATAATGGATCCTTTTTAGGCCTTCGATGTCCATCCTTACATATCTCGGTTATGTTGGTCGAATATTGGGGAAAGTTCCATGTTTCGATTGAGAATGGTTCAAGAGATGACAGTAATCATTCAGTTGATTCATTGTAGAATGTTGATATAATAGATCTGGTTCAAGTCTTATGTTGATCGTTGTCACATACCCATTTCATTTTTAGGTGGTAAACATGTGTTCTATAATGTAGCACCTTGTTTGGGTCATTGATGGTTTTGGAGACCCGGGAGGATTTCTACTCAATTTTTGGGACATTTTTAAGTTATTGAGAAGGAGGATAAAGTGGATTATCATTTAGAATATCCATTGTATTTGATGTCAATACATAAAATGTTACATGTATCTTTTCTATATAAGTTTCTTTATGATACATGTCTTGTTCTGAGAAAGAGTGATCTTAGGGTTGAACCAGATTTTTCTGTGACTAAGCATCTAGTTATGATAGTTGATTCTGAATCAATGGTACTTTGTGGGAGGAATCTAGCTTTGGATTTAGTGTTATGGATGGAAAATTATAATTCTCATGAGACGTGGGAGATGGAGGCACTAATGAGAGATTATTGGCCTTATATTTCTTACATGGAAGCTTCTTAACAGGGTTTCTGGGGGTAGAAAGTTTCTATGGTGGGTAGGTTGTAACATCCTATTACTATTTTCAGGTATTCCTAAAACCATATTTTTATCGCTCTTTATTTATTTTTTGACTAAGGGTTGTTTTTGGTGAAATTTTGGAATTTTTTTAATTTTTCTAAGTTGTGCACAGTTGGCGCACTATTTGGGAAAACTGTGCACCCTCTCAGTGGAAACTGTGCATACCCAAACAGTGTGTGTTTGCAGAACTAGTTCAAGGTTTTACAAACCGTGCAACCATCTAGTAAAAAGTGTTCACATAGGTAAAAAGGTTTTCATAGTTAGGGAACACAATTTTTCTAACCATGAGGCACAACCTATCAAACCATTCATAAGTGCTTTTTTACTACGATATTAAACTTTTAAAATATCCAATCACTTAGGTGTATGATGGTCTAGTATGACACTATATCTTTTTGTTCATCTTTTTAGTCTCCCAAGAGGTGATTTTGGCTCTACTACACCCCTCGAGAGGTGAATCGAAGCTAATAGAATTATGTTTGATCTCTTCCTAGTAAGATTCCTCCTCAAGTTCCCTTTTTCCTTCTCTCTCCTCTTTCCTCCCTAGAGTCTTTTAGATCTTCATGTCAACAGAGGATCCAATAATTGTTGTTTCATATCTTGAATCTATGTTTGATTCTTGGATCTTCATTTTCAATTTTCTTCATTTGAGTTTTCTAATTTTTTCATTGTGTTGTGAGATCCCATGATAACCATGTTAGTGGTTCCGTTATGATGACCAATTTGGATTAACCCTAAACTACTTGATTTATATTAAACTATTTTATTTAATTCAATAGATTGATTTCAATTAAATTTCATTCAATTTATTATTAAATATAATTCCTTTGAAGTGGGGATTTGGATTTTATTTCACATGAAATTGGGAAAAGCCCCTAATTTCAATCAATTGGGGTGTGTGTGAATTTAATGGAAAATTGTGAGATTTAAATTGTTGAATTTAATTTGTGAATTTTGTTTTATTAAATTAATTTCAAATTTTTATTTGAGAAAGCAAAATAAATGGTTTTTATATAGAACTAGTGGTTTTATATTGGAATAATTCATTACTTGATTAAACCCCCATGAATTTGTTTTTAATCAGTAACAGGCATATTAGAAATGAATGATTGGGGTGAATTGTATTTTGAAAAGTTTTAAAATAAATTTATTATCAGTAATTTTTATTAGAACATATGAAAGCATATATAGTTAGTGTGTTATTCCGGATAACACTCAATCACATTACAATAATAACAGTACATATGCAGTATGTCACATACTTAATGGGATGGTGTTGGGTCCCCTTTGACCTATGTATGAGAGATGTGGGTACAAATATTTTAATGATCACTACTTGTGTGTGAGGGAGTCTTGTATCCTGGAACTTTCATTCCTTTTGGAAGATGAAAATGTTTCTCATTGATTTTTTTTGAAATATATGCCATTTTTTAAAAGTTTTTTACAAATGCGTTTTGAATTTATATAAAATGTTTAATATAAAAATTTTATTAACCTAATTTTTAGGTAATTATATAATTTAAAATGTAAATAATGATTTGTTTTAAATATTTTTATGAACTTATATTCCTATTTATTTAAAATTTAAATCTTTTTCTAGTTAATAAAATTTTTTCATCTTGTTGTAAAGTCCTTAGTGAGACCCTACTAGGATTTTAGATCACACCCTAGATATGGATTTCGGTGTTCTCCATCCAAGTTTGAGCTAAGATGAAGAAGCACGTGGATTTGGTTTTAATTGATGATCCTTGTGCTTGGAAAGTTGTGTTCACTGGGACATGGGTGGTTTTCCTATTTTCGGGTACTTTTTTATTATACTTTGGGTTATTTATACCTGTTTGATTTCTCCTATAGTTTTCCCAGTGGAGTTTTTTATTTATGAATGTAGAATTTTTTATCTTTATTTTGTTATATTTATGTATAAATCATTCTAACATTCATATTGTATAATTCCAAGATCTAGTTGCCAACCCATGGGGATCCGGAACACCCTTCGGGCTATGTCTATGTCATCTCAGTTATTAGGATACTAGGGAATCTGAATTGGTTCGTGACATATTATATCTCTAAATTAGTTCCAAAACATTAATAATGTTATAGTATACATTTTAATGTTTTTTGACCAAAATAATTGGTTTATGACCAACATTGAAGGCGGAAATGGAAAACAAAAAATCATCATTCGCGAACGGGGTGAATCGACACATCACAGGTGATGTTATAGTTTTTGGAATAAAAAGAAAAGAAAAGATTTTAGATGATGGATATTCCATTAATAAAATAAAATTATATTATATAAGTAATAATTTAGTTATCAAGACACTTTGGAGAGGGGAGGTGGGGATAAGATTGGATTAAGAGCGAATTTAAAAGATAAAGGTGGATTTTCCTCTTGAATGTTGTCTCTTTGAAAACCTCTTTAAGGCACTTGGTTTTGGTCTCATGTTGAGATCAACAGCATTTATATACAGGTAACTGGCTTGGGAAGGGGATTTAACAGAATATATACAATCTAAATTTCTTAGAAGGTGTGTGTAGAAGAGGTGGTGAGGGGTTTTATTAATAGGGGAGGAGAGGGGTATATTTTATTATTATATTCATTAGTTTATTATTTTGGATCAAGATTAAAAATAGTGTAGAATCCAATAAATATATAAAATAATTGGTTTAGGATATTTAGAACTAATGGGGTTTTACGTAATCCATACATCATCCTTGACATAAATTATCATGTTTTTAGCTAATTTTGTAAATTACTCTATTTCACTATTAATAAAAAATTCAACTATTTTATAGAAAACCCCAAAATTCACCCTAATAATTTTTAGATGTGTAGATTTAAGAAAAAGACTCAATTTTATGAAAACAATTTGATATATTTTCTAAATTTAATTTTTATTTAAATTCTTTATTTATTCATAAATTATTGATTTTTATATTATAACTGATTTTATGACACATTGAAAAATAAATTAAAGTCTCATAAAATTATCTTGTAGTTATGATTCAAAAAATATTAATTTAAGAATCTATTTTATGAAAAAATATTTTCTTTTAAATCATTATATTAAATGTATAATTGTAAAGAAACATTTACATTTCAGAAAAGTAAAAAAATAAAATTCACCATTTTGAAAAAATTTATTTATTTACAACATGATATAACTATTTCATATTTTAATTTATAAAATCCCTAAATTTTCTTTATACTTCTATATGTGAGATTACTATTCAAACAATCATATTCCTATTTCTAATGGTCATATTACTATTCTAACTTTCATGTTACTATTCAATTGGTATAGGTTCTTTAATACTTATTAAGACCGCTTATTTCAATCATTCTTAATTCACATCTAATTTTATCTCAATGTTATATATATATATATATATTCATATTCAAAAATAATATTATATTATTAAAATTATATTTTGTTTTTATAGATTGGATAATGAGTCCAAACTTTCCAGTGGTTTGAGAACATCAAAAACTTCTTATTTTTATTCTATTATTTTATAGTTGTTTTACAGTTGTAATATTTTTCATTCTTATTGGATTTTTTAATAAATAATGAATCATCTAGGTTTTTTTATTTGTGATTTATGTGTTTCATAATATGTAATTATAAGAATGAAAATTCCATTTATAAAATTTTGGGTCATTAAATCCCTACAAAGTGAAATTATAAGGATCATATATTGATGGTGTGTTGACATTCTTATAGGTAACACTATTAACTATAGGGATAAAATTATTGGAAGGAAACATTTTCTATCCCAATAATGCTTCTTATTATTTACTTCTCATACACTACTTCATGCCAATGGATACGAAAGAAAGAAAACAATTCATTAGCCTCTTATAACATTTTTAAGAATAGTATGAACACAAAACTAGTAAGGTTGTTAATAATATCCCAATTCCTTATTCACTTCCCAGTATTCATGTGTTTCTCCATATAGTGTCAATATAGTTTCCCTTGTTTTTATTCTTCAATAATTTCCACTGATGCTTATCTATTTTTCATTCTCCTCATTTAAAGCCTATGATATATTCACTTATTTCCAACATAGAGATACTTATATATTATGAATCCAGCTCAGTTAATAATATCATTATAAAGAATTCCCATATTTTGGAATATGGAAACATCCTATAAGCTACTATAATATTATGTTTTCTTCAGTTTATCTTTATAACATGATAATTTCCATAATAATATAAGAAATCCTTTTTATCAATTCTTGGTTATTCTTATTTCTAATTTTTATTAATCCTTATGATATTCCTCGTAAATCATGATATTTGCACATCTAATTTTTTTTGTATTTTAAAACTCCATTATTAATTAAATTATCAATCACATATTTTGATAAATAAGATTACCATGCATTAAAAAACAAGACATAATGATTTGACTCCAGAAATTATATCTATCAAGAACCTGATCCATATTAATATTTATTTATATATTAACAATATTATCGCAAAAAAAATCCCCCATAAATATTGGTATGATATTCTTTACCATTTAATAATCACTAGAATCAAAATCTAAAATAGGATAAGAACTCCCAAGGAACAACTCATCCACATGGTCTTTTCACTAAGACATTATAAAAAATAAAAAATGCAAAGACCCATACTTTTTCATTAATAAGTGTTATATTCTCTCTAATTTAATCAAGAAATAATTATTAAATATATAGAAGTATTATTAAATCTAGAAAATGGACAAAAAAATGGAATTTCATCCCCAACGTGAGTAAACCAGATTTTGTGGTATCATTATTACATTGGTTTAAGATACACGGGATCACGTTATAATGGATTTCAATGTTAAAAAGTATTGGGATTATAGATACATACATTATTCTCAGTATAGATTTGATAATATGAAATTTAACTTAAAATTATAATGAGATATTTATTATTTGTTCTATTAGAGATAAAAAATAAATCAGTGTTCAATTATGGGTATGTGGAGGATAAGAAAATAAATAATATTTGGGATATATAATTATCATTAAGGGATAACATAAAATGTAGTCTATAATGGAATATCCATGATTAGAATTATATGGATGAGATAAAAGATAATCAATTGTGTAATATAACTAATATCATGATAGAAGAATATATCAATGGATAACATATCAACATATATTATAACATTGTAATAAATAAATCGTTTCATTGTGATATATTTCAAAATTTAAGACATCATCATATTACCATCAAGGACTCAAATAACACATCTAATTATGGTTAATAACACAACCAATACATATTCTTACCATCAATATTGTATCCAATACATATTAATAAATTAACAGGCATATTCTAAACACCCAAAATCGTTTGTCTCAAGAGACTGATTGATGCATAGAGGGGTTTTTTTGGGCCCCAAACATCATTAAATAAGTCCAACGAATTAAACATATGAGATAAATGGATCATAATATAATTCATAAAAAAATATCATAAAAAATAACTATTTGTACTATAATATTAAACAAATGGGTTATCAACACTTTACCTAATCAGAGAATAGAATAATATGGTCATAATACATTTAAATAAATAAGGTGAATATTATCACCAGATAATATCCTTAATAAAACATGATAAACAATAAAGGCAGTTTATATAGATAAAAACACCGCTTTTTGATTATTGGATAAATAAATTTGAAAAATAAAAAAGAAATAACTATTTTTTATATGCTGCAAACTCCATCAAAATGTTTTACTTATAAAAAATTAGAATGATAAAATATTTTAAAAATTATCTATTAAAACCAAAAAAATCTGAAAACAAATTATAGATAAATAAATATTCTTTAAAAAAATTATTTGATAAAATATAAAAACACCAAAGATTCAATTATTAAAAACAAATGACTTTAAAATCACTTTTAGAATCAATAATTAATTTTTTAATTAAAACATTTAATTTTGAAAAATATAAAAACAATTCTTTTTAATTACAAAATAATTAAGAATTAAAATTATTTGTAAAATAATTTTAAAACAATTAAAGAAATCTTCATAAAGAAGAACGCTCACAATGGTCAGATAAACTCTTATGAGTTCGAAAACCATTAAATATAATTCTATTTAAATAGAAACCATGAATGGGAAATTGAATAAAATGAATATAATTAAGATTATGATATAATAATTCAAAGTGGTATTATATACCCCCCCCCCACACACACACAAAATAAAACAAATGGTGAATATGGTATATGGCTCAATGAAAGTGAACTATGATGAGAACCATTAAAAATTTGATAAATTTTAATTGAGAAGACATTAAAAAAACAATATACATAATTTTAAATAACAATAACTTAATGAAAGATATGGTGTAATATATTAATTTAAAATTATATATATTAAAAATAAATATTTAAATTGGTGAATATTGAATATTTCCCAATGAATGAATATTGAGATGATAAAATACATATGGTTTTAATAACTTTTGAATCAAAATATATTGTAGGAAAAACTAATAAATAGTGGTTTTAAATAAATGATAAATTATATTAATAGAAATATATTTCAAAAGTTTATTATATACACAATATAAAATAGAAGTGGTTTCATAATTCAATACAAGCCTCAAAAAAGAGAATTTAAGACTAAAAACCTTTATAAATTTTGTAACAATTTAATCAAAAGCATTGAAAGGTGGGATTAATTAATGGAATTTTAATTATCATTAAAATATATCAATAATTATAATATAATCCAATAGGGTAGTGAATAAAATATAAAAAATAAGAACATGTTTATATCATGAAAACATTCATCCCTGAATGTAAATTGAGATAGAGACACATAACTTTTAATCCTGAGTATAAAAAACACTTTAACCTACTATATAATAAGAATACACATATAAATAACTGATTTAATAACCTTATTCATATATCTTACCTATTATATTTTTCTATTATACCCATTCTCTAAAAATATATTAGTTATCTACATTTTATTCTCATCATCAGATGTCAATAGTAATGATTGTTTTCTATAAGTTTTTTAATAGATCTGTCAAAGACAATTCATTAATAAAAATATATTCATTAAAATATTATTAAATGGATTATAATAGTTTTTTAATGATGTATGAATCACTTTTTTCACTCAGTGTATGTCATAGATATGGTTTACGTAAATGGAATTCATTACATCCTTGTTTCAGGTAATTTACTAATATAAATGAGCTACATTATAAAGATCATTAATTATTTTACTATATATAAAAAATATTATCCATAAAATACATTACTCCATAATATATATATATATATATTCATAAAATATATCTTATAGTCATACATGTTAGTTGGTGATAAAAAATGAAATAAATCATTTTGTGGATGCATTAACCTACACACACAGAGAGATAGTGTTTTCATTTTTCATAGAACCTGAGGGATGTAGAAATTTTTTTCACTTTTAAGAATCCTAAAAATGTTTTAAATAAAATATTAATTCATTAAATAAGCTTTTATATCCACCTATTGAATGTGGTTATGAAAAAAGAAGGTGTCACTTCCTAGAGGTGGTTGTTTACACGTACACATGAATGTCATCCTTCTATTTCTAAGGGGGTAGTGTAAATAATGGTTCTACAAAATACATAATAAAATATTATTATTATTATAATTATAATTTAATTATATCATAAAAATTCATATGGATTTAGTGGGAAAATATAGGTAAAAAATTTATGATGTGATTAGTACACTTTTAGATAATTTGAACCTTCTCTTGAAATGGGGGATTTATGGATTTTACTTGGGTCGAGAGCAAGTAAACATGGGAGAGTGATTTAAGAGAAGTAAAAAAAGGGAATATTTTCAAGATGAATTCAAAATTTTATATAATATTAAAATTGGCGGTGGAACTATTATCTCATATGTGGGATGGGTGACACTTTTTTAAATACTCATAACTTTAGTTCAAGGTCAAGTCACTTTAAGAGGCAAGTGGTTCTAAAAGTGAACAATAATAGAGGTTATTTGAGTTTTGGTCAAGATAAAAATCACCCCACATTTTTATATAATATTTTTGGAATTTTTAACATTTTATACTTAGTTTTAACTCTTACCACCATTTACGTTTACCATGATAACACATTTTTATCACAATATATTATTTTAATGAAAAAATTAAAATTTACCTCATTAAAAATATTGAAAAATAATATTCAAAATTTATAAAAAATTATTAAATTAAATTTATAAAAGTTAGAATCAATAAATTTAAAATAGTGTGTTTAAAATTAATAGAAAATCATTTTTAGAATAAAATATTACTTTGGTTACAAAATGTCAATTATATGTTTCAAAAATAAACTAAATTTTATATATGTATAATTTTACTTATAAGAAAATATTTTATTATAAAAAAAATTCCTAAAAATTTGACTTATTATTATATCCAATTGTTTTCATAAATGTGATCATAACTGTAAAAAAATCTATTTTATACAATTGAATGAAAAACCAATATTTCTAGAAACTTCTTCAAAAATCAACATAAGATAATATTTAAATGATAAGTTAAAATATTAATTCCATTTTAGAATATTAAAATTATAAAAATCAAAATTTAATCTTTTTAATGATATTACAGAATATAAAGAAAAAATGATTTTATAATAAAAGGGCCTTTTAAATATCAAGTGTCCAAAATATTATTTCATATAAATTATTAATTAAATAATTATAAATATATTAGTTAATATATTTATAAATTACTTATTATCATAATAATAATTTTAAATTGATCATTTTAATTTTTTAATACTAAATACACAACAATTTAAAAACAATTCTATGAAAATTAATCTTTTTAACATTAAATCTTATTAATTATTTATCTTCAAAAAGTAGTATGTTTTAATTAATAAATATATTTTTATTTACTAGATGGTTTACTCTTCATATAATTTTCCTAATATTGTTCATCTAATGTTTCGATACTTGTATTAGTTTAATGTTTCTTGTGAAACAATCTATTCAACATAGTACTTATTTAAATGCGATTATAATATTGAAATCTCAGTTTGGTACATTGTCCCCACATAAATAATTTCTTAGTAATTTAAATTATTACATACTAATGAAAATAGTGTACATTATCCATAAGACATAAAATAGTTAATATATAACATATAATGAAATTTAAATCTCACTATCTAAGGTATGAATATGAAACTTATATTTTTTCTTATAATGGAAATATGTTTAAATTTTAGTTCATCATAATCATTTTTCCAAATATACTTCATTAGTTAGTTTTAGGAGTTTCTAAAGACCTACCTATCATAGATCTATTTTCAATATCATTTTCTCAATGAAATAATAAAACCAAAATTATTATGACAATAACTAATTAACACATTAATATGGACAAAACTAAAACAACTATCTTATCATTTTATACCTTTATTTCAACCAAAAATACATTCAGTTCAACTATTTTAGTTCCACTTATGTTTCATATTCATTATATCGATAATTAAATACTCAAACAATATAAAATCACATGTTAATGAACTACAACTTAATTATAAATACTCTTAAAAATATATTAATATTTTCCCAAGACAGCCCAAGTCACCTTTTTAGTAAATCACTTTTCAACTCTTAATATTTATATATATTTCTCAACTTATATTCCCAATACTAATTGGATCATTATCAATGTAACTATAACTACCACAATATATTTTACTAGAACACATCTATATAAAACTAAATGAACTTAATTAGTTCATAAATAACATAATGAATCATTTTATTTAATTTTAAATATAGTAAAACACTTAGAATGATTTAAAAATTAAAGAAACGGCCATTCCCAAAATCATATGCTTGGTGTATTTATGAATATATAATAATGAGAACAATATTTCCTAATCCTTCATAATTTTTCATAAATATCAAGTGAATCAAAAAGATCATATCCCCTAGAAGAGTCAAACCATTTTTGTAGTTAGATATTTTTGTCATTCCCTAGGTTAATATCGAGTTATCACCCAATGATCCTTTTTAGAGTTATTACCCCCAAGGTATATCTATTATATATCCTATAAACTCTTGTTTCTATCAAAAAAGGAATGTAATTACTATGACACCTCACAATATATATTCTACCAATTTTTTGGGAAGTTTTTATATACATAAACTTATCCCTAGAGTTTGTCATAAGGTCAGGGTATTTAATCTTTTTTTCCCTATATCTTGTTCCTATGGTTTCTACTAAACTAACAAGGATGAAACTATATCACCTCTAATCTAGTAACCTAACATTGGTGGTTACATTATTATATTGGTATGAGATACAATATATTGTATCCCAAAGGATATCACCATTCAGTATTATTTAGAAACAATATAAATACATGATTCTAAAATTAAATTTAAAAGCATGAAATTCTACTTAAATTTAAAGTAAAAAATTTATTTTTACTTTTAATTTGTCCCTAAAATCAATCAATGTTCAGTTTTGGGTATCCTAGGGATATGAAAAAAAGGATGATCTATGATGTTTATTAAAAGATAAAATATAATGGAAGAAATCATAGAATATACTACAATTAAATAATATGAAAAATATAAACAACAATCAAATATTTCATATAATAAATATCATAATGGTATCGATGGCTTTTAGGGTTTTTGATCGGACATGGCGCTTCTATTTTTCCTTAGATTCAATCGTATCCCTTCTCCCGGTGGTGTGGAATCAGTGATTCCCTCCTTTGCTTATACTCACGGCACTCAGTCTTCGGTCGATGTTGGAAACCCTATGGTTGCGGTGAAATCGAGCTTCTCGGCCAGTATACAATCGGCTTCGGATTCTCGTGTCAGATCTGCGGAGGCGTCGCAAAAAGCTTCTGCTACTTTGAAGATTGGTGTGCATCATGGGGATCCCTGGAATATGGATGATGTTGCAGTGAAGCTGAATTCCTCGGCCGGTCTACAGTCGACCTCGGATCCTCAATTCAGAGGCATCACAAGAAGATTTGAATATTGACGTGCATCGCTGTACTCTGCGACATCCTGATGGTGTTGTGGTGGCTACGACCCCTACTACGTTGATGTAGAATTTATGTGATGGTGTGGTGAGGAAATCATGTTCTGATTTGAAGAAAGCTGGAACTGGTTCGTTGGGCCTGTTCAAGGACTAATGTCCTAGCAGAATTCTTCGTAAGGGTTCTTTAGCTCACGTTGAATCTAACACTGTAGCGCTTGTTGGGTTAATGTCAATTGGTAAAAATTCATTGATTGTGCGTATTATTCTTCCTAAAGGTTCTCAACTGTGGAAGCTTGATGATTTTATTTGCAAAACCTTGAATTTGTGGGGTTTTTCAGACTGGAATTGTGTTTCTCTTGGACGAGAATTTTTCCATTGTCTTTTTCCATCTAATGATTTGAAGCTTCGGGCATGGAGAATTGGAACCCTGTTTCTGAAACCTGGATGGTTGCATTTACATGAATGGTCTTTGGATTTTATTGTCTCGTATGCAAGAAATGCATTTTATCAACTTTGGATTCGTCTACATGGACTCAATTGGGTCCTCTAGTATTCAAAAATTCTGCATGACATTAGCATGGTAATTGAGACACCTATTCGGCTTGGCAAAGAGACAAAGGATGTTCTGTTTGGCCATTTTGCTAGGATGTTGGTGGAGGTTGACCCTAGCTTCACTCTAATTGACAAGGTAACCCTTTCCACCTGTTCTGATAACATTCAAATTGATGTCGAGTATGAAACAAATCCTCGATTCTGCAATGTATGTATAGCTGTTGTACACTCTTTAGAGTTATGTCGGAAGAATGTTTCTTGTGAGAAATGTGGTGTGAGAGGGAATTCAATAGCCCTCTATCGCAGGAAGTCCAATATGAAGGATTCGACGTTTCCAAAGTCTACTGATCATGATGGTGATTCACTTATCAAGTCGGCTCATGATCATGATAAAGGGTTTCTCATTAATGTATCTCCGAAGGAGGCTAATATTGGCCCTCCTAATACTCGGTCTGATTAGGTTAATGAGGTTACTCCAGTTGAGGACATCCATATTTGGACCCCAGAATTGGTGATCCCTGATTCTTTCCAGGTTGATGTCTCTAATCAGAGTGATGTGCATCAAAATGTTAATTGTCAACAAGAAATCCAGAATCATTTTCAGGTATCTTAATTACCTGATAAATGGGGAAACATTTCTGAAGATGAACAAGGGAATGTGATTACTCCGATTAGGGTCTCGAGCAGTGGTGGTCATTCCTCTTATAAGGATGCAATATTAAGTGGCATGCCAAAGACTACTGATAGTGAGGGTCTTCCCTCTAAGATGAGACCATGTATGGATTATTCTAATGTTCCTAGAACTGTGTCTACCATATCTTCGTCTAAGATTTCAAGGAATGGGGATACAGATATCTTGAAAATCTTCAATTGGGATACATCTCAATCTAAGTGGGAGACTGCTGGTGATTTTGATTATGGAAATGAAATGTCATTTTACGTTCTCTAGACTTGTTCTTGGTGGTTGAGGGAATTTCAGTTGTTTAACCCCATCCGCTGCTCTGTTGTACTTTTTCTTTCTTTTAATAAATGGTCAGAAGATTTTCTTCTGGCTGGACTTGCCTGGTAAATATCATAAAAGTGGAATATCTACATGGATGACTAAAAAACATAAGCAGTCACATGGATAACAATAACCAGTTTCATAGTGATAAATCCATAATTTTGGTCATCAAAATCATACCATCAAGGCCTCATCCATGGAATCTACATATTATCAATATCACTACCAATAAATCAATTTATCATCAATATTATGGCCAATACATCTTAATAAAAGGGTAGGCATACACCAAATACAAGAATGTAGTTTTTCTCATGAGACTTACTGATTCTTCATGGGGCTATTGAGGGACCCACCCATCACATAATATTTAAAATTCATTCCCAATAATAAATAAATTAATATCAATATAATGAATAATAAACATTAATTTGTAATCAATAAACATCTATATTAGAATATTAAACATACGAGATGTCAATACATTTCACATCCAATTAATGGATTAACTTGATCAAAATCGCCTAAAAATATTAGTGAATGTAACATTAGATAATTTACCTACTGAAACATGTGAAACATTAAATGATGTTTACCAATAATAAAAAATCATCTTATGCTTATTGGATAAAGAACATAGAAATACAACAAGAAATATCCCTTTTTTCAAATACATGAATATACTAGAAAAATGTTTTCTTTAAATGAAAATATTTGAGCCTGATAATTCATTTTTAAAATTATACATTAAAACAAAAAAGTTTTTTTAGAGAAAAATAAAATAATATTGTCATCAAAAACATTCTTTAAGAAGTCATAACAACCATAACTAGTTACTTTTATAAAAACACATGCCTTTAAAAATACATTTTATCATAAAGAATTAATTTTTAAAATAAGAAATACTACATTTAAAAAATATGGAAATATATTTATTTATTGTAAAAGTTATTAATATTTAAAATCATAAAGAAACCCATTTTATAGCATGGAAAAGAATCTTTGTAAATAATAATTTTCATAATAGTGAAGGAAACTCTTACAGATTTAGTATCTTTTAACTTAAAAAATACAAAAAGATATAATTTAAAATGGAAAAATAATAATCAAGCTTATAAGTTTAATTGTTTTATAATATTTCTAAGGGGTATTATATAAGTTGAAAAAAAATTAAACAAGTGGTGAATATGCCATAAGTCTCAAAAAAATAATATTTAGATGAGGACTGTTACGACATTTGTAACTTTTAAATTAGATTCCATTGATAGAAATAAAACAATATACAATAGTAAATAAAATTAATTAATTAAATTATATTGTAAAATATAGTCTATGTGAAGTATATATACAATATATAAATATTGAAGGTGTTAAATGTAGAATATATCTCATTGTATGAAAATTGAGATTATAAAACCCTTATGGTTTTGAATACTTTTGAATCAAAATACTTTGTAAAATAAATCAAGATATATATGTTTAAATAGCATAAATAAGGATGAAAATTGTAACACCCCAGGTAAATAAAGAGTATGAAATTTTCAGATTTAACCATATTTGTGAATAAAATATTAATATAACTTTAAAGGGGATGCTATGCTCGATGGCGTACCCAACACGCAACAACGAGTTTCTTGGGAATCTTACGTTGCACTCTAATAATAAAATAATATTATTTTAAACGGTAGTTAACGCCTTGCTGTTGTGATGTCGGGAATGAATAGAACTAACTAAAAAATGATTATATATGTTTTTCAAATATTTTTACTTTTTACAATAAATGTTAGAGGACTAAATTGCAAATGAATCCAATTTTAAGCGTAAACATTCTAATATTCTTTAAAAGGTTTATTAACCGCCTTTTGACAGCGAACCTCTTTTAAATACACTTTTTGAAAATTTTATGTGTTATATTTGACAAAATAAAATTCTTCATTAGAATCGGGACATCAAAATTTACTTTGTGTAAATTTTTGGTATTTTTCCAAAAAAATTCAATTTTTAATGAATAGTGAAAAATGCTGTATTTTAATTGAAAACCTCTTTTTAATCTAATTTATTTTTATGATTATATTATCTTTTAAATTGGTTTTAAAGTGAAAATAGATTATATTTTTACCATTAAATCCAATGGTGGTCATTGGAATTAATTTCACCTTGAAATTGGACTTAAACTAGTGTCAATCTTTTGATATATATTGTTCCATAAAAACACGCTATTTGTTTTGACAGTGGGAATTAATTATTAAATTAATTAATGAAACTTATATTTTTTGAATTTTTTAAAATAGAAATCATTTTTGAATTCAGAATAACAAATATAGCTTAGGGTGAATTGTTGGTAATTTTCTGAAAAACTTCAATTTTTGATGAATAGTGAAACCACTAAGTGGTACTTATAAAAACTGATTTTCCATTTAAATGAAATTTTTCCACCTTTGTGTATTGAATTTCAAAAATCCAACATGCATGGTTGTAATTAAGAATTAAAATGTGGTTCAATGGGATTAATGTAATTTTTTGGTGTTTAACAACTTATTATGTTTTTAATCACGATTATAGGTAATTAGTGTAGTTTAAGGTAAAAATATTGTTTTAATAATATTAAATGACCTATACACATGTCATAACCTCATTGTATGAGTCATGGACGACCAAGAAAATCCATGGGTCAACTTTGAGACCCCATGGAGCCACTTTGTTTGGAAAATGACATAAATACCTTTTTATTTAATGTTAAAATTAAAATGACACAAACATGAGTTGTTTTACTGAAACAATTTTTAAATGGGGTTATACAAGTCATATTTTTTACTATAAATATTCATTGGAAATATATAACTATTTAATACATCATAGTATTTTTTTTATAATTTTTATACATTATATAAATTAAATTATTTATGACAACATAATGATGCAGCGATGACCTCATTATTTAACGATTTAAATAAAATGAAAAGATAATGTAAACTCTATGACCTACACATGTCCAAAAACTATTATATGGGTGGATATAGAACCCTTATCACCTTATCCCAGAAAAACATCACTGTGGGACCATTAAAATCCGAAAATCATTCTAAAATAAAGTAACATTTCTTTACTTTCCAAGAGTGTCCCTCCTCTCCTCTTATAAAAGGCCCCCACCTCTACCTCCTTACCCACACTTCCAAAGACTTTGGCTCGGCCAAAACCTGCCCATTTTGTCTCTCTCCATCCCTATCTAACTCTTAGAGTCCTCACTTTGGTCATAAGTCTTCCCAAGGAAGCCTTTGTGCTCAAACCAAAGGAAGTTACCCGATTTTAAGGTAATGTCTTCACATGAGTCCTTTTGTTTTATTTTGATTCTCCACACCCCTAAACTCTTTTTATTACTTTCTTTTGTAACAATAATTGTATATTAAATATACTAGGATGTTTTTATGTTAAGGATTCGAGCTAAACTTACACACACCTTCATCTAATGTTTAAAGAACATACTGTTTCTGTGGATGGCGAATTACTGCCTTACGAAACGATGATTGTTCAATATTCTCTTAACACCTTTCATGGTGGCCATTATGATGTCACTACATTTATATATGATATATAATATGTTTATTTTTTCCTTAAGCTTTTGTATTTTTCATTTATCTCATACCTTTATGGCTTCCATTATGGGTGTACACAATATCTTCATTTTAGGAAGTGCGGACTACTGCCCCCTCAAAGTGATTTGATTCGTTAATACCATATGTGGTACATATAAAGGATATATTTAATGATATTATATATGATACCATACTGGAATTAAAATACTATTATGTATCATTATGTTTTAATTCCATTAAATATGAAATAGAAATGGAAGTAGCGTTCACGCGTACGTACGGATTACCGTCTCCATGAACGGTGCATTTCATTTCTTAACTCTAAATGTTATGTAATATTACAAATGCATGAATATAATGGATATATATGATATCTACATCATGAATACAATTCTGGATATAATGGATATTTTACAACATGAACAACTTGTAATTATAAAGAGTTTATTTTTGACTCAAGTACCAATGATCGTTATAACGGCCGTTATTAACATAAATAATAACATAGTGTTCATGACATGGTAATAAGTGATATAAAAGAAATAGTTAACTTGAAAATGGTTCATATGGAAGTAGAAATTAACTCAAGTTTATTATTCAGGATATTAAAGAATGATCTAGTCAAGTCGGGCCCGAGGTAAGGGAAACCTACCCCTCTCTTTCTTTTTGAGTACCCTCTTTTATGTCATTCCATTTAAGCTCATCTTTCTTATGATTGGGATGTTATTTTATATTACTCTTACTGTACTTTTTATGTTCATATTATTAGAGACCCTATTTTCTCTCGTCTATCCATTTTGGATGTTTTGATTGGCGTCGTTAGGCTGCCGAATATTTGTAAGGGATCCAATCTCTCTCTTTTTATGTACTCTCCTTTATGTCACTTCTTTTAAGCTCCACTTTTTTATACTGGGGGATGTTCTTTTATATTCCTATTTCTTTACATTTTATGATAATATTATGAGAGATCCTATTTGATCACATCAATCCATTTTTGGAAGTTTTATGTGGCGACGTTAGGCTGCTGAGTTTTCTTAAGAGATTTTTCATCTCACTTTTATTCCCGGGAGATTTATGCTACATTTTCCACAATTTTATTTGAGTGGTGAATGTATTGTCCATTATTATACTGTTTGTGTAATATAATTTTGTTTATTAGTATTTACACCAATGTTGTATTGTCCTTCTTTCATGGGGTGTATGTTTCGTAAGATACCCAAGTTGGTAAGGGAACCTTTCACCCTTTTTTTAAAAGACTTCTTTTTGTTGGGTCTTTTAATTTACATATTGTTATATTGGGATATGTTCTTCTATATTCTTATTGATGTAAATTCTCTGTCCAAGTGATGAGATACCATTTTCTCTCTCATCAACTCTTTTTTCTGAATTTTTAAGTGACACCGTTAGGCTGTCTTATTTTTGCAAGGGAACTTTTTA
Organism: Viscum album; assembly: GCA_963277665.1. NCBI lineage: Eukaryota > Viridiplantae > Streptophyta > Magnoliopsida > Santalales > Viscaceae > Viscum > Viscum album. Next base: position 828,791,173 of record OY728157.1, read on the forward strand.
ACACAATTTTGATTCATTGGGATAAACTTGTACTCCTTGAATATGTCTTTCTATGAATATGTGTGAAGGGCCACTTATTGTTTTACACTTAATATCCACTTATAATTGGTGTATTAATTTTTCACACATAATTATGTAATTTATTTATCCTTAATGCAATGATATCGTCTTTGTAAGGGACTTCGTCTCAATCTCCTTTCATTGAGGCATATTTTATTTTATACACAACCTTATTTTATACGGTGTATAAACCCCTTTGAATTTTAAGTTTATCCAAAAGGAATATTATTTTTATACGAAGCATTTTACAAAACAAAAAAATGGAATGTTTTGTCGTACATATGCGGCGACAACGACTTCTTCGCCGCCGTGACCATTATTTGAGTTTCAGCTTCCTCTACAAGCCATACCTTCTTTTTAAAAGAAAAATAAATACCATGTTTTACTTTTATTTTATTTTGGTATTGAAAATGGTTTTCATAATGTTTTTATATCAATGTGTTGTATTGATATCTTGTGAAAGATAAGTGGAAATGTTATGTTTTCTTTTATGCATGTTTTATGTGATATGATTATGTTATGGTTCTTGGAAATTATTATGAAGACAGGTGGTTCTGTGATAAACTAAGGGCGGGTGAGCCCGATATATCTCTCCAATGCATTGGGTATTGCGAAGGGGATAAACGTTAAGGTTTCTCCGAAGAGATTTTGGGAATATACTGTGGTGGGTATTCCAAACGTAACCAAGAGGGTTACTCCCTATGTAAGAATGTTATGAATGCCTCAAGTTACCTTTTATGTCTTCTGATTTCTATGACTTATTCATGATTTTATGAGGTATGTTAAAGTGCTTATGTTTTATGGGTAATGTATGATTTATTCTTATGTGTATATGTACTCATGTTTCCTTACCATATTTTTATATCCCTTACTATGCTTTTTATGCTCATCCCAAGTTTTTTTGAAATTTTTTTCACAGGTCAAGGGAAATGTACATGATATGATGATAGTGTCAAGGAAGTGTCAAGAAAGAATCCATGTTTTATTTTTAAATATGTTTCCATTGATGGGAAAAAATGAATACTATCTTTTATGTAACCACTTTTATTAAATGTAATATGTAATGCAAGTTTTATGATCTAATTCTCTAAAACTCTAAACTTGAAAAGATCTTCAATGTGTAATATTGTAATAACTCAAGATCAAGTAAGGTTTAAGGCTGGGGCCTTATAGTTGGTATCAATGGTCGGTTTAGATAACTTTAGAGGTTAGTATATTATCTAGGCATAAGTGACATTACCATAATGGATAGGATTTTAGAAAGAGTCATAGTTTTAGATAAATTGAATGAGTAAGTATATCTTAGAGTTTATCTTCCTCATTAGTACATGATAGTTTTGTTGATATACTCACACTGACCTTTTTGGTTTTAGTAAATGGCTGGATCTAGCAGGCACCAAAGTAACAGTGGATGTGAAGGAAACTGTGATAGTTTTTTTGAGCAAGCAACTGAATGATATGGGAACTGCAATGAGAACTCTTGTGTTTATCCTCAACCAAATATATAGAGTCATGATTGACCACCTAAACCTTAGTGATTTCTCTAAGGCATCATATATGCGAGAAACAAATCCCTACGGAACTACAGGTAACAATCATAAAGGTAAGTGTGTTCAAAAACTTTGTCAAATATGTGGAAATAAACACCTAGGAAAATGTTTCAAAGGGACAGAAATATTTTATAAATGTGGAAATGAAGGTCATAAAGCTAGAACCAGCCATGGAAAAAAGAATCATCCAGTTGACTCGAGGAAAGGGAAAGAAGTTCTTTCTGAGGGATCAATTTACTGTTTTAAATGTGGTGTGCATGGTAATTATGAAAACACATGTCCTATGAAGATGTTTCGTGAATGGTATCACCAAGATCGTACAAATATTCGTTTACCAATACCTAATGTCATTCCGATTGAGGATGAAGAAACTGACAATGACCAATCAAAGGTATTGATTATTTCATTACTTTTTTTTCCTATTTTGGAATCTTAGGATATGATTCATAATTTTGTTTGTAGGAAAGAAGTATTTTAGAATAAGTTGGAAAGGAATGGTTAATGGATCATTAAGAATGTTGAATGAGTAATAAGTCAACATATAAGGGTTTCAAGAGTTATGGTGAAATTATTAAGATTATTAAGTCTCTTTTGATGATGGGGTTACATTAGAAGACTTTTTCTAGTATGTGTAACCCTAATGTTTAATATATGAAAATTTTATTCAAGGAATAGTTATCTGTTCTTTTGTGGACATAGTTATAAATGACCATTTGGGTTTATATGATCTTTACTTTTGAGGTAATTATGGGTTCCTATATGTTATGATGAAAGTGAAAGGCATGAGATAAAATTGAGGTTAAATTATGTAATGATTATTTTTGAAGATTTTCTCTCGTTGTTGGGGAATGTTTTAAGAATTATATAGTTTTGGAAAAAGGAAAACACGCATACCGTGTGACAACCTGTCGTGTTGGACAAAGCTATGGGAATCGAACCCACAACCAAAGTGAAACTGGTATTTATCACCTACCACTAGACTACGTGAAGTCCCTAGTTAGTATGAATTATTCTTTTTAGTTAGGTGACTTTATGAATTAAGATTAAGTTGATTTTGGGTTATTTATGAAAATTATTAACCTATCATGGAGGATATGTGATTAGGTTAATTACTTTTCAATACGAGACTTTAAGAGTAACTGATGTTATTTGGAGACAAGTGTTAATTTGTACCTTGGAAGACTATGCGACTAAATCCTTCAAATATTTGGGTTTCAATATTAGTTTGGTTTACTTTGAAGTTTTTTATGGACAATTTGTTTATTGAATGGTCTTTGTTGAACTTTGGGTATTGTTTGATAAATTTTGGAGATTAAGAATAGATTTGTTTTTTTAAAGGATTATCCTTTTTGGGTATTATCTGATCTTGTAATAACCTTTTTGGTTTTGGTTTTGGTTAAGGTCTAAAGATATGGGAAGTATATAGTTCTCTTTTGTGGATTAGGTGATTCTCTAGAAGTTGATTATAGTACTCTTAATGTGAACAAGTCTTCCTAAATACTTGTCTTTTGGGGAAAGTATGAGTTTGTGTAAGAAATATAGTAAAAGTTTAAAGTCAACATGATAAGTAAGTATATTTCCTTAAGATCAAATATAAATTCCTCAATTAAGAGTAACATAAAACAAAAGTGTTGTATGTTAGCTTTTCTTACTAGGGAATTGAATACCGTTTAACCCATAATAAGTATGTGATTTTCTTATGGTTAACTTTCTACTAGACATGTTTACTATCACTCTCCATCAGAACTTGACCGTTTTTTTCCTCCATGTACATATTTTCATACTTGGAATCCTAGTATACGTTAACTCGGGTGACCTTCGTACTTATCTTTCTTTATTTTAAAGTGATTGTTTTACTGACTCATGTTCTGATGTGGGATTTTCAATGAAGTTTCCAAGACTAATTTTTAAAATTGTGAGGACGTAATTCCCAAAAGGGGGGAAGGATGTAACACCCCAGGTAAATAAAGAGTATGACATTTTCATATTTATCCATATTTGTGAATAAAATATTAATATAACTTTAAAGGGGACGCTATGCTCGATGGCGTACCCAACACACAACAACGAGTTTCTTGGGAATCTTATGTTGCACCCTAATAATAAAATAATATTACTTTAAATGGTAGTTAATGCCTATCTATTGTGATGGTAGAAATGAATAGAACTAACTACAAAATGATTATATATGTTTTTCAAATATTTTTACCTTTTACAATAAATGTTAGAGGATTAAAAATGTGAATGAATCCAATTTTAAGCGTAAACATTATAATATTCTTTAAAAGGTCGATTAACCGCCTTTTGATGGAGAACCTCTTTTAAATCAACTTTTTGACAATTTTATGTGTTATATTTTACAAAATAAAATTCTTCTTTAGAATCGGGACATCAAAATTTACTTTGTGTAAATTTTTGGTATTTTTCCGAAAAAAATGAATTTTTAATGAATAGTGAAAAATGTCGTATTTTAATTGAAAACCACTTTTTAATCTAATTTATTTATATGATTAGATTATCTTTTAAATTGGTTTTAAAGTGAAATTAGAATATATTTTTAGCATTAAATCCAATGGTGGTCATTGGAATTAATTTCACATGGTAATTGGACTTAAACTAGTGTCAATCTTTTGATATATATTGTTTCATAAAAACACGCTATTTGTTTTGACAGCGGGAATTAATTATTAAATTAATTAGTGAAACATATATGTTTTTAATTTTGTAAAATAGAAATTATTTTTGAATTCAGAATATCAAATATAGCTTAGGGTGAGTTTTTTGTAATTTTCTGAAAAACTTCAATTTTTGATGAATAGTGAAACCACTAAGTGGTACTTATAAAAACTGATTTTCTGTTTAAATGAAATTATTCCACCTTTGTGTTTTGAATTTAAAAAATCCGACATACATGGTTGTCATTACGAAGTAAAATTTGGTTCAATGCGATTAAAATAATTTTTTGGTAAATAGTAACATATTATGTTTTTAATCGCGATTAGAGGTAATTAGTGTAGTTTAAGGTAAAAATAATGTTTTGATAATATGAAATGACATAGACACAAGTTATAACCTCATTGGATGAGTCATGGCCGACCAATACAATCCATGGGTCAACTTGGGGACCCCATGGAGCCACATTAGTTGGAAAATTACATAAATACCTTTTTATGTAATGTTAAAATTAAAATGACACAAACATGAGTTGTTTTCATAAAACTATTTTTAAATGAGGTTATAAAAGTCATATTTCTGACTATAAATAGTCATTGGAAATCTAAAAACATTTCCTACCTCATAGTAATTTTTTTATAATTTTTAGACATTAAATAAATTAAATTATATTTGACATCATGACGATGCAGCGATGACCTCATTATTTAATGATTTAAATAAAATGGAAAGATAATATAAAATCTATGACCTACAAATGTACAAAACCTATTTTATGGGTGTATTTTGAACACTTATCACCGTATCCTCGAAAAACATCAATGTGGGGCCATTAAAATTCGAAAATAATTCTAAAATAAAGTAACATTTCTTTACTTTCCAAGAGTGTCCCTCCTCTCCTCTTATAAAAGGCCCCCACCTCATCCTCATTACCCACACTTCCAAAGCCTTTGGCTCGGAAAACCCCTGCCCATTTTGTCTCCCCCCATCCCTCTATAACTCTTAGAATCCTCACCTTGGTCATAAGTCTTCTCAAGGAATCCTTTGAGCTCAAACCAAAGGGAGTTACCCGATTTTAAGGTAATGTCTTCACTTGAGTCCTTTCGTTTTATTTTGCTTCTCCACCCCCCTAAAATCTTTTTATTCCTTTTTTCTTTGTAACAACACCAGTATCTTCAATATACTAGGTTGTTTTTATGTTAATTATTCGAGCTACACTTACACACACCTTCGTCTAATGGTTAAATAACATACTGTTTCTGTGGATGGCGAATTATTGCCTCACGAAACGATGATTGTTCAATCTTATCTTAACACCTTTCATGGTGGCCATTATGATGTCACTAAATTTATATATGATATATAATATATTTATTTTTTCCTTAAGCTTCTTTTTTTTCATTTATGGAATACCTTTATGGATTCCATTTTTGGTATACGCGATATCTTCATTTTAGGAAGTGCGGTCTATCACCCCCTTAAAGTGACTTTATTCCTTAATACCATATGTGGTACATATAAAGGATATATTTAATGATATTATATTTGATACCATACTGTAATTAAAATAAAATTATGTATCATTATGTTATAATTACATTAAATATGAAATAGAAATGGAAGTAGTGTTCATGCGTACGTACGGCTTACCGTCTCCATGAACGGTGCATTTCATTGCTTAACTCTAAATGTTATATAATATTATAAATGCATGAATATAATGGATATATATGATATATATTATATCTACATAATTAATATAATTTTTTATATGATGGATATTTTACCACATGAACAACTTGTAATTATAAAGAGTTTATTTTTGACTCAAGTACCAATGATATTTAAAACGACTGTTGTTAACATAAATAATAACATAGTGTTCATGACATTGTAATAAGCGATTTAAAAGGAATAATGAACTTTAAAAAGGTTCATAATGAAGTAGAAATTAACTCAAGTTTATTATTCAAGAGATTAAATAACGATCAAGTCAAGTGGGACCCGAGGTAAGGGAAACCTACCCCTCTCTTTCTTTTTAAGTACACTCTTTTATGTCATTCCTTTTAAGCTCATATTTCTTATGATTGGGATGTTCTTTTATATTAATCTTACTGTAATTATTATGTTCATATTATTAGAGACCATATTTTATCTCATCTATCCATTTTGGATGTTTTGATTAGCGCGGTTAGGCTGCCGAATTTTTGTAAGGGATCCAATCTCTCTCTTTTTAAGTACTCTCATTTGTCTCACTTCTTTTAAGCTCCTCTTTGTTATGCTGGGGGATGTTATTTTATATTCCTCTTGATGTAAATTTTATGCTAACATTATTAGAGAACCTATTTGATCTCATCAATCCATTTTTGAAAGTTTTAAGTGGTGTCGTTAGGCTGCTGAGTTTTCGTAAGGGATTTTTCATCTCACTTTTATTCCCGTGAGATTTATGCTACATTTGCAACAATTTTCTTTGAGTGGTATATGTACTGCCCATTATTATACTGTTTGTGTAATATAAATTTTTTTATTAGTATTTACATCAATGTTGTATTTTCCTTCTTTTATGGGGTGTATGTTTCGTAAGATACCCAAGTCGGTAAGGGAACCTTTCACCCTTTTTTTAAAAGACTTCTTTTTGTTGGGTATTTTAATTTACATATTGTTATATTGGGAAATTTTCTTCTATATCCTTATTGATGTAAATTATATGTCCAAGTGATGAGATACCATTTTATATCTCATCAACTCTTTTTATGAATATTGAAGTGACACCGTTAGGCTGTCTTCTTTTTGCAAGGGAACTTCTTAACACAATTTTGATTCTTTGGGATGAACTTGTACTCCCTGAATATGTCTTTCTATGAATATGTGTGAAGGACCACTTATTATTTTACACTTAATATCCACTTATATTTTGTGTATTCTTTTGTCACACATAATTATGTAATTGATTTATCCTTAATCCAAGGATATCGTCTTTGTAAGGGACTTCGTCCCAATCTCCTTTCATTGAGGCATATTTTATTTTATACACAACCTTCTTTTATACAGTTAATAAACCCCTTTGACATTTACATTTATCAAAAAGGAATCTTATTTTTATATGAATTGTTTTACAAAACAAAAAAAGGGAATGTTTTGTCGTACGTATGCGGCAACAACGACTTCTCCGCCGCCGTTACCATTATTTGAGTTTCGGCTTCCTCTACAAGCCATACATTCTTTTTAAAAGAAAAATAAATACCATGTTTTACTTTTATTTTATTTTGGTATTGAAAATGGTTTTCATAATGTTTTTATATCAATGTGTTGTATTGATATCTTGTGATTGAAAAGTGGAAATATTATGTTTCCTTTATGCATGTTTTATGTGATACGATTGTGTTATGGTTCTTGTTCATTTTAATGAAGATGGGTGGTTCCATGATAAACTAAGGGCGGGTGAGCCCGATATAGCTCTCCAATGCATTGGATAACGCGAAGGGGTTAATCTTTATGGTTTCTATGAAGAGATTTAGGGAATATATTGTGGTGGGTATTCCAAACGAAACCAAGAGGGTTACTCCCTAAGTAAGAGTGTTATGAATGCCTCAAGTTACCTTTTATGTCTTATGATTTATATGAATTATTCATGATTTGATGAGGTATGTTAAAGTGCTTATGTTTTATGGGTAAAGTATGATTTCATTCTTATGTGTATATGTACTCATGTTTCCTTTCCATATTTTTATATCCCTTACTGAGCTTTTTATGCTCATCCCAAGTTTTTTTGAAATTGTTTTCACAGGTCAAGGGAAAGGTACATGATATGATGATAGTGTTAATTAAGTGTCAAGAAAGAATCCATGTTTTATTTTTAAATATGTTTCCGTTGATGGGAAAAAATGAATACTATATTTTATGTAACAACTTTGTTTAAATGTAGTATGTAATGCATGTTTTATGATCTCATTCTCTAAAACACTAAACCTGAAAAGATCATCAATGTGTAATCTTGTAATAACTCAATATTAAGTAAGGTTTAAGGCTGGGGCCTTATAAAAATAGTATAATAAATAAAAGGGGTTTTATATACACCATGTAAATTAAAATAGGTGCATGATATAAGACATGTCTCATAGAAGAGAATTTGTGACTAATAGACCGTAGAAGATTTATAAAAATTGAATAAAAAGAATTGGAAAGAGGGGTTCTTGAAATGAATTATATATCAAATTTAAAAAAAATATAATTATAATAAAATTTAATGGTTTATTAAGTACACCAAATAAAATAATAATAGTTTCATAACCTGAAAACATACCTTGATGAATGGAAATTGAAAGGAAACACATTACATTTTATTCTTGACATTCACAAAACCTCATTAACTCATTTATAATGAAAATAAAAATCATAATAACTTATTTTATAACCTTATTCATTTATATTTCATTTTATATTAATCAATTATATTTATTACCTACACATATAGTAGTCACCTATAGCTTATTTTCATCATGGAATGTCTATAATTTTATTGTTTCATATGTGTTTCCTAATTAGGATGTCGGGACATTTTTTCATAAAAAGTAACCAATTTAAATATTATTCAATATATTATAAAAAAAATTATTTATTAAAATCTATATTCATTCCATGGAAGAAATATGTATGGTTTATGAAAATAGAATCCATGAAGAGCTTATTCATGGTAATTTATTGATATCCACAAGGTTCTTTTTAAAGATCATTAATTTTTGTGTTATAATTTACGAATCTTATTAATGAAAAAAATTACTATTTTAAATAATATATATTAATAAAATAAAATCTAGAACCATTCATGTAATTTTGTGATGAAAAACTAAAATTGTAACTTTTTGGAGGAAGTAGGCTGCATGTAAACATGGGCGGAGATTTCATTTTTCATTAAACTTTAGAAAGGTATGAAAGGGTTTATATTTTTAAAACTCTAAAAAAAATTATAAATACAATAAGAATTAATTAAATACCATTTTATAACCATCCATTTAATGTGATTATGATAAAATAAATGTGTTTCTTAGTGGTGGGGGTAGTCTGCACGTACGCACGAATGATGTTCAAAGTTTTCTAATAAATGGGAAAGGGTGGATAATGTTTGTACCATTAACTTAATAATATTTAAATATAATAAAAATAATTATGTAAAAATATTTTATTGGGTTCAATATAATATTAGGACAAATATACCGAGTAATAAATGTTTATATGGGATTAGTTCTGACATCAACAATTTGAACATTGTCTTGGAGTACCTTTTGGAAATGGGATACTTAAGGATTTTACTTGTGTTAAGGGATATAAAACATGGGATATAACTTTAGGGAAAGAAAAATTTCCATATTTTCAAGAGGAATTTAAATTTTTATAGTGTATTTAAATGGTTTTTGGAAGTCTCCTCTCATAAGAGAGAGGGGTGACACTTCTGTAAATATTAATTTCTTTATTTTAATATCTTATCACTTTAAAAGTAAAGTGGCTAAAAACATAGGTAGTAATGGATTGAAGATGAGTTTTGAATCATAAAATCTTCACCACACATTATGAGTTATGTTTTTTGTAATATTATCCACTTTTCATAGTTATAACATTTACTATAATTTACATTTACCTTGTAAACTCATTTTTTAAACTCTATAAATTATTTATTAAAAAAAATTAAAATACACATAATTAAATAATTTAGATATTATTATATAAAATTTAAATATAATTTTTCAATTTTTAAATTTCCAAAAGTAATAAAAGTTAATTTGGAAATAAAAAGGGTATAATGCATAAAAATAGTTTTTAGAAAAAAAAATAATATTTAAACTACAAAATGATAATTATATGTTTCTAAATTAAACATGATATTTTAAATGTATAATTTTAATGTTTTAATACAAAATTATTAGGAAAATGGTTTCATAAAATCTAAACGTATTATTATATCTTAATGGTTTCTTAAAAGTCATCGTATTTGTGAAAAACATCATTTTTTACTATTCATTAAAAAAATCTATCTTTGCATAAAAATACTAAAAAATTATACTAAGATAATATTTACACTATGAATTGAAAAATAAAGTTCATTAGATAATATTTTAAATTATAAAATTCATAAATATAAATTTTAAATGAAAATAAAAAATATAAATACTAACTTATTTTTATTGAAAAATGATCTTTTAAACCTTAAGTGGTATTAATCTTAATTCATGTAAACTATTAATTAAATAAATATTTATAAATTTTTTTATATATTTAAATATTATATATAATTACATGCATATTTTAAAATTTATCTATATAATTTATTACGATTAAATAAAAAATAATTATATAGAAGCATTTATTTGGAAAACAATCCTTTTAAATATTAAATCATTTTAAATATTTATCCCCAAAATGTAAGATTTTTTTAATTGATTAAAATATTTTTATTTAATATATGTTTTATTCTTATTATTATTTTACTAATAATAATTATCTAATATGTTTTTTCTTGTTTTATTTTTATTTTGTGTGTGAAAAAATATTTTCAATATTGTATTTATCTAAATGATAATTACATATTGAAATATCAGGGTGTTGCATAGAGAGATATAAAAAATTAATAAAAAGGCTTATAGAATATGGTCTTATAAAATACATAAAAAGTATTATTAAAATAAAAAAATACATAAAAATAAATATAAACTTCTAATAAATTCATAAGATAAGTGTTACATCCTGAATTTTAAGAAAGAACAATCTATTCGTCATCGTACATGATACAACACATCGAGCATAAACTAATTACTAAGTATTTTTATTCAAATTTTTCCTTTAAAACATAGATTTTATAATAAAAATAATTAATATTATTAATTTAATTACGTAAATAGGGGTTACACATGTTTATATAAGGATTCATTAGTTAAAAAATAATTAGAAACGAAAAAAAACTAAATATAGAGGATGTGTATTTACGAAAAACAATTTATGTATTAATAATTTTTTTATAAATTAATAAAATAACTATTTTGGGATTATATTAATGAAATATAAATTTAATATAATGTTTAACATTCATCTTATATGTTTTCGAGATGATGTATAAGAAAAAAAAAATCCAATTTTATGAATAAAAAGAGTATTTTTTTCAAAAAAAAGGCATTTTTATCGCCTTTTGATGGAAAACACATATTAGGTAACATTTATGTATATTTTATATTTTATATTTGACAAAATGAGCTTTTTATTTTGATTTAGGACATCAAATTTTGATTTGGTTAATGTTTTGGTATTTTGTTTGATTATATTCAGATTTTAAGGAATTGTGAAAAATATTACATTTTATTTCAAACCCACTTTTTCATAATATTTATTTATATAGTTAGATTATAATTTTAATTGATTAAAAGTTTAATTAGATTATATTTTTATCATTTAATCCAATTTTGGTCATTGGAATCAATTTCATATTGAAATTGGATATAAAAACTTTGTGAAATTTTGTACGATGTTACTTTTAAAACATTCATTCTCGTTTCATTAATGGAATTAATTTTAGATTAGATTTAGCCACTTGAATTTTGTTTAATTTTAAAAAATGTAAATTAATCATTTTAATAAGTATTATAAATGTGATATAATAGGATCAAATAAATTTATATTCAATATTAAATTTGGTAATTATTGTTATCACCATAGTTAAGGGTAAATGGGGTAATTGAAGGTTAAAATAATATTGAAAATATTATTAACCTACCCTAAAATAAGTTCCAATATTATTTGATGAGTTATTTTCTACCAATGAAATAATTGTGAATAAATTGTGGCCTTTTGAATCCACATGGGTGTTATTATTACATTTATAAACATTTTATATAATGTAATGACCAATATATCAAAATCATATCCCTCAAAGAAATAACAATTGTAATATAGGGTTATAGAAGTGTTATTTTCAAATATAAATATTAATTATAATTATAATATTATTACCTACATTATGGTTATTTATTTATAATTTTTAAAAAATAAATAATTAATTTAAATGGTTACATAATGATGGTGTTGTGATTACTAAATTAATGAATGAATCAAATAAATTATATTAAAAATAATAAAATAAATAGTATTTGGGAGAATTTAAGAAATAAAATAATTTTATGAATTAATTTTACATTTTTTTGATGATTTTAAGTAGTTTTTTGAACATATATTTATGTTATGTTATTTCTAAAAAGTTGACTAATGAATAGTGTCAACAGTAATACTATTGGTATTTTAAAATATAAAATATTTTATTAAATGTAATAAAATTATAAATAAATATAATATTTATCAAAATGGTTAATATAAGTCTAAACATTTCAATAATGAATAATTAATTAGTCTGTTATAAATTTTTGGTAAATAATTAAACCCCCCAAATGTAAATTACATGATAAAACGGTAAGAGTTAAAAATATTAAAACAAAATGATACAAATTAAAAATTGTTAAAAAAAATTATAATTATAATTTTATTATTATACTTATATGCATAACTATCATATATAATATATAATTAAATTTTTACCCATTTGAAATCAAACATTAATTTATATTAATTTAATACTTTTTATAATTCCAAGGGTTCCCTTCCACACTCCTATAAAAAGGCACTGATTACTCTCTTTTACTCACACTTCAAAAAGTAGATTTTGAAAATATCTCCTAAGAACCCTTACTGGAATCCCTAATCACATAATTGAGTATATAATTTATTCAGAACACCCTTTTATGGGTTTTAAGGTGTTAATAAAGGTGATCATCTGAATGAAAGGTAATGTTTTTATTTAAGTATTTCTATTTTATTTCTTCTTCCACTTCCATATATTCTTCTTAATCCAGATTAAATAATAAATAATGTATCCTAAATATATCTAGATGTTATTATTTTAATATAATAATCTAAATCCATCTCCAATTTCATCAAATGGGAAATGAACTTTACTTTCGTTTGTACAAAGGACTTCCACGTCATGAACCAATATAGTTTGTTTTTCATTTTTGTCTCTCAAGAATGGTCATAATTATGGAATTAATATATATATATATATGATATTAATGACATATTTATCATTATTATATATTAATATATCAATTACATTATTACTTTCCATGTACATAAAAATGATAACGTCATTCGTGCGTACGTGTTAACAATCACCACCACGAAGCGATGTGAATTGATTTTATTCACCACATCACATGTAAGATAAATAAATAAATATATGTATGTATGTATATTTAAGTTATTATTATTATGTTAATAATGTAATGATAATTTGGTAAAGTTAAAATAATAATTACCTTATTTACATAATTATCAACGAAAAATTGAAATGTTACTCATGTGTATGTACGACTTACCATCTCCATGATTGTAACACGGTTCATTTTTATATCCATATTTAATGAATGAATTTAAAGGTGTAATTGATATATAAAATTGATTATTATTTCATCAATCTTATTCTGTAGATGATGGAATTATGACCACATGGACTATTTAAATCATACTATGTTCATCTTTGAACTGAAGTACAAAATATTGACAAGACATCCAATGTGAAATTAAATAATTATGTTATTTTTATAACATTATAAATAAGTGTTATAAAGGGGATAATAAAATTTAAAAATTTTATGAAGAAAGTATAAATTTACCTATGTTTATTATTTATAAATTTAAATAATGTACGAGATGAGTTAGACTCAAGGTAAGAGACTTTGTATGAATCTCCTTTCACTGGGGAATATTTTGATTATGTAAACTGCCTTCTTTTATATGGTTTATAATCATCAAATTTTACTTTTAATTTCAATCAAAGGTTTTTAAAAATAATATTTTTATATGAAATGTTTTATTAAATTAGAAATGGATTGATTTTTAATACATACAGTGACAATGAATTTTCTACTGCCATGACTATTATTTGATATTTGCATTCCTCTACAAGCTGTAATGTATTTAAATGAAAAATAAATATGTTATAATATTTTTGAGTTTTATGGTATTGAAAATTATTTTTATAATGAATTTATTATATCAATATCTAGAAATTATATCATGTGAATTAAATGTAGAAATGTTTTTTACCTTTATTCATGGTTTATGTGTTGTGGTTATGTTTTTGTTGTTGGGAATTGCTTATGTATACAAGTGGTTCCATGATAAACTGAGGGTGGGTGATCATGTTATAGCTCTCCAATTCATTAGTTAATGAAAAAAAGTTAAATAATAGGATTTATCGAATGATATTTAGACAATACTCTTTGATGGTTATTCTAAATGTAACTATAAAGGTTACTCCCTATGTAGCTATGAATGCTATAATATAAGTATAATATAGATTCCAAAACAAACTATTATAATTTATGATTTCTATGAGTTTTACAAGAATATTATGATTTCATGAGTTAAACTAAAGGGGTTAGGTTTTATGGTTGAAAAGTATGATTTTTTTAAAAAGTTTTATTGTGTTTAAAATATGCATGGACTGATAGTTTGTTTCCAAATTATATGCCCCTTACTAAGATTTGTGTGATCATCCCATGTTTTAAATTATTTCTCACAATTTATAAGGATGGTTAAGAGAAATTAATAATACAACATGATTGTATTTAACATTTTTACCAAGAAAAATATTCATGTTTTATTTTAGAATGTTTTATATTATGAAAAAATGGATAGTGAGTAGGCATTACTACTTTGTAAAAGTTGATCTGTTATATAATTTTTATCTCTTAAGTCTCTAATAGTAAAAAATGAAAATATTTTCAATGTGAATGAATATAAATTCTTGACAGAACTTAATATTATGTAACATTTAATTCTAGGTACATATATTTGGTCTCAAAGGAAATGTTTATATAACTTAAGAGGTTAGGATATTATCTATGTGTAGGATAATGATCTCATATGACCAAGAGGGTAATTATCATATGGAAAATTTTGGTAGATTATGGTAAATTAGGTTGATTGGATAAAATCGTAAATAACTAATATATAAGGAAATTGATGGATTAGAGTAATTTTTATCTTATTTTTACCCTATATAGGATTCTTCTTTCAATAATTCATTTCATGTTTAAGTGATGTTATTTTCAACAGGTTTGGGATCAATTGTAAATATGGAAGGAAATAGATCTTTAAAAATCTTATTATCCCACCATGATGGTTTAACAGTCAATATTATCACTAAAGTTTTTTGGAATTATTATGATATCTTATTGAGTAATCAAATCACCTGAAAGAAATTGTTCACGATATCCAACATTTACTCTTTTCTAAAAAAATTATGGGTTATGGTATATTTGTCATATGATTTCAAGATATAAACTCAACCAACTATTTATAATGGTGAAATACTGAAGGTGGTGTCAAATTCTACTTTTTGGATATAGGATAACATGCCGAAAAAGAAATGGAACATCAAGGAAATCCTGAAATTTGGATTCAAGGTATGAATTATCTTCTTATCAATAAATTATGCAACATAATCTGATTTAAATTTATGAATCATGAGGATCTATACAATAGATTGATTTTTAGGAATGGGGTATAAAGATATAATATGGAAACACATAGTTAATTGATTATGAAGAACGATTAAATATTAAAATATCTATATATAAAGTATTTAACAGTTATGTTATACTTATGTACATGGAAATGATTAAATATATTAAAACTCTTTTGATGATGGGGAAACTTTTGAAGTGTTTTTTAGTTCTGTAATATGTAACACTGGAGTATTTATCTGAAAATGTTTTTTGAGGAAGAATTATCATTTGTGGAAATAATTATAAAGTAATGGATAACCTTAATATGATCTTTTTTGAGGTAATTAATGGTTATTACCATTTGGGATAAAAAAATTAAATGTATGAGATAAAATTTGAGGTTAAAACATGTTATGGTTTTTTTATAAAATTAAAATATTTTTTGAATGAAATAAGAATGATATAGTTTTACAAAAAGGGAAACACATAGGATGGATTACAACACATCATGTCTGGAAATGATGTGGTAAAAATTCCCCCAACCAAGTTGGGACAAGTGTGTATTGCCTTCCACTATCCTACGGGAAGTCTCAGGTTAGTATGCCTTATTCTTTTTAGTTAAATAAGTTTATGGATTAATAATAACTATATTTTGGTAATATATATTTTATTGAATAGATAACAGTGGGATTGGAAAATGAATTGGTGATGAAGTGATTAATGTAATTTTTCAAGATGATTGTTATTTTGGAAGTCTTATATAATAAAGGAAAATAGAATACTATGGTATATTATTTTAGTAATATTGTTTGAATTATATTTTGGAAGAATAAATGATTTACTTATTATGATTGGAGTTATTTATAGAAATGGTTATCATATCATAACGATTATTATAAAAGTTAGTTTTTGTTGGGTACCTCAATGGTAATTGAATTCATTTGGATATAAATATTTATATTTTTCTTGGAAGATTGCGTGAAAATGTCATTTTTGGGTTTTAATCATAGTCTATATTTTTTTTGAGGAAATTTTAAGATATTTATTTGTCTATGGTCTATGTTCAATGTTGGGTATTAGTGTTGTATTTTAGAGATTATAGTAGTTTTCCATATAAAATTATTATTTTTGTAAAATTTTCTTATCTTATACTAACCATTTTGGTTTTTTTATTTCTAAATACAATAGAAATAAATAATTAACCTTTTTTGGATTATGTGATTCTCTATAATTTGATTCTAGTGTTTCAGGAATGAAAAAAATTCCTCTTAAATACTAATCATTCGGAGAAAAAGATGTGTTTGTGGTGGAATTCGATCAATGGATGAAACTATACTTTTCAAATAATTATATTACCTTATGATATTAGTATAGTTAGTAATATAATTCCTATACTCTAATAATATGATCATAAAAAATAGTTTTCTGTTTACTTTTCCAACTATGAAATCAAATACAATTTAACCCATCACAAATTTACAGTTTTTGGATTGTTAACTTTCTCCTAAAAATGTTTTCTATCACACTCCCTCAGAAAATTATAATTATTTTTCTCTTCAAAATACATTTTTTTCCTAAACTCAACCCTAGTATGTGTTATCTCATGTGACCTTCATACTTCTGTTTCTTTATTTTAAAGTGAAAGTCTCATTAATCTTTTTCTAATGTGGGATTTCAACAATGATTTTTTTGAAAAGTAAAAACCCCTAGTTTTTTATCCCGAGTTGAAATTGGGAGGGTAAAATTTCCAAAGGGGGATAATGTAACATCCCATGTTTTTAAAAAGAATCGCTATGTTCGATAATATACAAGATACACCACATCGAGGTTAACCTAACTATTAAATATTTTTATTTAAATGTTAACATTAAAACATAGCCATTTGAAAAATGATAATGAATATTATTTATTGAATTGTGAAAATATAGGTTACACATGTTTATGTAATAATTAATTTGTTAAAATAATAATTAGAAATGGAAAAAACCAATTTAATATAAAGGATTTGTTTTTATAAAAAACTATTTAAGCACAAATAACTGTGTTTAAGAAGAATAAAATCAATATTTTTGGATTATATTAATTAAATATAAATTTAATATATTGTTTTAAATTTATATTATATATTTTTAAGATATTATAGAATAATGAATCCAATTTTATGCCTAAAAAAGTATTTTTTTAAGGCATTTTACCCCCTTTTGATGGCGAACAAATTTTAAATATAGATTTTGTAAATTTTATAAATTCTATTTTAGAAAATAAACTTTTTATTTATAATTGTGATATAAAATTTTATTTTGGTTAATTTTTAGGTATTTTCTTATAATATTCAGATTTCAATGAATAGGGAAAAATACTGCATTTTAGTTCAAAACTACTTTCTCATCTAATATTTTTGTATAGTTAGATAATAATTATAATTGGTTTCAAATTTTAATTATATTATTATTTTATCATTTAATCTAATTTTGTTCATTGGAATAAATTTTGTATTGAAATTGGATATAAAAACATTGTGAACTTTTGAACGGTGTTACTTTTGAACTGACTTTCTTATTTCATCAAAGAAATTAAAATAAATTAATTTTAGACACTATTGTGTATAAAATTTATAAATAATGAATTACATGTTTTTAATAATTATAAAAATTTTGATCTAGTAGGACAAAATTATTTTATTTTGAATCGTAAATTTCGTAATTATTTTTATTACAACGGTTATGGGTAAATCATGTAATTATATGTTAAAATAATGTTACAATTATTATTAAATTACCCTAAAACATGTTCTAATATTATTGGATGTGTTCTTTTAGACCAATAAATAAATTTTGGCCTTTGGAAGAAACTTGGGAATGATTATGACATTTATAAACATTTTATTTAATTCAAAGACCCAAATATAATAATCATGTCTCTCAAAAATATAAAATTTTAATATGAAGTTATATAAGTGATAAATTTGACTATGAATAGTATTTATAAATATAATGTTATTACCTAAATTATGGTTATTTATTTATAATTTTTATAAAATAAATAATTAAATTAAATTGTTACAGAATGATGATGCAGTAATTTCTTAATTAACAACAGATTTTAATAAATGATATTATAAATACTAAAATTACATTAATTTGAGATAATTTAAGACATCCATAAATTTTATGTATTAATGTGACACATTTATAATGATTTAAAGTAGTTTTTTCAAAGTTATCTTACTATTATGAGTTTTTAAAAAAGTCAACTAATGAATTGTGTCAAAATTGACACTATTGGTAGTTTAAAATATAAAATATTTTATTAAATGTTTTAAAATTTAGAAAAATATATGATTTAAAAACATGGTTAGGATTCATCTAAAATTTTATTAATGACACGTTCATTTGTCATTTGTCATGTTACGGTAATTAATTTATCTCTCAAAATGAAAATTACATGATAAAAAGGGTAGAGTTAAAAGGGTTAGAACAAAAATATAACGATTAAAAATTATTAAAAACTTTTCAAATATTTATTTTATGATTTTATTTCGACCCATAATAATCCTATCTTCGAACTAAATATGTTTGGACCAATTTTAAATCGTAAATTAATTTATATTAATTTAATAATTTTTTTAATTCCAAGGGTTCCCCTCCCCTCTCCTATAAAAAGGAACCCATTAAACTCTATTACTCACACTTAAAAAACCATTTGGATCATCAAATATCTTCCCAAAACCCTTAAAATAATCCACACCCACCTTGATGAAGCTTTATTTTAGACATAAAACCCTTTTTCAAGATGTTAAGGTGTTGAGAAATGTGATAGTCCAAAGGAAAGGTAATGTTTTTTAAGTATTTCTATATTATTTATTCTTAAATGTACTTAAATTATTATTAAATCATTATAAAATAATAATAACAGTATAATAAATATATTAATATGTTATAATGTTAATATCATAACCTAAATACATCTCCAATTTCATCAAATGGAAAATGAACTTTTCATTCGTGTGTATGGCAGACTACTGCCTCGTGAACTGATATAGTTCGTTTTTCATTTACATATCTTAAGACTAGTCATAATTATAGAATTAAAGTTTATATATTATATTAAGGACATTTTTATTATTATAATATAATAATA
This sequence comes from Viscum album, assembly GCA_963277665.1. Taxonomy (NCBI): domain Eukaryota; kingdom Viridiplantae; phylum Streptophyta; class Magnoliopsida; order Santalales; family Viscaceae; genus Viscum; species Viscum album. Next base: position 828,811,142 of record OY728157.1, read on the forward strand.
TATCAATTATTTTCTTACCTCCCATGAATATAAAAATGATAATATCGTTTGTGCGTCTGTGTAAACTATCACCTCCACAAAGCGATGAGAATATATATTATTCACCAAATCAATTTAATGATATATATAATTGTATTTAAATAATTATTATGATCTTAATAATAATATTATCAATCAGGAAATATAAAATAAAAATTACCTTTTTTCTATAATGATCATTGAAAACTACAAACATTACTGATGCATACGTATGACATACCATCTTCATGATTGAAACATTGTTCATGTATCGTATCCATATTTAATGAATATATTTAAAGGTATAATTTATATATATAATTTATTATTACTTCATGAATACTATTCTGGAGAATATAAAGATATGACTGCATAGACTATTTACATCATACCAAGTTCATATTTGAAATCATGTAATGAATATTGACAAAACATATAATGTGAACCTAAATAATTAAGTAATTGTGATAACATAATATATAAGTGATATAATAGGGATAATAAAAATGATAAAGGTTCTCAATAAATTATAAATTAACCTAATTTTATTATCCAGGAAGATAAATAATGTACATGATGATTCAGACTCTTGGTAAGGGACTTCATACCAATCTCCTTTCATTAAGGCATATTTTCATTATATACACCACCTTTTTTATATAGTGTATAATAAAATACATTGAGTTTTAATTTCATTCAAAGGATTTCAAAAGGAATATTTTTATACATAATTTCTTACAAAATGGAAAATGTATTTTTTTTAACATATACGACGGCAATAACTTTTCTACAACCATGACCATTATTTGATATTTGGATTCCTATACAAGTAATGATGTTTTAAAAAGAAAAAAAATATCATATTACCTTTTCATGTATTTTGGTATTGAAAATGTATTTTATAATGGATTAATTATTTCAATATCATAAATTATTTCTTGTGAATGAAATGAGGAAATTTTATTTTTCCTTTATACTTGACATGTGTGTTGTGATTATGTTTTCTTTCTTGGGGATTTATTTTGTGTATAGGTGTTTCTATAATATAGTAAGGGAAGTCCATCCTATGATAGCTCTATAATACATGGGGTAATGAGACAAAGTTAAATGGTAGGGTTTCTCCTAATATATCTAGGGAATATACTATGATGGGTATTCCAAATATAACTATGAATGATACTCACTATGTAGATGTGAAATCTGCAATATAATTATAATATAGATTCCAAAATTTACCTTTATGATTTGTGATTTATATTAGTTTTATATGAATATTATTATTTCCTGAGGTAAACAAAATGTTTTATGTTTTATGGGTGAAATATATGATTTTGTGAAAATGTTTTCATAAGTTTAAAATATTCATGGACTAACAGATTCCTTTTTACTTTTTTTCCACTTAGTGATATTTTTGTTCTCATACCAATTTTTAAAATATTTTTTTCTAGGTATACGAATGGTTAAGATAAATGAATAAGACAATATTATTTTTATGATAATTTTTACAAAGAAAAATAATTTATATTTTATTTTAAAATGTTTTAGATTATCAAAAAGGGATAGTGATTAGACTTGACTACTTTGTAATAGTTGAGTAATTATATAATAGTTATTTCCTAATTCTCTAAAACTATAAACCTCAAAATATCATCAATTTGAATGAATTCAAATTCTTGACTTAAATCAAGATTATGTAACATTTAAGGCCAGTACCTTATAATAAGTCCAATTGAAAACCAAAACCTTTATTAAACCAAAACCCTATATTCTATTTTTGTAAAAGGTATTATAAAATCCAAACCCCTTATAAAATCCAAAAAAGTTTTATGAAAACCAGATAAGTCATACAAAATAATGCCATATGAAATTAAGTAATTATTTTAAACACAAAGAATATAATTTTGTTTCTAAAATTTTATATTTAACCAGAGTCTTGTAAAATCCAAAATTCATACGAAATTTGAGTCAACTTTATGACATTTCATTTCTTCACTCACCTCATCATTGGTCACTCTTAAAAATTTAATGGATATTCAAGTACATTCTTAAAAACATAGATTTCGTCTAATTAACACTAAATAAAATTTTATAATAAAACCAAGAATATAATCTTAGGTTCCAACATTAGCCATAATATTTCAACATAACTAATAATACTTCATGTTTAACATTAGTTAGGGATTAATAAAAGTTTTACTTTGAGAGTTCAGTTATCATTTTATTTCAGGATGTATAAACATATATATGAATCAAACCTAGAATAATTATAAAGTAGAGATTCTATTTTTTATAACACCACACATTTTATATTATTAAAATATAATAAGAGTTTTAACAAAACTGTTGTAACACAATAATTGGACCCACCAAGTCTGATTCTGGGTGTGTCACATGACCACATTCATGCCTCCCCATATACAAGCAGTTATCCACTAGTGGTAAGGTCTAAAGGAACCCCATGGGAATAATATTTCCTCTATGATGGGTAAACATAAGATTTAAAATAATTTAACTGATAATAATAATCAAAAATAATTATTGGATAAATAATAAATCAATTAAGTGATAGTGACTAAAAAAATAACACATGATGTATCAGTTTGTGTTGTCAGATATTTAAACATAAAACAAAACAAAACTGATCCAAAGAATGAGGTAATTTATATAAATAAATAGGTGGTGAAAATATAGCCTGAAATATATTTAAATTTTTTTTCATCATCCTACTAACATACTCAACCATCCACAATAGGGACCTTTTATCTTAATTAGATCCCTAAGAATAAAATCTACAAGCACAACAAAATTCCGAAGAAGGTTTTGATTACAATACTCAATAGGACACCACCAGTGAACCATAATGTATTTGTATAAGATATAATAATTCATTACATCAAAGTAAGCATGGTACATTTAAGAAACAATATATCACATGATTACAACACACTTACTAGGTCCTCCGATAACGGCTCTTCCTGCTTCATCACCATGCCAAAAGAAATAACAATCAACCACGTAACCCATCCTCCTCGATTAGGTATTATAAAAATATTACTAAACCCCCTTGATGGTTTATCCAAAATCATTACAACCTGACATCTAACACATCCCACTTAGGGGAATAATATATGAGACTCAACATATATGGTAATCTGTAAGACATAAGAATAGTAATATATAATAAAAGATACAAATGACATATCAAATGTCACATCAAATAAAAAAATATCATAATCGATACAATACACATGAAAGAAACACAATCATATGTCTCACAGTGCTATGGAAACACCACATGTGATCAATCCTCAAACATAGGTCTCTAGGGACTAAACATGCATGCCAAAAAATAAGAGAATAACTTATAAAAAGCATGCACTAATGTCAAGGGCTTCCTACCATAGGTGCAATAATGATGATCAAGGGATAAGATCAACATCTAAGTACAAAAAAACACTGATTCATAGATCAAAAACTAATTCAACAAAATTTATTATCCTAGGATCAAAACTACGAATAAACCAAACTATAAATGAAGGACATGATTAATCATACACAAGTATATTTTCTGCCAATAATGATCTTCATCCAAAGGTTGTGTAGAAGCTAATTAACTAAATTTGGGTGCCGATTATACCAATGATCAATAAATAACTTGTTAAAAATCCAAAATTGTTATATCCAATCAAAAAATTAGGGATATAATTGGTTTTGATCATGTATAGGAGGATGTAAAATATCTTGGTTGAAGAAGAACTCGCCAGGGGAGGAATGTATGATTGATCCTTTGTACAATCATTGAATTGATCTATTGGAAAGGGAGGAGATCACTCCAAATCACAAAGGGAGGGATACTAGGTCACAATAAATCAATATTTTAAGGTGTAATAGGGAAAAGTGATCATTTTTAGATTTATAAAAAACACCACATAAAGTCATGGGATTTACTAAGCCCTAGTCGCAACCACCTACTAGCTAGCGACGTCCACCATCTACCCGGTGTCCACTGGGAAGATATATTTAAACATAAAAGCACCACTATCTAGATGGTGGTAATTAAATATCTCAATAAGAAACAAAAATAACCCCATCCCTACCTCATCTTGGTTCATACCTCGCAAATTCACTAATCACATCTCTAAACACTTAATAATGAGCTCAAAGGCTACATACAAATTGAAATGAGAAATATCAAAAGTAGAGGTGTCATAATTCTCCACATTTTATAAATTATCTTCATTAATAAGTATCCCCATTAGTGTTATTTAATAGATCATTCTATATTTCCCAAATACCAGCATCTCATTCAAATTTTTCCTCCTAAAAATTCTCACTCCACTACTAAATCAGATCCAAAGTAAAGGTCTTTCCTCATAGCCCATTTTTTCTTTGGTCCACTATCTGGATAAATGGATGCACAAAATATGAATTCTATACCAAATCAACATTCTCACAGTTGATTTTATATTTAGTAATGGTCTTATACTTTTATATTTTTGATACATGGAATACAATATGACTACTGTGATACTTCTAATGATGGTCCAACCGATCAGACATTATTCAGATGAGTCTGATGATCTATAATGGAAAAACATACCTTATTTACTAATTACATTTTCATTAGAGTAATTTATATTCCAACCAACTAGAAACATACAAGAAAACCTTATCATCCACTACGAACTCCAAGGGTTATCTTCATCAATCGGTATAATTTTGCTACCTATTCTGAGCTGTACCAAGGCATTTCGAAATCGACTATACCCATTATATGTTCTCTAATACCATAACCAATCCAAAAACTGAAGTCTCACATACCTTATTTTAGTATCGTGGTGAAAAACATGGAGAACAATTCAAATCTTCAAGAAATCATCTAAATCAAATAATTAGTGATTTTATTATAGTCATAATATACTAGATCCAAGTGATCATCCCTATAGCACTCCCAGTTTCAATTAACTATCCCTTTATTTATGTATTTTATATATTTAATGAGTTTGGATGAATTTTGGGAGGGTTTTGAGGACATTTGGATTATTTTTGGGTCTTTTATGGAGGATCATGGTTTGATCATTGTTAGTAAAAACAATGAAACTGCAATAGAGCACCTTGTAAAGTGAAACAAAAGCTACTTGTTAGGTGTACGATTAGGCACATGGTTTGAAAAAGCCTTGTGAACACATAAAAGTAGCCATGTGAAGTGGGATATAGTTATAGTTTATGGTTGTTTCATGGTTTGGATAACCATTCAACCCAACCACGTTAGGTTCCTCTTGGGGAAGAGGCGTGGTTATGGTTAGTGGATTGTTTTTCTGACTGTGCACGGAAAAAAGTGAGACCCTAAAATTGTGGATCTCAATTATTTTATCCCCTTAACCCATCTTTTTTCTATATTATAAATCCTACTCAGTTTACTGTCCTCCCAATGGCTATGGATACATTTCTCTTCAATCTGGGCGTGATCTACTAGAAAATCTTTGTGTTGTGATGGCCGATTTTCTTGGTAAGTCTCCGTTCTTGTTTTTTATTCATAGATATTATATTCTTCCCTCTCTTATATTCATATATCTAGTACACTGGGGGAATATATATGATATTTTATTCCAATAATGATTATATTTGGTTGAGGTTAATGTTAGGGAACAACATGTGTGGTGGTTTATTGGAGATTTAACCCTGTTTTGTTGAAGAATTTTTTCCGTTCTTTGCTTCCACCATAGTATCCAAGGTAGGTGGATTAAATATCAACTACTTTTATTTTAACATTAAGTATTAAATTAAAATTGTAATAATTTATTGAAATTTATTGTAAAGTTTATGTGAAAATTATGTTATAAATCCAATTTAGTGTTGGTCTGTTGATTTGTGAAATTTAGTTATTGTGAAAAGTTCATGGTTTATGGATTTTAAAATGTTGATTTTAAAATTTGAAATTGTTTTAGTTTATGGAACTGGATTGATTGTAATTTTTTCCATACAATAAATGTTTTATTGAAATGGATTGAAATGGTTGATGTGTTGTTGGTTTTGTAAATAATATTGGTGTGTGGTCATGTTAATTTGGGATGGATAAGTGTATGAAGTTTCCCCCATAAATAATAGGATGGATAAGGGTATGAACATTCCCCCATCATAATGGTTCACTATGTGATGACTTGCAAGGATTACTCACCACTCATGAGTATAGGGAGGTACATTGTTTCATTTGTGGTTTGAGGTGTAGATATGTGTAATTGAGTATACCAAAATGGGATTTGAAAAAAAAAATTTAAGGAATTAGTTTCATTCCTTCAAAACTATTTTGGTGTGAAAAAGTTTGAATTTGATATAAATTATTAACTTGTTTTAATGCATTTTATATAAATTGTTTCATATAAATGTTCTAACATGTTCTCTCTTAGTCGCATGTGTTGGTATGTATTTTGGATAAAACCTATTGGTTTTTAATACTCACCCGCTACTTTGTCCCTTTGGTTCTTTTGAAGATATTTTTTATTGAGACAGAAGTTAAGTCAATGTATCTCATTTTTTAGTGATGTATCATGATAATTTGAGAATGGATTATGGATATGGATATTGGATCATGTTGGGAGTGGTAGATTCAATGTGTTTGGAGTTTTGAGTTTTTTTGGTTTTGTCTTCTACTTTATACTCTGATATTAGTTTTTAGTTTCCTCATTATACTCTCACATGGGTTATAGTGTTGATTGGTATTAATGTATTTCAGAATTACATTGAGTCTTACTAAATTCTTAGCATGCATCATATTTCAGTTTTTGGTTATGGTATGTTTATTATGGTTTTTTTATATTCAAAGGGAAAATCCCCCCCCCCCCAATTATATTGAGGCCCTCAACATTTATTGTCATTATTTGGTATCTTAGGGATGTCACATATGGCTTAATATCAATTATAACTAGACTCAATCCAATGAGTAGGGGATATATGTTACAAATGGTATCATTCCTGGTTGGTCAAAATATTTTGGGAAAAGTGGTATCAGGTGTGTCGGTCTTGGAGTTAAAATTTCATTTTGGTTAGTTCTTGAGTTGGGATGGTAGAAAATAGTTGGAATTTCATAACCCGAAATGTATATCATAAACATGAATAGATAACCTATTTATTTTTAACCTCAAGTTAATAGGGATTTGGGTACATAAGTGTTTTGGAGACACTTAGAGGAGTTGTAATTTCATTCCCATGGGTTTAGTCAATTAGAAGATCATGACAACCATTGATAAAAGTGAATTCCCACTACGAGTGAACATTTAATTTTTAGTAATGATTTATGATTTTTTTTCAAATGTTTTGTTTTTTTAAAACTTTTTTATATGTTTTCAAATGTTATATTTTTTTGAAAATGGTCAGATTTTCAAAAATGGGATGTAATTTTTTTCAAAAATTATGTAAAGAGAAAAATTGTTGAATTTTGGGAAATCCTAGTTGTGATAGTTTTGATATTGTAAATTTGAAATTTTTAAGCCTTTTTTCTATAAAGTGATACATTTGGAATCTTCTTTTGGTTATAGAAAATGGCACCTGATATGCATCGTAGAAACCAACCGAAAGAGGCTACTGATAATGGGGTTACACTTAAGCCACAAGTGAACCAAAAACTAAATAAAAGTATTGTTTAGTATTTTAATTTCTCAGATAGAGGTAACCAAAGGTATGATCTATGGAATGTGTATTATTTCATTTAGTTCCAGAATTAGAATCTATAATACCCTGAGATTTTGTGATTTTTTTTCAAATTAATTAATCTTTTGATATTTTGAATTTCACAATCAACTGAAAATATAATATTTTATGTCTTTATTGAGGTATATTAAACTAAAAGTTGACCATTAAATATAAGAAACACTTATATTAGCTTCTGGTACACGTAACATTGATTTAGCTTGTGGTACACTCAAATTGGTATTTACAACATTTTAATGGAAAACCTATTTTAAAACACAATTTCGAAACATTTATGAATTTTTTTTTAAAAATAATCATCATTTTATAAATTATATTTTCTAAATTATCTTAGGGTTATTTTTTTGTTTTTTTCTGAGAAACGTCATTTCTGTGAAATTGTGAAAAACACTGTATTTTAGTTAAAAACAACCTCTTCGTTTAACAAAAAATTAATGTTAAATTATATTTTAAATTGGTTTCTAAAGAAATAATAGATCAATTATAAATATATTAATCTAATTTATGTTATTGGAAGTATTTTTATACAAATATTAGATATAAACACATATTGAACTTTTGAATGTTTTTACTTTAAAACCCCTCTTTCTCGCCAGGTCTGTGGGATTAGCATTGAACAAAATTTTCTAACTTATGTGATTTAAATTTTGAAAAAAAGACATAAAATATAATAATAAATATAATATTTTTGGTCTAATAAGATAAACTTAATTTCTGACCAAAAATATTAGTGAAAGTTATTAAAATAAATTACGGTGATTGAGGTAAAAATAAGCTTAATAAGGGAATAAAACGTAATCTTATGGACCAAAATGACTGGGACACATTTACAAATGACTTTGGATAATAATAATTCGACCATATCCCTTATTGGTTTGAATTATATGTGTTATTTTTATTTTATTAAAATGATGTTTCCTTGATAAAAGTTTAGGTAAGGAAAATGACAAAAAGGGAACTTTCCTTATCTTTAACATTTATAAAAAATTAATATATGTTCAAAAAAATATTATTTTGTGTTATACATATAATTTTTAATGTTAAATTTGTTATTTTTATTATAATAATTTAATATTAAATTTTTGAGATGATTTAGGTACTTAAAATTCATAATAAATGGAAATGTAGTGATTATTTAGTTAATAATTAAATAAAATAAAAGATAATATAAATATTAAAAGTGAAGTAAATTGTTTAAATTTTTTGTATATACTTAGGTTTTTATTAATATATATTATTAGAAATATTTAAAATATATTTATTTTAACTCCAATATTGTTTTGATATTTAAAAATTAAAATTAAATAAATAATGTTAAAATTCACATTAATGTTATTTTATAGTAAATCATATTTTATCAGATGATTTAAAATAACTAAAAAACTTATATTCTTCTAAGTGACTTATAAGTTTTAATAAATAGTAAATATGGTTATTAATGAAATCTTTTGTCATTTATAATTAACATATTGACCCGTATATTATAAAATAATTTTTTGCATGGTCTGGGTTTAAGTTGTGTTTTCGTGCGTCACATAAACTTGTTTTAAAATTCATTTGAAAATCACAAGAGATTTTTATTTTATAAATTACCTACAATATTAATAATTCATTTGTTCTTTATTTTCTAAATAATATCACTTTAGATTACTCTTAATGGTGAAACTACTTAGGCTATAAAACTAAATGCTTTAATAAACACCAAAATGATAAACTTGGACAATCTTAAAAGTTAAGGAACGAAATTATTAAAATGCACATATCTTTGTCTGGTAGAGGAATTTCTCGATAATTAATACCCTTTAATCCATTATTTTATAATTTTTGAGGATCATTAGGTAATTTATAACTCTCATTAATTAATACCTTTTCGGTAGTTACATGAGTCCCACTCCCCTTACACTGAAAAGAGACAAGCACTCTACCTCTTCTTCGCACCTCTCTAAAAATGTAGGATTAGACAAGATATGTCTAATACAAATCTAAATATACCTAACTTCTTTATTAGAGCTTCCAATGGATCATAAATCCTTCCAAGGAATCCATTTGGTTCAAACCCAAAGGAGTTACCCAATTAAGTGGAAGCATGTACGAGTACGAAGAGATTTAACACACAAGGTAAGGAAATTTCATCTCACTTTTTTATTTCCAGGAGATACAGGCTTAATTCACCACCCATTTTTTATTTTTGGAATTTATAATTTCATTTATTAGTTATATTATACATATAATTAAAATTATGGGCATTCACATATCCATTCTATGATCTTTCTTTCATGAGGTTTATGTTTCAAAAGTTACCAAATTGGTAAAGTAATTTTGTCTCAATTATCCATCTTTGAGACAAATGTCATGTTATGCACCTATATTTTTTATGAGCCTTACAAAATACCTTTAAAATTTTATGTCACGAATATACTTAATTTAATTATTTTTATTATTCACGCAATTACAATTTCTTACGTGGGATATATGGTTCAAATTTACTAAGTGATTTGAGTTTGTTTAAATAATCTCATCACTTTTAATGATTATTTATGAATTTTCATAATTTGTTGAAATATTATAATCCATCTCTCAAGAACATTTGTTACATTTCTTATCCTATGGTTATTTGTGATATATTCATGTATTGGTACAATTTTTCTACTATTGGGCACATAATATAGTTATGAACGCATTTTTAAAGAAAATAAAATTTACCCTCTTTTCGATTAGAAATCTATATTTCTTCAAAACCCTGTTCTCTAAAAAGGGTGTCAAATAATATTGTATTAGTCTCCAATAATATTTAAAATAAATATTTTCCCTTTTTTTAGTTTACCAATTTTATCATATGAATCTTTTTATCATTTTTTGAAAAAGGTGTTTTTCTAACCATTTAAAAAGAAAAAGAAATGGTCTCTACACCTCATACAACATGTATAGATTTACTAACTTTCATCTCATTGTAACTTCATTTCCAGGTTTAAAAGTTCAATTTTTAAGAATATTTTTAAAAATATTTTTCAAAAGTAATGGTTTTCAAAATGTATTGAAGATTATTTTATATGTCTTTTAAGGAAACTTTTTTCAAATTTTTTCAATAATATTTTATAATGTTTTCAAAGAAATTTTTTTTGAAACATTTTCAAACCAAATTGATATGTTTTTAATGAAAAATATTTTTAAGGATATTTTATGATTAAAAATTTATTTTAATCGTTTTCAAGAATTTTTTATAAGTTTTCAATGTATTTTCAATGAAATGGTTTTAAAAACGTTTTCATGATTCTTTTATAAATTTTCAAGGAAAATTGTTTTCAAAACATTTTCAAGATACCATTATAATTTTTCAAAATCATTTCAAGGGAAAAAAATTTAAAAATTCTTCAAGAATACATTATATTATTTTAATGTGTTTTCAATGAAAAATGACTTCAAAATGTTTTCAAGATTATTTAATATGTTATTAAGAATAAAGTTATTGAAAATTACATCAAGGAATATTAAAATGTTTTCACTGTTTTTTCAAAAAAATAGTTTTCAAAAATAGTTAAGTTTTAAAAAAAAAATCAAAGAATAAAGGATATTTTCATCAAGAAATTTTTGTAAAGGATATTTTGAAATTATTTTCCATCTGAGATGAAATATGTTGATGTTAATAATGCCTATCTGGGTAAATTATTCAATGTTTCTATTCATATTATATTTCTGAATGGTTATGTTTTGATGGAATGTTATTTACGAAACTTGTTTCTCTTTCATAGGTTATATGATTTTGATACCCACTTCTTTTCGGGGGTTATTATTTGATAAAATGATTATAAAACCTCTCTTTTTTTATAGTTTATGATATAATTACATTTTTATGACACCTATTTCATTTCAAGGGTTATGATATGATTTTGTATAATATTATAACACCTGTATGTATTATTGAATTATTAGATGGGTGGGACCTAGATCTCCCTCCAATGAATTGGATAAATATTTATATCCCGTGATACTGACATGGATCGAATAAGAAATGAACATGGTTCAGCATTATAGGGCTAGAACATGAAATTAACTCGGTACAATAATATAGGCTAGAAAGAGGAGGGAAATCGGTTCAGTATTATTGGGCTAGAACAAGGTGCGAACCCAACTCAGTAAAGTACTTTTTCCACCAATATGGTCTTGGAAGAAATTCCTTAACTACTATGTAAAGTATTATATATGCTTATGTTTCTTCCATAATTGCATGTTTTATTCCTATGTTATTCTTTCATGGCCTATGTTCTTTATTTTCTTACAATTCATGTCTTATGAACTTCCATGATTTATTCAATGATTCATGTTTATAATCTTTGATATGGAGGGTATGATCTTCTATTTTCATGATCATATTATCACACCCTTGTGCTCAAGATTATGCTCACATGTCTCCATTGTTTTCCCTTATTGAGCATCAGAGCTCATCTATTTTTATGTTTCATTCACTATGTAATGAATATATATTTATTATATGATATTTATAATATGGGTTATAGTATTTGAGATGTTAGTGGGAGATAATGTAGCTCACTCATGTACTAGTTTTTTCATTTCCATGTTTCCAGAGGTACTAAAAATTTATGATCTTTGGGAAATTTTCTATATATTTTTTTAAATATTATGAGAAACTGATTTAATATTAATTTATGGAAATAAAGGGTCACTAAAATTGGTATCAGAGAAATGGTTTAGTTAATATATGGAATCTAGGATGAGAAAACTTTAGTGACAACCCTAAGGACATGGGTAATGATAAGTACAAGGATAAGGAAAAGTATATGAAAATTGCCTGGAATTTTAGTAAAGATATAGTGATTATTTTCCTAGAAATCCATCCTTGTATGGATACTAAAAGTGGATGCGGATGTAGAATAGATGTACCTAGGGGTAACAACTCTATCAAGATGTTCTTAGCCTAACTCAGGGTAATCTGGTACGTGAAACAGGCCTTATTACATACCTGGTTTGACACTCTCAGGGGATATAATTTGGAAATTCACAAACTCTTCATGAACCATCATGAATGAATTATGTTTATGTTTCATATGAATAACCTAGAATAAACCTAGGATTTCATGGACTAAGGACGATGTCATGATTTGGATATCCTATAAGTAATTTTTCAGGATTATGTGATTTTCTTCTATGATATGTGTTTCTCCCCATATTCATTCTAGTTTAAGTCGATAAAGATAACTATAAATAATATGTTTAAGATTTAATTTTTCAGATGTACAATGTATGGGAATAATGAAAATTTATTTCCTATGTGGGAGTCTTATAAGGAAAATAAAAATGGTTGTATGAGTATTAGTTATACTTATTGAGATAAAGAGATCGCAAATGAAATGTTATAAATATGTGATGTTCTTTCAATATTGTTGACATTAAACATAAAAAGCATTATTAGATTTAGGATGAGGAACCTTAAGACATGATTCATGTTTCACATTCTAGGAAAGTGGTATTATGTAATAAGTTGATGAATCCTAAGTAATGGTTCAAGAATAAAGTTTCATTAATGCGGTATTTATGTATTGGAATTCAAAGATTGTGTTATATGAATCATGAAGTATATAAGTATTTTCAGTATAAGTTTTTCATCAATTATTGAAAAGGATATGTTGAATTGTGATGAATACATATGAAAGTTATATTTTTGGTTAAGTAAAAGTATCCCTTAATCTGTTCATTATTAATATAAAAAAATTTATCTTGGATAAATATATAAATTATTTAGATTAAGAAAACTATATAGCACTAATTACCCTTGATTTGATTTTGGGTTTATTGAAAAATTGTTATATGTCATCCTGGATAGAGTTGAGAACTACTTGTATTTTAAATAATGTATCTAGTAATCATTGGAATAAGTAATCATGTTTTTTTCCAAAATAATTTAAGTCATTTTAGGTTATTACATTGTTTCAGGGGAATATATGAAGAGGGTATTCGTATGTTTGGAATGTGACAACCAAGATAAATATTGAGATATATGGGGGATCAACGTTAATATGATTTAATTTCAGTATTTCTTAAGATTTGGATTTTAATCATTTATAACAGTTACAAGATTATCTATTTATGGAATGTTTACATTAAACATTATATGAAGTAAATAATATTAAATTTCAACCCCTCTATATGAGGATTTATAAATATTGGATAACTTGTGCTAACAACATTGTGTTGAGGATAACTAATGAAAAATGGGGTGTCATATCCTAGATATCATGATATTTTAGTACTTTAGGAAAGAAAAATATATCTTTCTGATTGGAGATTTTGATAATGTGCATCAAGGAACACCCAAAGGGTGAGATTGTTTACATGAAAATTAATTAAATCATGTATGTATATTTTCATCCGAAATTTTTTCAACATTAGGAAAAATGATCTTGAGACCAAAAATGTTATCATAGTACATTTTTTCGATGAATAAAATAGCCCATCAGATAATCACATATTTATTTATTTTTTATTGTTAACTTTCACATAACCTTATTCTTTATCACTCTCTTTTAGAACATGATGGTCATATTTGTTGGGCGGAGAGTGATGGCAAGAGGGGGGGTGAATTGCCTTTTAAAAAATAATTAACAATTTAAAATTAAAGTTAAAAGTGCAGTGGAAATAAAAATGGCAAGACACAAAATTGATAACGGAGTTCGGCTTAAACCAAAGCCTACGTCTCCGCTCCCAACTCAACCGTAGAGAAATTTACTACCGCTTGCTTTTTAATGGTTTTAGCAAGAAACCCACTAGACTTTAAGGTAGTCTAGAACCTATTACATCTTGCTTTTAATGGTTGAGCAAGAACCCACTAGCCTTCTTACAGGTGAAGGCTAGCTTACCTATGACTCAAGCCTTTTAAAGGGAAGGCTTGACTAACCTCTTCACACCTTGAAGGTGGTGTGAAAACCCAAACAAAGAGAAGATAAAAGCGATGGGGGTTTGTAGGCACAAACCCAAATTGATGCTCAAAAAGATAAATAATGAAAAACCGTAAAGTCGAGAAGTCTTGGGCGCCAATGGATTGATTGGTGTTGATGAAGGGTGCTTCCAAGCTTCTATGGTGGTGCTCCTTGATGGTGGAATTGAGTTGGAGCAAATGGGTATCCTTGAAGGAATGCGCCGGAGGTTCGCCAAATGATGGAGAAATGTTCCCGTGGGCCTCCGTACATTTACGGGGCTTCCTAGTCCTTTATTTATAGAGGGGGAACCCTCAAATGGCCTTTGGGGGTCTTCGGAGCCGTTGGAGAGGCCTTCGGAGCCGTTGGGAGTCAAAGTGGGGGGGTGAATTTCCTTTTAAAAAATAATTAACAATTTAAAATCAAAGTTAAAAGTGCAGTGGAAATAAAAATGGAAAGACACAAAATTGATAACGGAGTTCGGCTTAAACCAAAGCCTACGTCTCCGCTCCCAACTCAACCGTTGAGAGATTTACTACCGCTTGCTTTTTAATGGTTTTAGCAAGAAACCCACTAGACTTTAAGGTATTCTAGAACCTATTACAGCTTGCTTTTAATGGTTGAGCAAGAACCCACTAGCCTTCTTACAGGTGAAGGCTATCTTACCTATGACTCAAGCCTTTTAAAGGGAAGGCTTGACTAACCTCTTCACACCTTGAAGGTGGTGTGAAAACCCAAACAAAGAGAAGATAAAAGAGATGGGGGTTTGTAGGCACAAACCCAAATTAATGCTCAAAAAGATAAATAATGAAAAACCGTAAAGTGGAGAAGTCTTGGGCGCCAATGGATTGATTGGAGTTGATGAAGGGCACTCCCAAGCTTCTATGGTGGTGCTCCTTGATGGTGGAATTGAGTTGGAGCAAATGGGGATCCTTGAAGGAATGTTCCGGAGGTTCGCCAAATGATGGAGAAATGTTCCCGTGGGCTTCCGTACATTTACGGGGCTTCCTAGTCCTTTATTTATAGAGGGGGAACCCTCAAATGGCCTTTGGGGGTCTTCGGAGCCGTTGGAGAGGCCTTCGGAGCCGTTGGGAGTCAAGTGTACAAGCCTGGTCAAAGCCCAACGGCTAGTTTGACTGGCTCCACCGGCTGACCGGTACAGAGCCACCGGTTGGCCGGTGCATTGGAAAAGAGAAAGGCCTTCTGCCCAGGCACCACCGGCTGGCCGGTGAGGAGGCCACCGGTTGGCCGGTGCGGAGGCAGTAGCTGTCCCTATTTGTCTGGGTTCCACCGGCTGGCCGGTGATGGGACACCGGTTGGCCGGTGGTCTGGACAGAGGGGATGCCTTCTGTCCAGGCTCCATCGGCTGGCCGGTGGTCATCCACCGGTTGGTCGGTGGACTGAAAATCAGTCCACTTTTCGTCCTTCTTGGCCCAATTCCTTGGCAACCTTTTGCCTATCAACAAAAGCACTTAAAACAAGATTAGATAAAAAAGAGAGTGATTGTGATCATGAAAATTAAACCACGAGGGGTACGAGAGGTACAACAATCTCCCCTTATTTTGATGATCACAATCACTAAAACAAGCAACGTAAAAGATTGAAATTAAAGGCATGCTTTAAAGGATAAATTGAAAAATTAAAGTAAAGCATGAGAGAAAGATTTCTCCCCCAATCAACCAAGAATTTCTCCCCCTTTGTGATTATCAAAATAGCACGGGGCATAAAACATGATTGAGGGTAAGGTTGAAAAACAAGATAGAGTTTTTAAACCAAATTGAAATTTGAAATTTGAATTGAAAGTTTTGAATTGAAAGTTTTGAATTGAAAGCAAAGAGGCTTAAACGATCCTAAATCCCCCTAAATAAAAACAACAAATCACCAGGGAGAGGTTTTTGAAACCGAGACAAATTTTGGCCCGGAGAGACTCGCTAAAAGGGATTTTTCAATCCATACTTGTCTTGTGGAGGGTCTTCTCCTATAAAATTCATCATTAAAGGAAATTGTTTTAGGCCTTCCATATCGGGCATTTTTTCAATCGAACTCATAAATTATGTGCCCGGGTTTTTTACAATAGTTGCAAAATTTATATTGGGAGCTCCCCCTTACAAAAATAGTTGGAGCATAGGAAGAGGAAGCTTGCTTGGAATAGCCAAGCCCTTCGGTGGTTCTAGATATGCGTTGGGAACCAAGTAAGTTGGTCAAATTTTGTTCACCTTGGGTGAACTTGGCAAGAGATTCCCTTAAATCCTTGATTGTTGATTCCATAGAATCAACATCGGGATGGTTTTGGACCTTGAGGGACAACTCTTCCTTCTCTTTGAGAAGTTGTTCCTTTTCGGAAGAAAGTTTTTTGAAATTCTTTTTTAAAGCAATAAATTTGGAAGAAAGTTCGTGAAAACCTTCCTCCAATTGATCTCTAGCATGTTTGAGATCCTCATAAGATAAATGATTGAAAGAATTTGAAGAACAAGAGGAAGAGGAGTCGGAAGAGGTTACCTCATGAAATGCCATTAGGCATTTTTTACCGTTGTCACTTGAGGAGGAGGAGGATGAGGAGGATGTGGAGCTATCACTCCATGTGGCCTTGAATGCCTTCTTCTTTTCCTTTTTCTTGGCCTTTTTCTTGTTGAGTGGACAATCGGGCTTGTAATGGCCTTTCTTGCCACACCCATAGCATGTTACCTCGGTCTCGGATTTTTCGTTGGGTTGAGCCTTGCGGGATTTCTTCTTCTTGTGCTTCTTCATGAATTTGTGCATTTTGCGGGCAATATTCTCCATTTCTGAATCGCCTCTTGAAGAGGAAGACGATGAGGATGAGGAGCTTTCTTCTTGTTGAACTTTGAAGGCGATGTTCTTTGGAACTCTGATCGGTTTGCCTTCCTTTTCAGCTTGCCTCCTCATGGTGATCTCGTAGGTCATGAGAGATCTGATGACCTCTTCGACCGGCATTTCTTTTAAATTCTTTGCTTCTTGAATTGCTGTCACCTTTGGTGCGCATGAGCTTGGTAAGATCCAAAGGATCTTCTTGACCATCGTCTCTGCAGAAACATCATCTCCAAGAGACTTTCTACCATTGCAAACGTCAGTAAAATGAGTAAACATTTCAGAAATAGATTCGGATGGATGCATGGTAAAAGACTAAAAATATTGACGGTACATATCCAATCGAGTATCCTTGACTTTGTTGGTCCCCTCATGGGTAACCTCCAATAGTTTCCAGATTTCATGTGATGAGTTGCATGTGGAAACTCGATTGAATTCATTACGATCAAGGCCGCAATGAAGAGCGTTCATGGCTTTTCCATCAAGCTCGAAATTTTTAATATTGGCTTGAGTCCATTTGGATTCATCGGGAGAAGAAAGAGAATAACCATGCATGATAATTTTATAAATAGGATAACCTATGCTTCTAAGAAAAGTAGTCATGCGGGTTTTCCAATAAGTATAGTCAGTTCCATCAAAAAATAGAGCACGACCCAATGAATAACCTTCGGGGGCGGAAGAAGTTGAAGCCATCACAATGGATCTTGAATTTGAAACCGGTTAAGGTATCACTCAAATTTTGCCTTTGATACCAATTGTTGGGTGGAGAGTGATGGAAAGAGGGGGGTGATTTGCCTTTTAAAAAATAATTATCAATTTAAAATCAATGTTAAAAGTGCAGCGGAAATAAAAATGGCAATACACAAAATTGATAACGGAGTTCACCTTAAACCAAAGCCTACGTCTCCTCTCCCAACTCAACCGTTGAGAGATTTACTACCGCTTGCTTTTTAATGGTTTTAGCAAGAAACCCACTAGACTTTAAGGTAGTCTAGAACCTATTACAGCTTGCTTTTAATGGTTGAGCAAGAACCCACTATCCTTCTTACAGGTGAAGGCTAGCTTACCTATGACTCAAGCCTTTTAAAGGGAAGGCTTGACTAACCTCTTCACACCTTGAAGGTGGTGTGAAAACCCAAACAAAGAGAAGATAAAAGAGATGGGGGTTTGTAGGCACAAACCCAAATTGACGCTCAAAAAGATAAATAATGAAAAACCGTAAAGTGGAGAAGTCTTGGGCGCCAATGGATTGATTGGAGTTGATGAAGGGAGCTCCCAAGCTTCTATGGTGGTGCTCTTTGAAGGTGGAATTGAGTTAGAGAAAATGGGGATCCTTGAAGGAATGCGCCGGAGGTTCCCAAATGATGGAGAAATGTTCCCGTGGGCTTCCGTACATTTCTGGGGCTTCCTAGTCCTTTATTTATAGAGGGGGAACCCTCAAATGGACTTTGGGGGTCTTCGGAGCCGTTGAAGAGGCCTTCGGAGCCGTTGGGAGTCAAGTGGACAAGCCTGGTCAAAGTCCAACGACTAGTTTGACTGGCTCCACTGGCTGACCGGTACAGAGCCACCGGTTGGCCGGTTCATTGGAAAAGAGAGGGGCCTTCTGCCCAGGCACCATCGGCTGGCCGGTGAGGAGGCCACCGGTTGGCCGGTGCGGAGGCAGTAGTTGTCCCTATTTGTCTGGGTTCCACCGGCTGGCCGGTGATGGGACACCGGTTGGCCGGTGGTCTGGACAGAGGGGATTCCTTCTTTCCAGGCTCCATCGGCTGGCCGGTGGTCATCCACCGGTTGGCCGGTGGACTGAAAATCAGTCCAATTTTCGTCCTTCTTGGCCCAATTCCTTGGCAACCTTTTGCCTATCAACAAAAGCACTTAAAACAAGATTAGATAAAAAAGAGAGTGATTGTGATCATGAAAATTAAACCACGAGGGGTACGAGAGGTACAAAAATATTTCACTTCCATGTCCATGTTTTCACTTCCACCTCGGTTCTCCTATGTGGGAATCTCGTTATGAGTTATGGTGGGTAACCATTATGGTTCCAACATTAACTTTTTAAGGAAAGATATAGTATTAATTTTTATATTGTGGGTTTCTATTAATGAAACTTTCCAGTATTAAACCTTTGATAACCATGATGAATTTCTAGGATGAAATTCCTTTTAAGGGGGTATAATGCAACACCTCGAGATTTTGATAAATATTATCTTTTCACGTTAATTAATATTTTTAAATTTTGAATTTTTCAAAACACTGAGAATATATTATTTTATGTTCATACTAAAGTATTAGAAACATGAAGGTTATATTTTACTACACACAACACTTAGATTAGATAATGGTACATGCAACACTGAGTTTTCTGGCACTACATGAAAGATCATGTTTTACCTCATTTTAATGGTGAACCTTTTTTAAAATTAAATTTTGACACTTTTATGAATTTTATTTTCTAAAAAACATAATTTATTAATTTATAATATCTAAATTATAATAGTGTTAATTTTTCATATTTTTCTATGTGTCATTTTTTGATGCATAGTGAAAAATACTATATTTTAGTTAAAACCCGCCTCTTTGTTTAACTAATTATTAATGTTAAATAATATTTTAAATTCGATTATAAAGGTAAAATAGATAAATTATACATATATTAATCAAATTTATTTTATTTGAATCATTATTATATTGAAATTATATATAAATACTTATTGATATTTTGAACATTTTTTCTTTAAAAACATGTTTCCCTTCCATATCGGCGGGGTTAGTGTTAAACTTAATTTTTTCAAATTTTTTTATTTTAATATTGAAAAAGAGACATAAAATATTGTAATAATTATAATAATTGTGGTCTAAAAAGATCAACATTATTTTTTATTAAAAATACTAGTAATAGTGATAAAAAATAATTATGATGATTAAGGTAAAATTAAGCTTAATAAGGAACTAAAACATAATCTTATGGACCACAATTACCAGGATACTTGTACAAATGAAATTAGATTACAATAATTCGACCATATCTCTTATCGGTTTAAATAATATGGCTTATTATTATATTATTATAAGTAATTTTCATAGATAAAATATTAAGGAAGGAAAATGACAAAAAGGGAACTTTCATTACCTTTAACATTTATAAAACATTGAGTTATTTTAAAAAAAATTGTATTTTTAGTTATACATATACTATTGAAGGATAAATGGGTTATATTAATCCTAAAAATTTAACATTTATTTTTAGATATGGATTAGTTACTTAACATTCTTAATAAATTCCAATGTGGTTATTATTTAGTTAATAATTAACTAAAATAAATAATACTATAAATATGAAAAGTGAAGTAAATTGATCTAATTATTGTATCTACTTGTTTTTTGGATTAATATATCATTCTTCACATATTTAAACTCAATATATTTTGATTTCCATTTTTTTAATATTTTAAAATTAAAATTAAATAAATAATTTGAATGTTTCAATTAATGTTATTTTATAATAAATGATATTTTATTAAATGATTGAAATTTAATGAAATACTATATTTTTCAATGTGACTTATAAGTGTTATTAAATAGTAAATATGGCATATTAATGAATAAATTTATCTTTTATAATTAACATATTGACCCATGTATTCTGAAAACATATTTAATATTGTCCGGGTGTAAGTAGTGTTTTTGCGCATCACATGTGGTTTTTTTAAAATTAATTTCCAATAAACATGAGATTTTTATTTTATAAATTGGATATCAAATTAATAATTTAGTGGCTCAATATTTTATAATAAATATAAATCCATTTTTCTCTTTATGGTTAAAATAATTAGGCTAGTAAACTATATGCTTTTATAAAAACCAAAATGACAAAATTGGGATATCTTATAAGTTATGGAACCAAATTAATAAGATGAATATATTTTTTGTGGTAGAGGTTCTTATGGACCATGATTACCATTTAATTCATTATTTTTATATTCATTACACATATTAGATAAGGTATAACTCCCATTAATAGATACCTTTTTGGTACTTACAAGAGTGCCACTCCCCTTCGACTATAAAAGGCAAGCATTGTCCCTCTTCTTCACACCTCTCAAACTACTTAGGATCAGAAAACATCTCCCAAATACACTTCTAAAAATCTATACCTTCCTCTTTCAATCATCACTTTGGGAATAAATCCTTCCATGTAATCCCTTTACTACAAACCAAGAGAAGTTTCCCAATAATAAGGTAGCTTGTATGAGTACGAAGAGAGTCAAGACACGAGGTAGGCGAATTTCATCACACTTTTTATTTCTCCGAGATACATGTTTTATTAACCACATAGTCATTTTGTGTGGGTTTTATACTACCATGGATGTATTCTAATATTATTATACATAAAATTATTGGTGTTTATGTAAAGACCTCGCCCCAGAAACCCCGGAGTCGGTGCCTTCTGAACATGATGTGTTATCTTAAAATAAAACTCACTTTGTCAACAACACATCATTTCCCATACAGAGGATCGTGTGCGGTTCAGGTTCTGGGAAACCGGAAAATTCTAAAACACTTCATCTTTTTAGAGTTTATACCTGAAAATTTTAAATCAAAACGTAGGGTGAGCATTGAAATACTCAGTAAGGGGTTTTTAAAAAGAAATGAAAACAGAATAGCATTTGAAAACATTATTTTAAAAGAATTTGAACATTCACTAAAAGTAGATTGTAACACATAATATAAAAATGATCAATCAAGGTTTTCAAGAAGAACATGAAACAATTATGTTAATTCTCTAAGGAGTAACAATGGTTATCATGTGAATTAAGCATAAATTAAACAGTTAAAAGTAATGCCTAATCAGATTTTCGCATAAAGGAAACAGAAAAAATTTCATGTGTTGGTCACCATTCTATTAAGTGATAAACACCAATCATGCTCCAAGATTATACTAGTGAAATAAGAACATTATGAAAACATGAAGTTATTAGTCCTGAAAGAACTTTATCTTAGAAATAACTTGTTACATAACATGAATTATGTGGCATCAATATTTAATTGTAGACAATCATTTCTATATCACCATGGTCCATCCCCAAGGAGTAAATAAAAATTAGCAAGGTTATTCACCAAGGTATCAGTCTAAAAGGTCATCTCTAGAGATTAAGTCTTTACCCAATGCATTGGAGCGCTATCAGGGCGCACCCTTAAATTTTCCTTTATTATCATGTGAGCCACGTCGCTCATGATTTACTTAAACGGTTTGTATATTCAAGATGTCCCATACCACCTTGAATATCTCATTCATTTTCATTTTACCCAAGGTGTCCCATACCACTTTGGGTAATATAATTTCTTAGTTCATTTAGTGATATGTCATAATCATGCATTATGTACAATAAAAATAATAATAAAAATGTACCATCACAAATTTTTCTAATACATGGTATGATATTTAATTTTGAAAAATATGTCAATAACTAATCAAAGGCATACATAGCTTAGTAAAACATTCTTTTAACATATGCTAATTACTAAATCACATGAAATGATTATATAATAAATGATAAATCCTTGAAATTATTATTCCCTGGAGTGCTTAAAGAAAACACTTGAAATCAGTTATGGTGATAACTAGGCCCTTGAAATTGTAAATAAAGTAAACCATAACTTGATTAATTAATTAATTCACCAAAGTAGGTTCATTTTGTCTTTAGGCAATAAATGAACATAACAGGACGAAATGATCCCATAAATACTAAATCCTCTAATACATATTAATCAATCCAAATTATACACTTTGTCATAAATTACATCATGGGCCATTTCAGAGAATCTCCTTTATTACAACATGTTCATTTTTGGGTACATGTATACAAAATACATGTTGGTTTAGTAAACGCCAAAATTATCCTTTATTAAAATCACACATGTATCGAAACATAATTTTAGTCCTAGTAATCATTACTTAAAAATAGGGTCTGTAATTTATACATATAAATATATATAAATATACACATCACCATATATACACCAAGAATGAAAAAAAGGTTTTTACACTAAAAAACAAAACCATTAAAATTTTATTGAGTTCAAAAAAAGAAACTATTAATTTTATTTAATTAAGAACCAGAAATTTAAGAGGGTTTAATATTCATGAGAAAATACATAAACATGTAGCAACTTTGGTTTAAAACAACAAAATAATTGAACCTAAGACAATGGCCAATATTTCATCCAAAATATCGTTCGAGGATAGGCATTCATCCCCTAAAATCATACTAACTAATTTTGAAGACATGCAGAAATATTTAGATATATGTATATATTACATGAATAACATATATTAAGAGTCGACTTAAAATTAATCATTATTATACATATATTACTTAGTATAACCTTGCTGAATGACCATGGATACCCTAAACCGAAGGTTTTGGGTTCTATGTATTCACATCTTTATTTTTATACAACCTGTATATACACTATATATGTAAAAAAATAAGTTTTGGGTTTCTTTGTAAAACTGAATCGTAAAAAAATTAAATGGTTTCATACATATAACTCTTCTGATAACACAAAATTAAACACCCTTGAGGGTATTACAAACCGAAGGGTTGGTTCATATACTAACTGTATATATACTGAGTGTATAATGGTATGGGTTTCTTCCAAAGGAATGAAAAACATGGAACCATGCTTACACATGCACCCTACTGAAACCACGAAGGCAGATTCCTTGAAGGCTATAAAAACCGAATTTTTTATATTAATTATATATATAAAAATAAACTATATATATACCGAAATTATAAAACAGAGGTTCCTTTAAAAGAAGCAAGCGTGCAAGGACCATTACATTTCTTGGGGAGGAGGCTTGGACCGGATGTACCTCGCTAGGTTGCTGGGAGTTCGAGGGATAGAAAGAGAATGAGGAACCACCTCTGTTTCATAGAGCAGGAGGCATTTATATAGGCCTCGGTGTTCATCATTGACTTGACCCAAGAGGTTATATTGATGTTGGAAAGACGAAGGAATAGTGAGCTAGTAGGGGGTGTTTGGAGGTCAAGAGGAGCAGTGCGCGGGAGACGTCGAGGCGTCCTTGCGTAGGCCTACTGGTCGGGTGCTATTGCGAGGAAGAAGACGACGGCTCGAAGCAGTAAAGGAATGGATGGCTGGGATTCACGAAGGGGAAGATCGCACGGCTAGAGAGGGCGCGGGAAAAAATTTAAAGAGATCGGTTTAATGAGATCAAGGGTTGGGATTAGATCTCGGGGAAGATCATGCGGTAAAAACATTTGGACAGACGAGATTGACATGGGAGTCGATCAGACGGTCATGATCACACGGAGCACATCCCACATCAAAACGGAACGTGGTTGGGTAGAGGTTTATAATACAAACCATGCCGCCTCCAGTGCAATAACACGAACACACACACACAAGGGTCTTACACACGGACCCCATGCAGGCTTTGGCCCACCCCTACGCAATGCACACCGTGGGCCTTACACATGGGCCCGTGTGCAACTGGACGAACCCATTTTCGGCTCGGGCTCGGGCCTAGTTGACACTATGGATAACTGGGACCCCGGTCGGCACCTCGGGTCCTTGGGGGCTTGGTCTCGGCCTAGAGGGCTTGTCCTGTAAGGGATTCCCTCGGCATGGCCCGGCCCTAGCATTATTTTTCTAAAAAGTTATTTAGATTTCCCAAAAAAATCTAGTCTAAGCATACTTGGTTCGAAATAAAAATATTTTCACAAAATGAGTCAATATACAATAAAAATAAATAGTTTTAACTTAAAATTTAAATCCCTTTACCAGTTCATATATAAATCTTTTAAAAGATATATCTTTCTTATTTTACATACAAAACCATTATAATTATTAGGATCTTTAAAATACACAATAAAAATTCTAAAAGACCACTAGTTAATTCAAAAATACATAATTTTATAGATCAAAAAATATAATTATTATTGATTCCCTTTAAACAAATATTTTATAAAAAGAATACTAAGTTTATAACTATACAGGTATCTATCAGAGTTTTTGTAAAAAAAATTATTTATTTCCAAGAATACTTTTTTTTATTTTAAAACTATGATTCTCTTGTAAAAAATATTTTATACATATTATAATATTAGAAATATCATTAAATTATAAGGGCATTAAAACAAGTTTTCATATAAAGATACACTTTATCAACGGTAACCTGAAGGTCGTTTTGAAAATCCAACGGCTATATATATTTAATGGTCATATCTCTAAGGACCATTATAAAAGAAAAGGCATTTTACAAAATCAAAACACTTGAATGAGAAAGGATGGCTCTCCTCATACCATTGGTGTTTAGTATGTGTGTCATGGCTCTGGCTGTTATATTTTTCACACTGATGGACTCTGAAGACTATGAATACCCGATTACTCGAGTTGTTATTCTTAGTAGTCTCGTTGTGGCTGTGTTAGGTCTTATGCATGGTATTTTCAATTAGTTGCATCTTATTGCAATGTAACTTTTAAATATATACCAGTTTGCTATATTCTTCATGTTTTATTTTGTTTCAAATTCTTTAATAGCACTCAAAGCATAAAATAAAACAAGAGACATCATTAAAAGAACAACAAATAAAACAAGAGTCATTACTAAAAGCATAACGTTGTTCCCTTGGCCCAGTTCATAAGAACTGGGGTGTCACATTATCCCCCCCCCTTTAGAAAATTTCATCCTCGCAATTTATTTCACAACACTAGAAGGTTCTTAAATGTTCTTACCACCTCCACGAATGTATAGGGTCAACAGGTGCATTTAGAGGAACCCCCGTAGCGATGCTCACCTCTTCCAGTTCCCTAATCCAGATACACCTAAGACAGGAGGGGTTTCACTTATGTTCTGGACCTTCAGGCTTCCAGAGGGAAGCTTGAACAGTAAAAAGTTCTGAAATTTCATTACATACCAACGTATGAAGGGCTTGCCGAATTATGTCTCGGTCGAGGACATAAAAGCCATAGATACGATCAAACAAGCTAAAGTTGAGGAGTTGGATCATATAAGCCGCACAAAGATTTCCCTCTAAAACAGCCTCCTGAAATTTCACTTTGGCCATGTAATTCCAGCCTAGGGAGAAACATAAAAAGAGACCATCGTGGTAACTTCCTCATCGTTCACGTTCGGCTAGCTGTGCAGAGCCAATGCGGTAATAGATGCAGGCATTCCCATGGCAGATGCGGAGAATCACCAGATCATTTTTTACCTCAAACGACTTCTTGCACGTTATTCGAAAATTTGCGAAGGGGTCATTCTTGTCCTCACACGTTTTGATTGAAATGATTTCCAGAATCTCAGTGGGGAGATATAACAGGTGTTTTTGTCCTTTCATCTGAAAGTTTTAAGATTGGAATTCAATCACATGAAAATCATTCAAGGATAAACACAAGGTAAAGACAATGAAGGGGAAAGACAAAATTTCAAAAAACATACGTTTATTATTATTAGTTCATGAGTTTCCCTTATCCATTGACTAAACGAACTCCACACAGAGAATTAAAACTCCCTAACTCCTCAAACCAAACACAGGTAGAGTATTCAGGGAAAAACTCATGGGGGCACCTTTGACGTCTTATGAGTCTAGCATGAGGGGTATGAAGTTGAGAGACATCCTTATACACTTGTCGTCTACAAGACAGTTGGGTGGAATCATCTTCTAACCTTCTGAAGTCCAGCAACTGACCCCAGAAGCCATAGTTTAAAATTTGACAAAGGTAGCCAGCTCGGAGCTCTCTGTCAGCAGCAGCTTCTTGGAAAGGGTTATCAATCACAGTTCCAAAGCTCTCACCCGCCGTGATAATTTGGAAAGTCCCTCATAGTACCTTCCTCGACATACATAGGAGGTAAATTGGTTTATCATCATAAAGAGGTAATCTATTCCTACCCCTTGGTGTAACTGAAGCATCTGTGGTGAATTGGATACATCGTAAAGGTGTTTGCATGTCATGCAGATGTGGGCACAGTTTAGAAAATCCTCACGGCTAGCTAAAGGCACAATGGTCTCTAGGGCCTCCGTGGGGAGAGAGAAGAGACTTGTCCCATCGTTTTCCACCTGAAATTTAAGAAAAACCCACTTTAATAAAATATAAGTACATATACATATATATATTTTTGTTTCAGTTTTTGGATTTCTATAGTTATCCAAAACGAACCTCAGATACCAACTGTAGAGACCCCGACCCCAGAAACCAAGGAGTCAGTGCCTTCTGAACATGATATCTTATCTTAAAATAAAACACACTTTTTTATCAACACATCATGTCCCACATAGAGGATCGTGTGCGGTTTGGGTTCTGGGAAACCGGCAACTTCTGTAACCATTCATCTTTTAAGAGCTGATACCTGAAAATTTTAAATCAAAACGTAGGGTGAGCATTGAAATACTCAGTAAGGGGTTCTTAAAAAGAAATGAAAAAAGTGTAACATTTGAAAACATTATTTTAAATTAATTTGAACATTCACTAAAAAAAATATTTTAACACATAATATAACAATGCTCAATCATGGTTTTCAAGAAGAACATGAAACAATTATGTTAATTCTCGAAGGAGTAATAATGGTTATCATGTGACTTAAGAATAAATTTAATAGTTAATAGTAATGCATAATTAGAGTTACAGATAAAGGAAACAACTAAATTTTCATGTTTTGGTCACTATTATATTAATTTATAAACACCAATCATGCTACAAGATTATACCAGGGAAACAATCTTTATGAAAACTTGAAGGCATTAGTCGTGAAAGAACTTTATCTTAAAAATAACTTGTTACATAACTTGAATTATGTGGTATAAACATTTAATCATAGACAATCATTTCTGTATCACCAAGGTCCATCCCTATGGTGTCAATAAGAATTACCAAGGTTATTCACCAAGGTATCAGTCTACAAGTTTATCTCTAGAGATTAAGTATTTACCCAATGCATTGGAGTGCTATCAGGGCACACCCTTAAATTTTCTTTTATTATCATGTGATCCACATAGTTCATGATTTACATAAACTTTTTGTATATTCATGATGTCCCATACCTCCTTGAATATCTCATTCATTTTCATTTTACCGAAGGTGTCCCATACCACTTTGGGTAATCCAATTTCTTAGTTCATTTATTGATATGTCATAAGCATGCATTATGTACAATTATAGTAATAAAAAAATCATACCATCACAAATTTTTCTAATACATGGAATGATAGTTAATTTTGAAAAATATGTTAATAATTAATTGAAGGCATACATAGATTAGTAAAAAATTATTTTCACATATGATAATTACTAAAGCACATGAAATGATGATATAATAAATGATAAATCCTTGAAATTATTATTCAATGGAGTGCTTAAAGAAAACACTTGAAATCAGTTACGGTGATAACTAGGACCTTGAACTTGTAAATAAATTAAACCATAACTCGATTAATTAATGCATTCACCAAAGTCGGTTCATTTTGTCTTTAGGAAATAAATGAACATAACAGGATGAAATGATCCCATAAATACTAAATTTTCTAATACATATTAATCAAGAGAAAATATACACATTATTATAAAGTACGTCATTGGCCATGTAAAAGAATATCCTTTATTACAACATGTTCATTTGTGGGTACATGTATAAAAAATACTTTTTGGTTTAGTAAATGCGAAAATTATCCTTTATTAAATTCACACATGTATCAAAACATAAAGTCAGTCCTGGTAATCATTACTTAAAAATAGGTTTTAGAATTTATACTTATAAATATATATATACATATATATATATATATAAACATCACCATATATACAACAAGAATGAAAAAAAGGTTTTTACACTAAAACAACAATACCGTTAAAATTTTCTTGAGTTAAAAAAAACTCGTAATTTTATTTAGTTAAGAACCTAAAAATTTAAGAGGGTTTCATATTCATGAGAAAATACATAAACATGTAGCATATTTGGATTAAAACAAAAACATAATTGAGCATAAGACAATGGCCAAGATTGCATCCAAAATATCGTTCGAGGATTGGCATTCATCCCATAAAATCAAACTGACTCGTTTTGAAGACATGAATAAATATTTAGTTATATGTATATATTACATGAATAACATATGTTATGAGTCAACTTAAAATGAAACCTAATTATACATATATTACTTAGTATAACCTTGCTGAATGACCATGGATACCCTAAACCGAAGGGTTTGGGTTCTATGTATTCACATTTTTATTTTTATACAAACTGTATATACACTATATATGTAAAAAAATAAGTTTTGGGTTTCTTTGTAAAACTGAATCGTAAAAAAATTAAAATGATTCATACATATAACACTTCTGATGACACCAAAGTAAACACCCTTGAGGGTATTACAAACCGAAGGGTTGGTGAATATACAAACTTTATATATACTGAGTGTATAATGGTACGGGTTTCTTCCAAAGGAAAGCAAAACATGGAACCATGCTTACACATGCACCCTACTGAAAACACGAAGGAATATTCCTTGAAGGCTATACAAACCAAAGGTTTTATATTAAGTATATATTTATAAATAAACTATATATATACTGAGAGTATAAAACAGAGGTTCTTTTAAAAGAATCAAGCATGCAAGGACCCTTACCTTGCTTGGGGAGGAGGCTCGGACTGGGTGTACCTCACTGGGTTGCTGGGAGTTCGAGGGAGAGAAAGAAAAGGAGGAACCACCTCGGTTTCATGAAGTATGAGGCATTTATATAAGCCTCGATGTTCATCAGTGACTCAGCCCAAGAGGTTAGATCGACGTGGGAAAGGCAAAGGAATAGTGAGCTAATAGGTGGGTGTTCAAAGGTCAAGAAGAGCAGTGCGGGGGAGAGGCCGAGGCGTCCTTGCGCAGGCCTACTGGTCGGGTGTTGTTGCGAGGAAGAAGACGGCGGCCTGACGCGGTAAAGGAATGGATGACCCAGATTCACGAAGGGGAAGATCGCACAACTAGAGAGGGCGCGGGGAAAAATTTAAAGATATTGGTTTAATTAGATCAAGGGCTGGGATTAGATCTTGAGGAAGATCGTGCGGTAAAAACGTTTGGACGGACGAGATCGACACGAGAGTCGATCAGACAGTCCTGATCGCACGGAGCGCATCCCACATCGAAATAGAACGCGGTTGGGGAGAGGATTATATTACAAACCCTGCCGCCTCCCATGTAATAACACGAACGCACACACACAGGGGTCTTACACACGGAACCCATGCGGGCTTTGGCCCACCCCTACGCAACGCGTACTGTGGCCTTACACACGGGCCCGCGTGCGACTGGAGGAACCTATATTCGGCTTTGGCTCGGGCCTGGTTGACACTATGCATAACTGGGACCCCGGTCGGCACCGTGGGTCCCTGGGGGATTGGTCTCGGCCTAAAGGGATTGTCCCGTAAGGGATTACCTCGGCTTGGCCAGGCCCCATCATTATTTTTATAAAAACTTATTTAGATTTCCCAAAAATCTAGTTTAAGCATACTTGGTTCGAAATATAAATATTTGCACAAAATGAGTCAATATATAATAACGACAAATAGTTTTAACTTAAAATTTAAATCCCTTTACCTGTTCATATAAAAATCTTTTAAAAGATATACCTATCTTATTTTACATACAAAACCATTATAATTAATAGGATCTTTAAAATACACCATAAAATTTATAAAAGACCACTAGTTAATTCAAAAATACATAATTTTAGAGATCAAAAGATATAATTATTATTGATACCCTTTAAACATATATTTTATAAAAATAATACTATGTTTTTAACTATATAGGTATCTGTCAGAGTTTTTGTAAAATCAAAACGATTTATTTCCAATAATATTATTTTTTTATTTTAAAAATATTATTCTCTTGTAAAGAAAATATTTTAGACATATTATAATATTTAAAATATCATAAAATTTTAAGGACATTAAAACAAGTTTTCATATAAAGATACACTTTATCAACGGTAACCCAAAGGTCATTTTGAAAATCCATTGGCTATATATATTTAACGGTCATATCTCTAAGGAACATTATAAAAGCAGGGGAATTTTACAAAATCAAAACACTTGAACTAGAAAGGATGCATCTCCTCATACCATTGGTGTTGAGTATGTGTGTCGTGGCTCTGGCTGTTATATTTTTTACACTGATGGACTCTGAAGATGATGACTATCCGATTACTCGAGTTGTTATTCTTAATAGTCTTGATGTGGCTGTGTTAGGTCTTGTGCATGGTATTTTCAATTATTTGGGTCTTGTTGCAATGTAACTTTTAAATATATACCAGTTTACTATATTCTTCATGTTTTATTTTGTTTCAAATTCTTTAATAGCACTCAAAGCATAAAATAAAACCAGAGACATCATTAAAAGCACATCAACTAAAACAAGAGACATTACTAAAAGCATAGCGTTGTTCACTTGGCCCATTTCATAAAACCTGGGGTGTCATAATTTACATATCCTTTATATCATATCTATTTCATGGGGTTTATGTTTTGAAAGTTACCAAATCAGTAAAGTAATTTTGCCTCCATTTTCCTTCTTTGAGACACTTGAAATTCTATACAACTATATTTTTATATGATATTAAAATACAACTGTTTTCCTATTATATCTTGAATCTCCTTTAATGATATTTTAAGCTTCATGTAATTTTACGTTCTTACATGGGGAGTATGGTTCAATTTTACAAATTTATAAGCATTTATTGAAACAATCACTTCACTTTTTTAGATTGTATATGATTATACTTCCTTTCTTGAAATCATAGAATCCATATCTTAGTAAAAATATTGAATTTTCTTATACAATGGTTATTCATGATATATTCATGTATTATTTCCATTTTTATCATCTTTGGTGCATAAGATAGTTAAAAATTTGATTTTAAGAAAGCCAAACTTTACCCACTCCTTAGTCATAAATTTGTATTCCATCAAAACCATGTATTCTAAAACAGGTTTCCAATAATATTTTATTATTCTCCAATAATCATTAAAATTTATTTTTCCCTTTTTTTCATTTACCAATGTTTTTAAAAGGAATCTTCTTGTTTATTTTTGAAGAATTCATTTTTAAGCCATTTATCATACAAAATGAATGTTCTTTTTTTATCATACAACATGTAAAAATTTAACCACCATTATTTCTTTGGAAATTCTGTTTCATGTTTAAAAGGTCAATTTTTTAGAAAATGTTTTTTAATATAATTTTAAAAAATAATGGTTTTCAAAATGTTTTCAATATTTTTTTATAATGGTTTTGGAAAATTATTTCAAATGTTTTCAATATTATTTTATAAAGTTTTGAATGAAATGGTATTTGAAACTCTTTTAACACCCATTTATATGTTTTTAATGATTTTTTTGAAGAAGTTTTTATTTTTAAAACATTATTTTATATTTTTTCAATCCATATTTTTATGTTTTCAAATTTTTTTCAAATAAATGTTTTTCAAAAAAAAATTCATAATTCATTTATAAGTTTTTATGGGAAATAGATTACAATACATTTTCAATTTTTTATATCTTTTATAAAAGGTTTTGAAGGAAAAAATTTAAAAACAAATTCATTCATCCTTTATATTTTTTCAATGATTTTTCAATGAAAAAGTTTTTCAAAATTTTTCCAAGCTTCTTTTATATGTTATTGATTAAAATGGTTTTGAAAATTATTCTAATAATTCGTTCAATTTTTGAAATTTATTTTCAATGAAACTAGTTTTCAAAATGATTTATTTTTTTGAAATATTTTATCAAATAAGAAAGGATATTTTCCTCAATAAATGTTTTTAAAGGATATTTCAAAAATAATTTCCATCTAATATAGAATCTGTTGATGTTACACATTCCTTTTAGGAGAAATTATTCAATGATTCCATTTATATTATTTCTCTGAATGGTGTATGTTTTTCTGGAATGATTTTTATAAAAATATTTTCTATTTTACTGGTTATATTATTTTTAAATGATCTTCTTTTCATGGGATATGCTTTGATAAAAAGATTTTGAAACCTATCTTTTTCCATAGGTTATGATATGATTACATGTTTATGAATCATATTTAATTTTATGGGTTATGATATTATTATTTATGATATTGTGGAACATGTATGTATGATTTCGTTACTAGATGGGTGGGACCCATATCTCCCTCTGATGCATTGGGTAAATATTTATATCTCATGTGATTGAAATAGATGGAACAAGAAATGAACTTGGTTCTGTATTTTAGGGATGCAACGAGAAATGAACTTGATTTAGTAATACATGGTTGGAATGAGGAGTGAACTCAATTAAGTAATACAGGGATAAAATGGGGTGTAAACTCAGTTCAATAAAGGACTTCTTCTACCATGATTTCCTTGGTCTCCATCCCTTGACTATTATAAAATCAATATATATTCTTTTATTTATTCCTCAATTCCTTGTCTTATTCATATGTTATGATTTCATGGATTATGTTATTTATTTCCTTATAATTCATTTCTTATAAACTACCATGTTTTTCTACCAATATTAAAGTTTACGATCTTTAATATATAGGTTATGAACTTATATTTTCATAATCATGTTCTCATATCCTGATTTTCATGATTACATTTACATGTCTCTCATGTTTACCCTTAATGAGCATCTAAGCTCTCCCATTTTAATGTTTCCTTTCCTTGGTTTTGAATATATATTTCTTATATTCTATATATAATAGGGGTTCTAGTATTGGAGAACCAAGTGGGAGATAATGTATCTTTCTCATGTACTATTTTTATGTTTCCATTTTTCCAAAGGCAGTAAACTAATACAATTATTGATAATTATTCAATATAATGTATTAAGTATTCTGAAATAGGGGTTTTATGTTAATTTATGAAATGTGAGGGTTACTACAGAATCCACCCATGTTTTGGAGAGATTTAGAACTACATAAAGTAGAGTTGTGACTGAATAGGATGAATTGAATCTTCAATTTACGTGGAACCCCAACAGAGTAGAAGTTCCAGATAATTATGTATAGTCTATATGATATTTCATGACAGCGGTGTAATTTAGTAGTTCAGTATAAATCGAACCAAGGAATTGCATGGGAGTATTTTAAAGATTTTTTTAATAAAAAATTCAATCCACACATGTTGAATATTTTATGAACGACATACTTTTTCATCTTGAAACATTATAATCTTTTAGTGATCGAGTATGTGGATAAATTTGTGAATTTAATCTAATTTCCACCTAATGTTGCTCCTAGTGAATCCTTGAAGGCCCTTATTTTTTAATCAAGAATGAGAAAAGAGATTTGGCCAAATATTTCCAGGAATTTTATAATAGATTATATGATGATGGTAAACATAGTGATGGTCTTAAAAAGGGACATTTTCGGAAATATGGGTGGAGGGAGCATGTTTATACCTATAGGTAATGGTGGTAGCTCTAATGTTGGTAGCAAGAGGAAGAGGGATACCTATTTCCAAGTTAGTGGGATGAAATATAATTAGATAGATGGGACAGTGAATCATTCTCCTAAACCCATGATCAACCTTATATGTTTTCAGTGTGGATATTTTTTTATCACATAAAGTGAGACTGTACAGCACCTGCTTGTGCATGCCATAATTTCAATCGGATGGGGCATCTTCAGCACTATTTCCACAGTGCTCCAAGGTCATGTGTTAGTTACACATCTAAAGTTTAATAGATATCATATGTTTCAATGGTACTAAGGATGAAAAATACATCTCATCATTAGAAGTGATCTAGACAAAGTGATTCTAGGAATATTATGACCCCTCAACTAGGAAAATCACAATTGGGAAATAAGGAATAAAGTGAAATGAGTATGAATTTATATGTAGATAGAAAAGTTATTTTGGATGATCAATATGGACCATCGATGGTGAGAGTTACAATTATTTTAAATTATATTCTTATGTAATATTTTCTTGATACAATAGCATCCCCTTAATTTATTGCTTCTTGTAACATTGATTTGCAGGATTTTCATGTTGAGATGATGCATTCTGTTTAGAAACGTCAATATTTTCTTGATTAAATAGAATTTTGAGCATTTATTTTTTGGGAATGTTTTATAAATTTTTATGGATCAAAGTTGAAATGTAATTTCTATAGGATTTATATGGGTTTCTATGAAATAATCATGGGTATGGATTAATTGACAATGTTGAAGGATCAAATGGGTAATTATATGTGAAAGATATGTTTTACAACTAATGATGGAATAGAGCATCTATTTAAATGAGACTAAAATGTAAATTCATGTGAAATGATCTTTTTGGGACCATAATTTAGGATAATCTCATACTAGTTGGTAACTTTGACTTTGGAATTAGTGGAAGAGATTAAAAATAGTATTTTTTCAATGGTTGTTGAACAGTTTCCATATGTTTCTCCTGAAAATTTCTCAAGGTTTCCACCCTCAAGATAAGTGGAGATTATGATTGATCCCATTTTGTAACCACTCTTATTTACCTTCTGTATTATCTGATGGAACCAACAGAATTAAAGAAATTTAAGGTTTAGTTTTAATAGCTATAAACTAAAGGGTGCAATTAGCCTCACAGGTCTCTGTGGGAAGCACTAATCTTGCTTTTTTAAATAGGTGGATAGAACTATTTGATTTTGTGTCGATTATATTAGGCTTAAGAAAGCTAGGATAACGAATCGGTATCCACTTCCATGCATTGATTATCTATTCGATCAATTGAGGGGAGCCTAATGGTTCTTTTAAATTGGATTAAAAGCAGTATATCACCAATTGTGGGTCTAAAAAGATGATATTTCAAAGAAAAATGTTAGGAGTGGATATTTCCACTAAAGGTACATGGTTATGCCTTTTGGTCTTATAAATTATCCCAAAATCTTTATAGAATTTAAGAATATGATGTTTCAAATAATTTTGGATTCTATTGTGGTGGTGTTTCTAGATGACATATTGGTATATTCAAGAAAAATGGATGAACATGAAAAACATGTGAAAATAGTGTTGGGTATCTTGTGGGATATTTTAATGTATGAAAAATTATCAATGTGTGATTTTCGGATACAACATATATGTTTCCCTGTCCATGTAATATCATAATGTGGTGTTTTGTGGATAGATAAAAGATAGAGGATGTTATCTCTTAGAAACCACCAAAGAATGCCTTCAATATAAGCAGTTTCCTTGATCTAGAAGGTTTTTACCAATTCTCTTTGCAGTATTTTTGCTGACTAAACTCACCAATAAATTCTTTGAAAATAAATAATGTTCTATTCCAATGGAACAAGGAATATGAAAATTATTTTCAATAGATTGAAATTCTAATTAAATCAACAACTATCTTGAATTTTCTAGAATCAGGACAAGGGTATGTTGTGTATTGTGATTCTTAGAGATCTAGGATGGGATATATTCTCATGAATAGAGATCATGTTTTTTATTATGGCTCACATAAGTTACAGTTTCATGAGAATAACTACACAAAAAATGGTTTGGAGTTAGTTTTCATAGTCTATGCTTTAATGAATTGGCGTCATTACCTCTTTGGTGATAAATTTATAGTTTTTATAGATCCTGAGGTCATGAAACATATCTCACAAATAGATTTGAATTTGATAAAAAGGTGAAGGTGTATTATTTCAAAAATTTTAATTTAACTCGATGTATGCATTGGGTAAAGGCAATTCAGTGGTGAATGTATTAAGTAGAAATTCATATGGTTAGTTGAAAAATATGGTTCATATTAGAGGTAGTTGATGTTGTTGAAAGCTAACATGAACTTGGATTATCAAGTTAAAGTTATTTGTTTGGTTTTATTTCTAATTTATTTGGTTCTTAATTTAGTTGAAATACTTAAAGAGGCACAAACATCTGATTCTAAATGTGTTTTGATAAAGTAAAAACAAAATGGTGGGGAAGCCATTGAGGGATATAAATTGGATGGGAGTCTGGTTTTGTGGATTCATGATCAGATTGTTGTACCTACAGATTATTAGGAACAATGTATTAATTCTTACCACCATTCAATATGGGTTTTTCATCCTAGAATACATAAGATTTATAAGGAACTGAAATCACAGTTTTTGTGTGTCGACATGAAAAAAAATGTGGATCATTTTTTTCAAGATGCCTCACCTGTCAGGTTTTTAGGCCGACCATTAACAATGATTGTATATGTTGGAATATTTACCAATTACTATTTGGAAATAGGAACAAATATCCATATATTTTTTAACATGCCTCCCTATAATAGTTCATAAAAACAATTCCATGGGGTGGTAGTGGATCATCTCACAAAGTCACCTCATTTCATACTGATTCATGAATCTAATGCGGTAGAGGACTTGTCTAAAATCTATACCCATGAAGTTGTAAAGAGGTATGGAATGTCATTTTTTAGTATCGTACTGAGAGAAAAGGTTTACATCATATTTTTAAAAATCTTTAAAGAAATTTGTTGGGACTTAGTTGACCATGAGTATGGAATATCATCCTCAGACTGATGGAAAATATAAATTGTCAGTACAAACATTGGAAGTATTTTTGTAATGGATTTTGGTGGCTCATGGGCGGAGCATATACCATTAGTAGATTTTTCATATAAAAACAGTTATCAGTCCTCCATATATCTATCACCTTTTTAGGCATTATATGTGCATATTTATCATTGTCCACTTTTTTGTGTAGAAACATGTTAAACTATACTAGTTTGATTAAGCCTTGTCTAGGAGAAAACATTGATGATTTAATTGATTAAGAAAATGTTGTAAAATACTCAAATTCATCAATAATCATATAAATATTATTAAATATAGTAGTTTTCATTTTAGGTAAGTGATCATGTGTTCTTTATAATCTCTCTAAGGATTGGGAATCATTATTCTGGGAAGTGGGAAAGTTATCTCTATGATACACTAGTTCTCTTGAGATAAATTAATGAGTTGGTGAGGAATAAAATTAGTCAGAATTGGAAACATTGTTTAGTTTAGTTCATAATGTGTTTCATGTATCTTAGTTGAAGATGAGTTATCCTGATCTTGTCCATGTGATTCGATGATATCACATTGACCTAAAGGCAGATACTTCATTGGTTTATAGGCTTGTATAGATTGTGGATTTGAAAGATAAAATATTGCATGTGAAATGTATCAGTCTAGTGTGGTTTTTGAGGAA
This sequence comes from Viscum album, assembly GCA_963277665.1. Classification (NCBI taxonomy): domain Eukaryota; kingdom Viridiplantae; phylum Streptophyta; class Magnoliopsida; order Santalales; family Viscaceae; genus Viscum; species Viscum album. The sequence goes on from OY728157.1 coordinate 828,849,834, forward strand.
ACATGTAAAATTTCATTAAAAAATATGGAAGGGGAAAAGGAAAAAATCAATAAATGTCCCAAACTCTTTCCAAACAATGGTGGTTTACTTCTTTTTAGGACAGAAAGGTCAATAGTGGGGAGAATGCAGCAACCACAATTTTTAAGTATGTACCCCATTCTTTATTTATTTTAAGTATATAAAGTTCTTAGGTGAAGTTTTTGGGGGTTTTTAGGAATATTTAAATTTTATGGGACTTTTTTGGAGGTTCACAATTAGGGAATGGTTAGTAAAAACCATGAAACTTCTATAGACAATCGTATATGGTAAGATTGAGGATATTAGCTAGGTGAACAAATAAGAGCACTATTTTTACAAACCGAGTGGCCACCAAGGAGTAACAGTACGAAGTGGTACAAAATAATTCTGAATGGTTGTCACATGTTTTTCTAACCATGTGGGTCAACCATGTAAGGATATTCTTAAGGAAGAGGCTTATGCATAGTTAGTGCATGGTTTTCCTAACCCTTCAAGCTAACGAGGCATGGAAAAAGTGGGATCCAAAAATTGTGGATATCTCTCATTTCAGCCAATTAACCACCTATTTTTCCTCTATTATGATCCTATGTTAGTTTTCTCCTCTCCCAAAGGCTGTTGATACATTTTACTTTGACACAAGAGGGGTTTGTTAGAAAATATTGGTGTGTTGAAGCCCATATTTCTTTGTTATCCTCTATTCTTCGTGGTTTTCCTTAGATATTTTATTCTTACCTCCCTTAGATTCATATACTATGTCTTTTGGGGATATATATATGATATTTTTTGTCAATCATGATGATATTTTGTTTTGTTGATGTTAGGTAACAATATCTAAGGTGGGTTTTTTGGATATTTGACCCGATTGTTTTGAAGAATTCACATTGTTCTTTGTTTCATCCATAGTTTACAAGCTATATGGCATCAGTATCAACTCCTATTATCATAAATTGATGGATTATTTTTAAAATTTTTTATTTCTTGAAATTAATTGTGAAATTTATCTTCAACGAATGGAAGAAACCCTCTTCTGTGATTGTTTGTGGATTTTTGAAATTTAGTTTTCGTGAAAAGTTCATGGTTTGGAGATTTTAAAATGATGATTTAAAATTTGAAACATTTTTTATTCATGGAATTGTTTTGATGGTAATTTATTATATAAAAGAAATATTTTAAGGAAATTTCATTAAATGGTAGATGTGGCATTGGTTTTTGGACTAAATTTTATGTTTGTTCATGTGAAATTGGGACTAATAGGGGTATGAAGTTTCCCCCATCAATAGTGCGGTGGATAAGGGTATGAACCTTACCCCATCAGAATTTTCACCAATTTTTTTCTTGGGGAATGGATGAATAACCAATCGTGATTATAGGGAGTTCCATGGTTTTGTTCATGTTTGGAGGTGTGGATTTTTGGAATGGATTATGCCAAAATAGAATTTGAGAAATGGGTTTTAAATAGTTATGGGTTTCTTCCCATGAATAGTATTTTGGTGTGAAACAGATTAGCTTAGATATAAACTATAAAATTGTTTTAAAGTGTTTTATATAAATTGTTTTATATAAATGTGCTAATATATTCTATCCTAGTGCCATGAGAAGGGATGAATTTTGGGGAAAACCTACGGAGTTTTATTACTCACTCCCTACTTTGGAACTTTGTTGCTTTTGTAGATACTGTTTATTGATACATAGGTAAAATAAAATTCTACCAATTAACCAGTGATTCATTGTGATACTTTGACTATGGCTTGTAGATTTGGAACTTTGAGCTTATTGGGAGAGTTGAAGTTAGTGTATTTGGAGTTTTGAGTTTTTTTGTTTTGTCTTCTACTTTATACTCTGATATCAGTTTTTTATTTCTGTATTATACTCTGATATGGGGTATAGTGTAGTTTGGTATTCATGTATGTTGGTAATAATTTTTGTTGTACTACATTTTTATCATGCATCATATATTGGTTTTTGGTTTTGGAATGTTGGTTGGGGCTATTTTATTTTCAAATGGTATATTTCCCCAAAATTGTATTGAGGACCTTGGAATTTTTTCTAGACTTTAGTGACTTTGGGATATCACCTAAGGTTGCATAGAAATTATGACTTGAATCAAGACAATGATAAGTGGTGGGATGTTACAATCTCAATCACTACTGAAATCAAGAATACTTGAATAAAGCATATCATCTAATTTCAATGTCATTCTCTTTGATTGCCTATAATTATAAGGATGAATGGTCATACTAAATTTTAATTGAGAAACCTTCTAATTCTATAAGACTTTCCAAAAATAAGTGGTAAACTAGAAATATCTATCATATACCATGCTTTAATAAACTCTTTTATGCTATATGATCTCTCTAATATATAGATTTCTTAACTCTTCCACTGAGTTTATCTACCAGATCAATATGAAGTGTTACACTATGTTCAACTAATAAAATATAAAACAAAATATATAGATACCTATCATGTTCTTGGGAAATACTCTCAGGAAGTATATAGTTACCTCATCCCACTTTTACACTGGCATTGAATGTGGCTATATTAACTCTCTGGTTCATTTATTCTTAGAGTTGATTCTCTAAGAAATAAAATAATTAGAGGAAAAACCAATATTATATCATTTCATGTTGGGACACTAGAACTACCATTTAACATCATCAGACATCTTGGTTGACCCTGGGTGTACTACCCGATGTGAAGAACATGAGTATATTATTAGTTCCTCTCACATAGAATATGTAACCATCACCATAACATAAACAAAAAGTATGCCTCATCTTTTTAAACCCCACCCTAAAATGGAACAATATTATCTAAAATTTTCACGCATCATGATACACTCCAAATCAAGATCCTAATTGGGCTTCACTCATTCAACAAACCAATCCATGATCACTAAGGGTGAAAAAAACATAGACCTTAAATCCTAAGCTATATTCACCTACTAGTCTACTATTAGAGCCATGAAGTTACACCCAACTTATAACATTCATTATATGGATTCTTGTATGTTCCTATTCATTGCATCTAGAAATATGCTTCCCTTCCTAGGATAATACTCTATATTGAAGTCAAACATCTTCAAATACTCTACCCAATGTCTCTGAGGATGATTTAGGTCATGTTGGGTGAAGATATACCAAAAACTCTTATTGTTATTATACACAAAAAATATCTCACCATAGAGGTAATGTTGTCATAATTTTAGCAAATAATCATAAACTAGAAACTCTAATTCATGAGTGGGGTAGTTATTCTCATGGGTTCATAGATTTTCAGACATTTATGAAACTATATTTTCATCATATATCATAACTTCACCCAATCCAATTCCAAAAACATTGTAATAAACTACATATATGACCCTATGCCCAGAAAGAACCAGTCCTGGAGATGATGTCCAAAACTTTTTCAAATTCTAGAAGGCCTATTCACATATATCTATCAACTCACACTTGACTCCTTTGTGAGCATGGTCATAGGCACTTCTAGGAAATAAATTTCTTCATTTAACCTCGTATAATACCCATACAACCTAAGATAACTTTATATATTAAACCCATTCCTTGGTTGTTCCTAAGACATAATTACACCCACTATCCTAGATCAACTGATATCCATGATTGTGAAACCTTTTTCTAAATAAAGTAAAACTATTGTATCCAAAAGTGGAACTTTGAGTACAGAGAATAAAGTTAATGTTCTTGAAGAATACTCACCATAATATCTATGTTTCTAGAATATTATTACAATTTCTATTAATATATAAGGATTTCATCAATGAAAATGATGTATTATGAATCCAATTATGGATGAAAGATCTAGTTTATAAGATCTATAAATACTTTTAGAGCATTCGTCTGTCAAAATATCTTATTAATATACTCATACAACCCAAAACTACTCATAAAAATTATATTTGATATTTCTTCATCATTGAAAAAATGATAATGGTGGAATAGATGTATATCAATCAAAAAAACCATTGGGATCCCCTAAATTGATCAAACAAGTCATATATTCTTGGAAATGGTTACCTATTCTTTATTGTGATCTAGTAGAGCATTTAGTGGTACAAAAAAAAATACAAATACCATATTCCTTTTTTGTGAACAAAACAAGAGTACCCCATGGTGAAATTATCAGTATGATGAAGCAGTTATCCTTGAGATCATCCTCCAATACATTGATATCATTTAACTCTACTGATTCCATGTGATATAATGGAATAAATATTACTTATATAGTGGGAAAAAGCTTAATCTCAAATTAAACACCCCTATATGGGGGAAGCCTAATAAATCATCAAGAAATACATATTGGTATAGGTAAACCATCTGATGGAAGAATAAATTGATTATGTTTTCTCAAATGCAAGGATCTTGCTATACATCTGCACTGAAAATGATTCTAACTAATGAGGGTCCAGTCCCACTCATCCAACCTCGACATCCCACTCACTAGGTAGTAGGAATTTCCCACCTTTATAAAAAAACTGTTTACCCATCTCTAATAAAAATAAATGTGTGTGTAGTATCTGGTCAACCGGTATATTCCCATAATCACATAAAAAACATCCATATCTAGAATTTTAAGACTTCAAACATGATTAGAGATAGTCACCACTATTGGACACTATATATAGATATGAACGATTTCTACTTTTCTTCCTTGGAGTGTATTAATAGATAGAAACTAAGAAGAGTATTTAACTGGTAAATATAACCTAATGACCACTTGTAAATATATGAATTAATGTGATGTCCATGTGTCAAGTAAAGAAAAAAATAGAGTGGAAGAGATCAGGAACATATCTCAAAATATTAAAGGTCTCTCTCCATCATAATATAAAGCCTAATAAACCACATATTACCTATCAGCCAACACTCCATAAAACCCTAAAGTCCTATGAGTAACTAGATTCAACGACCCTTATGGTGTCTATAACAAATATTGAGGTCTTGTACCTACACCATTTCCTAGATTTGTTGTGTGAAACCATGAATTTGTGGAACAGAATCGCTTTAGATGACCAAACTTTTCGCATCAGTAAAAATTATTCAGAGTAATAGGTTATTCCTTGAGAAAGTCACCCACCATCTCTCAATTATAGAACCTAGAACAGTATTTCCCACATAAGAAGTCAAATGTGAATAGAACTTCTTGGAATAATGACTACCTCTTTAGAATTTTTCTTCTGAATTCCTCTTCTTTTTAATAGAATACGTAACTAGTAAAAAACTATAGAAATTGAATAATAGTACACTAATAATAGGTAGAAGATTAGTGGCTATGTATTCCTTGATTACCTACTCTATCATCAATATCTCATGATGCACTACAAAATAGTTCTGTAGATGTCGATGATGTCTGTTAGGGTTTCCCCCTTCACCCCTTAAAAGGGGGATTTCTTTATAATAATAACAAAAATTTATGGCCTACGGGCCATTGGATAGTTCTATAGATCAATTTTCCTGACATTACTTTTTTTTCTAGGTGAATCAAAATAATGAAATTTATAGATTTCAATTCCATGATCCCCTCGAGAAGTGGATATTTTTGGAAGAACTCTGTAAATTGTGATTAATAATCAGACACCAGCATCAACCCCTACTGTGTATCCATAAAATCACGAGAATGATTCAACTTTATTGCATCATGGAAGGACTCCTTGAATAATAGGTCAATCAAGTTCACCCATGTTATCACTTCATATCTACCAACCTTCATCAGTATAATGGATTATCATCTATATCCACTATGAACAATAATGGTTATAAGATTAACCTATTAATCATCTAGGGTGTTGGGACATAGAATTTCTATATAATTTTTTTTTAAAATTATATGGAATTTTCACAAGACCTCAAAATCTGACGGCACGTAATTTCGAGGCCAGGAGTGCCTAGAATGATCTATCAAAAAAGTGTTGACCATAAAATAGCATGTGTGAGTAGTTTTCCTAAAAAAGTGGAATAACTCTTAAACAGGTTCCAAGATCAGAAATCTAAGGTCACCGTTTCATTTGGGATGTTGCGTTTACCCTGGGTGGGACTTCTGTTTAGTCGGTGTAGCCTCCAGTGAGAAACCCCGAAAATGAAATAACCATAAATAAAATAATTAAAAAATATATTTTATTTTTAAAATGCATATAACACACGAACAGTGACTCGAATTACAAATCAGATACTACCACTCAACTTGTGAATGTATTCTTTCCTTAGGTCGATAAAAACTTTGGCTGGCGTGGGCCACCACTGAAAGTTAGTTTTTAGCCGTAAATAAAATAATTAAGTGACAATAATTTTATTGTAAAATCATTAACTTCTAAATGGTAACTCTGATTGAGAATATGAGATTACCATTGATCATGTGAGGGCGTTTTCCCCTTAGGTGGGCATAACCTCAACCGGCTTGAATCAAGGGTGATTTTTAATAATTTTTGAATTTTTTTAAAGGTACGTTAAGTATATGGGTGGGACATGTTTTCTAACTTTTGAATGGGTACTGAGATTAAAAATATAGGGGCACTGTTGAATCCAAAGTACTGGGATTCTTATAAGGGAAGTTTAACTTTGACCATTATTGGTTGGGTGAAAATGTTAGTATTTATAAATTCTTAATGAAATAATAAAATAACATAAAATTTTTTATTTTATTTATTTTTTTCCTACCACCTCTTGAGAGGTGGTGGCAGAGACCACATAGGTGGTTAGACGTTTAAATATGTGATATTAATTTCTCGGTTTCACTTTGATTATGTAACAACTCCACGTGTAATTAGTGTTGTGCATTAATTACATCAATTAATGAATCTGATTAATTATTTTCTGCGTTACTCACCCTTTTACCCCACTATTTATATGGGGATCATGGTAGAGTTTTTGACACGGCTTCTTAAAGCGAGGAACCTCTAGCAAAGTGATGCGACACCTTCCACCGATGGAGATGGAAGATTGGGTAGCAATGAACGAGGAGCGAATAACTCTGGAAGCTATGTCAAATCATGGATTCTCCATCCACCACTATGAAGACTCCAAAGATTCTCAAGGTATCTTTTGCCTTTTAATTGAAGAGATTCCCGTGTTTCTTCTCCTCATTCTTAAATTTTTGGTTGGTCATTGCAGGGGATTTAAACGGGGTTTATCATTATTTTAATGTGATGTATAAATTAATTCCACTTTTTATAAAGCTAACGCGGAGGGCGTGGGCTAAACCAACAAGGCCCCGACCATCCACTGCTTGTTTTTCATTACGTTCTTCAGAGGGGGGGTTTTCTAACTTGACAAAATCTTGAAACCAAGAGGTGTGCAACAATTTTGGCATCCTTGGAGGACCATAGGTGCATCCGGAAGAAATAATGGGCCACCAGAGCTCACATGGTGGCTTGTGGAAGATTCGTTGGTGGGGCACCAGCACGATGGAACTAGAGACCGGTACTGGCGGTGAAGGCGGTGACCAGTGCTTGTCGGCCACGGAAGAAGGATGCACCCCTGGGCTTCGCGGCGGACCTTAAGGGGGAGGTCGGCAACTTGCCAGCCATGTTGGCGAGGCAGCACACCGTCGCGTGTCATGGAGAAGGAAATAAGACATCAAAGCCATGATAGGAGTGGGAACCGTGTCCCATGGGTCCCATAGACAATGTGGCAATGCCACATGGCACCGCTAATTGAAGATCCAAACGACTCTTCTTGAAGCGTTCAGGGAGCTGGCAGCCACCAGGCTGGTGAGCCGCCCCTGCACACCGGGCCACATCACCCAAAGGGTCATACCCAACAGGAAGACTGGGGGGATCCATGTCCCAGTGGGCCGAGCCATCATGGTCCATCCCAAACGGGATATCCCATGCCGATTTCGGTCAGTCCGGGTCTGTCCGACCGAGTCGGACTGGACCCGGACCCATTCTGGCTTAGATACGCTTAAAAGGACATATCATGTAAACTGGACGTCCGTTTGACATACTGTCAGCAGCACTAGTATCTATGGAGTGAGATGTTACTTTTCAAATACTCCACACAAATTTTGGATAATGTTGGTGTTTGGATAGTTTGGATCGTACTAGAATCTAACCGTGCCTTTGGCATTAAAATGCCTATAGCTTATAGACTGGGTGTCTGATTGACGTGTCGTCTATTGCATTGGAACCCATATGAAATGAAAGACTATCAGGTTACTTCCTTGTAAAACTTCATGGTGCTTTCTGTATAGATGATAACTGGATATGTAGAACTTGGGTGTTTCTTGTAGTGAGAGTTAGGATGGTTAATCCATTGATGACTCAAGGCGCAGGTATTTTTTACTCCTCTACTTTGGTAGAAACGATCTTTCCCACATCATGAGTGTGGTTTCATTTCACTCTGATTGGTTTTTCTATATTTGGAGTCAGTACTCCCCTTATGGAATGGGGCCCGGGTCCTCCATACCTAACTCACATAGAGTCAGGTACTCCCCTACCGTGTAGTGTCCAGGTACTCTATGATAGGAGTAGGTACTCCCCTATCAACCCAGTGTGTAAGTCCTACTTATGCGGTACTACAGAAAAGTCGGTACTCCCCTACAATTCCAGGGTGTGGGTTCTTTAGCCAAGGGTTGGTACTCCAATGACGTACTAGGGCGTGGGTCCCCACAATGAACAAACTGCCAGAGATTTACTCCCCTACAGAGTAGGGTGTGGGTCCTCACATATAGAGTCGGTACTCCACTATCATGCCAGAGAGTGGGTCTTCTAGCCTGGTGTTGGTACTCCCCTGACATAATAGGGCATGGGTCCCCCACAACAAACAAACTACCAGAGTTGTAGTCCCCTACCGGTTACGGTGCAGGTCCTCAAATATGGAGTAGTACTCCCCCGTCACTGAGTAGTTTTGATGAGAATTTTCTTCAGGGGAGTTGGAGTTCCATAGACTACAGGACATAGTGTTGAGGAGTGTACATCTTTAGTTGGTTTCCCTTGATCTTGCCTCGGTCACAAGACTATGGCTGTGAGACCTCATGTATCAGGCACTAGAGGAAATTCTTGCAGAAAGTTCCCTATAAATCAAGACCTTTTGGACATTCCATTAGGAATGGTTGAGTTGTAACTTATAGAGTACATCTCTCAGATTGGTTCCATCAGGGATGGGCAGTTCATGGAATGTATACTTCTGATCCTTGAGTTACACTTGGATCCTTCTTTGAAAATCCTAGAAATGGATTGAGTTTGGGGCCTTATGTTTCTTTGTGGATGATATGAGTATATCTAGTTTGAATTGTGTCTTTTTCTTTGTGCTCTATTACTAAGATCATGCTTGTGGTTTTCCTTTTTGAAATTCTGAGAGACCTTTGGGGATATCAGTGTCCCTACTGGTTATTGTTATACTCACCCATGCACGGGCTTCACCAGCACCTTGTTGTGTCTTGTGTCGATGATGATAATCCTTGACTAGGACTCATGGATCTAGGACCTAACTGTGGGTGTGGATAGCTGTGGAGACGAGATGTACCTACCCTTCAGGTAGGATTCTCAGTGGACGATCTAAGAGATTATTTTTGTTTTCATTTGTAGTTATATCATTTTAGTTGGTCTTGTATTTTTTCCCCTAAATTTATATACACACTTTTACTATAGTAGTTTTACTTTGTAGTTGTATCTTGTTGCGTTATAGTCTGTCTGTTTGTATAGGTTTAAAGGAAATGCCTTCCCGTTTTGGGGATATGCATTTTCGATGCTACTCTCCAAACCCTAGCCTATGGAAGGAGGGATTGGGATAGTCATGGAATGAGCCCTAGGGGATGGGTCATGAAAAAGTGGTATTGAAGGAGTCGGTTCTACTAAAGAACTAGGACAATTATAATAATAATTGAGAAATAGTGTTATGTTTTTTGAGTATGGATTTCAGTTCATGGAGTCTAATGTTGGTGTGGTGGCTGACGTATCCATACACTCAGAACCCAAATTCTGATTCCTAACTCAGAGCATGAAAACACATATTGTGTTGGTTTTTGGAATTGTTTTATTTTTTATCTCTTTTGAGTTAGCTCACCAGGTGTAACTTATTGAGCATGGTTTATCTTGATTCTCATTCAAGATGCCACCACACAGCTAGACATCCATGATTCCAGTGTGTGACCTTGAGGATGGTCCACAATGTGATGAGGCTTCAGTACAAGGATTTTTTTCTTTAGATAGGTACCTTCAGGTAGTGTCCCAATGATACCACTATCCATGGGTTAGCAGTTACTTCTAGCGCTACCAGTAGAGGGCACTTATAGGCTCAGTTCCTTACACTAGTTTCAATGATAGTTACCCCTCAGGATCTAAGGAGAGCCCGACTCACAGGCATCTAAGGACTGACTTGAGGTGGTGAATGAGTTTCCATCTAGATCGGGCATCCTTAGATCAGATGGCGGCCCTGGTAGTGAGCATTAATTATAGCTCAGTAGGGTGATGGTAGGGTTTAGATTACCCCTATCGTATAATGAGTTGAATTTTTTCATGGACAGATCATGAAAACCATCGTTTGAGAAAGGGGTATCTTTCCATAATAAGTTAAGAGGTATGTGTTCCCAAGAGCTTCTATAACTTTGGACGAACACCATGTTGGTAGCTAAGTATTCATTGAGGTGTAACAACCATTCTAAGTACTCGATGAATACGATACGACCAGTACATCAGGTCTCGATCCACCAAGAGATATGTGTTTAGGGACATCAAAGCTAAAAATATTCATCTATGCATTCCTACTTATATTTGGGTTCTAGAGAGAACCTTTGTGGTTGAAAATTATTTGGTTGGGCATATACAACCAGTGAATGTCAGTGGTGGGAATGGAGAAAATCTACACCAGTCGTGGAGACTTGGATGTATAAAAATGTTTCAAGACGAGGAAGTGATAAGGACAAATGAATCTGCAGGGTATCATATGTGGAAGAGGATCTTTTAGAGCAGTAGGAGGAAGTATACATTTTGACATGTTACAACCACCACACCAATGTGGTCCCCACAAGGCTCAGGGATATGGAGGACAAGGGAAGGTAGTAGCTACATGCAGTCAAGGAGTGTGACCCAAGGGATCCAGGAATGATTCGAGGTAAAATCTGTGTCTAATAATAGCTTTTGTATTAATAGACAAAGGTATTAAAAATTCCTTCTTGTCACAAATGATGGTCAAGACCTATTGTTTCTGATTAAACTGTTGACATGACCCTAACGTCTGGAGATACCTTTTGGGGATACTCTATAATCCAACATATGATAACGATGTGATGTGACCATTGAGGCAAGAGTTTTGGTTGGAACCTCTATGTGGTATCATCGAGGCCTTACGATGTTAGTTTGGGTATGGACTGTTCATCCACAGTTCATGCTCAGATTGAATATTTTAGGCAAAAGGTTTTGGTATATCTATAGGATTGGAATGGTGTTTTCATTGGTCAGAGAAAAAGGAAACCCAGGTATCATGGGTTAAACTCATGCATATGAGGGTGCAACCGACCACACTTATGTTGGATAGCCTTACCCTTGTTGCAGCATGAGTTATCAGTTTTTAGTTCCCAATAGTAGTGTCAAAGTGTGGGAACATATTTTCAAAAGATGTTTCTAGAATTACCTCCCTCACAGGGAGAGGGGTGTATACATTGTCTTGTACCCAGTGATGCCACAAATATCTACAACTACATACTGAGTGGATCCCGCAGAGCTTCGGGAGTTGAGATTTAGAAGGGGGATGTGGTGGCAGATGAAATCAAGATGAGGTCTGGTTTACATCTTCTAAGTGAGGCGACAAAGAATATATCTTCATTATAGAAATCCTTCGTAAATAATGATTTAGTAGCTTACATCTAGTCTATAACTGTCAGTCAACCACACCTTTAGTGAGTTCGGGAGGCCCAACTTGGGGGGTATAGACTGTAAGGCCCGATGTGCTCTGATATCCTTAGGACAGGATCCTAAAGGATTTTTAAAGGTGGTAGCACTTAATCCTTCTCAAAAAATGAACCATGGTACTAGTGAAACTATTAGAGGTGGTGTTGAGGGAGTTCCACACATCCCCTTTTGGTGGCACATCATGGTGTGGTGAAGATATACCATGACCTCAAACATTAGTACTGGTGGCCAGGTATGAAGATTGAAAAAAGCTGTAAAAAGTCTTCTACAGACAAAAGATGGATACCCTTAGAGTTCAAGGAGTGAGACCATGTCTTCCTTTAGGTCTCACCCCAATGAGGATTGTGGAGATTCAGTCGGGGCAGAAAGTTATCTATATGCTTCATCAAACATTTCAAAATTTTCAGTAGAGTTGGCGAGGTGGAGTACCTCCTATATCCCCCCCCCCAATGCACTGGGTGCATAATGTTTTCCATATTCCATAGCAGAGAAGATTTGTTCATGATCCATCACACGTTATCTACTAGGGAGTGTTGGACTTTGACAATGGGGATATTTTTACGAAGTTCGTGGTGGAGGTAGAGTATCGATAGGAGAGAATCCTTCATGGACAGTTGATCCCTTTGGTGTGAGTTTGGTGGAAACACGAGAACCTCCAGGAGAGCACATGGGATTGAAAGGTTCAGATTTGGGCTCAGTACCCTCATTTGTTTGATTTTCCTTTATTTTGGATTTTGAGGATGAAAAGCCCTAATGTGAGGAGAATGTAAGGACCTAGAATATCTATATAATTTTTCTTAATTATATGGAATTTTTATAATACTGTGAAATCTGATAGCACGTGATTCAAAGGCCTGGAGTGCCCGAAATGAATCGTCGAAAAAGTGTTAATCTTAAAATAGAGCATGTCCGTAGTTTTCCTTAAAAAGAATAATAACTCTTAAACAGGTGCCCAGATCAGAAATCTGAGTGCACTGTTGAATTTAGGATGGCGGGTTATTCTAGCCGTGGCTTATGTTTAGACGGCACAGGCCTCTAGTGAGATAACCTAAAAATGGCAAGACCATAAATAAAATAATTAAATAAAGTTATTTTATTTTTCAAAAGCATATAAATCACGAACGGTGACTCAGATTACAAATCTAATACCACCACTGAACTCATGAGAGTATGTTTTCCATAGGAAGATACTAACTTTGGCTAGCGCGGGCCACTAGTGAAAGATTTTTTTTTATAGTAAATAAAATAATTAAGTGACAATTATTTAATTATAAAATACTTAACTTATAAATAGAAACTTGGATTGAAAATATGAGAGTAATGTTGAGCTCGTGAAGGAGTGTTCCCCTTAGATGGGGGCTAACCTAGTCTAGCGCGAGTTGAGGGTGACTGTTAATAGTTTTTATCTTCTTTTAATGGTACGTTCATAAAATGTGTGAGTGGAATTTTCTATCTTTTGAACGAGTAATCAGATTAAAATTTTTAGGGAACCATTGATTCTATAGAGTCGTGATTCACTTATGGGAGGCTTAACATCAACCGTAGTGGGTCAAGTGAAAAAGTTATTTTTGATGACTATTTAATGAAATAATAAAACAACTTAAGAATTTTTATTTTATTTCTTTTTCTCCTACCACATGTTAAGTGGCAGTGGTGGAGACCACAATGGTGGTCAGATGTAAAATATGGGATATTAATTGCCAGATTACACTTTGTTTTCATAACCCCCTATTGTGTAATTAAAGTGGCACATTAATTACGTCAATTAATGAATCTCATTAATTCCACGGTGTGTTACTCATTCTTTGACATTACTTTTTAAATAGGTCTTGGGGTAGAGTTTTTTGACACAGCTTATTCAAACAAGGAACCTCTGGAGAAGTGAAGCGACATCTTCCATTGATGGACATGGATGCTCGGGCGGTAATAAACCGGGAGCGATGAACGCCAACATCATCGTTAAAGTGAAGATTATCCTTCCACCACCGCAATGAATCCAATGATTCTTGACGTATGGGTTGTCTTTTAATTGAAGAGATTACCACATTTCCTCTCCTCATTCTTGAATTTTTTGTGGTTGATGTGGGGTATTTAAAATGGGTTTATCATTATTTTAATGTGATTATAAATTACCCCCCCCCTTGTTATAAGGCTAACGCGGAGGGCACGAGCCAAAAGACCAAGGCACAGACCCTCCGCCACTTGTTTTTCATTGAGTTATTTTGAGGCGGGTTATTCTAACATGACAAAACATAGAAATTGGGAGGCGTACAACAACGGTGACATACTGAGATGAATGTAGGTGCGTCCGGAAGAAAAAATGGACCACCGAATCTCACCCGGTGGCCCATAGAAAATTCATCGACGTGGAACTTATGACCGGTGCCAGCGGCTAAGGAGGTAGTTGGAGTTTTCCAGCTGCAGAAGATGGAAGCACTACTTGGCGCCGTAGTGGACCCAAAGGGGGCGGCTGACAACCGACTGTCCGCATTGGCGAGGCGGCGTGCCATCGCACGTCGCAGAGAAGGACGTGCGACATTGATGTCACGGAAGTAGGGGGACCCATGGGCTCTATAGACCACGTGGAAGTTCCACATGGAGCCACTAATGGATGATCTGAACAACACTTCTTGAGTCATTTGGTGAGTTGGTGGCCACCCTCTTAGTGAGCCATGCCAGCACACCTGGTCGCGTCGCCCAGCGGGTCACGTCCAGCCGGCGAGCTAGGCCGGTTCACATAGCAGTGGGCCACACCCGCCGCGGCCTAGGCCAATTCGAGCTGGGCCGGGTCAAACATGGGCCGGGTTGGGTCGGGTCAGCCCAGGCCGAGGTGAGCTCTACCCGAACCCATTCAGTCCCAGATACACTTAAAAGTATGTATCTTGTGAACCAAATGTCTGTTTGAAAAATCCATCTATGGCGCTGGAATCCTTGGAGTGATACAGTCCTTTTGAGATAATTCACATAACTTTTGGAGAATGTTCGAGTTTGGCCAGGTTAGATCGTACTCGAATCCAACCGGTCCCTCGACATTAAAATTCATGTAGCTTACAAACAGGTTGTCCAACTAACGTACTTTCTATTGCGTTGGAACCCTAATGAGATGAAAAATCATCAGGTTACTTCCTCATGGAACTTCATGGTGGTTGAGGTATATAAGATAATCGGAGGAGTGGAACTAGGGTGTTTCTTGTTGTGAGAGTTAGGATGGCTTCTCCCTTGATGACTCAAGGCGCGTGTATTCCTTACTCCTCTACTCTATAAGAGAAGAGACTTCCCACGTCATAAGTGCAAGTTCGTTTCCCTCTTATTGGTTTTTCTATTTTTGGAGTAAGTACTACCCTAATGGAATTGGGTGCGGTTCCAAGATACATAACTCAAATAGAGTCAGGTACTCCCCTACCGGGTAGGGTGTGAGTCCTCTATGTAAGTAGTAAGTACTCCCCGATCAACGTAGGGTGGGGTTCCTCCTTATACATTACTAAAGAAGAGTCAGTACTCCCCTGTCGTGCCAGGGTGTAGGTCCTCCAGCCTGGGGTTGGTACTCCATTGAAGTACTAGGTTGTGGGTCCCCTACAGTGAATAAACTACAAGAGTTTTACTCCCCTATCGAGTATGGTCTGGGTCCAAAAATATAGATTCGTTAATCTCCTACTGTGCTAGGGTATGGGTCCTCTAACATGAGGTCGGTACTCCCATGACATACTAGGGCGTCGGTCCCCCACATCAAACAAACAAACAAAGTTTTACTCCCCTACTGGGTAGCGTGTGGGTCCTCAAATATAGAGTAGTACTACCCCGTCTCTGTGTAACATTGGTGAGATGGTCCTTCAGGGGAGTTGGATCTCCCCCGACTGTAGATAATAGTATTGAGGAGTGGGCCTCTTCACATGGTTTCCATTGGTATTGCCTTAGGTGCAAGACTATGACTACAGGACCTCTAATGTCGGGCACTAGAAGCAGTTCTAGTAGAAAGTTCCCGATAAAGCATGACCATTCGGACATAACATTAGGAATGGTTGAGTTGTACCAGATAGAGTACATCTATCAGATGGGTGCCATCAGGGATGGCTAGTTCATGGAGCTTGTACTCTTGATCCTTGAGTTATGCTTTGATCCTTCTTTGGAAAACCTAGAAATAGATTGAGGTCTGAGACTTATGTTTCTTTGTGGATGATATTATTATATCTGGTTTGAGCTATGTATTTTTCATTGTTCTTTGCGATTGAGATTATGATTGTGGTTTCCCTTTTTGGAATTCAGAGTGACCTTCGGGGGTCTCGAGGTCTCTACTGGGTTCTGTAGTATTCTTCCCTGCATGGGCTTCACCAGCACCTTGTTGTGTCTTGGGCAGACGACGAGCAACCTTGACTGTGACTTAGTGAGCTAAGACATGACAGTGGCAGGGATAGTTGACGTGGATCTCTATGGAGATGATCTATACCTACCCTACTGGTAGGATTCCCAGTGGATGATCTCAAGAGATATTTTCTGTTTTCAGTTGTAGTTGTATCTTTTTAGTTGGGCTTGTATTATGGCCCCTTATGTTCAATACACAATTTTACTACTTCATTTTTACTTTGTGGTTCCATCTTGTTGCATTCTAGTCTGTGTGATTGTACAGGTTTAAAGGAAATGCCTTCCCGTTTTAGGGACACTCCTTTCTGGTTCTTGTCGACAACCCCTGGCCTAGGGATTGTGGGCTTGGGGTAGTCTTGGCATGAGGCCCAGGGGATAGGTCTTGACATGGGGTTTTGTTAAATTGGAAATCCTATCTTTGACTCATAACCAGTACTCCTCATTCTATAGGACATTGGTTACTTAAAAGGATAGGGGGTGCTATAGCTGAAATTCATGCATAGATTTGACCGTCATCAAAATTCCCCTATGGGATCCACTAATCTAAACATGTACAAGATGAAAGATTTATGAATGAACTAGGTATAAGGATTGATCCATTGGATAAATTAAGAGATCATGTTTGGTTGCATCCACTTGTAAAATAGGTGGTGCAACTAACTACGCAAGAAGTCTTTGGCGAAGTATCTTTAGAAATTCCAAACCATATTTAGAACAATCCATTAGCTTAAGTAAATAGACTGGAATAAGTAGACCATTAACAGTTCACAGACAGACATAAGTATTTACAAAAAAGTTCAACCTAATATTATACCATCAAGAATAAGGAATAACCCCCTAAGAACTACCCAAAACCTTGGTCAATCCTCTGATACACTATAAAAGTAAATAGATTAGCATTGTGTTTTTAGAGGGGGTTATTCACAACCCCCTCTAATTTCAGTTTTTTTATAAATTAGAGGGGGTTATGCACAAACCTCGATAATCATTGATTTTAGAGGGGGTTTCAAACCCCATCTAAATCATTATCATTATTTTTTTTAATATTTAATAGGTTTTTAGAGATGTTTATTTCAAAATCGTCATCAATATAATAATTAGAGATGCTATATATATATATATTTGTTTAGATTTTTGAAATGTTATATATATATATATATTAGAATTTATGTTTTTTTAGAAAATAGTGAGGGTTTAAAACCCCCACTAATTCCTCAAATTATAATGGGGTTTCAACACCCTCTAAATTAAGAGATTAAATGGGGTTTTGAAACCCCTCTAATTAAAGATATTACAGGGGTTTTTGAATCCCCTTAAATCTAGGATATTAGAGGGGATTTTGAAACCCCTCTAATTTAAGAGATTAGAAGGGGTTGTGAACCCCAAATATTTTCTTAATAAAAAAATTGTATAATATATATATATATATAATTCAAACCCATATTTTAAATGTACTTGAACATATTATATAAACATATTATATAAATAATTTTACATAAATAATTTATATCATTGTATTTAATCATATTTGTATGCATACATAAATATAATTGTAAAATATGGTCATTAATAAATATGTATAATGTTATTTCATATAATATTAATTATAATATAAAAGCATAAATATATTATATAAATATTTACATAAAATTATTTATTTAAAAAAATATATCATATAAAAACCTTGTATTTTTTATAATTTATATAATAATAATGGATTATACAGATACTTACACACATACAAATATAAATAAGCATATATGTATTATATAAATAATGTCTTTTACTGTCTATATATTATACATATTTTTTTACATAATGTAATATAATTTCATATAATTACTTACATAAATATTTAATAAATTGCATATATACATATACATACAAATAACTATCTAAATACATTATATATATACAAATATATATACAAATAATTTTGAAAATAAATATATAAATAAATATTTTTAAATAAATAAAAAAATGTATTTTAATATACAAATATGTATTAAAATTAATATATGAAATATATATTTTGTACGTAATATAAATATATATATAATTTTAAATATATTTATAAATATATTAAATATGTGAAATATATTTTTATATAAATGTACATAAAATTTCATCTATATAGAAATATTATATTATATTATATGAATACATATAATATAAAATTATATATATATAATAATTAATTTAAACATATATTATGTTAAATGCAAGTATATTATATATAATATGATATAAATATATTAAATTTTATACATATATAAATATATAATATAAATATTATTGTATTCATATAAATATGTAATATATATATATTATTTTAACAATGTACATATAAATATAATATATAATATATATAAATATATTTGTATAATATATTTTGGTAGTATATATATTTATAAAATAAAAAATATTTAATTTTATATACATATAAATAGAGTAAATAATGTATATAAAAATTATATATATATATGATATATATATCTTTATTTTTGAGTTGTATGCGTATAAATATATTTTTATATGTTTATATATATATATTATCAAAAAAATGTTTATATATATTTTTATTTTAATATATTGTGTGGTGTATATTTGGGTAATATATATATTTATGCTATCTAGTAGCTGGTCGGGAGTTCAAATAATTATCCCAGGGAATATTATATAGGGTGGTGAAATTATTTGTATGCATGGATGGGAGTGGAAGTAGGTGCTTGGAGGGGGTAGATTAGCTGGTATTTTGGGACCCATTGTAGATAGGTTCCCATTTAGGTGAAAGAACCAGAGGGGGTTGATCATGGGAGTTGGTGGACGGAGGGGGTCGGTCTTGAGAGAAAGAATCAGAGGGGGACCTTTGGGGTGGGTGACTTGAGGGAGTTGTTCAGGGGGGAATGTGGGGGAGGATAAGGTGGAGCCCATCTCAAAAAAAAGATAAAAAAAAAAGTTAGGGATGTTTATTTCCAATCGCCCTAAACATTTTCTAATTTAGAGGTGGTTAGAACCCACCTCAAAGTTAGATACTTTTGGAAATTATATGGGGATTAATACCCCTCTAAAATAAAACATAAAATTTGTGATTTTACTGGGTTTAAATCCTCAATAAAATAAATATTTTCAATATTAAATATAAATTAATAGTGGTTTACTAAAAATATCTCTAACAACAAGTTTCATCCATGTTAGTCGTGGTTATTGATAATCACCGCAAATTTGTTTAGAGGGGGATACAACCCCCCCCCCCCAACTCCAAAAAACAAACCCATATAATCTAATATTTTTTATGTAGTGATAGCTACACATTATTCATATCCATATATATACACTCATGCAATGAATAAATAGATATCAAATAAAATAATGTAAGAAATATTACATGAAATCACATATCATAATTTCCACACCTTTATTTATTTGGGATCTATCTATTGTAATAAATAGGAATATGTTAAGTAAACCTACAAGCCTAATATGATTTATGGACACACACCAAAATTATAAATCAGCATATCAACATCATGTGTGTCACTCAAGAGTAATTTAATCAATGGTAACATCAAACATTAAGAACATAAATTACCACTTTATGGAAACTCATTAGTCCACTATACATTATTGTCCAAGAAGTAACATAGTTCCCCACCCCGACACCTAACCATCCAATATTATGTCTACCCAGACCCAAATCAATGAATATAGAATAAATAGTAAGTGAACATGGTGCTCTGATACCATTTTGTAACACCCCACCCCAAACCATCGAGTCTGACCTGAAGGTGTCACATGACTTCATGTGTGCCTCCCCATATGCAAGAGGTTTCCAAATAGTGGAGAGGGACAAACGAATTCCACGGGGAGACTATTCCCTTAGTACCGGGTAAACATAAAAGTGATAATAATGGAAGAAATAACAATAATCAACAATGAAGAACAAATAATAAATCAATAAATTAGAGTAACAATGATTATAAAAATAACCCATACAATAGCAGTATTGAATGTCAGATACATACAAAAAAATAGACAAAAATGATATAATGAATGAGGTAATACCAGTTAATAAATCAATAACGGACTTATATCCCAAAATCTGTATGGAAACATTTTAATTTACCTAATAACCTTCTCATCCATCCACTATAGGTCCATTTCTTTTTGACAAATCCATGAGCAAGAAATCTACAAGTTCATGGAAATTATAGTGTAGGGTGTGAGTACAAGACTTAATAGGACACAACCAATGACTGTGAATGTATTTTCATAAGATTTACTAGTGAATACCAAGAAAGTAAATAGGATATAGGTAAGAAATAATATATCAAAAAATCACAACAAATATTCTAGGTCATTAGAGAGAGCTCTACCTTCTCTGACATCATGCTGGAAGGAACAATTATCATCAAACTGACATATCACCATGGATTGGATAGTCTAAAAAATCACTGATATATCACCCTTAAAGGGATAAACCAAATCATTCCAACCAAGTGTTTTAAAAACCCACCATAAGAGGATTAGTCTATAAGGATCGTCTTTTATTCTAAACTAAAAGATTCAATAACAACATAATATGAAACAATATACAAATGAAAGATGAAAGGTCACATAAAATAAATAAGTATAATAACCATAATAATCCCTAAGAATGACAGAAATGTATAAGTCTAATAAGGATATAAACTCACACTGCATGTGATCAAGAATCAAAAAAAGGTCTCTAGTTTCTATACACACATGGAAGAAAATTTATGTGATCCTATATAATACATGTACTAAAGTAAATGGTTTCCAAGCTAGGGTAGAATGATGATGATCAGGGGATTGGATGACCATTTACTTATAGATAAACCACTAAAATCTTGATCCAACCCCGATTCAACACAATTTATAATCCTAGGGTAATTTACTAGAATAAACATCACCCTAAATGTATTCTAAGGTCTAAAAAACTTGAGAAGATCTACTACTAAGAATGATCTTGGTCCAAAGGTTGCACAACTTCCAATTCTATCAATATGGATGCTGATTCTATCAACGGTCAGTAAATCCATTTTTAACCCAATCTAAAACCCTTAGATCTAATCAAGACAACATGGATATAATCTTTTTTGATCAACAGTTAGAGAAAGGAAATGATTTTGGGTGAAGAATAACTCACAGAATGAATAACGCGTGATTGGTCCTTTGATCGGGCATCAAATAGATGTGTTGGATGGGGAGGATAGAACTTTAAATCACCAATGTAGGTATAATTGGACATTTTATCTTTTTAGACCAATGTAAAATGAGAAGAAAGTGAGTGGGAGCCAGTTTTGTAAAAAAATCCATATAAAGAGGTGGGTCCTACTAGGCCCTAGCTGATGGCACCGGCTAGCCCGTGTCCACAGAGAAGATATTGTTCTATCCAAGAGAACCAATAGCTAGATAATTGGTCTTTTATAGATCAGGAATCTATAGACAGTCCCCTATCCATGCCTCAACCTGGTATTTTCCTCTTGAATTCCTCTCTCCCACCTCTAAACACTTAAAAATGAGATCAAAACCATCAAACAATTTAAAAAGAGTTGTATCTAAAGTAATGGTGTCACAATTATTAATGTGTTCCCATATTATCAAATAATATATGATTAAGTGCTATATTAATGTTGTGTTCGTTGCAATTTTAGGGTTAATGTTAAACTAATTACATTTCTATGTAATTTTTTTCTACATATCTGTGTAACCATCTAATAAAACCCTCCAACAAAACTCTTTGAATGAGTAACTTATATGAAGTAAGATAATTTTAGTAATAGATAGACTTGTGAATCAAATTACTAAACTCCAACTGTTTGAAAATCCTAATCAAACTCTTTAACATAATAACATCCAATGTTATGATGTTAATAACATATTATTTCTATATAGAAATATTTCTAATGTCATCATCATAAATATTGTTGGAACAATTACATCCAATTTTTTCTTGGGATAATTCATTTAACAAATTTAGCTCTTTATGTTATTTACATATAAACATGTCCCAAACTCTTTTAAGATACTATGTTACATTAAGTTGGATTTTGAGTTTTATAATCCATTATTTGTTAATTTTGAACTTCACTAAGTCCAAACACTCCCACTAGCTTCTTAGTCATTATATTATATTTATAATAACATTATGTGACATATAAACAACATTATGTTGTAAATTAATAGTTATTCACATTATAAATAATATTTTAAAAATTATATATGGTATCAAAATAATATATGATTTTCTATGTGTTTGAATAATTGATATGAAAATATGACTTTATTCTTTAAAATTTTCCAGTGATGCTGGGAATATATCCCTTATATTTTAACAAATATTTGGATATGCTCTTTTATCCCATATTTAACTCATCTTGTCATTTTACAATTTTTGAACATGTAATAGAATACGATGAATTAATAAGCATGTGTATTGAATTCAATATCTAATTTCATTTATATTATCAATTTTTTAATAATAAACCTCCCTTATCATATAGGAAAAATAAAATATAAATATACATCCTTTACTTAAATCCATCTAATATTAAAGAATTCCATTGCATTTTATTATAGTATATAGATACCCTTTTCTTTATTAGTCAAATTTCAACTATAAAATATTTTAATTCCTTCCTTGATTGTGAACTACTGTCTACATACAACATTTTCAAAGTACACATTTGGTATCATATCCCTTCAAAATCGATGAATTGATTTTGATAACAATAATACATAGAGTGGAATTTCTATGGAGTTTCCTAGACCTTTTCAAGTATTTCAAAATAATACATCATTTTTAATCATTACACCTCCTTCTTGACACTGAATTTTTTAGGGAAATTTTAGGGTAGAGCCCTATTTATTAAAAAAGAACAAAGAAGTATACAAATCCCTTTTGAACTGAGTGTTTTAAACCATTATAATCCCAAATTATAGAGTCATATAGCTCATATATATGAGTGGTAAAATACCTATTGAATTATTTTGATTACATGAGTAGAGAATAAAGTTTCTTAGGTAATTTTGAATTTAATACCTTTGAAAACATAATTGAGTTCCTTCATGTTTCTCCTAATCATATAGACTGTACCATTGAACAACATTAACAATTGGTTATATTTAAGGGTGTTATACTAATGCATAGTTTTTTCTTGTTTTCCTACGAATGATTCTTAGTCTTTTATAGAAATCTAAAAAGTTACTTAAATTAACATTATCCTTTATCTAATATTGATCTCAAGGTTAAATTACATCATAATGATTCCATTTTCTATAATAGGTTCTTTTATCATATGATTATATTGTCTTACATTCATTAAATATAACCTTTTATTAAATGTAACCCCTATAATGATGAAGACTTTTAATTTCATTAAACCTACTAGTGGGAAAGGTGTTGGGAATTCATGCATACCTAACCTTTAGAAGTTAAACCATTTGGAAGTAAAATGTATAACAAGATGAAAAAGACTCCATTGATCAAAATATCTGTAAAAACATAGTGTATCATAACATGGAAGTAATGTCACACCTAAGAAACTACACCAAATTTACACCCTCTAGTTCTGGTTTACTCACAACATTCATTCATCTGATACAAGTGATTAAGAAATACCATGCATGTGAAATACAAACAATAAGGAAAACACATATTAGAATTATGATGTTTTGTATGTAGTCATATATCTATATAAGAAATCATTCATCATTGATCAATAAAAAACTCATCTAAGTTACATATGAACTCTATCTTCTAGTACCCTAATCATTTTAATAGAAGATTTCCTAATGATTTCATCCATGGAAAACTTATATATCAATAAATCTCTTCATGAAGTCCCAAAAGTGATGGGATATAATCCATCTGAAAAATATATCTACCACATATAATTATTATTAAATTTCATTATTCTAAATTGTGACATTGTTCCTTTGATTGTAGTTCTTTCAACATTAAATGTTCCTTAGATGCTCTACCAAATAATAATAACACAAGTGAATCTTATCTTCTATTCGTAGTTGGACCAACCAGTCATCATATTCCACCGCCTTCAATGTTTCATGAGGTAACATTCATTGGAATCATTAACCCTAGATTTTTTAGAGAAATCTCTTCCATGACTAACAACTCATATTTAATAGAATGAGTTAATCATAAATTTTAATTCAATGTCTATTATGTAATTTCCATTTTCATTGAACCATAAAGAATGAAATTTTTATATCATTATCAGTGAAGTTATTATATTTTCATAAATATTATTCAATACCACCTTATTCAAAATTTATGCTGCATATAAAACTATCCTTCAAGTTGCATCACTACTTCTTCTAAAACATGACCATGACTACATGATTGCACCGCAATTCACTGTTTTATTTCACCCTTACACCACTGTATTAAACTAATTTTGTAATTTAATTTCCAATTGTTGTAACAAAATTTTCATAATGTTCGATTCAATAATTTACTTTTTCTCACTATTAAAAAGGAAAATTTCACCTTTTTTGGATTTTATCATTGTAGTTTGAGGTGATTTGGAGGATCTAAGATGATGTTGAAAAAAAATGGGAAAATTGTACAATATTCCAAGCACACCTATATACTCAAAAGGAAATTTTAGAAAATATGTGAATCTATTTGGGATGAAAGTTTGTGGTTTAATCTAAAATATCATGGGATACAACTATTAGGAAGACAACCAATAACAATTCTTCCATTAATGGTCCCAAAAAAAACTGATCTATCAAAGATAAATACTATAATTGAAGTTGAAAGTTTGGTTCTGTAATTCGTCTGTATCTCGAGATGTAGGCCTCCAATTGATGCCAAATATTCAGTGAAGATGTTCAAGAGGTGGGGAAATAATTTTTTAGTTTAATAAAATGTCATATAAGACATTATGGATTCCAAAAACTATGGTCCATGCATTTTTACAAAATATGGGTTCCAAAAATCACCTTACACTTTGTTTATAAGTTAGCACCTTGGGAACCCAATTTATAAGCTTGACCAAGAAGAAAATATATACCATTTTGGAGACCCAAAGGATTCCTCTTCTTATAGGGTGATCAAGGATGAATGTGAAGTTACACTAGAGCCTCATCCTCCTCTCGGTGGCGAGATAAATTGTAGATCATCATTTCAAGGAATCAATACACATTTGGGAGGGAGTTCAAATACTTTTTGTTCTACCGTTTTTTTAATTTTTGTTTGAAACATTTAATTAAAGTTTTATTTTAACATTATTATTAATTTAAGGCTATATTTTTGTTTAAAAAAGTGAAAAATCTATTATCACAACGCTGATTGGGTTGAAACTTCATGTGGGAATATTGGTGTTTTTTGGTTGGAAAACATGATAATCCTATTTCTGACACACTTATATGATATATTTTATAATTTGATAGACCACACTCTATTATTGAGTTCCCAAACCTGACAACATGATTTTTGTGTTAAGGGGTGGTTCTTCTTGCATCGTTTTAATGGGAAAGAGTGGAATTGAGATCTTTACAACCCTCAACCAAATAATTCCATTAAACCTTGTTTATTTTTCCGAACGATGAACTATCCAAGATGTCTGGTGAACTCGAAATTACCTCCTTTTATCATAATTCTAAGAATACCATCTTTATTTAACAAATGTTAAACTATTTAATTAAGTCATTTTATTTTTAATTATCTTTATAAACACCGCTATTTTATTAATTTTCAAAAAAATAAAAACTTTAAACATCCAAATCTCCATAAGGGATGACCTAGGATGTTATCTAGACTATAAAATCCTCTTTAAATAAAAATCAATTTTATGTGTCATGATAACACAACAAAAGTTTGGCTTTATTTTCTGGGAGCACTTTTGTTTTTAGTATCTCTTTTTATAAAAACATTGTATATTTTGCAACTATTCTTTCAATTCTTTTCTGTCTTCGTTTTTATGATTATTTCTAAAATAAATATTTTGTATGAATAATGCATGATATATAATTCATTGGAGGAAATATTTTATTTTGAACATAAAATGGAGATGATCTTGCCTCATCGACACCAAGATTCACCAAACAACCCCTTGAAGGAGGATGCACAAAACAACAACACCCTTCTTCATAATTCTAATTCATCTTAAAAAACATCATGGATGATATAAAATTGCATAATATGGATAAAAAAATTAAATGAAATAACCCTACTTGATGTAGGTATCCTCCCCACATAAATTCAAATACAAGGCGAGGTACCCAATTTTTAACATAAATCTAATTTAATTCACTTATTACAAAGATTCCATGGACATGCTAGCGAAGACTCGCAAAAGAGATTAAAATAATTTCACATTGTGCATTATACATTAAAACCTACTAATGTGTATGAATAATAAGTAAAATTTAGATCATTATCGTTATCTTTAAATTATTATAAAAAATTTTGGTTATATTATATTAATTCCCCAATAAGAGGTTGGCCGGACCTGAAACACATTTTCCTTGAAAAATATATCCTAGACTCTCAAACTAAAAAAAAGGAAATAAATTTATAGAATAAGGTAATCACAAGGGGAAAACATCCTCAATATTTGGGATGATTTAAAAGGTTATGTTTAGGTTGTCCACACCACTAAATAAGTGATAAAATTTTGAAATAATTTTTTTATAAAGGTTTAATTCCTATTGATCAAAATATGGTTGATGATGATATAGGTGGTGTGATATTTTTTAAAAACCCAATTAATACCATGTCCCTCCTTGAGAACGGGACATAGAACACTCAACAGTTCAGATCAAGGTCAAGTGCACCCATCCGAGGTGTCCACGAGGTAAATTTTTTTGAATTTTAGTATAAGGTGGACAAAATGTTTGAAGTGTTAAGTAACCTTCTATTATTTTTTTTATTTGCAATGGTAAATCCCAATATCCTCCTCCCATTCATTGTGGTATTGGTTCGACTGACACGTTATTTTCTTACCAATTCTTTCAACTGAGAGAAAATTATGAGAGTCCTAAGGAAATATTTCCATGATGGCCATATAACCAAACCATCAAGAAAGAACCATAGTATCCATCCATCCCTAGGTGGAAATACAACTAAGCCTATAGGAATGGTGGATTTTAAAACAAAACTCATCAACCATGGAACCAAACAGGGTAGAGTATTCATCCACTACCACCATCTAAAAATCCCAAATAACCACAAAGTCTTTTCTAACAATGCCCCTCCAAAAACCATGCTTATACTATAATACATGGTGAAAAAATGGATGTAAGTATTCTCAAATTACATGAAATTACCCAAGTATCCATACAAAACCTAAAAACCCAATTATTTCATCTCACCAATTCGATGGGGGAAATCCAATGTCATGGGTAGGGTAGACTACCCTCTAAACCACTAGTCAATCCTATGGATATAGAAATGCTAGTCCCATCACCTTTGGAGTGGAACAAAACTTAAAAATCAATTAAACCATCTATTAGTTTCATCCCCTCCTTGGGTAAAAACCATGTTAAATAATGAAAATTGTCTAAATGAAGAAAAACCTTATTTAGAGGGAAGCACTACAAAAGGAAAACGAGTTTCAATTGATGTAACAACATGAAAAAGCATTCCTATTCCATTTGACCAAATAGAACCCCAACTAAGGAAACAAAAATAAACTAAACATGATAAAAACATCATGGAAATTTTCAAAACAATTACAGGTTAACATCCCCTATATTTATTTAGGGAAGAAAATTCCATGAAACTCCATGTTTCTAAAGGAGATGTGTACCCACAAAAGGTGACATTGTAGTTACAAAAAGGTGATATTGGGAAGGAATGACTCAAAATTGATAGAGAGATCACTTTTCGCAAAATGAAACAATCCTGGACCATTCTCAAATTGATGCACCATAGGGAGGATTTCTTTTCCAATGCCATTATTGATTTGGTTACTTCTATAAATGTGATACCTCATTCCATTTTCTCTTAATTGCATTCCAGGAAATTGAATACCATGGGAATTATTATTCAAATATCAAATTGGAGTACCAAAAACTCTGATAGTGTGTTAGAGGATGTTATTGTGAGGTAGAAAATTTTAATTTTCCCTTTCTAACATCTATGTGCTTAAATTAGAAGAAGAAAAAATAAATGGAAATGCCCTAATAATATTGGGGATCCCTTTCGTGAAAATTTCCTAAACGATATTTAATTTCCATAATAGTGCATTATATATGGATTTTGGCGGTGACATTATGCACTTTAACATACTCAATTCCTTGAGGTACCCATCATAATAACATTCCTCACTTTAAGTTAATTCAATTGATGTAATCCATTTCCCTAAAAAACATCTTTTCATTCCCATGGCCTCGTTTTTTAGTATTAATTATTGATATACATGTTATGTAATGAGTCATTAATGTTTGATAATTGATGATTTCATGAGAACTAAGGATACCATGAAAAAGGATTATACTACTAATCTTATAGACGCTTATTCTTCATATAAAGATGTTACCATTGTCTAGTTTGATGAGATCAGTGACCTAACAGTTTCACATTCACTCCCATCAATCCAAATCCCGTTAATTTGTAACTTAAACCACTTACTAAAAATTTTAAATATTCATTTTTTGAGAATGGAAAAAGATTCCTATTATCATTGATATTTCAATCCCTCCATAGAATAAATTTTGATTTATTGAACTTTTGAGGGAGTATAGACAAACATTGGGATGGAAACTTATTAAAATTCCTGGTATTATCCCATCAATCTTCACACATCATATATTATTAAATTACGATCCTAAAATAGTGAGTAAAGCAAAAAATAGAATGAACTAAAACATCCTAAATATTTTTAAATATGATGTAACAAAATTATTGGCTACTCGAATCACTTAACCTGTCTATTAAAGAAAATGGGTCAGTCCAGTGTAGATAGTTCCCCAGAAAACAGGTCAAATATTAAAAAAAATGAAAATAATTCATTGGTTCCCACCCATGCATAGAATAGTTGGTATGTCTATATAGAATATCACTTACTAAAACAACACACTACGAAGGACCATTTCCCATTACCATTCATTGATCAGATGTGAGAGAGGCCAGCGGTGAAGTCCCACTATAATTTCCTTAAAGGGTATTTTGGAAACTTTAATATCTATATTTCCTGCAAAGAATAACGAAAGGAAAACCTTTACATTCCCCTTTGAAACATTTTCTTATAAGAGGATTACATTTTCTATATACAATGCTTCAGGTACTTTACAATGATTCATGGTTAGTATTTTTTTATATTACCTTGAAAATTTCATGGCATTACTCATGAATGATTTAATTTTTTATGGATCCTATTTTGATCAGTTTTTTAGTAGTCTTGGTTCAGTCATATGTCACTATATTGAAAAGAATCATGTATTAAATAATTATAAATTCTATTTTTTGGTCAAACAAGGTATAATACTTGGACATTTCATTTATGGGGATGGAATCCAAGTATATAAATCAAAATTAAATGTCATTTATACCCTAATATTCCCAAAAAATGTGTGGGATGTTTTTTGTTTCTTTGGACATTCTAGATATTACTATAATATCATTCATGGATTTAGTAATATTTCATTTACCCTCTTCATATTACACTATAAAAATATATTTTTTTTATAAAAATTATAAGGAAGCTCTTAATAAATTAAAATAGAGTCTCACAAAACCCTTGGTATCCCAATCACTTTGGAGGTATTTACCATTTGAGCTCATGTGTGATGCCTCTAACTATACAGTTGGGGGATTATTATCATAAATATTTGATTGATCTCCACATGTCATCACCTATGTCACACTCACGCTAGAACCTACCCAAGAAAACTACCCCATAATTGAAAAAAAATCTATTCCCCTTTTTTCCTTGGATAAATTTTGGTCATACATTTTTGGATACCAAGTGATTGTGTTCTCAGTCCATGCATTCTTCTGGTATCTACTTAATAATATAGAATACAAATGATGTCTCATTCAATAGATTCCCCTACATCCAGAATTTAATCTATAAATTAGGGATAAAAAAAGATCAGAGAATGTGGTGGATGGCCATATTTGCAGGATCCTTCCATCCTCAGACATTGACTCATTCCTCTGTATTCCCCTAAATGAGATGTTTTCTGATGAGAAATTGTACCAGATTAAATATTCTATTCCTTGGTATGATATTCCATGACCCCTCCCTCAAAAAATAACACAAATAAGGGAGAGTGAGAATGGCCCCCAAATTATCACCTCTAGTAGTCCCCATGTTGGAGACTGGTACAGAAGGTATAAAAACATCTTGATATGGAAGGAATTACCCTAAATTATAATATATGATCAGGAGATAATATGGATAATTCACAAAAAACTACAAGACATAATATAAAAGAAATCCAAAACCACCACACACAAATTTATAAATATAACTGATACAGATAAAGGTATCCTAATTAAATACCCAAAAGTAAAGATAATGTAGTGACACAACAACTGTCAAGGATCCAAGATACTAATGTCCATCACATTCCACATATTCCTCCTGGAGACCTGAAAAATGTTTTATATACATAGGTTTATCAAAAATTTATACTCATTAAGTAAAAAATCCTCTTGTGAATATGTGAAAGAATAATACTAATGCACTAATGAGAAATTAGCATAACTGAATATCACCTATCAAGGTATACTAACCATCCCAAACTCACCCACGAATGATCACCAAATAATCAAAGCCAAGTAATATAATATAATTGGAAACACATCGATAAGGGTACACAATATCAATTTCCCTTTAGTATACCACTCTAACACCCAATTGAGTACGTCATGGTGCTCCCATCTCTTCTATATACCTGGTCTTGCCCAAATTTACCGAAGATTTAAGGGTTAAGTAGTCTCTTGTAGTTTTTCTTTGGTTGTCGAATCCTCAAAGACCTAAGAAGTAACCTAAAGACATGTACAATCAATGGATTGTTTTTTTCAATTAATTGGACAACTTGGGTTGATTTTATATGGGTTTAAGTAAACTATAAGATACTTAAGTGAATTCAATTTAAAATAATTATTTGATCCTAGGTTATCACTTGGGGTGGATTGGATGCATTCCTTTTTCAACTATTTCAATTTCTTTTATTTGAGATGGTTTCATTTAATAAGATCAAAAAACATCATAACTTACTGTATTAATACCTGCACACCCTAATATTAATCAAATATACACTCGTAATATTACAGTTTTGATCACTCCAAGGTAAAGGTTCGTATTATCACTTGAAGTGGGTGGCCTTCAAATTCAAAAAGGACGAAGAAGTTTTAAAATCTTCAAATAAATTTCTCAATTTAAAGAATGATTAGAAATTAATAGATTGAGAAATAAAATCCAATAAAGCCCCTTTCTACTCCCATAGATCAACCAATAAGAGAATTATCCCTCCATTGATATTATGGTTTCAATGGAACTGGGAAGTAGAATCATGAGGGAGGAATTAAAGAAGTAAAAAACAATAAAAAGAACATGATCACTCCATCGTTGTTTGAATAATTTCACAAGATTTTGAGTCAATAAATAAACACCTTAAGGAAACAGTATCCATTTGATATGGATAAGAATAGAATAACATTAT
Organism: Viscum album; assembly: GCA_963277665.1. Taxonomy (NCBI): domain Eukaryota; kingdom Viridiplantae; phylum Streptophyta; class Magnoliopsida; order Santalales; family Viscaceae; genus Viscum; species Viscum album. Next base: position 828,881,743 of record OY728157.1, read on the forward strand.
AAGAAGCACATTTATTAATAAAATAAGATGAATTAGGACAACTTTCATGTGAAAGAAAAACTTAAGACAACAAAATCGTAGCATAACATTACAATGAAAGAAAGCACCAAAGATGATAAAATCCTCCACATTCACTACCTTAAATAGTCATTTAAAGAGTCTTGGATATATTCCCCAATATTCCATGTTGTCCCACATGATTATGGTATGCCTAGGATGGTAGAAGGTTTGTGGAATTTATACTTTTCTTCCCTTGAGCAGAAAAGAAATCCAACTTGCATTCAAAAATTTGAGGCGCCAAAATGAGATTCTAGATGGACGAATTTGATTATATCATAGAAGAAGAAAATTAATCTAAAGACGTCCCTTAACTATCTATAAATTTCATCCCAAAAAAGATGTATGTTTTATGAGATATATGTAAAATGGTGGAATATTTTTCTGGGCCGCAAAATATGGCCAAGAATTTTATCTCCAACATGGGCTTCCTGGAACTCCATTAAAATTTCAGAGTCATCTCTTTTCACTATTGGATGAAATGTTATGCATGATTTCATCTATCTTTGGATAAATGTTTAAAATCATTGGGATTTTATCATGGTCATGACAATCTCTTTATTGGGTTGTGGTCTGGTTTTCGTTGTCCAGAATGTGTTGGCATGAAAGACCATTTTGGTGGTCTTCCTATGTCATTCTTCAAGTACTAAAAAGTATGAATTTTTCCCTATGTAATGAGAAACCTGAAAATTAAATATGAAAATAAAATCAAGATCATTTTTTAGTTTTTTGTGTGTTCAAATATATACCAAGTAATAGTTCACTTTAACAAAGAATTACAACCATAATGTGAAATTATGTTCAATGAATAAAATGCACTAAAATAATGTTTATGAATAATAAATAAAATGAATATTATATATATTGAAAATGAATATTAGCCTCATTAAGTGTCTAATAACACCCCCAACATGAGTTTTTCTAGTCCCGAGAAAAAAAATATCTCAAAAGTACAAAATTCAAATTCTCTTTTCGCAAAACACTTTAATACACAATAATCACCAAACACCCTTATACCAAAAAATCATGAAACTAATAAACAAATTTAATAAAATATAGTTTCATAGGAATATATCATTCCAAAGCCCATTCTTTTTTTCAAATTCATCACAACATTTCATCCAATATCAATTAAGTAAGATGATATGTTGTGTGTCAAAATAGTCATGGGGGTTTATCTTTATTCAAGGGAAAAATGATGGAAGCACTATGAGAATCAAATTTAAATATTTATATGAGTGTTAAATTTCTTTTATATATGTATATTTTTCAATTTTAACATGGTAATTGAAATTGAACTCAATAGAGTCAACCCATGTAGCAAGACTTTGTCGATGACTCCTAGGCTCAAAGAACTTAGGGAACCTTGTGAAACCCACATACTCAAGCATCTTCTCAAGTTACATCAGCCAATAACAAAGTCAAATTACCACAAATAGAGATAAAATTACTAACTCCAGGACATAAAACTATGGATTCACTATACCCAAGTGCTGAAAGCCACACATTAGTTCATTTCATTTCTCTAGGCGCAAATCTATTGTTTCATTTTTTTATTTTTTGAATTTTTTCTGATTCATTTTTTTAAATACTCATATTAAAAATTAAATGATCACCAAACATATGCTATTTATTTGAGGGACCCCCTAAAATCAAAATAATACCCAACTATACAAAGGATGTGTGTTGTGAATATTTTTTATTTGGATGATAATATAAATGATGAAATATCACATTAGACAGCAACACTTTTCAATATCTATATACATGGTCTTAAACTTGCATTAAAATCAGAATCAAGTCATGAAAAATTATTTGATATTCAATTTCAATGTTTGAAATGTGTATTATCATGTTCAATTTTAAAATAACTTTTCATTCCATTAAGGCACACTTTTCTTTCAAATCATTTTTGTTTCAGTCAAAAGAATTTTTTTTATTTTGCCTCCCCCTAACATGGAATAACATTACCCCAGTGTTTAAAGAAAATAAAATTTATAAGGGGATAGAGGTAGATGAGAGGAGTTATAAAAGTAATTTGAAATATGAAATATGTAACAAAGTCTCTTTTTTTTAATTTCAAGTTCACGACACTCATAGTTACTCATTTGATCTCTATGTCACTCGGAGAAGAATTGTAAATGATGGTAGCTTGTGTTTGTACACCTAAAAGAAATTTCAATTGCCTAAAAATACCTCAATCTCAGTAGCCTAGGAATCATACACACCAACACAATTAAAACACAATTAGAGCACCTTGAGGTTACTTTAAATAAACAAAATCATAAGGAAAGGAAAAAACACACCTGTTTTTTTAAGCATACCAAAGACCAATACTAGGAACAAGTAAAAATTAGAATAATATATATATGTGTGTGTCTGTGTCTGTGTCTATGTCTGTGTGTATAAATTTCAAAATATAAGTATATATAGATAAATAAAATAGAATAATTAAACACAATAATACATTGGTTAGTGTTAGACGCACTCGCCTGTCTCCCTTCGATCCTGGGATCGATTCCCCATAGCTTTTCCAGTTGTGACGGGGTTTTCCACATGACCTAAGATGTGTCCTTTTAATTTGTTAAAATAATTATTATTTTTATTTGTCTTTTAACGTTCAAAAAGGGAAAATAAGAAAAACGGATGATACATTGTATTCTTTTTAAATTTTTGGGTAAGGTATTACTCAAGGATCACACCACGGACATAGATGAATATGGATCTCCCCTTTTATACCCATCCATACTCATAAGAGAAGAATAGGACAAAAGTCTAAGGGACTATCATATTCAATTTTGATTAATTAAGTATATATTTTTTTGTAAATATCAAAAGGATTCATTAATCCTTTTCGAAAAATAAAGATCATTCACAAAGATTGGAAACATGAAACCCACAGTTTGCCTCCCATGTAGCGCTTTTTTTAAAGTTGTTATCCTGACATGGATCTTAAATCTATCAATTTTATCCTGGTTTATAGGTTGGATCTACTAACTCAGCCTTGATTTCCTATTTATCGAAAGATTAAATGAATGGTTTTAACAAATGACCATTGACATTGAAAGGGTGACCACTTGTGGGATCTTAGATATCTACTGCACCATGGGGGTACACATGATACACTATGAATGTACCTAACCATCTTAACCTTAACTTTCCCAAGTGTAAATGATGTTTTAACTATATAAGAGCATGAATTTTCCTGGTTCAATGTTTTTAGCTTTGATATTCCTAGATTGGTAGGCTTGAACTCTAACATTATTTATTCTTTAATTTTCATAAGCCTCTATCCTAAGTTCTTCAAGTTAATTGAGATCTAATTTCCTATTTTCTTGGGCTAAATAAATGTCAAAATTTATTTATTTTTGATTTCAAAAATTACTTATAGTCAATTTCAACAGGTACATGGCATGATTTACCATAAACCAATCTATATGTTGACATGAATAGGATGGTTTTGAATGCTGTTTGATATGCCCAAAGGGCATCCAAGTGTTTCTCAGACCAATATTTCCTAGAGGGATTGATAGTTTTTTCAAGAATTTTCTAACCTCCCTATTCTCTAACTCATCCAGACCATTATTTTGAGGATGGTACAAAGTGCAAAATTTAGGAGAAATACCATATTTTTACATTAGTAAAGAAAATAAGGGGTTGCAGAAATGGGTTCATCGATCACTGATTATATCCCAAGGAATTCCAAATCAAGAAAATATGTGCTCTTTTAGAAATCAAATCACAACATGATGGTCATTAGACTTGTTGGGAATGACCTCAACCCATTTCGAGACATAATCAATAGATATGAAAATTTGGACGTATCCCATAGAGTGTGGGAAGGGTCTTATGAAATCAATTCCCCAACAATCAATGATTTTGATGACTAGAATGGGAGTGAGGGGAATATGATTACTTTTGCTAATGGATCCTTATTGTTGACATTGAGGACAACTTCTTCATAATTAGAAGGAATACTTAGTGAGGTTAGGCTAGTAGAATACACTTTGGACGACCTTTGTAGTGGTGTTATTTGTGGAAAAGTGGCCACCACATGCCTCTCCAAGACAAAATTTTAGAATAGACTCTTTCCTAGACTCATGAACAAATCCTATAATGATTTGATTAAGACTAAAAATAAAGAGTTAAGGATCATTAAACACATAGTGATTGAAATATGAAATTAATTTTCTCTTAGATTGGGTCCCTATGAATTTTGGAATGTCCCTCTTCACCAAATGTTTTTCTATGATATCATACCATGGGAAATCACTCACAGAATAGTGGTTCTCATTGGGAAATGAATCAGAAACAGAAAGATGATGTGATTTGTCTTTAAATTCCATCCTATATAGGGGATCATCAAAAAATATTTCAACACCGTTTTTATCCATAATGGTTAAACTGGACTCTTGACGAAGAAGGTCCCAGCTAATCAATCTATCCTTGGTGTCTTGTTTTTGGAAAAGGTATTTATAGGATTAATGGTCAATGAAGACAATTATGGGTGATCCTAAGAGATAATACCTGAATTTCTATTAGTAAAATTCAAAAATAAGTAACTCATTATTAGTGGTGGTGTAGTTTATTTGTGCATATTTTATTTATTTTCTTTCATAAGCAATGAAACATAGAGTTTTCTCACATCGTTTTCCTACGTCTGCTCCTAGATTGAAGTCACTCACATCACACATGAGCTCAAAATGATGTTTCCAATTGTGTGATTTCATGATATGTGGAGAGATAAGAGCTGACCTGAGTATAGATAATGAATTCTTCGCAGCTTTCTACTAATAAAAATGGAGAATCTTTCCCTAATAAAGCACAAAGTGGTTGAGAAATACAGATGAAATTCCTAATGAACCTTATATAGAAACCATCATGTTCTAAGAAGTACGTCACTTCCTTAAAATAATTAGGAGAGAGAAGGTGAAGAATGATGTCGACCACAGCTTTATCAACTTTAATCTCTCTACTATAGACCAGATTGCCTAGAACAAGTCCTTCCTTTACCATGAAAAAGAATTTTTCCCAATTTAGGATGACATTCTTATCCTCGCATATTGAAAAAACCCTTTCAACATTCAGAAAGAATCCCTCGAAAGTATTACCAAATATGGATAGGTCATCCATGAAGACCTTTATACACTCCCCCACCATGTCTAAGAAGATTCCCATCATGCATCGTTGGAAGGTAACATATGAATTACATAACCCAAAGGGAATGTACTTGAAGGAAAATGTGTCAAATGGATAAGTGAATGTTGTTTTCCCTTGATCCTCTAAGGAGACCATGATTTGATTATACCCAGAAAATTAATCTAGGAAGCAATATAATTGATAATATGCCACTCTCTTGAGGACTTGATCGATAAAGGGGAAGGGGAAATTGTCTTTATTAGTATAGGATTTGAGATTCTTATTGTTAATATAGACTCTCAATCTACTAGTGACCCTTTTGGGGAGAAGGTCACCATCCTCATTGGTGATCACAGTAATTCCAACATTCTTTGGGGAAACATGAATTGGGCTTACCCACTCACTCTCTACAATGGGGTAGATGATACCCACTTTCAAAAACTAATATGTTCTTTCCTTAAAACATCCATAAGATTTGGATTGATTCTCCGCTGAGGTTGAAGACATGGTTTAGATTTAGATTCAAGAATAATCCTATGAGTTCCAATGAGTAGTCTAATCTCAGGGATATCAGAAAGGGTTCATCCAATTTACTTATTATGATTTCTTAGGTCATCCAGTATCATCATCTCTTGATTGGAATCAAGAAATGGAATAAATGACAACAGGAAAGGCCTGATTTTCCCCAGAGAACGCATACTTGATTGATGAAGGTAGGACCTTAAATTTTAGATCTGATTGGTTATGACCTTCCAATAAAGGATGGGAATTTGTATTTAACTCAGTATACATATTAATATTTCTTGACCGAATTGGTTCCTTGTGAACATAATTTCCATCCACTAAATCGGCCATATCAATTTCATGAATAGTTATGGTCTCAATGTTATCGATTTCACCATTGGTATCATTGATGGATGATTTGAGAAAATTATCAACAGATCTATCTGAAAGAGATTCAAGCCAAGGACACAAATTTCCCTCACGTGAACTAATAAAATAAATCTCTTCTTAATGTAAACATCCTTCAATAATCCCTTGATGTTCCTCGAGTTCACTATCAATACTACCAATCCAATTAACATGATGGATATCTTCATCATCTCTAATTTATTAGTTTTCATCATAGATTGTGAAGTCTTGACTTCATGTTTTCAATGGTGATAGTCACCTTACCATTTCAGACTTAGATAACAGAGTTGATTTTTAGAAGGAAGGGACAACCAAGGATGATTGGGGTTGGCTCCTAAGGACCTAAGCGTGGATGATTTTCAAGGACAATTAAGTCATCTGAATAAATTAAATTTTCAAAATTCACCAAAACATGCTTTAAGATCCCCTTTGGAACTCAAACACTACAATCATCAAGTTAAAGAGTGAAAGATGTCGGTAGGAGTTCTTCGAGCACTAATTAAAAATACATGGCATAAGGAATGAGGTTCACACAATCTAATAGATCACAATGGTCATTGACAACTTTTTTCTCTCCTAAAACAACATTGATGTGTGGACATCCTGGATCTTTCAAATTTGGAGGAATGGTCTCTTGAATGGTGGTACTTACATTAGAATCCAAAATGACAGTTTTTTTATGTGAATTATTTTTAAAGTGAAAAAGTTTATAAGGTACATTGAGTTGGAAATAATGGTCTGGATTGCATCAGGAAGGGGGTGTTCAACATAACCTGAGATAATATTTCCCTCAAAGTCTCATTCATTTCTGGTTTATTTTTTCCTCTCATTATTTGAGGGAAAGGAGACGGTTATTTGATTTTTTAGTGTGTTGTAAGCTCCTTCACATTATCATTGGGTTGTTCAGAATCTGTGTGTATATCTTCATCATTTTCATGCATTTTTTAAGCTTTTAATGGTTCTATAATGGCATGTTTAGGTTCGTAAATGGATTTCTCACTTATTAAAGTAGTCACTGCTCTGAGTTGTTCATGATAGGTTTGTGTGTAACTAGATTCTCCCAATAATTTTGGGGATGGTATTGCTGAAGAAGGCATGGGTTCCTTCCCGGTTTTAATGGTTTTTAGTTCATGTATAAAAAATGATACTTCTGAGTTCATTTTCTCCATTTGTTTACACAACTTCTCAAGGATAAGAAGATGGACAGATTGAGTATGTGCTTGTGTTGGTTGGTTTATAACCAGATGATACTTTTGTTGTTGGATTTGTTAATGCATGGGTTGCTGGATTGGTTTTTATTGTTAGATAGAAGGGTGTTGGTATTAGACTAGTTGTGGTTGGAACTAGTTTTGGTTTTGAAAATTTTGCGGAGGGTAGGGGTTTGGTCCTTCTAGATGACTAGGTTGTTGGTTGGGTTGTAGGTTATCTTTACAACGAAATCCTAGATAGTCGTTGTACCTTGGATTGGACGTTTTTTGGTAATATGGCTTCTAAAAGTTCAGAGCATAGATCTTCGTAGGTGGTCCTCCTAGAAGAACATCTTTAATGGAACATATGGTAGGGCAGTTTTTAGTCTTATGGTAATGTTTGCCACAAATTGTTCAAACATGGTTAACATTGTGAATTTCCTAGACCTTCCTAATATCAATCTCATGGACCTTCATAGTGTGTGCAATAAGTTTCACCCTAAGGATTTAATCCTCCCTAAGTGTGTTAATTCCACTATATTTGGGTGGATTCTCATAGTAAGGTGATGTTCCCCTTGTTTGGATCTTTTCGGGAAGTCCTTCAAAATACTCATAAGCATCATTTGGGGATTTATTTTTGAATGTTCTATTACACATAATGTCAATGAATTGTTCGTTTCCCAGACCCAACCCTTCATAGAAAATTCAAACTTGTTCTAGGATTGAAAATCCATGCTGAGGTACCATGTTTAGTGTGTCTTTGAACCTTTCACATGTTTCATAAAATCAATCCCCTTATTTTTCAAAAAAAATGTTTTGGATGCTCTTTTTAAGTGAAATTATTTTATGATGGGGGAAGAATTTTTTGTAGAATTATCTTCGCATTTAGTCCCATGAGTGGATTGATGCAGGTCTTAGATTTTTTTAACCAATTATTTTCTCTATCCATAAGTGAGAAAGGATTGAGCCTCATCTTAGATGACTCAAGTTGATGTGGTGGGCACATGGTTTTGAAAATGTTGTTAAACTCTTTAACATAAAGGTATGGAATGTATGACTACATCTCATGGATGGTTGGAAGCTAGTTTGGGACATGAGGTTTGAAGACATAGTGGGCTTATCCTAGGCCAGCATAAAAAAATTAAATATGGTGCATTGGTCTAGGAAGGTGTGAGGTAGTCCTTCGTGGTTTGATTGACTGAATTCCCCAAGATTGGGGATTCCTCATTTGTATTTCCATTTTGGTTCCCACCAGGGTTTATGAGTTGGTTTCTTTGAAGACATTCTATTGAAATGGGGTTAATTTTTGGCTTTGGAGTATTATAAAGATTATGATCTAATAGAACGATTTACCTTCGTGTACATGACCCACCAACCCTAGAACTATCTACCCTAACTAGATGGTTTGATTGGTCACAGGTATAAGTGTACATGCACTATGAAAAGTCAAAAACAAAAGAAAGGGAAATGATAAAATAATTTGATGGGAGAAAAGAGAAATGTGGGAGAATAAAATGGTTGTCGAGATAACTTACATGGGTCCTCATAAATGGCATCAAAATTTAGCCTCTTCTAAATTTACCCAAGATTTTAGGGTTAAGCGGTCTCCTGTTGTTTATTTTGAGTTTTCGAATCCTCAGAGACCAAAGAAGTAATCTATAGATATGTACATTCTATGGATTGTTTTTGGATATCAAGTGGCCAAATTGGGTTGATTTTATATCTGTTTAATTTACGTCTAAGATACTTAAGTGAATTCAATTTAAAATAATGATTTTATCCAAGGTTATCACTTGGGGTGGATTGGATGCATTCCTTTTTCAACTATTCCAATTTCATATATTTGAGATGGGTTCATTTAAGAAGAACAAACAACCTCATCACTTAATAATTTAATAACTAAACACCCTAATACTAATTACCTATACACTTGGAGGATAAAATTTTTTATCACTCCAAGGTAATGGTTTGTATTAGCACTTGAAGTGTGCAACCATTAAATTCCAAAAAGGACGAAAAAGTTTTAAAACCATAAAATGAAATTCTCAATAAAAAGAATTGATTAAAATTAATAGAGTGAGAAATAAAATCCAATAAAGACCCTTAATAGTCCCTTGGATCAACCAATAAGAGGGTTATCCCTCCATTGATTCAATGGTTTCAATGAAACCCGGATGTAGACTCCTAATGGAGGAATTGAAGAAGTAAAAAACAATAAAAAGAAAACAATCACTCCACTGTTGTGTGAATACTTTCAGAAGGATTGGTGTGAATAAATTAAAAGGATGAGGAAATGGTATCAATATAATAGGGATAATAACTGAATAATATGAGAATAAGAACTTTTATTAATAATCTTATCTGAATTAGACCAACTAACATGGGAAAGACAAACATAAGGCAACAAAATCGCAACATAACATTACAATCAAAGATAGCACCAAAGATGATAAACTCATTCAACAACACTTCCCTAAATTGGTATTTAAAGAGTCTTGGTTATATATCCCAACAGTATAAGTCTTCCAACTTGGGTATGGTAGGCCTAGGGTGGTGGAATGTTTGTGAAATTTAGGCTTTTCAACCTTTGACCCAAAATGACATCCATCTTGTATCCACAAAACAAAGATGCCCAAATGAGTATCTAGATGGCCGAATTGGAGTAGTCTATAGAAGAAGACAAGGAATATCAGGATGTCCCCTAACTATTTGTAACATTTCAACGAAAAATATTGTATGGTTTACGTGATATATGTAAAATGGAGGGATTTTTTTCTGGGTCGCGGAATCTGGCTCAAATATTTTTCTCCAACTTGGGCCGCCTGGAACTCCATTAAAAAATAGAAATTAGATCTTTTTTCTATTTTATGAAATGTACTAAATTATTTCCTCTACCGTAAGTTAGATTTTTAGAATCGTTGGGATTGTGTCTTGGCCTCTATAGTGTCTTTATTGGGCTATTGTCTGGTTTACTTTTCCCAGAATGTGTTGGCATGAAAGACCATTTTGGTGTTCTTCCTATTTGAATCTTCAAGTACTCCAGAAGTATGAACTGTTCCCAATATTATAAGAAATATGAAAATTAAATATGAAAACAAAATCAAGAACATTTTTATTTTATGTTGTGTTTAAATATGTACCATGTAATAGTTCACTTTAACAAAGAATTACAATCATAATGTGAAATAATGTTCAAATTGTAAAATGCATTAAAATGGTAATTATGAATAATAATGCACATGAATATTATATATATTAAGAATGAATATTATCATCATTCTATGGATAATAAATACCACACTACCCCACATAAACACTCACAACACACCTTTCTTGTAGACCCTTGGGCTCGCCTCCCCACAAGAACTGTCATATCTCATACCATCATAAAACACCTCATCCACTACCTCACAAGAGAAGTCAGATCATATTTGAAAACACATGGGTCATCATACCTTTCCCACTAACAGAACTCTGACCATCACAACCACCATCTAATTCACTAATAGACCTCTGATCATCACAACCAATGAAATACCTACCTCTCTTGGAAGAGAGAGTGGGAAAAAGTGGGTACTCAACCATATGTACTCCTCGCAGGATGTGAGGAACCCCCCCCCCCCCACACACACACACACACACATGACAATGTGTGGGTCATCCTGTAGTTTTCAACGTGGTTGGGCTGCGTACTGAGATCACAAGAATATAAAATTATATATATATATATATATATGTATAATATCAAACACTGAATCCCAAGCTATGGGTTCACAAACAATCTAACCATATCACAACACTGCCACCTTTACTGACACCAATAAATGAATAACACCACACAACAAGACACAAATCCCATTCCACATTTCCAACCAATTTCATTTAATCACCCCATTCATTTATTTATTTAGCATAAACCACATATAACCACACAACCAATCATTTATTTATCCATTAACCATTCCCATTCCATTAACCAAACCAAACCAAGCCATTCCAAACATTACTAAAAAATTATTTATTTATTCCATCAATACATGGGAATATATAAAAAAGAAACTAGCACCTCTCCACCCCAAAAGAATGGAAAAACAAACCACCTCATGAACAAAAATGATGTCCAAAAAACCACCACACTACCCCAAGAAACATGGAAAAACAAATAAACTCACCACCCTAAAATAATATCCAAAGAAACCACCTCGCCACCCAAAAAGTAAGGTACACGAACCATCATCCAAAAATGACCCAACCACACATCATCGTCCTATAAGAACTTACACACATCACAACAAAAAAAAGATCATTTTACATATTTATAAAAGGTATTTTATTACATGTCACGTTATTTTAGGGGTGTTATCACAGAAGACAAAATCCTAGGGAAACCATTTCATTAGCCAAATATAAATTGATAATAATTTTCCATTTTTTGGGTGATATCAAAACAATCACTACCAAATTAGAAATACCAACACATATATCCAGTGAAAAAAATCCCCCAAGGAACAAAATTTTTTGTGGGGCATCAAGACCATACAATTCCAAATTTCACAATAATAATAAAGATGTAAAAGAATAAAAATTAAATACCATTTACCCCCCCATTCAATTCAATTTAACCAAGTATTTATATTCGATTAATCTGACACAACCATAATCCATAGATAAAATAATTAAACCCCCCCTGCATGATACACAATAAAGATAAAAGAGGGATTCCCAAACTCAAAGAGGATTTTCCAACTTGTTGTGCACTACAGGGAGAAGAAGAATGTCTGAAAACCACAACCATGCCATGAGAAAACATGTATTAACCTACACCAAAACAAAATACCATCAAAATGAAACCCAAAAAACATCCCAACCCATAAGAACATCAATTTAGTGAATAATCATGAGAATAATAGTTGAAAACTTACCATGATGAAGGAAGGGATTACTATAGTTTTTTAACAAACAATCATCGAGACCAATAGATAGAATATGTAGAAATAGGGATTGAAGAACTAATCAAGATGCCTAAGTTTCCCCTAAAATTATAGGAAGAATAAACCATCGAATAATGAATTAAAATTCAACAAAAAATAACTATTATATTTTCACTACATTGGGGATTTACCCAATGTTTAATACCCTTTAATGTGGTGTAATCCTCAGTGTTCGGTTTCACCAAAAAATACATCACCATTTTATTATTTAACCAAAAAAATATACATGTTTTGAACCTGACCTAGAAAATCTAGAATCCATCTTTTAGGTCGTGTAATACAATTACACGGTTCATATTTACTACATCAGTTCTGTTGCACCTCTAGATTCCACGAAATACTACTAGAACCTCCCACAAACATCACCAAAAACCAAAACTAGAAAAGTAACTATCTGGGAGGGTGTACACCATTACATCAAATACCTATAAAATGATTCACAGCCTTTCGAATCTAAAACCAATCTCAGTAGAAAAAGGTTTCTGAATATCCACACTATAAGATACCACTCAAGGGTCCCGTCATACCTCAAAAGCTGCCAACATCAAAGAACACCAACCCAAATGACTAAAAAAACACACTACACAACCACATCACCATAACCCCAATATTACTCCTATCACACAACCATACTACCACACAACCATACTACCACACAACCACTACATAACCATCTCAACCTCCACAAAGCCCAAACCAACAACTGCTACCACCAACGAACTGTACCATCCTGGAAAAATGAATCAGAGAATTTAGTATTCCATGTAAAGGTATTGTTCACTATAGGGAGCACTAACTCACCCAAAAAAGTTTAACCACATCATAGTTAATGAGGATAGATTAGGAATCAAGTCCTCCACTTATCATATGTCAAGACTTTATCACACATCTCACCACCCACATTATAAACCAAGGAAAAAACTCATCACATAAGACAAAAATGATCCAAAAACACATCACAAATAAATATATAGAAATGTAAAAAACCCAAAAAAAACTCCAAGTACTAGAAACACATCTCTATATATTTCTCTCAAGTAATATCCTTCAGGCCACCATGCTTCCATAGCACACTAACCAAAGTAATTTTCCATCCACACAATGCCTTCTCTTGGAGATCCAGAATCTCTATTGGTTATTACAAAAATTCTAGGTCATTATTGACATCCAACTCTCCCCAGTCAATGAAATGAGATTAAACATGAAGATACCAAAAAAATTTAGATATTTGGAAGACACAGTGGATCCTCCTCAATCGCAATGGAAATTCCAACCGATATTCCACCTCCCCAACTCAGCCCAAAAACTCAATGGGCCCAACAAACTAGGGATAATTCTTACTCCCCCTGCCAAACCTCTGATTCCCATGTAAAGGGGAAACCTTCAAGAACACATAGTCCCCAAGCTCAAACTCCAAGGGTTTGCTTCAATGATTGGCATAAGAATTTTTTATAGTTTTATGCTACTTTCAACCTTTCATAAACAGTTGAAAATTCTCTATCATGATCTGCGCCACATTGGGACCAAGAATAGTATCTCTCTAACCACTTTCCATCATAATAAAGAATGACACGGTCTCTCATACAAGGCCTCAAATTGGTCCATTCTAATGGAAGAGTAATAGTAATTATTATAATAAAACTCCACTAAAGGAAGGTGTGATACCCAAGATCCACCAAAGTCCTAGAAATATGTCTACTAATATATCCTTCAACATATGTATAGTCCATTCTATCTTCCCATATGTATGAGGGTGGAAGGTAGTGTTCAGGCATAACTGAGTTCTAAAATAATGTTGTAATCCCTTCCAGAATCTTGAGGTAAAATTTGCATCCTGACATGAGACAATTGACCTGAAAACTACATGAAACTATAACACCTCATACACATACCACATAGATAAATAATCCATTATTTTCAACTCTTTGATCACTGATAAGTGGGCTGATTTGGCCAACAGATCCACGACCACCTAGACAACATCACAAATTCCTTATGTTTTGGGTAACACTATGAATAAATCCATTTATATGTCATCACATTTCAACTTAGTAACATCCAATAGTTATAACAAGCCTCCTGGAACACAATTATAGGCCTTTACTTGCTGGAAAACCAATCACTTCTCCACAAACTCCACCACTTCCCATTTCATCCCAGACCACCGAAACTACATATTCAATCTATGGTACTTCTTAGAAAATCCTAGTTGTACCCACAAAAGATGAGTTATAAAACTCGTGAAGGACTCCATCATGCATTCCTATTAGAACAAACAACCTCTCATGAAATAATATTTGATTCCGAACATCCTCCGACTATCCCTATAGATCTTCACCACGGCCAAAATGATCATGCATCACCTCTACCTATGAGTCTCCCCAGTGAGATGCCACCACCTACTGATGATAAATAATCTCCCCCATATTTAATTACTTCATGATTGATGAAATGATATCTGCCATAAAATTATTATGTATGTGGACCCACAAAACCTCTTCCTGCTTCTGTTCTCCTAGATACATCATCCACCACTGACACATAGCTCCCCCCATCTGACTGACTTCCAAAGTGACAGTGAAATCTATTAAGGCCTAAATAAAACCAAAATCAATCTCGAACTCCTTATTCCAACTCTTTATCTCTGCATCTAAGACAATACCCTCATATTTCCCCAAAACCTTATAATGGAAATCACACAACATCATCTACCACTAATCAACCTTTTTAACCAGATCAACCCTACAACAATCAATGAGATAAGGATGCTAAACATCAATTTCATGATCCACATGAGAATGATGAATATGATCTATAAATGAAATGAAAAAAATGAATTTCATAAGCATTATAGTGTATAATTTTATTAAAATTATATTTAACTCATTTAAAAAAATTTTATCTATTTTAATCTTCCCAGAACCACAAAATTCCAACAAGAAAACAAGTAATCAGGATATATGTACCTCTAATAGGTCTCTACCCTACAAATAGGTCCAACTCACTTAATTGTTCAATAAGATCAACATTCATGCACTGGATCACAGGGAACCCTAAAATCCCATGTCCTAGATGGTCTATGTTGCCTATGTCATGCACCAAGGTCAAATGAAACTGTTTCCATGCCAAATAATTCATTACCCACTATGAATAACTCCAAAATATACCCTATCCCTCAACTGTCACCTTATAAACCACTTTTCCATGACCCCTTCCCTCTTAAGATACTACAATGAGGGGAGAGAGATAATGACCCCGAGCCCCACACTCAATAGGCCTTGGGTTGGAGATTATCCCCAAGGGTAAAAAATTTCATGATATGTGAGGAACTTCCATATATAATAATATGGAATCCAGAGATAATATGTATCATTCACAAACAACTCCAAGACCTAATAAAAAAGAAATATAAAACAATCCCACATGAATGTATAAATTAAACCGATACTGATAAAAGTCTCCAAAGTAAATTCCTTAATGTAAAGCTAAATCCGGGACATAGAAACTATCAAAGATCTGAGCTTGTAATGTCTAGAATAGTTCACATAGTCCTCCATGAAACCTGAAAATAGTTTTATATACATAGGATGAGAATACAAGTATACTAAGTGGGAAATCCAAAGTCTCTTGTGCACATATGAAAAAATCATACCAATACAACTATGAGAAAACAACATAGCCAAACAACACCTATCAAGTTATACTAACCATAACAACCTCAAAAAGGAACACTTAAAAAATAACAAAAACCATTAAATATAATATAATATGAGACACATCGATAAGGGTACCTTTCACCACTTTTCCACTAGTATACTTCTCTCACACCCAACATAATACATCTTGGTGCTCCCATCTCTTCTATATACCACACTGGCCCCCAAGAATAGTCATAACACACCTTTCCCATAGACACATAGTCCCTCCACCCCAAAAGCACGTTCATATCACATCCTTCCTAAAAACAACTCATCCATCTCCCCCCAAGAATGATAACGCCTCGCCCAAAAACACTTGGGCTGCCACGCCTTACTTGTAAACAGTTGATCTATCATCACCACCATCTAATGCACTAATACAAATCCATCCATCATAGCCTATTAAATACATACCTCTCATAGAGAAGAGATAGGTAATGGGAAGGTACTTATCCATTTTTACTCCTCAACAAATGTTGTGGAAAACACCTACTATGTGACTAAGTGTTTGTCAGCACATAGTGCTTGACATGGTGTGATTAAAAATCACAAAAATAAAAATGTATATATATATAATATCAAAAAATAAACCCCAAACTATGGGTTCATGAAAAAACAAACCATCACACAACATTGACACGTTCTACAGAGCCTCTAAATACATAACACCACACATTAAGCCACAAAACCCATTCCACATTTCCAACCAATTTCATTTAATCATCACATTCATTTAATTATTTATAATCAAACATGTTCAAACAAATAACCCATCATTTAATTATCCATTAACCATTACAATTCCATTAACCAAACAAATCCAATAAATTCTAAACACTATTAAAAAAATATTTTTTTTATTCCATCTCTACTTGAGTATCTATCACAATGAAACTACCACCTTACCACGCCAAAATCGTGGCCAAAAAACCGCCTACCTTCCCCAAAATCACAACCAAACAAACCACCCTGCCACCACAAAAGCATGACCAAGGAAACCACCACACCACCCCTAAAAAACAACACATAAACCATCATCCTGATATTCCCCAACTATAAATCGGCATCCCATAAGTGCAACCACATATCAAAGCAAAACAAGATCATTTAATATATTTATAAGGGGGTTTTATGAAATTTCTCTTTATTTTAGGGGCGTTATCACAAAATCCATAATCTTGGGGAACTAATTCATTATCCAAATATAAGTGATTAGTTAATTCCCATTTTTATGGTGATATCACAACCATCAAAACCAAATAATTAATCTCAAAACATATATCTAGTGCATATAGATCCCCCACTAGCCACAATTTTCAGGGGCATCAAGCCCAAACAATTCAAAATATAAAAATAATAATAAAGTGCTAAAAGCATAAAAATAAAACCACATTTACTCTTTTCAATTCACTTTAACAAATTATTCATATTTTATTAATCTGGTAGAACCATAATGTATAGATAATAAAAATTAAACCCTAGTCAAATGGTAAATAATAAAAAGAAATGATGGATTCCCAACGTCAAAGAAGCTTTTCTGACTCGTTGTGCACCATAGGTTGAATAAGAATGCCCAAAAATCACAACCCCACCCTGAGAAATTACATATCATCCTACACCACAACCAAATACCAGAAATGAATCCCAACACACACCTCAAACTATAACAACATTGCAACAGTGAATCCCTATGAGTAGAATGGAGGACAACGTACTAGGAAGACGTAAGGGATTTCCACTATTTACTAACAAACAATCACAGAGACCAATAGGTCAAATATGGTGGAATATAAGAACTCATTTGGGGAACTAGGGTTCTCCGAAAACAAGAGGACAAAGTAGCTACAGATGAATGAATGAAAATTTTGCTGGTAAAAACTTTTAAAAATGCACTTCATAGGGGATTTACGTGACTTGTAATCCCCTTTAACATCGTGTAATCCTCAGGGTTCAGTTTCACCAAAAACATGTCTCTTTCTTATTATTTAACCCTGATAATATTCACATTATGAACCATCTATAGAAAATCTATGAAACAGAATTTCACATTATGTAATAAACTTGCATGTTGTTTATTTCTTATAGTAGTTATTCTATACCACTAGATTCCACCAAAATCACCTAGGACCTACCCCAAACACCTCTAACAATGAAAAATACCAATCTAACATATTGATAGTGAATAAACTATTATATGATGAAATTGTAAATTATATGGTATCATCATTCATTCCTACCTATTTCACTAAAAACCATGCCAATAATCTTAAACTAGAGTCTCTTTGGTATATTTTGGATGATCCCTAGCTTTGACACACATGTATTGATCAATTATTTAGGAAGTTTATTCATAATATTGAGTTTCAGTTTATCCATAGGTTATTCCACACTCATTTTTGTGTGGTCTTCCTTGTTTCTAAATGGACTTTTCATATGGTCCTCGATTCCAGTAACCATTTTCCAACACTATTTAGGTACGCCTGTGATTATTGAAAATATTTTTCACACTATCAAATAATTTAGGAAGTCTCTAAAATTAATTAAATTCCACAAAAAATATTTCTCATCCATGACATTTTCGATGTTTGGGGAATTAAATTTATGGGGAAATTTAAAAATTTCATTGGAAACATGTACATTTTTTTGGTAGTGTATTACATTTTAAAATGGGTAGTGGCATGATCCATAAAGATATATTATTCCAAGATAGTTATGAATTTTTTGAGAATCCAAATTTTATGTAGGTTTTGATTACCTAGTTTCATTATTAATGACCAGGGTTCTGCTTTTTGCAGCCGATCAATGAAATCACTTTTGCATCATTATAGGGTTAGGAATTGAGTATATATTTTATATCGCCCACAATCCAATGGAAAATTTAAGCAATCAAATAGAGTGGTAAAATAAATTCATGAAAAAAATTGTTAAACTCAACAGAAAATATTGTAATCTTATACTCAATGATTTATTATGGGAATACTATACTGAATTTTAAAATCCATATAAAATGACACCGTATCCAATTAGTTTTTGAAAGAGTTATCACATCACTATTAAAATAGAGTATCAGGCCTATTGGGACATTACACAATGCAATTTTAATCTTTCTATTGCAGGTGATCAATGAATGTAGCAGATCTAGGAGTTGAAGGAAATGTGTAGAGATTCATATAAGGACTCACAAATTTATAAATAATGAACCAAGGATTCCCATGACTACCTCACCCTTCATCGTCAAATCCACATTAGAAAATAGTTCATCCTTTTTAATCCAAGGATGAAGTTTCATATAGGTAAGATTCCTTCCTTCTAGTTTGGATTATACATTGTTTCAAATATTTATCCATTTGGTGTTGTTCAGGTTCTAAATGAAGAAACAAAAACACCATCACTATTAAAGGGAATATGTTAAATAACTTTCACAAATCCATTTTGGAGTCCTCAATGGAGGAACTACAAGTTCAAGAAGCAACCAATGAATGAAACCCACTAGTTTTTATCATTTTTTTCCCACATTTTCTTTTTCTTATTGTGAGGATACTTCGTACTCAAGGTGTGGGGGTCTCTAAATTCCTAGTTCAGTTTGGAATTTTCATCTTCTTTCCTCTTTTTATCTTTTTGTACTTTTTAATAACTTTTTTACCTTCCCTCCTCATTCCCCCATCAATTTTTTGCAGGTATATCCATTTTTTATTCCCTGTTAATCTGGGAATTTATTGAAAATTTATAAGGAATTTCACTATTTTATGTTGTTTTAACATTTAAAAAAATTCCCCAATGAAATTTATTTTTCACCTGAATTTAACATTGAGGTGTGAATTTTTCTAGTAAATTTATTTTTTAATGATAATAATTGTTTTATCTCTTTCAGACCTTTGAGACTATTGATACACTTTGTGTGAGTAGTTTATGTGAAACCAATGGAATTTAATATCTCCACACATATTTTCACCCAACCGTGAATTGTGAATATTTATTACTTAATAAAAGGTAAATATATGTTAGGTTACTTTTTCTCTACTTTCCAAAATTATTTTCTATACATTTGTTTATTATCCAATATTTTTCATTATTTTAGCACATTAACCTATGCATGTGTACCAGTAATATGATTGTTTTACGCCATAAAAATAAAAAACAAATACAAAAAAAAGGTTGTGTCTTAGGAATATCGGAAACCACACTTCCTAAACCTTTGATCTTGTTATAATTATTACAATTAATGTCATGAAAAGATTAAACAAGGGTTGAGTGATGAGTGTGAGATTTATTCAAAGTTTAATTTTTGAAATAAAGAACAATAATAATAATAATGAATGGAGTGATGAAATATATAAAATATGGGGACATCTAGGTTGATAACTTATGATTTTACTTCCATGAATTCTTAAGTGGGTGGGTATTGAAATTTTATGGTAAAGGTTATAGGGCTGGTTCAGCGGACAGAATCATTTAAGTAGAAAAAGATTAAAATAACCTATATTTACTAGATAAAAAGGAGAAATAATAGCATGAAATGGTATTTCACACACACACAAGTAGATTTAGTGTAATGGTTTATATATGAATTACTTTATTATATTGGTATCATACATCTCAATGAATTTTTTTCTAATACAATTTATCAGACACATTTTTCCATCATTATCGAGAATAACTCATTGGTGTGGTTTTTTTCTTTGATCGCATTGTTATAATAAATTATTATTTCATTGAAAGTCAAAGATTCATGAATTTTTTATTATATCCATACATAAGTTTTTGAAATGTGAAATTTCCCATGAGTGAAAATTTTTAGGTGTGGGGGTGTGATCGCATCATGATTCACTATTTTATTTCACCCATTCAACAATATATTAAACTTATGTTGTATCCTAATTTCCAATTATTATAAAAAAATTAATTTCATGTTTGATTCAATAATTTAATTTTTTTCACTTTTAAAAAAGATATATATCACGTTTTTAATGATTCCATTATAGTTGGAGGTGATTTGGAGGGTCTGAGATGACATTGAAAAAAAATGGGTCAAACTGTGCAAGATTCAAAGCACAACTACAAACTCAAATGAACATTACATCGAATAAGTGCATCCATTTTGGATGAAATTTTCTGGTATGATCAAAAAATTAGTGGTATAAACCTATTCATAAGATACACAAGACCAATTCATCCATTAAGGGGTCCAACCAAACTGATATGTATAAGAAAAAGTTTCAGTTCAAAGTCAAAAATTATGTTCAGAAATACATTCATATCTTGAGTTGTAGGCCTAAAAATGGTGCCTAATTATTGTTGAAGGTATCCAAGAGGGTAGTTAAACAGTTTTTAGTTTTCCTAAAGCGATATAAGACTATATAGATTCCAAAAGCTATCTCCCATGTTGTTTTATGAAATCTAGGTTCCCAAAACCACCTTCCACTTTTCCTGTAAATTGAAACCTTGGGAACCCCATTTATAATCACGACCATGGAGAAAATATATACCATTTTGGATACCCAAATAAGTCCTCTTCACATCATATAATTCCTTGAGTCCCCTATCCTTTCAGGGGGATCAATGATGAAGTTGAAATTCCACCAAATCATCCTCCTCCTCTTCATGGCAAGCTAAATGTTGTATAGTCATTTAGGGGAATCTACACATGCATGGGATGGAGTTCAAACACCTTTTATTCTACTAGTTTTATGTAATTAGTGTGTGAAACATTTCATTTATGTTTTATCTTAACATGCTTCTTATTTTAATTTTTTTGTTTAATCAAGTGAAACACTTTTTACCTCAACACTGACTAAGTTGAAATTTCATGTTGGAATCCTGGGATGTTCTTATTAGGACACATAGGCATACTATTTATCACACACATACATGAGATATCAACATTCTGTGGAATAACTCAATCTATACTTGAGGTCCAAACTTTGACAACACTGTTTTGTGTCAAGGGGTGATTCTTTATACAACATTTTAAGAGGCCAGAGGGGAATCAAGATCTTGACAACCCTCAACCAAAGGATTCTATTAAACCATGCTTATTTTTATGATGATGAACCAACCAAGATGTGTAGTGAACATGAAATTCCCTAAATATCTCATATTTCTAAAAGCAATACTTTATTTATCTAATATTAAACAAATTAATTATGTCATTTTATTTTTAAAACTATTTTAACACACCACCTATATTAGCAATTTTTATTAAAAATACAATCTTTAAATATCCAAAACTCTTTGAGAGATAACCATCGGTCTTCCTTGTACTATAAAATCATCTCTAAATCATAAGCAATTTGATGTTTCAGGACAAAAAAACCACTACCTCAAAGTAAATATGGTAGAATGATCATCTTTATACATTCATGCACTAGGTCACCATTTATACGTATTTTTTTGTACACAATCCATTCAATTGTATCTTCTAATATAATATTATTTAGTTTTTTTCATAAAATTATAGTGAACAACTTCTATTCAGCTAATTTGGATGAACAAACCTTTTCTAACTTGGTACAGGATGCCTTGGTTATTGAATTTATCTCATCATCTGGTTTCCAAAGTATAACTTCCAAATACATAACTTATCAAACTTCTAACACTAAAATAGAAATTATTTCTAATAGAAAAACCTAATGATATCCCACTTTGGAATTATTTTCAAAAGTTGATCTTAATTATATAACACTTCAAGACTATTCTAATGATTTGACTAGAGACTCATTGGTTTTAATTTCATTATCCGTTGGAATAGGCACATGGTTTTCAACCAGACATCTTCTAATCATCATAGTCCACAATAAATAAATGCATCCACTTATTTTATATACTACAATATTACATTCTATTACCATAAAAAACATTTGATTTCATCAATGTATTTAGCCTAATAATCAAAATAGGATTGATTACAAATCAAAATTTTATGAAATCCTATTATCAAACAATGATGTGTACTATCTCTATGGACCTTCTCCTTCTAAAAAAATATGATTTCAATGCTCTAATTCATCAAGATTCTATAACCTGAGAGTTTATATTTCAATGAACTCAAACAATATCATCAAAACCATAATCCATTCGCATATAATAAGTCACTAAAAGACAAATATCATCAGACTGATGAAATCCAACTGATGCCAAACCAACACCTTCTTGTAAACATGTGCAGTGAAACCAAAATCATGTGTGGTCCTTTGCTTCCTTCTCCTTTTATCCCGGTTTATATACTTTGAATATACCCCAAAATCAAAGTGGAATTTCAATTATTATATATACCATTCATATTTCATTTCTACGAGACCTAGAAACATTGAATTATTCATTACCTCACTGGGTGAAAAAAATACAATCGGGATGTGGGGTTATCCCTCTTCCAACATTTGTTGTGGTGGTGGTCGGATTCCTATGACTTTATAAATGTAGGAAAAACCATCCTAATTCTAAAACATGGAACACCACTTAAATATAATAACCTAAACAAATTGGAATAACCCTAAACTATAAGATAATATATGTGAAAAACCAGGACCAAAACATCTTGTACTTCTATTACTGAAATGGGCCACCTGAAACCCAATCAAGAAAAGTTTCAGCACAATACATTCTTCATGGATCCATGACATGCCTTCGACCTTCTCAATAATACCTGAACATAAACTCTGTGACATATTAAAATGTTTTAGGTTTATTATCCTTCTGAAATTAGAAAATCACCCCAATCACATATTTCAATTCTAACTTTTCTTTGAAATCACTTATCCAACTGACCATCATCTAACCCCCTTCAATCCAATATAGTTCTTCAATATATAGTTTCTAAACATCCTAGGATTTTTGTTTCTAAGGGAACCAATACCCATTGTGATGTTTCCCTTTGATGGTGAAGTTATATTGTAAAATTCGGTTGATAAGAAATATTTAAAAATAGACAGGTTCAGATTACCTGGTGTCACCTTCTGAAAGAGAAAACCACACTCTACTTCCCGAAGTTCTTGCATTCGTGCCCCTTCTAGTGACCAAATAAATTTAACCATCCTTCCTCTAACCTATTTAATCTAGAAACCAATTCCATACACATCATGTTATTGCAGTCTAATTTTTTTTAATGTAATTATCCTTCTGAATGTATTCTTTTGGAAATAAAGAACCATCATTCTATACTTATCCATAACCATGAGTCCATTCATTGTGAATCCCATTACATTACACAAATATTATTATATTTCTACATATAATCACCAGTACCATTCCATACTCATTATTTTATTCATATATTCCAATGAAACCACCACTTCTCCAACAACATTAAAGATTATAGATTATATTCATGCTCTTATTTTTTAAATATTTTGTAATGAGAACCCCATAGTAAACTGAATATAATTAATAGGTCTTGAGAACAATCATTATCATAGAATCATCCCTATTTAGCTATGGTATTTCAAAAACATAATAAATTATTCTTTTTTATCAAACCTCAAAATCATAGCTAAAAATACCGTGACTTAAAACTGACTATAACAGAATTTAATGCTTATCCTCCTTGTAGTTCGTGAAAAACTATTCCACCTACACCCTTCCAAAAAATTCCTATGTCATTTTTTAATGGATTACAATTCTAATAACACATCACTTCTAGTTTAAATTATATCAATCAGAACATATAAAATCTCCATTAGTATCAAAACAAAATACTATAATTTTATAGACTCCACTGTTAAAACATTAAACAAGACCTAACCCTTTTTAATGAAATATTTTAGAAATAATATTATCCCACTATATTTGAAAAGGAATAAATTATTTTTGGTTATCTTCTAAAAGCCTCTAGTAGTCTCTCGTGATGTTTTAAATTCCACCATGATAACAAGAACACGCCTCCAAAGATAAACTCATGGAGCAATTTTGATATACCTAGAAAAACATGGTACCCCCACTATCTTCTGATAGACATCCTTTATAAAACCTAGTAAACCACATAACCATAGGAACACAATAGTCTTCCAACTAACAACCTAGCCTTTTCATAATAATGGAACACATAGATAAACCCAAATTGATGTAGCGATTCCAATATTCCAATAATACCCATGTATTTACACTATCATCTATGTCAATATCTTCTAGACCATTGATAAATTACTCACCCGACTCATGAAACCCATAATAGATACCACTTGATTGGAATCTACGTAACCCCAAAAACTAGAATTTGAACCATCAGAGGCTCAAATATGGAAAAATCATCAATTAACTCGGATGATTAAAAGATCCTTGTGAAAATGGTGTAATGTAAAATACAATCCAAGCTAAACCTATATTACCACAGAGAACACATATTCTATTTCTAGTCACCCCATTACCTTCCTTCAGTCATGATAAGTGAACAAAAAATAAGATGCACACAAAATAAAAAATAAGGTACAACACCAGCAATGATTTTGTGGTTTATAACATAATACTACATCCATATGAGAATGGATATTTCTTTATAAAAGGAACAAAATTCATTCTTGTTACTAAAGAAAACTATCTTATGGTACCCTGCCCAAATTCACAATAGAATCTATGCTCCAGGTATAACAAACTCATGTCTCATTTACTCTCACTATGAATACCCACAAGTAAGGTGATATACTCTCTCTCAGTACTATGTCGTCTTCTTTTAATTCTTCTGGATTATGATCTCTATAACGCCCCAACCCCAGAAGCCTGAATCCGGTGCATTATTTTAATACATTGGCATGATTATAAATAATCAAAACCCAAAGAACAGAGTAGTAATAGTTTTTGAAACCCATATAACTACATAAGTTAAAAATTACAACTTGAAAAGAATTAAAAATTATGAGTTTTATTGGTAATATCCACCACTCTAAGATTGTCCTTACTGGTCAATCATAAAAAAGTTCTTTATTTTCTGACAAAATGAAACATATGAAAGGGGTGAGCTCAAATTCTATGTAAGGGTAAGAAATATAGTAGAAGATATCATACACATCAACAATATGCATGGTGAATAATTGAAAACACGTGACTCTACGAATAATAGACTTGAACACATTCTGGAAGAAATATTAGCTGAGTAAATAATGCCATTAATAAAAATAACTATGGGTATTCTACTAGTTGAATAGCCACATGAAATTTCAATTACTACCTTCATAATTTGGGAAATGAAAATGTCTTACATTCTAAAATATACCATAAAGGCCTCATCCAATTGGTCTAAAAATGATTAAGGCCTCATCCAAAATCATAAATATTCATTTTTTCAATGCCTCGTGACAAGACCAAATTTTCTCTCATGAAGCCTACTGATGAACTGAGGGGCTATAACGGGCCCCAAGAGACACTTACTAAGTATAATACATTAATCATATGAATGGGTATAAATATAAAAAACATATATATTCATATTTAAACTATCATATGAAATGTAAATAACTTTATCCGAATAATAATCATAAACACTAACCATTCAGAGTAAATTGGTGAATGATTTTAAGATAGCACATCCATAGTCAAAATAATCATAAACCATTATATTAAATTTGTTAAATGATATCATGAGAGATAAACCTCAATGAAGTACAAGATTCAATGAGGATTCTGAGCTTTATGAGATTCATTTAAATGAAACTATTGAATATTTCTTGAGGAAATAATCCTTAAACATTCCAAACTGTCCCATACCACTGTGAAATATTCAAATCATAATCCCATAGAATATCATTAGAATAAATATTCTAGTAATATAATATACCAAAGGTCATTACATACATAACATACAAGTAATAAGAAGTGAAAAATCCCTATATCTCATAAAATTCAAAGTGAGATGAGAAAAATCTATTTTACTTTGGAGGGAAGAGTTCTTTTGGAAAATCATTTTTATTTTTCATAAGCCTGGTTTCAAACAATTATATACCAAAAAATAAAAGGTAATAAACTTGATATTACATTTGGGGAATAATTGATGTCTCACTAAAGCAAAATTGTGTAAAAAGTGTTTTTAAAGAATGTTTAGAATTAAAAAAATTTAGTGCGGTTTAAGAAATACATTAAAGAGATTTTAATGAACAAAGGCATTTTTTATTTCATAAAACTAGAAATGAACAAAATTATCTTTTTCATAGTAAGATTTTTGAACATAGAGAGATAAATATTTCTTAAAAAATATTATAGTGTGAACTTAAAAATAGGTAAAAATATGAAAAATTTCTTGAATCGAGCATGTATTTGAGGAATAATTTTGGAAGGGCCTTTTAAAACATATAAATCCCAATAAATTAAATTAGGTTTTTAAATAGTAAATATATATATATAATTAAAATATACTTTATGTGGATTACATAAGAAAATAATATCATTGTGGTGAGTAAGAAATAATAGCAAATCGAATGAAAATGGAGGTTCTAGTAGATAATTCTTGTAATGTTGTAATCATTTGAATCGTATGCCCCAAAATTAATAATAATTAAATAAAACATTGATTATCATGAAACTAAATGTAATCATGATATTAAAAATTAATTATCATTATACATAAAATATACACACTTAATAGTAGTGAATACGGAATATCTCACTAAAATGGAAGTGAGACGAAGAAACCCTTACCTTAAGTCGGATGGTGTTATTCACTTGATCTTAGTGTCCTGGACAACAAAATTAAAATCACTGACTGTGATTTAAATAACCACTTATACTTGTAATTGATTTATTGTAACATTATTAAGTTCATCCATGGCCTTTTTGATGGATTAAGTTGTTCAATTTCATTGTTCGGGTCTGTTTGTTTCTTGATCGGTATACTTATATACAAGAACTGAGAATCAATTATGTAACACCCCGAGATTTTATGAAAAATATTCTTTTTAATTTCATTAATGTCTTGTGTTGTACACTACACCAAAATATGCTTTCACAACACGCATCCTTGAATTTCCTTGCATTACAAGCAAGCGTGACCTTCCGTGATAGCGTGTGTTGTACGCAATACCGAGTTTCGCTAAACAATGATATGCTATTAAAATATTATTAAAACTAGCCGTTATGAATAGTAATAACAACTTTTTGAAATTTTGTAAATTTTATTTTTCAAAATGGACTTCATTTTTTTATTCAGAATATCGAAATTAGATTAGGGTGAAATTTTGGTACTTTTCGGATAACTTTCATTTTCTAATGAATAGTGAAAATTACTAAATTTTAATTAAAAACTACCTTTTTAATCAAAATAATTAATAGTGATAAATTATTAAATTGAGTGGTTTTAAATTATATTTAGAATATATTTTTACAATTTAATACAATTTTGGTCATTGCATGTAATTTCACATTTAAACCAGTTATAAACAAGTGTCAATCTTTTGATAGTTATTATCTCTTAAAAACACGCTATTTGTTTTGACGACGGGAATTAATTTTTAAATTAGTTAATGTAACTGATATGTTTTGAATCTGGTAAAATAGACATCATTTTTGAGTTCATAATATCAAATATAGCTTAGGCCTAATTTTTGGTATTTTTCTGGAAACTTTCATTTTTTGATGAATAGTGAAACCACTATGTGGTAGTTAAAAAAATGAATTTTTCATAAAACATAATTTTACCACTTCTGTTAGTGGAATTTCAAAAATCCTATAGACACGATTGATGTTAGTAAGTAATATGTGGTTCAATGAGAAGAGAATAATTTTTGGTGAATAGTAACTTTTTACTTTTTTTTACCACGGTTAAAAGAAAATAGGGTAATTAAGGGTAAAAATGATATTACTATTACCCTAACACATGTCCTAATTCTATTTGATAAGTGTAATTCGACCAAAAACAACCTTAGGAATAAAATATGACCATTTAGGCACACTTGGATTAGATTATGACATTTATTATTAATTTATTTAAAGAAGTGTTAAAATAGTTAAAATGAAAGTTTAATAAGTAAATCATTTTTAATATGGGGTTATAAATAAGATCAATTCGACTATAAATATTCATTAGAAAGATAAAAATATTTCCTACATAATGGTATTTTATTTGTAATTTTTAGACATTAAATAATTTAATTTATTTATGACACAACGATGATACGGTAATTATCTTATTAATGAAATATTTACATAATTGATGTTATAAATACCCAAATAAATATAATTGGAGACTTTTTATGAACTAAACTAAATTTTTCGGTTAATATGACATGTTAGGATTGATTTAAGTAACTTTGGTCTAATTAATAATTCTGTTATGAGTTTCAGAAAAATCAACTATTGAATAGTGTCAAAATGGGCATAAAATAGTTTTTTAAAAAATATTATATTATTAATTGTTATTTTATTCCTAAAAAAATAATGTTCGGCCAAATGACTTAGATATGGTTATATATATTAATGAAACACAACTTGGGGGTCTCTTGGATGTATATGGTACGTTTATTAACTATATAATATAAAAATATAAAGTGACATGGTAAATGTCAATCTAATTAACTAAGAGTTAAAACTAAATGATAAGGTTAATATAATGACCTAAACTTGTCTAAATTCTATTGGATGAGATTATTTCGACCCATACCCACCTTATCTTTGAAATAACTCAATTTGGAGATATTAAAAAATGAATATGACTTTATAATAAAATAATATGTTTAGTTATTCCAAAGGTGCCCCTCTCCTCCCTTATAAAAGGGCACCACCTTCCTCTCTTCCTCACAACACATTGAGCATTCAAGCTCAGCCAAACCCTGCAAAATTCCCTTCTCCACTTCCCTAGAAACATCCTAGTGGTTCGGGTCTTCCTCAAAAACCAATTTTAGTGCCCTAAAAGGAGATCTCAAAGAGGCGCTTCAAAGAAGAGGTAATGTCCGTTACCGATTCTTTCATCTTTATTTCTTCTTCCAGTTCTTCTTCATAAGTTGTTTCATTATGAAGTAATAACATCAGTATCACATATATACTGATATGTTATTATAATTATGAAACAACCTTATTTCACCATCTATCCATCCTACGGAAAACAAAATCACCGCTCGTGCGTACGTACGGAATACCGTCTCCATGACGTGGTGTAATCTATTTTCCACCACCACCTTACTTGGATGGGTATAATGGTGTACATAATAACTATATATGATTATTTTATAGTGATATTGATTCTGAAATATTATACATACACTCCAATACAATTCGACGATCATGAGAACGATATCATCGCTCGTGCATACGTACGGACTACCGTCTCCACGACGCGTTGAGATTCATTCTCCACGTTAACCATTCATGATTGATTATAAAGTATATATAATAATTAATAATGAAATATATGACATAATAATGATTCTGGGTTTATGTGTATATATATATTTATGTCATCCACATAATTCCATTCAACTCAATAAGGAAAAGAAAACAGCGTTCATGCGTACGTACGGTCTACCGTCTCCATGAACGGTGTATTTCTTTCAATTTACTGATCTTTTATATATATATATTCTAAATATATATTATATATAAATCATGTTTTATATTCTGTAATTAAGTAATCATGATCTAAGTAATCATATGAATAATTACAAGTCAAAACATGGACGACAAATTAAACGATTTTACCCAAAACACTCTTTAACATGGAATTTACAAAAGAACGTGTAATATAAAGCCATAAGTGAACCATATATGATATCATAGAAATGAGTATGATTCTGGAATAAGTCAATGAAATTATTTAAATCATTATACAGGAGGTTCGGAAACTTATGAAGCAAATCAGACCTAAGGTAAGGGAAATATCACAATCTCATTTTTATCCGAGATTGTTTATACTTTGGTATTTAATGGGGTGTATTTTATCATCCACATCCATGTTTCCTCAATATGTAATATTATTTC
Organism: Viscum album; assembly: GCA_963277665.1. Classification (NCBI taxonomy): domain Eukaryota; kingdom Viridiplantae; phylum Streptophyta; class Magnoliopsida; order Santalales; family Viscaceae; genus Viscum; species Viscum album. The sequence goes on from OY728157.1 coordinate 828,912,616, forward strand.
CATCCACCTAAAATTTTTTAAATCTAATTTTACCCTTCGGTTGGTTTTTAGTAAAGGATATGAAAGGAATATTTTGTCGTTTTTCGTACGAGGTACTTTTGGACTTTTCCGAAAAAAGTACGAAGAATATTTTTTTAACTTATACGGCATGAATGGATTTTTAAAACATTATTTCCAAGAAGATTCCTTTACAAGTTTTCAAGTTTATTTTTCATAAACCTCTTTTAGTTTAAAATTGTATGACATTTTATGAAAGGGAAATGTTTTTGAAGTAGAAAGTATATTTTCCTCAAGAATGGAGTTCAAGTGTTTTATCAAAATTATTTTCCATATAAGATAATAAAGGGTTCTGTTTCTATCCCTATTATTACATGGATTTGATTATGATGTGATGGAAATATTTTTATGAATTCTTTTATCTTATATGAATTGTTTTATGATGTCACGATGTTTAAAGATTCCCATTTTTATTACATGGGTTATGCAATGATGTATGATTTATGAATTTGTGGCACACATAAGAATGGTATAATTAAGAGATGGGTGGCACCTATATCTCCCTCCAATGCATTGGGTAAAGATTTTATATCTCATGAGATTGACATGGCTGGAACGGTGGGTTATACCGGTTCAGTGAAACAGGACTGAAACGAGGGTGACTCGGTTCAGAAATGGGCTTTGTCCACTAAGATAGTCTTGGCAATGAGTCTTGACTAATAAGAAATGATTCTATATGATTATGTATTTATGCCACAATGTTTCATGTTTTATGTTATGATTATTGGGATTTCATTTCACTTCTATGATTTATCCCATGTTATGAAATTATGCTCTCTTTTGTAGGTTATGATTTCCAAAATGTTATGTTCTTATGAAAATGATGTGATTGATATTTCTTTTGTTTACCCTTACTGATCATTTGATCTCACCATTTCATGTTTTCTATTCCCTAGGATATAAAGAAAGGTTTTAGGTAAAAAAAAGAGGAAGATCTTTATGGGAGATGTTGAAGATCTTTCACCACAATTAGAAGATTATATTCCGAGTTTCCAAAGACACTAAACTATTCCAATCCTTGTGTGTGTGTTTTTGTTATGTACTAAGTATTCCGTAAAAGTAATGTAATTTCCATTTACGTCAAGCTTCGGGTCTCTACAGTTGGTATCAGAGGAAAGGTTTAGTCAACCTTTGGAAACTAGGATGTGAAAACGTTAGTGGGATCCTTAGAGACATTTCTAAATTATGTCTAGGGATGTATCTAAGGTTAAGTATACGTATAGGTTATAGTCCTAGAATTGCGCTAACAATATTAGAATTTAACCTAAGATGTTAGATATTGAGGGCACTCCCCCTTTACTATGTTGTTTTCTCTAGCATGATTTTTTTCCTCTCACAGAATTCTTTTTGTGTTTTAGTTAATGGAGGGAACCAGAAGGAATTCGGTTAACATTGAATCCAATGGACAAATTGGTGACTATGAGAAACAAAATTTTTTAATGCCTAGAGAGAAAGATGTTGTGATTATGCCGAATCAGTCATCACGATATTTGATTAACAAGGTGAAAATTAGTGGTATGCCGAATTCATCAAAGAAGAAGAAGATAGACTATTATGCATGTTCGCATGTAGAGGAGGATAAAGAAAAGAAGATTGAGATTTCTAAAGAAGGGAAGAAGAACCTTGAGGAATACCTAAAATGGAGGGACCGATGTGATCTGTGGGGAGAAAAGGGTCATAGAGTGAAATACTGGTATGGAGTTCAATGTATTATTTGTGGAGAACATGGGAATTACCCAACTCAATGCCCTGACCTAAAAAGTTACTTCTAAATAAAGGAAGGAATTATTCCAGGACAATAATTGAAGAGGATGGATTGAAGTTTTTATGTATTTGTATTCAAGAATAATTTTTTTGAAGTACATTTATTGTGTATTAGAATATTTTTGTATTATTCTATTGTGGTTTTAAATAATTTTATGGTATCGGTAACCATGAAAATTGATTGGAATATTTTTGGAAGGCAGATGATATGCACATAATGAAGGGATAAAGAGAATCTAATATGTTTGACAGTATTCATGAGCTCATGATTGATATAAGGACTAAGTGATATCATGGTTTGCGTATAAAGAATTTTGAGTATTTTGGTTTGTGGAAAGTGTTAACTTTTATCTACATTCATGTTTTCACTAAGGTTCAATGGGTATTCATTCTTCAAGAGAAAACATGATTAAGGTATTCACATGTTTGTAATTTGACCAAAAAGATATATCTTATGATATATGGGGGATAAATGATGGCATTCACGTGATTGTTATGTGACGTTTCAAGTAGTCGTTTTCTTTATACTATGAGCTTGGACCGAAGTATTTTAGATAAGCCTAAATATTGGAATGGATTATGTTAGACATAAGTTAGTATTGTTTAAGGATAAAACTGTTTTTTGATATTGTTGATGGGATGTTATAGTAATATAGCTTTAGAAAAAGGACAACCTGCAGGACGGGAGACAGCCCATCGCGTCGGACAGGGCTATAGGAATCAAATCGACAACCGAAGTGCGATTGGCCTTTATCACCTACCACTGGCCTACAGGAAGTCCCTATTTAGTAGAAACTAGTTTCATTATATTAAGTAGTATGATATATGATGTATGAGTCAATTTTAGGAACCATATATGATTAATCTCACTATAGATCAACTTATGTATATTTAATAACTTTTGTTATCCTTTTGTTTGAGACAGATGGAATGAACTGTCATTCTATCACATGATCTGCTAACACTTCATGAATAAAAAATTCAACTTCATTTCTTTAAGAGATGAAGTGGAAATTGTTCAAGGCACGAACAATAGTGAGATTGTACCAAAATAAAGTAAGTATTTATTCTAATTCAAATCCTTCAACTTTAGGGAAATGATCTTGAAAACCAAAAATGTTGTCCTAGTGTCCTTATATCCTATGAATCAAATGGTAACCAAGATCATCACAAATATATGGCTTTGTGATTGTTGGATTTTTCATAGCCATGTTCTCTACCACTCTCCATCAGAACATGATGGTTATATTTCTCTTCCATATCCATATTTTCACCTATGTGGAAACCCAGTGATTAGTTTATTTGGGTAACCATTACGTTTCATACTTTTTTTTAAAGGTTGGTTCTGTTATTCCTTTTTACGATGTTTTATTCTATTAAAGAATCTTTTGAGTAGTAAACCATTTATAACCCCAATGAATTTCGAGGGCGAAATTCATTTTAAGGGGGGTAGAATGTAACACCCCGAGATTTTAAGAAAAATATTCTTTTCAATTTCATTAATGTCTTGTGTTGTATGCAACACCAAAATAAGCTTGCACAACACACATACTTGACTTGCCTTGCATTACACGCAAGCGCGACCTTCCGCGATAGTGTGTGTTGTACGCAATACCGAGTTTTGATAAACAATGATATGCTATTAAAATATTATTAAAACTAGCCGTTATGAATAGTAATAACCACTTTTCAAAATTTTGTCAATTTTATTTTTCAAAATGGACTTCATTTTTGGATTCAGAATATATAAATTATCTTAGGGTGAAATTTTGGTACTTTTCAGATAAATTTCATTTTCTGATGAATTTTGAAAATTACAAAATTTTAATTAAAAAAAACCTTTTTAATCGAAATAATTAATAGTGATAAATTATTAATTGGAGTGGTTTTAATGTATATTTATAATATATTTTTACAATTTAATACAATTTTGGTCATTGTATGTAATTTCACATTTAAACCAGTTATAAACAAGTGTCAATCTTTTGATAGTTATTATCTCTTAAAAACACGCTATTTGTTTTGACGACGGGAATTAATTTTTAAATTAGTTAATGTAACTGATATGTTTTGAATTTGGTAAAATAGACATCATTTTTGAGTTCATAATATCAAATATATCTTAGCCCTAATTTTTGGTATTTTTCTGGAAACATTCATTTTTTGATGAATAGTGAAACCACTAAGTGGTAGTTAAAAAAAATGAATTTTTCATAAAACTTAATTTTACCGCTTCTGTGAGTGGAATTTCAAAACTACGAGAGACACAGTTGATGTTAGTAAGTAAAATGTGGTTCAATGAGATGAAAATAATTTTTGGTGAATACTAACTTTTTAATTTTTTTACCACGGTTAAAAGTAAATAGGGTAATTAAGGGTAAAAATGATAATATTATTACCCTAACACATGTCCTAATTCTATTGTATAAGTGTAATTCGACCAAAAAACAACCTTAGGAATAAAATATGACCATTTAGGCCCACTTGGATTAGATTCGGAAATTTATTATTAATTTATTTAAAGACGGGTTAAAATAGTTAAAATCCAAGTTTAATAAGTAAATCATTTTTAATATGGGGTTATACATAAGATAAATTCGACTATAAATATTCATTAGAAATCTAAATAGATTTCCTACATAAGGGTATTTTATTTTTAATTTTTAAACATTAAATAAATTAATTTATTTATGACACAACGATGATGCATTAATTATCTTATTAATGAAATATTGACATAATTGATGTTATAAATACCCAAATAAATATAATTTGAGACTTTTTATGAACTAAAATAATTTTCTAGGTTAATATGAAATGTTATAATTGATTTAATAAAATTTTTTAGAAGTAATCATTCTGTTATGAGTTTCAAAAAAATCTACTATTGAATAGTGTCAAAATGGACATAAAATAGTTTTTAAAACAAATATTATATTATTAATTGTTATTTTATTCCTAAAAATCTAAGGTTCGGCAAAATGACTTAGATAATATTATATATATTAATAAAACACAACTTGGGGGTCTCTTGGATGTATATGGTAAGTTTATTAACTATATAATATAAAAATACAAAGTGACATGGTAAATGTCAATCTAATTAACAAAGAGTTAAAACTAAAAGATAAGGTTAATATAATGACCTAAACTTGTCTAAATTCTATTTGATGAGAGTATTTCGACCCATAACCACCTTATATTCGAAATAACTCAATTTGGAGCTATTAAAAACCGAATATGACTTTATAATAAAATAATATTTTTAGTTATTCCAAAGGTGCCCCTCTCCTCCCTTATAAAAGGGCACCACCTTCCGCTCTTCCTCACAACAATTTGAGCCTTCAAGCTCGGACAACCCCTGCCAAATTCCCTTCTCCACTTCCCTAGAAACATCATAGAGGTTCTGGTCTTCCTCAAAGACCAATTTTAGTGCCCTAAAAGGAGATCTCAAAGAGGTGCTTCAAAGAAGAGGTAATGTCCGTTACCGATTCTTTCATCTTTATTTCTTCTTCCACTTCTTCTTCTTAGGTTGTTTCATTATGAATTAATAACATCAGTATCAATTATATACTGATATGTTATTATAATTATGAAACAACCTAATTTCACCATCTATCCATCCTACGGAAAAAGAAATCACCGCGCGTGCGTACGTACGGAATACCGTCTCCACGCCGTGGTGTAATCTATTTTCCACCACCACCTTACTTGGATGGGTATAATGGTGTACATAATCACTATATATGATTATTTTAAAGTTATACTGATTCTGAAATATTATACATACACTCCAATACAATTCCATGATCATGAGAATGATATCATCGCTCGTGCGTACGTACGGAATACCGTCTCCACGACGCGATGAGATTTATTCTCCACGTTAACCATTTATGAATGATTATAAAGTATATATAATAATTAATAATGAAATATATGACATAATAATGATTCTGGATTTATGTGTTTATATATATTTATGTCATCCACTTAATTCCATTCAACTCAATAAGGAAAAGAAAACAGCGTTCATGCGTACGTACCGTCTACCGTCTCCATGAACGATGTATTTATTTCCATTTACTGATCTATTATATATATATATTCTGAATATATATTATATATAAATCATGTTTTATATTCTGTAATTAATTAATCTTGATCTAAGTAATCATATGAATAATTACAAGTCAAAACACGGACGACAAATGAAACGATGTTACCCAAAACGCTCTTTAACATGGAATTTACAAAAGAACGGGTAATATAAAGCCATAAGTGAACCATATATGATATCATAGCAATGAGTATGATTCTGGAATAAGAAAATGACATTATTTAAATCATTATACAGGAGGTTCGGACACTTACGAAGCAAATCAGAAATAAGGTAAGGGAAATATCACAATCTCATTTTTATCCGAGATTGGTTATACTTTGGTATTTACTGGGGTGTATTTTATCATCCACATCTATGTTTACTCAATATGTAGTATTATTTCCATCCACCTACAATTTTTTAAATCCAATTTTACCCTTAGGTGAGTTTTTAGTAAAGGATATGAAAGGAATATTTTGTCATTTTTCGTACGAGGTGATTTTTGACTTTTCCGACAAAAGTATGAAGAATGTTTTTTTTAACTTATACGGCATGAATGGATTTTTTAAAAATTATTTCCAAGAAGCTTCCTTAACAAGTTTTCAAGTTTATTTTTAATAAACTTCTTTTAGTTTAAAATTGTATGACATTTTATGAAAGTAAAATGTTTTTTAATTAGAAAGGATATTTTCCTCAAAAATGGAGTTCAAGTGTTTTATCAAAGTTATTTTCTATATAAGATAATAAAGGGTTCTGTTTCTATCCCTATTATTACATGGATTTGATTATGTTGTGATGGAAATATTTTTATAAATTTTTTTATATATATGAATTGTTTTATGATGTCATGATGTTTAAAGATTCCCATTTTTGTTACATGGGTTATGCAATGATGTTTGATTTATGAATTTGTGGCACACATAAGAATGGTATCATTAAGAGATGGGTGGGACCTATATCTCCCTCCAATGCATTGGGTAAAGATTTTAAATCTCATGAGATAGACATGGCTGGAATGGTAGGTTATACCGGTTCAGTGAAACAGGACTGAAACGTGGGTGACTCGGTTCAGAAATGGACTTTGTCCACTAAGATAGTCTTGGCAATGAGTCTTGACTAATAAGAAATGATTCTCTATGATTATGTGTGTATGCCACAAAGTTTCATGTTTTAAGTTATGATTATTGGGATTTCATTTCACTTCTATGATTTATCCTATGTTATGAAATTATTCTCTCTTTTGCAGGTTAAGATTTCCAAAATGTTATGTTCTTATGAAAATGACGTGATTGATATTTCTTTTGTTTACCCTTACTGAGAATTTGAGCTCACCCTTTCATGTTTTCATTTCCCTAGGATATAAAGAAAGGTTTTAGGTAAAAAAAAGAGGAAGATCTTTTTGGGAGATGTTGAAGATCTTTCACCACGATTAGAATATTATATTCCAAGTTTCCAAAGACACTAAACTATTACGATCCTTGTGTGTGTGTTTTTGTTATGTACTAAGTATTCCGCAAAAGTAATGTAATGTCTATGTACGTCAAGCTTCGGGTCTCTAAAAATTAAAATGAGGATTTTTGTACAGAATTGAAGTTATATGTTCTTATTTAATATTCATAAGGTTACATGTTTGTAAATTTAATTTGGTTACTTGGATTGGAGATTAATCATTATGTAAATCATTTAATGGAAAATTTTTGAGTTAAATTGCAGTTTTTGAAAAAATTGAACTCATATGGCTTTATAAATCAAAACATTGTGTAAAAATATAATCCCAAACCATATATTATACATAATACATATATTATAGTTTTTATCGACCATAATAATGGTTTCATGACCCGAATTAAAGATGGTAATAGAAATTGAATACCCATCGTCCTTGAATGTGTAAGATTAGCGCATCTTGGGTGGTGTTTTCATTTTTAGTATAAAAGAATGGGAAAGGAGAGATGATGAAAAATTATTCCTTTATCATGAAAACATTCCATTACATTTAATATACTAGATACATGACGAAATTTGGATGAAATTATTAGAGTAAAGAAAAATAAAGGAACACAAAATAAACAAAAAGTTGAGAAATCCTTTATGAAAATCTGGCAGTCTAACAGTATCACTTAAACATTCACAAAATATATTGATGAGATAAAATGGACATAAAATCATTATTAAATAATATATAAAGTAATGGTAATATGTAATTATATATCCCAACATAATACATTTTAAATAAAAATATAATAACATAATAAGAGTGCTTAAAAAGGATTGATATTTTGAGATGAAAATTCTACAGCATAACGGCTTTGCAACACGGTTTTAGACAACATTAGAAAGAGAGGGGAAAGAGGTAACCCATTAATAAATGACTCATAAAATAATATAGAGAAAAAATAATATGGAAATAGGAACATTTTATGAAAACATGAAATACATACAACATTAAAGAGAACATGAAATAAGAGAAATGAAATGTGGAATTTACCTCTTGATGTAATCATCCATGAGAGCCTCTTTTGGGGATACGTTTTGGTCTTTTGGTAATACCAAGATCTCCAGGACGTGGGGAGTGACTAATTAAGGGTATTTGGGAAGGTATTTTACATAGAAAAAGTTTTTATAGGAGTGAAAATAATAGGTTGTGGGGGGGGGGGGGTTATAGTGTAGGAGAGGAGTGAATTTTGTATAGTTTACTCATTATTTTATTATTTCACTGAAGTGAACTAACAGTGTTGTTTCATGAGAAAAATAATATTAATAATTGAATGTGAGTTCAAACAAAGTTGTCTTACATAACTCAGGATATCATAAATAGTGTATTTAATAGAAAATTTGTATATACAATATTTTACCATATTTCACTATTCAAAAAAATTCAGGAATTTTAAAAAAAAATCACAAATATTCACCCCAACCATTTTTCGATGTGTAGAATTAAAAAACGAAATATTTTTTTGTAAAATAATTTTCTAAATATTTTTAATTTAATATTTATATAAAATCCTAATTTAATCAAAAAATGACTTTAAAACAATAACTTGTTTTATAACACATTGAGAAATTGATAAATCTCCCATAAAATAATCTTATAACCATAAGAAAATAATGTAAAAAATTTATGATTACATTTTATGAAAATAAATTTCCATTTTATATTATTAAATTAATCATAAAATTGAAATTAAAATATTTATGACATATAAAAATACTAATACTTATACTATGATCATTTTTCACTTTTAAGATGTCTAAATTTGGATATACCTTCATGGATGATGTTTCTATTCTTTGGTCGATTTAATATTCATTAATATTCTTTACTAATCTTAAGGGTATATTACAATTCATAAGGGAATTTTACTATTCACCAGAAATTAAGTTTGTCTTATCAGACTCTAAATATCTTTTTGAACGCAACTATGTATGTCATTTTTCTCAAAATTAAAATAATAGATGTGGAAAATTATTTTTACATGGATAGTTTGTAACAAATTGGTTTTTTTAGAGACTTCCCATTTCATGCATTCTATATTAAATCTATTTATAATTTTTTTTGATGTTACATTATCCCCTCCATACAAAAATTTCATCCTCAAAATTTTGGATTTAACATTGAAAATTGATGGTTGATACTTGAAAATTCCCTTTGGTGAATCCCAAAAAAATAATATTCTTAAAATATCCTATTAATAAAAGGAAATAGAAATACATTAGTTACTACAAAACAACGCATTCTAGTTGGACATCATGGTCAAGGAAGAATAATCAATCCATCATGTGTCGACATTAAACTCAAACACCCAATACAATGAGAAACTTAAAATATTTCATAAATGTATAAAATTAAAAATTATAATGATTCAACACATTATAATGAATTTATTTGAATTTAAATGATGAACATATCATTAATCCATAATCAATAAGAAGCATCTCTAAAATTGACATTCCAAACATGTGAATAACTTCATCATGTATCCTCTTAAAATATAGTAACAAATTGAATTACCGTAAAAACCATATTGGAAACATGAATTCATCTATATAACTTTTGTAATATACATGTAATTGGATTTATTTCATAAATACAAAAGTGTTGTAAACTCCATCGATGATATCATAGACCACTTCTCGACATGTCAATAACCAGATCCAAGGTAGTCAGTATTTATCAGAATCAATCATTTATCATCATTATCTAAACATCATATATATATATATATATAAATGTTGTCATTTTCTCAATCATATTTTTATTCTAAAAATATTAACTTTCTTATGAATAAATTTTTCTTTGTACCATTCATCATAAGACCACAAATCCTTAATTAAAGAGTATTGCAGTACAATCTTTATATATCTCATAATTCTTAAAACCAATACATTAAAAACAAAATATTCAAATGGCATGATTATTGACTAGGAATATTAGTCATTATACATCATCTATGGTTGAATCATAACTTTATCATTATCCAAAATCATCATTTGTGGTTTATTTATTTGACACATGGGGCATTTATTTGTATATTGTCTCATCTCCTTGCAGTTGAAGCATTGAATATAGGAAAATTCTTTCCCTGTCTTGAAATTTTGAGCATAGTGTCATTTTTATACACAATTTAAGAAAACTCATTTTCTTCTCAAGAATATACCAAGGTTTTTTCTTCCAAAAAATATCACATGTGGGAAAAATACATCATTCCCTTATTCGATTTATACTTGTTTTTTAATGCCATCCTTTTCTTATTTTTCTTCCCTTCAAATCCATAGGACTTAGAGATGTATTTAAATACATTTTCAACACAAGATACTATTTATTCATATGATAAGGATACTTGGGAGATATTATTTCATTGAAATTATGGCTTGAGACCATTAGAGATATGATCCTTCTTACTCTTCACATCACATGAATTGGTGATTTTCTCATTCCTTCTGCTATGCACTATTTCAAACCAATTATGTATTATATATTAGCTTATAAAATTATAAACTCTATATATCCTTTAAAATGGTATAGAACATAACATAAATATATGCATCATAAATACTTTAACCATATACTTTGGTCACTTTGGGCCACAAATCCGTCATAATTATTTGTAATATTCTTATGAATTTACTAAAACATATACCCTGGGATTGTTGAACCAAGAGTGCATCTAGGCTCATTATCATACTCCAGTTCCTATTCTAGCTTGACTCAAAGTGTTGTTTTTGGGTTTGACCTCCATATACATCTACGCCAGAGCCACCTCTACTTGTTTGTATCCAGATAAGGATGTATTTTCTTGGTAAACCAAATAATATATTCTTTACCAAAATTCTAGGATTTTGTTCTATTCTTATCCCCAAATTCTATCTTAGGGTTTTTTTCACTAATCTACTATTTATATATCTAGTTTCCATGTTTTCTAATAAACTTCATTTGATACCAATTGTAACACCCCAACCCTAGAAGCCTCGAGGTGGTGCATTATTTAAATACAATGGCATGATTACAAGGAATCAAATCCCAATGGACCAAGTAGTTTAGTAGTTTTTAAAATCCATATACAAACATAAATTCAACATTACAACTTGAAATGAAATACAACATATAATTTTTATTGGTAACATCCACCACTTTATGATTGTCCCTGTAGATCAATCAAAAAAACTTCTTCTTGTACACCGAAAATGAAACATAAGAAAGGGGTGAAATCAAATGATCCGTACGGGTAAGAAATATAGTGGATGATATTGTAAACATCAACAATATGCATGGTGAATAATGTAAAATTCATGCATCTATAGATAATAAACATGAAAACATTAAGGAACAAATATTTGCTGAGTAAATAATTTCATAAATAAACATAACCTTGGGTATTATAGTAGTTAAATAACCACATGAACATTCAATTATAAGATTCATGATGAGGTAAATACATATGTTGAACTTTTAAAAATTTACCATCAAGGCCTCATCCAATAGGAAAAAAAATATTAAGGCCTCAGCCAAAACAATAAATATTCATTTTGTCAAATCCTCATTCCAAGACAATAGTTTGTCTCATGAGACCTACCAATGCACTGAGGGACTATAACAGGCCCCAACCAAAATTCACTAAGTCCAATTAATTACTCATATGAATGGGTATGAACATAAATAACATATACATTCATATTGAAACTAACATATGAAATGTTAATAACTTTCCTCAACAATAATCATAAAAACTAACCATTCAGAGTGAATTAGTGAATGGTTTTAAGATAGCACATACACAATCAAAATAATCATAAACCATTAGATTAAATATGGTAGATGATATCATAAAATATAAACCTCAATGATATAAAATATTCAACAACGTTTTTGACATAGTTAAAATACATTCAAATCATAAAATTTAAAATTTCTTGAGGAAAAAATCCTTAAACATTCTAAAGTGTCCCAAACCCCCTTGAAATATTCAAATCATAATCACTTATAAAATCATGATAATAAGGATACTCTTGATATAATATAAAAAATTCATTTCATACACCGCATGTAAGGAATAAGTAGTGAACAAGGAATATATCTCATAAAAGTTAAAGTGAGATAAGAAAATTCCATTTTACTTTGTAAAGAAGAGTTCTTTTGGAAAATCATTTTTATTTTTCATAAACCTGGTTTCAAACATTTAAATCCTAGAAAAAATGGAAGGACATTGATATTACATTTTAGGCACAAGTGGTGTCCTGCTGCAGTTAAATCATGTAAAAAGTGTTTTTAAAGAAACTTTAGAATGAAAACAGTTTTGTGCGGTTTAAATAATTCATTAAAGAAATTTAAAAGTGAAAAGGAATTTTAACTTTCATAAAACAAGAAATTAACAAAAATATATTTTTAATAATAAAATTTGTGACTTTATAAAGATAAATATGGATTAAAAAAGATTATAGGGTGAACTTAAAAATATGTAGTAATCTGAGAAGTTCCTTGAATCAAGCTTGTATTTCGGAATTTTTTTTTGGAAGCAACCTTTTAAAACATATATGTACCCATAATTTAAAGTAGGATTCTGATTAGTACACATATATAGAAAATTCACATGGAATTTATGAGTAGTAAATAAGAAAACTATATCATTGAAGTGAGTAGAGAATAATAACCACACGAATGAAAATGGAGGTTCAGGTAGAAAATATGTAGAACTTTGTAATCAATTGAATCGTATGCCCCAATAATAATAATAATTAATTGAAAAATTTAATATCATGAAAATAAATGGAATAATGATATGAGACGTCAATTGGAGTTATAAATACACCATACACAATTAATAGTATTGAATACGTAATATCTCACAAAAATGGAAGTGAGATGAAGAAACCCTTACCATAAGTCTGATGGTGATCTTCACTTGATCATAGTTTTCTAGATAAGAAAATTAAATTCAGTAATTATGATTTATAGAACCTATTATACATTTAATTGATTTATTATAACCTTATTATGTTCATTCATGTCCTTTTGGATGGGTTAAGAGGTTCAATTTCATTGTTCGGGTCTGTATGTTCCATGATCAGTATACTTATATACACAAATATTGAATAATGTAAAATGAGGATTTTTGTCCAGAATTGAAGTTATATGATATTTTTTTAACATAAATATGTTTACATGGTTGTAAATTTCACTTAGTTACTTGGTGTGAAGATGAATCATTATTTAAATCACTTAATGAAAACAGTTTGGGTTAATTTATGGTTTTTGAACATAATGAACTAATTTTTATTTATAAGTCAACACCATGTGTAAAAATTATTATAGACCCATAGATGAGAAATATTACATATATTATAATCTTTTTCAACCATAAAAATTATTTTGTGACCATAATTGAAGAAGATAATAGAAATTGAAAACCCATCATCCTTGAATGTGGTAGATTAGCACATCAAGGGTGGTGTTTTCATTTTTAGTATAAAATAATGGGAAATGAGATATGATGAAATATTATTCATTTATCATGAAAAAATTAAATTACATTTAAGATACTATAGTAATAAAACCATTTGGATGAAATTAGGGGAGGAAAAAAATAGTGGAACTCAAAATAAAATAAAAGTTTAGAAATCCCTTACAAAAATCTGGCATCATAACGACGTCACTTAAAAATTCATAAAATATATTGATGAGAGAAAAGGAGTATATAATATTTAATAAATAATATAGATATTAAGGGGTATATTTAATTACATATCTCAACATAATACAATTTAAATTAAAAGATAATAACATAATAAGAGTTCTTGAAAAGGAGTAAGATTTTGAGATGAAAATTCTACAGCATAACAGCTACACAACATGGTTTTAGAAAACATTAAAAAGAGAGGGGAAAGGGGTCACCCATTCATAAAATACTAATAGAATATTATAGGGACTGAATAATATGGGAATAAAAATTTGGTGTAAAAACTTGAAATACATACCACATAAAAAAAATTGAAATAAAGGAAATGAAAAGTGGATTTTACCTCCTGAAGTAATCTTCCTTAATAGCCTCTTTAGGGGATAAGTTTTGGTATTTTGGAAATACCAAGAGCTCTTGGACATGGGAAGTGACTATGTATTGGTATTTGGGTAGATCATAGACAACTCACAAGGCTTGATAGGAGTGAAGAGACGAGGGAGTTAGGGGGGTTATAGTGGAGGAGAGGAGGAAATTTTGAATATTTTTCTCATTATTTTATTATTTCCCACTAGACAGTCAATAGTGTTGTTTCATGTGACACATAATAGTAATAAGTTCATATTAGTTTTAACCATGTGGACTTACATCACTCATGAAGTCATTAATAGTTTATATAATAAATAATTTGTATATACGGTATTTTATCGTATTTCACTATTCATCAAAAATTCAATAATTTTATAAAAATCCCAAATATTCACCCCAACCATTTTTCATTGTTTAGAATTCAAAAAATAATTCTATTTTTTGAAAATAATTTTCAAAATATTTTTAATTTAATTTTTAAATAAAATCATAATTTATTCCAAAAAACAACTTTAAAACTATAACTCATTTTATAACACATTAAGGGATTAATCAAGGTCCAATAAATTTATCTTATAAACATAAAAAAATAAAGTAGATTTTTTTTATTACATTTTATGAAAATACATTTCAATTTTAAATTATTCATGTAATCATAAAATTGTAATAAATTTTTTTTTAACATACAAAAATATTAATACATATAATATGATCATTTTTTCACTTTAAAGATGTCTAAATTGATTTTATACATTCATGGGTCAAGTTTTTATTTTGGATGATTTACTATTCACTACTATTCAAAAGGGTATGTTACTATTTAAAAGGGTGTGTTACTATTCACCATAAATTAACTTTGTCTTATCAGACACTAAATATCTTACTAAAAGTAACCGTGTATATTGGTTTTTTCAAATTTAAATCATGGATGTGGAAAAATTATGTTTTCGTTTCTAGGTTTTAACAAAGTGGTGTTTTTAAGAGACTAATCATTTCATTCATTCTATATTTAATCTATATATAAATTCTTGGGATATTACAATCTTCCTCCTCCAAATGTAAGTCCTCTAACACTTAATGTTACTTCTATGCTATGATGCAAACTAAAAACAAAATTCGATCCAATACACAATTCAGAGTGGTTCCAAGTTGTTTATCATGATTTTCTTCTTTAATACTTCACAAGCGACACACTATTAGAATCAATAACCTCTAATTTCTTTGTAAATATTTACCTGAAACACCCACTCTTATGGAACAGAACCTGTTACTCTTACATTTCACTTTAATGAATCATACATATTTTTTTTATACAAAACTACAATGAATGAACCTTACCTATCATCATTATTTACTATCATATAAATTACACTCTATGTCTCCTCCTCTAAAACTTGTGTTGCAACTAAAATAATTCTTCTGACTACGTTACTCCTTCCTCTAGAAAATGAACATGAATACCTATAAATGCATGTGTTTGGATGTTCCTTATTCAAAATTCCCACACCTATTAAACATAGTGGATGCATATTTCATTAGACATATTCTATTTATGTTTATCTACTAAACTCATTCGGTTAAGTTGTTGGTCATTATATCTATGTAATAACATCCTTTAAATTTATTTGGATGAACTAATATCCAATAACCTGGAACTAGATGTCATGGTGAAGGTGTTCCTTCCTCCATTGAGTTTCTTAAGTGTTACTTATAAATTTTTTTCTTCTGGGGATTCCATCACTTAACTAGAAAACATTTATCACATGAAAATCCAACACCAAGATCCATGTCTCTCTAAGTAATTGGTAAAAACTTTGGTTTATCATATTACATAGTTATTTAGGTAGATCATCATTCTAATTGTGTTATATATTACTCTTGGATAGTTCATAATAAAACTTCATGTTTAACCCATCATATGGATAAACTCAGCACAATTCCTCTGATATCCTTTCTAAGGGCATTAAAACTATGAGTATCAAAAAGAAAACACAAACAATGGGTACCTAATCTTGTTAGGGTCACCTATTATTTTCATTACATATATAATATAATATAGGGTAACCTAGATTTAATATTAATCCATCTTTAGTGATGATAAAATTCTTGAAAATTGTCTACTTGAGAAGAAACATGGCTCTTAGTATTTTTAAATGGGAGTTAATCTCAAAATTTTGTCGAATATATTCCCTTTACATGTATGAACTCTTAAAATTATTTATATTGGAATATAATTCATAATACTAAATAAATATATTCAAACTATATTGATGTGTAACTTTCTATAAGACTCATAAAATTTTTTATTTTAATTAACATCCAAAAAATATCATATATATTTAAATGCATCTCTTGAATAATTTTCACAAAACACTTTCTTATAATGGCTTAGTATCATATTAAATCAAAAATCCTTGTAAGAGTAAGAATGGATTGATATATAGCCAGCCCCAAACATTTTTTTAAATGAATAAGCCTCCCAACCGATGAGAAATATAGCCCAAAGTCTCTCTACCCAAAGATACATAAGTCGACAGAGACTTATATTACATCATAATTATAACTCCTAAAATTTATAAACATTTATCAACATTTAAATTCAGGATCACAATCTAGTATAACCTATGGTAAAGATAGATGAATACTAACTTCATTATCATGCCTATCATATTACTAATTAAATTCTTATATGTCAATTTAAAGAAGATATTTTACACTTTAAAATAAATCTTTCTTCTAGTCCTCATATAAAAAAATTAAATTTATCGATAAAGAGGATAATAAACTAAAAAAAATAAACAATTCAAATATTTAAACATGAGAAAACCCATTTATGAAAAATTATGAAAGAAATCAATTATAAATATCTTATAACCTATGTATACTTTATGAACACACCATAATGTAAACAAATGGGAACAAGTTATATTTATAATAGATATAAACTCTATTATACAATCCATTTATGTATAATTTACATTAAATATTTAATTTTCAGTGAAATATTATCATTTCGTATATTAAATAAGTTATTTAAAAAATCATAATATAAATATAACATATTTTATATTACTTGAACCCAGAAAATATCAATTGTCATAATGTATATTGAGGGTCATAGGGGCATGATCGAGTGGTAAAACCCCATAATATTGCATAAAAACACATGATTAAATCAGTTCTACGAATAACATCCATCGTACTATAGAAATACTATATCAGTGTGGGTAATGTAGTTAGTGTTGTAGTGTGGTGCTATATTTGTAGTACTATTCACCTAATTTATGCTTTTTGGCCACATATTTGGGCCTTTGGGCCATTATGACATTAGGATATCACGGTTCATTGGTCTATTGGGCCTTATGATTATCCTAAAGGGTTGTGTGGGCTGGGATCTGCCTTAGTCTGGTAGAATGAATATAACATGATGGGAAGTCAGTAGAAAAGTATCTTAATGAATACATGGAAGGAGAAGGCATCAACCATTGGAAATGGCCTCATGCACCTTTGAGAAAGAGTGAGGATAAGTCCAACCCCATCATTAGTTTTGAGGTATGACAAGGAATTTGAAGGGGTGGTCGAGGATGCTATTTCTAGGATTTCCAATTTATAACAACTTTATACTTCTATGCCTCTCGGACATGTAATATGAGATTACAGACTAAGTAAGCGTTCCCTCTTAACCTAGTTAAAAATTAGTTTATTAAATAAATAAAAATGCAAGGGGTTCTGGAAAATATTATATTTTATTTTGAAATAGTTTATCAAATTTCTCTTATAAGGCATTTTATTTGAAAAATTAAAATTAATAATTAGTAACAATTAATAATATTAATAAAACTATTATATATTTTTCATTATATTTGTAATTTATAAGCACTTTATAAATTACATTTATAATTTACTTGAAAATATTTTATATCAAAATTATATGTTGCACTATATAATTTGGAAAAGATATTTTAATATTATGGAATATTTATTCAATAAATATTTAAATTTTTTATTATTATTTAATTTTTGACAATTTATAATTAATTAATTTATAAAAAACATAATAAAATATATAAATATAAAAAAAATATAAAAAAAATTAATTTATGAATAATTTATAAATTATATAAATCCATTTATTATTGAAATATTGAAAATTTTAATTTCCCTTCTATTTTGTATTTCAAGATATAAATTGAATCTTAATATATGATTCAATTCTATTACATTATAAAATTATTTTTTGTGAAATATTAAGTATTTATTTATTTATAACATAAGTAATGACAGGTCGTAAAATCATCGTGATAGATAAAATTTATGTGGGTCTCATATAAGAATATCTTAGTGTGTCAAAGGCTATCCTAAGTAATGAAAAAAATATAATATTAAAAAACATACATGAGGTCCTACTCAGGATTAATTTTTGAAAGAGTGTTTTAGATTATGATAAACTTTTATGTAAGTTGAATCACACACATAAAGACTGTAAAATTGTGTTTTACAATATTCCATGATATTTCTAGTATGACATGATGCTTTGTTTTCTATAATACCTTTCGAACCATCATCACTATGATATATTATTTTATATTTTATGATAAAGTTACAAATCCAATTGATTTTAATGAGTTTCATACTAGGACACCCTATAACATATATAATGACCCAAATCATATATTACGTTATACAATTTTGTATTCCAACCCATAGTAAAAAATACATATTTTTTATTTTGATAGGTAATAAGACATCAACATGATGTGCAATATTCTTAATTTTCCAACAAGATTTCATGAATCAGATTATATTTTGATACATTGGTACAGTGAAATTGTGTTTGTCGATTGAATAATTGTTTATTAGCATAAAAAATATGAATCCCAAGTTCCCAATACCATTCATTCTTGATAGCAGAAAAATGTATATTTATAAAATGAAGAAACTATATACCTTGAACTTATTGTGCCTCTAATACTATAATACATCAAAATTATTGATCATTATCCTTGAGGGGTAGCTAAAAGACACCCTCCTATATGGTGTATCCATGTGTTAAATGAATCACCTGATTATCATGTAGGATCATCCCCAAAATCATGGTATTCTATTACCTTACTATTAAAAGGATAAAGAATGAAGAGGGTGTAGAAATGGAGGAAGAGAACCAACATGGTCTTTCCAAATAATTTTCATGATTTCCATCACAAAGTTATTTTCCATTTATAAAAAAATAAAGGATGCTCCTCAAGTGTTCATTCACTAACTCGTATATTACATAACATATATGGTAATTCCTCAGATGCTCACACATTCATCATATAAATGAAATGATCCTATCTTGAATTTAATTTTATGAAGTGTTCATAATAGTTATATCCAATGTGGGAGAAATGCCTGAATTATGATTATTATAATTAAAATTCTAATAAATCACATGAGGAAAAGAGAATCATAAGTTATGATCCAAGAAAAAAAAAATTCTTAACCATACATCATTATTGGTGAAGGTAGAAGCACAATATCTTATATCATTCCATACAATACACATATTTCTTATCTAATGGGATATAGAATTAAAATTCAAAAGTTTAAGCCTTTAAGGAATATCAACATCAGGGTTCACTAGGGTAAATTCATTGTATTAATTTTCATTTCATTAAATATAAAAAATGATATACACCCTTCACTCCCATAATGAGTGTTTTAGGGGAACAATAATGCACTCGATAATATCTCTAATCCATAGACACTAATCTAGGATTAAGAGTATAAATTATATAACGACATCCCTATAGATGTGTATTTCCTCAAGTAATTCAATATACAACTTTATCCCTAGATATGTGTATTTCCTCCACTGTTTAGACATGTACGTGTTGCTACATTTGAAGATATGTATTTATTTTATCTAGAGATGTGTATTTCCTTTATAATTTCAAAGATAGATAGATATTTATATTTCCACAAGTGATTCTTGGATATGTAGTTACATGTATTTACCCTAGCATTACAGGATTAGTGGGTTTAGGGTAAATTATCAGATAAGAATCACTGCTGAAAACCAAGGCTTTACCAACAGTTTAAAACTATTGAGAAAGGCTGCCAAACCATTGGTGTATAGTATAACAATGATTTAGAAAATATTTGGCTGATAAGGAATGGGTACATCCTTATACCAATGGTTTTCATGAAACAGTTGGGTTAGAATAGTAAAAAATTCAACTTCTCTATGGTTTTGGACAACTGTTAAAATACAGAAGTACCAACGGTTTGTAACTGTTGTTAAATGTTACTCTATAACCTATACCAATGGTTTAAAAACCATTGGTATATAGGTTAACCAATGGTTTTCCTATAACCATTAGTATATATTATATGTTGAACCTATATACCAATGGTTTCTGAACCGTTGGTATAGTGTTTTACCATTGGTTTTATCTGAACTGTTGTTATAGAAGGTTTATTCATCTTTATACCAACAGTTTATAATCTATTGGTATATATTACTCTAGGAATACACATCATCCTTATTTCCTACCCTTTACAAAATCCATCCCTCTTTCCTACCCTGTACATCCTCTACTAAATTACACAGTAACCTACATCCCCTCTTTCCAGCTCTCCAATATATGGAATTCAACGCCTATATAAAATAATTATCTAACACCTGAAAATATGTAATTCTGAAAAAAAAAACTCATGGGGGATATCTAGTGGGTGGGGGTGTCTAGGGGGTGGGGTTTGTCCAAAGGGGTGGGGGTGTTTTGGGGGGTGGGGCTGTCTAAAGGTGTGGGGGTGTCCCAGGGTCGGTGGGGGGGTTGTCCAAAGGAGTGGGGTGTCTAGGGGGTGGGGTTTCCCAGGTGTTGGGGGATATCCAAGGGGTGGGGGTGTGTCCAAGGAGGTTTTCCAAGGGGGTGGGGTGTCTAGGGGTTTTCCAGGTGTGGGGTGGGGTGGGGGCTGTCTAGGGGGTGGGTGATGTCCATGGTGTGGGGGATGTCCAAGGGGGTGGCGAGGTCTAGGGGGTGGGGTGTCCATTATGGTGGGGGTGTCCATGGGGTGTGGGGGTGTACAGGGGGTGGGGTGGTGTACATGGGGTGGGGGTTATCCATGGGGGTGGGGTGTCTTGGGGTCCGGTGTTGTCCATGGGGGGGGATCTCCAAGGTGGTGGGGGCGTCCAAGGGGAAGGGGTTGTTGAAGGGGGTGGGGGTGTCTAGGGTGTGTTCAGGGGGTGGGGGCTATCCCGGGGTGGGTGGCGTCCATGGGGTGGAGATATCTCCAAGGGGGAGGGTGTGTCCAGGGGGTGGTGGATCTCTAAGTGGTGGGGGTGTCTAGGGGGTGGGGGTTGTCCAAAGGGGTTATGGTGTGGGTGTTCAGGGAGTGGGGGTTTCCAGGGGTGGGGGTGTCCATGGGGGTGGGTGGGTTGTCCACATGGGTGGGGGTTGTCGAAGGGGGTAGGGGTGTCTAGTGGGTGGGGGTGTCTTGGCGGTGGGGTGGTGTTCAAGGGGGTGGGGGCTATCCAGGGAGGTTGGGGGGGTTCCAAGTGGGTGAGTGGTGTCCATAGGGGTGGGGTGTCTAGCTGGTGGGGTGGTGTCCATCGGGGTGGCGGAGGGGATATCCAAGGGGGTAGGGGCTGTCAAAGGGGGTAAGGGTGTCTAGGGGGTGGGGTGTTTGAGGGGATGGGGGTGTCCAGGGTGGTGGTGGTTTTCCAAGTGGTGGGAGCTGTCGAGGGGGTGGGGGGTTGTCTGTGGGGGTGGTGGTGTCCAGTGGGTGGGGTGTCCAGAGGGTGGGGTGGTTTCCAAGGGAGGTGGGGGGTTTTCCAGAGGGTGGGGGATGTCCAAGTTGGTATGAAGTGTCCTCAGGGAATGTCTAGTGGGTGGGGGTGATGGGGTTATCCTTAGGGGTGGGGGTTTTTAGGGGTGGGGTGTCTAGGGGGTGGGGTGGTGTCCAGGGGTGGGGGATGTCCATGAGGTAGGGGTGTCCAGGGGGTTGGGGTGTCTAGGGGGCGGGGGCTGTCCAGAGGAGTGGGGGGATATCGATGGGGGTGGGGTGTCTAGGGGGTGGGGGTGTCCAGGGGTCGGGTTGTGTCTTGGGGTGGGGGTTTCTAGGGGGTTGATGGATATCCAAGGGGGTAAGGGGGTGTCCAGGAGGTGGGGGTGTCTAGGGGGCTGTCCAGGCGGTGTGGTTTTTCAATGGGGGTGGGGGTGTCCAGGGTGTGGGGGTGTCAAGGGGGTGTCCAGGTGGTGGGGTGGTGTCTAGGGTTGCGGTGTCCAGGTGGTGGGTCATGTTTTCACATAGGTGGGTGGATGTCCATAGGGCTGGGGGTGTCCAGGGGGTGGGGGTGTCCATGTGGTTGGGTAGTGTCCAGGGGTGGGGGATGTCCAGTGGTGGGGTTGTCCAAGGGGGTTGGGGTGTCCATGGGGTGGGGGGGTTTGGGGGGGTGTGGGGTGTCTGGGGGGTGGGGGTGTAGAGGGGGGGGGGGGGTTATCCATGGGTGTGGAGGTATCTAGAGGTGGGGGTGTCCAGGGGGTGGGGTGGTGTCCATGGTGGGTGGGGGTAATCTAGGGGGACTGATGGTTGTCCAAGAGGGTAGGGGTGTCCTGGGTGTGGGGTGTCCTGGGGGTTGGGGTGGTGTCTAATGGGTTGGGGGTTGTACTGGGGGTGGGGGTGTCTAGAGGGTGGGGTGGTGTCCTGGGGAAGGTGGTGTCTAGGGTGTGGGGGTGTATAGTGGTTGGGGTAGTGTCCAGGGGGTGTGGGGACTGTCCAAGGGGAAGGGGGTGTCCAATGGGGTGGGGCTATCCCGGGGGTGTGGGGGTTATCCAAGGGGGGTGTTTAAGGGGTGGGGGTGTCCAGGGGGTGGGGGTGTCTAGGGGAGGGATGAATCAGTCACAGAAAATCATCAAGCCAAGTTTTATAATTTGTAGATAAAGAACTAAAGATAATGTGACCTACATAATCACATGTACATTCACGAACAAAACATCATTAAACATAAAATGTCAGTAATATCAGTAAAAAATGTAATGGATCAATCTATCCCTCATCACCATCACTATCTTCATCATCATCTTCATCCTAACTCCCATCTTTATCATCGTCCCCATCATCATCCCCTCCCACCTCAACACTGTCCTCTCTGTCCTAATACTGTGCCTCATCCTCCTCCTTACCTTCCTCCTCTAACTCACACTCCTCTTCCTATGCTTCAGCCTCCTCCTCTCCATCGTCTCGTCCACCTATAGAACTGACACCTGGTGCACCATATACAGAACTCATCGATGAAATATACTCATCACAAGTTTTACAGGCCTCTGGTGTATGTTTTGGGTGTAAAACATCCATTAGTTTCATAAATGTAGTGTTCGCCCTAGTATACTTTTATGTCGCCTCTATGTCCATTTTCTCAGCATGTTCTTCATGTTCCTTAACCTTTTTGAACTTTTTGGCACTAAAACTCATACTTAATGAGGGTTAATACCTCATCGAGACTATACTCTTCCTAGGTTGGTAGTGTACTCCGCCAGGGTGCTCATCTCCCAACACCATATTTAAGTGGTCGTTTGCCCAAAAATTGTCCGGTTCCTGTGTATTAAGGGCCTATAAAGTAACATGTTACAAATATGTATTGATTATTAATTTAAAAAACAGATATTAAAATTTGAAATCAACAAAGTAAAACTTACAATCTGTTGCTGAGTCAGTTCATTAACCGCAATTGCATCTTTCTTCCTTAGACTCGAGAAAAACAGTTTTACTCGAGGCCCACAACATTCAATATTCAAATTGCCCTTCTAGAATGACATTTAATGTAGGAAACTGTAATTAAAAATTGTTTAACAACAATTAATTTCATAAATAAAATTATATAACATCTTTATCAATCGAATAAATTGTGAAGGGATCAATAGAATGTGAAAGTCGTAAAGAAAAATTATAGACCTCTATCATCCATACTTCCTCTCATGATCTTCCATCGTAGTATGCCCCAATGTATGGAGGTATTTTTTAGCATCAATTTTATTTTTATTTCTTCCAAATTATTCCTAAATAAAATTCAATAATATAAAAAATAGTATTAATGAAAAACAAGAAAATTTTCATTTAAATACCTCAAATGTGATTAATACCTTTAATTGGATAGTCGTCTAATGATAAATCATCTATTGATCATGTTCTATCAGATAATAATCCACAAAATGGAATGCATCTAACTCTATGACAACTCTAGAATTCCATCCAATATACAACTCATTCTAATAGGCTCTCCAAAGCTCAATTAAATCCTTTAGACGTGCTGGCCATGCACCCTCACCATCGGGGAAATTAAACCAATGATGACACCAAAACATTAATTCATATAATTTCAAAAAATAATATATTTCATTAAATACAACAGATTTATTTAGCCATATATATTAGCAATCATTATCCTTGACTTCATTTGGAAATTGTCTTCAGGAGAGTGGGCTGAGAGGAATGATGTCTGATTATTTGGCAAGCGTCACCAAAAAAATCAGACATTGTTGTCCTGTTTTTTCAATATTTTGACTGTATTCATTGTAGTCCACCATCAACTGCGTGTGGCGGTTCCACACCGCACGCATGCATGTATTCTCCCACCCCTCCCTCAAATCAGTAGATGTATCTGTTATGAAAGAAAAACAAATATTTTATCAATACATTTTATAATGAAAATGAATAATGGTATAAAATTTTATTAGGGTTCTATAAACATACCTACAACAGTCTATTCAATGGGAGCCACTGGATCCATAGAAATTGAAGGAACACTCTGTGCATGTGGAGTGGGTGTCAATGTATACTCTGGACGGAAATACTCTAGTGGAGTAAGATTCAAAGAATATGGAATATAGAAGCTCAGAGAGAAAGAAGTATAAGTAAAATAATATGGCACAGATTGTTGGCCAAATTCTAGATGGGGAGTTGGAATCATCATGGGATATAGTAAATACGGCTGAGGAGACTCAGATGTAAAGGGTGGTGAAATCATGGGAGTCCTAAATATATCATGTGTCCCTAATGCCACACTGAGATCAGAATTTGGGATAGATAGTACGTGAGTGGGAGGGGGTAGGGTCTAATCGGTACGCCGACCAAATCGCCTAGATCTCATACCACCCCCTCTAACGAACACCCTGAGTACTGGGACCACTACTAGGATTCTTATCAAATAATTTTCACCGAAGAAGTGGATCCTGCAAAAATGTTTAAAACAAAATTAATCTCGTGAAATTATAAATCATTTAAAAACATATATTCGAAATTAAATACTCACTATAGACAATAGTGGTGGAAATCCCATCTCAGCCAAGCGACGATTTTTTTCCACCATCTTTTTCTATCGCCTCTCTCCAATTAGTTTCATTTATTTCATTTGAAAACAAATATGGATGTAATTAGAAAACTATATCAAATTTTTAACCCAAAAAAATAAATGAGATGGAAAAGGGGTATTCATAGATAATTTAACTATACAATGTTTTAGGTGATCTTGAATAGATATATAATTAATTAAATGAATTATACATGATGTAATAATGAAATTTAATTTTTAGTAGGATTGTTATTTACTAAGTTTCATCAGTCTATTAAAATCATCGAACATTGATTATGCAGATTTATTTCACTCAACAACCAAGAAAGAGAGCATAACGAATTATTCCTCAAGAAAATTCAACATGGTAGATATTATGAATGATTAAATCCTTAATATAGTTGTTAATGATGATATAAACATATGAACAAGGATACGATTTCTACCAGATTCATAAGGTGTAAATCACTTGTCAAAATTAAGGAAATTTTTAATTTATTTGGCCTAGGTAGATGATGTAGGTTTCTTTACATGTTTTCCAGAAGAAGAAAACCCATCATGTTATTATCTGGTGAAATTTTAATGGGAGGACTTAGAGTTATACTAATTTTATACATGGTAAATAAATCATTGAATTTTTTACCAAGTAAGAAATTTTGGTTTCATAGGTTTGAATAAAGTTCAATTGCAAATTAAAAAATTCAATTCAAATAAAATTTCAACCAATAAAAATTGAAAATTCATATAACGGTCAAGTCGGGTACAACATATTTCTAATAAATATTAAACCAATTTGAATAGTACCAACCATAGAAACCTAATTCAAGATAAAACAAAAGAATTGAGAAAATGGATGGATGATTTTATATATTTCCCACCCTAAATTCAGGTTCATAGTCAACTCTGACAATTGAGCTATTGGGGTCATCAAAATTAATACATGGATCACTTCCAATGGCAGTAGGGATAGTTTCAATTCCATCATCACTATTATCAAAAATATTCTTTGGAATTACATAAACAATGACACCAAATTTAGGTCGAAGATGGTCTTTGACATAAAAAAACTTTTTTCTCCATTGATGCCAATACATATTGTTCATCAGTAGAAAGATTGTGAATCATATAAATTACTCAAAATCCACAATCATTAATAAATGTGCCCTGTCTAATCATCGAATCAAACCACTATAATTTCATCATCATGAATTGTCCATGAGAATAATAATCCAGTATTATTATTTTTTCAATGACTCCATAATAACCTACATTTTCAAATCATGGTCCACTATCTAAAGCACTAGAATAATAGTCAATTATGGTAGTAACCATAACACCATCATGTTGTGTTCTCATGTTATTTTCTCATTCAGTGATAATAAATCAGTACCCATTGATCACAATTTATTTACAGTCATGAACCACGGTATTAGGACCAATAACCAAAGCTCATATTTCCTTAAAGTTAGAGTCAGCATGAAAAATAAATTTATAAAATATAAATGAATATTTTACTTAATTAATTATTGATTTAATTATTTTAAAAAGTAATATTTTTACCTTGGATTTTAACCAAGAAGAAAACTCTTTTCTTTGAAAATTATCCCTCATTCTTAGTGACATAGAACGATGTTTTCTATTTATTATTTCTTTATGTTCCCTGTAGATAAAATAAAAATAGTTTAACAGATATCTATGTAGGATATACATATTCAATTTACTTACCTAATGTAGTCATTGAAAAAATAAAAATTGAACAAAACTATGTGATGTGCCATCTTCTACTCTTCAAGGATTAGTGTCGTCAATGTATATAATCTAGGAATTACAACTGTTTGAGGAAGTGATGGAAGACTAGGTTCAATTTTTTAATAAAATTCTTCTTTGTTTCCCATTGGTTTTTTCATTATTGTATTAAGACCAGACAAATACAGAGAGTAGAAATCCATAAATTCTTGAGCTAAGTAACCATTCATGATACAACCTTTGGGATGATTCCTATTTTAGACAAAATACATTAATTCATATATATTTATTTCAGTTGGATACAGACAATGAAAAGAAATAGGTCCTCTAAGAAGTATTTTAGTTGGAAGATGGACAATCTGATGCATCATGCATGGGAAAAATTATGACGTAAATATTTTCACAAACATGCACAAAATTAATGGAGAATATGCCCACATTTTTTGCAAGAAAGACTTAGAAAACTTCTTAGCACAAATATCTCTAAACAAATGCCAAAACTAAATAATATCCACCCTTACATTATTGGATAAAAGATAATGCATCTTTAATGGATTAAAATCATGTAGAATGATGTGATAAGCATGATTATTCAATGATTTTAGCTTCAACACTCTTTTCCTAACCCATTTATATATGTTTCTTGAATAGACATCAGGAACATTAATAGTCTCTAGTACTTCTAGAAATTGTTTTTTTTCTGTAGATGTCATCACATAAGAAGCACATGGAACATGACATTTATTTTCACACATACGCACTGGATGCAATTCTGGTCTGATGCCCCAATCCACCATGTCATGTCGAGACAATATATCATCTTTTTTATTTCCCTTGAGATTTAGAAGAATAGAAAGAAAAATTTTACATATATTTTTTTCAATGTGCATTACGTCTAAGAAATGACATAACAAATTGGTTGACCAATAAGGAAAATAAAAGAAGATACTTCCCTTCTTCTAATTGTAATAGGTTTCAGTGGAAACATTATTTATCTTTATAGATTTCATTTGACCCTTCCCGAATAAAAAAATTAAATCTTTTAATTCATTAATCACATCAGTTCCATACATACACTGATGTGGATCATCAGTCCCCATGGTATTGTCAAATCTTCGATGATTATTTATATATGGATGGTCCATTAGAAAAAAAGTTTCAATTCCCCATAAAATTTGAACTACTGTGATGTTTCAGTCTTCTAGATCATGTAATCATTATACAAATAGGATATGATATTTTTCCCATCGTACTCCATCCAGACATCATTACATAAGCAGGAAAATCATTAATCGTCCACATAAGCTCAATATGCAAATGAAATATGTCTTTAAAACATACATCATATGTGCACACACCAACATTCCATAGAATATTCAACTCTTTTATTAATGGATTCTTGTATATGTCTATATCATTTCCGTGATCAGAATGTCCAAATATGAGTATACTCGAGAAATTGAAAGGTTTTTTCATACACAACCATGGGGGAAGGTTATAAATGTGTATAAAAAGTGGGCCACGTACTATGGGAAGTAATAATTTTACAAAATGGATTAAAACTGTCACATGAATGACCCATCCTCTCATTACTCACGTTAGTTGAGAAATTAGGATATTGAGCATCAAATTATTGCCATAAAAATCAATCTATAGGGTGAACCAACTCATCGTTAGTCTTATTTCTCTCTGTATCATGCCATTGCATTTTTATTGATATTTCATCAGACATGAAAAGATTTTGGAATATGGGGATCACTGGAAAGTGCCACATTACATTATGTGGCACATGGGATGGTGTTCCATAATATTTTGGCTTCAAGTGGGATGTACCAATTTTTACACAATCATTTCATTCTGCAGTTTCTTCCCAAAATAAACTCCAATCTTTTGGTCAAGAATGAATTTTTTTTCTTGAAAATCCATGTTCCTATACTAAACTCCATTCCATATAGTTGTTTGAGGGAATATCTGCATCATCTAGAAGTACATCCTTCAAGAAGGTAATAATTTAATCAATGACATTATTGGAAATCACATTCATATCTTTCCCATGAAACAATTGGATTAAAAATTACAGCCTTTTCATTTTACCGCATTGTCGATATACTGGAGTCATGGCAGCATCATAAAATTTTTTCACCCTCACAAAATCATCATTTCCATTAAAATCATCATGTATCCTCATATAAAAGTTTTCTTGGGTAATAATCCTTTCTTTTTCATGATTATGAATTAATGAAAACCGGTCTAATAACAAATTCAAAAATCTAGTCCTCTCATTTGGATCATCAGCAATTTGAGATTGCATTTTCTCCCCATTGTTATACCACACATAGTTGTTTTCTTGAAAAACATATTTTTTTAGGTGGTAGTTGACTTCTTCATAGATCAACCAAGGTCTTCCAACACAATTGTAACATGTACAGTGTTTGGGACCACTATCTGAAGCATTGTGAAATGGAAAATTTAAAAATATCTCCAAATTGATTTGAAAATCACTTGATCTCATATTAGTTTCATACATCCAAATTCTATCCATTTTGTAATAAAGAATTAGTATAATTCATTTCATCAAAATCAATTAAAACAGATTGAATTTTCATAGAAATATATTTAATTGAATTAGAATTTTTCACTTTATATGATACCATAACAGACACACTAATGTATATCAAAATCATAATATAAAATAAAAAAAATACTATATTTATAAAAAAAATATTTTAAGAATTATACATGAGTGTTCAAGATCAAATAAACTTGTGGAGGAGAATTATTCAAGAAT
Source organism: Viscum album (assembly GCA_963277665.1). Classification (NCBI taxonomy): domain Eukaryota; kingdom Viridiplantae; phylum Streptophyta; class Magnoliopsida; order Santalales; family Viscaceae; genus Viscum; species Viscum album. The sequence goes on from OY728157.1 coordinate 828,942,942, forward strand.
TGAGTATGTTTTTTGATCAAATAAATTTTATATTTTAATGGACTATTTGAGTGATCACATACACTTCCCAAGGGGGTGGGGGTGTCCAGGGGGGCTGTCACGGGGGTGGGGGATGTCCAAGAGGTGGGGTTGTCCTGGGGGTGGTGTTCAAGGGGTGGGGGTGTTCAGGGGGTGGGGGTGTACTGGGGGTGGGGTGGTGTCCCAGGGGGCTCTCCAGGGGGTGGGGGTGTCCAGCGGGTGTGGGGGTGTCCAAGGTGGGTGGGGGTTTCAAGGGGGTGGGGTGGTGTCTAGGGGGCTGTCCAGGGGGATGGGGGATGTATAGTGGGATGGGGAGCTATCCTTTTGGGTGGGGGTATCTAGGGGTGGGGTGTCCCAAGGGTGGGGGTTTCCAGGGGGTGGGGAGGGGGGGCTTTCGAAGGGGGTGGTGGTGTCCACCCCCAAACTAGGGTCATAGAATCCAATCTCTATCCAATTGTAGCATGACTTAAAGCCTATTATAGATTACCCAGAAGACTGTTGGTGTAAACCATGAATATCCTACATATACATCACAAGACATATAATCATAAAAATGCCTCAAAAATATCATATGTGGATCAGATTTTATCCTTTACTTTAAATATCATACATGAACTCTAAAAAACACACCTAATTGTGAATACACCTCCAATTTTTGAGCTAGGTATGTTGCTTATTGATTCCTTGTGTGGAAATATGAGAGATAATTCCAGGTTTTGATACAGGGTGTATGTTTACAAAATTTTGTGCATGAGTCCAATATGATCATATGTATGTTGTTTAAGCATATGAGCCATGTTTTTATGGGACAATAGTCATGGAATTATGAGCCTTTTTATATAATTATGTGACATGGAGTTGTACGAATGTTATAATTTTTATGTGATCAATATGGATAGTGGATAAGAACTTTAGTGAGAATTCATTATAGAGATCACTTATTCTTGAAAGGATAAGAGTGAGTGTTTGTATGGAACTTCAAGAAAAGTCTTAACATGTGAAAGAAATTATGCATTTGTTATATGTGATTCCTATTTTATGCATAGTATTAGAGTGGACAACCCCCCATCCCTGGACAGCCCACCCCACCCCCCCCCCCACACACACACTCATGCAGCCCTCCCTAACCCCCCCCCCCCCCACATGGATATCCACCACCCCACCTGGACAGCTCCACCCCCCCCCCCCCCAACTGGAGATCCCACCCCACCTCCACTCTGGAAAACCCACACCACCCCTCCCCCACCTGGACATTCCACCCCCACCCCTGGATATCTGACACACCATCTCCCACCAAGACACCACACACCCACCCCCCAGGACAACCCACCCCCTCTCTAGACTTCCCATAGCCCCCTCCCCCACACCCTTGCACCCCTTACCCCCAACAGCCACTGCCCCCCCCCCCCACCTTAACAGCCCACCCCCTGCCCTGGATAGCCCACACCCCCTCCCCCACCTGGAGAGCCCACCCCCACCCCCTGGATAGCTACCCCCCCCCCCCCCACCAGAACAGCTCCCCCCCACCCCCTTTATAGCCCACCCCCTGGACAACCCACACCCCTCCCCACCTAGACACCCCACCCTGACACCCTTGGACAGCCCACAACCCTCCTTAGACAGCCCACACCCCCTCCCTCACACCCTTGCAGCCTCCCCTACCCCTCCCCCCATATCCCACCCACCCCCTGGACAACCCCCCCCCCACCCGGACAGGTTTCGTACCCCCATGCATCCCCCCTTAGAGAAATTTTATTTAAAACCATTTTATTCATTAAGAAAAGAAAATCATCATGCGTTATTCTTTTAATTCCAAACAACCCATTCAATTTATTAAAACATGAAAAATTCAATTTATATGTCTCTATGGGTCACTCAGGAAATGTCATTGGGGAAAGGGGAAATCTACAACCTTGACAATTCCAATTTAAAAATTGGGCCAATCACTAAGGAGGTGGGGTGGTGTCCATGAGGTGGGCTGGTGTCCATGGGGGGATGTCCAAGGGGATGGGGGTTGTCCAAGGGGGTGGGGGTTGTCCAAGGGGGTGGAGGGTGTTCAAGCAGTGGGGGTGTCTAGGGTGGTGGGGATGTCCTGGGGGTGGGGGTTTTTAGGTGGTGGGGGTGTCCAGGGTGTTGGGAGGTTATCCAAGGGGGTGGAGTTTCTAGGGGTGGGTGGAGGTTTTCTAGGGGGTGGGGGTGTCCAGGCGGTGTCCAGGCGGTGTCAAGGTGGCGGGGTGTCCGTGGGGGGTGAGGGGTATCCATGGAGGTGGGGTGGGGGTTTCTAGGGGATGGGGTGTCCAGGGGTTGGGGGTGTGCAGTGGGGTGGGGTGATTTCCAATCGAGTTGTCCAGGGGGTGTCCAGGGTGGTGGCGGTGGGGGGGGCTATCCAAGGGGGTGGGGGTTTCCATGGGGCTGGGGCTGGGGGGGTTTGTTGGAGGTAGTACCCATATAATACCTTCAAAATTACTTATACCCAATCCAACCAAAATCAAAATTCCAATCCATCACCCCACAAACAGCCAATTCATCCTCAATATCACCACCCTTCTCATTATTCCTTGAATAATAACTATAAATCCAAAATACAAATAGAATTTTCAACTAAACTAAAGTCCATAGAAACTATAATATCAACCCACTAAAAAATGTAAAACCACCTACACCATAACCCCAACCATCCGCAATCCTTTCACATGGACCACTCTTATATCCATTACCCACCTCAAGACCATATGACCTAACAAACCCCTTACCATCATTGAGTGCAGATACATCTCACCAGCACCCATAAGTTCATATGGTTCATGAACTATTCATAGAAGTAATTTCTATGAAGACTTTAAATAATGGTGATTCACACAATTATGACACTTCATTTATATAACAAAAACATAAAACAAATCAAAGTGTTCATTATACCAGGCCACCGACAGCACGAAACTCTGGTTTTGACCAAATCAAAATAGAAAAAAAAAGATGTAGAACATTTAAAATAAGGTGTCACATACTAATTTTATGTCTAGAAATAAAAAATATCTTGATTGAATATGGATATATCGGTTGGAAGGAGTAGGATAAAGAGAGAGCTTTGGGAGAGCTTTAGATTAGGGCCTGCAATCACGTGGATGTGGTAGATGGGATGCTGTGTATTTGGGGATAACCCTTAACGATGATTTTAAAAAATCATTGGTATACATTAGATAAATTAAATATTTCCCAACAGTTTGAGTAAGCTATTGGGAAATCTTAATTCCAAAAACACAATGCCAATAGTTTCTTCAAACCATTGGAAAAGGTTTCTTTTATTACAGTATACCAATGATTTGTTCCAACTATTGGTATAAAAGAATCAGTAAAACCCTTATTTCCACTAGTGAGTTTAGTGACAGGTTTATATATATGTCTTCTGGTTCCTTGTTGAGAATAGTATTATTTGATGAGCTTGATTAAAATGATATATGGTTGGGTTAATTAAATAATTATCATGGTTATTATTATGAATGAAATCTTTTGATGTTAGGTTTTCTATATGTTATCTCTCATTAATGTATATAGAAACTAGATTTTATGGGGTTGGATCTCTACTTGGGACAAATATACTAGGTATTATTATACTCACCTCGCTTATGCACTCTCAGGATATTCACCTTACATCTATACAGATTAGCAGATGAAAATTATGGGTGATCATAGTCTTGGGAGATTCCTAGTCGAGAAGGGATCATATGATGATAGACACCCTCATGTTTATGGGATTAAGAATGATCTATCTACGATGTATGTGTTCAATCTATGGTTTCATTAGTATCTTTTTATATTTTATCTTAAATATTTTTTATATTGAGTAATTTTTTATGATTTTGTATTAACTTTTCATGAATATGATGGTGGATGTATATTTATGATGGAAAGTGATAGGTTGATTTTAGGGAGTGCATCTCATGATTGTGTTGATACCTCAGTTCTGGTTTCTTGACATTGCCTCAGTGGAGGTGGGCTTGGAGAGTTCACCTATCGGTAATCTGGGACATGAAGGATTGTTATAAGTGAATGATGGAAAGTAATTAATCATATAGATAGTTTTTAACTATAATTATTTGGAAAAATTAGTGTAAAGCTCCTTATAAAACTAGATATATATTCTTAAGATAATAAAAAATAATACTCTGAGAAGTCTAACCCACATAAACCTGTATTTTATGCTCATTCTCAACGCTCTTCAAATTCAATTCCACCATCATAAACTCATTACCCTATTTCCTTTGTGGGACCAGGTTTATTTACAACTGATATGAGGTATAAGAAAAGTATTTTCTCAAATAAATGAGCTTCTATAAATTCATTGAGGAATATCTTATGGGGAAATATTATCAACTCTGAAAAATGGTCGGAATAGTTCCTCGCTGCTTGCTTACAAAGATGAGTTCTTTTGAACTAAATGGATTTATCTACCATCACACTCTTATGACAATGAAATTGATTAAAATTATCTTAATATATTCTAAATATATGTGATTATAAATCAATGAATTGATAATAATCTCCTACCACACAAGGCTTGTTCCTTTACAAATGAAGACATTAGCATCTACCCTTGAAGTATCATTACTTTCAATTAATTGAAGACTCCCTAAATATTATATGACATATCCACCACCTCAAAGGGACCATGATCAATTAAAGATGAAGTATGGTGTTGATTGAATTATTCATGGATAGGATCTAAGAGAAATGAAGGTTCGTCCACCATAACTATATTCAATGTCTAGGTTGAGTAAATATCTAGAAGCACCAAACTAAGATGAGAAGATGATAAACCATAAAAATCATTCATTGGGAAAAAATTTCACATTATATAGATACTTATCACTTATGAATATTATAAATCACATTAAACATAAACCTAGTCAATTCGTGCTTCACATGTCAAATCAATATAACCAATAAATCTAACCCAAATTCACAATTTACTAAAAAGTAGAAAATTGTAAAAAAAACTATACTTTCTTTTTAAATCACCATAATTTGATAAAGATTCTAAAAAATAATTTTAAATAACAAAAACACACTTTGAAAACATTCCACGTCATTTGGAAAACTGACATAAATTCATTTCAAAACTCTACCATTGGTTAAAATATTGATTTCTCAGTTAAAGTATTCAAAAAATTATTATAATATTTACATTAATTTCCAAAACACATTTTATTATTCATGATAAAACCAACCTATTTTGACAGTAATATATGAGAGTAATAATATTTCATAAATAAACAATCATACCTAGTTTTATAATCAAAATATTTTATCAAATTTCTCTTTTCATCATAAAAATATCTTTTAAAATACCAAGCTATTAGTATCGACACATCACTAAACCCCATTTAATCTATCACTAACATAGAGAATCCATTTTTTTGTTAAATTTGGTATCATAATAGGTTGAAACAAATAACTATATGGTAGGTCAAACATTGAATATTTTTTATGCATAGTTTGGTAGATAAAACACCAACCATGCAATATATAATATAATGTTTCTAGAAACATGCAAACGAGATTTACATGGTTTTAAAAAACATAAGAGATAACTTTTCACCCCTATTTCTTTCTATCTTTCAATGAAAAATTTCAATAAAACTCTAAATTATCTTATATAAAACAATATTTTTCAAGGTACAATCAAAATAATCAAAATAAAAATTCAATAATCAATACCCAATTCCTAATTACACATGGAAAATCAAGTTTCATAGTGAAAATTGCTTATTGATAAGCTACTCATGACCTACCTCCTGAGTTATAATTGTCCTATCTCTATACAACCACAATCCCAAAATAACAAGAGAAATTTGATACCATTTTCGAACGAACCTATAACTCCCTGAATCAGGTACCATGGATCTAAGGATTATTTTATTATAATGGTAAAAAATACATAGATAGAAAAATCTAGGATCAAAAAGTTTTTTAATCTCAAATAACTAGATATATTGATGATCATTACATTAAATTCAGATAATAAGATATATCAACTGATTACATAAAAAATTATTATTTCCCCTTTCAATTATATATGTCACACATAGTAATATTCGAGATTTTTAGGTGAAATGGGAAGTAATATAAATGAGTGAACTCAAATGGTCAATATTTGGGTGCATAAAGTGGAAGTAATCATGATATAATAATAAAATAAATCATATCATAGGAATAAATAAATTAAATATTTCTATAAATGAGTTAAATAATTCCAAGGATAATGTAATAAGAAATAAACATATGTATATATAAAAACATTCTCATAGTGATGGAATGCATAATTCCATACATCATAAACATACCATCAAGGAAACCTTCCAAGAAATCGTATATAAATGGGTATGGATTATACCAAATAACCAAATAGTTCATCTCATGAGACATAACAATGCATCAATGGGCTATATAATTTTGGTCCCAACCCATCACATAATAAGCCTAATGAATCCATCATATAAAGATAATGGATATAAAATACATATAATAATATCACCTAGGAATCCTCATGCATAGCCGTGGCTTTTTAATCAATTTATTTCTATATAAAAATAATGGATATATGGAATATCCTCATTTCCCCATGAAATAGAACAATATAGTTACCTGTGTGAATATCCCACAAACAACTGAAGAACTATGGGATATTCACAATGTAATAGAATGTACCTTTATAAATGGATCTATAAAAAGGTAGTTATGAAGGATATATTTATGTTTTAGGGATATAAATATTAAATAATCATTTATTATTATTTAAAAGGAGATCATGAAATCATACCAAGCATATCCCCTAAGAGTGTCAAACTAGGTGTATAGTTATTCTCATTTGTTGTTCACTAAGTGAATATTGAGCTAATATAAAACTAAATAAATTTTGAGTTATTACCCCTAGGTGAATTTGAGATAGATCATACATCCACTTTTTTATACCTATATCGGTATTTTATTTATATAAATCCACGCATTCTTTACATTACAAAAAAAATAGTATGTTTTATGGATACAAGAATGTTTGAAAATTATAATGGCTTGTAAAGTTTGTATAATTTGATGTCATATAGATCACTCATTGATAATATAATAAGTAATATATATAAATTAAGCATAATAACATTATTTATTTCAAGGAAAACCAAATTGAAGGATTATAAAACTAATAGTAGAGAAGATGTTATGAACATTTACCTTGAAAATTGGAATCTTAAAGTTTGAGAGGAAAACCTTGGAATATTAAATCCTCCATGGAAATCCTCTTGAGAGGGGAAATGAGAGAGGATTTTTTCACAATGTATTTTGAGTAGAGGGGAATGTGATAATGGGAGGGTATATGTGAAAAATGAGGAAAATTGTTTATTAATTTATAAACATTGTCCCTTGAAATCTAGGTTGTGGAAAATTGAAAACCATTACCTCACCTAATGTTTCAACTCATATATTTTTCATTTAAGAAATATTTTTTCATATTTTAATGTTTTATAATCTAACTCAATTTTTTATAGATTTATTCCTTTAAATATAATTTTTCCACAAAATATGCTTCTTAAACTCTTAAATTCAATTATAGACTTTTGAATGTTATTTATGGTTTTATAAAATCATTATAATTCAATAGAATACACTTTTTTAGTAAAATATATTATTATTGTTGTGGATACACTTATATTTATTATTACATCATTTTTAAAATATAACTATGTTCTAATACATACTGTATATACTCGTCATATTTTACTATTTAACCAAAAATGGTAGTCTTAGAAAATTATGAAAATTTTGCCACTCAATATCTTCAGCATGATGTTTCAAAATTTAAATTTCTTTTCAATAAATTATTTTTCTTCATATGATAAATTTTATTTTTAATTAGTACACTTATTTATTTTAAAATAATTCTTTTCAAAAAATCATTATTAATTAATCTTATTTAAATTATTATATATATTTGTTTAATTATATTAGTCTTCATTGATAATTAAACATTAATAATAATAAGTTATTATGAAATTATGAAATTATTTTCCATATTTATTTGGAAATTTAGTTTTTAATGGTTATATTACTATTACAATAATCATAGGGGAAGTCTCCAATCTAACAGTTTGATTTCCAATGGTCAGATTCCAATAATCATATTACCCCTTACATATGTTCTTCATTATAAAATCTTAAAATCATTTATATCATTCTCTTAGTTACTATACCATGACTATTATTATGATTATTATTTTATTAATAATGACAATGTTCATCTTATACATATCTTTCTTTCAGTATTATCCACCAGAGTACAAGATTACAGTGCTACCCTACATCTTTACATGTTTTATGGTTCATGTTATTCATATTATTGTGAATTTAACTTATTTGTTTTTTATGGTATTTCTATCTATTTTACCATTATGATGAAATAATAAAATTTTCTTTGTACCATTATTTTTTTATGTAGTGTTTGTTTACTATATAAGAACCCTAATTATTACATTCTCCCCCTTAAATAATTTCATCCTCAAAATTTTGGTTTTCATAAACATGTGAATAGATGAGGATAATTACTCCTCATTTGTTCCTTAGGCTCCATAATTGATTCTACATAATTGTGATTCAATATAAATCATTCACAAGTCATGTTATCTAATTTTGTAACACCCGATCTCGAAAGTCAACAATCTAGATATAAACGTAATTAAAAGAAAATCTGTGTTCCATCTCCTTTCATTTAGTGGTTAGTACATGTTTAGGGTCTGGCTAGTAAATCCACAAAATTGAGACACAAAATATTTCATTTGCATTAAATTGGTTTCATGAAATATTCAAATAGAAATTCACAACTAAAATTAACTCAAAATTTTAAAACTTTCCAGTGTACCTTAGACTTAGATTCCCTTTATCACCGTACCTTACAACTCTGTTACATGGTGATACACTTGGAATTCCACATCCTTCATCTACTTATTAGAATAGAATTTCTTTCTACACCGATCTATCTTAATATAATTTGAGATAGGTCATAACATCTTATTTATTTCATCATTGAGTTCTAGAACAACTAGCCTCTTTTCCAAAACATCTCCCCAATAATTTGGAGTTTGGAGACGTTTTCTATACACTGTTTCATATGGTTCCATATAAATTATTTAATGCATGCTATTATTATAAAAAATATTCACTAAAGGTATGTACTGGTCCTATGATCCTTAGAAATAATGTAAACAATACTTCACCATAAACTCTATGGTTTATATAGTGGGTAGTAAGAATTTATAAAATGTTTCTCAATGTAAAAATCATTTCAAAGACAACCCCAAAACATTTATTTGAATCGAAGGTCATTATCTAATAAAATTGATAAATCTTCACCAAGATGTCTCCCAACATCAATGTTACCAATTCATGAAAGATGTTATATGGTTAGATCCTCCCTTATAGCTATAAATTATGTATAGATTGTATGTGAATCCCCAATGAAACATATAGAATTATTAATCTTAGATATTGTAAATCCCTAGTCCAAATGCCACTTAACTGGTTCCTCGTCCTTGTATTCCACATGACCTAAGGTTCACCCCCTCATACGTTAGAGGCTACCGACAATTAGAGGGGTTAAAACGTGGTATGGTGAGGGGACTATCCCCCCATATCATAGAGACTAATAAAAATATATATAGAAAAATAGTAGTGTACATAGGAAAAATAAATAAATATGATCATGCTGGAAATAAATGAAAGGAATCACACAACATGAAAATTCATCCTCATATAAAGGTAACGACATTCAGGCTCCATAAATACTACATCCTAATCAAATGTCTATATAATTTTCTCTAACCTGATCATCCAATATTGGGCCTCATTCCAACTTTAATCTATACCAGAGTAAATGATTCATAGGTGCCTAGGTGCAATGGCTACCTAGGTAGGATGTGAGTACATAACTCATTTAGGAACCACCAACACGATCTCATACTATAGTAGTAATGTAGTGATATTTTCATGTGACATTCTCAAATAAAAATAGGTAATAATCCACAATAAATAAATAAATAAATACATCATCAATCCTCAGGTTCAAGACCCTGGTCTACCATACCTTATTCCACTAGTGTCATTATGTCTTTGATCACATCGGGATGATCGTGCCTCCCAATGAATACTGAATCCTAGGTCTTAACCCATAAATCATTAATCCTCAGGATCTTACATAACATAACTCACCATGAATGACTCTATATCTAGATCCCACATATCCCAACAATCTCCCTAAAATATCGTATAATGAATGGCTCAAGGATGATTCCCAAATTACTGGAAAATAACTGAATCTGAAGCATCTCTATCTCACAATTTGAAATAGTCAGATACCATGAATCTTAGGATTCCAGATTGGGTATGGGAAATGTATCCAGGCTCAACTGTCCAGATCCTAGGGATGACGTAGAAGTTTCTTCATGAAAAATATTTTATAAGTTATCATAATCCCTAATACTAATAGGTTAGATCCTATATAAGAAGAAAATTCTATGGACTGGACACATCTTGGGAATCCCATAAAGACTCAAGGTCAAATCTCAACATCTTGGGAATTCTTTATGTGGGTCAGTAGTGAGATCCCATATGGAACTAGGAATCCATGTAGATTTCGTCACATCTAAGATGTATCATAATCATGTCACTTATTTTCTAATTCTAGATCCAAGGAAGCACATCTAATAATCCATCATACTATTGCATCATAGTAGTCCCATCAATCAGGTTTTAAGACGCACATCTTGCACAATAGCTTCAACCATAATAGATAAGTGAAATATTAATAAAATATATGGGTTAGATGAATACAAAATCTCATTACCACATGCCACAACTCCAAAATCTCACATGTTTAGTGTGGGTTTTAAGGTTACACCCACTAACCTCTCTACCCATACCCACATACACATGCTCAGAGTCTTCTCATGACGGGGCATCCACAGGATCCCCTAGGCCATCAACACTATAGAGGAATTCCACTCAGGATATTATTTCACTACATGTCTATTAGGCCTATTCCTGAGGCCTAGAAGCAATCCTATTCCACATAATTGTTCAATTCATCTCATAGACACACTGACCAGATGGGAATTCCATACTAGTGAAAGTCTCAAGAAATGGATTAAATACCTTATATATGTCTTTAGTCTCTCTAGAAATGCTAATATATACCAACCCATATTACATATACCTAGGTTCTATCATATTCCAAGGGTCCTCCCCTAGACTACTAGTTCAATCAAACTGAAGTCTAATCACACCCAATTTTGGTAGTGTGTAAGCATTTGGTTCTATATCTTATCCATGCCCCGACTACGGGTGGATGAGGCACCAATCCAATTCCAAAGGTCCTTAGTGGATCTATAAATATTTTTCTTTACAATAGGTTCTCATTATATATTAATAATTTATTTTAAATTAAACTATTTAAATATAATAAAATAATTAAAAAATATAGGGGACATCACCCAACTGGCGAGGTCTCACACCAACATGACTATAAGAAACATATATACATCCATAAGGTTGGTACTACGACTAACTACATAAGTGCCTAAAATTATATGTTACATAACATAGTGTCTATCGACTATAATTCAAATTCTTTCATTCCCAAAAATCATTTATGATGAGAGTTGTTTTCGGTGCTTTCATTGGGGCACACTGTTGCCGCATGTCGACTTGCGATGGTGTCACATTTATGTTTCCCCACATTATACCTTTCTAAATTTGGTTGAATTTCATCACATTAGATGTTGATTTATAATCTTTCATATAAATTTGATGATAGGAAGTGAGTTCTACCTTCCATGGATTCCTACTTGGAACTCATCGCCTAGTACATGTCTCCCTCATATAGTTAAGTCATAATAGTGGAACTCAGTCCGAGTGAAATATTGTTGGGTATACCGGTTAATTGTGTTTTTTTGTCTGACATTCTAATGGGTATCGATTGGGCATCACCATTTTTTAGAAGCCTTGTCTTGTTGGGAATCATTAGCATGTCTAGTCACTAGGAACATTGGTCACCTGTATTCTTCTTTATAGAAGTGGATCCCAAAGAGGAATCTTGGGTGAAAAACCCATGGAATCTTGTTTTGACCATGAGGTATCTAATAGTGGAGGCTCATATCATCCATGTATTTCACGTCATGAATCACATATTTAGTATAAGGTAGCTTCTTGGGGTCACAAGTTTAATTTGTTGTGGAGACAGATTTGATGAATGAATTTAATGTCTTTTGGAGATGAATTCGATTGATCAAAACACCCCATGGAGGTGGATCAATGAGCTGTGTCCCTAGGAGGGAAGATTTCACAACATAAAGGATGAACACCCCTAGAGGTGGATCATGAAGGAATTTATTTATGTGGGAACACCCTTGTTTTCCATTGGTTGGGATTTAACCTAGAGGGAGGCATCCTACAGACCCTCTTTCAAAGATAGGGATCCAAACTCACCTAGTTAATGATGTAGTTTATGATAATATTACATGATAGGTCTATGTAGTTTACTCTCATGTTGTAAGGACTCACACATTGTGAAAGGAGCATCTGTGAGGGGTGGTGTGGGGATTGTGCATGGAAGCATCCCTTATCAAGAGGATTGATCTTCATTGGATTTTTTGGGGACTATGAATTAATCGACCAAAGTTCTTCTAGAAGAAGTGATGATGTGGATCATGTTTATGTGTAAAAGAAATCCCAAGATGCTTGATGGAGATAAGGTCTCAAGGTAGAGGCATGATATTATTAGGATGTGGGGGCTGAAGTAAAATCAGGATGGGTGTGGAAGGAGTGTTGGGTGCTGGGTTTGGACCTCATAGATGCTTCCTACCTATCCTAGTCAATTGGGAATAAAATCCCATGTAGATAAGAATGGTTGGGGATTACGCCTGAGGAGGAGGCCCATTTGAGGGGACATTATTAGGGCTTAGGCATAGAATCAGACCAGGGAACATGTATGGTTGGGGCTTCCACATAGAATCAGCCCATTAGAAGATGGAGACTGGGGCTTACTCCAAGAGGGATTCCTATATTATGGGAGGTTGGATATCATGGTCACTACTGACCTATAAGACCATTTGATTAATTCTCATTTTGGAAACAATAAGAAACACTATACATGATTCTCATGTTATGAAAGGTTCACCAATGAGATATGGTGTCAATATTATTCATAGAATCTTCCTAAATAGGATTTCCTTCCATCTGAGGAGGATCTAATTCCATTTGAGGAGTATCTCACTCCTTGTGATTCATACATAGATCATCATATGCTTGTGGCATAACCTGTGTGGGGCTTACACATGGAAGCTTCCCAATATGTGGTAATCAACCCATTGTGGGGAAGAAGGTGGCATCCAATGATGATCTTATATGGGGAATAAAATGTTTATCACATAGGGTATGAAAATTGTTATACTTCATGTGTTGAGGATGTTTATGAAATGTAGTTTTATGTCATGCAATGAGGATGTACGGGAATCCCTCCTTACCCCTTGGTATTACATAACTATCACTCATATACCTTTTTGAGGGTTATAGATTTGGAAATTATACGATGGTATGACATAAAGGAGTGTCTAATCCCAAGGTCCACATTAGCTTGCCTCTGATGAGAAGAAAAATGAGTTAGTGTGCCTATAATGAGAAGAAAAAGTTTGTGGGAATATCAGGATTCACTTGAAATGGATTGCTCTATAGGAATAAGAGAAACATGTCAAATAAGGACTTGAGGTGCAGTTGAATTGATCGTAGATGGGTTTAGGGAGTCGTGGGAACTTCATGAAGTAGTGTTAGCATAAGGGATGTATCATGGAGGGGCCCAAGGTAATTGATTCTCGAAGCATCGGGCCTCATTAAAAGGTGATTCATGAATCTTAAGTACTTCACATAGGTCAAGGAAAATATAAAGGAGTAGGCTTCACAAAATAAGGTGACCCGACATTGAGATCAATCTCAGTTTTATGAAAGGAGTTCTTTTCAAATGCATCAAGAATACTCAAGTACCCCTAAGGGACTTCTTCCTTTTCAAAGGGCATATTCCTTTAGGAAAGGAATATCCACCATGGGCTGTGGCTATCAAGAATACATGAAGGGGATTTTCATGAAGCCCGAGTACCTTGGATGATACATTTTTTCTGGTTCACAATGCTCAGGAGCTTCATGAATTAGAAAGCAATTCCGTATCTAAAAGTTCACGGTAACCATTATAAATGATTGGTATGAGGAGTGTATTTATTGTAAATGGGTCTCACGAGTCAAGGAAGTGGTTCATGAATAAATTTCTCAGCATTTCTAATAGGTGTGGCTCTATAGGAATTGAAAATCATAGTTTCAACTCTTTACACTTTCATGAAGTGATTTTAGACTCATGGAGGATAGCATCAGCCCTTCTTGCGGCTGTGGAGGTGCTTCTCAGTTGGGATCTCCTCAATCTTCACAAAGTTGACTTCAAGGGGTATTGAGGATGTTTTCCCTTATTTTTTCTCTGAATTGGATGATTATTCTATTACTATTTATGTGGAATGTATTTAAACAATAACTCACCCCCCTAATGATAGAATCTGACAGGAAAAAGGAAGGTTGATTATGAGGGAGAATTACTAAAAATTGACAATTTTCTACCATTCAAAAACATTATTTAGTATGATAACCCACCTATAGAGGATGAAATAGGAGCTTAGGATGATCATTTGAGATGATAAAATTCCTAGATGAAACATAAGGTTGAGGGATCCTAGAGACTTCATAAGTTTTAGGAATAGGTCACCAGCCCTGAGGGGATGTCACAGGAGCTTGTGATGGCTGCTTCTACTCATGATGAGATCACTAGAATTTTGAGGTTTCAACAAGAAATGTCTGAGTACAAGGAAGTTTAGATCAAAAATTTGGAGGATGATTTGTTCATGGAGAAGGATTTTAATTAGATCAATGCCAATAATTTTTACTCCAAGGCCAATTAAAAGAAGGAAGGCCTAATAGTGAGGTAGCATGCCTTCAACATCAGTCAGTGGAAGATGATCATTCTTAAGTGCTCGATCACTGAGGCAGATCCGTAGAGGTGCATTTTTTGAGGTAGAGGCTCTTATATGTGTATTACCCTCTTAAACTCTATTGTTTCATTGTAATGCTCAAAAAAAATTCCTTCTCAATTTTTTTACATTGATCATATTTCTAAGACAATCTAACAACCAATCCATGAGACCATGTAGGCCGTGTTTGGTGTGAGAAACAAGGGATGACCATGTGATTATTGTTTATATGAGAGTTATTGACATTCATCGAATTCCCAGGATCTTCTATTTTTTTCTGAACACCAATAGTTATCAGGATGATAGAGGTTGCAGCTAGAGAATACGGGACATAGAATAGCCAAATTTCTTTTTTACCACGCACTAGTTCACGAATGGGATCATTTAAGGGGTGTTAAATTCTTCCCAAACAAAGGGGGATGGAAATTTTAAGACAAAATGAAAAATATTTTTAATATGAGGAGATTGTAATGGTAATGTAGCATAACTATTAGAAATATTTGAAACCTAGTATCTGAACCGTTAGCCTGAAATGTAAAAGAACGAATGAGTTTTTATCATGGACCATGCTCAAAATATAGATCTTTTCTCATAATATCAACTAAATTCTTTTACGATATTGGCCCAGGATTGTAGGTGATCCAAAATGTAATCAGGAAAAACTGTTAGGGGGTACATTCAGACATGGAAGAGGATGAGGATCTAAATAAGGGGCATGAAGAGCATGGAAATTGGGTGGTAGAATGATGGAATGGATTCCAACCCTCTTGGAATTATTCCACTATAGCTTATATTACATTATTATAGGGTTATTGGTTATAAAAAATATTAAACCCATCATTTAGAATAATTCCATATCTGATACTATGTGATGATTGAAAATGTGAATGATGCAGTAGATGACCAGAAATGGAGGAGAGGGCCTCTCAAGTAAGGTACTAGGTTGCCTTCTATTTTTAAATCATACAATGAGGATAGCAGTAATGAAATTTATCATCATACACTGAGGTTGAAACATGGTACAATTTAACATTGTGTGATCAGGGTGTTTCTCATAGTTTAATGTCATGTGACTAACATGTTGTGGATAGTTAATGTTGTATGTCTTGGACTAAGGAAAATAGTTTAAAGACATGCTGAATGGAATATGATTCTTAGTTTAGGTTCATAGAGTTTTAACCATATGATTATCCCAATGGATATGTGTAGCATGGTGATTTGAGAAACTAAACGTGAATGGATACCATGAATTCTCAATACAGCACCGCACATTTCTATGATGTTTTGAATGTACTTTAAAGTCATAATTCATTGACATAGACTTCTATTTTATGGTCGTAGAGCTTATACCATGGGTTTAACAACCAACTAGACATTTATAGTGTGGAAGAGTGAAAAACCTGACATGAATGATGTCATTAATAACAAAATTCAACACTACATATCTCTAGGGTGACAACACACATATTGTTTAGAGTCACGTTGCTTGGACTTGAACCCCCAATTTTTTGTCATAGAGTTTAGACCATAAGACCCCATTATGTGGATTGACCATATCAGTACACACCCTAAAAAAACTCTTAACCCCACATGTGTCACACTTAGTGTGGAAAACAATGAATAGTAAAGGTTTTTTTTTATATGTGGAAGCACACATTAGGGGTGGAACCAAAGGTATATGTATTCCACGATGATTTGGGGAAGTGGAAAGTAAGTAAGCCGAGACTTTCATGATAATGATCATGGGTGAATTATGGGTAGGGAACGATTATTTACCATGTTAAAAACATGATATTTTCAACCACACCAGTTAGGAGTGAGGTAGGAAAAGGTAAATGAATTAGTTACTAGAAAACAATGAATTATAATTGGAAAACATGGTCAAAGATGAATAATCAAACCATCATTTAGTGACATTAAACTCTAAAAACCAATACAATGATCAACATAAAAAATTTCATAAATGCATAAAATTAAAAAATATAAAGATTCAACAAATTATAATGAAGGTATATAAATTTATGTGATGAACATATCATTAAACCATAATCAATAAGAAGCAGCTCTAAAATTTACATTCCAAACATGTGAATAACTTCATCATGTATCCTCTTGAAATATGGTAACAACTTGAATTATCGTAAAAACCATATTGGAAACATGAATTCTTCTGTATTCTGTATGTAAGATACATGTTATTGGATATATTTCTTAAATATAAAAGTGTTGTAATCTCCATTGATGATAACATAGACCTCTTCTTGATAAGTTAATAATTAGTTATATGTTAGTCAGTATTTATCCAAATCGATCATTTCATCATCCTTATCTATACATCATATATATATATATATATATTAAGGGTTTTCTTTTTCTCAATAATATATTATTTTTTCTAAAAATCATAAATTTCTTCTGAATCGCTTTTCCTTTGTACCATTCCTCATACGACCACAAATCCTTAATGAAAGAGTACTGCAATACAATCCTTATATATCTCATAATTCCAAAAACTAATACATTACTAACAAAATATTTAAATTGAAGGATTATTGAATAGGAATATTAATCATTATAATTCATCTACGGTATAATCATAACATTATCATTATCCAAAAGCATCATTTGGGGTATATTTATTTGACACTTGGGACATTGATTTGTATATTTTCCCATCTCCTTGCATTTGAAGCATTGAATATAGGAAAATTAATTCCTTGTCTTGTAATTTTAAACATGGTTCCATTTTTCTACAAACATGAAGAAAAGTCATTTTCCTCCCAAGAATATATCAAGGTGTTTCCTTCCACAAATATCACATGTGGGAAAAATACATCATTCCCTTCTTCGATTTATCCATGTTTTTTCCTTCCATCCTATTCTTCTTTTTCTTCCCTTCCAAGCCATGGGTCTTAGAGAAGTATTTAAATACCTTTTCAACACATGATACTATTTCATCATATGATGAGGATACATTGGGGGACAATATTTCTTTGAAATGATGGCTTGAGACCAATAGATATATGATCCTTCTTAGTCTTTATATCACATGAATTTGTGAATTTCTCATTCCTTCTGCTAGGCTCCATTTTTAACCAATTATGTATTATATATTAGCTCATAAAATTATGATCTCTATATATCTATAAACATTGTATAACACATAACATAAATCTATGCATCAAAAATCCTAGAACCGTATACTTTGGTTACTTTGGTGCACAGGTTTTTCATAATTGTTTGCAATAAGCTTATGAATTTACCAAAACATATCCTATGGGAGTGTTGAACCAAGAGTGAATCTTGGCCCATTATCATACACAAGTTCATGTTCTAGCCTAACTCAAAGTGGTGTTTTTGGGTTTTACCTCTAGATACATCTATACCAGAGCCACCTCTACTTGTTCATATACAGATAGGGATGTATTTTCTTGATAAACCACATAATATACTCCTTACCAAAATTCTAGGATTTCCTTGTATTCTTATCCCTAAAGTCTATCTTAGGTTTTTTTCACTAATCTACTATTTATATATCTAGTTTCTATGTTTTCCACTAAACATACATTGATACCAATTGTAACGCCCCAACCCTAGAATCCTGGATCCGGTGTATTATTTTAATACATTGGTATGATTACCGGGAATCAAATCCAAAAACTCCCAAGTAGTTTAGTAATTTTGGAAATCCAGATACATACTTAAGTTTAAAATTACAAAATTAAAATAAATACAACGTAAATGTTTTATTGGGAACATCCACCACTCTAAGATTGTCCTTGTAGGTCAATCAAAGAAACTTCTTCATGTCCATATAAAATGAAACATAAGAAATGGGTGAGCTCAAATGCTTATTGAGGGTAATCAATATAGCGTAATATATCCTAAACATCAACAATATGCATGGTGAATAATGTAAAACACATTCCTCTACAAATAATAAACTTGAACACATTAAGAAAGCAATATTAGCTGAGTAAATAATTTCATAAATAAAAATAACCATGATTATTCTACTAGTCAAATAACCACATGAACATTAAATTACAAGATTAATAATGAGGGAAATTCATATGCTGAAAATTCTTAAATATACCATCAAGGCCTTGTCCAATTGGCCTAAAAATTATTATGTAATCAGCCAAAAACAAAAATACTCATTTTGTCAAAGCCCCAAGCCATGAACATAGTTTGTCTCATGAGACCTACCAATGCACCGAGAGTCTAAAACAGGCTCCACCCAAAATTTACTAAGTCGAATTAATTCCTCATATTAATGGGGATAAACATAAATAACATATAAATTCATATTGAAACTAACATATTAAATGTAAATATCTTTCCCTAATCAATAATCATAAAAACTTACCATTCTGAGTAAATTGGTGAATGGATTTAAGATAGAAAATTCACAATCAAAATAATCATAAACCATTAGATTAAATATGGTAGATGGTATCATAATAGATAAACCTAAATGAAGTATAAGATTCAACAACGATGTTTTTGTAGATAAGATATATTCAAATGATACCATTGAAAACTTATTAAGGAAATAATCCTTAAACATTCCAAAGTCTCACATACCACCTTGAAATATTCAAATAATAATCCCTTAAAATTTCATGAGAATAAGGAGAATCTTAATAGGATATACCCAAATGCATTACATACACCGTATGGAAGGAATAAGTAGTGAATAAGGAATATATCTCATTAAAGTTAAAGGGATATGAAAAAAAATCCATTTTACTTTTGAAAGAAGAGTTCTTTTAGAAAATCATTTTTATTTTTCATAAACCTGGTTTTAAACATTTAAATCCCAAAAAACGGGTAAGGAAATTAATATTACATTTTAGGAACAATTGATATCCCGCTGAAGTTAAATCATGAAAAAAAGTGCTTTTAATGAATCTTTAGAATGAAAACATTTTTGTTCGGTTTAACAAATTCAATAAAAAAATTAAAGTGAAAAGGAATTTTTTCTTTCATAAAACTAGAAATTAACAAAATTATTTTTTTCCTAGATAAATGTGTGACTTTATAAAGATAAATATGTCTTAAAATATATTATAGGGTGAACATGAAAATAAATAGAAATCCAAGAAGTTCCTTGAATTTTTCTTGTATTTAGGGAAATGTTTTTGAAAGAACCTTTTAAAACATATAAATCCCCATAAATGAAAGTAGAATTATTATTGGTACACATATATAGAAATTTCACATGAAAATTATGAGGAGTACATAAGAAAACTATATCATTGAGGTGAGTAGATAATAAGAGAAACCAGAATAAAAATGGGGGTTCGAGAAGAAAACAATTATAACTTCGTAATAAATTGAATCATATACCCCAAAAATAATAATAATTAAATGACACATTTAATATCATAAAATTAAATGGAATCATTTTATGAAATGTCAATGGGAATTATACATACACCATACACAAGTAATAGTACTGAATAAGAAATATCTCACAAAAATGGAAGTGAGACGAAGAAACCCATACCTTAAGTGTGGTGGTGATATTCACTTGATCTAAGTGTCCTAGATAACAAAATTAAAATCATTAATTAAGTTTTAAAGAACCTCGTATACATTTAATTTCTTTATTATAACCTTATTAAGTTCATTCCGGGCCTTTTTGATGGGTTAAGTTGTTGAATTTCATTGTTTGTGTCCCATTGTTCCATGATCGGTATACTTATATACACGAATGGAGAATCATGTAAAATGTGAATTGTTGTTCAGAATTGATGTTATATGATATTAGTTGACATAGATAAGGTTTCATGGTTTTAAATTTCATTTGTTTAATTGAAGTGAGGATGAATAATTATTTAAATCATTTATGAAAATAGTTTGGGTTAATTTGCAGTTTTTTAACACAATGAACTCATTTTTCTTTATAAGTAAAAAACAGGTGTAAAAAATATTCTAGAACCATATATGAGTCATATTACATATATTATATTATGGTTTAATGATAATATTTTTTTATATCCATAATTTAAGATTATAATAGAAATTGAAAACCCATCGTCCTTGAATGTGGTAGATTATCACATCTCCGGTGGTGTTTTCATTTTTAGTATAACTGAATTGGAAAGGATATCAGATGAAAAATTATTATTTTATCATGAAAAAATTCCAGTACATTTAATATACTTAATTAATCACAAAATATGGATGAAATTAGGGGAGGAAATAAAAATAAAGGAACTCAAAATAAAAGAAAAGTTGAGATATCTCTTATGAAAATATGGTAGCCTAACGGCATCACTTAAAAATTAATTAAATATATTGATGAATGATAAAGAGTATATAATCATTAATACATAATATAGAGAGTAATGGGTATATTTAATTACATATCCCAACATAGGACAATTTAAATTAAATGATAATAACATAATAAGAGTTCTTGAAAAAGAGTAAGATTTTGAGACGAAAATTATGTAGCATAACGGCTACACAACATGGTTTTAGAAAACATTAAAAAGAGAGGATAAACGGGTCAACCATTTATAAAATACTCATATAATATTATAGGTACTTCATAATATGGAAATAATAACATGGTATGAAAACATGAAATACAAACCACATAAAAATAACTTGAAATAAAAGAAATGAAAAGAGGAATTTACCTCTTGAAGTAATCTTCCTTAAGAGCCTCTTTAGGGGATAGGTTTTTGACTTTTGGAAATACCAAGAGATTATGGAAATGGGAAGTGACTAAACAAGGGTATTTGGGTAGATATAAGACAAGTCACAAGGCTTGAGAGGAGTGAAGAGAAGAGGGAGTAAGGGGGTGGTTATAGTGGAGGAGAGGAGTGAATTTCAAATATTTTACTCATTATTTTATTATTTCTCTAATTATATCCAATAGTGTTGTTTCATGTGACACCTAATAGTAATAAGTAAATTTTAGTTCTAAATAGGTTTCCTTACATCACTCATGATGTCAAAAATAGTGTATTTAACAGATAATTTGAATATACTCTATTTTATCATATTTCACTATTCATCAAAAATTGAAGAATTTTAGAAAAATCCTAAATATTCACCCCAACCATTTTTCATTGTTTAGAATTAAAAAATGAAATCCATTATTTGAAAATATTTTTTAAAATATTTTTAATTTAATTTTTAAATAAAATCATAATTTATTAAAAACAATTTTAAAACTATAACTCATTTTATAACAGATTTTGAAATTAATTAAGGTCCCATAAATATATCTTCTAACCATAAGAAAATAAAGTAAAATTTTTTATTACATTTTATGAAAATAAATTTCCATTTTAAAATATTAATGTAATCATATAATTGTAATTTAAATATTTATGAAATACAAAAATTCCAATAAATATACTTTAATCATTTTTTCACTTTTAAGATGTTTAAATTGTTTTTATACATTCATGGGTGAAGTTTCTATTTTTCTGGATGATTTACTATTCATCAATATTCGTAAGGGTATGTTACTATTTATATGGTATGTTACTATTCACCAGAAAATAAGTTTGTCTTATCAGACTCTAAATATCATACTGAACGCAACTGTGTATGTCAGTTTTTTCAAAATTTAAATCATAAAGATGGAAAAATTATGTTTACATTGCTAGGTTATAAAAAAGTGGTGTGCTTTAGTGACTCATTATTTCATTCATTCAATATTAAATATATTTATAAATTCTTGGGATGTTACAATCCTCCTCCTCCAAATATAAGTCATCTAACACTTAATGTACCTTCTATGTTATGATACATCCTATAAACAAAAGTTGTTCTAATACACTATTCATAGTGGGCTCTAGTTTTTTTTCATGTTTTACTCCTTTAATACATCACAGGTGACCAACTATTAGAATCAGAAACCTCTAATTTCTTTATAAATATTTAAAGGAAACACCCACTCTTATGGAACAGAACCTCTTACTCTTACATTTCAAATTAATAAATCATACATGATTTTTTTCTACTAAACTATAAGGAATGAACCTTACCTATCATCATTAATTACCGTCATATAAATTACATTCCATATCTCTTCATTTAGAACTTCTGTTGCATCTAAAATAATTCTTCTGACTATGTCACTCCTTCCTCTATAAAATGACCTTGATTTCCTATAAATGCCTGCGTTTGGATGTTCATTATTCAAAATTTTTTCACCTAGTCACCATAGTAGATACTTATTCCATTAAACATATTCACTTTATGTTTATCTTCTAAACTCATTCGGTTTAGTTGTTGGGCACCATATCTATTTAATAACTTCCTTTAAATTTATTTGGATGAACTAATTTCCAATAACCTGGAACTAGATGTCATGGTGAAGGTGTTCCCACCTCCATCCAGTTTCCTAAGTGTTACATCTTAATTCTTTTCTCCTAGGTCATCCAATACTTAACTAGAAAACATTTATCACATGAAAACCCAAAACCAAGATCCATATCTCAATAAGTAATGATTAAAAATTATTTTTTATCATATTACATATTTATTTAGGTAGATAATCATTATAATTATGTCATATATTACTCTCGGATATTTAAGAAAACAACCCCATGATTAACCCATCATATGGAAAAACTCACCACAATTCCTCTGATATCCTTTCTAAGGGTATTAAAACTATGATTATCAAAAAGAAAACACAAAAAATTGGTACCTAATCTTATTAGGGTCACCTATTATTTTCATTACATATATAAGATAATCTAGGGTAACCTAGATTTAATATGAATCAATCTATATTGATGATAAAATTCTTGAAAATTGTCTACTTGAGAAGATATATGTATAAGGACCCAACCTTATTACATAAATAATCTTGAATTTATTCAAGAAACAAAAATACCTCTTACATTGAGGATATTTTCAAGTTTATATCTTTATATTATGAGGACAATACATTCATAACATTACACATTATTACAAAGTGGATACAACAAAAATAGTTTCCATTTTTTAAAAATTATAAAACATTAAAACTAAAAACAAGACTCCTTGAAGATTATTAAACATTTAAAATGGCTTCCTTCATTGTCTTACACATCCATTAACCTATTAAAATCATTAAAAACATGGTATGATCACAAAATCTCTGTAAGGGATGAAAAAGAAGGAATGATCACATTAGTCCATGAATACTAGGAACGTATGAAAACATTTCCAAAAGACATGATTGTCACCCATATATACTTACTTTTTGTAACATGAGATTACACATGATCCAAAAAAACATGAGAACATAAATATAATAATAGAGGTATCTTGGTTTATTACTTACATAATCTTGTAATCCTCTCGGCTACCTTATAATTTGTAACCCTCACGTCTACCTTACAATTTGTGTAACCATCAGAGTTACACTTGGAGTAACCATACGACTGAACTCCAACATACACATAACCAATGCACTAGAGGGAGATATCGGTCCCACCCTTCACAATAAATAATTCCCAAGAACAAAAAAAATCATACAACATGAATAATTCCATAAAAACATTGCTTTGGAATTTCGTAAAACCGAATTTAAAAAGAAATTTTTTAAATAAAATCCCCTTATAAATACCATAAAATTGAATATAGGCTTAATAGAGTGGATAGAGTATGTATATATACTGTAAATACAAATAATAAAACATAATATAATCATAAAACATCACATAAACAATTTAAATAGCACATAAATAATGAAGTACAAGGTTAACCCAAAGAATGGAAATCAGGTTAAGAATTCCCTCACCTCGGGTCTGTCTTACTTCAAACTTGTTTAAAATTCATATATAATGTTTAAGATAGTGTTATTAGTAGTTTAAAGAATCATTTTAATGTTTATAACATCTTATATTATCATTTCATAAAATAATCTCACTCTTTAATTGTTAATATTTTTGCTCCTTGCACTGATTTTGGGTGACTTCTTAACATGATTTCCATGATTGGTTCATGGTGGATGTTCCTGTCGATTGGAAGTGAAATTCCAGAATTGTAATGGAAAGGTATTTAAATATTTACAGTACCATAATTTATACCATTTATCATTTTTATGTTAAATATGATGATGACTCGTAAGTTAAAACATTAATGATGTTCGTTTAGATCTATTTAGTGGTTTTTGATAATAACAACCTCATTTTGTTTTATAAATTAATACCATGTGTTAAAACGAATTACATAACCATTTATGAGACAAAATACATATATTATAACCTGTTTCAACCATAAAAGTGGTTTAATGACCAGATTTAAAGGATTTAAATAAAAATGAAATCATATCGCCCACGATGTCGGAAATTCGACACATCATGGACAATGTTTTAAATTATTTGAAAAAAATAGGAGAGGAGAAGAAGAATGATGATGGATTTTCCATGAACATGAGAAAATATAGAATATACATGATTCTGGATATTTCATTCCACTTGGGTAAGAAGAGATGAAGAATGAATGATAAAGGAACTCAAAATAAAAAATAATTGAGAAATCCATTACAAAAATTCGGAAGCCTAACAGCTACACAACATGGTTTTAGAAAATATTAAAAATAGAGGGTAAAAAGGTCATCCATCTAGAAATGAATCATAATATAGATTATATCAAGAATAATAAGTAAATAAGAACATGGTATGGAAACTTTAATGTTATACCACATAAAAGAGAACTCGAATGGGAAAAGAAAGAAATTGAGAATTTTCTTACGTTGTAGAGTAACTCCTAGAACATGAATGTAGGGACCTTGGGGCTTGAGGAAGCCATTGGAGGAATACTAAGAAGGTAAGGAGGCCAAAGAATCATTGAGGAGGAATTGAGAGTGAAGTTAATGAAATATTGGGTTGGCATTTATAAGAAAAGTAAGGTAATATTTTAATAATTTTTAAGGGACACCTCATGAGTGGTATTTGAAAAACCGTGGGTTTCCCATGGTATTTGCCCATGGTATAAGCCAATTAGGACACATCACATATTATTTAACTATACAGAAGTCTACCAGATTAATGACATCATTATTAATATATTAATGATGTCATTAACACAACAAAACTAAAAACTGTATTTTTTACAATTCACCAAAAAATAAATTATTTCAGAAAAATTCCCAAAATTCACCCTAACCATTTATCGACATGTTGAATTAAAAAATGAAGTCCATTTTTTGAAAATAATTTTCTAAATATTATTAATTTTATTTTTAATTAAAATCATACTTAATTCAAAAATTAACAATTCTAATCCTATAACAACTTCTATATCACGATGAAAAATTAACCAAGATGTTATTATCATAAAGAATTAAGAAAATAATATAATAATAAAATTTAATATTCATTAAGGTCATATTACTATTCATATTACTATTCATAAGGGTATGTTACTATTCACCAAAAAAACAAGTTGGTTCCAATAGACTCTAAATAACATACTAAACACAATTATAGATGACAATTTCTTGAAATTTGAAATATAGAAGTAGAAAAATTATGTTTCAAGGATAGTTATAAATATCTACTTAAAACAAATTTCCATTCATTTCTATTTATTTTTAGAGGAACAAGGGGTGTTACATTATCCCCACATTCTTGAAATTTTATCCTCACAATTTTATTTTCTTATTAAACAGTTGAGGGTATTTTTCTCTTATAGCATTTTCAGACTCCCATGTTGCTTCTTCAACCATGGGGTTTCTCCACAAAACCTTTACCTAGTATATTACCTTATTTCACAATACATGTTCCCTTCGATCAAGAATTTGAACTGGTTTCTCTTCATAAGAAAGGTTCTCTCCTAGTTGAACTGCTTCTGGGCTCAAGACATGTGATGAATCTGGCACATACTTTCTCAACATCGAAACATGAGAAACATTGTGTACCTGAAACGAGAGTGGAGGCAAAGCTACACGGTATGCAATGGTTCCAACTTTCTCCAAGATTTCAGAAGGGCTGATGAATCATGGTCTTAACTTCCCTTTCTTACCAAAACTCATCACACTTTTCCAAGGAGTGATTTTGAGGAAGACAAGGTCACCTACCATGAAAGAGAAGTCTTTCCTTCTGTTATCGGCATAACATTTCTGTCTACTCTGAGCATTCCTCATGTGTTGCTGGATCATCCTCACTTTCTCAGCCACTTCTTCTACAAATTTGGCCCCATAAACTTTCCTTAACCAACATCATCCCAAAACGTTGGATTCTGACACTACTTCCCATACAAGGACTCAAAAGGTGCCATCTGAATACAGGAATGAAAACTGATATTATAAGAAGACTCATCTAAAGAAAGATATTGATCTCAACTTCCCTGATAGTACATTGAACAAGCTCGAAGCATATCCTCCAATGTTAGAATCATTCGTTTTGACTTCCCATCTGATTGAGGGTGAAAAGATGTGCTAAAATATAATTCTATGCCCAAATACTTCTAAAGTCCCTTCTAGAAGTTAAAAGTGAACCTATTACCACGGTCAGATACAATGGAAAGAGTAATTCCATGTAATGTGAAAATATCCTTGAGGTATAATTGAGAAATCTGATCCAAAGTCATTGTATCTCAAATAGAAATAAAATGTGAAGACTTTGTTAGTTGATAAACAATAACCTAAATCACATTGTTACCTTGAGAATTCCATGGTAGACCCACCACAAAGTCTATAGAAACATTATCCCATTTCCACTCTGTCACTGGTAAAGGCTGAAGCATCCCCTTCAGTAACTACCGCCTTGATTTAACCTGGTGACATGTCTAAAATTTCATAGTAAAATGAGAAATATCTCTTTTCTTTCCTTCCGACCAATAATACTCTCGAAGGTCTCTGTACATCTTAGTACTCCCATGATGAAAATAAAATGGATAACTAAGAGCTTTACACAATAAATCTTTCTTCAACTGAGAATCACTAGGCACACACAACCTTTTTCCAAATTTTAAAACATAGTCTTTATCAAGGTTAAATTCTAGAAACATACCCATTTTAACCAATTATACCATTTTTCTATAGCTCACAGTCTTCCTTCTAGGCTTGCTTAATTCTGTCTAACAACAAAGGCTGCACTAAAACCTGAAAAAAAAATTGAGGTATTCCCTACACCAACAACTTCTAAGCCAAAATTCATCAAATCCTTAATCTAGGGATCATGTTCCAAATGTATCATGATTAATTATGCATGATGTATCCAACATAAGGAATCTACCAATATGTTTTATTTACTTGGATGGTAATTGATCCTGCATTCATAATCCTTTATTAGTTCTAGCTATCTTCTCTTCCTCATGTTCATATCCTTCTTGGTGAATATATACTTTAGACTTTTATGGTCAGTATATATTTGGCATTTGGTTCTGTATAAATTATGCCTCCAAATTTTCAAACCAAAAACCATAGATGCAAATTCCAAATCATGTGTGGGATAATATGTGTTGGAACCCCGACCCCAGAAAACCTTAGGAGTCGGTACCCTTTGAACATGATGTGTTATCTTAAAATAAAATACACTTTGTTAACAACACATCATGTCCCATACAGAGGATCGTGTGCGGTTCGGGTTCTGGGAAACCAGCAACTTCTGAAACAATTCATATTTCAAAAGATGACACCTGAAAATTTTAAATCAAAACATAGGGTGAGCATTGAAATACTCAGTAAGGGGGTTTTAAAAAGAATTTAAAATACTGTAACATTTGAAAACATTCTTTTAAAAGAATTTGAACATCCACTAAGAAAGATTTTAACACACAAAACATAACAATTCATTAATCAAAGTTTTCAAGAAAAACATGAAACGAATACGTCAATTCTTGAAGGAGTGATAATGGTTGTTATAAACAAGTACAACATTTGATTTACTTGTGCATAAATTTATACAGTTAAAAGTAATGCATAATCAGAGTTGCGCACAAGGAAACAACTAAATGTTCATATGCTGGTTACTATTCTATTAAGTGATAACAGTAGGCATGCTTCAAGCTTAAAGCTAGGGAATTATGAACTTTATAACAACTTTAAAGACATCAATCGTGAATGAACTTTATCTTTGAAAGAACTTGTACATGACTTGAATTATGTGGCATCAAAATTTAATATTGACAATCATTTCGTTTCACCAAGGTCCATCCCCAAGGTGTTGTAAAAATTACCAAGGTTATTCACCAAGGTATCAGTCTAAAAAAGTCATCTCTAGAGATTAAGCCTTTACCCAATGCATTGGAGCGCTATCAGGGCACACCCTTAAATTTTCCTTTATTATCATGTGAGCCACACAGTTCATGCTTTACTTAAACCATTCATATATTCAAGATGTCCCATACCACCTTGAATATCTCATTCATTTTCATTTTTACCCAAGGTGTTCCATACCACTTTGGGTGATTTAATTTCTTAGTTCATTTAGGGATATGTCATTAGTATGAATTTTGTACAATAATAATAAGAGTAATGAGACACCATACCCCTTTTTTTATACATGAAATGGTAGATGATATTTTCAAAATAGGTTGACAGCTAACAAAGGCATATATAGATCCATAAAACATTTTCTTTTTTTTTCTTTACATAATCTAATCATTAAAACATGAGAATGATGACATAATAAATGATGAGTCTCTAAAATTATTATTTCAAGGAGGTAGGATGCTTAAAGACAACAATGGTGATAAAAACCCCTAACATAAAGTAAACCACAACTTGGTTAATTTGTAACATCCACCAAAATATATACACAAGAGTTTTACACTAAATAAACAAGGCCTGGAAAATTTCTTGAATTCTGAAAGTCATTTAAAAAAAAGAAAACAATTTTACTTAAGCTAATGGTCTAGACTGTATCCCAAATATCATTCAAAAATAGGCATTCATCCCCTTAAAGCATATTTGTCTTGTTTTGAAGAATATATAAACATGTAGAAATACATATATATATATATATATACAAAGTTTTCACAAAAAGGTATATGTTAAGTGGTTACAAATGCATCTTTAACATACATATTTTATTAAGTATATCCTCTGAATGATCTTGGGTACCCTAACCCAAAAGGGTTCGGGGTCTATGCGTACACGTATTTATGTATATACAAAATGGTATATACACTATATATTGAAACAAATAAGTCTCGGGTTCATCTATAAATATATATATGTGTGTTTTTTTTATAAAAACTGAATCACAACACAGCACGGATATATTTAACTCTTATTATAATGTAAATACAAACACCTCTTGAGGGAATTTCATACAGAAAGATTTGTTTTACATGGACATATACATAAACTGCATATATATATACCGCATGTATAGATATGGTTTTCTCCCAAAGAAAAGAAAACGTGCGGACCTCCCATTCATTTTTCGGAAAACATGAAGGAAAACACAGAATTTTTTTTTTGAAGGCAGAAGAACCTGAGGGGTTATATTTTTAAGTGTATACATATATATACAAACATGAACTATAAAAACATACACATCGGAAGCATATAACGAGTCCCTTGAAGGAAGGAAAGAAATGCAGACCCTTACCTTTCTTGAGGAGGGAGCTCGGTGCTAGGATGCTGGATGTCTGCGGAGGAGAAGAAGGAGCAAAAAGATCCCCCTTTCAGGCGGCCGGGGAAGAGTTTATGTAGAGGGTCCAGGGTAACCCAGTGGCCGGGCCACGGGAAGGTCTTCATGGGGAAGGACGAAAGCACAGTGAGCTGGGAGGGGGAGTGTTCGGGGGTCAAAGGTGCAGTGCTTCGGAGGAGGCCGAGGCGTCCTTAGCGCAGGCCTATAGGTGCAGGACCCCGATGCTAGGAAGAAGACGATGGGGCGACGCGGAATTCTTGGCGCGAATAGAAATGGACGGCGCTGATTAGTTCTTGGTGTGATCGAACGGCTGGGGCGTGGAAGATGTGATGATCGTTTTCAAAGAATCTGAGGGTCGAGATCGAATCTCGGGAGAGATCGGGCGGCTACGGAGACGTGGGGGGAGGTCTCGCGTTTAAAAACTGGCTGGACGGTTGAGATCGACATGGAAGTCGATCGGACGGTCCTGGTCACGCGGAGCGCGTCCCACATCGAAACGAAAGGATTTTGAGGCTCGGCTTATAAGCCAAAGTGTGCGGCCTTCGGTTCAATAACACCAACACACACGCACCTGAGGCCTTAGACACGGGTCCCCCCCCTCTCCTGCGGGCCCTTGGCCCAACCACACGCAGCGCGAGCCGCAACCCTATACACGGGTCTGCACGCGACCTGGGTAACCTATGCTGCCCACCCCAAGCCTCTAGCCTGGCTGACCCGCACACCTGGGGAGCCCGATGGCGGTACGTCAGGTCCCTAGGGGGTCTCGTCCGTGGCCTGAGGGCTTGTCCCATTGAGGATGTCATTGGGTTTTCCGGGTCCCACTTAATTTTTTTTACAAAAATTTAGTTTTATTATATACTTAGCTTAAAATAGAGTGAAATATAAATATTTGTAGGAATTGAGTAAAAACAAATAGTTTTAACTTAAAATATTAAAACCAATTTCAAGTTCACATAAAATATTAGAACTCTTGGTGTAAATTTTTAAAAGATATACCTTTTGTATAATACTATTATGATCATTAGTATTTTTAAAATACTCTACTATTTGTTTTATAAAATTCTTTTGAAGACCTAAAGTTTTCCAAAAATTTCATAATTTATGAGATCAAAAGATATAATTATTACGAATTCCCTATAAACATATTTTTTATAAAAAAGAAATACCATGTTTTCAACCACCTAGGTATTCATCAGGATTTTGTAAAAACTAGGAGATTTACTTCTAAGAATACTCTTTTTATTTTAAAACGATGAATCTTTTATGAAAGAATGTTTTTACGAATAAAGTTATGAGGGAATAAAAACCGAGTTCTCTTTTAAAGTAAACTTTTATTAATGGAAACACAATGGTCATTTTGAAAACCCAACGGATATATAAATATAACGGTCACAACTCAAAAAAAACTAATATAAATACAGGGATGTGGGGGTACTTCTTAAAATAGAACACTTCAACCGAAAGGATGTCTCTCTTCATACCATTGGCGTTGAGCATGTGTGTTGTGGCCCTGGATGTTATACTTTTCACGCTGATGGTATCTGAAGATGAGGATTATCTGATTGCTCGAGTTGTGGTTCTTTGTAGTCTTGTTGTGGCTGTGTTAGGTCTTTTGCATGGTATTTTCAACTAGTTGGGTCTCGTTGCAAAGTAATGTTTTAATATATATAAGTTTACCTTATTCTCCATGTTTTATTTCATTTCCAATTCCTTATTAGAAAAACGAATAAAACAAGAGACATTTTTAATGGCATAACACTTCTTACTTAAACCAGTTCATAAAACCTAGGGTGTCACATTATCCCCCCCCTTTAGAAAATTGCATCCTCGCAATTTACTTCACAACACTACAAGGTTCAGAAACGTTCCTCCCACCTCCACCAACGAATAGGGTCAACAGGTGCATTTTGAGGGATCTCTGTGGCGAAGCTCACCTCTTCCAGCTCCCTAATCCACAAACACCTAAGACAGGAGGGGTTGCACTTATGTTCCGGGCCTTCAGGCCTCCAAAGGGAAGCTCGAACAGTACACAGTTCTAAAATGTCTTTGCAGGCCAATGTACGAAGAACTTGCCGAATTATGTCTCGGTCGAGGATATCAAAGCCATAGATATGGTCAAACAGGCTAAAGCTGAGAAGTTGGAGCATATAAGCTGCATAAATATTTCCCTCTAACGCAGCCTCCTGGAATTTCACTCTGGCCGTGAAGTTTCGTCCTAGGGTGAAACAAAGAAAGAGCCCTTCATGGTAACTTCCTCGTCATTCACGTCCGGCTAGCTGAGGAGAGCCAATGCGGTAATAGATGGAGGCATTCCCCTGGCAGGTGCGGAGAATCTCCGGACAATTTGTTATCTCAAACCATTTCTTGCACGTTCATCGCAAATTTGCGAAGGGGTCATACTCATCCTCACACGTTTTGATCGCAATGATTTCCAAAATCTCAGTGGGAGGAGATAACATGTGGGTTTGTCCTTCCATCTGAAAGTTTTAAGACAGGAGTTCAAACACTTGAAAATCATTGAAGGACAAAAAAAATAAAAATAAAAAGACAGGGAAGGGTAAGGACAACATTTCAATAAACATACGTTTATTATTATTGGTGCATGAGTTTCCCTTACTCATTGACTAAACGAACTCCACACAGAGAAGAAAAACTCCCTCACTCCTCGAACCAAACACAGGACGAGCATTCAGGGAAAAACTCATGAGGACACCCATGACGTGTTATGAGTCTAGCATGGGGGGCATGAAGTTGAGAGACATCTTCATACACTTGTCGTCTGTAAGACAAATGTGTGGGCTCGTCTTCTAACCTTACAAAGTCCAACAACTGACCCCAGAAGCCATAGTTTAAAATCTGACAAAGGTAGCCCGCTCGGAGGTCTCCGTCAGTAGCAGCTTCTTGAAAAGGGTTATCAAGCATAGTGCCAAAGCTCTCACCCGCCATGAAAATCCGGAAATGTACCTCATAGTACCTTCCCCGACGTGCATAGGAGGGAAATTGGGTCATAGTTAAAAAGAGGTAATCCAATCCCAACCCATGGTGTAGGCTAAGCACTCGAGGTGAGTTGGATACATCGTATAGGTGTTTTCAGGTCATGCGGATATGGGCATAGTTTAGAAAGTCCTCACGGCTTGCTAAAGACACAATGGTCTATAGGGCCTCTGTGGGGAGAGATAAGAGATTTGGGCCTTTTTTCCATCTGAAATTTAAGAAGACCCAGTTTTTAATAAAATTTGAAATACATATACATATATATTTTTTTTGTTTCAGTTTCTGGCTTTCCAGAGTTATCCAAACTGAACCTCTGATACCAACCGTTGGAACCCCGACCCCAGAAAACCTTAGGAGTAGGTACCCTCTGAACATGATGTGTTATCCTAAAATAAAATACACTTTGTTAACAACACATAATGTCCCATACAGAGGATCGTGTGCGGTTCGGGTTCTGGGAAACCGGCAACTTCTGAAACAGTTCATCTTTCAAAAGCTGACACCTGAAAATTTTAAATCAAAATGTAGGGTGAGCATTGAAATACTCAGTAAGGGGGTTTTAAAAAGAATTTAAAATACTGTAACATTTGAAAACATTCTTTTAAAAGAATTTGAACATCCACAAAGAAAGATTTTAACACACAAAACATAACAATGCTTTAATCAAAGTTTTCAAGAAAAACATGAAACGAATACGTCAATTCCTGAAGGAGTGATAATGGTTGTTATAAACAAGTACTACATGTGATTTACTTGTGCATAAATTTAAACAGTTAAAAGTAATGCATAATCAGAGTTGCGTACATGGAAACAACTAAATGTTCATATGCTGGTTACTATTCTATTAAGTGATAACACTAGGCATGCTTCAAGCTTAAAGCTAGAGAATTATGAACTTTATAAAAACTTTAAAGACATCAGTCGTGAATGAACTTTATCTTGGAAAGAACTTGTTACATGACTTGAATTAAGTGGAATCAACATTAAATATTGACAATCATTTCGTTTCACCAAGGTCCATCCCCAAGGTGTCGTAAAAATTACCAAGGTTATTCACCAAGGAATCAGTCTAAAAAATTCATCTCTAGAGATTAAGCCTTTACCCAATGCATTGGAGCGCTATCAGGGCGCACCCTTAAATTTGCCTTTATTATCATGTGAGCCACACAGTTCATGCATTACTTAAACCATTCATATATTCAAGATGTCCCATACCACCTTGAATATCTCATTCATTTTCATTTTTACCCAAGGTGTCCCATACCACTTTGGGTGATTTAATTTCTTAGTTCATTTAGGGATATGTCATTAGTATGCATTTTGTACAATAATAATAAGAGTAATGAGACACCATACCCCTTTTTTTATACATGAAATGCTAGATGATATTTTCAAAATAGGTTGACAGCTAACAAAGGCATATATAGATCCATAAAACATTTTCTTTTTTTTTCTTTACATAATCTAATCATTAAAACATGAGAATGATGACATAATAAATGATGAGTCTCTAAAATTATTATTTCAAGGAGGTATGATGCTTAAAGACAACAATGGTGATAAAAACCCCTAATATAAAGTAAACCACAACTTGGTTAATTTTTAACATCCACCAAAATATATACACAAGAGTTTTACACTAAATAAACAAGGCCTGGAAAATTTCTTGAATTCTGAAAGTCATTTAAAAAAAAGAAAACAATTTTACTTAAGCTAATGGTCTAGACTGTATCCCAAATATCATTCGAAAATAGGAATTTACCCCCTTAAAGCATATTTGTCTTGTTTTGAAGAATATATAAACATGTAGAAATACATATATATATATATACAAAGTTTTCACAAAAAGGTATGTGTTAAGTGGTTACAAATGCATCTTTAACATACATATTTTATTAAGTATATCCTTTGAATGATCTTGGGTACCCTAACCCGAAAGGGTTCAGGGTCTATGCGTACACGTATTTATGTATATACAAAATGGTATATACACTATATATTGAAAAAAATAAGTCTCAGGTTCATCTATAAATATATATATGTGTGTGTTTTTTTGTAAAAACTGAATCACAACACAGCACGGATATATTTAACTCTTATTATAATGTAAATACAAACACCTCTTGAGGGTATTTCACACTGAAAGATTTGTTTTACATGTACATATACATAAACTGCATATATATATACCGCATGTATAGATATGGTTTTCTCCCAAAGAAAAGAAAACGTGCGGACCTCCCATTCATTTTTCAGGAAACATGAAGGAAAACACAGAAAAAAAATTTTTTGAATGTAGAAGAACCTGAGGGGTTATATTTTTTAGTGGATACATATATATACAAACATGAACTATATAAACATACACATCGGAATCATATAACGCATCCCTTGAAGGAAGGAAAGAAATGCAGACCCTTACCTTGCTTGAGGGGGGAGCTCGGTGCTAGGATGATGGATGTCCGCGGAGGAGAAGAAGAAGCAAAAAGATCCCCCTTTCATGCGGCCGGGGAAGAGTTTATGTAGAGGGTCCAGGGTAACCCAGTGGCTCGGCCCACGGGAAGGCCGTCGTGGGGAAGGACGAAAACACAGTGAGCTAGGAGGGGGAGTGTTCGGGGGTCAAAGGTGTAGTGCTTCGGAGGAGGCCGAGGTGTCCTTGGCGCAGGCCTACAGGTGCAGGACCCCGATGCTAGGAAGAAGACGATGGGGAGACGCGAACTGCTTGGCGCGAATAGAAACGGACGGCGCCGATTAGTTCTTGGTGCGATCGAACGGCTGGGGCGTGGAAGATGTGATGATCGTTTTAAAAGAATCTGAGGGTCGAGATTGAATCTCGGGAGAGATCGGGCGACTACAGAGACGTGGGGGAGGTCTCGCGTTTAAAAACGGGCTGGACGGTTGTGATCGACGCAGAATTCGATCGGATGGTCCTGGTCACGCAGAGCGCATCCCACATCTAAACGGAAGGATTTTGAGGCGCGGCTTATAAGCCAAAGTGTGCGGCCTTCGGTTCAATAACACCAACACACACGCACACAGGGCCTTAGACACGGGTCCCCCCCCCCCTCTCTCGCGGTCCCTTGGCCCAACCACACGCAGCGTGAGCCGCGGCCCTATACACGGGTCCGCACGCGACCTGGGTAACCTATGCCGCCCACCCCGAGCCTCTAGCCTGGCTGCCCCGCACACCTAGGGAGCCCGACGGCGGTACCTCGGGTCCCTAGGGGGTCTCGGCTGTGGCCTGAGGGCTTGTCCCATTGAGGATGCCCTTGGCTTGGCCGGGTCCCACTTAATTTTTTTAAAAAAATTTATTTTTATTATATACTTAGCTTAAAATAGAGTGAAATATAAATATTTGTAGGAATTGAGTAAAAACAAATAGTTTTAACTTAAAATCTTAAAACCAATTTCAAGTTCACATAAAATATTTTAAATCTTGGTATAAATTTTTAAAAGATATACCTTTTGTATAATACTATTATAATCATTAGTATTTTTAAAATACTCTACTATTTGTTTTATAAAATTCTTTTGAAGACCTAAAGTTTCCCAAAAATTTCATAATTTATGATATCAAAAGATATAATTATTACGAATTCCCTCTAAACAAATTTTTTATAAAAAAGAAATACCATGTTTTCAACCACCTAGGTATTCATCGGGATTTTGTAAAAACGAGGAGATTTACTTCTAAGAATACTCTTTTTACTTTAAAATGAAGAATATTTTATGAAAGAATGTCTTTAAGAATAAAGTTATGAGGGAATAAAAACCGAGTTATCTTTTAAAGTAAACTTTTATTAATGGAAACACAACGGTCGTTTTGAAAACCCAACAGATATATAAATATAACGGTCACAACTCAAAAAAAACTAATATAAATACAGGTATGTGGGGGTACTTCTTAAAACAGAAAACTTGAACCGGAAGGATGGCTCTCTTCATACCATTGGCGTTGAGCATGTGTGTCGTGGCCCTGGCTGTTATACATTTCAGTCTGATGGACTCTGAAGATGAGGATTATCCGATTGCTCGAGTTGTGGTTCTTTTTAGTCTTGTTGTGGCTGTGTTAGGTCTTGTGCATGGTATTTTCAACTAGTTGGGTCTCGTTGAAAAGTAATGTTTTAATATATATCAGTTTACCTTATTCTCCATGTTTTATTTCATTTCAAATTCCTTATTAGAAAAAGGAATAAAACAAGAGACATTATTAAAGGCATAACACTTATTACTTAAACTAGTTCATAAAACCTGGGGCGTCACAATATGGGTCATGAGGTTTAAGTTGTCTCAAAGCATAGGCAATTACCGGATTATTCTGCATCAAAACACAACCAAGTCCCTTCAAAGAAGCATCATTGTTGATGACAAAATCTCTATTTCAGGAAGGTAAGGCCAAAACTAGAGAATTCACCAATCTCTTCTTCAATTCCTGAAAACAAACATCACATTCCTCTGTCCAAACAAATTTAACCTCTTTCCATGTTAACTTAGTTATTGGGGTAGATAAACATGAAAAGTTCTTAACAAACCATGTGTAATGACCCTCTAACCCAAGAAAACTATGAATATCTGTAACATCTGTAGGTATTGGTCATTCATCACCTACTTTTGTTTTGGTAGGATCAATTTTTTTTCCATATTTATTTACAATGCGACCAATAAAATAAATCGCTTTCAACCAAAAATCACACTTGATAAATTTTTCATATAGTTTATTTTATTTTAAATCTTTCAAAACAACCCTTAAATATTTTTCATGCTCCTTCTTATTTTTAGAAAATACCAGAATTTCCTCGATAAATATAACCACAAACTTATCCAAGAACTCATGAAATACTTTATTCATTAGATTCATGAATACAGCAGGTGAATTAATTAATCCAAATGGCATAACAACAAATTCAAAATGCCCATATCTAGTATGAAAAGTTGTTTTCAGGATGTAATCCCCTTTCACCTTTAGCTGATGGTATCTGGATCTCAAGTCAATCTTGGAAAAGTATGGAGCTCCCTAGAGATGATCAAAGAAGTCATCGATATGAGGAAAATGATACTTGTTTTTAACAATAATTTTATACAATGCTCTATAATCAATGCAAAGTCTCATGGAATCATCTTTCTTTTTAACAAACAAAACAGGGGCTCCACATGGTGAAGTTCAAGGATAAATGAAGCCTTATTCAAGAAAATATTGCAACTTATTTTTCAATTCAATAAGATCCATTGAAGCCATACGATATGGGGGTTTTGAAATTGGCTTAGCATCAAGAAATAATTCAATTGTGAATTCGACTTATTGATCAGGTATGACACCAGGTAACTCATCAGGAAAAACATAAAGGTATTAATTTACCACTGGAACATCATTAATTTGAATAGTTCCCTTGTTTTCAACAATATGAGAAAAATAACATTCATTTCCATATTTCAATAGTTTCTTAGATTTATGATATGTTATCAATTATATGGGTTCATTCTTGTATACAAACTGTAACTCTTTCTGAAAAAAAAAAACTTATTTAGCTCTACAGTAAATCTTAGCAGGATAATCAGAAAGCCTGTCCATCCACAGAATAATATAAAACTAGACTAAGGGTAATACAACAAGTTTTGCAGGTAATTTATTTCCACAGACCACAATAGAAAGATTATTATAATTCCTCTTTTCTATAAAATTTCCCCTGAGTGTTTTAACAACAAGTTTGGGTCTCATTTTTGGAGGGGATATTTCCAATTTACTAGAAAATTTCTCAAAGATGAAGGAATCTGTAGGCCCCGTATCAAACAAAACACTAGAAAAATATGAGTGAACAAACAATGTACCTGATACAACTTCATTGGATGGCCTGACATCTGCTGGCATAGTTGCAAAGGATCTCGCTACACTATTGTTCTTGTAGTATGGCTTATTTTCATCACTCTGATCTCTCTTTTGGAAGGCATTTCCATAATGACCCATTTCGCCACATTTAAAACACTTTATAGTCTGATTATCATGATTATTCTTAGGATCATTTTCATTGCAATATTGGGCTATATGTCCAAACTTACCACATTAAAAACACTTCCCAGTTTTTCTAAGACAATTCCCAGTGTGTTTCTTTCCACAATTTTCACAAAATGGAAATTGGATTTTCTTACCATCAGATTTCTTTGGTTGATTCTTACCCATTTCTTGCCAACTGGACCTCTTCATATCGTTGTTTTCAAAATGCACTTGATCATCAGCAAACACCATCTCTACCCTCTTAGCACATTGGATAAGTTTCTCATAACATTTGAATTCATGGGAGGCCAACACCCTTTGATGCATTTGAATAAATCCTGAGTAAAAGTTGTTGATATTGCTATCAAGATCCAGAATAAGATTTGGAACATACCTCGCCAGTCTAGTGAAGTTCTCATCATACACATCCACTAAATATTCCACCTTCTATTTTAATTCAAGGAATTTCATCTCCATCCTAAGTCTCACCACCTTAGAAAAATATTTTTCAAGGAAAATACTTTTAAATTCATCCCACTCTAAGGCATAAAAAATCCTATATAATCTTGATATTCCTTACCATTGACCACCACTAATCTGATTCCCCTTAAAAATGATAAATGGAAAAATTTACCTATTGATTGTCTGAACACCCCATAACATCAAATATCTTTTCAAGGGAATTGATCCATCATTCAGATACTATTGGGTCAGAAGATCCATTGAATGCATGTGGATGTTGTCTCATTAAATGTTCCACTACTGGCATGTTCCATTATAGTTCCTCTATTGGTTCTCTTGCATAGAGGCCACCACCATTTATTTCCTGTGTTAGCTGAGCCATTACTGTCACAAACTGCTCAGTTCCAATCCCTACCATTCTGGGTTGTAGTTCCAGAAGGATGTCATTCTTTCGGTGCCTCTCCTCTTCAGCATCCATGTTCCTTCTGTGGACAACCATTCTTAACAAACATGTCTTATATGAAGCAACATGGTAATATTTAAATTCTAAAACATTTCAAATTAAACATAGAGTGAAAATCATTTATGGTATTCTATTAACATCACCTGAACCCTAATGTTATCTAAACCATCCTCTGATACCAACTACAAGGACCCAGCCCTATTACATAAATAATCTTGAATTTAGTCAAGAAAAAAACTTTCCTTTTACATTTATGATATTTTCATGTTTAGATATTTATAGAATTAGGACAATACTTCATAACATTACACATTATTACAAAGTGGATAATAAATAAATAGTTTCCATTTTTTAAAATATAAAACATTAAAACTTAAAATAATACTCCTTGAAAATTATTCAACATTTAACATGGATTCCTTCCTTTTATTACACATCCATTAACCTATGAAAATCATTTAAAAACATTGTATGATCATAAAATCTCCGTAAGGGATGAAAAATAAGTAAAGAGCACATTATTCCATGAATACTCGTGATGTATTAAAGCATTTTCAAAATACATTCTTGTCACCCATATATACTTACTTCGTGTAACATGAGATTACAAAAAATCAACAAAAAATATTAAACATGAATATAATTAGGGAGGTATCTTGGGGCATTAATTACATAATATTTTAACCCTCATGGCTACCTTATAATTTGTAACCCTCACGGGTACCTTACAATTTGTGTAACCATCACAGTTACACTTGGAGTAACCATACGACCGACCTCCGACATACACATTTCCAATGCACTGAAAAGATATATAGTTCCCAACCTTCATCATAAATAATTCCCAAGAATCAAAACATAATCATACAACAATAATAATTCCATAAAAACATTGCTTTGAAATTTCATAAAACCGAATTTAAAAAGAGGATTTTTAAAGAAAAGACCCTTATAAATATCATACAATTGAAGAGAGACTTAATATTGTGGATGTATTATGTATATATACATTAAATACACATTATAAAACATAATATAGACATAAACCACCAACTAAAAAATTTATATAACACATAAATAATGAAGTAGAATGTTAACACAAAGAATGGAAGTTGGGTTAAAAATTCCCTTAGCTCAGGTCTATCTTACATAAAACTTGTTTAAAATTCCTGTATAATGAATAAGAGAGTGTTTTTAGTAGTTTATGGAAAAAATTTCATGTTTATAACATCTTATATTATCATTTCATAACATCATCTCACCCTTTAATTGTCAATATTTTTCTCCTTGCAATGTTTTTGGTGAGTTCGTAACATGATTTCCATGATTGGTTCATGGTGGCTGTTCTTGTCTATTGGAAGGGAAATTCCAGAATTGGAATTGAAAGGTATTTACATATTTCCAGTACCATAATTTATACCATTTATCATTTTGATGATTAATATGAGGATGATTCATAAGTTAAAACATTAATGATGTTCGTTTAGATCATTTTTGTGGTTCTTTTATAATAACAACCTCATTTTGTCTTATAAATTAAAACCATGTGTTAAAATTAATTCTAGAACCATTTATGAAACATAATAAATATATTATAACCTGGTTCAACCATAATAATTCATTCATGACCATATTTTAAGTATTTAAATAAAAATTAAATCACATCGTCCGCGATGTCCGTAATTCGACACATAATGGACAAATGTTTTAAATTCTTCGAAAAAATGGGAGAGGAGATGAAAAATGATGTTAAACTTTCCATGAATATGAGAACATAAATAATATACAATATTATGGATATTTCATGCTGATTGGGTATGAATACATGAAGAAATAATGATAAAGGAAGTCAAAATAAAAAATAATTGAGAAATCCCTTACAAACATTCGGCAACCTAACAGCTAGACAACATGATTTTAGAAAATATTAAAAATGGAAGGGATGATGTTCACCCATAGAGAAATGAATCATAATATAGATTAGATAAAGAATAATAAGGAAATGAGAACATGGTATGTAATCTTGAAAGTTATACCACATAAAAGGGAACTTGAATGGGAAAAGAAAGAAATTGAGAATTTTCTTACCTTGTAGAGTAACTCTTAGAACATGATGGTTGGGAGCTTGGGGGCTTGATGAGACCTTTTTAGGACTACTAGGAATTTAAGGAGGCCAGATCTACATTGAGGAGAAATTTTGAATGATGTTAATTAAGGAATGGGTTGGTATTTATAGGAAAAGTAATGGAATATTTTAATAATTTTCAAGGGACCCCTCGTGAGTGGTATTTTCAAATCCATGGGCATGCCCATGGTATTTTCCCATGGTATAAGACACATGGGACACCACATATCTTAAGTAACTATACACAATTGGATCATATTTCTGACATCATTATTATATCATCAATGATGTTATTAACACAACAAAACTAAAAACTGTGTTTTTTTACTATTCACCGAAAAATCTACTGTTTCAGAAAAATTCTCAAAATTCACCCTAAACATTTATTGATGTGTTGAATTAAAAAATGAAGTCCATTTTTTGAAAATAATTTTTTAAATATTTTTAATTTAATCTTTAAATAAAATCATAGTTAATTCAAAAATTAACAATTCTATTTCTATAACAACTTCTATATTATGATGAAAAATTAACCAAGATGTTATTATCTTAAATCCTTGATAAAATAAAACAATAATAAAAATTTACTATTCATTAGGTTAATATTACTATTCATAAGGGTATGTTACTATTCACTAAAAAAACATGTTGGTTCCAATAGACTCCAAAGAACACACTGGAGACAATTGTAGATGACAGTTTCGTGAAATTCAAAACATTAAAGTGGAAAAATCTATGTTTAATGGATAGTAATAAATATCTACATAAAATAAAGTTCCATGCATTTCTATTTATTTTTAGAAAAACTTGGGGTGTTACAATATGGAACTTAGTATTTTTAAATGGGATTTAATCTCACAATTTTATTGCATATATTCCCTTTACATGTGTAAATTCTCAAAATTATATATTTTGGAATACTATTCCTAATACAAAATAAATATATTCAGACCATATTTTTTTGTAACTGTATATAAAAATAATAACCAATGTTGTTTTTATTAAAATACAAAAAAATATCATATATATTTAAATGCATCTCTTGCATGATTTTCTTGAAATTATTTCTTGTAAAGGATTATAATCATATTAATCAAAAATCCCCATAAGATTAATATTGGATTGATATATAGCCATCCCCGAATTTTTTAGGAAAGTAATAAGCCTACCAACCAAAGATAAATATATCCCAAAGTCTTGTTACCCAAAGATCCATAAGTCAATAGAGACATATATTCCATCGTAATTATAACTCCTAAAAGTTATAAACTTTTGTCGACATTTAAATTCATGATCAAAATCTCATATAAGTTTTGGTCAAGGTAGATGAAAACTAAATCCATTATCATCTCTAACATATTAAGAATTAAATTCTTATATATCAATTAAAAGAAGATATATTACACTTTAAAATAAATCTTTCATTTAATCCTCATATAAAAATGGTAAATATATAAATAAAGAGGAGAATAAACTAAATAAATGAAAAATTCATATATTTAAACATGAGAAAACCCATTTATTAAAAATTATTAAAGAAATAAACTATAAATAGATTATAATTTATTCATACATTATGAAAAAACCATAATGTAAATAAATATGAACACATTATATTTACAATAAATATAAAATCCATCATACAATCCATTTATGTATAATTTGCTTTAAATATTTAATTTTCAATGAAATATAATCTTTTCATATATTAAATAATTTATTTAAAAAAATCATAATATAAATATAACGTATTCCATATTACTTGAACCTTGATAATATTTGTAGTCCTAATGTATTTTGAGAGTGGTAGGGGC
The DNA here is from genome assembly GCA_963277665.1 of Viscum album. Lineage (NCBI taxonomy): Eukaryota > Viridiplantae > Streptophyta > Magnoliopsida > Santalales > Viscaceae > Viscum > Viscum album. The sequence continues at coordinate 828,987,480 of OY728157.1, forward strand.
ATGATCGAGTGGTAAAACCCCCATAATATTGCATAAAATGCATGATTAAATCAGTTCTCGCAATAACATCCATGGTACTATAGAAATACTATATTCGTGTGGGTATTGTAGTTAGTTCGTTAGTGTGGTACTATAATTCTAGTACTATTCACCTAATTTAGGATTTTGGGCCACATATTTGGGCCTTCGGGCCATTATGACATTAGGATATCATGGGCCATTGGGCCACTGGGCCTTATGGTTATCTCATGGAGTGGAGTGGGTTGGGAGAATCCTTAGACTTATAGAATGATGGTAACATGATGGAAAGTCCATAGAGAATAATCTTAATTCATACATGGAAGGACAGGGCATCAACCATTGGAAATGGCCTCATGCACCTTTGAGAAAGAGTGAGGATAAGTCCAACCACATCATTAGTTTTGAGCTATGACTTGACATTTGAAGGGGAGGTAGAGGATTCTATTTGTAGGATTTCAAATTTATTAAAAATTTGTACATCTATGCCTCTTGTACATGTAATATGAGATTTCAGACTAGGTATGTTTTCCCTCTGAACCATGTTAAAAAGTGGGTTATTAAATAAATAAAAATTCATGGGCTTTAGGAAAACATGAGATTTTATTTTGAAATAGTTTGTAAAATTTCTCTTATAAGGAATTTTATTTGAATAATTAAAATTAATAATTAGTAACAATTAATAATACTAATAAAACTATTATATATTTTTCATTATTATTGTAATTTATAGGCACTTTATAAATTACACTTATAATTTATTTTTAAATATTTTACATCAAAATTATATGTCACGCCATATAATTTTGGAAAGATATTTTAATATTATGGAATATTTATTCAATAAATATTTTGTAAATTTTTTAATTATTTAATTTTAAACAATTTATAATTAATTAATTTATAAAAAACATAATAGAATTTATAAATATCCCAAAAATACCATTTTCTTAATTTATGAATAATTTATAAATAATATAAATCCATTTATTATTGAAATATTGAAAAATATAATTTACCTTCTATTTTGTATTTTTAGATATAAATTGAATCATAATAAATGATTCAATTCTACTACACTATAAAATTAGTTTTTTGTGAAATCTTAAGTATTTATTTATTTATAACACAGATAATGACAGGTCGTAAAGTCCTTGTGAGAGATAAAGTTAATGTGGGTCTCATATAAAAATAATATAGTGTGTCGAAGGCTATTATAAGCTATGAAAAGAAATTTAATATATTAAAAAACATACATGAGGTCCTATATAAGATTAATTTGTGAAATGATGTTTTATATTATAATAAAATTCTATGTAAGTTTAACCACACACATGATGACCTAGAAATTTTGTTTTAAAATATGACATCATATTTCTAGTATGGCATGATGCTTTATTTTGTGGAATTTCTTTAGAACCATCATCACTGTGATAACGTATTTTATATTCTATGATAAAGTAACAAATCCAATTTATTTTAATGAGTCACCAACTATGATACCCTATATCATATATAATGACCTAAATCCTATATTACGTTATCCAATGTTGTATTCCAACCCATAGTAAAAATTGCCTATTGTTTTTTTTATAGGTAATAATACATCTACACAACGTGAAATATTCTTAATTTTCCAACATGATTTCTTTAATCAGATTAAATAGTGATACACTGATACTGTGAATGTGTGTTAGTGCATTAAATACTTATTAATTATCATAAAAAATATGAAACCCAAATTTCCAAGAGCCTTCATGCTTGATATCTGAAAAAATGTATATTAATAAAATGAAGAAATTATGTTCCTTGAACTCATTGTGCCTCTAATACTATTATACATCAAAATGTTTGATCATGATCCTTGAGGGGTAGGGGAAAGACACCCTCCTAAATGGTGTATCCATGTGTTAAATGAATCGCCCGATTATCATGTAGGATCATCCTCACATTCATGGTATTCTAGAACCTCACTAATAAAAGGATAAAGAATGAAGATAGTATAGAAATGGAGGAAGAGAACCAACATGGTCTTTCCAAATAATTTTCATGATCTCCATCACAAAGATATTTTCCATTTATAATGAAATAAATGATGCTCCTCAAGTGTTTATTCACTAACTCGTGTATCAAATAACATATTTGGTAATGGTTCAGATTCTCACACATTCATCATATTAATGAAATGATCCTATCTTGAATTTAATATTATGAATTTTTCATAATAGTGATAATCAATGTGGGAGAAATTCCTGAATTATAATTATTATAATTAATTTTCTAATCAATAATATGAATAATAGAGAATCATAAGTCATGATCCAAGAAAAACAATATTTCTTAACCATACATCATGATTGGTTAATGTGGAATCATGATATCTTATATTATTCCATATAATACACCAATATCTGATATAATGACATATACCATTAAAATTCAAAATTGTAAGCCCTTAAGGAATATCACCATTAGGATTTTCTTGGGGAAATTCATTGTACTAATTTTTATATGATTAAATATAAAAATCGATATACACCCTTCACTCCTACAATGAGAGTTTCAAGGGGACAATAACGCACATGATACTATCCCTACTTTATACACACTACTCTAGGATTAAGATTATAAAATATATAATGACATCCCTAGAGATGTGTATTTACTCATGTAATCCAATATATGACTTTATCCCTACTGATACATATTTCTTCTATTGTTTAGACATGTAAGCACTGCTAGATTTGAATATATGTATTTATTCTAGCTATAGATGTGTATTTTCTTTAAAATTTCAAAGATAGATAGAGATTTATATTTCTTTAAGTGATTTTTAGATATTTAGATACATTTATTTACCATAGCATCATAGTATTAGTGTTTCTAGGGTAAATTATTAGATAATAATAACTGTTGGAAAAGAAGGATTTACTAATGGTTTAAAACTATTGGGAAAGGCTTCCAGAACATTGGTATTTTTTATAATAACAGTTTGGAAAGTATTTGGGTGATAAGGCATGGGGATATCCTTATACCAATTTTTTTTTAAAACCATTGGGTTAGCACAGAAACAAATTCAACTTCTCTATGGTTTTGGTCAACCGTTTCTATACATAAGTACCAAAGGTTTGTAACCGTTGGTAAATGTAACTCTATAAGTTATACCAATGGTTGACAAACCATTAGTATATAGGTTTACCAATAGGTTTCTTATAACCATTGGTATATATTATATGTTGAAACTATATACCAATGGTTTCTAAACCATTGGTATAGTTTTTTACCTACGGTGTTATCTGAACTACTAGTATTGATGGTTTATTCATCTTTATACCAATAGTTTATATACTGTAGATATATAGTACTTTAGGATTACACATCCTCCATCTTTCTTACCCTATACAGAAGCCTTGCCTCTTGCCTACCCTATACCACCTCTACTAAATTACACCTCAACTTACATCCCCTATTTCCCACCTCTCTAATATATAAAATTCAAAAACTATATAAAATAATTATCTAACAAATAAAAATCCATAATTCTGAAAAAATAAACTTAGAGGGATGTCCAGGGGGTGGGGGAGTCTAGGGGGGTGGGGGTTGTCCAATGGGGTGGGGTTGTCTTGGGGGTGGGTCTATCCTAGGGGGTGGGGGTGTCCAGGGGTGGGGTGGTGTCCAGGGGGTGGGGGTCTAAATGAGTTGGGTGTCTAGGGGGAGGTCTTTGTCTAAGGGGTAGGGGGTGTCTAGGGGGGTGGGGTGGTTTCCATGGAGGTTTTCCAAGGGGGTGGGGTGTCTAGGGGGTTGTCCAAGGGGGTGGGGGTGTCCAGGGTTTGTCTAGGGGGTGGGGGTGGGGGTGGGGGCTATCTAGGGGGTGGGTGATGTCCACGGGGTGGGGGATGTCCAAGGGGGTGGGGGTGTCAAGGGGGTGGTGGTGTCCATGGGGGTGGGGGTGTCTATGGTGGTGTTGTTTAGGGGTTAGGGTGGTGTCCATTGGGGTGGGGGCTATCCATAGGGTGGGGGTGTCTAGGTGTGGGGTTGTCCAGGGGTGGGGTGGTGTCCACGGGCAGGAGATCTCCAAGGTGGTGGGGGTGACAGGGGGTGGAGGCTTTTAAACGGGGTGGGGGTGTCCCGGGGTGTCCATGGGGTGGGGTTTGTCTAGGGGGTGGGTGGTGTCCAGGGGGTGGGGGGATCTATAAGGGGTGGGGTTTCCAGGGGGGTGGGGTTTCCATGGGGGTGGGTGGGTTATCCAGAGGGGTAGGGGTTGTCGAAGGGGGTGGGGTGTCTAGGGGGTGGGGGTGTCTAGGATGTGGGGTGGTGTTCAGGGGGTGGGGGGATGTCCAGGGGTCAGGGGGGTTCCAAGGGGGTAGGGGGTGTCCATGGGGGGATATCCATTGTGGTGGGGGTCCAAGGGGTGGGGGTGTTCAGGTGGTGGGGTGGTGTCCATGGGGCTAGGGGAGAAGAAGTCCAAGGTGATAGGGGGTTGTCCAAGGGGGTAGGGGTATCAAGGGGGTGGGGGTCCGAGGGGATGGGGGTGTCTAGGTTTGTGGAGGTTGTCCAAGTGGGTCGGAGCTGTCAAGGGGGTGGGGGGCTGTCCTTGGGGGTGGAAGTGTCCAGGGGGTGGGGGTATCTAGGGGGTGTCCAGTGGGTGGGGTGGTGTCCAGGGGAGGTGGGGTCTCTCCATGGTGTTGCGGGATGTCCAAGGGGGTAAGGGGTGTCTAGGGGGGATGTTTAGCGGGGGGGGCTATCCTAGGTGGTGGGGGAGTCGAGAGGGTGGGGTGTCTAGGGGTGGGGGTGTCCAAGGGTGGGGGTTGTCCTAGGAGGCAGGGGTGTCTATAGGGTGGGGTTTCCAGGGGGTGGGGGCTATTGAGGGGAGTGGGGGGGCTATCCATGTGGGTGGGGGTGTCCAGGCGGTGGGGTGTCTAGGGGGTTGGAGTGTCTATGGGGTCGGGTTGTGTCTAGGGGGTGGGGGTGTCTAGGGGGTTTGGGGTTATCCAAGGGGGTAAGGGGGTGTCCAAGAGGTGGGGGTGTCTAGGGGGTTGTCCAGGGGGTGGGGGTTGTCCAGGGGGTGGGGGTTGTCCATGGGGGCGGTGGTGTCCAGGGGGTTGGGGTGTCCAAGCGGTGTCCAGGTGGTGGGGTGGTGTCCAGGGGGTGGGGGTATCCTGGGGGGGTGGGGGGTGTTGTCCAGTGGATGGGGGTTGTCCATGGGGGTGGGGGTGTCCAGGTGTGGGGGTGTCCTGGTGGTGGGGTGGTGTCCAGGGGGTGGGGGATGTCTAGGGGTGGGGTTGTCCTAGGTGGTAGGGGTGTCCAGGGGGTGTGGTGGTTTCCATGGTGGGTATGGGCTTTCTAGGGGTTTGGGGGATATCCAAGGTTGTAGGAGGTGTCCATGGGTTGGTGTTTTCAGGGTGGGGTGGGGGATGTCATGGGGGTGGGGGCTGTCCATGGTGGTGGGGTGTCCAGGGGGTTGGGGCGGTGTCTATAGGGTTAGGGGTTTGTACAGGGGGTGGGGTGTCTATGGGGTGGGGTGGTTTTCAGGGGGTGGGGTGTCCAAGTGGTGAGGTAAAATGTGGTTGGGGTGGTGTCCAGGGTGTGTGGGGTCTATCCAAGGGGGAAGGGGGGTGTCCAGGGGGTGGGTCTGTCTAGGGGGTGTGGGGGGTTGTCCAAGGGGGTGGTGGTGTTTAGGGGGTGGGGATGTCCAAGGGTGGGGTGTCCAGGGAAGGGGTGAATCAGTCACAGAAAATCATCAAGTCAAGTTTTATTATTTTTATATATAGAAATAAAGATAATGTAACCTACCTAATCACACCTATTTTCCTGAACAAAAAATCATCCAACATAAAATGGTAGTAATATCAGTCAAAAATGTAATGGATCAATCTGTCCCTCATCACCATCATTGTCATCATCATCATCATCATCATCATCACCGCCATCTTCATCATCGTACCCATCATTGTCCTCGCCCACCTCAGCACCCTCCTCTTTGTCCTCATACTCAGCCTTGGCCTCCTCCTCACCCTCGTCCTCTACCTCACCCTCCTCCTCCTCCGCCTCACCCTCCTCCTCTCTATCATCTCGACCACCACATGAACTGACACCTGTTCCACCATATACAGAACTCATTGAAGAAATATATTCTTCACTAGTTGTGATGGCCTCTAGTTGGTGTTTTGGATGTAAAACATCCATTAGTTTCATAAATGCATTGTTTACCTGAGTAAACTTTTATATCGTCTCTGTGGCCATTTTTTAGCCTGTTTTTGATGTGCCTTACCCTTCTGAAACTCGGTGGCACTAAAACTCGTACATGAGGAGGTACAATACCTCTTCAGATCTGTACTCTTCCTAGGATGGTAGCGTACTCTGCTGGGGTGCTCATCTCACAACACCTAATTTATGCGATCGTTTGCCCAAAATTGTCAGGTTTTGAGAAATAAGGGCCTCTAAAGCTTCCAGTTACAAATATATATTGATTATTAAGTTACAAAATAGATATTAAAATTTAAAATCAACACAGTAAAACGTACAAGTTGCTGCTGAGTCGGTTCAATAACCGCAATTGCATCTTTCTTCCTTAGACTCGAGCAAAACAGTTTTTCTCGAGGCACACATCCTTAATTATTAAAATTTTCCTTCTAAAATGACATTGAATGTAGGAAACCATAATTAAAAATAGTTTAACAACAATTAATTTCATAACTAAAATTATATAACAACTTTATCAATCAAATAAATTATGGAGGAAACAATAGAATGTGAAAGTCGTAAAGAACAATTATAAACAACTATCATACCTACTTCCTCTAATGATCTAGAATCGTAGTACGTCCAAATGTGGGGAGGTATTTTCTAGTACCAATTTTATTTTTATTTCTTCCCGATGATTCCTAAATAAATTTCAATAATACAAAATATAGTATTAATGAAAAACAAGAAATTTTTAATTTCAGTACCTAAAATGTGATTAATACCTTAAACTGGATAGTCGTTCAATGAGTAATCATCTGTTGATACTGTTCTATTAGACAATCATCCATGAAAGCGAATGCATCTAACTCTATGCCAACTCTAGCATGCCATAAAATATACAACTCATGCTAATAGGCTCTCTAAAGCTCATTTAAATCCTTTAGATGTGTTGTCCATGCACCCTCACCATCAAGGATATTAAACCAAAGATGACACCAAAATATTAGTTCATATAATTAAAAAATATATATATTTCATTAAATACAATAGATTTTTTACCCATATATATGCCAAAACATTATCCTTGACTTCATTTGGAAACTTTCTTCTTGAGATCAGGCTGAGAAGAATGATGTCAGAGTATTTGGAAAGTGTTTCCAAACAATTTGACATTGTTGTCTTGTTTTTTCAATCATTTGATTGTCTTCATTGTAGTCCAACATCAACTGTGTGTGGCGGTTCCACACTGCACGCATGCATGTACGCTCCCACTCACAGCTCCTATTAGTATATGTATATGTTATGAAAGAAAAAAAATATTTCGCCAATATATCTTATAATGAAAATAAATAATGGTATAATTTTCTTTAGGGTTCTGTAGAGATACCTACAACAGTCTAATCTATGGGAACCACTGGATCCACAGAAACTAAAGGAAACCCATATGTAGGTGGAAGCACACATTAGGGGTGGAACCAATGGTATATGTATTCCACGATGATATGGGGAATTGGAAAGTAAGTAATCTGAGACATCCAAGATACTAATGATGGGTGAATTATGTGTAGGGATCGATTTTTGACTGTATTCAAAACACAATAATTTCAACCACAATAGTCAGAAATGAGGCAAGAAAACTCATCATCAACATTCATCCAAGTTCAAAAAAAAGGATCTGAATTTAGTTATTATAAATTCAATAGTTTGTTTCCTAAAAATGGGAGGTGATCCAAAAATGGAATGAGACCATCAATGTTTGGGGGACCATATTTATTTTAAAGATGATGGAAATCTGAAGCATTAAAGAATCAAAGTGTGTATGTGGTGTATCAAAAATCATGATTCAAATCCACATTTCATGATACCTTTAATTTTATATTGCATAGACCATAACCAAGGACTAGGGGATAATGGGTATTGAAATTATGGCTAATATCATAGATGATAAGTCTGAGTGTCACTATGTATCCCATAAATATTGGAATCAATCCATGTGTAGTTCTAGAACACAAAATTGTAAGAGGCAAACATCAGAAGAGAATATTCTTATCTGATGAGTAAATATGAATCATACCAACTTTAAATAGGGTGGAGTCATTTTTTTAAATCATGCATTTCAAAAATTTGGATATACATTTTAATGTTGTATAACTCAGGATATAGGGGCTACAAATAGTTTAGTTTTATAATTCTTGGACCTAATGAAAACATTTTAATGTCATGTTTACTAGACCTTAGGAGGAATATGTGGCATGGAATAGTGAAAACACAAAAGTTAATGATGGTCTAGGAGGACCAATTCCATTCTCATACATCTTATATATGACTCACATATAGTTTAAAGTCATGATGATAGGACTATAGGCCCTTAGTTTAAGGTCTTGGTGTTTAGACTAAAAAGGAATGTTTGATGTGGATATGTGATCTGAGATTTCATGATAAATCCAGAATTAATGATATGACATGAATGAGGAACAAAGAGACCTAAACACACACTACACATTCATAAGGATACTCACATACAGTTTAAAGTCGTGATGCTTGGACTTTTTGTAAACAGTTTAATGTCATGTTTTTGGGACCATGACATGAGCAAAGGGGGTGAAAAAATTGTAATGAACTTGGGGCTAGGTCCAAATAAAAAGTGTATGGGGTATATATGTATCCCATAAGTATTTTAATCAAGAAACATATAGTTCTATAACTGGATGCACATATTTTAAGGTCATATGGCCTTGACCAAAGGGGCAATCAGTTACAATTCATGACATACAGACTAGGAAAGATCAATTTGAAGGGAATATGTGTGGTTAGATAGAGGTGTAACCTGGTGTTCATGGATCCAAAGAGGTACATGAATCACACATACACCTTTAAATGAACTGAATAATGTTTAAGGTCATATTTCATAGACCATAAACAGGGCCAAGGGGCCGAAAGGTTAATTAATTTGCAGTTGGTTCTAAAGGAAAAGAATATGGGAATCATGAATATCTCATGAGGATAGAAATTAAACCACACATAGTTCTAGAACATAGTATAGTGAGAGACCAACACTGATTGGGGAAATATTCTTTGGGGAGGAAACTAAGTCATACCATGATTATCATGAGGCATCTTGAACTTATTCGGTGTAGGATCACAGTTTAAGACTGCACGTTAAGGTCTTTAGATCTTATTTTATGGTCATAGAGTTTTTACCATAAGGGGGAATGCATCAATTTGGATTGTATAGTGAGATGATGTGAACAAGGCCAAAGAGTCCCAACACCACATGACATGTCCTGAAGAAAATCTAATCTATAGTGAGGGGATCATATCAACAAAAATGGAAATGTGCGGAATGAAAGGAGTAACCCAGCATGATTGAGGAACAAGGATTCCCACACAAAATGACACATTCCTAAGGGGATTCCAGTATATAGTTTTATATACTGATGCTTAGACATGGGCTTATAATTTATGTTCATATAGTTTGGACCCTTGAGAACATTTTAAAGTATTATTGCATGGACCATTTGGTGGATACCAATTTACGATCATGAAGCTTTGAACATGGAGTATGTACTCCATAAAGGATAATCATAATGCCACATCATAACAATAATAACATGAATTAGGACAAATTATCCCCACATAACACATATTCATTCCAAAGTAGGCTCGTATATAGTTTAGAGTCATGATTCTCAGACTATAACTGAAGCCAAGGGGTCAAAGAATTGATGAATTTATATTTTTTCCTAGATACAAGAATTCATGGAATCACAACATTTCTTGAAAGGGAAATAATCAAGTTGTAAATAGTTCTTGATGGAAGTCACACTACATAAGTCTGACCCATAGATAGGGAGGGAGAGTTTTTTTAATTTTGGGGTGGTTGTACCGGGATTTAAAATCCATGTGTCACTATGTATCATGTGTGGATAGAAATAAATCCATATGTAGCTCTTAAATATGGAATGGTAGATAACCAATATAGGGGAAATTTCCCCTCATATGAGAACATTATGGTTCCATGTATTTTCTCATCATGCATCTAGGATGATAATTTCTATGCATTTTATCATCATAAAACTAGGATTTTAGTCGTTACATAGTTTAAAGTCATTAAACTAGGATGTAAATTCCAATTTTTGTGGTCAAGTGACAGGGATGGTCCATTAAGTTTAACATATTGAATTAAGAATTGTATTTTCTATGCATTTTATCATTCTGTAACTAAGAAAATATGTGTAACACATTTTAATTTCATGCGACTATGATGTAGGGAAAAAGTGTTCTAAAATTAATGTCCATGGTGCAATAGTAATAACCTGACATGAATGAGGACCAGAGAGGCCCACATCATGCAATACACTACCGATGAATACTTTCCCATAGTTTAATTTCATGATTCCTAGAATTAAACTTTTTGTTTAAGGTCTTTGGGATCTAACCATGAGATGGATATTAGTTTAAGGTCTTAAATTTTGGACTAGGTGACGAGTTTAGTGGTGTTTTCTTGGGAAACTATAGTTTTTAGGTGAAGTTATTAAGGATGAACTTAGCATTGGTTGGAGGAGTAATGTGATCTAAATCCATAGTGATCATAAAGTATGTTTCGTTAGGATAAGAATTTTGAATTTTATATAGTCTTTACCACTTGGGGTCTAACTTTGGTTGCTTCCTATAGGGTATCATATGCGCTTTGAGAGCTAGAACCGTATCACCCTATAGGAATGATTGGAATAGAACCTTATTGTTGAACGTTATTTCTATATTTTTTAGGTTCCTATCTAGATTTTGAAAGGCTGATAGCATGTTCTCTTGGAAGGATTCCTTCTCACCTAGATAGACTTCTATCATTCTATCCAGAATATTCTGATCATATAAATTTGGTCAGAGTAATAGAAACTGAATCTCTATGGGTATGACTACTTCTTTTACATACACTAGGAAATATGGAGTCAACTTAGAGAAATTTGGATTCATTATCCAATATTCCTAGAAAACATTGGCGAGCTTGTCCAGCCAGCTCTTTCTAATCTAGACCACCATCTTTTATAGATGGTTTGAGAGGGTCTTGTTGAATGTATTGATCATTCCATTTTCTTGTTCATATTAGTGAAAATTAGGGTTATACCAAACTTTGTACTTATAGTATAATTTTTGTAGCTCATCATCCCTAAAGTTGGTGTCGTTGTCATTGAAAATTACATGAGGAACACCTAATCAATGGATACTCTGGGAACTCAAGAATTCAACCACTAATTTGGTCTTGACCTCCATAAGAGGAATCAGTTCTTCCCAATTAGAAAATAAATCTGTCTTATTCTGAATGAACCTACACTATTGAGCTTTCACTGGTGGATATGGTCCCGCAACATCAAGACCCTAGACAAAAAAGGTCTAAGAATAATTGGTGGTATGATGGGGATCTAGTGGTCTATGAAAATTTTCTCCATGTATTTGACACATGTGACACCTCTTGTAGAACTCGATATAGTCATGGACCATTGTGGGATAGATGTATCTTGGCCTTCGAATGTGGTGGGACAAACTCAGTCCTGCCTAATGAGCACCACATGATCTAGCATGAACTTCCTTCATGACCGGGGGAATATCATATCCTTGTATAAAATAGAGGATAATTCCATAAAAACCACATCTTTAGGGAGTCTTCTCAAGTTTATCCCAACTCTGAAGGGTGAATTGTTCTACACACTGATGGATTCAATCACGTTTGGCTCTATCTGGTGGGGGATACCATGATGTAGATACATAATGAAAGGATTTTTCCAATCGTAAGCTTCTTCTGTTATGGGGGGATCTGGAGGTCCTGATGTGGAGGCATAGTCAGTTAGGTGGTTTGCCTATGTTTTTTCATTATCATCAAAAATTATGGGATCTATGACCCTCCAATGAACCACATTAATGAAAATAGCATCTTGGATAGTCTCTACAAGGGATGAGGATAAAATAGATAGGTTATTGGCTTGAAAATTTTGTGACCAAGTAACATGAGTTACCTATGGGTGAGAAGGAAACTAGGCTATCAATCGTTGAGTGTGCTCCAACAAGGGAATGATCTCTATCTTTTTGAAGATATAATCACCATTGATTTTATTTATTACTAACTCAGAGTCTCCCTACACATATACACTGGGAACAGAAATCTCAAGAGTGAGATCGATACTAGTAATGAGTTCCTGATACTCTACATCATTATTGGTGCATCCTTCGGACAGTAGAAACTAGTAGGGAAGAACAACTTGTATAAGGGCGATTAATATGATCACAAAACCTACTCTATTGAGCTAGGGATCATTAAGAATTCTAATGATTAGGATCCACGAGGCACCATCAAAGTGTTCCTTCTATCATGGAATATCTTGATCCACTGAGATAGTGGACTCATCCGGAAAATCAACATCTAGAGGTAATTATTCAGGATCTCGATGGGCGGCCAGAAATTCTTCCAACGCTTGACCCTTAACGGAATTTTGTATAATGAACATATTATTTAACTATAGAAGGACCAATTCCCATCATGCCAATCGATTTATTAAAATCAAGTGATATACAATATAATTTATTGGTTCTACATAGGACACCAATTGTATCTCATGACGCTGTAAATAGTGCTGTAATTTATATAATGAGAATACCAATGAAAGACATCTCTTCTCAGCAGGGGAGTATTTATCCTCTATGTCGAGGAGCATGTGGTTGAGATAGTATTAACTATTATCAATTCCATCATTATTCTTTTGGGTGATAAAGGAACCAATAAATCATTATAGGGTAGTCACATTGGGTACTAGAGGATTCCACGAGATGAGTGGTATCTAAACTGAAGGCTGTAATAGATTCTACTTTATTTTCTAAAAGGAGGTATGGAACTCTTCTTCCCACTTGTAGATGGTACCTTTCATTATAATCCAAGCAAAGGGATTGAACTTGCTATATTTATTCACAATGAATCTACATATGTATGCTATGTGGCCTTAAAGTCCTCAAAGATTTTAGAGGTTTCTTGGAGGAGGAATCTGAAAAATGACCTTTATCTTCTTGGGTTCAATCCCAATGCCTCTATATTTGAAAATGAAACTGAGAAACGTCCAAGAGGTAATCCCAAATAAAAAATTCAATGGGTTTCTCTTTAAATACTTGGATATGTAGAAGATAAACACATTATCAAGATCTTTGAGATGGCCTCGACACGGGTGGGATTTGACCACCAAATAATCCCCATAGTGTTCCACCTACATCTTGAGGATCATTTTGAAGATGTGTTGAATGTTTAACTAATAAGTGGATCCTGTATTCTTCAAACCAAAGTTAATTTCATGATAAAAAAAGGTCCCTTATGGAACTCTAAATGTTGTAGGCTCCTTATATTAATGTTACATCCATATCTAATTGTACCCAAAGTATCAATCATTTATTGGGAGAGTCTAGAACCAATATTTGGAATTTATCAACAATTTCCTCACTATAAGGGGAAAATAATCCTTTGGAAAATTGTTGTTGAGGTCCTAGAAGTCAATACAATCCTTAATCTACCTATTCTTATTATTAACTAGGATGATGTGGGAATGCCGCTTGGGATATTGGCATTCCATAATGAACCTGTATTTGATAAGATTAACAATTTTTTCCTCAAACATGGAACCATGATAAGGGTTCATTTATCTAGAATGTTGTTTAAACACGTGATGACTCAGCAGGGGACCAGGATAGTGGACAAATACCTGAGGTTCTATCCCTATCATCTCATTATAACTCCAGAAAAATACATCATGAAGTTAATTTAGTAAATCCAAATAATATTTTCATTCCACTGGAGACATGGATTCACTAATCAGTGTTGGCCTAAAGTCATCCTCGGTACCAAGGTTCACCTGAACCAACTCATAAATAGTGGTGGAGACACCCTCTTCAAATGTAAGAGTGTCCTCCAAATAGAATTCAGCATATGAGGTTAGGGAATCAGTGGGAGGAGATGATTCATCTGGGCTCACTAATTTTGGGGAAACACTAGCACTCACTTAGGAAGATGTCTTAAAATTATGCTTTCCAAACCTCCCCATCATAGTATTATTATATTACCACTAATTATAATTCAAATTGAATATGGATTTTCAAGGCTTCATCTAGTGTTGTAAAAATCTCTTCTGACAGAAGGAGGTCCTCAAGGATTGAAAGATTCGCAAGTATGGTAGATAGATATGTTTAGAACATTGTAAATTTTTGACAAACCAACATTTTTTTCAAGGGGGTTTCTCTTTGGAAGGAGGCACAATGGGAAATATTGGTTGAAACACTAAATTATGGATGGTGCTAGCCATGTCATGATGCTCATCAGATAACTCACCTGGAACCACTACTGGATGTCTATTATTTAGTTGAGACCTAGATTCAGCTAGATGTGGTAGATCATGACATAGAAGAGGTTTACTTTCATGGTTAGTTAGCATGGTCATCTATGGTGGTGTTTTTGATAGAGTGAGCAGCGAGGACCATGCCTGTTGAACCCTATGCCGAACCTTCTATTAGGTTTTGGTATCATTCATGAACTAGCTTGAAGAAATGAGCTAAGAATTCTAGTAGTTCACATGTCCTAGACTTCATCTTAATTGAAATCAATCAGAGGAACTCATAGGTATTTCATAGTATTCTTCATCATCAAGTGTCATGAAGGGGTCCACCAACAAAATGGTTTTCAAAAAAGAAAACCCCTTCTTATCATCATAGGAGTCCTATAATGTTGGGTGGAACCTGGGTGTGACTCTCATCTCTGGAGGCATGAAGTCATCAAGTTTGTGAGATGGATTTGGCATAAGTGGGGTAGTTTTATTTCCCTTTCCCCATCAGAACCTACTCTTCTAAGATGTAGAAGTCTGCGATGTGAATGAAAAAACAATAAATGAGAAAAATGTAGAGACTTTAGATGATTCATACCATCATTGGAGGAAACATATGACACCATGGTAATGGAAAATTTCACATTGATCAACTATTCGACATAATTCTATGTTCCATTATTGGAAACCTATTGTCATTCACTTTCACTATCTTTGTCAATTTTAGGCTAAGTGGAGCTGTGTTCCGCCTATGCTAGGTAATATCCCAACTTGATAAAGACATTATCCACCTAGTCCTAAAGCCAAAACATAAAAATATAACATTTTTTTATGGAATTCCCAAGGATTCTATGTTAAGGGAAGTGTTCAAATCGATTAGTGATCTCAGCTTCATGTGGATTCTCGCACTCTGGTAGCTTTAGAATCCCCTGTCCTAGGGCACTACGAAAATAGATGTGAACCTGTGCATCCTTAAAGGAATAGATCAGGTATCTACTATCCCATAAGGTAACCTTGGAAGACTATAATTGATAAGGGGTGGGAGCATGGAGATTGGTAGGTTCCATATTCTCTCATCTATGAGGTTTCTATTGATGGGGTGGTGCTAGCCGATTCTATACATGGATGGGATGAGCTTGATGAGGATTCTTCCATCACCAATTCTATTCTTGGTTAGCCTCTTCCAGTAACATTTATAGATGTTTGAGGGCCTCTACCTATACAAAAAATTCACTCTCACCCTTAGTTTCTCCTCTTGAAAGAGATAAAAGAGGTAGTGGACATGCCTACATGTCTTGATGAAAGGATTCCTCCAAGAGCTTGGCCTTGTCAAATATATCCTAGAAACTATTTATGAAGTTTCGAGTAATGAGGGTGAGGGAAATAATAGTACTAAAATTCTCTACAAACATGATCATTTGTTTCTCTTATGTTAGTTTAATTTCTAGTTGATTCGTGAGGCCCTTCCACCAAGTGATAAAGTCTGTGACACGTTTATTAGGATGTTTCTTTCACTAAGAAAGATTAGTAATACTTTTCTTATGTGTGGTAAAGCTGAACTGGTAAATAAACTTCCTATGGAGGTCTTCCCAACTATTGATACACCCAAATGATAACTTTATATATCAGATGAATTTAGTCTCTTCCAATGTCTGAATGAAAAATCAGAGCTTGGCGGCCTCTTGTTGCCATGGGGTTTAAAAAATGGGTTTGTACCTTGAGATGAAATGGGAAATATGATTCAGTGGGTCACCCATCCTATTAAAAAGAGAAAAATCTGGGTTTCCCACATCTGAGGGTGGGCGCATGTTATCAACCCATGATAGATATGGTTTTCTGTTCGGTGTGATTACCACATGTCATATCTCTAGGGATTAAAGGTGAGTTTTGAGAGTTTTTATCAAATCCTCATGATAGTTATATCGATCATGAAAAGGATTACTAACCAAAAATTCATTTAAAGTCTCATCAACTCAGTAATCAGACTCAAAAGCTAGTGGAGCAGCTCGGTCTGGGTCTCGAGGAGGATTATCGCACTGCTCGGGCAGATTCTGTGACTCATCACTATTGCTTTCCGTAAAATTTAGTCTCTACCATGCCGAGATGCATGTGATTTTTTTGTCTTGATTGGGAGAAATTGGATTATGTGGACTTGTGGATACCTCTACTTCAATAGTGGATGAGGAATAGGGTCCTGTAGAGGAGATCTATAATCAAGGCATCACTCAATAAGGATCTCATTGATAATTCTCTTCTGATCTGTGAATTTCTGGGTCAAGGTGGAAATTTTAGGTTCCGGGCACAGGAGAAGCATGGATGGGCCGACACCCAACATTGATTTTTACCATGATCAATGATTATTCTAGGATCAATAAGATGATAAATTATTATCTCCATGGAATAAAATCAAATATTTAGATAAAAAAGTAAGAGTCCTGAAACCCTTAGAGAGGATCTTTCACATCACATTTATAACTAATTTAATTAATTTCATAATGAAAGTTATAAAACCTAGATCTTCCATATTTTTTTATTGATGATGATGATCGTCCGGAATGACCCATCCAGATTATCTTGTTGCACTTTCAAGGGTCTAGATTAGAATCCAGCTAGTGGTGATCCACAAGTGCTCTGATGGCCTTTGATTGACATAGCTCATTATCCATGTTCTAGTATGGTTAACCGATTGTCTTGTGTCAGTTGTTCTTGATCACTTGTTATTCGTCCTTGAAAAATTACTCTCTTTCTTAAGAGTGGCAAGAAGAGGATTCGAGAGAGAAATTTTTTAGCTCAACAATTCTCAATTCACTGGGTGTTAGGTTCAGTACATGGCACAATAGAGGTATGGGTCTATTTATTGACACGGGGCTTTAGTTACAATATTTTATTGTGTAACAATAAATAAATACACTAATAACCTTAGTGAAAACCCATACTATTAATAATAATATTGTGTCATTATTTATGGTGTTCCAACTTGCAGAAAAAGTAATTATAAATAAAATTTCGCATCATAAAATAATAAAAGTGTTATTTTAATTTTTGACAACAAGTTAAATAATTATTTATCATCTTTCAAATAATTATTTTACTATCAAACCAGCCTTGGTCCACTCAAACTCCACTTCCATTTATTGAACATTCGAATAAATAATTTTTTCTCTTAAAAAATATTTAATTTAAGATATAATAAATAAAAATTTAATAAATGTTTAATAAAATAAATCAATATATTTTTCCCATAATCTGGTGAATAAATATTTATTTGATTATGAAATCATCTTAACATGAATAAAATTATTCCACTATCTTGAGAATAATATTTATTAATTAAATTAAAATAGAATTTAATTGAGACCACTAGAAACACATAGTGTGTGACCCTCTAGGATTGTTTCTCATTGGAATTAGGCATGCTTTCCTGAAGTCCAAGAGTACTATCTAGAAACGGGTAAGGCATCCAAGAAAAAGAACTTAACTTTGCAACAACAACATCCACATACTAATGCTCACTGTGTAATATAATCCCTTTTGTTTCAATATATCATCAAGCAGGTTTCACGATAGTTTCATCAACTTTTATGCTTGATATGTCGGTCTTTGAATACATGAAATATACTCATCATTACACCATGGCCATGGAATTTCAAGTGACTGTTAAATTTCAATCAAAGGGCCAAGATATAAACTTATATAAATGGAAGGGACAAATCCTTCCTCAACTTATCCATTAATAACATGCCACTCGTGACGCACCCAACGTACCCTACTTCCCACTAACTGTTTGTGGGATGGTTTTTTCAGTAAATCAAAGTACTCAAGTCATGAAATGTATTAATGATAACATTAAAGTCCAATGATCATTACACATGATCGCGGATAGAAATATCCAATGACACCAGAATATGTAGAATTCATACTGGCGGGTCTGTTCTCATAATCTCATATCTTGGAGATTACCAAGTGCGAACTTCAAGAGAAGAAGTATCATCTTCTTATGAGTACTCTAACCGGATAGTTTTCATGCTATGTGTCACATCATAGTATGTCATCAAACCATAGAACTATATTTAAGAATATTTTTATATCATTTTAAGGTTCTCATCATAGTGGGGAACTTCCATGACCTTATCGATGTAACAAATACTCTAGGACATTATTACATCATAGTCTTGTATAACAATGAAAAATATGTAATAAGTTGTTTAATATTTAAATAAATTAAATTTCCATGTGATAAATGTGAAACCAATTGGTTCTAGGACACCAAATCTAACAAACTCTTACTTAGTCTAGAGACAACTACCTACAACTTTCAGTCTGCTAGACCTCACAGGTTGATCATATTTATGATGTGTCAAGGCTTTATTCAAGGGGTCCTCCACATTGTCTTTTATGGAAATAATTCTAACTACAACATCACCACTCTATGAAAATTACCTAAAGAGATGATACTTCTAAATTATGTTCTTCATCCGCTGAAGTGACCTTGGTTCTTTTGCGAGAGCCACTACTACAGTATTATAACAGTACAGTGTGATGGGATCTTTTCTGCTATGTATCATATTCAGCTCTAGGATGAAGCTTCAAATCCAAAAAGATTCTTTAGCTACATCAGAAGCTATGATATACTCAGAATCTACTATAGAATCTATGACCACACTCTACTTTCAGCACTTCTAGCTCACTGCCCCTCCATTCAAAGTGAACATGTATCCTATTTGCGACTTCAAGTCATATTGATTAGTATAGAAACTAGCATCTATATATCCTCTAATGACAAGTTCCTAGTCTCCTCCATAAATTAAGAACATATCCATAGTATTCCTCAGATACTTTATGATATTCTTGACTGCCATCCAATGGTAGTCACTTGGGTCAGCTTGATATCTCCCAACCACACTCAACGCGTATGCAACATCCATCCTAGTACATAGAATGGAATACATGACTAAACCAATCGCTAATTCATATGGAGTCCTTTCCATTAGTTTTTCTTTCCTCATGTGTCTGAGGACATGTTCTCTTAGAAAGATTAATACCATGTGATGTTGGAAACAATCCCCTCTGGGATTGTTACATACTGAATCTCTTCAGTGTCTTATCAATTTATGTACTTTGACTGAGGCCCAACAATCTCTTGGATCTATCATGATGGATCTCGAGCCCCAGAATACATGGTGACTCACCCAATTCCTTCTTGGAGAATAATTGATTTAACCATTCCTTAACAGACTATAATACTGGTATCTCATTTCCAGAAATTAATATGTCATCAACATATACTATTAGGAAAATGAATGCACTCCCACTAAAATATTTATAGACACAAGGCTCACATTCATTCTTGATAAAACTGAATTCCATTGTGGCTTCATCAAAATGAATTTTCCATGACCGGGATTTTTTCTTTAATCCATAAATAAATTTTAGCAACTTCATACCTTTTTGGCATCCTTTGGAGTCATAAACCCTTGAGTTTGTGTCTTGTAGACATCTTCTCAAAGGTTCCTGTTAAGGATGGATATTTTTATATCCATTTTCCAAATCTTATAGTCATGGTAAGAGATAATTACCAATAGAATTATGATGGATTTTAGTATTGAAATTGGTGAAAAGGTTTTGTCTTATTCAATTTCATTACTCTGTTAGTACCCTTTTGCAACCAGTCATGCCTTATAGGTACAGACTTGTACTTCAATGTCCAGTTTCTTCTTGAGTACCCATTTTCAACCAACAAGATTTACATCAACTAGAGGATCTACCAAAATACATACTTGGTTTTGGTATATGGAATCCATTTCAGAATTTATGGCTTTTTTCCACTTAGCAACTTATGTGTCCCTTACTACTTCTTTATAGGTTAGAGGATCATTATTATCAACTAATAATGAGTCTCCATCCTCAGTAACTAGAAAACCATACCTTCCAGTTCTCTAACCTCTCTTTTACTCCTACACAGCTCTTGTGTCTCTGGAACAGTTCTTTCTTCGACAAGGAATTGTGGAATTTGTTCTTCTACCAAATCTTGTGTAAATGGAGCGTCAACTTCATCGAACTCTATATCACTCCCACTATATCTTTTGGATATGTTCTCCCATTCAATGAATATAGAGTGTCATACCACTATAACCTTTTGTTCTGAGGGGTTGTATAGGAAAAAACCCCTTTTTTCCTTAGGGTATCATATAAAGGTAAACTTTGTGCCTCAAGGTGTATGGTTGCTACCTGAAGAGGCCTTAATAAATTCATTGCTTCCCCAAAAATGTAAATTCAATAATATGTCATTATTTCCACTCTAGAAATCATATGTAATACCATTTATTGATTTATTTGGTACTTGGTTTAGTATGTTATTTGATTTTTATAACGCATATACTCCAAAGGATGATGGTTGAATCACATGACTCATCATTGATCTCACCATGTCCAATAGGATGTGGTTCCTCCTTTCACTCAAACCATTCTACTGGGGTGTGTATAGAAGAGTGATTTGGGATAGGATCCCAAACACTCATAAGTAATCAATGAATTCTTGGATAAGATATTCTCCACCTCGGTCTAAGAAGAGTTTGTTAATCTTCTTACCAAACTATATCCGAACATCATTCTTGCATTATTTGAACTTATCCAATGAATCCAACTTATACCTCATTAAGTAGACATATCCATAACTACTAAAATCATTAGTAAAAGTTATGATGTATGAGTACCCTCCCTTTGATTCAACTAGAAATGTCCCACACGCATTGGTATGAACCAATTAAAGAAGTTATTTATCCCTTTCACCTTTCCCACTAAATTGGGATTTGGTAATTTTTCTTTATAAACATGAATGACATACACCAAGTGGTTTTAGTTTGAAAGAATATAAATATCCATCTTCATGTAACTTTTTCTAGAGTTTCTTGTTTACAAAACCTAGACGGTGATGCCAAACTTGGGTGTGGTATGAGTCATGTGAAGAATCTTTGTTTTCAACTTCCATTACTTGGTTTGTGTAATCCAACACATAAATACCTTTGTATAAATGTTCCCTAGAAAAACTGATGTTATCTTTGTAAAAGAAGAAACATTCATTTCCAAACTTGAAAACAAATCCCTCTATATCTAATACAGATAAAAAAAATAATGTTTTTAGTAAAATACGCTACATAATAAAAACCCTATAACACCAAGATCAACCTAGTTGGCAATATGAGGTGGTAGTCCTTGACAACTAAAATAGAATGTTTGTCTACATTAGCTTCTCATAGATCTACCTCCCCTTGGTCAATCATCTTGAATCAACTTGGATCCTATATTTGGATACATATGTGAGCACCACAAGCTATATCCAATACATAGATTGTATAAATAGGTAGATTTTTTTTAATAAAAAATGCACTTGAAGCTTCCCATTGATTCTTAGGTTGGGTTTAGCTCTTCTTCTAGTGACCCTTCTTGCCACATATGAAACAAATAGCCTCCTATTCCCTTGCCCCCCCTTTCGATCGATAATTATTTTTTTATTAAAGGATGGTAGGACATCCACAAAAACTACATATCATGGGGGTCGAAAATGATGAAGACCAAGGAATCCCCCCAGACAACATCCTTACATTCCTATGGAAGGGATCCAACAGCGGAGTAAATCACAAATGGTTCCTCCTCTCTTCATGCACGACCAAGCAAAACCACAGAAAAATTAGCTTCTCTCCATATATGATGAACCTGAAAACCCTCATTTATTTTCTTCGAACATCTTCTAACGAGATAGGTCAAATTCCATGGAAGATTGTATTTCGCTTGAATAGACCGCACCAAAATCTCGGAATCAGATTCAAACGAACCAACCTGGAATCCGAACCTTTTGCAAAGAGAGACTCCAGTGAAAAAGGCCCTCACCTCCGCACATAAGGAATTACCCAGACCATAGAACAGACTAAAATCCAAGAACATTGACCCATTTGAATCCCTGAGTAAACCACCCCCTCGTATGCATCCATTCATGAAAGAACCATAAACATTCAGCTTGTTACCACTATCAGGAGGTATCCACTTTACCCACTGACTTGGAAAACATTTATTTGACATTGGTCTATTAAAGAACCTCCCCTTTGATCTATCTTTTCTTGGAAGTTTGTGAAGGGTCTTTGGGATTAAATCTCTTCTCCTTCCCTTTCCTCTTATTCAACATAAGGATAGATGGCTTTCCACACATCATATATTTGTCCAGTTGGTGAATGAGGATGAAAAGATCAGATATAAACTTCCCAATACTGTTTATATTTAAATTGAAAAAAAGATAGAGAAGCTCTGAGGGAGTGTTGTGAGATTGAGATCGGTGCCCAGTTCTTCGAGGAGTTTAAACCCTAGAACCACTAGGTGCTTAATGTAGACAATTATCTTAACGACATGAGGTCCAGTTGAGGAACTTTTTCCGAGATTACATTGAATGAGTTCCTTAGAGATCTCAAACCATTCTTGTCTTTCTATCACCTGGTAAAGACCACGGAGGTGCTCTAGCATGATATAAGAATCCAGTTATCTTGAGACTTCATGATCTCACTAGACATTGATGATAACATCAAACATTGAATGCCAACTTTTTCATTCATATAGTTCTCATAGACCAGAAAATTCTCATCACTCACCTCTTTGGTAGGCAGATCATATAATGGTGACTCCAGCATGTAAGGGTTTTGATCATGGAATAGGATAACCCAAAGGCGTCTAAACCATTCTTGGAAGTTTCTGCTGGTGAAGATGTTGAATTTATTTATAATTGATCATAGGGATAGTGTGGTTGATGAAATTTTCGTTTTTATTCTACAATTAAAAGAGCAGTCCATTAGTACTTTCTTGATTTCATTTTATGAGAAATAATAAATTTATTCATTCTCCCACTATTTTATTAAGTCCCAATGGACCTCACCATTGAACTCAAAAAGTCCAATTTCTCTGAAATTCTAGAGGCAAGGATCCATATTGTCATTTGCATAACCCCAAAAAGGGTTGGTCACACTATTATAAGGTATATAGGTAGGCATGTAATCTCTAAATGTGGGCTTGAAACTCGTTGATCTGTTGAGTGGACTCCCCAATCCTAAAATTGTGACTTTAGATTTTCTAAACTCTTGCCTCCAATATTATACCATGTCTAGCAAGGGTTACTCTTCTTAATGTAAAATAGATAATTCAATCCTAAACCTTTCAAAAGGGATTCCTGTATAAAAGTAAGTGTCCCCACAAGGGTTGGCTAAACACATAGTTTTATTGAGTTTTCCCTTAATCAAGTAATGGAAGGCTTGGTATAACTTAATATTTTATTTGAGGGATTTTTTTTCTCTTATGCGTGAATTTATTATTTTAATTTTCACATTATTGTTAATATTAAGTGTAACTTACCTCAGTGATTTACTATGTCTTGATAATATTTACACATAATTATGGTTTATTTTAGTTCAGTCATCCATGCTTGTTTAATTCATTAATTATGTGATCAAGAAAACATATCCATAATGATAAACCATGAAACTGACAGAAATAAAATAAAGGGAATGATCATGACCTTTTCTAATGTCTATTTTATCTAGAAGTTGATAAAATATCCCTGAACTGGGGAATAAACATCTTGAACCTTTTTGGTTCATGTTTAGAGCTTTCCACTTATCCACCTCTATATCTTAGTGGATTTGTTTCATCTCAATTCTAGCTTGAATTGCCTCCACTAGCTTTGTAGTTCCATCTATTACATATACCATTTTTAACTCTCACGTAGGTGAGGAGTAAAAAAGGGTTTTGCATTATAGAAACCATGGGCATGCAATCCCAACATATTAATGAGGTGAAGGCTTGCAGGCCAACAAATATAATTTAAATAAATAAATTAAGAAAAACCATCCACATACAATGGTCTTGGTCTATATCATGATTATCCACACATGAAATGATATTTAAACAATAATAAAACTAGAATTCAATTCTTTAATCTTTTTTGTTTAAGATAAATCACGCTCAAATCAATTAATTATAATATTTGATTAATAAATACTTTTATCCTAAATCCTTTTCATTATTTACTTGATATTTTCATCAATCATAATTTTAAAAAATTAATTCATTTAAAATAATCTTTGTACATAACTTGTACCTTTGAGGCAATCCGGTGAATTCCTATTCACAACTACCCAATGAGTAGAAATGAACATTAAGCAGATATTAAATTAAAGATATATATATATATAACACATATCACATGTTGTGCCTCAGCTTTACGCCCCCACGATGGTACATGTCCCAAGGGTTTGTATAATATAAAAATAAATTTTAATAAATCTACGTGATTTGGATGAGTACACGGCGTGTAGTTCCAACTATAGGGTGTGTACTATTTTTCACCATCCATCTGAAGTACATGCCCAGGGAAACGACATGTGAGTGTACTTCAGAAATCTTTGGAGTACATGGTGTGTCCGGTGGGCCACATGTCATGTCGTTCCTTGTTACATGGTCTCTAGCCATGGAGTACATGGTGTGTCCAGTGGGCCACATGTCGTGTAGTTCCTTGTTACATTGTCTCTAGCCAGGAAAGCAGTGTACAGGGTACACGGTCCAACCCTATCCCAAAGGGACTACACCTCGTGTCTAGTGGGCCACACGATGTAAAATCTGGAAACCGTATGCCACATGTTCCTGATCAACACACAGAGTCATTAAGACATAGACAAACTCCAATGACATGTCTTGGTTTGGAAGACTATACCTAGTGCATTGAACCTTGGCTACATGGTGTTTACTCTGGTTTTGTATGGCCAAGAACCATTGGAACCTTCAAATGAGTTATTTCTGTTTTATTTTAATCCCAATTAAAATAAAATATCATTTCTATAAGGTGAAAAAAATGGGGAATAGATCTTGATATTTTTATTTTCATAACGATAAACCTGAATTAAAACAACTAAATTATTAAATGTGTAAATCATCTATAAAATATTTAAATAATAGTAAACTACGATGTAACCACTCTGATACCACTTTTAGGTTCTAGGAGCAACATAAGTTTGGTTGGGCTGGCACCCAACATTGATTTTTACTATGAACAATGATTATTCTGGGATAAATATGATGATGAGTTTCAGTCTCCATGGAATAGAATAAAATATTTAGATAATTAATGAAGAGGATTGAAACATTTAGACAGGATATTTCACATCATGTTTATAATTAATTTAATTAATTTCATGAAGAAAATAATAATACCTGGATCTTCGGTATTTTCTTAGTTAATGATGTTAATCATCCAAAATGACCCTTTCGAATTATCTTGTTGCACATGCAAGGATCCAAAATAGAATACCTCTAGTGGCGATCCACATGTGCTCTGATGGACTCTAATCCACACTGCTCGTTCTCCGGGTGCTAGCACGGTGAAGTGAGTGTCTTGTGTTGATTGTTCTTGATAACTTGTTTTTTGGCATTGAAGAACATATCTCATTCTTAAGAGGGGCAGGAAGAGGATTCGAGAGAGAAATTTTTTAGATAAATAATTCTCAATTCACCGGGTGTGCGTTTCGGTAAAAGGCATAACAGAGGTATGTGTCTATTTATTGACATGAGGCTTCCGTTACAATATTTAATTTCATTATATAAATTAAATACACAAATAATATTAAAGAAAACCCTTGCTAATAATAAAAATTCCACATCATTATTTATGGTGAGCCAACTTGCACAAAACAAAATTATAAATAATATTATATGTCACAAAATAATAACAGCATTATTTTAATTTGTGCGAACTAGTTAAATAATTATTTATCATCTTGTAAATAATTATTTTACTATCTAACAGAGCTTGGTCTAGTCAAACTCCACTTCAAATTATTGAACACCTAAATAACAAATAAATAATTTATTCTCTTAATTAAATATTTAATTTACAAACTAGTGAATAAATATTTATTAAAAGTTTTATAAAACAAATAAATATATTTTACCCACAATCTGGTGAGTAAATATTTATTTAAATTTTTCAATCAATTAAACATAAATAAAATCATCCTATTGTGTTGAGAATTATATTTATTAATTAAATTAAAATAGAATTTAACCGACGCCACCAGAAACACTTAGTGTGTGACCCTCTAGGATTCTTTCTCATTACCATTAGGCGGGATTGCATAAATTCCAAGAGTACTCTCTAGAAACGGGTCAATGAACCCAAGATAAATAACTTAAAGTCAAAAAAACTACATCCACATACAAATGCTCACTGGGTAATATAATACCTTTTTCACAATATCTCATCAAGAAGGTATCATGAGAGTGTCGGAAAATTTTATGCTTGATATGTTGTTCTTTGACTACCTGAAATAAATTCATCATTACAGCATGGCCATAAAATTTCACACGGTGGTTCTATTTCAATTAAATGGCCAAGATATCAACTTCTATAAATGTAGGTGAAAAAACCTTACTTGAATTATCCATTAATAACATGCCACTCGTGACTCACCCAACAAACCCTACTTCTCGCCAACTGTCTCCAAGATGGTTTTCGTCAGTAAATCGAAGTGTGTAAGTCATGAAATTTATTAATGATGATATTAAAGTCTAATGATCATTACACTACTCGCAGATGGAAATATCCAATGAAACCAGAACATTTGGAATTCTTAGTGGCAGGTCGGTTATCATAATCTCCTCTCTTGGAGATTACCAGGTGAGAACATCATGAGAGGAAGTATAATATTCTTATGAGTACTCGCACCTGATGGTCTGCATGCAATGTGTCCCACCATAGTATGTCATCCAAATATAGAACTATATTTAAGAATGTTGTTATATCATTTCAAGGAACTCATCATAGAGGGGAACTACCATGACCTTATCAATACAACAAATATTCTAGTACATTATTACATCATAGTCATCCAGAACAATGAAAAATATGTAATAAGATGTTTAGTATTTAAATACATTAAATATCCATGTAATAAAAGTGAAACTTTCTGGTTTTAGGACACCAAATCTTACCTAAATTGTGGAATTAACATCTAACTTATGTAAAAAATAGAAGGATCAGAGGGGTTGAGAGTTCCCTTTCCCTTTATAGAATTCTAACCAGTGGGAAATGACGTAGATGGATCTTCTAGGCTGAGTGTATTCCCTTTTAGGTGGGTACAAACACCTGTATGAGAGTCCATTTGATATTTTACTTCCCCAATGGGGAGATGTTTCTCTGTTGGGACCTACATCAATGCCCTGATCCTTGGAAATATCAAGAATAACCATATTCACCATAATGGTATCTGGAGGAAAATCCTAAATATCATTTTATAGGTTTGGTTATCATAGGATAAGACTAAAATCAAGGGAGAATACTATCCCCAGCCCCAGATCTGGACATGTGGGGATTCCTCTTCCATGATTCTATGAAGAACTGTGAAACACTTAATGAATCTCTATTAGAGGGTACAATGGTAGTCAGGTGATGTTTGGTACTGAACCACTATAAGTGCTTCTGACTAAACTATCCAGATCTACATATCATTGTCGTTGAAATTATCTCAGCTTCTTGGATAGATCAATTGAAACTCATGGAGGTGAAAAAAATCATCAAAAAGGAAAAATAGATGAATGAAAACTAATCCAAGGTGATTGAATTCATGATATCAAATATGGAGGTTTCATTCTTCTAGAATATGATCGCCAACTAATTTGAAGCCAAAGTATCCCATAAGATTTATTTCTTATAATCATGGAACTAATCTTGGTTGTCACAAGATTTAGTTGGTTCCAAAGTAGATATTGGTGGAGGTACTGATTTGGATCAATGTGTTTACCAATTTTCCAGTAGATGAGTCATTGTGCAATCTGACTGGTCGCTACATGCTTGGTCTTCTCTCGAGGGTGGTACCAACCACCTCATTCTGCCCATGTGGGATTCGGTTTTCACCATTTCCTCATATACGAGGGAAGAAGTGTTCATTGGTAACTCAGCTATAAAATATTCATTTATCCCATTCTACAAGTTCTTCATGATCTCAGGTAGAGGTATAGAGAGAAATTGGTGATGATAGAAATAATTTCTCCATGATCCCCTTTAGGGGAACCAAGTCGTCCGCCACTGGAATGTATCTACCGACGTATTTGGGGATTTTTTGAATATCACCTTCAAGATGGTTAACTTTACCTGTTAGGTTCCATCCCTAGACATTGATTCTGGTGACTTGGGTTAAGGTTCTATCAATGAATAACATTCTTCCTCATAATTTGAGAAGTGAACGATTTTGACAATAACATGTCTCTTCCCTATTTTTTTCTTTCTGTGGTGGAAATTCCCCCTTCTTCCTCATTATATTTCATCATGGTAGGGATGTTCTTTGGAATGGGGAGTTCCTTCATGTTGGTGTGTGATACCCAAATGAACACCACCACTTTGATTTTTTGGGATATGAGGACAACATTGATATTAGTTGTTTTAAGAGTAGTAAGGACCTCTGCTTATACTATTGCAGGACTAGGTAGGACCTCCACTATGGTTGTTTAAGGAGAAACGAGGACCACTACTTTGGTTGGTGAGAATATGGGGAAGGACTCCATGCTGACAGGTGATGATGGCACATGGAGGACCTCTATAATATTAGTCTGGAGCATGAGGGGGAACTTTGCACTAATTGAATACAACATGGGGAGACATATCTATTTATTGGGGCCAACGGTTTGGAGATGACCTATGTACTAGTTTTCTATGAAGTAGGGAGGGCCTCCACTTTGACCGATGATGGGAACATTGGGTGGACCTCCATGTCGATTGTGAAATTGTAGAGGACCTCAACTTTGGTTGTTGATAGTACAGGGAGGGACCCTATAGTGAATCTCATCATTACATTTGATCCCATAAAATATACTAGTGGTACCGGTAATTGACAGAGTCGACCCATCATACATGTGGGGTGGATGAGGTCTTGATCCCAATCAAGAAGAGATGCACCCCTGGTCATCTGATACAGAGATCTAGTGGAATCCTAAAGTGTAGGTAAGATCCACAAGAGCTATGGAAGAATATTACTTGTAAAATCATTCTCTTGGGATTGTGTCTGATGTAGGAATCAGGTTTTCCAGACATAGGCCAAAGGAAAAGGTGTATAGTCTACCTATACGTTGGCCTAAAAGACCTATTTTTTCCCACTGATGAGGCATGGGGGAATATTTTCTTAGAGGATCTTGGATAGTATCCATGTCCTTGGTTACATGAGCATCCCCCACCTCCTTAGCATAGGGGAGTGAGTCATAAAACCACAAAAGTGAGAGGCTCCTAAAGTAGTTCACTATTGGAGTGGGGAGTGGCGGCTCCCTATGTTCCCATTAGTGGTAGCAGTGTCATTGATGTGCTGATGACTCTTAGTCTAGGAAATCCATATCCCTCATGGGAATGACTCCCTCCTACTCATACTGGCATACAAGGGTGTCCATCACTCTACTATGGATTATTTAGAAGGGTGAGATGTGGTGTGGGTACCTATTAACTAGTGTCGTGACAGAGATCATGGTAGATGTGGCTTCATACATGATTGTTGTACTAACATTTCTCCTACCCCTATTTCTATAGTATTGGGTGACTGGTTTCCTATAGCTTGGGTAATGAAAAGAAGGATGATCAACTATATGTACAAATACAAATAATGTAATTCCCAATTCCCCAACATAATCCAATCTTCTATGGTTAGAGAGAGAGATCTGTGATGATGAAGTCACATACAAGAATTCCCAACATTTAACTGCCCCAATATTTGATGAGTTCCATGCCAAGACCACTATTTTCTTAGTGGGTCCTAGAATCATATTTCTAGATACAATGACAACCTAATCTACTAATGTATCACATACTAAAAGTCCTAAAAACGAGAAGAAGGGTTTCACGTCAAACACCAATCACTTCTCTGATGATCTATATGAGTAATCCCCATGGGTGAAATAGAAAAGTTTCACAGAAGGTTCACTATTTCTATTTCAAATTATTTTTTTAGGGCATCCCACTACTATGTGTCAACTCATGATGGTGTTTCATTTTGGTTTCCCTATATTCCCACTTTCCAAAGGTGGGATTATTTCATCCCTTTCAACAATGATGTATTCTCCTTCATCAAAACAGTATAATAGAATGTCAGTTAATAAATCCATGGATATCTCCTTCGAACTCATCACGTAGTCTGGGTCTCCCTCATGAAGTTAAGTAATATTCATGGAACTCATTATTTTTTCCATATCTTTATGGATAATAGTTAATTATTCTTCATCTATCAAGAAATTTCAATGGGTCTTGATAGGGAAGAAACATTCAGTCTAGACAATAGTCATGTTGGGCATCGCTGGCAGTTCTATATGCTAGGAACATTGGTTGCATGTATTGTTACACATAGGAGGAAATATCATAGAGGAATATCGGGTGTAGAGACCCATTCATCCCATGTCGATCACATGGTATCTTACACTGTAGGTTCATATCTTACATGGATTTCACCAAAGGCATACCATTCATAGAATGAGGTGGCTCCTTGGGGCCATAGGTTTAACTTTGTGTGTATATGGATTAGGAACATGAGTTTAACATCTTGTGGATATGAAGTTTATTGACAAAGACACCCCCATAGAGGCAGATCAAGTAGGTGTTTCCCTAGGAGGGAAGATTTCACATTATAAAGTCTAAACACCTCTAAAGGAGGATTAGGGAGTCATGTTCCTAAGAGGTAACCCCCTGGTTTACCATTGGTCAGGATTGAACCTCAATGGAAGAATCCTAAGTACCATTTTTTAGGATATAGGGATCAAACCCCATATATTTTGATGTCATGATTTATGTTCATGTGATAGGATAGATCCATGAAGTTTAACATCATGTGGTAAAGAAAATCATGCTAAAAAAGGAGCATTGGTGAGGGATGGTGTGACGCATTCTCGTAGAAGTTTCCCATTGCAAGAGTAATTCTCTTGGTTGGATTTCTATGGGAATTACACATTAAAATTCATGAGTGCTCATAGAAGCAGAGATGATGTGGATGGAGATTATGTATGAATGTGTAATAAAGGTACCCAAAGGATATATGTTCTTTGGGAAGGGTAATGATACTACTGGGATGTGGTGGCTCGAGAAAAATCAGAATGGATGTGGATAGAGTGTTGGGTGCTGGGTTTGGACCTCAGGGAGGATTAATACATATCCCAATCATTTGGGAATTAAATACTACATGGTTATCAATGGTTGGAGCTTACACCTAAGGATGAGGCCCATTTGAAGGGATATGATTGGGTCTCACATGTTGAAGAGGCCCATTGACAATGTATGGTTAGGGCATACACACAGAATCTTCCCATTAGAAGATGTAGTATGGGGATTAATCCGGGTTGGATTCCTATATGTCTATAGGTTGTATTTCATTGTAATTACTAACCTCTAAGACCACGTGACTCATGATTGGTGTGAGAAAAAATAGGAAGCAGAAAACCTAACACTCGTTCCAGGAAAGGTGCGCTAGTAAGAGACAGTGTGTGGATTATTCACGGAATATTTCCAAGGATGATGTAATTTTATGTGGGGAGGATCTAATTTCATGTAAAGAGGATATCATTCCATGTGATTCATATATGGATCATCCTATGGTTGTGGAAAAAGGATTGAATGGATTACACATGGATGTCTTTCGGTATGTGAGAATCATCCCATGGTGGGGAAGAAGGTAGAATCCCATGATGATTCAACATGAAGAATCTTGTGTTTATCATATAGGGTAAGACTATAGTTTTATGACATCTGATAAAGATATTGTTGATAAGTAGTTTTACATCATGCAGTGCGGACATAGGGGACTCACTCTTTACCCCTTTATCTTACATAACTGTCAATCATTCACCTTTGGGAGGAGAATAGATTTATTAATTCTAGGTTGGAACAGTTTGGAGGAGTGGTCAATCATGAGTTCCATATTAGAGTTACTATGTTGAGAAGAAAAAGGCTTTAGTTTACCTATTTTGGGAAGAAGAAGGTATATGGTAATCTTGATCTTCACTTTAAGTAGAGTGGGCAATAGGAATAGGTGCCACAAGTCACATAGGAACTTTAAGAGAAGTTTAATTGATCCTGTACGGTTTTTGGGGACTCATATAATTCATAAAGGGGTGTCAACATAGGGTAGGAATCATAGAGTAGACCTAGATAAAGGATTCGTAAATAATAAGGCATCATTGATAGGTTATTCATGAATCTTAGGTTCTTCACGGAGGTTAGGAGGTTTGACAAATAGTAGGTTTCATGAAATATGGTATCCCTTACTTAAGATGAAATCCTGGTTCAGGAAAGTATTGGTTAGAAAAGTATTACTTCTTCATGAAGCCTCAAGTACCCATGAGGGACTTCTTACTTCAGAAAGGGAATAAGCCTTCATGAAATTCATCTCCACCATGGTCAGAGGCTCTAAAGAACTCATAAAAGGGGTTTGTGTGAAGCCAAAGTACCTTGGATGAACTATTTTCATCTGGTATTCTATGATCAAGTGGTACACAAATTTGAAGCAATTAAAAATATAAAATATTGAGGTAACCATTCTAAATGATCGATATGATGAGTGTATTTATAGGAAAGGGGTCTCTCAAAGCTGGTAAGAAGTTTGTGAAGTAATTTTTGGGCTTAGAGAAATTAAGTGACTCTTTAATACTAGTGGATAACATCATCAACCGTTTTCATGGTCACAAAGCAGTGTCAAAATCATGGAGAATAGCATCAACCCTTCATGCAATCATGGAGTCTCTTCTCGGAGGGGAGCTATCAGAGCTTCACAAAGTATTGATGATTTTCAAAGTATACTTTAAAGGGGTCTTGGGGCCATTTTGGATTATATTTTCTCTGAACATCATTATTCTTCTATAACCCTTTTCATGGAAAGTATTTTGTAACCAACAAGAGTTTTAGAGGATTACTTCATAACTTTTACATAACGAACTCATACATTACAAAGTGGACACATCCACTTAGTATCCATTTTTTCCACAATATAAATTTTTTAAAATGAAATAAATTTTATTCACAATAAATATTGATTACTTTGGACATGAATTTTTATTTTTTATTAATCATCCTCAGACCCTTTCAAGAACATTTAAAAACAATGGATGAGTACAAAAAATATAATTAAGGGATATAAAAGTAATAAATGTTTTAGTTTAGTAGAAAAAATAAATCCTCATAAAATTTTTACCTTTATCTAAAAATTATTTGATCATATTAAAAAATCATATCCATATGAAAAAAAAACACCTTTTTTTCTCAAATAAAATCTTTAAACCCTATAGAAAGCAAATTGAAACCCTTTTAAGCAACATAGAATGTAATATTCATAACCTAGGTCAGAAACTGGAACCCAATTAAATCCACATGAGAAACCTACATGGTTAAATCCATAATTATTTCTTATGATGAAAAGGATCATTACCCAATGATTTAGAGATCTATATCATGTTTACCCATCATATTAGTTGTATCAAACTCACTTATCATATAATCTGTATCGAGCTCAATCTTCATATAAGATGTATCGGGTTTTCTTATTTTATAAGCACTATCAAGATCACACAACATCATTATAAATTTTTCAGAACTATATCATGAATAAAAAATTTTAATATTTCATATTTTCTTTATAAAACCCTTGAAAAACTCTTTTGTACCCATATACAAAATATTTTTGGATATCGAAATACGCTTTCCTTTAAAACCCCATTTTCTAAACTAAAACACCCATAAAAAAGCGAAGATGGTTTTTTCATTAAATAAAAAATGGAATATTTTAATGGAATAAAAATATCAAATAACATTTTTATGATAAAATTCATTGAAACTATATATTTTAAAATGGAATATTTTTTCCCTTTTGTAAAGAAATTCAAAACATTCCGTGTAAAAAGATCCCTTTGGAAAAAAATTAAAAGAAATTCAAAAGATTCATAAAAGTTAATTTATAATTCATATATTTTCATATAAATACATTGATAAAATAATTTCAATAAAATTTAAATTCTATAAAAGTATTTAGAAAATAAATTTTGAAAACATTTAAAATGTGGTTTTAAGTTGAAGTGCCTCTTACCACGAGTATGACTCAACACATATGTACATTATCTTCAAGGATAATAAACTTATGTTAATTATTTAATGTATTAAAAACAATTCAATTTTATTATCACATTTATTTTATTAGTTATCATTTTATATAAAATTACATATTCAATTGAGTTCACATTAGATGTTTTGACGATATTCGACTCATATGTCAAAAATGACTTTGGTATGTTGACTATGGAAAAAGAAATAATTATTCCATCATTACTAGAATAATAATCATGAAAAAATTATCATTTCAATAAATTAATCATAATTTTAAAACTATTCATGAAATGTTGGTTTGAAAAATGAACTATGTTACCATCATGGAGATGGTAGGTTGTGCGTATACGTAAGTAACATATCCATTTTTCAATGATCATGACAGAATGAAGGTAAGTAATATTTTATATTTCCAAAATTATTATTATATTGTAAATATCATATTATATATTTAAATTATCATATATATAGATATCATACATGTGATGCGATAATGAAAAATGAATCACATTACTTTGTGGAGGTTGAAGTCTACATTTACACATGAATCACATCATCATTTAGAACTGATAGTTATCTAATAAATTAGATGAAATATGAATTTTAAAAAATGTTAATTATTCCATGAATATAATATATATTAATTAAATCTATTATAAAAAACATCTATGAGAGGCAGTGATGGAAAATGAAACACATCGCTTTCTAGAGGTGCTAATCCACACATATGCCCAAGTGATGTTTTCATTTCACATTGGATAGAAAAATAGATAAAATGGATTTTAACATAATCATAATAACATTTAATTATATTTAATATAGTGATTTTATTTTTTAATAGTGGTTAAATAATATTTTTCATGGAGTTAGAAGATTAAATAAACCTAAATTAGGTTAGTTAGGACATATAATTTATCGTCATACAACCTCTTTAGCTTTCACATTAAGCCTATAATGATGGATTTGCAATAAAAAATTCTTCTAGGAAATGGAGAGTGAATTTAATGCGATAATTGGGTATTAATTTTCCAAAATAGAGTGCTTAGAATTTGTGATGAAGAGATCAGAGGAGGTTCACTTTTATAAGTGAGATGATGGGATCTCTTGGAATTACATAAAGTATTAAATTAATATAAATAAATTTTAATTGAAAAATGGTTATAAATTTGTTTAATTATAAATAGTATGAGAATATGTTTAAATCCTATAACTAAATAAAAAATTTACAATTTTAGATTTTGTTTTTATTCATATCTCTTTCTTTTAACAACCATGTTAACTCTTTTGACAATTATTGTGATATCACTATTTTTACTCTTTAGGTGCCAAAAAATTTAATATAAAGTTAAAATTGACCTATAAATGGAATATGGTGGATATTTTTAACCATATCCCATTCGGTTTTCTAAGTAAATTATTTTTAATAAGTTTAAATCTTTTAATGAACTATTATTTATTATAAAATATAATTAATGTTGTTTTTTGGAACTATTCACACAAATTAGAAACAACATGATAGTAATGGAATTAAAATATAAAACTATCACACATATATAATATTTTATATATATATTCAAAAAAGTTGTAAGAATAACTCACCCAAAAAATATTAATTTTATATTTTTTTAAATCTTCTACATGATTTTTTTTTTCAGTTTGCATAAGTACTCTATTAGTGTTGTGTAAGAATTTAAGTTCATTATTTTATCACTAAAATATTAAAATAAACTAATATGATAAAAAATTTAATTAATATTTTAAAAATTCATTTATAACTGAAATTATTCTTTTTTTATCCCTAATTACAAAATTTAGATATATTATTGTCAATAGAGTGACATTTTGGAACTTCCATTACTTAAAATAATATAAATATCACTCACAAGTGAAAATGGATCCAAAATTACATATATTATAATTTTGGATATATATGGTCTAATTGATCCCATAAAATTAAATTAAGGTCATTTTTTGTTTATTTTTAGACCTTATTTTATTATTTTAACCCCGATTTACCCATTTTACACTTACCGACGTGAAAAAATATTTTCCACAGTTACTGTTCATAATAACCAAAAATAAAAGGGACCAACTTAATAAATTTTAACATCATTATTAAAATTAATTAATCTATTTTTTATGATTCAATATCTATAATTGTTGGATATTAATTTAATATAAAAATAAAAAAGTAATTAATAATAGTATTTTAGTAAAATGCATTTTTTGTATAAAAATGTATGTTTAACTAATTAAATTATAAAATTTATTTAAATGAACTTAATTAGACTATTAATCATATAAGTGAACTAATTTTATATTGAAATTATATTAAAAAAATGGTACATTGAAAATTAGGGAAACATAAATATTGTTTTCACTAAAAATTAGTATTTTTCATTATTCATTGAAAAATAAAAATTTTCAAACACATCTCAAAACATCAGCCTAAGATGATTTTGATATTTTTATTTGAAAATTTAAATCAATTTTTCAATTTCAAATTCTAATATTTATAAATTAAAATTAAAAAAATTATCAGAAAAATATTTTAATATGATTAAAATTATTTACTTTTTTATTTAAAAATTATATAATAATATTATAATGAATATAATTATATAAAATATAATTCAGGAATATTAGTATGGAATAAAATCTATTATTAACTATACATTGGTTTTTACTTTATTCCCCCTTTTGGAAATTACATCCTCACAATTTTATTCATTACTCAAACAATTGCGATATTTTTCTTTCATATCATTTTTTTGTTTTCATATTGCTTATTCAACCATATATATTTCTCAAAAAAAATTAACTTGATGAATTTCTTTATTCCAAAATACTTTCTCTCTATGGTCAAAATTGTTATGGTTGTTCCTCATAAATTTTTTTCTTCTAGATGAACATTTTCACTATTTGAAACCTGAGATGCATGTAATGGCCCAGACCTCTCCGGTCCAATCCTTTCTGAAAATCTATTGTTGGAGGTGTTTTTGGGAGTCATGATGACTCATTCCAAGAGTTTTCTAGTTTTTAGTTTTCCAATAGTGACTCACGAAATAGTAACTCATTGAATGGTAGCTCACAAAATGGTGACTCACCAAATATTGACTCGTCGAATGGTTTCTCAATGAACGGTGCCTCACAGAATGATAGCTCACCAAATGGTGACTCTCTGAACAGTAGCTTAATAAATGGTGACTCATATAACACAGTGTTGGTTAATTTGATCTCACATAATGGTGACTCATGAAACGATGACTCACCGAATAGTCACACACCAAATGGTGACTCACTGAACGGTGGATCACTGAATGATGACTCATCATCGGTATCTCGTAATGGTAACTCCCCCAAGGGTCAGTAAATTCATGTTTTCCAGTTTCACCCTTGTTATGTTTTAACTGACGTTAGCTGAGTTTAAAACCTTGTTTGAGAGTTTTGATGGATATTAATTTTATCTTAATATCTTAACGGTCTCAGGACCTCAAAATGGCCAAGCCCCATGGTCAATCCATAGTCTGAATTTTAAGGACATTGAAATCCTTTCGCTAATTTTAGGATATGGCCCTTATTTAAGGTGAGATCCTCTCTTACTTTAAAACTTATGTTCCCTCTTGGCATGCCTACAACCTTTCTTCCCCAAGGATTCACATTTGTGTGTAATAGAAACCTGTTTATTTTTCCCTTAGAGTCCATCCTCCTACTCGTACGACCCTCTGTTTTGGCTCAAAGAAGAGTCGTTGGTCACCTATTGTTACAAGTAGTAATTTTCTTCTTCTACCATTTCTTTTTGTATTATGTGGGGTGGGTATACTTGTTTGTCCTCTTGATCGTAGTTAGAACCAATTATTAAGGGTTTTATGATATAATCTTCTTATTACCTTTAATAATAATAAATGACTAATGAGGAATATGAGGATGTTTATCGCTTGTCTCACTTATTATCTTTTGTTCATGTTATGGTTTTTTGTATGTATGATTTCTAAAAATCATGTCCTTTGGTGTTATTTTTTTACACACCATGTTATCTTGTTAATAATCTTCAAATATAAATCCATTAATCACGTACACCTCATTAAGTGAAAATGGTAGCCTAGGATCAAACATTCTTTGGGATCACCCCAGAATAATGAATGTGGAAATTAAAGAAATTTGTTGGATAAATATGAATACACTTGTCTTGTTGGTTTGGTTGGGTGATGATTGGGTTTATTTTGAGTTTTGTGCCTTGTGTGAGTTGTATGGTGCTATTTTTGGTAGCATGGTTGTCGGTACATTGGTAGACAGAGTGGTTTTCCCTGTGATTAGAGTGTGGTATGTTTTTATATTAGGGATGCAATTTTTGGTGGTGGTTTTTGAGGGATTTTTTTATGGGGTGGTGTAAGAGTTTTGATGGAATATCATGTTGAGAGATTGATTGATTGGATAATGAATGAAAATGTAGAGAAGTGGGACTGCTCTTGGGTTGTGTTGTGGTTGTTGAACAATATTGTGCAGTGGGACTCCAATATAGTTGTGTGTTCTATGTCCTACTGAATGTGTTGCATATTGTAGTGGTAGGTAGTTTCCCAAGTTGTTTTGGAATAAATTACATAAACTTATCAATAAATAATGACATTTTTTTAAATGAAATGGGTTGGGTTTATGTTTCGGTTGTGGCTATTTGTATGGTTGTTCATGTATGGGTCGCAGCAAGGGCATTTTTGTATGGGCTGGTTGTTTTTTTTGAAACCCATAGGTTAGATTGATTGTTTGTTATTTAAATGTATAAACTTTTAGTTCCTGGTGTTTTATATATGCACCCCACCCTTATTGAGAACTATGTACCGAACTCCCCCATTTCAGGGGGAGGGTGTTTTTTCCAACATCCCAGTGGGAAGATGGATGGATGGTTACTGACTTTTCCAAGCTCTATCTCATACGAATTGATCTTTCAAGACTCTTTGGGTAGGCTGTAATGGATTGAGGTTTGTTACCATATCTATGGTACTAGTTTTGTGAGAGGTGGTTTGTTTCCTAGGTTTCTTTCAGATGAGGTATGTGTGTTTTCAGGGGAGACAAGTTGTAGTTCTGGCCCAGGTGTCTGTGGGTGGGATGTGATGCGCTTGTGGACTTGGTGTCTATGTAAAAAATGTGGTGTGGTTTGTGGCCCAAGTGTGTGTGGGAAAGTTGTGATAGTGGGGCTTTTGGAAGATTGGTAGTGACATAACATTCACTGTTAGGTATGAGCAATTAACCAATGGGAAGTGGTGCAGGGTACCCTTTCATCGATGTGCTTTTATTTTTACTTTACTTGACTTGTGTTATTTTGTGAGTGTACCTTGGTGACGCTAGGGTGGGTATTACTTTTTAATAGGTGTTGTTGGTTATGATGCATTCACGGGGGAATTAGTATATTCTCTCATTTTTTCATGAGTGACTTAGGTTTTTTCTACTCAGTATACATGTATTCTCACCCTACATATGTAAAACTCTTTTCAGGTTTCCAATGGGACTCTGAAGACCATGATGAACCTTACATTCTCAGGTGTCGAGATAGTTTTTGTATTACTGCGTAGACTTTTTTTTACTTTACTTTGTAGTTTTTGTTGTATTGTGTGCCAGTTTTGATTAAACATTCATGGGGTGGTTTTCATTTTATCATTCTTATAAAATGTTTAGAGTTGTTTGGGATTTACCATCATTTCTCCATATTTTTTCATTAAAAAAGGTAATGCCTCCCATCTTGTGTGAATGTTTACCTACCCTTTGTTATAGTCACCACCCAAAGAACTATTGGAGGCAAGACTCAAGGGTCATTATCTCTCTTTTCATCTTGAAGAAGGAATCCCTTAGAATCTTGTTATCCCTTCCCTCATCTTGAAGGAGGAGTGTTATGATAGAATGGTATTAAAGGTGATGGTTGATAGATAAGATGGAGTTTAGAGTTAGGAATAGTAAAGATTTTGTATAATGGTAGGGGAATAGTTTTAGGTGATCCTTGTGTGTGACATTGAGTAGGGAAGATATGCAAGGACACTCGATTTTAGGGCCTCTCATGATTTGATATAAGGAATCTAAGCCTAATGAATGGCCATTTGAGGCTACACCGATTGCAGGGTAAAGACCCTAGGAATGTTACATGTATTATAATGATTTGTAATATTTTGTTTATTGGGTTGGTTCATGAATTTAAAATAAATATTAAAATAAAATTCCATACTATTGTTGCTTAGGAAGTCCTTATTTTCCTTTTCAGCAATCGCTCTAAAACATCACTCTTGTCTAGTATTAGTATTTGAGGATCAATAGGCTGACTCGATTGACCAATGGGGGGTTGAATGGGTGGCGGATGATGAACAATGTTATAAGACCCTTCGGGATTTCTAGTGGAAGACTCTTGGGAAGTACAAAGGCATTTTTTCAGACATGGATACAAAAATGTTGAGTTGAGGAGATTGTGATCACCTTCGCCTTAATCTGGTCTTCGATAAAGTAATGAGTTCCTATGGTGGTGATCCAAATGAGGTGAGAAGAGAATTAGTGTTGGATGCATTACCTTTTAGAGAGGAAGGACACTGATGTTTCATGGGCCGACTATGAGAAGGAGTTCTAGGAGGAATTCGTTTCTTCAGTGATAAAGGTTGATGAGAGGCAATAGATACTCTCCCTTAAGCAGGGGATTATGTAGGCAAGGGAATTAGAGATCAGGTTCAAGGATCTCCTATTTTTTACTTCAGATCTATTTTTGGATGAGGAGCCTTGGGATAGAGTCATAGAAGAGGCCCTTTGTCCTTACCTTCAGTATGTGGTTACTCCCTTAAACCTATAGATATACTTAGAGGTTCTGGAGAAGGATGAGGTAGTGGATAAGATGAACTTCTGACGAGGCTTTCCATGATAGGGGATATAGACAAGTTCTTTAAAGAGGAAGTCTTTCAGTAGTAATTCTCTGGTATCAGGGCCTTCCAGGTTTCTTCCAGTAGGGATCTGACACTAGTAGTTTCATTTCCAACCTTCTATTACTCATTCTTTTCCTACATGATTGGGGATAAGGTGTTTTGTTTGTAGAGTTCATTGTAACCTTTAGAATCAGTGACCATTTAGAGATCAGTATGGTCAACTTGGAAAGGTTCATCACCCACCTTAGCTGTAGTTTCTAGCAAAGTATTTCCAATTTTAGGGACAGTAGTCCCATCCTCCACTGAGGGTAGACAGTGTGAGAGGAGGCCGACCTAAGTTTGCTCCTCAAGGACCTCTATGAGGTCATAGTTTGGGAGGTTCTTGAAAACCTAGGGTCATAGGATCTAGGCGTGGATAGTTGCACACCACAGAGGAAGCAGTTCCAGTAGGGCCATATATCATCTGAGTTACGATCAATTTGTTCAAGGCCCATTCTTATGCCTTGTTTTATTTAGGAGATTCACACTCCATTGAACCCAGTCTAACCCATGTATTGGGACTAGACATAGAGAGACTTTCTATGCCCCTGTTGTTGAGTACATTAGTCGGGGGTAAGAACAGCTTGCTTGAAATTTTTCGGGGATGTATACTGATTTTGGGGCCACATCAGTCTAGTGGGGATCTATTTATAATGCAGATGATGCTATATGATGTCATCCTTGTCATTTAATGGTTTTTTCGGTCTATGTTGTTATCAAATGCTTCTATGGGAGGTTCATGTTTTCATATTTAGACTCCCAATGTATATTTTTCATTGGTGAGCGTAGTTTTTAGATGGGAAGCCGGTGTGTGGAGAGTTTTCATTCCTTGTTGACTAAGTTGTCAATAGAATAAGTGGATTCTAGGATGGTGGGGATTCCCAGAGTTTTCTAGGAGTTCTTTCATGTTTCCCCCAAAGAGGTTGTGACTATACCCACTAGATGTAACTTTGAGTTCGTAATAGACTTACAACCTAAATCTTGCCTTATCTCGATGGATCCTTATTAGATGTATCCCTTTGATTTTCCAGATTTGAGGATTTATATTGAAGATATAATGTTGAAGGGTTTCATCCTACCCTGTGTGTTGTCGTGGCGTCATTCAGTCATGTTTATGAAGAAGGAAGACAGTGGTCTAGGGATGTGCATAGACTATTGATGACTGAATCATGGAATGAACAATAACTGTTACTCTCTCCCAAGAAGAGATGATATTTTTGACCAGATGAGGGAATCAAATTGGATCTCTATGATTGATCTCTGGTCTGGGTATCACTAGTTAAGTTTGATGGGGGAGACATCTAGATTACTGCTTTCAGGTGCTGGTATGGGCACTTTGAGTTTGTGGTCATGTTGTTCAGTGTTATGAACACACTAGTTGTGTTCAAGGGACTCTTAAAATCTATATTCCATGAGTTCCTAGACTATTTTATTGTCTTGTTCATCGACAAAATCCTAATATACTCAAATTCATAGGAGAAGCATGTCGAGCACCTTAGGACTGTCTTAGAGGTACTTTGACTCCACTAGCTATATGGGAAGTTTTCCAAATGTAAGTTCTAGACATGAGGGGTGAACTTACTTGGAAAGGTAGTGTATCAACAAGGAATAGAATTAGATCCTTCGAAGGATGAGGTAGTTTCTTATTTCAAATAAGCCAATAATCTGGCAGAGGTTTATAGTTTTCTT
The DNA here is from genome assembly GCA_963277665.1 of Viscum album. Classification (NCBI taxonomy): domain Eukaryota; kingdom Viridiplantae; phylum Streptophyta; class Magnoliopsida; order Santalales; family Viscaceae; genus Viscum; species Viscum album. Next base: position 829,030,793 of record OY728157.1, read on the forward strand.
GGTCTGGAAAGCTATTAATGTATATTTGTACCTAAATTCTCCCAAGTTGTAACTATGTTGATGGATTTGACCAGAAAAGACCAGGACTTTGTGTGGAATGATAATTTTTAGGAATCTTTCACCTATCTAAAAGGGGATTTAGTCAGTTCCCCAATGCTCCGATTTTTTTAGGAAGGGATGATGTTTTAGGTTTTCTATGGTGCATCTGGTATGGGTTTAGGATGTGTGCTATTGTAGCAGTAAAGACTGATCTCTTATAGGTCAAGGAAATTATTTCCCAATAGACATAACTATTATACCAATGATATGGATCTTGTAGTGGTCGCCATCAGGCTAATGATTTGGAGTCGTTACCTCATCGGGGAGTGTTTTTTGGTCTTCACAGATCATGAGAGCTTGAGGTATATCTTTTCCCAGTGAGTCCCGAACTTGCAACATCAATGGTGTGTAGAGTTTCTCCAATATTACCACATTGAGATCACATACACCTCATGAAAGGGAAATTTTGTGGATGATACCTTGAGTAGGAAGTCATAGAGGGAAGTGGTTTGAGAATCTAAAGATGCTTGGAAGGTAATAGAGGAGTTTGCTACATTGAATCTATATTTGGGAGTGGATAGTGGTAGAGACTATCTATTTTAGATGACAGTACAGTATTATATGATGTGGTAGGAGGAAGAGTCCTAGTGGAAAGACTCATAGGCTGAGGTGATGCACGTTCATGTTGAATAGGGTAATGCTATAGAGGGATGGTTGGAGGATGGTCAGGATCAGATGTTGTTACATGTGAAGTTTTTTTCCCAATGGTGATGCATGAGGGCTTTCTCTGTGAGTTTTACATATCACCCCTAGAGGTACACCCAAGAGTTTCCAAGATGTACTAAGGCTTGAGAGAATAGTTTTGGTGGCCTGTGTTGAAGCGGGAAGTGGAGGAGTTTGTGTAAAAGTTCCTAGTGCGTCAGTATGTGAAGTATGAGAACCATGTTCCCAATGATTTGTTCCATCCCTTAGATTTCCTTGAGTGGAAGTGAGGGGAAATCTTGATGGATTTTATCATAGGGCTACCTAGGGCTTAGGGAGGCTATGATACTATCTGGGTATTGGTGGATTGGCTGATGAAACCAACTCAATATTTAGTGATCAAGGAGTCGAGCATAGTGTATACCTTAGCGATGAGGTATATGGATGTGGTGGTGTGATAGTATGGGGTTTCGAGATCCATCATCTCAAATCGGGGCACACAGTTTACCTCACAAGTCTGGAGGGAATTACTGCTTGTTTTTGGCACTCATTTACACCTTATCACTGCTTTCCACCAAAAGATGGATGGGAAGATAGAGTGGACAATCCAGATGTTGACGGATATGTTGTGGGTGTGTGTTATGGACTTCAAAGGATCATGGGTATCACATTTTCCCATGGGAGAGTTTTCTTACAATATTATTTTTCTCTCTACCAATGTCAAGACACCATTCTAATCCTTGTACTAGAGGCCATCTAATTCAACTTTGTGAGGGATGGGGGTTGGATAGAAAGTTTTTATTGGTCCGAAGGTATTGCAAAGAACGATAGAGGAGTTTCAGCTTGTTCTTGAGATAAAAGAGGTATTACAGGATTAGTTGAAGCCGTATACCAATCATAAGAGGAGGCCCTTGGATTTCGAGGTTAGAGACCATGTATTCTTGATGGTTTCCCCTCGATGAGGGAAATAGAGGTTCAGTAGGGGAGAAAGATCTCTCCCATGTTCGTTGGGCTTTTTAGATGTTGGGATGAGTTGGGGAGGTGTCATATTAGCTAAAACATCCACCACAGTTGGAGAGGATACATGACATATTACACATCTCCTATATTTGTTATTATATACAGGATGACTCCCCGATCATTTACTGGTGAGAGTTGGATATCGAGGATGGTACAATGTTAGTGAAGCACCCAATAGAGATCCAAGATTGTTAGGATAACGTGATTCATGGATGGGCCATTACCTTGGTTCATTTGTTGTGGAGGAATGGTGTCTTTTTTTAGAGTACTTGTGAGTGATAGCTGCAGATGCCTGCCCAATACTCAGAGCTATTTTGAGTTAATTTCTAGTGATTCACAATTTGAAATAATGATTGAACCTTTTTTTATAAGATGATTTGTTTCCCTATTTTCTAATGTGTGAAAAAATTCATGACATGTGGGGATGGGAGGACCTGTTCCCAAATCAAGATTCATTAAAACGGATGCAATTAAACCCATGCAGGCAAGTCAGTGACGCCCAAATCAGATAATATCTTGATATGGAGGAAGGAATTATCTAATCAATGTGTCCAAACAGTGTGACCTTTTATGATTATGATGTTTTTTGGGGCATTGTATGTTGGGATAGGTTTTATTGGATGTTGAGGTTTCACTTCGACTTTAGAACATCACAAGCTTGTTTGTCATTCAGATGTATCTTACAGGGCGGTTTTTCAGACCCCTCTTTCATCTGGGTTTCGTTTTAATTTCATAGGGTAGATAATGGTTTGAGAGGTATCTGATGTAATTTCCTGGACCTCTACAGTCTAATACTTTATTAAAATCTAGTATTGGGGGTGTTTTGGGAGTCATAGTGATTCATTCCATGATTTTTTCAATTTTCATTTTTCTAACAGTAACTCATCAAACGGTGACTCAAACAATGGTAGATCCCAAAATTGTAGCTCACCAAATGGTAGATCAATGAATAGTAGCTCACCAAATAGTATCTCACCGAATGGTGACTCTTTGAACAGTAGCTTACTTAACGGTGCATTGTCGAATAATAGCTCATGTAATGGTAGGAGAATAACCAAATGGTGGCTCGCTGAAAAGTGTCTCACCAAATAGTGACTCTTTGAAAATTTTATCACCATTTGGATGGTTTCTCACCAAACGGTAGCTCACTAAATGATGTATAACCAAACGGTGTCTCATCGAATGGTGGCTCACGAAATGGTGGCTCACCCAATGGTGGATCACTGAACAGTGGCTCACCGACCATTGACGTACTGAACGATTCTTCACTGAATTATGGCTCACCAAACCATGACTCACCGAATGGTGACTTAATGAATTGTCATTCACTAAATGGTAACTCACCAAATAGTGACATACCGAATAGTGACTTGTCATCAGTATCTCCTGACGGTGACTCGCCTAATGGTGAGTAAATTATTGTTTTCCTATTTCACCCTTGTAACATTTTATTTTATGTAAAACAAGTTTAAAACATTTTTTTAGAATTTATAGGATTGTTTCAAAGCATATTAATTTTACCTTTATATCCTAATTCCCTCGTGACCGCAAAATCGCCAAGCATTAAACCAGGGTCCAAATTTTAATTACATTGAAATCATCTCCCTGATTTTTGGATCTAGCCTTTTCTTAAGCTGAGAACCTCTCTTCCTTGAAATATTTTGTTCTCTCTTCATGCACCTACAACCATTCTTTCCTAAAGAGTCTCACACATATTCTATAACATCCTGTTCATTTTTCCCATGGATACCTTCCTACTGCTCGTGCAACCCTCTTTTTGGACAAGGAAGATTCATTGGTCTCATGTTGTTCCGTGTAGGAATTTCCTTCATCTCTCCTTTCATTGTGCATCATGTAAGTTGGGTATAGTCATGTGTACACTTGGTCATTGTTAGAACCAATTATTAAGGGTGTTATGATATAATCATCATGTTACCTTTAGTAATAAATGACTGAAGTGGAAGATAATGATAATGATCGCTTGTTTTACCAGTTATCTTTTGTTATTGATATGGTTTATTCTGGTTGTAATCTTTCTGATAATCATTGTCATTGGCGGTATTTGTTTTCACACCACGGTATCTTGTGAATAATATATAAATATAAATACATTAATCATGTATACATAGTTAAGTAAAAAGGGTTCCCTAGGATCAAACTTGCTTTTTAATCACCTCAAAATAATGAAAGTGGAAATTAAATAAACTTGTTGGGTAAATATGAATACACTTGTCTTGTTTGATTTGTTGTGTGATGTGTGGGTTTTTTCGGTTTTGTGCCTTGTGTGGCTTTTATGGTGCTATTTTTGGTATCATGGTGGTGGGTGTAGGGGTGGATGGATGGGTTAGTCTAATGAGTAGGTTGTGGTATGTTTGTATAGTGGTGATGTTGTTTTTGGTGGTGGTTTTTTTGGGATTTCTATATGGAGTGGTGTAGGAGGTGTGATGGAATCATAGGATGAGATAATGATTGATTTTGGAATGGATAAACTTGTTGATCAGTGGGAATACTCTAGGGTTGTGTTGTTATTGTTGAACATTGTTGTGCAGTGGGACTGCAATCTGGTTTTGTGTTTTATGTGTTGCTGAATGTGTTGTATATGGATATGGTTTGTAGTTTTCTTGGTAGTGTTGGAATTAATTATGTGAAATTCTTAATAAACAATTAAAAGTGGTTAAATAAAAGGGGTTGAGAATATGTTTTGGTTGGGGCTGTTTGTGTTGTGTTTCATATAAGGGTATCACCACGGGAAGTTTTCTGTGGGATGGTTGTTGTTTTGGAAGCCCATTGGTTGGGATGAGTGTTTCTTACATATATGTATAAACTTGTAGTTACCTATGTGTTTTATATTCACTCTATCCTTGTTGAGAACTATATGTCGAACGCCACCATTTAATGGGGGAGGGTGTGTATCCCAACATCCCAGTGGGAGGATGGATGGATGGTTACTGATTTTTTCTTACTTCCTATCCTAGGTATTTATCATCCATGACTCTTTGAGCAGGCTGTAATGTCTTGAGGTTTGTTACCAGATCTATGGTACTAGTTTTGAGAGAAGTTTTTTGTTTCCCAAGTGTCTTTGGGATGAGGCCCATGTGTTTTCAGGTGAGATGAGTAGTGGTTGTGGGCTAGGTGTATGTGTGTGGGATGTGATATAGTTTAGGCCTAGGTGTCTATGAGTTGGATGTGATGTGGTTTGTGTCATAGGTTTTTGCAGGCAGGTTGTGACTGTGGGGCTTCTGGAAGATTAGTAGCGCCAAGATGTTTACTATTAGGGATGAGCAGTTAACCAATGGTAAGTTGTGCGTGGTACCCTATCATCGATTTGATTATACTATTACTATAGTTTAATTGTGTTATTTGGTATGTTTTACATGGTGAGGCCGCGGTGGGTAGTACTCCTTGATCGGTGTTGTTGGTTCTTCTGGTTTCACAGGGGAATTAGTATGTTCTCCCACTTGTGCATGAGTGGCTTAGGTTTTTTCAACTAAGTATACTTGTATTCTCACCATACCTATGTAAAACAATCTTAAGGTTTCCAAGAGTACTTTGAGGACATATTGAACCTTACTAGCTCGGGTGATGAGACAGTTGTTGTTTGGCTGCGTAGACTTTTTTTGATACTTTAGTTTGTAATTTTTTTATACCACGTGGAAGATTTTTTGAAACAAGCAAGGGTAGTTTTCAGTTTCTTGTTCTTATAATATTTTTGGAGTTGTTTGGGATTTAACATCTTATCTCCTGATCTTGTTTTCATTAAAAATGGTAATTCCTCCCAGCTTGTGTGAATGCTTACCTTCCCTTGGTGCTAGTCTCCACCCCAGGGCCTATTAGAGGAGGGACTTGGGGATCATTATCTATTCTTCATCTTGAGGAAGCAAGGTCTTGGAATCTTGATATCACTTACCTTATCTTGAAGAATGTGGGTCATGACAATGCATCTAGTATATATTTTCTTAAAAAAAGCATGAAATACATCATGTACCTAAGATAAACTTGGAGGAAATGACACATGGTAGGAAACTAATACAACTGTATCTATTATTTCATACATTTAAAGGAATAATGGACATATATTCTTTTTTTTACTAAAATGTATAACATGTTTCCATAGAGATAATTTATGAAAAACATTATCACCTACTTTAAATGAAATATATCTCCTCTGGTTATCTGCATAAATTATCTTTCTCTTCCAAGCCATACTTATATGTTACTAAATCATATTCACATTATCAACCATTTATTATACTAAATTTAGGGATAAAAACATACTTTCTCCTACTTCATACCAATAAGCTGATTCCTGACACCACATTTCATATAATTCCTCAAAAGGTTTTATTTTTATACTAGAATGAAAATTATTATTATATGAAAACTCTAGTTAAGAAAGATACAAATCTCAAATACCTTGGTAATCCACTGAAAAAACCTAAATAATGGCTTACATTGTATGAATTATTTACTCTTATTTTCCATTAGATTGAGGATGAAATTCTATACTAAAATTTAATTCAGTACGAAATGACTTTTTATGGACTTTCCCAAAATTAGAAGTGAATCTGGGATCATGATCACATTCAGTGGATAGAGGAACTCCAGGAAGTATGACTATCTCCTTGAGGTGAAATCAAGAAATATGATCTAAATAAATAGGATCTAAAATGGGAATAAAATGAAAATCTTTATTTTGTAACACCTTGAGATTTCAAAATAAGATCATTATGTTTGATAGTGAGTGTAAAACGAAACATTGAGTTTAAATAACTGTGATATTATTATTTAAATATGACCATTATAACTAACATTTCTTAATTGGAGAGTATAAATAGAAATAATAGAATTATGACATATATATTACATTCATACTCATATATTTATTATTTCTTAGGAAATAAACACTTGATTTTCAGCAAAGACATTGTATTCATAAAAAATATATTTCCTTCAAAAAATATTTTTATTACATTTTGTGGGAATATATTATAATATTTTGAAATACTATAAAATATATTTTATTAAATAAGATTAATTTTTGAATAAAAATACAAAACTATTTTTAGATTAAATTTTATGTATTCTTCAATAAACAATGATTTTCTAGTGAGTAGTGAATAAAATGATTTTTATTGAAAGCTGTATTTTTCTTTCAAAAATTTACAATGAATATTTTAATTTTAAAATAATCAAAAATTAAAATAATTGGTATAATATTTTTAATGACACAATTAATTTCATTGGAATAAATTTTATAATTTAATTTAGTATAAAAACATTTTTATACCTGAAAAGGTATTTTTTTTGAAAAAACTGCTTTTCATTGCACTTTGCGTTTTAATCTGAAATTAATTTTTTTAACTTATTTAAAATGAATATATAAAAAATATTCATTATTTTTATTCATTGTTTCCTATTTTACTAGATATTTTCCTTTTATTTTTTCATTATGAATAGTAACCATAGTAATTTTCAATACAACAGTAAACGATAAAATAAGTAATTAAGTTAAAAATAAAATGATAAGGACTATAAAATAACCCTACAACTTTAAATGATCTTATTATATGAGTCAATTTTATTTATATGCGTCAAATATTTTTTTTATATGGCATTTTTGGGCCATTTGGAAGAGATTATGACCTTTATAGTATTTTATTTTAAGAAATGTAAAACATGTCAAACTCTAGTTCTTAATAACTATACTATTTTTAATATGGATTTTACCAAAGAATATCCTCTACTATAAGTATTACTTTTTAATTTAAAATATTTATCTTAATCATGGTAATTTATTTTTAGTTTTTAGTAAATAAATAGTTGACTTAAATTCTTACACAACACTGATGCAGTAAGTATTTAATTTAAAAGAACAAGAAAATAAATGATATTAAAAATATTAAAAGTAACAGAATTTGAGATATTTAAGGCGATACAAGAAAAATTTATTACCATGAAATTATTATGATTTTATAAAATAGTTGGTTTAAATTTTACTTGTTGGCTTGATGTTTTAAATTCAATTTAAGGAATAGTATCATAATTGACAACAACGATATTCTATTAGATTAATATTTTATTAAATTATTTAAAAATCATAAAAATAATAAATAAGAACATATTGGAATATTATAGTGAAAAAATTAATCCCAATTAATTTATATGATATTTGGATGCATTTTGATCTAGAATAGTCTTATTTTATTTTAATATTTGGATAAATTCCAAAAGTGCCCCTCATCTCAATTATAAAAGAGAACCTCTTCCTGTACTTATTTTCATCACTTTAATCCATCTATATTGACCAACCCATACTCATTACCCTTATAAACATCATTATCCATGTTTTATAGTTTCTTTTCAATCCAAAATTCCAACCATATATCCCTTAGAAAGAGATCTAAAGGGAATCCACTGAAGAAGATGAAGTTGTCATTACCAAATATTTCAAGTTTATATCATATTCTACTTCTCATTCATGTGTTTTTACATCCTAAATTAATAAATTATGTTTCCTTTATATTATTGTTGTTTATTAATGTTATTATACAACTTTATTCCACTTTTTCGAACCTATGAAAAACAAAATCACTGTGTGTGTGTGTGGCTTACTCTCTCCACACACCGGTGTGATTTGTTTTCCATCACCACTTTACTTTCATGGTTAAAATGATATAATTAATGGATATATATGATACTTATGAAATGATATTAGTTATTTAAAATTAATATATTATCCATTTTCCTACCCATTCATCATTATTATAATGATAGAGTCGCACGTGTATACATATGGTCTACAGTTTCCATGAAGTAATGTGACTCATTTTCCTAAATAAAAATTTCAATAATAGTTTTAAAAATGTCGTAAATCATTAAATATTATACTTATATATTTAATAACATTTTTTATATGATTAATATATATCCAAAGAACATGAACAACAACTTATGTGACCAAACATGCAAGGGAAAATAAAACATTTAACACCCAATGCAATGGTAATAATGAAATATTATTAACGAATAGGTGGTATGATTTTTATAAGGATTATATATGATATAATAAATATTAATACGGTTATGGTATAAATTAATAACATTATTTAAACTATTATACTTGAGGTTAAATCATTTTTAACTAAATGAAAGCACAAAGTAAGGGATTCCCCATCTCACTTTTACTTCAATGATACAAATTCCATATTCACCACTTATTTATTTTTTGTGGTGTATATACTATCCTTTGACATGATATATCATTAAATTACTTATATTCATGAATTTTAATGTTCCTTTTCAAGTTATTTTTCATGGGTATTATGATATGAATGTTACCAAAGATGTAAGGATTTATTTTACAATATCATAATTATTCTAGATTGTTTATGTTTAAGTCCATGTAGGGAATCCTTATCTTCCATTTCAATGTTTTCTAATATTTTTTTTAAAAAAATTATTATTATCCAATAATTGTTTAAATTCAATTTAACCATGTTTTAATTTTTAAATTTTTTTTTTGAAATGAATCTATTTTTTTCCAAATGAGGTACTTTGTATCTTTTCTAAAAAAATATCGAAGGAATAATTTTTTAACATATACTGCATTAGTAGATTTTCCCAACATCATGATGCCTTAATTCTTTGAACATTACTTTAAATTCTTACATGTTTATTTTCAAAGATATTTTTTCCCTTTTACTTGAATTTTTTTTCTTTAAAAGTGAATTTCAAAGTGAAAAATATATTTTCCACAAAAATTTATTTAATGACCTTTTTATGGTAATTTTAGTTATTTATTAAAATGAAACATTATTTTAATTATTCACCACTAAGTATATAATTTAATGATACCATCCTTTGAAGAATCCAATTACTTGTGATTATTCGATATTGCATTTCTCTTAAATATCCATATTATTGTATCATAGATATGATTATTAACAATGTTGTAAACAATTTCCACATACAATGTTACATTATGAAATTATTTGATTGACTATGGAATTATTTATAAATCAGTATTCTTTACTCAACATGGATATTTTTTTATAATTTTTATTTTTAATGATCTAAATCGATCATTAAATATAATAGGAATGCATTGGACATGAAGTGATGGGTGGGGCCCAAAATTTCATAGCTCCTCGATGTATTGATAAGTCTCATTAGACAAATCAGTTGTCCAAATTAAATGAGTTTTTACCCATATTTTTAAAATGTCTTTCAAAATATCTTTATGGTATAGCTATTATTATGTCTAAGATCATGGAATCCAACAGTAATAATTTTCTTCATTTATAATTAAGTTAATATGATCCATGAAATTTTAACTATGATATTATCCATGGATTTAGTTTGTGCTAAATATATTGATTAAATGGAATGTGTACTCAATTATTTACCTTGTTATATTTATCATGTATGATCTTGTCATGATAGTCAAGTTATTAATTAAAATTCAATGTGTGTTTGATGATTTACCATGGCATATTGATTATATTTAATTTATTATTGATTCATTATAGCTTCCATTATATGTAACCTTTACTAAGAATTTTAGATCACCATTATTTTGTTTCTTTTCCCCAGGATATGAAGAAGTAATTCTTGAATGAGTTCAAGGATACAGAAATTTTACTCTCACTGTGTTTTATCTTATGTATTATACTTTAATTAATGAATTATATATGTATCTAGTTTTCCAAGACTACTAAACTATTATGAACCTTGAGATGTGATTCCTTGTATCTAGGGACAGTGTAATAAAGTAGACACTAAATTTGGGCTATTGGGGTTGATAACATTACATAGTAAATCAACAATAACCCAAATATAATTATTACCTCAAGATGTATTTAGAAGTTCTAAAAATAAATCCATAGATATATTTTCCAATTTCTAATTCAGCACTAGAAAAGGATGAATCATACTCTTTGGTATTTTCCATTCAGATTTAACCTATTGAAAAGTACAATATTTCATGGTAAACTCTGTAATATATTTCTTCCTTCCATTCCACCAATAATACTCTCAAAGGTATATCTACATTTTAGTACTCTATAGATGAACAAAAAAGAGAGAGGAGTGAGCTTTGTTCCATAAATATTTTCTCAATTGTAAATAACAAGGTACACATAATATATTTTAAAATATAAAAACACCTTCCTTTTAAATGTTAAATTCAGTCAACTTACCTTTTCTTACCAGCTCTACATTTCCTTGTAAATCATGTTCCTCCTTCTGAGATTGCTTAATTTTATCTAAAAATTTCAACATCATTGAAACATTAAAAAATTTGAGAAAGATCATGCATGAATAATTTATAGTCCCACATTCATTCATTCATTTACCAAAGGATCATTTTCCAAATGTATCGTTGTAAATGATGCATTATATTTTGGACTCAAAGAATTGTATACTTTGTTTTCTTTTCCTAGATGGTAATTAATCATGCCGTCATAATCCTTATTTAGTTCCATCCATGTTATTTTCCTTATATTCAACTCTTTTTGAGTAAATATATACTTCAATATTTAGTGATCATTGTATATTTCACATTTTACTCTATATAGATTATGATTACATATTTTTTAATCAAAATACAATGTTGATAATTGTAGATCGTGTGTATAATAATTTAACTCATGAGGTTTCAGTTGACATAATCCATAATAAATTACCTTATATTTCTATATCAAAAAGAAACCATATAACTTCAATAAAGAATCCCTGATTTTGAAAAAAATCATCATTTATAGATGGAAGGGCCAAATTTGGAGCATTCACTAATATTATTTCTAGTTTCCAGAAAGAACAATAACACTATTTCTTCCAGATGAATTTAACCCCTTTTTGAGTTTACTTAGTTAGTTGGCAAGATAAACAAGAATTATTTTCAACAAATTTTTGGTAGTAACCTACCAATCCAAGAAAACTCAAAATATCTATGACAATTATATGTCTTATACACACTTTAATAACTTTAGTTATAAAAGGGAAAATATTTATTCTATCTTTATAAACAACATTCTAGAGGAAAGAAATATGTTCTAACTAAAATTCACATGTGAAAAAAAAAAGTCATAAAAAATATTTTCTTTGCGGGTTTGAAAAAAACCCTTATGTTCCTTTTAGTATCCTCATGAATTTTAGAAAATATCAAAATACCATAAAAATACAACCTAAAACGTATCTAAATATACATGGAAAATGTTATTTATAAGATCCATGAATACAACTGGTGCGTTAGACAACCCAAACAAAATAACTAAAAACCCATAATTACAAAATCTGGCATGAAACATTGTATTAGAAATATCTTTTTTACTTCACCTTAAATTAAGGGTACCCTAACCTCTGATCAATCTATGAAAAATAATACGCTCCCTATAGCTGATCAAACAAATAATTAATAAGATTAAAATGATACTTATTCTTAGCCATGATGTTATTCAAGGATATTAATTAATTAAAAATCTATTTGAACTATTTTATTTTTAACAAATAAATCAAGATAATCCCATGGTGAAGTTCTAGGATAAATGAAACATTTATCTATAAACTTATCTAACAATTTTTTCAATTCAAAAAGTTCAACATGGTCCCTTCGATAACGGGGTTTTGAAATTTTCTTAGCATGAGGAACCAATTCAATAGTAATATCAAGCTCTTGAATATGAATAACACCATAAAAATTAATCTGTAAAAACATCCATATATTCATTCACTACTAGCACATCAATAATTTTAACCATTTATTTCTTTTCAAAAACATGACCTAGGTAACTTTAATTTCAATATTTAATCAATTTCTCATCTTCTACATATGTTATCAAAAGTATATAATCATTGAATATAAATTTATAAGATACTCAACATATCTTTTCATGATAAATTGAAATCAAATCCATGATAAAAATAATATCAAACTCTTTTATGGTAAGTTCAATCAGATTTCTAGTAAATACCATATGAGTGCTAACAAAAGTAATATTCATATAAACATTGGTTGATTTAATATTTCCAACCATAGTTTTAACCAAAAGTTATAGATTATTTTCATGAGGTGATATTTCTATTTTATTTAAAATTTATCATAAATGAATTAATTTGAATATCTAGAGACAAATAGGGAATCAACATAATTCAAATAAACAGGTAATGTACCTATCACTACATTATTAGATGACCCAACATCAACCGTAGTAGTATAAAATAATTTCCTACACCTTTTTTCTTTTGATATTAATGATTTCCATCCTATGTAACTAACCATAGAGAAACATTACCATAATTATTTAAATCACTATAATTAAAAAAACACACAAATTCTTAGCTATCAGTTACACCGTTGATGGTTTTTTAGGACACTTTTCACTGTTTTTAAGAGCCTAATAGCCAAACATACCACACCATTAACAGATTATAGATCCTATAAAACAATCAATAAAATATGTTTTACCACACTTGGAACATGGTGGGGGATTACCTCTAGATTTATTAGTTTCCCAATTCTCCATTTCTTACCACCTTGATCGCTTGTCATCTTGAGGAACATAAGTGTCAGAATACTCCATCTCAACATTCATTGAAAAATGAATGACTTTAAGATAAAATTTAAATAATCATGATGCCAAATATCTTATTAAACATGGTTTCAATCTAATGTAAAATATATTAATTTTAATATAAAGTCCCTGAATAAAATTCAATGCAAACCAAGACAATCTTGTAAAATATTCTTCATACTCAAGTACAGAATCATTATCTTTTTGTCATAATTCCAAGAATTTTTTCTACATCTGGAGTTGAAAAAAATTGAAGAAATATTTATCCAAATTTTTTTATTAAAATTATCCCATTCTATATAATCAATATTATCTCTTTCTCTGGTATTCATAACCAAAGACAACCATTGATCAGCTTTACCTTCTAAGAAATAAATGGAAAGAGTTTCCTTTTCATGTTATTAACATCCTATAACTTCAAATATCTTTTCAAACACATTCATCTATCCTTTGGATTCCACTATATATGAGATTCCATAGAAATATAGAGGGTTCCACTTCATTAAATTCTCAAATATCAACATGTTCCTCTGTGGTAAATATGGTTTCTCTCTAAGATAGACATCACTACCATTTATATCCTATTTCAACTGATCTATAATTTAATAAAAATTTTTATTTTTAGTTATAAACATTCTAGGATACGTATTATGAATTAAATTTTCATCTTGATACCTTCCTACATCAACATCCATGTTTCTTTTGTTGAAAACCATTCAAACCAGACATGTATTATATGAAGGAATATGGTAATCTTCAAATTCTGTTATATTTCAACATAACCATACTATATAATATCTCAAGGGTATTATCATAACATTATAATTACCTATAATATTATATTAACCTTTTATCTGATTCCAACTAAAAGGGAATAACCTTAAAAATTACATAATCAAGTGCCTTTAGATTAGAATTCACTTTCTTTCATTCCCAAAGAACTTTTAGGTTAATGGTTTTAAATAATTAGTTCATACTCTTTCATAACAAACACATACATTATATAGTGGACAAATCAATTCATTATCCATTCATCCCACAATATGAAACTTGTAAAATGAAACATTTTTTCCCTTTATGAATAATCATCATGACTTTCCACGTGAATTCTTTTTTTTACTCATCCTTAAACCCTATGAAAAAAATTTAAAAATTTGGGATGAGTAAAAAAAATAACAGTAAGATATATGAAAATTAAGAAATCCATTAGTCTATAGAAAAAAAATTAAAACCCATAAATTTTTTACCTTTATCTAAAAATTATTTGAGAATGTGAAATAAATCTTATTCACATGAAAAAACTCACTCTTTCTAAAAGAAAACCTTTAAACTCATAATAATAAAATTAAAACCCCTATAAGTAACTTAGACTATTATATTCATAAATCATGTTAGATATAATCAAAATTAAATTTAATTAATAAGATAAATATCATCTATTAACAACAACCTTCTTGAATATTAAGATATGTAACATAACCCATTGCATTGGAGAGATATATCAGGATCACCCATTGTATAAGTTGTATCAATCTCACCCATCGTATAAGTTGTATCAGGTAACTTATTATATAATTTGTATCAGGATCACACATTGTATAAGATATATTAGTCTCACCATTAATAATCTATAATAATCAATTACCATATCATTATTAAAACACTTCTATATTCTACTTTTTTTATTATAAAGCCCTTTAAAATATTTTGATCCCATATGGAAAAAAATTGGATATCGAATTACCATTTCCTTTTTAAAAACAATATTAAAAAAATATACATAAAAAATGAATAAGGTATTTTATTTAAATAATACATTGAAGATTTAAAATTCATAAATACGTAAAATAATGGTTGTGGTGGCAGGAAAATCCCTTGACACCATATACAATAAAATAGAACATTCCATTTTCGTTTTGTAAAAAAAACCACTCTATGTAAAAAATATTCATTTTTAAAACAATTTAAAAATGTCAAAAGAGACATAAAATTTACTTTATAATACATTTATGACCCTATAAATAAATTAATAAAATAATTTTAAGAATATGCATATTGAATATTTTCATTAAAATAAATGTATAAAACATTTAAAATGAGGTTTTAAGTTAAAGTATCCCTTACGTTGAGTCGAACTCGTCACATACATTTTTTTTATTCCTAAATAAAATTATTATATTATTTATTTATTTTATTAAGAAACCGTTTCAATTTTATCATTCCTTTTATTTTATTTATTACTAATATATATATAATTATTTAATTAATTAAGATTCCATCGGATGTTTTGTAGATATTCACCTCATATGTCCAAACTGACATTCGTAAGTTGAATATGGTCAAATAAGTAATTAATCCATAAAATCCATTATAATAACCATAAAATAATTTTCATTTTTAATCATTAATTATAATTTTAAAACCAATCTTGAAATATGGTTATGAAAAATAATCTACATTACAATCATAGATATGGAAGGTCGTACTTACACAAGAGTAGCATTTCTATTGTTTAGAGATCATAATGAAAATAAGGTAAGTATTATTTAACTTTATATAATTGGGATTATATCATAAATATATCAATATATATTTAAATGAACTGATATATATCATCCATGTGATGTGGTTATCAAAAACAAAACACATCACCACGTGGATGTGGTAGTCAACACATGTGCACGAACGATGTTATCATTTTTAAGTGGAAGTAAAGATACAAAATTAGATGATATATTATCATTATGAAATGTAAATTATGTCATAAATATTATATATATTAATTAAATCAATCATAATAAACATCCATGGGAGGCAATGATGGAAATGAAACACATTACTTTGTGGAGGTGGTAATCAACACATACGCATGAGCGATGTTCTCAATTCCCATAGGATGGAAAAAAGAGATGAAAAAGGGTTGTACCATAAACAAAATAACATATATATATATATATATATATATGGAAGATACTGATGTTACTATTTTAGCATGGTTAATTAATATTTGAATGGGGTTGAAGAAGAAATAAACATGATTTAGGTTGGTTAGGACTTAACATTCTCCTCAAACAACCTCTTTTTCTTACATATGAAATCTACTAGATTGGTTTTCCAATTCATACAAGGCCTCTAGGACATGGATAGTAAATTTGGGAACAGAATTTTATAGGGTTTGGATGAACTATAATGCTCAAAATTTGTGAGTAAGAAAGTTTAGGTGGTGAACTTTTATAAGATAGGGGATGTGAACTCTTGGAATTTTTAAAAGTATTAAATTAAAATAAATTAATTTTAATTTAAAAATTGTTAATATTTTATATAATTAGAATTTATAGGGATTATGATTTTAAATATCCTCATAAAATAAAATTTGGATACGTTTATATTATGATTTTACCCTTATCTCCTTGTTTTAAACCTCCGTTAACCCTTATGACAATTGCTATGATATCAATATTTTTTACTCTTTATGGTCTAAGAATGTTTCTATAAAAAAAATAAGTGTCCCTTAAACAGAAAAGTTTTTAGAATTTAAACTATATAATTTTCATTTGGCTGAAGATAATATTTTTATAAACATTAAACATTTAATAAAAATATATTTATTGTAAAATATCATTACTGCAATTTTTAGAACAATTCACAAAATTTAAAAACAATATGACATCAATGGAATTTAAATATAAACCATTAATTCATATATAATATTTTATAATGATATTAAATTTTTTTGGAACACTTTAACTCTCCAAAAAAATATTAAATTTAGAGTCTTTAAAATTATTTACTTGATTTGTTTACCGCTTCAACATGTATTGTGTCATCGTTGTGTAAGTATTTAAGAAAATTATTTTTGTCTCTAAAAATTAAAAAATATTACTATGATTACAAATATTATTTCATATTTTATATAAACATTTAGAACCAAAATTATCATCTTTTGATCCTTATGAAAAAATATTAGAGATATTCTTGTTAAGAGAGTGACATTTGGGAATTTTATTTACTTAAAATAATATAAATACCATTGTCAAGATAAAATGGTACCAAAATGACATATATTCAATTTTGGAAGGATATAGTAGAATTTATCCCATCCAATAAAATTTAATAAAATTTTGGGTTGACTTGTGACATTATTTCACAATGTTAACCTCGATTTATCCATTTTAATCATACTGAGGTGATAAAATATTTACCACAGTTACTTTCCATAATGAAAATAAAAAAAGGTACCTACATACCAAATTTTAACCACTAGATTTCAATTATGTAATCCTTTTTTCATGATTCATGTTCTATACGTGATATAAATTAATTTAATATAATAAATCAAAACACAATGAAAAACATGTATTCAGAAAAATACCATTTTAAGTAAAAAAATGTTTTTATATGAAATTAAACTATAAAATTGATTCCAATTAATATAATTGTTCTATTAATAATATTTTATAAGTAATGGTTATT
The DNA here is from genome assembly GCA_963277665.1 of Viscum album. Lineage (NCBI taxonomy): Eukaryota > Viridiplantae > Streptophyta > Magnoliopsida > Santalales > Viscaceae > Viscum > Viscum album. The sequence continues at coordinate 829,048,597 of OY728157.1, forward strand.
TGAAACCATTTAAAAATAAAATGTTAATTTTTAAATTCTTGAAAAAAAAATATAGTTTTCAATATAAATAAATATTTTTCAATATTCATTAAAAATAAATCCTTTCATAAAATTCTCAAAATTTTACCCTAAATATATTTTAATTTGATTATTTATAAAATGAAAAATATATTTTTAAATAAAAATGCCAAAATTTTGAAAATAAACTTTTAAATAAAACCATATTACAAAAGGGTTTTAATAATAATAAAACTATTTCCTTTTTTGATTGAAAAATTACATAATATTCTTATAATGAATATAACTACATAAAATGTAATTCATGAATAAAATAATGACATGAAAATGATTATTTAATATACCTATGTTCTTATAACTTACCTCTTGTTAATATTTCCCCCATTTATTTTCCAAAGGTCGGTAGTCAGTGAAAAGGCCCTTCTATCCATGTCCAAGCTCACATCACCACCTGGGTACCAAACTAAGGGAAATCATCAGTAAAAAAATAATTAAGAAAATTTAAATGAATCCAAGAAATTTATAACTTAAATAAAAACAAAATAAATTATTTATGAATGTATAAATCTCACTAGGAAGCCATGTTATGCTAGAACCATAAGCTAACACCAAATGAAGATCCCCTACAAACCCCAAATATCAAGTCAATCCAAATACCTAACTCATCACACCAAACATAATAATTTTAATTTAAATGTCAAAAAAACATAAGAAAATTCATTATGGATACATTCTTTATTTAATATCCAATAAAACAGTTATATATAGAATCTCAGGATTCCCTCGTCCGAAGATACACAGAATCCCCTTGAGAAAAGACTGATTACACCATGATCTGGTAAAATCCACGTGGAATCCATAAATCTAGAAATAAAAAAAATAGCATAACTGAAGTATAAATATTAAAGATACAATGTATGTTAATTGGTACCTTGAATCAACAGATAAATTCATTGATAACACCCATGTTGAAGGTTTTTAAAGAGGAAGGAAGTGGGAGGAGGTTATTGGGTTCATGTGGGGAGGAGAAGAGAAAGGGGTTTCCACCTAAAAGATCATAGGGGGAAAAATATATTTTTATATTTTTAATAGTTCTAATGGTTTTTCTACATGGGTTGAAAAACCATGTGTATGAAACTAACTCAATTCATCCAACTTGCATGGTTTGGTCACACAGTTTGACAAACTATACGACGACTACACATGGAATCTTTGCAACTCCTATAAGATTTCTCTTTATTTCATCAACAATTTTAACACTATTATACTTTAACTATGATCTAGAAATTTTCTCAAACAACTCTACTTCTAAAAAATTTAAATTACCTCAACATCATGGGGTTGCATGCTTTTCTCTAAATCATGTGCTCTAAACTATGCCCTTAAGCATAAACCTATGAAATCTCTAAAACATTCCCAATGTTACCAAGGCTCACCCTTGCACACAAGATAACTTTTGAGCCTCATTACATTTTCAAAACATCACTTTAATAAGTTCCAACCCTAAAATTTTAATTTTTAATCCCCAATCAAAATTTAACCCATTTCAATCTAACTTTTGAAATATCTCAGTAATAAAAATCCATTTTAATGGTTGTGTTTTATTCCTAGATGCTTCGAGTGATTTTCAAGTTTAATTTAATATATGTGGAACTCAACCCACTAAACATGATCTATAACTAAATTTAATTTTCCAACACACCAAGATGGAACTCTATTTTACCCATCCAACCCAATAAACCCATTTTTCATCATCCAAAATAACATTTGTCTTATGGTGCTCCCTATCATAGAATTTATCTTTCAATGGAAATTATAATGTAATGGAAAACCTAATATTATTATTACATACCAAATATTCACATCCACATTTAATAAATACACCAAAAGTGGTTTCCTACCTTATCACACCCATCATACCCATGAATTTCTTCAAAACACTGGTACTTGTTCAAACACCGACCCACTCACAAAAAGGGCACACTAGCATATCCTTGAAAGGCCTTAGCAAATACCCAAAACATTCCCACTTTTTCCATAATGACATTTCTAATGTGTTTCCTATCCTTACACATCTTATTACACACACAAAACTAGTTATCCCTTTAATGGAAAATTTCTCCCGAAAAGGATCGGAATCAGTTGTCGGTGCACCATCCATTTAACTGATCTTCATTCTGTCATCATTGGAGGAAGCTTAAAATCATTCTAATATATCCACCAAAGTCCAATCCTAATTTATGGTGTGATTCTTTGTTGAATACATATTTTTCAATTATATCTTCATGATCTAAATGGGAGTATTGATATTCTCTTGATCTGATCACGTTCAGACCATTGAATACTTCCCTAGACTTATTTTCAATGATCAAACTTCACTCCATAATAAATCTATGTCTATTCTTAAAGTTAATGTAGCATAACTAGTCATATTCATATTTATTTATCCATCAATCCTATAATATGTTGATCCCTATAGCCCGAGGGTCATACCACCCTCCTCCAATATCACACTCCCCACTATTGGAGTGAACTTTTCGTTATATTACTTTCTCAAATCCATGACCACCATGTACCATATCTCATCTATCACTGAACACAATAGTTAGATGTGTCCAAACTAACTCATACCCAAGTACCAACAAAAAACACTAATTATACATGTTCCCATATGAAAAAAAAATTATTCTTGAAGATCATTAAATTTATAATCATTACGAGGGTCTCACCCTCGAACAACCAATAGTTTGCTACAAACCAAGTGGCTTACATTATACATCTCTCTGAGTTCCACATCAATAGGTTTATACACATACACATGCATTCCACTCTTCTAGAGACATGATCCACATCCTATCATGACCTAAACATGACTGAGTAAGATCAATCATTCCCTCACATATGATTCATTCACAATGTCTCCTCTAATATGAAGATAAATTTATAATTTTATCACAATTCACGGGACACCATGCACATATAATTTCATCAAAACCATTAGTTCTCATCTCATACATGGAAACCCATGGATTTTAAACTCAACAGTGTCATACACATTCAAATTTTACCCCCTTCGCCTCATCTATAAACAAACAGGTGTCAACTCTATTATATCCCATTTGATGAAATTGTACTCACTCTCCCAGAAGTCGCAAGTCATTGGAAATAGGATGACCCGAATCCATTTAATTTCAATTTTATATTCCATCCAAATTCTTATGCATAGCCTTCTGTCTTTCCTTATCATGACTATCCACCTATACTCTAATTTCATACAAAAGAACATACATAACTAATAGGGTTATGAACCCGAATGGTTCGACACTCCAAGGAAAAATTCAAACCAAATAACTAGCCCATAAAGTGATTTTCCCATAAAACACCAAGGAATATCTAGGGTCTCTTGGACTCCCACCTAACCCTAAAAATACAAACTAGGTCTCACATATAGGTCATATATCATAGTAAAGTACTCAATGCACTTGTCTCAAGCACCACATGGTATCTAGCATGCCGAACCTCCCACTTTAGTGTCTCAGATACATCACATGCATCACATGCCAACACACCTTCCCACAAGGAACCTATTCTCACCAAGAATCCACCTACAAGATTGATCCCTTGAGTAAAATTATTTCAACTCAACGGTCTACTATTTATATAATCAATGGAATTATCCAAGATAATATATATCAAGGGAAACTTATCCAATACCTCAGTTATATAAAATTTCATTCCTTTATATATGGTAAAACACCATATAGGTTATTATAGACACTTTAAATAACCAAAACATGATGAAAAACACTAATGGGGTATTTCACACTAAGTTATCAAATGCTTAAATTAAACTGATATTTTTACTACATGCCTCACACATTGCGGGACTCTACCTTCATTAATGATCATTTCACCATAAATCCACATAACTTTCCATCCGAGAGAAATATATGTTTATATCTACCTGGATGGGTAGAACAAAACCAAGTAATTATACTGTAATATACTATATTATAAATTTCTTACACTTTTAACAACTAAGCCTCAATCATCAGTGATATAAATCACACTAACAAGCCCCTATAAGTAATGAAAATCCTATATGATAGACCATAATTCATTGGTTGACCCTTGTATCTATGGGCTAATATTTAAATCCAGAACTTGTCTCTTTCCAATGGGACAAGAGCTGTAAATCCAATAAATCATAAATCCAAACACCATGTGTCTCAAAATAGGTGAAAATCATATTAACCAAAACAAAGCATTCCTAGAAAATAAATCTCATCCCTATTATCCTAATCATGTATGTGTAATTTCATTGGGCACAACTAACTAGGCCCTAGGGATAACCTAGTCATCTTATCATCATAAAAATAATAAAATTGATCACAATACCCATGCTAGAATGTCTTTATCCTAGAATGTCTACGAATCCTTGTGATTGGAGGCATCCATGTAATCCCATTTATACCTGACGTCGAACCCTATAATTATTAACATTATTTAAACGGATCAACAATCAGATTCCTAATATCATAAGGATTCTACGATGTTGTTATCACATCAAATTCATATTATACTAGTCTCACACAATTCTCAATTCAACTCATAGGAAGAACCTCTAGGCATCCACCATACCACCTCGTCATCTTTATCTCATTGTTCAAGTTCCTAGAATCACATCTTAAACCATTAATACATCCATAATAGATAAGTGAATGTGTGATAAAAGATAAAGTATATATGAACACCTAATACCATTATAATAGTCCAAATATCCATTAGATCACATGTTTAGTGTGGTTTCTAAAGTGACACTCACTTCCCTCTCGACTCATACCCGCATACACCCACTCATGGCTATCTCGCAATGGGAAACCCATAGGTTCCCCTGGGTCATCACCATTAAGGATAAATCCCACTTGGGATCCTTAACCAAAATTTTTCTATCATGAATATTCTTGATTCTTGAAGTACATACCATCCCTTAACATTATCAAAATCATCTCATATTGTTGTAGGCCTTAAGAAAAAATCATACTGGTAATAGTTTTGAGACATGGATCAAGGATGATCTCAATGCCTCAGGTCACTTTTAGTCATCAAAATCATCTCAACATATTAACATCATTCTTATGGTCTATCACATTCCAAGGGTCAGCACCTAGCCTACTAGGCCCATCCAACTAAATCTAATGACAACCCCCTTTGGTAGTGTCCAAAATTCTAAGTCTTTATCTAATACAACCAATTACCATTGATGGTTGAGGCACTATGCCAGTTCCCAAGGTCTTCTGTGGCCTTAAAAAAATTTATTAACTAAAACTTCTCATTATATTATAATAATTTAATTTAAATAAACCTATATAACTTCATTAAATAATTAAATAATACAGGGGGATTCTCCCTTCTAGAAATGCCAAACACAAAAATGAATATAAGAAACATGCATCAATCCATAGGGCTAGTATGAGTACCAGCTACCTATTGTAATTATTTTCCCCATTTATTTTCTAAAGTTAAAACGTCATTTCCAAGGCTCGTACAGCCCCATTTAAGCATACATCACCATCTTGGTAACTAAATCAAGCTTAGAATAACAATAAAATGAATTAAAAACAAATAAAAATTAACCCAAACAATTAATAAGTGAACTATAAAACAATAAATGTTTTAATAATTCATGAAATCCCACTTAGAAGCCCCATCTCACCAAAACTAAAATCTAACAGCCATAATAGGTCCCATTTGGACCTCTAACATCAAATTTAGACAAATCCCAAACCCATCATTCTAAACGCACAAATAATTTAATTGAAATTTAGGGAAAACCCAAAAAAATCATAATGGTGATATACCTTGTCGAATCACTAAGTAATCATGTGTAGATGGTGTCTCGGAATGCCCTCATCCTAAGATTCATAGAATCCCCTTGAGAAACGCCTGATTAAACCATAATATGGTGTAATTGGCACTAAATCCTTAAATTCGTAAACTTAAAAATAGAATGATTTAAAGAGAAATATTTTGAGAAAAATATACATGAATAAGTGCCTTGAATCACCACAGAAATCCCTTGAGAGTACCCCTCTTGGATGATTTTAAGGATGAGATAAAGGGTAGGATGATAAAACATGTGTGTAAGAAGTGTGAGAAGTGAAAGAGATACATCCCCATTAATATTTTTAAGGTAAATTATACTTTTACACTATTTAATTGGTTTCACATTTTGGCCACATGGTTGGTCATACCATGCACTAAGCATGAAGATGGAACTGCCTCAATCTATCCACCTCTCATGGTTATGTCAAACATATTTCCAAACACTTCACAAATTATATGGGATATCTCAATAACTCCTATAATATTATTTATGGTTTAATATAGTATTAATACATGGTTTGACCTTAACTATGATCTAGATAAATTATCAAATCACGATCCTTATAAAAAACTACATACACCCTCAGATTCAGGGTGTTATGTGGTTTCCCCTAAACTGTGTATCCCAACTGCACAACCTGAGGAGAAAACTCCACTCCCCCCACCCCCTGAACTTTTCTCAAAGATGATGAGGCTCACCCAAGCACATAATATATCTTATGAGACTTCTTCCAGGTCTAAAAACATCACTTTAAGGAATTCCAAATATCATTATTATATTCTGTATCTCTAATCAAAATTTTACCTATTTCTTAACTAAAATTTAAAATTCCTATTTGAACTTAAATTCCCATATGGACACGAGGCCTTTCAAATGCCTTAGCCTTTACAGTGATCAAAGATACTGAACTTTAGGATTCATGAACTCCCACCTTATTCCCTCAGTTTTTTTGATTCCCAACTAAATTCCCTCTCTCATTTTCTCCGACATAAAAATCTCTTCATTTCATATTTTTTAATCTAAAATAATTAAGAATAATTATGGAAATATTATTTCTAGCTCTGAATTCTAGAAACATAATTCAATAGAATCATACAACATGATCCTATAAGATTTTTATATGGTTATGTTCAATATTATCTCTCAATATTCTCATAATATTATTATATTTCATTCACTATGCATCTAGAACGCAGTTTTAATATTACCCTTATTCTATCATGATAGCTCAAAACCCATATTAGAACCGTCTTACGTCAATCATCATTATATATATTTCACAAATAAATGGATTTTTGAATTCCATGGAGAACTATCTCTTCTTCCTTCTTATGAATAACTTGACCACTATATTCTTATTTAGTAGTTGTGAACAAACAATAATTTCTCAAAAATAAATCAACAAGAAACATTTCATAATAATATTTAATTTTTTATTTAATTTTGAAACTAGTATAGCATCATTCCCTTAAAATACCAAACATATTTTCTTGTTCTTATACTTCTATAAGAACAACATTGAGAACCACTATAACTTTTGAGATAACTATCTTAAATCAAAAAACAAATATGACATGATATCATTATATTTTAAATCGCACATAAATTAGTTTTAATCACAACCTAAATGTGATTTTTTACACCCTGAATACTGGTTTTAGTATTGTTGTGTTTTTTTCATAAAATATTATTTTTAATAAATTTTTTTCATCTCATGGAATTATTGAAAATTCACCAAGTATAAAATACTTAATATTCACACAAAAGTATTACATTATAGAAAAAATAATTATTATTAGATATAATGTCTTATGAATTGTAAAGTCATATATTTCGTGAATTTTTATGACAATGAATCAAAGGCTTACATTCATCCAAAAACTTATGTGTTGAAAGACTTATGATGAACCTTAAAAGGGATTATGATTCTGGAAGACATATGATAATGTCTTATAATATGATAAAAAGTCATACAATATGATATAGAGTCAAAAGATCATCCCAAAAAGTTATATGATGTTCTCCAAAACTTTTAGAACACATTAAACACCAACCAAACCCCATCAATATCACTTCATCTGTACTTATTCATCTCAAAAACATCTCAAAAATATTTAAATTCACCTCAGTAGCATCAATTAACTTCTTCTAATATCTACCAATATTTTTGAAACATATGAAAACACAAAAATCATTAAATATTCCAGGGAAACATTATTTAACAACATTTTTCATTCAAGGTTTGACTAATATTCTATCCTTGAAGATATATCTAAGAATAGAAACTAGTATAAGTAAAAATACACACTTACTAAATGTCTCATATAGATCATTATCCCTTGTAGTGTCAAGGATAATCCATAAATGGTCTTAATAATACTCATATATCTTAGAGTATATCAAGATATAATCATTAAAACTATTAGAAATTTAATGATATAATCCTGGAATAATCTATTATTAAGGTCTATAAACACTAAAGCTTAATTTGATAACCCAAATGGAATTATTGTGAACTCATAATTCCTATAAATTATGTAAAAATTAATCTTTGGTATATCACCTTTTTTGACTTGTAATTGTTGATAACCACAATGGAGACAAATATTTAAGAAGAATTGAACCCCTTGAATTTGATGGAGTTAATAGTTAATGATTGGTAATGGATACATGATCTTAATAGTAATGGAATTTATTTCACTATAATAAATGACCAACCCTATAGAACCATCCCTGTTTTTTACAAATAAGATAGTTTCTACCCAAGATAAAAAATAGGAATTATGAATCCATTATCAAAAAAATCATTCAATTTTTTCATTAATTCCACTAATTCCATTTGAGGAATTATATAGGGAGAATCATATATGGGTTTTCACTTGGTATATAATTGACAGAGAATTAAACTTTATAGTAAATTTAATATATAGGTAGTTACATAGAGAATATAATAATATAATCCTCCACAATAGATACATTATCTATTATATGGATTTTATTCTAATTTTTTGATTTAATATCTCAATGAATCCCATTAATATGATCCATTGGAAGTTTTTTCAAACATAACTCACGTAATAATGTATACCCTCAAAAAAATAGATTCTATTATGACCTCAAGGATTGAAATCTCAATATCATTAAGATAAATTCTTGAATTATACTTTGAGATCCAATCCATCCCTAGGATTTTATCTATGTAAACCATAGTTATTACCCTGAAGAATTTTATTAAATAACTACCATGTATTTTAAAAGAGATAGACCAAAATAATTTCATTTCAATAAGTCTTTCATGAAGAGTTTTAACTCATAACTCCATAGTGAATCAAAGGATGATTCAATGTTCTTAGAAAACATGTAAGATATGAATTCGTGCATCAATCCAAAATCATATAATGTGTTGTCTATATTTGTGTTAATGATCAAAGTACCTTCTATAATATAATTTGGGACATTGGATTTAGATTTTTTTATGGAATAAACTCATCCTTTATCACACTAACTCTTGTAGGGTAGATTCTCTACATGTTTAAGGAATTTATTTGAATATTTCCCCATATCCTTTAAATGAAAGCTTTATATACTAGAAAATTATCTCATTATCTTACACTTATGATCTTGATAGCCTTTATCTCCACACATAAATAAAAATCCAAGGCCTTCCAAGAATTCCCTAGGGTGTTTCTTCCTATAGTTATTCCATGTTTGGAATTACACCCTCCCTTTCTTTTACTTTTCAAATTTTTTAACATGGAATTAATCTTCCTTCTTCTTCTCTTGTATCCCTGTGAAAATATATTAATTAAACAAGTCTTTCTCAGTCTTGGTTTTTATTAACACAATCTCTTGATAAGATGAAGATATTTTAATGACCATTTCTCTTCTAATTCATGGCTTTTATCCATCAAAGAAAATATCAATAATGCATTCAAGATTTCATATATAATCAAATGTATGTCTTCAAAAAATTCTAAAGTAATCCTCATACTCAAAAGAAATTTCCTCTTCCTTCCATCGAAATATTTTGGAACTGAATTTCCATGTTATCACATTTCTCATGAAGAAAATATTTTCAAGGAAATTCACTTTAAAATATTTCCACACCATGATTTTTTTCTCTTCATCCTTCTTGGTGTATTTGTTATAAATGAGATTTCCATAAACCCAACTTGAATAGTAAGGTTCCATTTCGACATCATGCATACAGTGATTTATGAATGATATAGACTTATAATAATTGTGTTTATATTTATGCATACACTATTTACATAGTAATATCCATAAATTATTTTTCATATCAAAATATTATAGTAGTTACCAAGATATAATCAGAACATTAAGATACTATGACATTAATATTAATCATTTTTCTTATGGTCTAGATATTTCATGTTTACAGGACATAGATGATGTGAAACCATAATGATTTTTTGAGGCTCATAAGCATTGAAACTTCTTCTCATGAATTTCTCACTTAGAAATCTTGTGTAGATGATTTCATGAGGACTAACTTGCTAATAAGAATACCACATTATTAAGTCATAATTGGTAGTTACTATCTATAAACATGTGTAATGGTATGCTAACATGAGATTATTATTAGTGTTTAATATTTTATTATGATATTTTATTCAAGATTAAAAATATGGCACTGATTTCATAGAGATTTTTCTTGTATTGGGTGTTCCATTGGTGGTATGACATAGATTGAATAATAAAAGATAATTTTTTTCACTTCTAATAGGAATACATATCGGGGGCCTAGTGGATCAGGATGGTAGTACGTTCATTAATTTATTCCCATGGTAGAATAAGGAAATTCCATCTAGATAGGTCAATTATCAATAAATAAATAAATATGATGAAATAAAGTTTTTGTCATACTCTCTGAGATACTGCGAGATAATGGGATTATAATACATGTCATATGTTCATAGAAAATTTTGTCATTTCAATTACTTTTCTTCATCTCCTTAAGGTCCTAGATGTATTGATAGAATCCACTCATGGAATGAGAGTTGCATTAATTTCTATCAAGATAATGGCCTAAAGGGTTACACACATAGTGTATTGAAAATTATGTCATATTTTAATGAATAGGATTTTAGGACATGGGGGGATAATACTGGGGTCTGTGAGATAACATAGAATATAAAATTATTATAAAATAAATATATTCATATTAGTGATGTTTTAAATAATTGGTATTGGATTTATTAAAAAAAATTATTCACTATATATTAAGTGAATACATGGTAAAATATTTAATGAATGAATATTATTTTAATATTCTATGTTTGTTTAATATTTTTAGAAATGAAAATCAAGTTAATAGTTAACTTTTATCATGTAACATATTAATTATATAACAAGTATGTAATAGAAATATAAATTATGTTTATGACATTGTTAGTCGGTCATAACATGTCATTTATTTAGTGGGTAATGAATATCTGGGGGATAGCGATCCATTTATAGGTTTTTTTACCAAATATATAAGTGGGAGGAGTCTTACATATAGTGTAGTATTACTACATTAATTTGATATCCATTCTATCAAAATTAGTTATTCCTAGAGTGATAATTTATTGATCCAATTCTTGGATCCATGTTCATCTGTATAGATCTAAGTACCAGTGTAGTAATGATCATCCGGGCATTGAGGGCTTCATTACATCATCGTGATAGTACCAATATTTCAATTATCAATGATCCGAATAAATTCTAAACAAAATATCGATCATCTAGAGGGATCCTTCTTTGGATCCTTCAAGAAACGGTTCCCAGAGAAGAGTGGTTGTCGAGCGCGCCTTCAAATTGATCGGGTTATTTTTTGATTGATTTTTTATTCTTAATTTTTTTTACGTGAGATCCTTGGCTATCATATCAGGTATTGAATAACTAGAAACAACATAGCTATATCAATTAGTGATGAAAATGTTTTAAATCCCAGACCCATATACTTCCATTATGTACCCCGGGACTTTCAATTGGTATCATAGTGATCACATGAAATTTTTAAGCCAAGATAAAATAATTTTTCATTAAATTCATGAATAGGAACTCGTTATAGTCCCATAGATTCAAACATATATCATATCTAATATTTGATGGCCGAGATATGGCCATATGAAGTTCGAAATAAATATCAACATTGATATTGTCAGTTAATATTGATTAACATGTATATATATATATATATATATCTTTCATCGCTTTACCCAAAGGTGTTGATGAAAACAAATTTAGAGAATTCCATCATTCCGTCTAGATTCTGGTGGATATAAGAGTTTTTTTCCAATAGTTTTTTTATTCCAAACACATGTGGAATTCCAAAATAAAAAAAATCTAAACCTACAATTTTAAATTTTGAATACCAACCAAAAATGAAATGGCATTGGGGAGAGTGGGTGGCTTTTGGACGATAAAACCCAACAAATAAAAAATCTATCAAAGGAAAAATTATGTGGTGGCCATCCGATCAAATGGAAAAGAAAAAAATATTGGGGTATTTTATCCTATGGAGGTAGTAATGCCACCCTCACCATTGTATCCTACTGCTCCACTACCAACCCAGCCAACCAACCCCCCCCCCTCCCCCCCCCATTACACACTCCTACCACTAGCACCCCCTCTTTCCCATACTCTTCTATGCTTGGTCCTATCATTGACCCCCTTCAATGGCCTCCAACCATGGGATCCCTCACCCCACCATCTCATAATCCCATGTACCATCCCCCAACTCTTACCGTCCTACCCCTATCTTTCCCTACTATACAGTCATGTCTTCCACCTTCCCCTCCCCTATTCTAATTTAGCATGTGTGGGGTGCCTCAAACTAATTGACGTGCAACCAATACAAGTCAACGTGACTTGGGTCATGTTAGTTCAACCCCATGTCAATTTTCATAGTCCTTTGGGATCCCATAATAGTCTTATAGTCACATTAAAAGGTATTTCTAGCCTACCCAGGGACTAGAAACATTTGAAAAGTTCAAAAAATTGTTAAACATTTTTGTAATAAAATTAAATTTAATTTGGGATCGAGTGACATTTATTTTTCAATTAAAACTATATTGAATTATTTTAATTATTTATAATTACTTTTGAAATAAATTTATCAGAAATATTTTTTTTATTATGCATTAAAGTTATGTGTAAACTGATTGTCAGTGGTGACTGAACAATGTATGACTAGTTTTATTGATTAATTAACTATTTCATGTGGTTGAAATTTTTAGAAAAAAAATTAATAAAATAGATGATATGTGAACATTCTTTCATCCTCATTATCTGTATAAGAAAATAAATGTCCATCAGAGCTGTATTTCAGGTGTACTACACATTCTTGACATCGCCTTAATTTTGTGTGAGGTTTTATGTATATTGATGAAGAAGTACAAAGATGTGGACCACACTGATGTGGGGGGATGTTTTAGGGAAGTTTTAAATTCATTGAGTGGGGTGGGTGCAGTGACATGATTTAGACATGACTAAGGTAATAACCAATAGGGTCTTAGTTGATCCATATACACTCAAAGGATAAAATAGTAAAAAAATGTCATGATTATTCATTTATTTTATTTTTTTATACATCACTCATTATTTTTTTGTGATTTTTCAAATTTACGTGATCACATAAAAAAATTAACTATATGAATAGATTAGAAAACTTAAGACATGGTGAATATTTTTTATTTACTACATTTTAATGTTATAAGTGTGGTGACATTGTATGTTCATATTATATAGAAAATGATTATATTCATCGATATATAATTAAAAACCCTTAAAGTAATATATTTTCATAAAACCATTCATCACTTAAATTTTAACAAAATCATGTGTATGAGGTGCTCATCAGTCATAGTTGAGGGTTCTTACAACTACTGGAGGGTTATTATAACTGTGGTGGGTTTATTTAACTAAATATGTAAAAATAATAATCATTAATCACTAGATTGTTTCTAATTTAGAGTAAAATTGTTTATTGAATTAAGTGTATGATTTCTAGGATCTAGAACTTCACTAAACAGTTCAGCGAGCTGTGATTTAAATTGATTGGCAAATTAAATGCCTACCTTGAAACCATCTATGTAGTGGCATATCCATAACTTCAACTATAAGGTGAGGTTTCAAGGATAATTTATACCATAATACTGAAGAAACTGATTATTCCAAATATAGTAGTGATGGATACTATGGTTCAACAAAACTGTGGTAGAAATTTTATGATTTAATAAATATAAAATCTCTAATTGATAATCAATATATTGTACATATCTACAAAAAATTTATTTGATGGAAGAATGGGAAGTAATACCACAAACACAATGTGATTACAATTGGATAAAGAAAATTTCCTAACCAACATGACTTTTCTAGAGTAGTTTAAGATCCTTTTCAAACTACTAAAATGTAGGAAATTATATGGGTTGGAAGTCTCACTACCTATTGATCCACCATAGGAATTGATTGTGTGAAATAATATTAAATGATTCTTTTGTAATATTTAATTTTTTTTACATCATAATGCTATAATTTAGGAATGATGTGTGGTGAAAATAATAGTAATACAAATATGGTTTCACATGTTGTCTCATCTATGAGAAACTTATGAAGAGAAAGTGAAGCGAGATATGAATGGTGTGATAATAACACTGAATATATGTGAGTTAAAAGATGATTTATGATCTTTCAATACATCCCATTATTAAAAAAAATCACCCTATTACTCCAGTTACATTTAGGATTACAAAAAAGAAGAGTATATGTAAAACACTTCATTACCTTTTTGGATAGGTTCACAATGTTATTAAGAACATAATGAAAGATTAATATTCAGTTATTATGGTGAAAAAGTTCAAATATAATGCAATAATTACAATATAATGTGTAATTACAAAGGAATATTCATATAATTCATCAAATAACTAATGTAGATCATCATATAAGAGATTTTTTCTCAATATTTCATGAGATATGTATAAAAAAGATTAAGTAAAATTTATTAAAATAGAATCAAGAAGAGTCTTCCACTTAGTGTATATTTATCATTTTATGTGATCGTTCTTTCATAACTCTTGGGTATTAAATAAAATACACCTATCATATATATGAATTTAAATATAGTAACCATGTATGAAAAGAAACTTTATGAGAATAAAGGTGAATTCTCTAAATACTAGAGAAATGGTGATTCTTATGTCGTTGGTGAGGAGTAAACAACTTCTAATTTCTGGTAATAATGATTCTTGTTAAACATTTATTGAGGATAAAAAAAATTATCTCATATATACATTGAACATAAGGATACATTATTCCATTTTTGGAATTAATTTTGTTTGCGGTATCTAATACTCAGCTAATAGTTCAGTAATGCATGAATCATTGTTAGAAACTGAGGAATATAAAATATAATACTTAGTTATACCTAGATGTGGAAAGATAATTCTTTTTATAGTAAAACTAAGTAGTTTTCAAGGATATACCATGTATTATTTTTAGACTCTTTGGAGTTAATGACCTTAGGTATTATCGATACATTTACTTGTTTAGCTTTAGAAAAAGAAACCAATAAAAATAAAGCTAGGACATAAAGATTTCATAATTTGTTCATATAGAGAGAATTAACTATTACAATGTTAATATAGTAATAAATATAACTCATAATATTCTTTTGATTGTTTTAATGAATGTAATATTAAATTATGAAATATGAATCTTTAGAAGATATGAGTTTCTTTAAGCCAGTGTGCCAAAGAATATCTTGACCAAGCATTCATCAATCATGAAATGTGGAGTGGAATTATTCCTAATCTCATAATTCATTATAAACATTAATGTTATGGTGTTATTAAGGAATATTTTTGATGTGTATTAAATTAATTCATTGATCATTAAAATATAGTGTAGAGTAATTCCAAAACATACATTTCATTATACACATCAGATTCACGATGTAAATAAAAGCTGAATCAATATTATTATTATGATGATGCCCTGACCAAAAACCAAGGCGCTAAAATATATCAAAAATAACACTTACAAAATTAAAAAGGTTGGGGATTTATTTCAATCAGTCTATTAAAGAGGGTTGAGATCAACAAGAAGATTCTCCATGTACGTATTATTGATTTCGACACCCTTATTGGTGAGACCATCCGCCACCTTATTCGACTCACTATAGGTGTACCTGATGATATGATTGAGTCCTGATAGGTATTGTTAGAAAAAGATCCATTTAGCATTGAGGGTCCATGAAAGGTGAAATGTTACATGTTTAAGAGCCTAAACGATGGTAGTTGAATCACTTTTGATCCAAACATTGTTCCATACTTTTTTACTTATCAAATCATCTGCATTAATGACATTGTGTATCTCTGCTTAAAGGTAGGAGGCATGACCACATGAACCATCACAGCATCCAAAAATTTCCTAATATGATTTCTGTATATGATGCCATAGCCAGCAGGTGCTGGGTTTCCTTTTGAAGCACCATACACATTAATTTTTATCTAGCCAGAAATAGGTGGTGGACAGAATACTTCCAATAAACCTCTCTTTGGGTTGTATCTTCCATTGATACCAATCTGTCTCAGGATATAGAAATTCTTGATTGAATTGTGCAAAGTCAATGTTTTCATGATTCCAGCCTCCTTCATCCTAGAGTGGATTTTTATTTGAGATGCACCAAAATTAAAGGAATTAATTTTTTTTCTTAATTGAATTTTTTTCATACCAAATAAGATGAATATGTTCTTCCATATAATAAATGAAGAGATTATGAATTTGGGAAGAGGAATCTATAGTCGTGAATCTTTGATGTTGTAATCCGGTAGAGTCTAAACCTATCCATCAATGATTAAAAATGTAAAAAATGTATTTCTATAAAGAAGAAGCGGTACCACAGACTAAAAATAGGTGATCAGTATCCTCTCTATATTGCTTACATATGCAACATTTATAAAAATGGTGTATACCACACATCTGAACATTGCAATCGATGGGAATCAAGTTGCGAAAATATCTCTAAACTAGGGTGTGTCTGGAGGGTCTAATATAGTTTTTTTATGAAAGTATTTAACCCGGAAAAATAATTATTGTTGGTAGTAACATTATGAATATATTAAAGTTTAGAGGTTAGCACACTATTATGATATAGTTCCCAAAATAATAAATTAGTAGTGTTAACAAAAGTGTAGTTTTGGATAATAAAAGATATTTCATCAAGTAGATCCGAATTAGGAGAGTTCACAGAATCATTGATTGTGATATTAGAAACTATGGAAAGAGGGATGGGTTCTATCATGTTACATAAGGGTTTTCTATTCCATTTATCTAACCAAAAGAGAAGATAAGAATTCTTATTGACTATCTGTTGAGAGATAGACAAGTTTTTTGAAAAACTATGTTTTCAGGATGCCCATATTGATGAGTCCATATAAGTGTGCTTTCCTTTCCTAAGGTTATTATAAAATCTACCACGAAGGAACTCATAAGTCCGAGAGTTTTTTCTCACAATATTCTTGGTAAGTTTATCTTGATGGGCCTCATTAAAATGATTGTGGTCATTAATACAAATCCCCCCCTTATCAATGGGAGTGGAACATGTTTTCCATGAAATAATGATAAGTTTTATTTCTCGAGTGCTTCCACTACAGACAAAATTTTTTATTCTTCTACTAATCTTTTTAAGTAAACCATCAAGACATTTTTACTTCATCATAGATTATATCATTTTAGAAAAAATGGTGTGTTTTACAAGACAAATTCAACCTACCATTGATAGATTTTTGCCTTTCCAGGAGGACAGTTGGTTACTGATATGATCAAAGATGTTTAGGAAGTAAGTTAATTTGGGATTTCATAAAAACATGGGTACCCTAAGATGGTTAAAAGGGGTTAATTATTCTTTTATCCCCAGTTCATTTATCACATCAACTTTTCTGGTGGCTGGAAAAAGTATACTAAATAATATGGAAGACTTAGTCAAATTTATGGATAGACCAGAGACATCCTCATAGTGGGAGAGGACATACTTGATTTTTTTAATATTATTATTATCTTCTTTAAGGAATAAAATTATATAATCAAAATATAAAATTTGAGGGGGGAATAGTTATAGATCTAGAAGAAAAAATGGTTTTCGTTGTACCCTGATTAATTGAATCAGTGATGAGTCTATTGAGGTAGTCTTAAGCAATAAAAAAACGATGGAAGAGAGGGGATTTCATTTTCAAACACCCTTTGTAAAAGTGAAATATCCCTTTGGGGAACCATTGATTAGAACATAAATGTGAGTAGATTTAAAAATAGTTATTCTTTTTCTTACAAGATTATCATTAAAGCCAAATCAATAAATAATTATGAAGATGAAATTCTAATCAATGGTATAAAAAGCTTTCCTAATATCCAACTTGATGGAAATTATTACCCCTATTTGAACCATTATTAACATGTTAGTATAATCAATATTAATATTCATATAGATTGTAGATAATCCCACTATATTTCAAGACATAATTCACAAATAGTGGTATTATCCAATAACCATATGCCATATAAAATGAAAAATGGATATCATTTGAGTTATATTATTATATACATCCATCATATCATAATAACATGTGTTTAGATGCATATTTTTTGTTAAGGATATAAATAAACATGAATCAAGAAAAACAAAATAAGCATATAATGTAATTATTTGAAATGATTCTAAGGGAATTACTAAAATCATTTAGATATAAAACTGATATTAAAGTGATAGACTATATTTATATAAAAGGGGTTACATATCTTTTTAAGATATTTAAAGCATTATTGACTTGGATTTAGTCAAAGTCAAAAATGCATAGCTGGTTGGAATAAGAACACATTTCACAAGAGCTTGTGAAAAACATATCTTCTAATAACACATACTACATGGGAAGGATAAAACCTTGGTAATGGTTTTATATTAACTATGGATAGTGATGCATTATTCATTGATAATAATGGGTACAAATTATGGAAATCTAGTTTTGTATTGATATAAGAAACAAGATCATATAATATTCATTTAAAATTAATTTTTCCCATTTTTATATTAGAGTTCATTGGGAGAACCATTGTTTTCCAAGTTAAATATGTTTGATAACATATGGAAAACAGAAATTAGACTTATAGTTAGTTAATACTAAATTGAAATTTACTCTCCAATGATTCAATTGAAGTAGTAAACTAAGTTATTGGGAATAATATCTACTAAGGTAGATCTGATGGGTTGATTATACCACATCAAGGTACATATGGTGACAAGGTATTGAAAAAAATTACAAGTTGGAATGATTTGAGAGAGAATTATTACCAATGTCATAAGTAAAAAATATCTTCAAAGAACATGTATTTGAGGATATTAATGTGGGGATTATAATTTCATAAGTTTCAATAATAGATCTACCACTTAAGTTGTGCTATGAATGAAAATTTGTGTTTCCAATATTTAATTTATGGTAGCATAATATTAGAAAAATCTAAGTAAACAACACCATATGTATTTGGTACTATCTAATTATACTTGAGAGGGTACATGGTATATATTCCTAGTACTTGCATATGAATAGATACTAGTCTTCCATTAGAAAAATATGATATAATATCATAGTTAGACTAAGGTAATGAAAAATTAAATGTAACACCCCATTACTTTTTTGGAAGGTATTCATTAAGATTTTATTGTGGTTTCGTTTTTTGTTGGATGATTCATGCCAAGAAACCCATTTCATTCTTTTCAAAACCTGATATTTTCCATTACATGATGTGAACCATTTACATGGTGTGTAAACCTATCATACAGTGTACCTAGTTCACAGATTCTTCCATGTGTCTAATATATGGTGTGTAATCCTGTTACACGACATGTAATTTCCCAGAGAATTGCAAAAACTGTAGGTTTAAGTTGAAAAAGTATAAAAAATCCATAACATTTCCATTATAGGTATCCTCCCAATTTATTTTTGGGAATTACCCATCCAATGAAAAAGGAAACCAAAAAAAAGGGTCGAATCATACTTGATAGAAATGTAATGGGACGTTATAATCTCCCCACCATACATGATTTTTGCCACTTGAAAGACATCAAAACTCTAGTTCCACAAAACGAGAAGGCCATTGATGACTTATCAATGACTCCCATTCCTACAAATTGTTGCTATACATTATGCACTTCCATAGTACTTAAACCAAGGGGGTTATTTTAACTCACAGTACATTATCCCGGTGATCCATATTCTGAATTGGCTACTCAACCATTGTGGTATCCTGCTCAAGATCAATATCCCCCCATCTAATCACACGGGAAGTATATGGTATATAGCTCATAAATTGGTAACCATGAAACATGTCATGGATAACTATCAATCCAAATGAAAATTCCAACCAATAGGATTCCATCACTATTTTCCTTTTTATCTAAAAGGGGCCTATAAACCTCCATGATGACTTACCCCAATTACCCAACCAACAATGTCTGAAGCAGGTTAAAAATCTAAGAAATACCCAATTAATGACCTAAAAATCCAATTTCCAATGATGACGATCCACATAAGATTTCTGAAAACTCTATGTCGTGATCAATCTTCTCCAGATCAACTGCACAATCTCCTTCATCTTCTGAACAAGTCTCATCCTAACCAATGATAGCTCTCCCAACTCTACCCAACACAAGGTAGATCTACATGGAAACCCATAAAAAATCATCAAAGGGTTTCATATTTATCTAATAATGATAAATATTTTTATTAGAAAATTCAACCAATAGAAAAATTATTTTCCCAATATCCTCTAAAATCATGCACACAAGCTCAGAGCATATCCTCTAGAACTTGGATATTCCTCTCTATCTATTCATCCATATACAGATGATAATCTATGATTAAATTAATATGGGAGACCATTTCCTCTTGAAAACCATTCCAAAACCTTGAGGTGATCCTTGGGTACCTATCAGATACAACCATAGTGGGAACACCATTAGGCATCACAATCACTTAGACATACAAGTCCCCAATCTATTCCACATTAATTATCACATTAATATGTATAAAATGTGATAATATAGTGAGTCCATCATTTATCACACATATTTTATCCTTACCAAAAGGATTCTGTGGAAAACCAATTAATAAGTCCATAGAAATATCATTCAACTTCCATACCATAATGGGTAAGGGATGAGACAATTCCACAGGTCTCTGGTGTTTTACCTCAATTCTATGATAAGACGGAAATTTTGATGCAAAATTCCTAATCAACCATCTCATCCCTTGCCACTAATACTGACGTCTTAGATCATGAAACATTTTTTTAGTACATGGTTTCAGGGACCAAAAATATCAGTGTCCACTATGCAATAACTCTTTCCCCAGGTAAAATGAAACAATCTACCTACTACAAAAGCACAACGCTCTACTAGAAAACTGTGACCACCCACCTAAGGTATCCCCACCATATAAACATTCATTAAATCATTGGAGCTCATTTTCTATCACCATCTTGAGTCAACATCATTCATCAAAAAATGATTCATCTTTCATAAAATCTAGGATAATTTGTTCACCAAATCTCTTCCACTTCCAAGCTCATCTTAGAAAAAAATCATAAGATATCACTCCTTAACTAATTCATTCATAGCCTGTGTTAGTAATTTTCTTCTCAATGCATCAGAAACCACATTCCCTTTCCCAGGGGTATAAGAAATATCACTTTCAAAAATACATATACACTCCACTCCATGTTTCTGTTGCAAATTCATATCCCTCTTTGTAAAATTATATTTTAGTCTCTTATGACCAAATTATTCCCTAAACTAATCCCAAAATATAAAGTGATGCCACATTTTGAGTTTATACATAATCACTACCAACTCAAGATAATGGGAAGGGTATTTATTCTCATGACAATAAAATTTATAAATTTTCATGCTTCATAACATTTTCCCCTGAATCAAGACACATCACAAACTCATACCAAAAGCATCATAGAAAACATATAAAATTGATCTCGATATCAAATGAATCAAAACTAGTTCTGAATTCAACCTCACATTCAACTCATCAAAATTACCATGAAAATTTTCATTTCATTCAAATTTTACACCCTTATAGGTAAATGAATTTATCGAGGATGTGATCTTAGAGATGTGCTGAATAAACTCTTTATTATAACCATCCAATTCCAAGAAGCTTCAAATATCAAAGAAAATCCCTGTTTATCCTATGACATAACTACCTTTACCTTTACATGATCTACAAATATTCCCATATCAGATATCACATTCCCAAGAAACTTCACTTCTCATATCCAAAACTCACATTTGGAATGCATTCCAAAAAAAAATTCTTTCAATGTTCTAAGAATGATATCCAAATGGTCTATATGCACCTCCTCTAACTTGGAGTACACATAAATAATATCCATGAACAAAAAATAAACCAAAACTGATGAAAAATAGGTTCATCAAATCCATAAACACCGTAGGAGAATAAGTGAGACTGAATATCATAACCAAAAACTCAAAATTCCTATTTCAACTCTGAAATGATTACTTAGGTATATACTCTTCTCAAACTCTCAACTGGTGATACCCTTACATTAGGTCAATCTTAGAAAACAAATGATCCCCTCTATGCTAATCAAACATATGATAAATCCTAGGTAAAATATATATTTTCATAATGGTTACCCAATTAAACTTTCAATAATCAATATATAGTATCATGCTTTTATTTTCCTTGTTATGAAATAGGATAGGATAATCCCATGGTGACATTATAGGAAGAATAAATTCTTTATCCTCTAGTTTCTCATATTGAACCTTTTGTTCCATCAACTTAGAATGTGACATACCATAATACGAAATAGAAATGGGCAACATACCATGGAGTATGTCAATAGTAATCTCGACCTCTCTCTGGGGTGGTAAACCATAAAAATCATCTATAAGGACCTTAGGGTACACATATTACTGAAGGATGTTGACCATCCAAACATGGTTTATCCACTTCAAGAAAAATATTTGAAAATTGGCATGATATTACTATATCATGAAGAACAATATTCCCTTCCCTTACCAATCTAGAGTCCCACTGACCCTATAAAACAAGAGTGACTCCACCAGTAGATAATAACTTAACCTGAAAATGATAATAATATATCTAGTCCTTAATAATTATCATCCAATCCATGCTAATAATCACGTTTAAGATGTCAAGATGAAGAACTAAAAGGTCTCACTGCACCTCAAAGTCAACTATCATCACCCAACATGCAAGAAATCTAAAAGCATTTTAGATCTTTCCCTTCATGGATTAAATGACACGTAAGGGGATTACATTCTACATAATAGTCAAAAACTGGGATTTTAGGGTGATTCATAAGTGGTTTCATATTTCATTTGTTGAAGTCTTCATTTCTCTCGACCTAGAGGATCCCCTATGTGATTTTTTTTATTCCACCCTTTAAGGTTGCTTTATTCAATGATTGATTTCATTTTTAGTTAAATTACTTCTCTATGATTACATAATATTTATAGTTTTTATTTGGATTTGGTTAAATAAATTATTTTTTCTATTATTTTCATCGTATTTTTTATTAGATAGTGTTTTCTATCAATCATTTTCAATTTATTAGCATTCTATGTCTTTCGAAGGTAGTTTTCTTTCTTTTTGATTACCATTGTCATAGGAAGCCAGTTTTATACTATTTTGAGGTAGGTGTTTCTAAAAAATAGGTTAATTTGATGAATTTATTGTTGTTCTTGTCAAATTCTTTTTGTTTGTTCATTTATTATAAGTTATATGTCTTTTTAAAGGATCTCTTCTGAAGGAAAATATTTTCTAAAACAGGGTTTTCATTGAACAAGGATTTTCTTGATTTGGAAAGGGGTTTTCAAACTATGAAGTGGATTTTAATGGATATGAAAATGTTTAATGAAATTGTGATAATGGTTTTAAATAAATTTGGAAAATTTCACATTGGGAACCTTTGGACAGTTTGGAATTAGACACAGGTAGCCTTAGTGTGTGTATAGAACTATAGGGAGGTAACCTTTTGTAATGTCAACTAGCGAGACTCGATATTAGTTGGATAAAATTTTATAATTATTTATGCATTTTATTATATATTACATAGTTTACCATAGAATATATCCCAAAATGTGAGGTGATTTTTCATTTATTTTTTTTTCACGGGATTTTTTTATCTTGGATTGTTTCTCACAGGTTTTTATATGAGGTTGTATCACATAGATTTACATGATAGATTGTTTCATGGAAATTTCTTTACCTATTTACCTCTTTATTAATAAATATTATTTTATATTTTATCACTTATTCTGGTCATATTTATGGTTTGATAATATGAAATTATTTTATAAAAACCAAGTGGAAAATTATTTACAATAAGATTTATCCTCTGAAAATTGTTTTGAAAACTATTTTATTTTAAAATCTATAATTGTTGAATTATTTATATTAGAGCTTATATAGAAAATGTGCTTGTATCCTACTAATATTTGGGTAAAACCCTATTTTTGGCTTTGATAATTTTTAGATATTTAATTGTTGGATTTAGGTAAATGGAAGATCATCTTATATCATGATGGATTATCTTGTTGCTGTTGAATTTGGTTCGGGTTAGTATGGACGTTATTATTGGTCATGTGAATATTTTACAAAATTAAAGATTTAGTCAATTTTGGGTTGGATTGTATGTATTTGTGGTATCTTTTTTATTTTTACATAGTAATTTGGTTGTATGTGTTATTTTAATTATATTCAAGACTGGTTTCTCTTATTATGTTTTTCCTATTTTACATCACATGCCAGTTCGGGTGGCATGTCTAGTTGACCTAGTTTGGTTTATTATAGTAAATCTAAATCAAACTAGGGGTATCTAAGTCCATAAATACTAAGTGTGTTGTAGCTTCTGATGTAGCTAAAAAAGAATTGTAAAATATAAAATTATTTGTTCTGATTCTTGGAATCAAACCTAGTATGTAAAGTGTTATCAAAATATAAATTATAATAATCCTTATTTAATGCTACTAGGAAAGATTTCAAGTTTTTGAAAATAGAAAAAACTAATATACTCATTGATATCATCTCTTGAGGAGCATTAATCGAGGAGGAGAAGTCTTATATAGAAAAGTTAACACATAGTGGAGACGTAGTGGGCCCAAAGACTAAATACTTAACTCCATATATGTATCATCTCAACATATGGGAACTACTAAGGATAGATAAAAAATTATCTCTATTTAAAGTGGTGATTTTGTAAAATATATTTCACTAAACCCAATTGGGACACTACTTTTCCATTACCATATCGTGTACATAGTGATTTTTTCATGATGTAAACTTACCATAATAGTGTTAATATTTCTATATCCACTATTTAAATATTAATTTCCATAGATTATTTATCGTATCAAAAGGTTATAGAAGTTCCTAATAATAAATGAAAACCCTAAGATACTGTAACCTTAATCTGAAATATATGACCTATGGTCGATAAATCATGTTGATAGGACATAGATGATGTGTGACCATTAGGTGTTTGGGGCTCAAAATCATTAAGACTTCTTCCCATGAAGTCCTCACTTTGTGTTCTCAAGTAGATGAGATCATGAATACTTACCCACCAATAGGAACATCACATGTTTTAGATTATAGTGGTAGTTTCTTTCTATGAACACATGTAATGTTCCCATGACATGATATTATTATCAGTGTCTACTATTTCATTACATAATTTGATAAAAGAAAAAAAATTGGAATTAATTTCATATCAAGGTAGTGTTTGTATAGTGTATTATCAGTTGTATGACATTGATTGAATAAGAAAAGATATAATTTTTCACTACTGAAAAGAAGATATATCGTGGGAATAGTTGATTAGGATGGTAGTAGAATTACTAAATATATTTCCAGGTTTGAAGAAGGTAATTCATTCCAGTTAGGTCAATGAATAATAATTCAATAATTGATGATTACACAAAGTGTGCATCCTTCTTTATGAGGAAACATGAGAGAAAGAGATTATATTATATGGTGTGTGTTTTCAAAAAAAAATCATTAATATGAAATCTCCTTATCTACTTAAGGTCCTTGATTGTTTTCTGGAATCCACTCCAAGTCTGTGAATAGTATTCACTACTTTCGAGATTAGGGCCTATAGGGAAACATACTTAGTGTATTAAAAATTCTATCATATTCTAATGAGTAGGTGTTTAGGACATTGTGGGCCTCACCACTATGTTCCAGTAGATGTCCAAGAATATTTGAATGATATAAACTAAATATATTCATATTTTTCAATTTTAGAATAATTGGTGTTGAATTTATTTATTAAAAGATTTCATAGGATGTTAATTGAATGCATGGGAAAAAATTTAACAAATGAATATTATTATAATATTCAAGGTTTATTTAACATTTACAAGATCAATGAGTTGAGTTAATATCTCAATTTTATCACCTAATGTATTTATTATATTAAAATTAAATTATAAAAAATAAATGATGTTTATGACATGGTTAGTAGGTCATAACATGACATTTATAGATTATATAGTTGTAAATTCATATCTAATGGGTCGGGGAGTCATTTATAGGTATTTATTACATTAATATATAAGTGTTAGGAGGCTCTCATTTGGGGTACTATTCACTACAAAAATTTTAGAGCCTTGCTCTCATTCTTATCTCATCCTAGAGGCATCCAATCCAAGTCTTTCATCGATGTTCTTCTTTATAGATCGAATGATCTTTGTAGAGATAATAATCAATATATGAAAGGATTCATAAAATATCCATGCAAGAACCCAGATTTTGATCATCGATTCTCCCAAAAACATTTTAAAGTTAATTAAGATGATCTAGAGGTATCTAGATTCAGTTACTTAGTGTAAAGGTCATTGATAATGAGTGGGTTTTCAACTCACCTTAAAATCAATTGTAGTAATTTTTATATTTATTTTTTATGGAAAAAAATTATTCATCTAATTTACCCAAATTTTTTACCAGGCTGAGTATCACTAGATATGATGTGGATACATCAATCCGATGATAAAATGGGAATAACCCAACCCGTTTTCATCCACTATGAACCCTAGTACCATCAGTTTTTTGTAAAATAACATCATTAACGAGCATATATCTTTAGAATATATATTTTCTTGATAACCATGGACCATTCACTATGTCCCAAAAAATTAATATCTTTTCTAAATACTTGATCCATTTACCAACCACTAATGGATTATTGGTTTCATATAAATAAAGAGATTTTTTCCACATCAAATGATAAAATTATGTTACAACATGTTAAGGTGATATGGGTTGTTCTATATGAGCAATATTAATTTTCATGACACTTGATAACTTCCCTAATATATTCAAAATATTTTTATCTCTAAAATTATCTTCATTAATTTTACTGGGTGGTAAATCTATGTAAATATTATGGTTTTTGACACATTTTCATAGTATTATGGTTTTAGACAATGGGGTGTACTTAATTAGTCCATAAATAACACTATAAATTATAAATAATAGTATAATTTATAATAATTTATTATAATTCCATATCATATAATCATGAAACATTATTAGTATATCTTAGTGATATTTCATCAAGTTGTTGCCTCTAATTATTCTCTTTTAAATCTATTACATGAGGTTTTTAAGAAACTTATTTGGACCCCAACTATAACATGCTAAATCTAGAACCTATTAGAGGGTGGTTATTTTATTAAAATGGTATAAAATATAGAGATCATAATACTCACGATCCATCTATTTCATAATCTAAGAAAGCATAATCTATATTTTAACATTACATTACATTAAAAAAATAATATACTTAAATTGGATTCATGATTACTTTTTATTTACCACTTTAATTCCACATGTCACACATAGAAAATTCTCATGATTGCTTGGGGAAATGGGATAAATATAATAGGGTGAGCTCAGATGCTCATTAATGGGTAGCATGCAGCCGAATCTATCATAACATAAGATATATAAATAACATTTAAAGAATAAATAAATTATACATTACCATAAATAAGCATAATATATTAGTGGATAATATGAAAAAAATTTAACCCATGGATATCAGTAACTATTCTCAGAGTGATAGAATGAATGATTTTGAATATCATAAACATATAGTCATTATCTCATTCCAAGACATCATATATAAATAGGTATGAATTATTCCAAATAACACACTAGTTCGCCTCATGATACCTACTAATTCATCAACAAGATATATAATTATGGTACCCACCAATCAGATAATAAACATAATTCATCCATCATATAAATATAATGGTTATTATATATATCATAATGCCCCTATGAAATCGCATACATATTTGTGTCTATATAATAAATACTTTTCCTTATATAAATAATGGATATACGGAATATCAACATTTCCCCATTCAATGGAATAATCTGTTTTCCTTGGTAAATATCCCCCAAAGAACTTGGAAACTATAAGATATTCACAATGTAAAGGAAAGTACCCTTATTAAAGGAATGATAAAAAGGTATTAGTGAAGGGTACTTTTATGGTGTAGGTATATCAATAAGAAATAATACTTCCTTATGGTTCATAAGGATATCATTAAATCATCCAAATCATGTCCCCCGTATAGCATCCCAAACTCCAAAAACCCAGATCTAGGAGTTATATCACATTATTGGTACAAATTATAAGAGGACCTGAAGTATAAAAAATTTTAGTAGTCATGGAATAAATGATACATACATACAATAAACATGAAAATATAAGATACAACATGAACATATTATGAGAACATGATTATCCATTACATCATATCTCTAAAATTTATACATATTCCTCCTCTTGGTTTCTTGGGGAAAAGAACACAAAAAGGGGTGAGCTTAGATACCCAGTGAGAAGTTGAATAAAATGGAAGATACCATGATAGAAACATGGAATAGGTGATATGGAAGGAATAAATTAATAGTATAAATCCATAATCCACCAAAATAGAGGGTAAGCTATAGAAAATATTAAAAAAACATGGATAACAATAATCATTGATCTCATACTGATTGAATGAAAAATATTAGACTTTAAAAACATATTGTCAAGGCCTGATGTCAAGAAACATTACTTTTTATTGAGACCAAAGTCAATACATTACCATATTTTGGTAAGATGAATACACCAAAACAAAACATGTTTTGTCTTATAATACATATTGATGAATTAAGGGGATATATAAAGTCAGGCCCCAACTGTAACTTGATTAAGTCTAATAAATTCACTATAAGAGTCATCAATACATTTTATATCATTCCCTGAGTAACCTTTTTCAAGAAAATGTTTTATTATCCATATAATTAGATACATGGAGATCAAATACTTCCACATTCAATAAAATAATGTGGATGTCTAGTAGAGAATCCCATAATAAACTTGGAATCCATGGGGTGTCATTAAAGTAACATGAATTACCCTATTAAAATAAATATAGTATCGAGGGTACTCAAAATGTTAAAGGTTATCCATAAACTACAAATAAATGTGAATTAGTGATGTTTTTTTATGTTAGAGAGATTTAAAAACGTCAATAAATGACGTCTCATTTAGCGATATTTCTAAAAAACGTTTGTATTATTTTAATTTTTTTAAATTTATAATTTATTTGAAGCTCATAGTTTTTTTAAATTTAAAATCTCTTTTTTTTAATCCTAGTGGGATAGATATCCACTCCTCTACCCCTACCCCATGCCGATCTCTCCCCATTCCTCCCCCAATCCCATACTCCCTCTTCTTGTATCTCCATGCATCACCCTACCACATGGGCCCCGCCATTCCACTATACCTACCTCCATCTCCCATGCCCAACCGCCTCCCTCAAATACACAAGTTTCTCCTCCTCCTGCAATCATACAGGCTGCCCCTCCACCTCCCTCAGGCTCCCCTACTCATCCGCCTCCCTTAGGTGCACGGACGACCCCTCTATCTCCCTCATGCTCCCCTTCCCTTATACCTCTCTCAAATGTATGGGATACCCCTCCACCTCTCTTAGGCTATCCCTGCTCCCCTTCTCATCTCCCTCCCACAATCTCCCCTACCCCTTCGCCTCCCTCAACCACACCTGCACGCTCCCTTCCCCCAAAACCTTGGCTCCCCCTCATCGAAAATAGGTTTCCAATGGGATTTACAACCAACACCTGGAGCCTCTCATAGAAGGACCGTACTAACTATTCTAAACTATATTTATTTATTAAAATGTATTATTCTCTATTTATATATATATATTAATATATTTCAGAATAAAAAAATTAATATATTATATACATAATTTAATATATTAATATACATAAATTAATATATATTTATATATATATTTATATTATGTATATATATATATGTTTATATATGTGTGTGTGTAAATATATATGTGTATGTATATATATAATTTTAATTATTATTTTTTTATTTATATATATATATAAGTATATATGTGTTTGTATGAATATATAGTAGTAATTATAAATTTTTATTTATATATATACACACATTTATATAATTATAATTATCTATATAATTAGCCATGTTTTCATAATAATGAGACTAAATTTAAATATATATGTGTTTTTATATATAAATATATGTATATATATACTTATATTTATATATTTATATATCTCTCTCTGTGTGTGTGTGTGTGTGTTTATATATGTATATGTATATGAGTGTGTGTGTTTATATATATATATATATATATCAGTGTGTGTGTGTGTGTTTATATGTATGTTTATATATATGTTTACAGATATATTTATATATATGTTTATATATATTTATATGTGTGTTTATGTTAATATATATATATATATCTAATTATATATTTACATCGATGTGAGGAAATGATCTATATTACCAATAAAAACTTGCAACACACAAATGCATGAAATAACTTAGTGAGGTTCAAACATGAGGCCCTCATCGAGATCCACATGGGCAACTACCATTGAGCTTCACCCTGAGGTATATATATATATATATATATATATACATACAATGATATTTAAATATATTATAATGACTTTGTATATAAATATATATGTGTGTGTGTGTGTCTATAATATAAATACATATGTGTGTGTGTGTGTGTGTAATTTAAATACATATATGTGTGTGTGGGTGTTTATATTATATATATATATATATATATATGTTTATATTATATATATAAATATATATATTTATATTATATATATATATATGTTCATAATTATATATATGTGTGTGTGTTTATAATTATATATAAGTCTATGTGTGTGTGTGTTTATATATATAATTATAAAATTTTATTTATATATATATAAATATATATATATGTGTGTATGTTTATTTTAATATATATGTGTGTGTGTTTGTATTTTATAAATATATGTTTATATATGTGTATCCGTATCTGTATATATTTATAGATTATTTGTTACTAGTATAGGATATTACAAAACTGAAACAGCCATTGGGATTGAGTGATACCTCACCCACATGTGTATGTATATGTGTTTTAATATATAAATATATTTTTTTATATATGTGTGTATTTATATATATATATATATATATATATATTTGTGTGTGTGTGTCTAAATATATAATTTTAAATTTAGTGATGCTTTTGAAAAAACATCATGAATTTAGTGATGTTTTTCTGAAAATATCTGTAAAAAATGTTGCTAAATCCCAATTTTTTTATAGTGGTAGAAGAAAATAACTGGATCTAATAGATTTCATTTTTAGGAGGCCATGTAAATGGTAGGAAAAATACTTCATCATGGTTCATTAATATCATGTGAATATTCCAAAAAAATATCCCCTAAGAGTGTTTCTCTATGTGTGTAATCTTAGGCCCACTCATCATGCATCGAGGTGATGATTGATTTGATGATCAAACAACCATTTTTAAGTTGACTACCCCAAGGTGCATCTATTTCACAGCTACATCCACTAGTAGGTATCTAGATAGGGATTCTTTTTATAGGAAAATAAACAAACTTTTACATTACCCAAACTTATGAATATTTTTCCACCCTTGAAATGGTAACTCTTGTATCAAAATAATATTAGAGGGGTAATAATGTAGACGTTTCATAATACCTTGGGTGTCACAGTGTTTTTATTTTTTATTATGCTATATTGTTATGGAGTGGGTTTGAGCTTCAGTAAATGGACGGATGAAAATTTATGTTTTGGGAGTCTTTTTAACTATTTCATAGTCATCCCACACAGTTTGTAGTAACCATGAGGTGCCTGTGTGGGTTCCCAGGTGAGTTAGTGGTGTGTCGCACAACTTGCGTACAGTCTATTAAATCAAGTAGAAATCACATGGTTGGGATTTGTATGTTTATAGTGTTTAGTGTTATGGTTTTAGAATAGTTTTCTAAATTTTTCATCTTCCTACAGGTAATTGTGTGAGGGTTCCTAGATTAGGCAGTGGACAACACATGGTTGGAAAACAGTTTGGTAAACTGTGCAAAAACAATGTTGGTTACTAGATTTTTTAAAAATACTTTTATTTTCATTTTATTTTATTTCTTTATTCCTCCACTTTTATTTTTTTCTCTCCCTCCTTCCCCTAGGCATCTCATGCGATGGAAACCCCTCCCCCTTCCTCTCCAGCCATATGCCACCCTACCACTTGGATCCCTCTTTATCTAGAAATCTCACCAAATTTATTCCAGTTTTGTGGTTGAAAAATAAGGTAGGCTCTCTTCTTCCTCCCTTCTACTTATTTTAGTCGATTTCCCTCTCCTCATCACCCCATTTGGATCGTTTGAACACCAAGGTTGTCCTTAACCCATTTTCTAAATTTTCTTCCATCATTAGGGTGTAAAATGGGCTCCTTAGGTCATCTTTGGGTGTGTTCAGTATTCACCGATGAAGACGATGTATTTTAGATCACTTAGTTTTACCTTACCTCTTGAGGTTGGATTTATTCTGATGTTTTGTTTAGAACAATTTTAATTTCGGTCCTTTTTATGATTATAGGTTCCTAGTAATTTTTGTAGTGCATTTTTTCGTCCTTGGGGTGGGTTTGAGTCACCAGAGTCAAAGGAAACTTACCTATGTTTGCACAAGTAGGCATATAGATTTATTTATGTAAGTTCCCTTGTTATATATATATATATATTCACTCATGGAAGTGTATATATATATATTGGGTCAATGTGTCCTTGTGTATATATATTAAAAATTCATACTCGTGTAAGTGTAAATGGGTATATGCATATATGGGCATATATGTAATATTCCCTTCTACATATTCATGGCCATGAGAATACATATATAGTGGATAGGTGTCCTAATGTATATTTAAATGAACATAAAATCAGAGGTGGGGAAGCGCATCTTTGAGTGGTCATCGATGAAAGCATCAAGTGCTTATGTTTTCCATCTTGATCCTCTTCTCCTTGATGTATGTGTTACTATGCACTTCATTTCTTTTTGAATTCAAATATATTTTTTCATTTTTAATTCCCTTTTTATACAAGTATGAATATATGTGATATCCTTGTGGTGATTTTATCCCATTTTATTGTTCCTTGTCCTTGGCATAAATGGTTTGTTTTGTGTAATCCATGTTTTATGATTTAAATTGGAATATTTAATTGTTCTAATATTTTCATGAAATTAATTTGGCCTTTTGAATGGTTTTGAATTTGTAAAATGTTTTTTGAACTGGTTTGGTATTCATTGAGTGAAATTGACATTTCAAAGGGAAGTTGGTTTTAAATTAAGGTTTTGAATTAAATGATTTGTAAATGGGGTTTTCACTTTTATTTTAAATGGAAGTTTAATATGGGAGTGTGGTTTATCCCTTGTAAAAATTTCATTGTGGATTATTTAAAAGTAGTTTTATGGAAATGGATGGCCTTGGTCCGTGATTTGGTTTTCAAAGAATGAGACCCATGCATAGTGGGTAGTTTTGTAAATTTTTTAAATCTTGGGTGGGCTTTTCAATGGAATGAGTGGGTGAATTGCATTATGCAGTGTAACTTGGTTTTAAAATAAGATTCTACACATTATTCATGTTTGATAAAATTCTAATGAGTGTTTTCATTATTAATTTCCCTTGATCCTTGGGCTTCAGGAAAAAATGGGTTTTTTGGTGGGATCCCATTTGGATTAATGGGTTTCTTTATTTAAAAGGGTATTTTTGGTTTTATTAAGTGAAAATGGAGTATTCCTTGACATATTTCGGTGTTCTTGAAGGTTTTGGGTCTCCCTTTAGATTTTTTTTTGAATTTAACATTATTTAGAAATTGATTTTTAAATGATTATGATATGAGTAAAGGGCTGGTTGGCACTTGGGATGTGATGTTGATTTCTCCTTATTGAACCCTCTTGTTCATTGATGATGATTATTTTGTTCATGTGATTGATTCTTGTGATGTGATAAATGGTTATGTTATTGGTCTCTTCTTTTGGTGATTTTTGGTTCCATTGGTGAGAAATGATATATTGTTTTGTTAAATGATAAATTGACGCCCTCATGAACCATGTGGGATGCATGGAGGATGTTTGGGTTGATATTTAGGCTACCCATGGGGGGATCCATGTTCATAAACATGGGTTTTTGTTGTTAATTATAACATTGGTTAGACTTCAAGGGTTAAAATTATGATCATTATGTTTAACATGTTAACATGGGTTCGTGAATGGAAATTTTGAGAATTGGGTTTAGTTGTTAACATGGTTTATAAATGAAATTTGAGTTCAATTGTGCCTAATTGATAGCATGTCATAAGGCAGTTGGGGGCTTACCCGAGTGGTAAAGGCTCACCTTAATCTGGCATTATACGCGGGTTCAAATTTGGGTGGGAGTGAATTTCTTCTAGCAAGTGATGATGCAGACAGTGATGCAGACATGGCGTAGAAAAATAGTGATGCAAGCATGACATTGCACTGGGACTTCGGGAATGTTTGTGGTATTTTTCACCATGTAATGGGATTTGAGACCACTAAGACATCGGTTCATGTATTTAATAAATAAGTCTTGATAGTTGGGTTATCCCTTGGGGGTTAGGGTCTTCCTTTCCAACCTGTGTGTCTGGTGTGTGTGTGTTTAATGTAATTGTACCCCCAAGCACATTATATATATATATATAGCATGTCATGAGGGTGTGTTTTATATAATGTAATTGAGTTAATGAGAAATGATTTGAAAAAGGTAATGTGTTCATGGGTTATGGAAATAGAATGATTTATGTATTGAGGAATTATGAATTATGAATGATATGTTATTATTTGAATATGGTTTTGAAATAGTATATTTGGTAAATGGTTAAATAAGACTATGAACATGGATTGGTGGTATATAGGGTATAGACTAGAGGCACTATACCCATGGTTCGGGTTAGAATAAGGCTCTAAATCCCACCCATATAATGCACGGGTTAGGGAGTCAGACTGAGGCTCTATGCCCCTAACATAGGAATTAGATGGGACTACCAAGACTGATGCTCAAAGTTAAAAGTGATAGACTATGTTGACTGATGCTCCGTGGTAAGTGAGATATAATTGTTATGAAATGATTATCCCTATTAATATAGGTAATTATACTTATTCATTTTTTCATAGTAATTGATCAGATTAGGTTGTTTTCTAAATGATATAAATGCCTAACCCATGGTACATGTGATGAAAATGAATTAAGTGGTGAAGAGGGTATAGGTGATGAAGTAGAAATAATGAAGAAAATGATTAAAGTGAATATTTTTTAGCTAATTGAACCTTGTTTATTATTATTTACCTTGTCATTCCTTTAGCACCTACTCTGTGTTTACCAACTAGTAACCTAGAGGTTTGGTTGATAGTACATGTCATACTAGATCCCTTGAGATGTTCACTTCTTTATTGGTATTGTTTGTTTACATTATGTATTTTGTTAGTTCCATGTTTAATATGATGTATTGAGAAATTTTATTCCCATTGTGTTTATTGAGAATATATTGACGATTATTTCCTCCTTTTCTATGCCTTGTAGATACTTGAGAATGTTGCGCATAAGTGGCCTTGGGTGTTTATTTTATCCATGTTGGAAAATGTTTTAAAGTGATTACTTTTCATTTAACTAAAACAAGTGAGTTATTTTTCTAAATATAAATAGTGTGTGTGGTTTTGAAAAGACTTAAGAGTATGGCTTGATTTTTAAAAGTGTGTGTTTGTTTTTTGTAAATTAAGAAAAATGTTTTGGAAGTTGTCTATAGATTTTATTTTTTTACTATAGATGATTATGTATTTAAATCCGACTTTATAGATTTAATTTCAAAATAGAATTTATTTTTAGCCTTACGAAACCTATTAAATTGTTTCAGTAGGTTTTGGTGACCTACTAAGACATTAGATCATGTTTATATATTTCTCAGTTCTTAGTCGGAAACCTCTTTTATTTGATTCCAATGTGGGGGAGAGTTTGGTGGATATGTTTTGGGTATCAACTCGAGTCGGTTAGTTTTTTTATTTCTTGCTTTTAGCTATTTATTTTCGTTTGTTTGTTTTCTTATAGCCTAATTTATTGCTAATTTATTTATTTATTTTATTTAATTTACATCATTTGTTGTCATTTAACACTTTTTTGGTAGAAATTGTTCCCAAAATATTTTTGGTGATTCCCAGGCACTAGTCACCAACTCGTGGGGATCGGGAATACCCTTTGGGCCTTGTGGTGAAATGGGTCGGGTTTTAGGTATGATGGAATCTTTCACTGGTTCATTAAAAATTGGTATTAGAGCCTAAGTTCCTAATGGGACCTAGGTTTGTTATATCCCATGTTATTTGGGGATGTTCAGGTTAAAGGGGGCCTAAGGTAATCGAAGCATGAGATGTAAGGGTAGGGAGAGTCTAGCTAGATATTTCTTGTCTTGATCCTCATGTTTTCTGGGAAAGTTGGGTTTTGAATCGTGGATTAGATGATGCCTCGGTATGTTTTTATACTTTTTATTTGATTAATGTTTTGATCCCATTTGAGCATGTGTGTGATATTGGTTGTCATTCTTGTTCTCGTGGTGGAAAGGAAGGAGAACTTGAGATGCATGGTAGGAACGCATTTCTTAGGGAACCATGGA
Source organism: Viscum album (assembly GCA_963277665.1). Lineage (NCBI taxonomy): Eukaryota > Viridiplantae > Streptophyta > Magnoliopsida > Santalales > Viscaceae > Viscum > Viscum album. The sequence goes on from OY728157.1 coordinate 829,085,683, forward strand.
GTGCCTATGGGGTAATGACTTCCTCTTATATGGATTGTGTTTCAAGGTTGGATTGAAATCCCCCAACCATGGGGAAAATACATGATTAATATTATTCCCTATCTGATTGGGCCTATTTCATACTCCTCTTGATTTTGGATTTCTCCAATGAAATTTTCTCCTTATTGAAGACGGATTAAGGAGTGTTTTAGTATGTTGTTTTTTTATTCTTATGAGGTTAATTGTGTAGTAATTTTGTGTTCTTGATTTTGAAAACCTTTATTGAGAAATAAAAAACGGTTTTTAAGGAAAATGTTTATTTCAAAAATGGTTTTATGGAAAAAATGGAAGATTGAATTTCCATGGTTTTATAAAATGGTTTATAAAAATTGTTTCCTTCTTGTGAAATGGTGTTTTCAAAAGGAAATTAAGTTTTTAATGGGCATCCTTGTGTGCTTCATTTTCATAAAAAACTGTAATTTTGAACATTCTTTTCTGTGGTTTTTTCGTTGGGGAAACATGTGGTTTTCACAACGGTTTTTTACTTTCAAAGAAGGATGGATTGGTTTTGGAAAATACCTTGGGAGAGGGTGTTTTTTCATAATTCAATGGTTCAAGTGATTATTTCAAAGAATTATTTATTTAAGAGTAATTATGTGTGACTCTTTTATGGGTTTTTGTGTGGCTTGTTATTTCTTGAAGTTTGTTTTGATTCTTTTATTTAGAAGCAATTATTTAGTTTGTGTTAAGAGACATGAATTTATGAGTTCCATGTCTAGTGATATTATTTATTTCCCCTATAATGGTTGAAATAGTTTATTTAGAACTTATTATTACCCTCACTTTTATTGGAGTAGTGGATTATAACCCATCCTTGTGAGAGAGGTTGAGTTATGGATTTTCAATTTTGGTTGAGTTTGATGAGTTGAGTATATTTGGAAATCCTTTATTTTGGTGGTTATGATCTTCGTATTGGATTGTAGGATGTGGTTGTTTAGATATTGTGGATGTTGTTCCCATTTTCTCATTGATTCATTGAGGTTCTCATTTATTTGGAAAAGCGAGACGCTTTGGTGGCACAATTGAGTAACTAGGGTGTTTGATCTACCAACTGATTTGGTATATTAGAAATAATTTAACCATGATCATTTTGGATGCACCATGTTGGAGTAATCTATGATTTGGACCCTTGGTTATCTGTATGTGTCATGACCCAAGGTGAGATCTCTTGAAAAATATTTAGGCTCCTTGTTGTGTTTTTTTTATTCTTTGGTTGTGTGAGTTATTTTTTTTTGAGAATGTTTCTCTTATGGATGTTTTGTTATTTGAGGATATGTCTTTTAGTATTTCTTTTTAGTACCACCATTTTAGAGGAACTCTACATTGTGGGGAGCCAATTTATTGGTTCCCATGTTGAATAAGATATCTTGTTTTAGGTTCTTATTCTAATAGTACTTGGATACATTGATTCTTATTAGATTATTAGGGAGATTTGTTTGAGGATTTCAGCCATTTCCTTTGAGGTTAAGTTTTTTCGAGTGTTTCTTTTGGTTAGGTCATCTCTAGGCATTTCATTTTCCTTTTATATTCCTTCGATCAGTACTTTCCAAGGACATAAAGTGTCTTGTTCGGGAGATTATAATACCTTGGGTTTCATACTGTTTTTATTTTGTATTATTTTATCTCGTTATGGATCGAGTTTGATCTTTAACAGTTGGAAAGTAGAAAATTTATGTTTTTGGAAGTTTTTTAGTGGTTTCACAGTTATCCCTCACAATTATTAGTAACTATATGGTGCCGATGAGGGTCCCAAATGAGTTAGTTGTGTGGAGAAAGACTTTTTCATGGTCTATTCAACCATGAAACAAGAGTGTCGATGGGATCTGTAATTTGACAGTTCCAAGTGGCATGGTTTGAGCATGGTTTTCTCAACTGTGCATCTCCCTACAGGTAACCATGAAAGGGTTACTGGCCTAGGCAGTTTCCAGGACATGGTTGTCACACAGTTTGGTAAACCATGCACAAGATGTACATGTTTTCAAAATTTGTAAATTTGGTTTTATTTAATTTTATTTTATTTTTCATTTAATTCATTCATCCTTCACTTTTATTTTATTTCTCCCCGTACTTCTCCTGGGAATTTTGTGTGATGTAAGCCCCTACGCCTTCCTCTCCATCCATGTGCCACCCTCCCTCTCAACTCCCTCGTCAACTGGTGATCTCACCTGATCTGTTTCGGTTTTGTGTTCAAACCTCAAGGTAAGATCTATTCTCCCTCCCTTATCCCTAATTTATCCAATTTTTCCTCTCCTCATAAATTATTTTGGATCGACGAAACCCTATTGTTGGGGTTAACCCATTTTTCAGTTTTCTTCAGTTATTAGGGTGTGCAACGGCCTCCTTAGGTCATCTTTGGGTGTGTTTTGTATGCACTACTAAAGGTGAGGCATTTTATATCACTTCAGTTTTCCACCACTGCTTGAGGTAAGATTTCTTCCTCACTCTTTTTATCAAAAAATTTATTTAGTTCCTTTTGGTAATTTTAGGATACTATTAATTTATGTAGTGTGTTTTGTTGATTCTGGAGGTAAGATTGAGTCTCCATAGTTAAAGGTGACTTAACTGCGTATGTATGGGTAGGAATATGTATCTATATAAGTTCCCTTTATATATATATATATATATATATATATATATATATATATATATCGGGGCTAGGCGTGATTATGTATATATATGAAAAATGCATAGGTGTGCTTGTGTAAACAGATATATGAATATATGAGAATATATGCAATGATTACCTTGTAAATATTCATGGCCATGTGAATTTGTTCATAGAGGCTAGGTATCCTTATGTTAATGTTAATGTTTATATGCTTGGAGGTGGGGAAGTATTGCTCCAAGTGGTCTCTGAGGAAAGTAACAAGTGCCGAAGTGTTCTGGCTTGATATTCTTCTCCTTGAGGTAGGAGTTACTATGAAATTTGTTTCTTTTGGAATTATAATATAATTAAGCCTTCTTAATTCCATTTTTATGAAATTGAAAATATATGTGATATCCTTGTGATGATTTGAACCCATTTTATTGTTCCTTGTCCTTGTCATAAATGGTCGGTTTTGTGTAATCCACATTTTATGATTTATATTTGAATATTTAATTATGCTAAGCTTTTCATGAAATGAATTTGGGATTTTTAATGGTTTTAAATATTTTCTATAGGTTTTAACCTAGTTTAGTCTTCATTGAGTGAAACTGATATTTTAAATAGATTTTTTAAATTGGGGTGTTGAAATCATTGATTTAAAAATGGGGATTTCACTTTTATTTCAAACGGTGGTTTGGAATGGGAGTGTTCTTTATCCCATGTGAAAATGAAATTTTGGATTCATTAAAAGTGGTTTGATGGAAATAGATAGAATTTGGCCTTGTTTTTGTTTTCAAAGAATGATACCCATTCATGGTAGGTGGTTTTGTAATTTTTTGAAATCATGTGTGGGTTTTTCCTTGAAAAGTGTGGGTGAATTTCATTGTGTACTGTAACATGGTTTTCAAATTGTGTTTTACACATTCTTCATGTTTTATAAAATTAAATTGTGTGTTTTCATTTTGAAATTCACTTGATCCTTGGTCTTTAGGAAAAAATGGGATTTGATGTGGGATCCCTTTTGTGTTAATGGGTTTCCTTGTTTAAAAGTGGTGTTTTGGTTATATAAAGTGAAATGGAGTTTCCCTTAATATATGTAGGTATCAGTGGAAGTATTGGTTCTCCCTTTTGAATTGTGGTTGAATTTCATGTAGTTTATAAAGTTATTTTTAAATGTTTATGATATAGGTGAAGGCCCATTTGGCACTTGTGATGTGATGCTGATTTCCCCTTATTGAACCCTCTTGTCAATAGATGGTGATTATGTTGTTCATGTGAATGATTCATGTTATGTGACAAATGGTTGTTCTTTTTTTTACTTCCTATTGTTATTTTTGGTGCCCTTGGTTACAAATGATAGATTGGTTTATTTAATGATAAAATGAAACCCTCATGACCCCCTTGGGATGCATGAAGTATTTTGGGGTTAGGATTGATGCTACCCATGGGGTGTGTCTTGTTCATGAACTTGGGATCTAGTTGTAAAATTTCTAAATAGTGAAACATAATAGGTTAAACTGAGTATTGTTATATTTAAAATGTTAACACGGGTTTTTGAAATGAAATTGTGAGAATTGGGTTTAGTTGGTTAACATGGTTTTTAAATGAAATTTGAGGTTAATTGTGCCTAATTGATAGAATGGAATGAGGGAGTGTTTGGTATAATGTGGGTCAATGATAAATGATTTAAAAATGGTAACATTTTCTTGGGTTATGGCATGATAATTATTTATGTATTGAGTAATTATGAATTGTGATTGTTATGTTATTATTTGACTATGATTTTGAGATATTATATGTGTTAAATGTTTAAATAAGCTCATCCACATTTCTTAGTGATATGTGGGGTATTGAATTTAGGTTCTATACCCACGGTTAGGGTTTCACTAAGGCTCTAAACCCCAACCCTAGAATGCAGGGGTTAGGGAGTCAGACTGAGGCTCCATGTCCCTAATAGATTCATTGGATGAGACTACCTGGACTGATGCTCTAAGGAAAGTGATAGACTGCCTGGATTGATGATTCAATGTATATGATATATAATTGTTCTGAAATTTTTATCCCTATTGATATATAGAACTATAATTATCCCCTTTCATATTAATTGATATGCATAGGTTGTTGTGTAAGTGATGTAAATGCCTAATCCACGGAACATGTGATGAAAATGAATTAAGTAGCGAAGACGACATGAGTGATGAAATGGAAATAATGAATAAAATGAATAAAATGAATACTGTTAGCTAATGGAACCTTGTTTATTCTTATTTAATTTTTCATTTCTTTAGAACCTACTCTATGTTTACAAATTTGTGACCTAGAGGTTTGGATAAACTAACATTTCATACTAGATCCCTTGAGATGTTCACTACTTGGAGAGATTTTTTGTTTGCTTATTGTATTTTGTAAGTTCCATGTTTTACAATATGTATTGAGATATATTATTATCATTGTTTTTATTGATTATATTTTTATGATTATGTATTCATCTTCCATGCCTTGTAGATACGTGAGCATTTTGTGCTTAAGTGGCCTTGGGTTTTTATTTGAGACTTGTTTGAAAATGTTTTGAAGTGATTAATTTTCATTTAAATAATACAAGTGATTTCTTCATTATAAATAAAAATGGTGTATGTGGTTTTGATAAGGCTTAGGCCTGTGGATTGGTTTGGAAGCTGATGTGTTTCTTTTTTGGAAAACAAGTAAAAATTTTTGGAATTTGGGGATGGATTTTATTTGTTTTTTCAAGAGATTATTATGTATGTAAAACACACTTTGTAGATTTATTTTCAAACTAGAATTTATGTTTATCCTTAAGAAACCAATTCATATTTTTGGTAGGTTGTGGTAACCTACTAGGATTTTAAATTATGCCTATATCCTTCTAGGTTCTTAGTTGGATTTCTTTTGTTCTTTGTGGCTGGTGTGGGGAGAGTTGGCTGGAGATGTTTTGGGTCTTATCTCAAGTTAGTTAGTTTTCTTTATTTATTGTAGGTGTTTCTTTTAGATAGTTTGTTTTTGTTTAGCCTACATTCCTATATATTTTTATTTTTTTACTGCATTTATAAATTTTATTTTCATTGAACTCTATTTTGAGTGAAATCATTCCCAAAATATTTTTGGTGATGCCTAGGCACTAGTCGCCAGATCATGGGGATCGGGAACACCCTTCAGACCTTGTGGTGAAATAGGTCATATGTCAGGTAGGATAGAACCCCAAAATAGTTTATTACCCCTTTAAATCCCATAAATTTCATGAGTATCATGGTAAAATGTCTTCTATGGAATTTAATTCATGTAACATAAGAAAATATATGGTGATTATAACATGAGTCCCAAAGAATGAAATTTGAGACATAAAAACTCCACTTATGGATTGGATAACAATTACTAGATTAAGCACCAATAGCAACCACCAAAAGCGGTCGCTAATGGTTTTTAGCGAACGCCTTGCGACCGCTTTTGGCGGTCGCAATTGCTCCGTCGGTAAAAACCAATAGCGACCGCCAATGGCGGCCGCTAAAGGTCCTTTTAAAAAAATCAGGTTTTATGTCCGCGGGATAGTGTGGGTGAGACACCGGACGCGCGGGGGAACGAGGCGGAACCAGAGACCTTGAGTGGTCGGCCATGGCGGATCTACGGCGGCGGAGGGAGGGGCGGATGTGACGGCATGTGAAGGAGGGGTGGCAGGAGGGTGGTAGGGCGATGGCATGTGAGGGAGGGGTGACTGGATGGCGGTGACCGAGGGAGGTAGCGCGACGGCGGGGAGCGACGGCGGTCCGCGACGGCGGGGCGCGATGGCGGGGCACGACGGCGGGCCGCGACGGCGGGGCGCGACGGCGGGGCACCACCGCGGCAATGAGGAAGAGAGCAACGATGGGGCGGGAAAAATCCCGCCCATTTATTTCCGTATTAGCGACCGCCTTTGGCGGTCGCCCGTACCCAGAGGCGCAGAAGCCAGTTTTTGTAGTAGTGCAATAATAACTTCTTGGGATAGAGGTCTTAAACTTGATCTTCAAATACCATGAAAAAATGAATTTCCTAATATAAAATCTAAAATAGTTATTATATACATCACATAATTTAAATTAGGTGCATAATACAAATTATGACTCAGGGGTAAGAATTTGATATTCCATTTTTCATACTTCTGCATAATATTTCTAGAACTTCATTAAATGTGTCCTGAACTTATTAAAATGAACTTTAAGACTTTAAAATAGTATTTGTACATTCTATTATAACATCAAAACGCCCGAAATTAGTATTAGGGTTTGTTATAAAAATTACAATGATGAAATAATAATTTAAAAAAACATGTATTAAGACTTTTAATAATTAAATTCTAGATTATTCCTAAAACTAGTAAATAATATACTTTCATAAGAATTGATCAAAATAGTGGGATAAAAATAATGAATATAAAATTAAAATATATGAAAATATTGGATCTTTCAATATGACCATGACTATAGTTGAGCCTCTAGCCATAAGTTATTGAGAAATGAGGAATTTTGTTAATCCTAGTTGATTGATACAAAATATGAGGTAGTTCTTATCTTATTTGAACTTAGTGTAGATTTTTCATGTAGAGTGGATAGTATTTCTCATTGATTTGGATGATACTGCTTAAATTCTGGATATACTGCATGCATTTCCATGGTTGAGGTCACATGATTTTTTGAGGAGAGCCTGATCTTTGAGAAATAGCGGTTTGGATGGTGTCTAAAACACACATATATATTTGTTTCATGTTTCCAATATCTATAGGAAGATTCTTTCATTTAGTTCCCTATGTAGAATAGTGTGTTGTTGTTGGATTATTTTTTCTCAAGTCGTGATGGGGGTTCTCTTCAATGGTTAAGGGTTGAGACCCTGTTTAGGGTGGAGTTTTTATCTAAGGATGTTATACCCTCTATAGATATGTATGAATCTATATTAGTACAATTTTATGCCTATATACTTCATGAGGTGTTCATTATACATGTTCTAATGTGGAATTATTTGATCTTGTGGAGTCTCTTAGAGGATCTATAGGAAGAGTTTTTTATCAGTGTTTTTCTCATAAAACCACCCATACAAGAGAATCTCAAGAAATAATTTGAATATTGAGAATTATTGGTAGGTATGCATCATGGATTAGGGGTATAGGATATAATTTAAACTAAATATATCCTAAGTGATTACATGGATGGACCTCCATGTTAATGATAGTTTCAAGATCATAGAACCCCCTAACGTAGGACCATTTTTCTACTATGGGTTATTCAGTGGAAGTGAAAATAACTTAAGAGTGTATGAAGATAAATTACATTACAATAGTCTCTTGCCATCACCACCTTCAGCTGATTCCTATCAATAGTAGGATGCTAATAGTAAAATCTACGAAAAAATGAAAGAGATGGATGTAATTGGTCAGACATTGATTAGCATAGTTATGATTATTAATTGTGCCCCCTCTTCATGGAACATCTTCTTAGATGTCATAAGCATAAGTTATTATTATTTTATCATATGTTTGGATGTTTGAGATTATGATTGAATCTTAATCCAAACCCTTTTCAACTATACAGTTTCTATAAATAGTGAACATCTTTCACTGAACCATTCTGATAATGTGAGTTTATACTTATTGGGGAAAGGGCGTTTTCTTAAAATTCCTTCATGGAATAGAATATATATATATATATATATATATATATAATAGAACCAACCTTAGTATAGATTGGTTATTAATGATAGTACTTCTTAGTGATACACAGTTGACTAAATGAGGTGAGTTCCATGTTGGGTTTCATTTATGAATACCATTTTATAACCAAATGAATTATTTTACTGGATGGTGTAACTTCGAACACATAATTTATAATAGATCAAATAATTATGTAAAAATTACTATGAGTGAGGTCTAGGTGATATGATGATGAATCACTGAAAGATAAGAAGACTAGGAAGACCAAATGATACAACCAAATGACATGATCAGATGGTACAGTTGGACAATGAATTTAGAAATAGGAATTAGAATTTAACCCATGATAACTCGACACAAAAGTAGTGTACAAAATTAGGAAATTCTCATAGAATTCATTCAGTGAGATATTCAGAACAATCAATGTGACTTGACTTAAGGAGTTGAGGTAGTGGGATTCTCGGACTAAATACATGGTTAATCAATAGAGATTGGAAAAGGTGGAAATATTCTTGCAAAGATAGATATGTGGATAATAAAAAAATAACTAACTAGACTCTATTATATTTAGTAGGTTTGATCACCTATGATAAATGTGTTTTATTTTAAAAAAAGTGTAATCTTCTTCCATTCACTTGAATATAATAGTTATAGTATTACCTCCATGGATTATGATCCATGTCTGAACATGTTAACTCTTGTTATGATTTTACTGTTCTTTCTTCCTATAATTATTTTTTATAGTTATTTTTGGAGTGTTTTTTAGATGTTATATATTGAGATGTGGTTATTTTTGTGAGGTTTCTTCCATATTCTGGATATTGATATATGGGATCACTACTAGTACATTATTTATTTCTTTATAATTTATAGTTGATACTATCTTGTGAATTTATTAAATAGTAGACAGAGACCAAAAATTGGTATTAGAGTTTCATTTGGAGTGTTATGGATGGTAAAAACATGGTGAAGGTGTTTCAGAGCTCGGTTTCGTGGCATCATTCTACCTTTTTTATAGTAAGATATTAATAATTGGTTCTTTAACTCTTTTCATACATTGTCTAAAAATTATTGGAAGTTCATAATTTCTAGATGTATGGTGTTAAAAGAGGGTAAGATCTAGGTTTATAAGTATTAAGGGAGGGGTTTTGGGTTTTATAAAATGTAGGTGGAAGATTTTCTATGTTAGAAGTACCCTAATCTTCCATTAATAAGTTCCAAAATGAATGAAATGAAAAATAAATATTGGTAGAGGATGCACAATAAAGAATTGGGGTTGGTCTAGATATAATTATCCTAGAACATAGATTTTAATATCTATTAATTTAAGATCACATAAAAATGTATGAATACCCAAACTGACATATATGAGAATCCCATGATGATGGAAAAAGTTTTCTTTCTAAAAAAATTTTTCAAATTCAAAATGATGGAATTTAATTATACTATAAATCATATTAATTGCATCAACATGATAAGAATTCCATTGGAGTCAGTAAAGATGAACTTCAGTGATCTGAAATGGCCATCAATATTACTCTCATTACTTGCTAAATCTTGGGATGACATTTTAACCATTTTGAATGAGCTAAGAAAAATAATGAAATTGTTTTTGTGGACATATAGGATTTTATCTTGAATTAGGATATTTTTTATAAATAGAACCATGAATTTCAAAAATTATTATAGTGAAGAAAGAAGGGGATGTCTTATGGCATGGAAGGGTTATGATAAAGGTAAGGGAAGGAGGATCTAAAGAAAGAGTATCTCAGTAGAAGGTAGTCTCATGTGATATAATTGTGTTTAAATTTTCACCTTAAGAATTATTATAATGAATTAAGTGTGAATTATAGAAGATACACTTCTAGATGTGGTTCAAAAAATCATGTGTTATAAGATAGGAGTGGATTACTCTTAAGTGTCTCTAAATTACTTGTTTCTTGGGTGATATACTCTAGAGATTTATTTCACAAAATATTTTAGAGAGGAAGTATAAAGACCTCTATTTCTAGAAAGTTTGAAAAAGTACATCTGGTAGATGATAAATCTTTTGAAATAGTTGTTATGAGAGAAATTTTCATCCAAAAAAGGAACGTATGATTGTTGTGTTTGTAAGGATTGAGGCACACCCCAGAGTTAAGTAATAACTTAATTTCCATTAGATAGTATGATGGAATGGGTTTATTTTCAACAATTATAGATGGACCAAGTAAAATTTCACACATTTCTATAGTTTTAACAAATGGATTTACGGGTGGGAATTTATTCCTAATGTGAGTACTAGAAGGTATGATGTGTTACAGACTTGTAACTTCCATGAATTTATGGAATGACTATTTGAAACACCTTAGTTAGAAAGTGATGAACAGAGTAGATGTTGAAGGGATTATAATGGATAAAATCCAATAGTATGGAGTATTTAAGGAATGTATTTTGGGGAATAAGTATAAGGTCTTTTTTTAAACTAATGGTAATATGTTAAAAACTAAAAGTTAGAGTTGGTGAATAAATATGTAGGTGAACATATATAGTTTTTTCTCATATAGGATCACTCTACGATATAAATATCATCAATTATAAAATATAGAAAGTTTGGGTGTTCATTCTGAAGTAAAATCCTCAAGTATTTGGAATCTTCATCTAATAGAGTACTATGTTCGAAAAGAAGATGAGATTAAAAGTAATTTGACTATGGTCAGACAATGGTGGGGAGCACGGAAGAAGGGAGTTATATATATTCTAATCAAGTAAAGTAATATGGTTTTAGATAACCATACATAAAACTCTAGAACATAATAGAGTCATGCATTGGGTGAATCATACGTTGGTTGAAATGGTAAAGAGTATGAAAATTCAAGAAGGGTTCCCCAAGGTCTTTTGGGAAGAAGCTGAGAATATCATGTATACCTAATCAACTAGAGTCATTCTTTATTAGGGAAATAACTTTTTGAATTGAATTGATCAATAAGTATATTATAATTTACTCATATCAAAGTATTCAATGCACTCACCTATATCCATGTTGATTCTATGAATAGGGAAAATATTGATTCTAAGTCTTGATTTTGTTAATTTGTATGATATGGTGATCAATAATTTGGTTTTCAGCTTAATTTATATAACCTTTAGAAAGTTATTATAATTAGAAATTTGATAATGAATGAATATAGTTTTTGGAAGGATCAAAACATAAGGGAGAATAATAATGAGATAAAAGTTTCATCATAAGACTAAGTGAAACTAAATGAATATCCTTACATTACGGACATTCTATAAAATTCAAGGATAACATCAATAATAGAAACATCAGACTGTCTAGAGGATTTTACAAAAGGTAGTAAAATTGTAATGGTGTTGATAAGGCTTGAATTACCAGAAAAATCTATGAAATATTGGGGAGAGTTTTCAAATAGAAGTATTCTAGAAGTAGCATTACTGAAAGGATATTATTTGAAAATGTAGTTGTAGAAATCAACCAGAGTTAGGAACCAAGTGTAGATGTATCAGAGAGATATGTACTACTTGATTCTAATGAATGATATAGATCCTAAGATATTAAAAGATGATAGAGGTTTGAAATAATTGAATCAGTGGGAGTTAGACATGAGGGATTAAATTGATTCCCTCCATGTTTCAAGAACAAGGGAGATGAAAAAGATGCCTACTAGAAAAAAGGACCTCAAAAAAATGGGTGTATCAGTTGAAGAAAGATGTATATGGTAGATAGAGGTACAATCATAGTCTAGTCAAAACTTTTATTTAGAAAATGGATGGTGTGGAATTCTTATAGATATTTTCACCAGTAGTGAAACTTATGATTATTAATATTGTGTTGGGTATGGTTATAATTGAAGGACTTCATCTGGAATAGTTGGACGTGAAGACTACATTCCTTCATAGATACTTGGTTATAAAAATATATGTGGTGTATCTATCTAGTTTTTTGGATCATTAAAATCAATAATTCATGTGAGATCTCAACTGAAGACTTTACAGTTTTATGAAGACATCAAGAGAGTGGAATTGGAAGTTCAATGACTTCATGAAGGATCAGACGTTTTTTCTAGAACAAATTTGACAACTATTGTTGTGAAAAAAATCAATGATGGGAGGTTCATCATCATACATATCTACATTAATTATTTGATAATTTTATATCTAATAAATTAAAAAAATTAATGAATTATTGGCTGAATTTTCTAGAAGATTTAAGATAAAGGATCTCAGTTCAGAAAAATAGATTTTAGGGATGTACATAGTGAGAAACTTATGTTTTGTTACTTTATACTAGAGTCAGCCACATTATGTTCAGAAGGTGTGGGAGTTCATATATATGGGATAGGAAAAAATTATTTATATACCCATGGTTGGATAGTTTAAGTAGGTAAATATTACCATGAAAAGAATCTAAGGTCGAGTATATGGAAAAGAGTAAATATGAATCAGATGTTAGAATAATGATTTATTCTATAGTTTTTACTCACCTAGAAATTGAAAAGGTAATGGTATTTTTTTGTAGAAATATATTTAATCCTACAGGATTACATTGGGTAGTTTTGAAGTATATTATTCATTACTTAAAGTGTTATAAAATCTTGACACTTAACTTTGAAATAGATAACTATTCAAATGTTTTGTGGAATCAGATTTTTGCATAGATAGAGACACTTGGAAAAAAACTAGCTGTTATGTGTTCACTTTCAGAATAATGGTAGATAACTGGTTATCAAAACATTAACCGATATTTTTACTCTCAAAAAATTGAAGAGGAGTAAATAATATAAAAAAAAGTTGGGAAGGATTTAATCTATCTAAAGGGAGTGATAGAGGATCTTGGAAGAGGTCATGATGACTAGAGGATTCTTTATGATTTATATAGTGAAATTCACTTAGCTAAAAATATGATTTTTCAATCTAGGATGATGCATATTTAGATGAAGTATCACTTCAGCCAAAGTTGTTATAGGATGTAGTGAAGGATCTATGAAAGATAAAAGGTAATTAAACTCTCAAACATATTGAAAAAGTTCATAGTCTGAGATGTCTTAAGTTAATGTTGTGCCTCAATAATCCTAGAACAACTAAAATGTAATGTGGGGGAACCCTGATAACTACAATTAACAATTCAATAGTCGATTGAAGTCTGTGAAAACTAATGGAGGAGTTGTTGTTGAATCTTGGTAAATTATTTCCAAGTGGGATATTATGGGGTTTTAGTTATGGAAACCATTTTTCTATCCAGAGGAATTAGTATTTCATAGGAAGAAACTTCAAGTGCCTAATTTCCAATGGTTTGGATGATGGTGGTGGAAGAAGTAGTGGTGAGCTCTAGGTGACTAGATGATGGATCACCAGAAGCTAAGTGGACTAGGAAAACGGAATAGTTCAATCAGATTATGTTATCATATGGTACAGTTAGATGATACATTCAGAAGCTGAGATTGAAATATTTCCATTAATCACTCAAATAAAATGAGTTTTAGGAACAGAAAAGTCTCATATAATTCTATATTCAAGATCTTTTTAACATGAACAATGATCCAGATGAAGGAGTTAAAGTAGTGGGAAACTTTTAATGAATGGTGGTTTTATCCATAGAGATCAAGAAATGTGGACTTCATCCCACAAAGATAGAGAGGTGGTGACTACTAAAATCATGAGACGTACAATACTATATTTTGTAGGTTAGTGAACTTTAATCCCAATACTTTACTATAAAAATTTTAATACTATTTTGTTTACTTGAATAAAAGAGTTGGAGTGTTCCCCTGTGGATTAGAACAAAATACTAAACCCTGTAAACTTTTTTTTTATTTTTTATATATTTATTTCTATTATTTTCATCCAATATTTCTTATCAAGGGAACATGAGCCTTATCCCAGTTGGTGAGGTATCTTTAAGTGCATCCAAGAGACCCAAGTTCAAAACCAGGTTGAGGCATATTTATGGGGGTATTGTAGCAGGTACTGTAGCAATACTATTGCAGAACTATACACTGTGTGGTATTGTAGCAGAACTGTACACTGTGTAGGTACTGTAGTAGTATTGTACACTATACAGTACTATAGCAGGTACTATAGCAGGTACTGTTTAGTACATTAGCAGCTGGAACTATTCACCTTGGGCCATCAGTTTGGCCTTAGAGTCTATAAGGCTTTTGGGCCACCCAAGACTTTGGGGCAGTAGGGCTTTCAGGCCAACTCAAGGCCTTTGGGCCATATATAGTTTCCCCATATAGACTCTACAAAAAAGTAACAGCCCCATAAGATGATTTAGAGTAGGTGCACTCACCAGAGTATATCCATGTGGATTTTTGGAATGAGAGGGCATGGATATGACATCGGGACCAGCCTGTGCTTACACGGGAAGCCTAGCCAGACTTCCATACGAAGGTGGAGTGCTACTATTATGATGCAAATGCTGGGGAGGGGCAGTTCGTTGTAGATAGTCTGGTTGAATTACCTAAGACCTTTGGGTCATTTAATATCCTAATCATGTGATCCTTGTAATCTATGAGCCTACGGTCCTTATAAGGGTTCCCCCTCATCCCTTTAAAGGGTGTTATCAAAAATCAATAAAAAAGGCATTCAGGCCATTTGGGCATAGTTCATATCAATGATTTTTTTGTAAGTTATGCATTATGAAGTGGTGGTTTAGGTGTAATTTCTTCAAGGTATTGGTTAGTGTTGTGTGGGATCGCTACCAACACATTTTTTTAGTCTTTACATGTTCTGGTGGATAGTGTCCTATGGAGTTTTCAGATAGTATCCATTATCCCAACAGTCCACCCCCAATAGTGAGTGGGATCCCCTCAGGTGTGGAAATAAAATCCTACTCTCCAGGGGTTATAGTCAGTTTCCCATTATATGATAATATTAGTTATGTTCTATATATTCATTGATGAGAATTCACTTTTTGTGAATTCTTATGAATACATGATTTTTTTTTGAAGGGTGACACATTGTTTTCCCTGTATGTGGTAACAACATATGAATCATATTGAATATATTATGTGGTGTTAAAGTTTTTCTGAATGGAATGATAAAAACCCTTATAGGATATATAGAGATTTTTAGGACCAAATCCTCTATTGTATTAGTTCATATAAGACCATTTTATGAATTTGATGAATTTTCCCTAGTCTTACCATGAGTGTAACAATTGTGTATTAAACACTCATAGTGTAAAATTTGGATACATGGGGTAGTTATTAGCCTTAATAAAGTTAAAACTATGGTGGTCGGTAAGATCTTAGTGGTGCAGAAATATCATTGTAGCTATCTATTTTGGTTAGGGACACTACGTTTAGATGATATAGACGGATAAAGTGTAGCTACTTTGAAGAGGTTGATTCTTTATTAGAGAGGGATATGATTCTTTCATATTATCAATGGTGGTGGCCCCACACCCTTTCCTTATATGAGAGAGGCCTCTAGTGGTGATGTCAAATTAGTGGTCTAGTTTGACCATGATCTTAAGAGATGGACCAGAAGGGTTTTCCTAAAGGTGGGGAACACATCATCGATCCCTCTATTGTATAATGGTTTTCCATGATTTTATAATTTAATATTTCAATGGACATATTGAGTGGGGACTTCCCAAGTACAATGTTACCCATAGTGTGGTTTTTCATGCCAATATTTATGGGTTTAATCATCACATGGAAAATATTTATATGTGGTGGAGGAGGATTTTTATTAAATTGGTTGTGATTTTTCATTCTCTAGTATAATAGGTGTTATCCTAGGGTCTGATGTAGAAAATTTTAGATTATATGAATAGTTCAGTCTATCTACTTCACTTTATAGTGGATTGGGTCACCTGATGAGTAGTGGTATGGTGTTAAGAAGTATGGTAAGGTTAGTTTTATTACATATTTAAACATCTATTTTTTAGGAAAGGTTGAAGTAAGAAATAACAGGTTATTTGTGATTGTGGGGGAGAGGAATATGGAGATCAAGATGTAGATAGAGGATTCTCATGAGTTTTTGTGAAGAGGTTGAGGGGAAAGACCATGTTTCTCTTGATTCCTAATACCAAGACACTTGTGGTGGTTTCTGGATGGTAGGAAATTTTTGATAAGATGATGCATACTATAAATAGAATTTTACATTGCAACTCTTCAAGAGATAGTGTGAAATTTTCTAAAATGGTTAGTTTTGGATTGTAGGATGAATGGGTTATTCTCATACCACAATCATCTATAACTCTTTTTAAAGGTGGGGAGTAAGGTACTACCACTAGAGGTAACCCTATCAACATACCATTTTCATATAGATTTTAGTGGCTGGTGGATTCATTTCATCTCATGTAGTATGAAAAACTTTTAATTAGAAAATTATTTTGGAGAATATTCTTGGAAAGACTCAAATATATAATATGCATGTTTTGTTTGATTTATTTCATTGAAATGAGTTGAAGTAAATGACCTTGGTGAACAAATAGGATGTTCCCATCCTAGGTGATAGTGTTCCCAATTTGTTTATCACTCTAACATCCAAGAAGATAGGTTTATTTATATATAAGCCTATTTTTTCCTTCTTCTCTAAGGATCTCTAGTTATATCTTTTTCAAATAATAAAACCATTAACGATGGCGAAGATATAGTGTCCTTGTTTTTTCCAATTGAGAATTAACATATTTTTTAGATTTTAGATTCTTAAGACCTATTTAGTGTTAAAATGTTAAATTTACACTAGTAGATGACCTTGGAAGAAAAATTAATGGCTCTATTGATATTAGGGTATAGTGTTTACCCCTAAGATTTGTTCTAGTAAAATTACATGGGTGGTAAATTTTAAAGGTTCATAGTATTTATTAATTGAATATTTATTTATTTTATGTTTAAAAATGTTGATATATTCTAAATAATAAATCTAATGGAAATTCTGGCATTGTGAATCTATTCTTAATAGGGTATTTAACCTAGGGATTATGTAAACATCACTCATATTATGGACTTTGGTACAACCTTTCTTGGGTGTGTTTGTTTGTGAAATTAATTAAAATTTTATTAATTAATTTTGTGATGGAAATCCCTAAAACACATCTAATAAATACATTCTTATAGATACTCTCTATGTTTATCCACTATTTACATTGACATAACCCCAGATGAAGATAGAGGATATGTTCCAAATATTGGAGGAGGATAAGTCACATCAAAGGAAAGAGATAGTATCTGCAACAATATTGATGAACATATCACGTGGAATTGATAAGGGGTTGAAGTTTAGTTCAGTAATCAATGAGGTGGGTATTTTATTTTTATTTTTTTCCTCATTATTCATATTTTCTATGATGTTTATATATTGGGTATTTCTAAAACAATAACTCAACTATCTCACAATTGTGTATGCTCACTCAATGGTTTCTTTTAAGATATTGATCCCATATATGATGATAGTGATGTAAATTAATCCCTTTAAAGATGATTTGTGGATTCCATGACCTTTTTGCATTGAATTTTTCTTTGGATACTTGATTTAATACCTCTTTTTATTAATCAATTACTTTTGAGTAAAAAATGAGAATCCTGGAGTTCAAAAACGAAAATATATTACAGATCCATTGAAGGATAATTTCAACCTACTAGATAGAATCTCTCTAAAAAATATACATGAAATAAGGGTTACCTAAGTGTCTAGTTCATACAAAATAAGATATTCAATGTTAAAATAGAATTTTTCCCAAGACTGTATGTACTCCCCAAGACTGATCCTCCCACTATTGAGTCTCCCAACAAGAATCAAGTCTTTCTTGTTGATCTGGGATATTTCTCATCATTTAGATTCACCCACAATGACGTCCCCCATCATTCTTGTAGCTTACTCTTTAGTGGGATTGGGGATCAACACATGTTCAACCATATCTATTTCTGATCTTATTAGAAAATCCCAGGATTTTTCAGACGTATCACCTAGAATCCGCAGCTTAAAATCGACCGCATTTTATTTCTAGTTATCTCTCATCTTTTTTGTTGAAAATTTCTCTAATGGGGGAGGAAAATTAGAGTATTCCATCCTTTATTTTTAGATTACCTTCCAGTTCATGTTTTCCCTCGAGCTCAGAGGCCTATCACCCATGACCTCCTCCTATATCTCTACCACAATGAGTTTACTCCTGAGGGTCTACTTATCATTCATAGGCCTGACCAAAACATAATCATTCTTTTGAATATTCTTATCCAACTACAAGATACTAAAATGATTACACATCACTATAACACCCTCCTTCGTACTAGTAATTTCACTGAACAAGTAATTACCCCATATCTCCTTGCTCAAGCTAATATCAAATGTAAAAAAACCTTCATGGATTCATTAAGAACCACTACCTAACCACATGCACCAATAACACTCCCTAGACACACCGCCTCCACATAAGATACACCGATAGAGGTATTGAAACCTCCCTCAACCACAGTTTGAGATTCTAAAGTAGAAGTATCCTCATTCCCCATCTCCATACTCCAACTCTACAAAGATCCATTCACAGATAGTTGACGAATATATAGATCCTTCTTCAATAGACTGAAGATGTTAGTGACCAAGGGATTCCTCTTTAGCGGTTTATATTGGAAAGCCTTATCCATTGTCATCCCATCCAAATGATCCTGACCAGAGGTAGAAACGACCACACTAGTCATAGGATCCTTTCTATAGTCATTTGTTTCCAAACCAGAATGAAAAACCGGCAATCTCAGCCCACTCCTATAGACTGCCGATAAGTGCCACATATGCATACACATAAAAAAAATAGACATATGATTCCGAAACAATAAGTTTCCTATAATTAATTCTTCTCATGTGGTTATCCAAAAAAATCAGGGGGATCTCTAGAAGCATCAATTTACAAAAAATCATGAGGGTTAATACAATGGAAAAGTGGTTTGGTTCAACAATCAAAATAAAGGAACCTACCTATGATATTTCTTAATATTCTAAATATTTAAGGATTTTAAAGTGGTAAGGAAATATTAGGAAAACTCACCCAAATCGAGACCGATAAATAATTTCACTTCATGTGGAAGCCATATGACCATCTGAATAGAATGAAATGGAACCCATTATAGTTGCGGGGAGAAAATCCCAATCCTTGATCAAATGTTGTGTGCCTCCCTAGTTATGAATCTAGGGTTTAAAATTTTAATAAAGATCACAAAACATGGAGTATGATTTCACAGGATATTTAGGGTGTCCATTTATATACTAGTTGCACAGTGTATAGTTTGGATATAAGACATGCATGGCCTAATATCATGGATTGAGTAGTAATACACACCCAAGGTGATATCTATGGACCAAACACCATGAGTCCATAGAGGCAAGTCATGTAATCCAGGAATACATGACTCAAAAAGCTGGTGTTATACATCAAATGAGTTATCATATTCCATGTATCATATACATCATTATATACTCCATTTAAGTAGACTTGGGGATTCCATGTAACAAAGTAGTGCACAAATAGAATTTCTTAGAAGTGTTTCATTTCATGTACCCCCAAAGTAAATAACATTTAATTTACTATCACTAGTATCTTTTCATTTCTCCTTGCTCATGAATTGGATTTACGTGCATGAATGAACCATCTTGAACATTTTTCTATGTAGAATGTGGTGGTGTGATTCTCCAAACCATCAAAATTGATACATGTGTCTTTACACATATTCCAGTTTCTTTACCTCTGTAAGTATAATGAAAGGTATTGGAATGATAATAAAATCATTCAAAAAGATAGTACTCCTCTACATCATTCTCTTTCAAGGATTATTACCTCTTGATTTTAAATCTATAATTATTGTTACATTAACTTTTATATATATCCCTTGGTGGCCATCATATCGCTCAACATTACATGGAAGTCTTTAATATGGCCTCAATTCCACATACTCACTATCATGAAATGAAGGAAATTATCAAAGATAATTTCCCACATTGTCCCTTCAAAATTTCACAACTCTCCAATGTCAAATAATGGTAAGGCTCCCAATAACAATATTGTGTATTATAACATAACTCATGAATTACACTCTCCTATCACTATGATTTTTTATTTAATATTTTTTTTATTTTAGAAATTTTTAATTTTTTAGAACCCCTGGTCTGGAGTTTTAGATTTTTAGAAAATTTTGTACTACACACAGTTAAGAGTAACCATGCAGAAACCTTGTCTGGGGTCAATTAAGGGGAAAATGAAGTTTAGAATGGATGGAATCGATCTATTTGGACCCTAAAGGGTCATGGGAGTAATCATGTGGGGATATTTTGTAAAGGTGATGTTGACCACATGATCAACACATGGTTTGGAAAACCATGTTGGTAAGCCATATTGTATGCCCAGTTTGTAATTGTTTTCTACATTTTCCCACTTTTAATATTTTTAGGGCGTTTATCTCTCATTCCTCCCCATACATCATGGAAAATTTCCTATATGAATCCCCATACATAGGCATTACCTCCCCTTGTGGCCTTCTCTCATGTGTTTTGCACCGAATTTCTTTCAGATCCATGGTTGATTCTTCATGGTAAAGTCTCCTCTTCCTATTTTTCTCTATTATCCTCATTTATTATTATCCATCAGTGCTACCTAACTTGTCTGAATCCTTGTAGTGTGTATTGGGATTTATTTTTTGGTTCGTAGGGTTCTTTGTGATATCCTCTTTCCCTTTCAGGTATCCACCATCAAAGGTGATACATTTCAGCTCTCCCTCCATCATTTTGAGGTAGGTGTTTCTCTAGAAATCCATTGAAATTTATTTTATAAAATGATTTTATTTTATTAAATTTATTTTTATAGATCTAAAATCTTAATGTATTCTAATTTATGATTCAAATTATTTTAAGATGTGTTTTTTCACTTGTAATGGTCCTTGTCCTCGTGCTAAGTGCTTGTGAAATTGCATGTATGGTTCTTGAAGAATATTTAATGTATTTTAAAAATAATTCCATGGATTTTAATTGCAGTGGAAACACTCATTGGTTTAAATTTGACTTTATGAAAGTTAAATACTTGGAATGAACATTATTTTAATGCTTTGTGTTATTTAAAATGATCATTTGGCTATCTCATAGAGAGGTTTAAATGTTTTTAATGCATGTGGATTCTAGTTTTATTTAGATAAATGGGGTGTGTTACTTTAAAGGAATGTAATAAAAAAACAATAGGGTTTTACCTAGATTTAATTATATTATTTTTTCCTTTTTGTTTCCACAATTGTTTTCAAAATGGGAATTTAATTTTTAAAAATGGGTGCATGGAATGATTTCTTTTAAAATAAAATGATTCCGGAATTGGGAAGTTATTTTTGGGGAAATGGGTGTATTTTTTAATGGGGTTTGAATTTATATTTTGATTTGAGTGGGATCCCTAAACTAAACTCATTTATGTACTTTGATTACCCTTATATGTATATAGTTTTATATATACATGTTTTTAACTTTCCATCATAGTATAATTACTTCTAGTTGTACTATTCATATGGTAATTTCTATAGATTACATGTCATATAAAAAATGTTATATCATCTCCTAGGCTAAACTGTGAATATACAGATACCATAACAACAATATTAAACATATGTAATATTTATAAAACACGTCATACTGATTGGACGCAGATGATGTTTGACTATATTGTGTTAGGGGAACATAAGCATTGAGACTTCTTATCATAAAGTTCATACGTAGTGATATCAAGTAGATGAGATCATAAGGACTAACTTGTCAGTATGCCCACCACATATTAAAAGTGTCATTGGTTATTTCTATCTGAAAACACATTTATTGTTCTCCTGGATTGATATTATTATTATTAGTTTATACCATTTGATATAATATTAAAACCATGGCATTTATTTCATGGTGATGTAGCTTTTTTTGGGTATGTCATTGGTGGTATAAAATTGATTAGATGATCATGATAGAATATGCCACTTTTGAGAGAAGTGATATCTCCAGCCTAGTTAATCAGGATGGTAAAACCTTCAATGAATCTAGGTTCATGGTAGAAGAATCTAAGTTCATCCAGTAATATCAATAAATAATAAATCAAGAAAGGGTGATAACATAAAGTGTAAATCATTATTTATGAGATGTCACAATATAAGAAGATAATATTATATGTTGTGGGTGTCCATATAAGGCTATCATTTCTATGACTATACTTAATATCTTAAGGGGACTTGACATGTTTATAGAATCTACATATATTTTGTGAGTATTATTATCTACAATCGAGATAATGTCCTAGAGGGTTACACACTTAACATATTCAAAATTCTAACCCATTATAATGAATATGAGTATAAGGAATGGTGGGCTCCACTATGGGGTCCTGGAGTTTTCTAGGTATAAATGATCACCACGAAATAAATAAATTCATTATTATTCAAGTATAGAATAATTAGAGTTGAATTTAATTATTTAATATATTTATTAGGATTACAATGAATACATGAACAATAATTAATGAATAAATATTATTTTAATATTCAAGGTTCATTTAATACTTATAGGAGTAACAATTCATGTTAATGGAATAATTTTATCATGTAATATATTTATTATATTTAAAATTAAGTTATAAAAATATAAATTTTGTTTATGAAATGGTTAATAAGTCATAAGATATCATATATTTAATATTTAGTGGGTAATATATATTTAAGGGTCATGGAGCCATTTCCATAAGTTTTAAACCCACTATATAATTATTAGAAAGCTCCAAATTTTAACACTATTCATAATCTAAAATTTTAGATATCCTCTCTCATCTATCCTGCATCCAAGCGAGATAAGAAACACATTATAAGAACCAATTGAAGATCAACTTTTCTGATCTATGGAACGTTGTTTTGGTAACCATTGAGAGGTCAATAAGATCTCTAGTGATATTATCTATAACCCATAATACTAAATTTGAACAATAATATACTTTTGATGTGTGTGGGGAAAATCTTGAGGGATCCTATATCGATTCCTTCAATAAATGATCATCATTGATGAGTGGTTTTCACTGGCATCTTCAAATTGAAAATGTTATTTGTTAGATTTAATTTTTTTCTTAAATTCATTCATTTTAAACCCTATGGCATATTACTAGGATTTGTATTAGCAATAAAGTCGTTTTTTCATCAATCTGGTGATAAAATTTTAAAACCCTACTCTTTATTCTTCCACTATGTGCATTGGAACAAATATATTTTAAGTGTGCATTGCATTGAGAACCTCCTTTCTTATGTGGTGTTCCCTTTTAATGTCATTTCATGAAATGGTTGAGTTTCAAGTGTAAATTCACCATGTTATTAAATATTGGTTTTAGATTGGTATTTTATGTGATATTTAATATGACTTTAATAATTGGGTATATTGATTAACATCTTAGGTGATGTGTTTTAAAGGCTTGTTTATAAATATAAAATGGTTTTATGAATTTGTAAATCCCTATTTGGCGCCCCTATATAGTTTTTTCATCACCTTATGTGTGTTTTGGTTTACTTTAAAATGAGATGATTTATAATGGTTTGAAATTATGATTTGAAAAAAGAACATGATTTGGTTATTTATTTAAGAGTTTTAAAGAAATGATTTTTTCTTTGAAATTGGTTATAATAATTGGATTTTAACGATATGTTTGGAAAGGGTAAAATGGTATTTTTGGTTTATTTTTCATAGTTTTAAAAGATCTATTTCCTTGGATTTAAAATCCTGTTTTAAAATTATTAGGCTACATATCATGATTTAAAATTCTTAATGATCCTTGTTTTTTATTTTATGAAAAGGTATGGTTATTTAAAAATGTTCCAATAGAATATTTATTAGATTTATTTCATAATGAATGTGAAAACATATTTTATAACTTATGTTCAAACTCTAATTTTAATAATTATTTGTCATAGGTTTTATCATAGAATTAGAGGGTTTTGGTGGCCTACATAGTGAGTTTTTTCTCATGCCTATTATATCTCAGTTTCAAGTTCTTGGTTTTCCTACAAACCGCTCTTTGAAAAATTATTTATCCAGGTATTTGAGGTGAGTTTTCTACTTTACCACATTTTTACTATTATTAATATTACCTATTTTGGTAGTAACTTTTTTAATTTTGTATATTTTATATCTTATAGCACTTTATATGATTTATTTTTTCCAATTTGTCTTTTACTTCGTTCTATGAGCGAAGGTTAGTGATATCTTCTAGTGTCTAAAGAAAAGGCATCTGGAGGTGGATTTTTTTCATCTATAAATTGCAGTGGAAGGAAACTAGGGATAATTATAGGGATTGTTTGTTTATATTTATTTTATATTTTATTTATTTGAACATATCTAATTTGGTATAGATATCTAATATATGGATGGGTCAGGTTGATTTTTTATTAATATTATAAAATTTATTTGACTTTTTTTATTGGTTAAATTTTTCCTATGTATATTTAAAGGATTTTTAGAAACTAGTTTATAGCCCATGGGGATTGGGAACACCCTTTGGGATAATGGTGAGCCAGTTTGGGCATTCATGGGATAGATGGATTAGATCAGTTAATTATAAATGTAATTAAAGAAGGTTCTTCTTTTAATAAGGACCTAGGTTATTTTATAAGTATCCCTCTTATTATTTGGGTTTTATTGGAAATATCAAGTTAAATTTTATTTTCAAGACTCAAGTGGTTGGTCATGAGTGGGTGTTTGATCACTACCCTTCATGATGGTGCTTGAGTTTCCATGGGAAGCGGGGTTTGAATTTGAACTTTGGATTTTTTTAATTTACCTTTTATCATGTATTGATCCTAATTGGAGTAGTAGAGTTTTCTAGGGTTTCATTATATTTTGGGATAAAAAAATATAATAGTTCAATGGTGTGAGGTTGGTTTTCAAGACATAATAAACTAGAGAAACAAACAAATTTCTGATGTTGAGAACATTATAAAGACCATTGAATGACTAGAACATGTCCCATCCAACCATATATTAAAGTTAGGTTTTTTTATACATCCCATTTTCTTTTTTTAGAACACTCTTGAGAGATTACTAATGTAGAGGGGTGAGTAAATGTGGGTCTTGTTATACGTTGATCATGTGGATCGGTTTTTGTATGTAATTGTGTCGTGAGACCTTTTTTGTGTGATTGTTATGAAAATTATTTTTTGTACAAAGGGATTAATTTGATTAAAATTGTTCTAATTTTAGAGGAATCCTTAAGGATTTTTTATAAAATGTGTTTGGATTTTATGTAAGAATGTTTAGTTTTGAGATTACGCAGTTGGGCATGTTTATAAAATGAAATTATTTTTTTTGAAAGTTTGGTAATTTTTGTTCTAAATTGATTGATTAAGATTTTTACAAAACATTTTTATTTTAAAACTCATTGGTGGTATAATTATTATATAATTTAGAACCACATTGGTTGATTTTTTTAAAAAAATACTTATTTTCATTTAATTAAAATAAAGGGGTAAATGTTTTTGAAATGTTTTAAATAATGGGATTTGAGAATCTTGAGTTGTTTCTTTGATTTACAAAAGTAATTGGTGGTTTTTAAGATAATTAGTTTTGGGCATGTGATTTTCCTTGTTTTTTTTGTATTTTTGGACTTTTTCACTTTCTGTGTTTTCAGACAATTTGATGTGATTTTAGAAATTGGACAGGGTTGGTTTTATGATTCATTTTATATAAGTATTCCACAAATGAAGGTCTTAGTAAAGGTTGAGTGACTATATTTAGGGGTAGTTATTCCCTTTTTCTTTTGGATATTTCATATAATATTATAGAGTGTCATGGTCCATTTCTATTTTGGTAATAGTTAGTTAAATGGATTTTTTTGGGAGACTAGGTAATCCTTGGCTAGTCAAATGGATGACTTGATAAGGATTTGTCTTCTTGATATCTTGGGTGTATGTATTATCTTCATATAATGGTTTTCTTTGAGGATTAACTCTTTAATGGTTCAGATCCAATTTAATTTATTTTATTTATTTGTGTTTTTGATTTTTTCCTTCATTGGGTTTTTTGATATTTGATGGTTGTGGATAATTTGGAGACTTGGTCTTATGATCTTTGATGTCCTTTGGATTTGGGGTCCTTTGGGTGTTTCTTGGACTTTGTTTCCTTTATGAAGATGATCTTGTCATGGATGTTTGTGGTTAGTGGAATCAAGTGGTTTATATTATCATATTTAGGAATTATGGTTATCATGGTGACACTCCTATTGTTGTATTTATTGTTTGGTTCTTCACCTTTTAAATCAGTTTTCAATGGCAGGGAGTCCACTTTTCAATATCCATTCATTAGAATTTCTTGTTGGATGCTCATTTTTTAATCTTTTTTAATGTTTTTTATTATTTACTGAGTAATGTTTAGTTCTTCATTGGAGGATGGAATTAGGATTGGTATTTTTTGATATTAAGATCTCTTGAGTGGTCTCTAACCCTTTTACACTACTTCTTATGAAGGACCTACACTTCTTTCTCTTTATTTATTACCTTTACCTTCACTAGGGACTTTATGGGGGTAGAAGTGGCTTGGTTGGGAGAATTGTGACACCGGAAAATCAATATGTTCTTTTATTTAATATTATTTTAATTTAATTTTGGATAATTTTAAATTTTCCAAATCCTCAATCTTGAGTTTTAGATTTTTAGAAATTTTTTTCCCTGTAGAAGTTGGGCACTGTTAGGATTAACCATGTGATAACCATGTGTTGGGGTATATTAAGGGTACAATTTCATTTTTAATGGTTGGATAATAGATAACTAGACCATTCTAGTTCATATATCTAACCACTTGAGGCCATTTTGTAAAGTAATTGTAAGCTATATAGTCACCGCACGGTTTGGGAAAACATTCGGGTTACCCAGTTTTTTTTAAAAAACCATGTTTTCTACTTTATCATTTTTATATCATTTCTCACTAATTCCTCCCCTACCTCAGCTAAAAATCCTTGGATGAATCCTACTATGCATGTGTTATCTCCCCCATTAGTCCACCTCTCTTTAATAATTATTCACTAAATTTCTTCCAGATTCTGGAATGGTTCTTCATGGTATGGTCTCCTACGCCCTTGTTTTCTCTTTTACATACTTTCTTCTTCTCCCTCACTATATATAACTTTGAAACAAATTTGGAGTGAAAATTTATCTCAATTTTTGTGTGATAAGGGTATATCAGGATGTACTCTTTCCCATTTAGTTGTTCTCTATCAAAGGAGACACATTTCAGGACACCCGACATCCTTTTGAGGTCGCTGTTTCAATAGAAGTCCCTTGTAATATATTGTTGAAATTAATCATAAGATTTGAAATTTATGTTATGGATTTAAAATCCTATTTTATGATATAGTAAGCATAAAATTATTTTGATATGTATTTTAGCACTTAACATGGGACTTGGCCTCTTGCCAACTGCTTTTGAAATTACCATTGTGTTAATTTAAAAATATTTCTTGTATTTTAAAATATTTTCCAATAGATTTGAATTGGTTTCACAACCCTTGTTGATTTTAATTATCTGTTAATAAAAAATATATTTTTCATGTACTTGAGTCATAATCCAAGTTCTCATTAAAATGACAATTTTTCTTTCTTAAAGAGGGGTTTAAATGTTTTTAAGTCATGTGGATGCTGGTTTCATTTAGAGAAATGGGGTGAGTTGATTTAAAAGTGTTTTTTTTTTCAAAAACCTATAGGGTTGGTCCTCACATTAAATATTTATGTTTTTGGTCATTGTGGTTGGATCATGTTTTTTCAAAAATAGATTTTGAGTTTTAAAAATGGGTGCATGGAATTATTGCTTATAAAAGAAAACGTTTTTAGATTTAGAAAGTGTTTTTTGTGCAAATGGGTGGATTTAAAAATGGGTTTCCAAATGTGATTATTGGGAAATGATTTCAAGTTAGGTTTTTAAATTAGATTTCATGGGTGTGTGGAACAGAGAACCACCATTCTAAATTGGTATCCCCTTTATAAGTGATTTTTTGAAATTATTATGTTTTATATAGAATTTCAATATGTTTAGAAAGATTTATTTTAAAGTGGTATTTGAAATTATATTTCAAATTCCTTTATGAATTAGGAATGTGTCTCGGAATCCTGATTTGTGTTTGTTAATGGATCTTTTAGAACTTTAAAATGGTTTTATCAATGTGTGAAGCCTTCTTTGAGCCTCATATGATTACTTTTATTACTATATCTTGTGATCCCATTGGGGATGTGAAACACCCCAAGATTTTTCAAATGAAAATTGAATTCCTAAAACACTGAGTGTCTAAAAAACAACACTTTATTAAAATCTATCCAGTAAACATAATTTTTTCACTTCTATTATTTTAATTTCAAAAAATTGACATAAACGGTTGTGTTCAGTAATATATTTAGAGTCTTATATGATCAACCTATATATTTTTTTTGAATAGTAACTTAACCCTTATGAATAGTAACATATCCTTATGAATATTAATGAATTGTAAATCAACCAAATTATAGAAACATCTCCCATGAATGTATAAATATTGTTTAGATGTCTTATAAGTGACAAAATGATCATATCATAATTATTATTATTTTTGTAAGTCATAAATATTTTGATTATAATTTTATAATTAATTTAATAATTTAAAATAGAAATGTATTTATATAAATAGTAATCATAAATTATCAATTTATTTTCTTCTTGTTATATGATAATTTTATGACACCTTGATTAACTTTTCAATGTGTTATAAAATGAGTTATAGTTTTAAAGTTGTTTTTTAATAAGTTATTATTTTATTTAAAAATTGAATTAAAAATATCTATAAAAAAATTAAAAAATTATTTAATTTTGGAGTTCTACACATTGAAAGAATTTTGGGGTAAATTTTTGGGATTTTTATAAAATACTTGAATTTTTTATGAATGGTGAAAGACAATATTTTATCAAATATATACATTATGAGTTAAATACACTATACCTAGCATCATCATTGATGTAACCACTCTTGGTTTTAACGGACATGCACTTATTACAATATTTTTTCATGGAATAACAACTATTTTTTTCTGAAGAAAAAATAACAAACTAATTGTTAAAATGCTAAGAAAACCCTCCTCTCCTCCACTATAAAAACTATCCACACTCCCCTATTATTTTCACTCCACTTGAGCCTTTTTCATTGTCTAAATTCTGCACAAATATTTTCAAAAGCTCTTAACCCACGTCTATAATCACTTTTTCTCATAAAAAGACCAAATCCTCTACCCTAAAGAGGCTCTAAGTGAATATTAATTCAAGAGCTAAATTCCACTTTTCAATTCTTTTAATTTATTTTGATGTTCCTTTTTTTCTTTTCTATCATAACCTATCCTCATCTGAATGTTATGAAAAATACCATAAATTAAATTTACATTAATTTTTTTATTATTATGGAATAAGTTATTATCATCTCTCCTTCACCCTAATTTTATTCTGGTAGTTAGAAACACCATTCGAGATGTGCTCATTTACCACATTCAAGGATGATGGGTTTTCAATTTCTATTACCGTCATCAATTCCGGTCATGAAACCATTAGTATGGTTTAAATATACTATAATATATGTATTATGTCTCATCTATGGTTCTGGAATCTTTTTTTACACATGGTTTTGATTTATAAAGAAAAATGAGTTCGTAGTATTCAAAAACCGCCAATTAACCCAAACGGTTATCATTAAAAAATTGATATAATGATTCATCCTCACTCCAAGAAAACAAATAAAGTTTAAAACTATGTAACCTTATGGATTTTCACTAGTAAAATATAACTCCAATTCTATACAACCATCTTTATTTTACATGATTCTTCATTCATGTATATAAGTATACTGATCATGAAACAAACGGACCTGAATGATATAATTGAACCTCTTAACCCATCAAAAAGAACATGAATGAACTTAATAAGGTTATTATAAATAATTAAATGTAAAGGAGGTTCTAGAATTATTAATTAATTCTCCTAAATTTTATTATTCGGGTCAATAATATCAAGTGGAGAACACCATCAGACTTAAGGTAAGCGGTTTCTCCATCTCACTTCCATTTTTGTGAGATATTCCATATTCACTACTATTACTTATGTATGGATTATGTATACTATACATTGATGTTTCATATCATTAATATATTTATTTTAATTATATTAAATGTATTATTTGATGATTATTTATTTTGGTTCATATGATTCAATTGATTGCAAATTTATAAGTATTTTCTACCTGAACCTTTATTTTCATTCGGGTAGCTCTTATTCACTACTCACCTCAATTAAATTTTTATTTATTCTTATTTACTCATCATAAATTATTTATGAATGTTATATATATTTTTAACAATCATAATACCTCTTTATTTTAGGGTGATTTTCAATTTTTAGAAGAATCTTTCAAAAATTCTTCCAAAATGCATGCCCGATTCAAGGATCTTCTCGAATTCTTACCTATTTTTAAGTTCACTATATAGTATGTATTATTCCAGATTTATCTTTCTAGAATCACAAATTTTAACATTAAAAATATATTTTGGTTTATTTATAGTTTTATAAAAGTAAACAAACCTTTTCACTTTAAAATCCTTTAATATTTTCCTTAAACCACATTAAAATGTTTTATTTCTAAAGCATCTATAAAAAATATTTTTAAATTATTTCACCTCAATAAGACTTTAGTTAAGCCTAAAATATAATTTCAATGACCTTGTCTCTTATTTTCTAGGATATACTTCTTAAAAATATGATTTCCTGACAAATACAAATAATTTTCTAATAGAACTCTTCTTTCCAAAGTAAAAAAGGATTTTTCTCATATCTCTTTATATTTTATGAGATATATGACTTGTTCACCAATTATTTAGTGCTTGTGGATTATTTTATACCCCTTGGTATATCATATCAATATTCTTCTTCTTCTTCTGGTATTCTAAGGGATTATGATTTGAATGCTTCAAGGTGGTATGGGAAACACTGGAATGTTTAAGGATTACTTACTCAAAGGTGTTTCAATGGTCTCATATAAAAGTATCATAGTCTATGTAAAAGAATCTTGTTTAATCTTATACATCATTTAGGTTTATCTCCTACGATATCATCCACCTTGTTTTATTGAATGGTTTATTATTAGTTTGACTGTGGATGTTCTATCTTGAAACCATTCACCATATTACTCAGAATGGATAGGATTTGTGTTTAATGATTAAAGAAACTTATTTACATTTCATATGTTAGTTTCAATGTGAAGTTGTATGTTTTTCATGTTTATCCCCATTCATATGATGAATTAATTGTACTTAGTAAGTGATGAGTGGGTCCCAATATAGCCACTCGATGCATTGGTTGGTCTCATGGGATAAACTACGATTTTGGCATGAGGCCTTAACAAAATGGCTATTTATAGTCTTGGAACAAGGCCTTGATGATATGATTATGATGTTCCACACTATTCATTCCCCCATTATGAAACTAGTAATTTAAAGTTGATATGGTAATTCAACTGGTAAAATTCCCATGATAGTGCTTTATAATGGCATACTTACTCAGCTTATATTCCTTCCATATTATATTCAAGTTTATTTTTAAAGGCGTATTTTTTTAGTTATTTATCATTCCTAATGTTTATTTATATGATATATTTGGTTTTATTTCTTACCCTTGCTGATCATATGATCTCACCCCTTTCATATGTTTCATTTTCTTAGGACATGAATAAGTCTATTATGAATGACCTACGGGGATAGACTTATATTTGTTTATGTTCCCAATAAAACATATATGTTGTATTAATTTCAAGTTGTAATGTTGAACTTAGGTAACTCTGGTTTTCCAAAATTACTAAACTACTCAGTACTTTGGAAATTGATTCCTTGTAATCATGAAAATTTATTAAAATAATGCACCAGCTCAGGGAAATTGGGGTTGGGGCATTACAGTTTGTATCAAAGCAAGTTTAGTATAAAACTTGGAAAATAGATTTAGAAAATGTAAATTTTGGAACAAAACCCTAAGACGGACTTTGAGGATAAACATACAATAACGTCATGGAATTTTTTTACAGAATAGATAATCTAGATATTTCAATAAAATACATCCTTGTCTCCATAATATAAGTGGACATGGTTCAGGAACAGATGTATCTAGGCGTAAAAACTCCAAAAAGGATTTTTGGGATTGACCCAAGGTATCCTGGTATATCCTAATAGGCCTTATTATTCACCTGGTTTGACACCCCTGGGAGATATGATTCGGTTTTTCACTTTTTTTTCTTAAATACCATTCATAAGTATTTATTCTACCAAATTTACCAAAGTATATGGTTCTATAATTTATGATGTTTAAATTTATTATAGGTTCTATACCTTTTTTTAGAGTTATATAATGTTCATAATTTTTTGAGATAATATATTATATTGAATTTATTATAAATGTTTCCTAGCAGAAGGAATGATATGTTCACCAATGAATATGATGTAAATAGTAATAAGTATCATATATCTCTAGTCTTATCCATATTTTAAAAGGAATATAGTCTCCAAAGTATTCTCATCATATAAATAAATAGTATCCTGTGTTAATAAGGTGTTTAAATACTTCTTTTAGTCCTATGGATTTAAAGGGAAAAAAAGAAGAAGAGGATGACAGAGAAAAATATTGATGAAGGGAATAAAGGAAAGAAGGGTTTTCCCACATGTGATAACAATGGAAAGAATCACCCTGATAAATGGTTAAAGTGGATTGGGGTTTGTTATAAGTGTGGAGAAAAATGAAACCAATTTCTTGATTTCAAGGTCAAAATAAAGGATTCCAATATACATTGCATCAACTTTAAGGATATGGGACACTATGTGAATAATATCCCAAGTGTAAAAGGAATTTACCCCAAATGATGATACTTGATAATGATCAAGTTATTATACTTCCACAGATGAAGTAAAATGATTAATATTACTTTTCAATAATCATGTCATTTGAATATATATTTTTCAGTAACGTACTGGTTATAAGAATTATGAAATATATGAGGATTGTACTACAATACTTTTTCATTAAGGATTACTATAAGTTGAATAGTACCAAAAAAAGATATTCAGTGAAAATATAAACTTTTTGAAAAATGCATGATTAAGAGAAAGAAAACCCTTAATATATTTCTAATGATGAAGATCATGATGATGAAATAATTCATTTGGATAGTATTGACTACCTCAAAGCTGATTTTTGACTTCCCAACAAGTGGTGTATGCTGTCTTTGATGGATTTTACAACTTTTTTGGATATAAGGAATATATCAAATAGCCCGAGTAAGTGTTAATTCATGTTTCTAATAAGGTTTTATGGTAATTTTAGTTAATACCATATTTTAGGAGGACACATGAAAAGAATATTCACATTTCAAGAATTTAAAAATTTAGGGCGTCTTCATGTTGATTAAAGGAAAATATGGTAGGGGATGCATTAAGAAGGATAGATCATGGAGTTCTAAAAAAATGAGGATTACTAAGGAACCCATATACATGGATCTGGAAAGGATGGATATGAGAATGATTGTAATGTATTTGATCATTATCTTTTTTAATGTCAAACCATTTGTGAAATGGTTTAAGTTGATTATTGTACGAGGTTTTAGAGATTAATATCACTACATGTTTCAACGTGTGCGAAGAGATGATGTAAAGATAGTTTAAGGGACAAAAAAAAGTATAAGATTGTTCTTATTAAATACAAACATATATTTATACTCTTATAGAGTGGAATAATTCATCAACTCTAGAAAACGAGTCTTAAATAAAAGCATTGTCCTATTATCATATTAATTTTATTCATGATATCAATGAAATTTTTTATAACTGTAGTTTATGTTTTTTTGGTAATGATCTTTCATCTGAGCATGTTATCTATCATTTTCTATTAGAACAAGATTGTTTTATTATTCTTCCATGACCATGTTGTCTAATTAGAATTCATAGTTTTGTAGTAAACTATGAATTTCCATTTCCCTTTTATTAAGAGGATATTTTAACCGTATTTCTGAGGTGGGATTCCCAAAAAATAATTTTCAAGTATCAACCATTAACTTTCAAAGTTTTATTTCAAATTTTGAGGGAAAAATTTTTGTAAGGAGGGGAGAATAAAACACCCCAAGATTTTTAAAATATATATAAAATATATAAAACACTGAGTGTCTACAAAACAACACTTTCTTATAATCTAGCCAATAAACATAATTTTGTCTATTTTTTTATTTGAATTTCAAAAACCTGACATACACGGATGTGGTTAGTAATATATTTGGAGTCTAATAGGATCAACATACTTTTTTGTTGAATAGTAACTTGAACCTTATGAAAAGTAACAGACCCTTATAAATAGTAATGAATAGTGAATCAGCCCAAAAAATAGAAACTTCAACCATGAATGTATAAATAATATTTATACATCTTATAAGTGAAAAAATGATCATATCACATGTATTGGTAATTTTTTTAGGTCATAAATATTTTATTTGAAGTTTTACGGTTAATTTGATTATTTAAAATGGAAATTTATTTTCATAAAATTTAATCATATATTTTTATTTTATTTTATTATGGTTATATGATAAATTTATGATACTTTTATTAACTTTTAAATGTGTTATAAAACGGGTTATATTTTTAAAGTCATTTTTTAAATAAATTATGATTTTATTTAAAAATTTAATTAACAATAATTAAAAAATTATTTTTAAAAAATTTATTTCATTTTTAAACCATACGCTTCAAAAAATGCTTGGTTTTAGTTTTTTTGGATTTTTCTAAAATACATGAATTTTATGAATCGTGAAATACGGTATATTACCATATATATACATTATGAGTTTAATACACTATTCCTAGCATCATCGCTGATGTATAAACCTTTGTCTCAAAATCAAATTCAATTTTAACTATTTTTGGTCTTGTAATCATCTATATTTATTGTCTTATTGAAAGATAATAAACTAATTATTAAAATATTAAGAAAAGCCTCCTCTCCTCCACTATAAAAACCACCCACACTTCCCTCTTTTTTCACTCCTCTAAAGCCTTGTTCATTTTCTAAATTCTAATAAAATATCCTCCCAAGGTCTTCCCCTACATCAATCAGTCCTTTTTCTCATAAAATACAACATTTTCTCCCACAAATAGGCTCTCAAGGAAGATTAATTCAAGTGGTAAATTCCTCTTTTCAATTCTTCTACATTCTCTTCGAGTTCCTTAGTTTTCTTTTCTATCCTCAACAATCCTCATCCAAATGTCATGAAAACTATAGTACCTTACATGTACTTTAATGTTTCTATGAATATGGAATAAGTTATTATTATCTCTTCTTTACCCTTCTTTAATGCTCGAAGTTAAAAACACCATATGGTATGTGCTAATTAACCACAATCAAGGATGATGGGTTTTCAATTTCTATTAGTGTCTTTAATTATGGTCATGAAACCATTCTTATGGTTTAAATATACTATAATATATGTATTATGTATCATATATGGTTCTGTAATCTTTTTATTTTTACACATGGTTTTGATTTATTAAGTAAAATGAGTTTGTTGTGTTCAAAAACCGCCAATTAACCTATGCAATTATCATTAAATATTTTATATAATGATTCATCTTCACTCCAAGTAACCAAATGATGTTTAGAACCATTACAACTTATGTATGTTCAATAATAACATATAAATTCAATTTTTTACAACCATCCTCACTATTCACGATTCTCTGTTCATGTATATAAGTATACAGATCATGAAACAAACGGACCCAAACAATGTAATGGAACCTCTTAACCCACCACAAAGGCCATGTATGACCTTAATAAGTTAATAATAAATAATTATATGTAAAATAGGTTATTTAATTATTAATTAACGAAACTAAATTTTATTATTCATGCCACTAAGTTCAAGTGAAAGACACCATTGGACTTAAGGTAAGCGGTTTCTCCATCCCGCCTCCATTTTTATGAGAGATTCAGTTTTCAATACTTTAACTTTTGTATGGAGTATGTATACTAAACATTGATATTTCATATCATTAATATCATTATTTTCAATATATTAACTGTATCATATGATGATTATTAATTTTTGGGCATATGATTCAGTTGATTATAAAGTTGTAAGTATTTTCTACCCGAACCTCCATTTTCATTCAAGCTTCTCTTATTCTCTACCCACCTCAATGAAATTATTATTTATTCTTACATACTACTCATAAATTTTATGTGAATTATATATATATTTTTACCAATCATAATCCTTTTTTATTTTATGGTGAGTTATATGTTTTAAAATATTCTTTCAAAAATTCTTCTGAAATGAATGCCTAGTTCAAGGCACTTCTCGAATTCTTATCTATTTTGAAGTTCACTATATATTATTTTTTATACCATATTTATCTTTATATAATAACACATTTTAACATAAAAAATCTATTTTGGTTAATTTCTAGTTTTATTAAAGAAAACATACCTTTTCACTTTAAAACCCTGTAATATTTTCTTCAAAACGCACTAAAATGTTTTATTTCTAAAGCTCCTTTTAAATATCATTTTAAATTATTGCACCTCAATAAGGATTTATTTAAGTATAAAATATAATTTAAATGACCATACCTTGTAGTTTTTTATATACATGTTTACATTCTGATTTTATGACAAATACAAATGTTTTTCCGTAAGAACTCTTCTTTACAAAGTAAAACAGTATTTTTCTCATCTCACTTTAACTTTTATGATATATATGCCTTTTTCCACATATTTATTACTTTTCATGTATTTAATTCTCTTTGGTATATCATATCAAGAGTCTACTTATTATCATGATATTCTAAGGGATTATTATTTGAATGTTTCAAGGTGGTATGGGACACTTTGGAATGTTTAAGGATTATTTCTTCAATGATTTTTCAATGGTCTTATTTAAATGTTTCTTCTTCTATGTCAACATCCCTTGTTTAATATTGTGATTAATTAATTTTTATCTACAATTATATCATACACCATGTTTTATTAAATTTTTAATGATTATTTTTAGTATGTATGTGATATCTTTAAATCATTCATCGTATTACTAAGAATGGTTATTGTTTATGTTTAATGATTGGAGAAACTTATTTACATTTTATTTTTCAGTTTCAATATGAATATCTATTATTTTTATGTTATTACTCATTCATATGAGGAATTAATTTGAATTATTATGTGATGGGTGGGCCCCAATCTATCCCCTCGATACCTCGGTAGGTCTCATGAGGCAAACTATGGTCTTCATACGGGGCCTTGACAAAATGATTATTTATTATATTGGAATGAAGACTTGATGGTATGCTTATGATGTCCCGCATTATTAATTCTATCATTATGAAAAAAGTAATCGAATGTTCATGGGGTTATTCGACTAGTAGAATACCCATGATAGTTCTTTAATATGGCATATTTACTCAGCTCATATTCCTTCTATATTATGTTCAAGTTTATTTTTAAAGACATGCATGTTTAGTTATTCATAATGCATGATGATTGTGTTTATGATATCTTCTATTTTATTTCTTATCCTTAATAATATTCTGAGATCACCCCTTTCTTGTGTTTTATTTTCTTAGGACATGAAGAATTTTATTTTAAAAGACCTCCAAGGATAAACTTACAGTTTCAGATGTTCCCAATAAAACATATATGTTGTATTTCATTTCATGTTGTAATGTTGAACCTATGTATGTATCTGGTTTTACAAAACTACTAAACTACTTGGTCCTTCGGGATTTGATTCCATGTAGTCCTGTTAATCTATTAAAATAATGCACCATTTTTGGGTAGTTGGGGTCATGGAATTACATGATGCTTGTTATTTATATATATTTTTTTATTTTCATACATGTATTTATTTTTGGGTATAATGTATGTGAGGGTGTGAGAGGTGAGGAATAAGTGATTTCCTATGACTTGTGTATTAATATTGGACTTTTTATTCACTCCTCTCACTTTTCTTTTTTCCATGGGAACCCGATAACTAAGTGGGATGACTATGATTTTGTTACACTAGTTTTTTCACATGATACTAGTTGCACTCAAATTGTGCTAGGCATTAAAAATGGGAGGGGTGTTCCATTGCAATGTGGCCTGTGTGGGATAGCTTATGGTTTGGATTCAATATATACTAGTAGTTTTTTAGTGAGAGAAATTTTATAAGCTTAGAAACATCTCACCTTTGTGACCATGGGTAAATACTATGACACATTCAATTGATTGATTAGTTATTTAAATTAGGGTTTTTATCTAGTATTTGATATTATCCCCCTATATTGATAGATTTTATTGGTATAATTTCTTGGATGTATCTCTTTGATGCCTCAGTTTTTCTATGTGTTGTATCCATCACCTTGTGTATGTTTTTCTTCAATATAAAACATGTTTATTTATAATGGTTTTAAAGTGTGATTTGAAAAATCAAAATG
The DNA here is from genome assembly GCA_963277665.1 of Viscum album. NCBI lineage: Eukaryota > Viridiplantae > Streptophyta > Magnoliopsida > Santalales > Viscaceae > Viscum > Viscum album. The sequence goes on from OY728157.1 coordinate 829,124,483, forward strand.
GTGTGGTTATTTCTTTAAGAGTTTTAAAGAAACAATTTTCCTTGAAATTGGTTATAAAAATGTTATTTCCATGATATGTTTGGAAAGAGGGAAAAAGTTTTTGGTTTGTTTTTCACCAGTTTAAAGGACCTCTTTCCTTGGTTTTAAAATCTTGATTTAAAAGGCATAGGTTAAAAATCATGATTTAAAATTCTTAATCATCCTTTTTATTTTATGAAAAGAGAAGGTTGTTTGAAAATTTGCATGTGGCATGTTTCTTATATTTATTTATAAAGCATGTGAAAAGATATATTATTCATTATTTTCAATCAAAAATTTTATAAACTATTTTACTTATGTTTTTCTATATATTTGATGGGTTGCGGTTGCAAAATAATTGTTTTTGTTCTCATGCCTATTATATCATAGTCGTAGGTTCTTTGTTATCCTTCAAACCACTATTTGATCACTTATTTATCTAGGGATTTGTGGTGAGTTATTTATATTACTATATTCATCATGTGGTTACTATTAATTATTTTGGTAGGACCTTCTTTTACTTTTATAGAATTTTTGATTTGTGGCTTATTATATGACTTACTTTTGGATTATTGGGATTTTACTACTTTCCATAGATAGAGGGTAGTGATATATACCAATGGTCAAAGTAAAGGCATTCAAAGGCCTATTTTTATGCATTTTTAAATTGCATGGGAGGGATATTGGGTGTGAGTGGGGGATTGATTGTTTATATTTTTTAACTATTTTATTTATATCAGAATATAAAATTCGGAATGCATATCCAATATATGGATATATCATATAGGATTTTAATTAGTTGTTTTTATTTCTTTAACTCTAGTTATTGGGTGAAATAATTATTCAGTGTGTTTTTATGATGCCTAGGCACTAGTTTCCGACCCATGTGGACCAAGAGTTCCCTTTAGGTAAGTGGTGGTGTAACATACCACCCCTTACTAGTTGGATTGGGAAGAGATGAAGGTTATAATAACTATATGTGATGTCCCCAAGACACAAAGGGATAGAAATAAATTCCATGGACTTAGTAAACTGCTGAGAGATGATTTTCCCTAAAGAAAACATGACCTACTGAAAAGAAATAATGAAATAAACCCCAATGACATGATACATGAGTGAACAATCACATGGCATGCTAAAATACCAATTCAAAACAATATTAGAGTAATCAATAAAATATAAATATATATGTTCAAGGATAAGGCTCTAAATAGAAATTCATTGGCACCAAAGTGGAACCGTCCTAGAAAAAAATAGTTTGACGGCCCATGATTTATGAACTTGACTAAGTAAACAATGTTATGTTTTATAATGATATTTCTTGTTTTACAAGGTTTTTTTTGGTACCAATAAAGGGATTGAAACTAAATAGATTAAAATCAAGGGAAATAAAGAGAACTGGTAATCATTAAAATTCTACATTAAAAAAAGACCCAAACTAACCAAGAACACCATGTACAAGACTTAACATGGCCACGGAAAGGCTACTAAGAACCAAAACTTGAGTATTTCGATAGTAATCATCTTCTAGGTCCGTCAGTGTGAAAAAAATAATAGCCAGAACCACAACACACGTACTCGGCATCAGTGGAATGAGGAGAGCCATCCTCCCTGGTTCAAGTGTTTGGAAAATGTGAAATGTCCCCTATTTTTAAAATGATCCTTTAAGAAATTATGACTGTTATATTTTTGAACGTTGGGTTTAAATTGATAAAGTTTATCTTTTTATAAAAAATTTGGATTTTATAGTGCTCTTATAATCTTATGGTATTTCAAATATTTTAGTATATTCAAAATATTTGAATTATATCTTCGAGTATATTAATTTTAAAATAAAAGAATATTATTATAAAAGAACCTAATTGAATTTATAAAATTCTAATTCTTACCTACATTTTTTTAACAACATGAAAATGTTTTAGAAAGTCACGTTTAAATGGTATCTGTAATAATTTAAAAATTTATCTTTTTTGGATCTCTAAAAAAATATGTATTTTGAATTAGGATAACTATTGGTCTTTTAAAAAAATTATGAATCAAATAGTTGTGTATTTTAAAAATTATAAGATCCTAATATTTATAAAAGTTTAGTATGTTAATTATGAAATAAATATCTTTTAAAAGAGTTATATCAAATAGTAAATTATTTTACATCATCTAGAAAGGATTTTAAATTTGGAAATTTCAAGTTAAAGTATTTATTATATTGTATAAAATAATTTAATTTATAAATATTCATGTTTCTTACATTTTAGTGAAGTATACTATTTAGTGTGCTGTTTCTTTTTTTATATATACCTAAATAAATTTTTTGATAAAGAATTTTTAGGGACCCGGCCAGTCGAGGGCAGCCCTTGGGGGAAAGCCCTCAAGGCCCAGATTGAGCCACTAAGGACCCGAGGTACAGACCATCAGGATCCCGAGCGTGTAGAGGGTGTTAACCAGGTCCGAGCCGATTAGGGTCCCGGCCAGCTCGCGCGTGGGCCCGTGTCTAAGGCTTGTGGGGTGCGATGTGTGAGGGTGGGCTAAGGCCCACAGGGGGCCCGTGTATAAGGCGCTGGTTTGTGTGTGTCTTTGTTATTTCTCTGAGGGTAGAGCACCTAGGCTTATAAACCGTGGCACTTCTTCTTTTCATTTCGATGTGGGATGGAAGCCACGTGATCTGAGCCGTCCGATCAAATCCTGCATCAATCACGTCCATCTGATCCCCATAGCCACGAGATCACCCCGTGTATCCCTGTTTCCGTCCGATCTCTCCTAAGATCTAAGCCTGGCTGTTGGTTTCTTTAAATCACTCAAAACATCTTCTGAATCCCTCCAGCCATCTGATCTTGCCTAGATCTAATATAGACCGTCTGTTTTTTCGGCTTTCCCTCCTTCTACATCGTCTTCCTCATCCGCGCATGTGCTGTACCAGTAACCTATACCTATAAATTTTCTCGTTTTCTTATAAACTGACCATTGAGCACCCCCCCCCCATGTCCTCTCTTCCCTTCAAGTACGACACCCTCCATTTAAGTCGACTGCAAGTGGGTTCGTTTTGTGTGAGATTTTGGGTATAAATAAACTGAGACCTCTTGGTTCTTCTCCCTATGCAAGTCTCCTGCAAGCCCCGTCCAACTTTCTCGAAGTCCTCTTTCTCCGAGTTTTTTGAAGTAAGGGTTCTTGCATGCTTTTTTTGTTTGGAGAAACCTATACTTTATACACCCTGTATATATAGTTTATATATGTATATATACATAATAAAAACCCATTAGTTTGTATTTTTTTCAAGGGGTTTTTCCATCATGTTTTCAGTAGGGTACATATTTAAGGGTGTTTTATGTTTTGATTTCGTTAAGAAAATCATATTCTTCTATGTTTCAGAATATAAAATATATATATATATATATATGTATGTATGTATAATGAAAACCATTCTATTTTAAAATGGTTTCAGGGCTGTTTTCCTACATTTTACTACAAGGATTATAAGTTCAAGGGATTATCTTGCTGGGTTTTAAAAGAAAACTATATATAATATAGTTCATGTATACAGGTTATCTATATATTTTTTTATAGATTATTTTTTAGTTTTGGATTAACCTGCGTCTCTTTTAAAGATAGGATATTTGGGTTTGATGAGTTTTTATTTTTTTCATTCAGTTTTATTTTACAAAACCTATTTATATGTATTTATGAAAATTAGTTTTTGTATATATATATAAATATATTTATAACCCAAACCCAAGATTTTTTTTATTTCCAAAATGATCTAGTTCATTATACTAGGTATTATATATTTATGATGGTTGATTGAAACAATTTTTACAATGAAAACCCACCTTTTTGTAAACTTTATATATATATATACCTATATACTTATATAATTATAGTCCAAATACAAATCAAAGTTATGATTTTTGTTTTAAAGGATGGATATCAATATTTAACCAATTTCATATATGCAAACTATGTTTTTGGTTTAAATGGAATTATGTTTATAAAAACATAATGTTTATATATTTATGTACATATGGTTATGCATAGATGTATTTATAGGTATAATTTCCAAAACACTATATTTTTAGTAATAATTATCATGAATTAATTTATGCGTTGATACATGTAGGATTTTTTTTAATAAAAGATAATTTTGGGGTTTTCTAAACCAACATGTTTTTTGTATATGAGTACACAAAAATGAGCATTTTTTATTAATGATGTTTATTTGACACTACCCTTGATGTGTTTTATGATAAAGTGTGTATATTGGCTTGACTAAAATATGTTAGAGGATTTAGGATTTGTGGGATCATGTTATCATGTTGTGCTCATTTATTGTCTTATTATGCAATGAACCTACTTTGGTAAATGTTATTAGTTAATCAAGTTATGGTTTAATTTATTTTCAAGTTCACTGACCTGTTTTTCACCATAACTGATGGCGAGTGTTTTCTTTAAATATTTCATTTCCATGAAATAAAATAAATCATTTTAGACTAATCATTTATTATATCATGTGATAAACCCTATTCACATATAATTTTATATGCATCTGTAATTATCTTGTGTGCAAAGAATGTTTACTAAAATACATATGCCATTGATTAGTTATTGACATATTTTTAATTTTACCTTTCATATCATGTATTTTCAAAATGTGTAATGGTTCTTTTTTTCATTTTATTTATTTTTTTACATAATTCATGCTTATGATATGTCACGATAATGAACTGAAAAATTTAATTACCCAAAGTGGTATGGGACACCTTGGGTAATATGAAAAAGTATGAATTATTCAAGGTGGTATGGGACATCCTGAATATAAAACCCTGATGAAGTAAAGTATGATCTATGTGGCTCACATGATAATAAATACAAATTAAGGGTGTGCCCTGATAGCGCTCCAATGCATTGGATCAAGACTTAATCTGTAGAGATGACCTTTTTAACGATTCCTTGGTAAGTATCCTTGGTAATTTTATGACACCTTGGGGATGGACCTTGGTGATATAGAATTTATTGTCTAAGTTAAATGTTGATGCCACATATTCAAGTAATGTTAAAAGTTGATTTCAAAATGATATTCCTATTCTTTCACTACTCTTTTCCCTATGTTTTTATCAAAGTTTATATGAATGTCACAAGTAAAGGTTTAGGGCAGGATTTGTGTTTATTACTCAGTATGATTGTAACCAACTTATGAAATTAAAGATGTTTCCTTCGCGCACAACTCTGATTATGTATTACTCTTAAATCTTTAATTTGTGCTTAAATAATCATACGTCATACTTGTTTATGATAACATTTAATACTCCTTTGAAAATTTCTTAATTGATTCATATATTCCTTGAAAATTTTGACTGGTCACATTTATGTTATGTTACACATGTTACAGTTTTCCATAAGATATTATTCTATGTATAATTTTAAATAATTCTTTCAAAAGTTACTTTGGTTTATTTTTTTTAAAACCCCTTACTGGGCATTCTTACGCTCACCCTATATTTTAATTTAAAATTTTTCAGGTAACATCTTTTATTTGATAAAACATCCTGGAAGTTGTCAGTTTCCCAGAACCCGAATCGAACTTGATCCTCTGTATGGGACGTGATGTGTATTTATTATCGCATGTTTTTATTTCAATACACACGTCATGTTCAGAAGGCACCAACTCCTGGGGTTCTAGACTCGGGTCCTCACAGTTGGTATCAGAGGTTTCGGTTTGGATAAATCCCGAAAACCAGAACTAAAATAAAGAAAAAATATACTTCAGTATTACTAAAAAATGAGTTTTCTTAATTTTTATATGAACAAAAGGTACAAATATTTTGTCTCTCCCCACTGAGGCCCTAGAGACCATTGTGTCTTTAGCTAGCCATGAGAATTTTCTAAAATTCTCCCATATCTGCATGATATGCAAACACCTATATGATGTGTCAAACTCCCCACGGGTGCTCCAGCTACACTGGGGGTTAGGAATGGATTACCTCTATATGAGCATGACCCAATTTCCCTCCTATGTACGTCGGGTAAGGTACCATGAGGGAATTTTCTGGGTATTCATGGCAGGTGAGGACTTTGGCTTTATAACCCTAGATGCTTTTGAATAAGCTGTTTTTCCAGTGACCTCTGATTGGCCTACCTCTATCAAATCTTGAACTACGTCTTTTGGGTCGAGTTGTTGAACTTCATAATGTTAGAAGATGAGTCCACCCAACTGTCTTACAGAAAAAAAGTGTATTATGACGTCTCTCAACTTCATACCCCTCATGCTAAACTCAAAAGACGTCACAGGTTCCCCCATGAGTTTAACCCTGAATGCCCAGCATGTGTTTGGTTTGAGGAGATAGGGAGTTTTTTTTCTTTGTGTGGTGTTTTTGTAGTAAGTCATTTGGGGAAACTCAATCACTAATGTTTAATAATAAACTTATGTTTATGGAAATGTTGTCTTTCCCTTTCCTTTCTTAGTTTTGTTCATACCTTTGAATGGTTTTCAAGTGGTTGAAATATCATCTTAAACTATCATATGGAAGGACAAACTCACATGATATCTCTTCATATTGAGATATTGGAGATCATTGCGATAAAAACCTATGAAGATGAGTATCGTCCCTTCGCAAAACTGTGGGGAACGTGCAAACAATTATTTGAAGTGACAAATGGTTCTGAAATTCTCCGCACATGTCAAGGGAACTCTTGCATCTTCTACAGCATAGGCTCATCATAATTGGTCGACCTTGAGTGGAGTGGGAAATACCATGAAGGGATCTTCCTATGTTTCACCCTAGGCCGGAACTACACGACCAGAGTAAAATTTCAAGATAGTGCCTTAGAGGGAAATTTTTGTCTGACATATATGAACCAACTCCTCAGCATTAGCCTATACAAAAATGTATATGATTTAGATGTTCTCGAACAGGACATAATTCGGTGAGTTCTTCATACGTTGGTTTATATGGACATTTCCAAACTCTGTACCGTTCGAGCCTCCCTCTGGAAGCCTGACTGTCCAGCACATGAGTTCAACCCCTTCTTCCCTAAGTGTATCTGGATCAGAGAACTGGAGGAGTTGAGCATTAATGTGGGCCTTCCACTGAGCAAACTTGATGATTTCCCATGATGGGGTATATGGTAGAATCAACCGGAAGCATCCTCTTAGTGAGTTTGTATGAAAGGAATTGTGAGGATGCAATTATTTTAAGATGGAGATAATATGACGCCCCAGGATTTATAAACTTGACAAAGTAAACAATGTTATGTTTTATAATGAGGTTTCTAGTTTTACATGGTATTTTTTGTACCAATAAAGGGATTAAAACTAAATAGATTAAATAAAAGGGAAATTAAGAGAACTGGTAAGAATTAAAATGTTACATTACAACAAAGACCCAAACTAACCAGGAACACCATGTACAAGACTTAACATGGCCATGGAAAGGATACTAAGAACCACAACATGAGTATTTGGATAGTAATAATATTTTGGGTCCGTCAGTGTAAAAAACATAATAGCCAGAACCACAACACACGTACTCAGCATCAGTGTAATGAGGATGGCCATCCTCCCTGGTTCAAGTGTTTTGAAAATGTGAAACGCCCATGTTTATATAATGGTATTTTAAGAAATTATGACTGTTATATTTTTGACCGTTGGGTTTAAATTCATAAAGATTATCTTTTTATAAAAAAATTGGTTTTTATAATGCTCTTATAATCTTATGGTATTTAAAATATTTTAGTATATTCAAAATATTTGAAATATATCTTCGATCATTTTAATTTTAAAATAAAATAATATTCTTATAAAAGAACCTAATTGTTTTTATAAAATCCTAATGCTAACCAATAAGTTTTTTTAACAACTTCTAAATGTTTTAAAAAGTCACGTTTAAATGGTTTATGTAATAATTTGAAAATATATCTTGTTGGATCTCTAAAAAAATATGTATTTTGAATTAGGAAAAATATTGGTCTTTTAAAAAAAATTATGAATCAAATAGTGGTTTATTTTAAAAATTATAAGATCCTATTATTTATAAAATTTTTGTATGTTAATTATCAAATAAATATCTTTTAAAAGATTTATATCGAATAGTAAAGTATTTCACATAATCTAGGAAGGATTTTAAATTTGTAAATTTTAAGTTAAAGTATTTATTCTATAGTATAATAAAATTAAAGTTATAAATATTCATGTTTCTTAATTTTTAGTGAAGTATACTGTTTAGTGTGCTGTTTCTTTTTTTATATATACCTAAACAAATTTTTTAATAAAAAATTTGTAGGGACCTGGACAGCTGAGGTCAGCCCTTGGAGGACAGCCCTCAAGGCCAAGACCGAGCCCCTAGGGACCCGAGGTACCGACCATCGGGATCCCGAGCATGTAGAGGGTGTCAACCAGGTCTGAGCCGAGTAAGGTCTTGGCCAGGTCGCGCGCGGGCCCGTGTCTAAGGCCCATGAGGCGTGATGCGTGAGGGTGGACCAAGGCCCATAGGGGGGCTGTGTATAAGGCACCAGTGTGCATATGTTTTTTTTTCTTTGAGGCCAGAGAGCCCAGGCTTATAAACCGCGGCACTTCTTCTTTTCATTTCGATGTTGGATGCTAGCCGCGCGATCTGAGCCGTCCGATTGAATCCTGCATCAATCACATCCGTCTGATCCCCTTAACTGCACGATCACCCCGCGTAACCCTGTGTCCATCCGATCTATCCCGAGATCTAATCCCAGCCTTTGGTTCACTTAAATCACTCAACACATCTTCCGCGTCCCTCCAGCCATCCGATCTTTCCTAGATCTAATTTGGACCGTCCTTTCTTTCGGGATTCTCTCCTTCTGTGTCGTCTTCCTCCTCCGCGCATGAGTTACACCAGTAACCTATACCTATGACATGTCTCATTTTCTTCCCACCTGACCGTCGAGGACCCCCCCCCCCATGTCCTCTCTTCTGTTCCATCACGACACCTTCCATTTAATGCAACTGCAAGTGGGTTTGTTTTGCGTGATATTTTGGGTATAAATAAACTGAGACCTCTTGGTTCTTCTCCCCGTGCAAGTCTCCTGCAAGTCTCCGTGAACTTTCCTGAAGTTCTATTTACCAGATTTTTTAAATTAAGGGTGCTTTCTTGCTTTTTTCATTTAGAGAAACCTATAATTTATACAGCCAGTATATACAGTTTATATATTTTTATATACATAATACAAACCCCTCGGTTTGTATTGTTTTCAAGGGGGTTTGCCATCATGTTTTCAGTAGGGTACATATGTAAGGGTGATTTATGTTTTTCTCTCATTAAGAAAATCCTACTCTTCTATGTTTTGGTATATACGATTTATATATATATATATATATATATGTATGTATAATGAAAACCATCCTGTTTTAAAATGGTTTCAAGGGTGTTTTCCTACATTTTACAACAAGGATTACAAGTTCAAGGGATTATCTTGCAGTGTTTTAAAACCAAACTCTTTAAAATATAGTTCATGTATAAGGGTTATCTATATATATTTTTTATAGATTATTTTTCATCTTTGGATCGACCTGTGTCTCTTTTAAAGATAGGACATTTGGGTTTGACGAGTTTTGATTTTTTTCATTCTGTTTTATTTTAAAAAAACTATATATATGAATTTCCGAAAATTAAATTTTGTATATATATATATAAATATATTTATAACCCAAACCCAAGCTATTTTTTCAGATTTCCCAAAAGATCTAGTATGTTATACTAGGTATTATATATTTATGAAGGTTGTTTGAAACTATTTTTACCATTAAAACCGCACTTTTGTACACTTTGTATATATATATACCTATATACTTATATACATGTAGTCCAAATATAAATCAAACTTATGATTTTTGTTTTAAAGGATGGATATAAATCTTTAAACAATTTCTTACATGCGAACTATGTTTTTGGTTTAAATGCAATTATGTTTATAAAAACTTAATGTTTATATATTTATGTACATATCGTTATGCACATATGTATTTATAGGTATAATTTCCAAAACCCTATATTTTTAGTAATAATTATCAAGATATAATTTATGATTTGATACATGTAAGATTTATTTTAATAAAAGATAATTTTTGTGTTTGCTAAACCAGCATGTATTTTGTATATGAGTACACACAAATGAGCATGTTTTATTAAATAAGTTTATTTGACATTACGCATGATGTGTTTTATGATAAAGTGTGTATCTTGGCTTGATTAAAATATGTTAGAGGATTTAGGATTTGTGGGATCATGTTATCATGTTGTGTTCATTTATTGTCTTATTATGAAATTGACCTTCTTTGGTAAATGTTATTAGTTAGTCAAGTTATGGTTTAATTTATTTGCAAGTTCAATGACATGTTTATCACCATAACTGATGGTGAGTGTTTTATTTAGATATTTCATTTCCATTAAATAAAAAATTCTTTTAAGACTCATCATTTATTATATCATGTGATAAACCCTATTCACCAATCATTTTATATGCATTAGTAATTAGCTTGTGTTCAAAGAATGTTTACTAAAATATGTAAGCCATGGATTAGTTATAGACATATTTTCAATGTTATCTGTCATGTCATGTATTTTCAAAATGTGTAATGGTTCTTTTTTTCATTGTATTTATTTTTGTATATAATGCATGCTTATGATATATCACGATAATGAACTAAGAAATTTAATTACCCAAAGTGGTATGGGACACCTTGGGTAATATGAAAAAGTATGAATTATTCAAGGAGGTATGGGACATCTTGAATATAAAACGCTGATGAAGTAAAGTATGATTTATGTGGCTCACGTGATAATAAAGAAAAATTAAGGGTGCACCCTGATAGTGCTGAAATGCATTGGGTAAAGACTTAATCTCTAGAGATGACCTTTTTAACGATACCTTGGTAAATAAACTTGGTAATTTTATGACACCTTGGGGATGGACCTTGGTGATATGGAAATGATTGTCTATGTTAAATATTGATGACACATATTCAAGTTATGTTACAAGTTAATTTCAAAATTATGTGCCTATTCTTTCATTACTCTTGTCCCTATTATTTTATCAAAGTTCATATGGATGTAACAAGTAATGGTTTAGGGAAAGATTTTTGTTTATCAATCTATAATATTGTAACCAACTTATGAAATTAAAGATGTTTCCCTTGCGCACAACTCTGATTAGGTATTAGTATTAACTATTTAATTTGTGCTTAAATAATCATCTGTCATACTTGTTTATGATAAAATTTACTAATCCTTTGAAAATTTCTTAATTGATTCATGTATTCCTTGAAAAATTTGAATGAACACTTTTATGTTATGTTACATGCATTACAGTTTTCCTTAAAAGATTGTTTTATGCATAGTTTTAAAGAATTCTTCCAAAAGTTACTTTGGTTTATTTTTTAAAAACCCCTTAATGCGCATTCTTATTCTCACCCTATGTTTTGATTTAAAATTATCAGGTAACAGCTTTTATCAGATAAAACATCATGGATGTTTCCGGTTTCCTAGAACCCAAATCGGACTCGATCCTCAATATGGGATGTGATGTGTGTTTATCAGTGCATGTTTTTATTTCAAGACACACATCATGTTCAGAAGGCACTGGCTCCTAGGTTTCTGTAGTTAAGTCCTCACAAATAGACACTCCCTAGCTCTAGTTTTAGAAACAAAACAATGACATCTAGTACCACCCCTAAAAAAGTATGAAACTTAAAACTTCCCAATATCTCAGTAAATAAAATATTCAAATGCACCAAAGTGTACTTATAGGGGGTGAGTGAATAAATTAGTAGTATTTCCACATAAACATCCCACACATGCCACTAGGACAAGAAAAATTCAGCATATTTTATATAAAATAGAGGGTAAGAATATAAAAACAATTTAAAAAATAAAATAGTTAAAGAAATAAATATAATTAAATGAATCCATTCCATGTTCTATACTCACACACACACATTCATGTTGAATGGCATTCCCAACACTCACTAGAATAAATCTATCCTTTACTAAGTCTTCACTAGATAATATTAGCATTTTCCTTACCATTCAGCACTGAGCACCAAGTCTTGTTTAACAAGGCCTCATAAAATTAAATATGAACACACAACGCCATGAATTTCAAGGCCATAATCCATATCAAAAACTTGTCCATAAAAACATTTCTTTTGGAAACTAAATCCATATAGAAATTTAATTAAAACATCTCATGAGAATCTTTCAAAACTACATTTTTGAACAAATATAATAATAGGGGGTTTACACATAGAATACTCAAGATATTTCCAATCAAAGCATAAGAGTAGTTTATCAATATGAAATCCAAAAAGCTCTAGAATAGTAGAGTATGAGACAATCCACTTAACTGTATTATTATTAGCGTAAAGTATAAAAATTAATTTTAAGAAAAAAACTATTCCCCCCATTACTTTAACAAATCCCAAGGAGATATTATCAACAAAAAACCATACCCATTGATATTTTCTAACCCAATGATCTATGAGTCCACATGATAAAATCCATTGAGATTAAAGATAAGAATAAAGAATGATATCCTGAACATGATTCCATAAAAAACTGATCAAAGATTAATTGTATAAGGAGTTTAGATACTGAAAATCATAGTAAATCTCCAAGATTAATCTTATATGTTAAGATAAATAAGAAGGGCTGCATATGAGGATTTAAAATCTCTGTCATTAATAAAAATTTCTAGAGACAAATGATTTATGTTATAAATTGAGAATTTACATCATAAATTCATAGAGGGCCTCTTAGGCCAAAATACCAATCACTTTAGTTATTTTTTTATAAAAACATATTTTATTACGTAAATTAATTTTAAAGTGTAAATGTTTTTTACACCCTAAACATATTCCCAGAACTATTTATGTCATAAAACAATGTCATACAATGTAAATTATTCCTTTAAATTTTTTCTATAGATGAATCCATCTTATTTTCCCATTTAATCCTCTAAACACTTCCAAAACATTATCCAACCCATTATAAATATGAAATATTAATAATAAAATAATGGTGTACCTCGAACCATTGGTGATAAATTCTCTCCAACATTTGGTTTTTCATCCTCATGAAGATGGATATCAACATTTCCTTTGAACATGGTAGGATATTCCTCCTAAATAAAATTTCCCCACTCTCAGGTTTCCTCATGAACCTGTTCAAGCTGCCATAAAATACGTACCAAAGAAATAGATATCCCTTGAAGGATTTTTTATATTTTTCAGAACTCATACTAGTTAGTGGATAAAATTCACATTTGGATCAAGTGTAACATGATCCCAACTTATCATGTGATGTGGATTGGGATGATATTTCTTCATTCGATAATCATGGAATATGTTATGCACATCAATAAATCTCAATGGTAAAGCATAATGTTATACAACATTCCTAATCCATTCCAAAATCTCAAATATTCCCACATACCATTGTTCTAACTTCTCCTATTTACATAGAAATAAATGACCACTTTTTTATACTTTCAAGAAAATATGGTAATTGACATCAAAAGATTAAAGTCAAAAATTATTATCTGTATAAGACTTTGGTATGATTTGTGTTGTAGACATTAATTTTTAGATCATTTGGAATTTATCCATTGTATCATGAATAATACATAGTCCAATAAAACAATTTTCTCCTATTCCCACCCAACATAAAGGATAAAAACAATGATAACTATAAAAATATTTAAATCTTGGCATTTATGTTGTCTCCAAATAGTTTTTTTGTACAGGAATTTGATAAAGTGTATATAATCCTCCCATAAACATCCTAATTACATGATACATAATCTGTGCATATTTTCCAATATCTATTTTTTTTTTGACTACCCATCCATCAATGGATGATACATTGTGCTCATAGTTGATTGACTTTCAAAATTCAATTGTAATGATCACCAAAATAAAGAAGTAAAATAGGGATATTTATCAGATACAATTGAAGCTAAAACTCTATATAAACTAACCACATCTCAAATATAAAAATTTTATTTGTTAACTATCTTTTTAGATTATCAAATTGGGATAATGTGTGCTAACCTAGTAATTTGATCCACAATGACCCATATAACATCTTTTTTTTCTGTAACCTTCTTGGTTGGACTATGTCAAAATACATCACAATTTTCTCCCACTTCCATACAAGTATAGGTATATGATGATGTATACTATCTGGTATTTGATGTTTGCCTTTACCTACTAACATGTCATACATTTCATACATGGTCCTTAATCTTTCATTTCATCACACTTTGATAATTTATTATACAAAATATGTTTTTTTAATGCACTAAATACCATTTCCAAGTGTTCTTCATGGTCATTCCTATTCTAAGATTATTTTTGAATATCGTCTACAAACATAACAACAAAGGAGTTGAGGTACCTATAGAATATATAATTCATTAAATATATAAAAACTTCTAGTGTTTTAATCAGAACAAAACGAATTAAATATTATTCATAATAGTCATAGAGACTATGAAATGTGTTTTTTGGAATATCCACTCTTATGACTCTAAAACGATGATATCCTAAGAGTAGATCATTTTTAAGGAAGCACTTGGATCCCTTTAATTGATCAAACGGATCATCCATTCGAGGATGGGGATATCAATTTTTAATCATCATTTGATTCAACTTATGAGAATCAACACATAAATAGTGTGTAACTTCTTCATTATTTATAAATAAAACTAGTGTGGCCCATCGTGATGTACTAGTTATAATAAATCCATTACATTCTAAACATTCTAGTTTAAATTTTAATTATCATAACTCTATTGGTTTCATTCTATAATATGGAAATTAAATATGGATTATTCTCAAGAGTATATTGATAAAAAATTTAATTTCATTCTCTAGTGGTAACCCAAAGAAATCATTCAAAAAAACATTTAGGTTTCAGTCCACTGTGGTAGGAAGAGTCTCATTCCAAATTTCATCAATTGGTTTAAAGTTCATTACAGCTAACAAGATATATATTTTTCCTTCAACTTTCACTAAAGTTCATGAACTACCTATATTTATATCCAAATACCCCTTGAAAATTTGAATTACTCTATCCGGGGATGTAATAATTACCTGTAAAGAATAATAGTTGATATGAGATTTAAATCCCACCACCCAGTACATACCTAATTTTAAATAAATAATATCCATCTCTAGGACTATAAAATACCATAAGAACTACACTAGATCAATGGTGATGAATGATTTAGGGAATTTTAAACCTTTACACTCCCAATGTCAAAGGGGTGTTTTTATACTCATGTCATGGGGAACTATTTCCATGTGTGGTCCCAATTTTATAAAAATATAATAAGCAAGGATAGAATTTGATCAGTCGATATCAAATAAGAAATTCCTAATATTATAGTTCATAAGAATGGTACCTCACACCATATAGGGACCAAGTTTTTCTCTTGAAATTACTTGTTCTTCTCCATATAAATATTTCTCATCAGGTAGGGATAGCACTTGATTCTCTATTGAGGTGTAGACTGAACAACCGATGTGTTATTGGGAAGGTTATGGTTCACTTGTGTCAATAAATGTGAACTATTAGGATGTGACTATTTCATATGAGTATATGAAATATGATGCTGATTTGAGTATGCTTCTACTGTTGAACTCTAAATTTAAAGACAAAACATCTTGTTATGTAATCTCCAAACATAGTGGTTACAATCCTATAGTGGTGTAGTGTATTATCTCTTATTTTATGTTAACAAAACATATTGAAAACTGTAATAACCTTGGTTTTTGAGCCTATAAGACTTTGAAAATTTTCTTGATGTTATTCCAGAGCAGGGCGTTCAGACAACATGCGATTTCGAGCCCCGGTGTGGCCGGGATTGATTTTGATGTGCATTTACACTAGGAGGGATAAATAAATAGAATAACTCCTCAATGGTAGCTCGGACGGGAAACCTGAGGGCACCATTGAGTCTAGAACGTTCCGTTTACCCTAGGGGGTATAATTTTCACGGGTGCGGGCCGACTGTGAAAAACGCCCCCTAGGGGAATTTTCATAATTTAGCAGCCTCGGGCATCGAATTTTATAACCCTTATAAAGGAGTATCGGATTAAAAATCTGAGACCTGCGTTGCACTCATAACATGGGTTTTGCCCTAAAGGCATCACACTCCCGACCCCGATGAATGTTCGTGTACGGGCCGACGGGCGGGTGGTTAAGTGTGTTTTTCTATTTAAACACACCCTCCACCCTATTCACCTCTCCTTGGTTGGTTATTACCTGGATAAAGGGATCTCAACAAGGATCCAAACTCTCATCCACCACTCTGGAAAGGCACGGTGGCTCCGGCATCCCAATCCTGAAGTGTCAGGCAACGCCCCTCGAGGTAGGCTCGTGTTTTATCATTTTCATTCTCACAATCTTCTTCAATTTAGTTTAGTCGTGTCAAATTGTTTTCAGATCGTCGAGAAAAGACCCTGGTTTATTAGGTCTCGATTTTATCTTCACAACTATCCTTTCGGTTAAAATTGTGGAGTCCCGGGGTGCCCGTGGTGGCCCCAGGAAGTTTTCCGGCCAAATACCTCTTTTTCTGGTGGAATCCGGGTGGTCCGGAGAGATATGGAGGCGGCGTGGCGCATTCCAGTGGCGGCGGTGGTGGCTCACCAGGATGGTGGCGCGGCAGCGTAGCAATGGACTCTTTAGTGGAAGTGGCTTCAGGCGGCTCTCCGGGATGGTGGGGTTGCCGGCCAGCGGGCTGGGGTCGCAGCACGCGACCCCGAGGGGGAACCAAGACCCGCTGGACGCGGGTTTTCACGTGGCAAGGAGACCACCCATGAAGTCCGGTCTGCAAAATGGGGGACCATGGTCCATCACTGGTCTGGATGGTTGAACTGCGGGCCAGTGCTGCGAGCCGGGCCAGCCGGCCTGGGCCGGCCGAAACTGGGCAGACAGGTCGGGCTAGGCCGGTCCAGCCCAAGGGGCTATGTCCCCTCCAACTTCGGACACCCGTAACATTCGCTACGGGTGTCCGTTTTACATTCCGTCTATGGTAGTGTAATCCTCGGCTCAAGGAGTAATTTTTGAGATTGTTTCGAGGATTTTTAATTCCTATGACGGTCGCTCGGTCACATGGCATGTTCGTTAAGTGCTATGCCAGGATCCTTGTTTTGGTTGGCGCGGACACATACGATGTCCGATTTGACCGTCGTCAGCAGCGATGTGACCCTGGCGTCAAGGCGGAGATTTCCAGTATGGTTTCAAGTGTTGAAGTGGGAGTTGATACTTGGGCCCTATGGGCCGTCTTTGAGCTTCGTGCAGCATTTTTACGCCTTTTTCACCATACGTCTGTTCGAGGCGTTTGAGTAGTCATTTCTGCGTGTTTTTCTGAGAGCATCGCGATGGAGTAGTTTTCTCGATGAGTATCAGAGTTGGGGCGTGGGCCCCACATAGGCTGTCTATAGTTAATAGTACCATATTCACTGGTTTTCCATTTCGGGTGAGTAACTAGTCTATCTCACGTGTTTTTCTGTGAGGATTGCAACAGTGAAATCTGTTTGTGCATGTGGAGCCTCTTTGAAAATCATGTTAAACGTGGAATCATGGGAAGGTGTTGGACGTAGGTCCCTTTTTAAGCACTCTGAACCAACGCACGGTGGCATTGTTAGTGACACCTAGTGACGTCTGTAGTGGTGCAGGGCTATCGGACCGATTCCAGGTCTACCCTCCAGCAGGGATGGGAAGTGGGTCACCCGACAACTCTTGAGGGTCTACCCTCCAGCAGGGTTAGGTAGTGGGTCGGCCTCCGTCTTTATCCAGGTCTACACTCCAGTAGGGTTGGGAAGTGGGTCGCATGTCGACTTGTTCCAGGTTTACTCTCCAGTAGGGCTGGGCAGTGGGTCACCCGTCGACTTCTTTTTGGTCTATCCTCCAACAGGGCTGGGCAGTGGGTCGCCTGATGATGCATTAGGGTTTACCCTCCAACAGGGTTGGGCAGTGGGTCACCCGACATCTTTTGTGTTTTACCCTCCAGCAGGGTTGGGCATTGGGTCACCCATTGGCATTTCAAACTCAACCCTTCTTATGAGGCTAGTCATTGACTTTTCCTCCATGACTACTGGAACAGGACCCTGATTATACGGATCATTGGTGTGATAATTTTAACGTTACCTAAGGACCCACAAGAAAGAGGGGTACATTCCCCACTGAGACACGTCCTTGAGACGCGACCTAAAATAGTGCGGGTGAGTCAGTGCAGCCCAAAGCGGATAGTATTGAAGTGAGGTGATTTAGCCCCTCTGACTTGGGCTTCCTAGTTAGATGAGATGAGATGCTGGGCTTTGAGAATCGTTTTACTTGGATCTGATGGCGACTTATCCTAGGCTGATCTTGGAGATGGATATTCCTCTACACCCTCGTTTGGGTTTCTTGTTGAGAATATATATATATATATAATTGCACCCTACTTTCATTACCACTCCTTGGGGTCTTTGCCCACTTATTTCTATTGGGTTGAGATGCACTCTCTTTACTAAACTTTTCTACTGTTCTTGTTAGTCTACTTCTCAACTCTTTAGTGTCTCCTTTGTTGATCCCTCGAGCTTTCGGGGAATCCTACTGAGTATCTTTATACTCACCCCTACTTGGGATTTTCCCACACCTGGTGTGCCCTTGCTGACAACGGACAGGTCGATCGTGACTACAGAGGAGCGTAGAGGTCACAGCAGTTAGAGAAACATACCGTAGTCGTGCTAGAGTATTCAGGTGGGAGTCTATCCAGTTGTCTTCTTTTGTTTACATATTGCCGGGTTGTGGCATCTTTGTGTTTGGGCGCGTGTTTTCACTTTTTAATTTTCAGTTTACTTGTCTGTACTTACAGAAATTTACTTACTCTTTTTAGTTTTTGATCCATGACTGTGGTTGGGGTATAACTGCCTGTCTTATGGTTTCCTTTTTACTCTACACTACTGCGTCATGTGGGTTGTTTGTGCATGAGTACAGGTACTTAGGCGAAGGCCTCCCTGAGATTGTTACGCCTTCGGTGCTAGTTTCCATCCTCTAGACTATGGAGGCGTGCTTGAGGTAGTTGTGTCTTGGGACCAGTAGGGTCAGGACGTGACAAAGTGGTATCAAAGGTGGTTCGTTCCTTGGGGTGTTGTTCAGATGTCCCTAAAAAGTAATTAGTTGGGATTTAGGCAATGATGTTGACATGTCTTGAGAGTGGCTCTCAGGCCAGGGAGTCCATTACTGGTACGGGTGGCTGACGTATCCGTTCACTAGGACCCTGATAACCTTCTTGTCGACTCGGCATGCAGAGACACTTGTTGCAGGGAATTTTGAAACATGCATCCCGTAGGAATGATTCTTTGACAGTCTTTGTTTGAGTCAGATCCCCTTTGTTATTAATTTTATGTATATATATTTTTATATGATCGTGGTATCCCTTGATAATTTTTAAGATGCCCCCACGATATCAACCATCCAGGTTACCATCTCCAGCTCGTGATGATGATCTGGAGAGTGACGAGGCATCAGTTCAGGGACCCTCACATGATCCCCTTCCGCCCAGTGCTTCAGCAGTAGCCCATGCACCTGAGGAGCGGCAGTTAGTACTAGCAGCTCAGGCCGATGTTGCGCACATACTGAGCGTGCTTCGAGACTTCCAGCTTCAGAGGCCGTCGAGGTTCCACGGGGACCCGAATCCCCAGGTGGCGGAGGACTAGGTTGAGTCAGTGGCATGGCTCTTCAGGTTGGTACAGACCCCAGAAGACCAGATGGTGTCCCTATCTGCCAGTCTTTTCCTTAGGATAGCCGGGCGACGGTGGGATCTGGTGACGCAGACCCATGACGAGTCATCCCTCACATGGGATGGCTTCCATCAGCTTTTTCGGGAGTATTACTCACCCTCGTGTTTGCACTCCATTCGGATCCAGGAGCTTCTAGAGCTGAAGCAGGGAGGGATGTCCATGTCCCAGTACTCAGTCTGGTTCACTGATCTTATGCACTACTCTCATGACATGATCTGTGATAGCTACTTCCCAGCACAGAAGTTCGAGTAGGGTCTTCACAGGTAGATCCATGCTAGCATGGTAACCCTGTGCATACCCACTTACGCTGGGGTTATGGAGTGGGAAATTGTGACCGAGAGCTTCCTGGATGAGGGGCTCTAGATAGAAGGACCTAGCAGTGGTCATTTTAGAGCGGAGTCTTCAGCAGGAAGACGACAGAGGGCTGGGCCTCAACCGAGGAGTCCCTCTTATGAGTAGACCAAGGGTCGGGGTCGCACACCGCAGTGGTGCCATAGGGCTCCGGGGAAGACAAGAGAGAGATGATGCTATGCTTGTGACAGACTGGGTCACCTAGCATGGGATTTTCCGACGAGGAATACAGATCAATTGTGACAGGCAGCAGGCGCACCACAGAGGCAAAGGTAGAGCCGTGAGCATGGGTCACCTAGGGGGGACCGGGCGGTCCTCAGGGAGGTGGCACGGGCAGAGCGGCAGGACCAGGAGGTGGAGGACGGTGTTTTGAGATCCCTCCACCACCACCACCGGGCAGCCCACGCCAGGCTCAGGGAGCTAGCAGTAGGGGCCATGGGCAGCTTGAGGCCATGGGTGTTCGAGATCCTCCAGCACATGAGATGGTCCAAGGTACTCTTTGTGTTTACTCCAAACTGGCTTCAGTACTAGTAGACATGGGCTCCATACATTCTTTTATATCACTGCTATTGGTACGGGAGTTGGAGCTTCTAGTAGAGGTGCTGACACCTGCACTTAGCCTTGAGGTTCCTACGGGATGAGCCTCGTTAGTGACCTTTATCTACATACAGTGCAAACTGTCGTTCAGAGGAGGGAGTTTCACGTGGGACCTGCTCATTATCACGATGGAACCTTACGAAATAATCCTAGGCATGGATTGGATTTCTATGGTTCACGCTCAGATCTTCTGTCATCAGAGACGAGTCAGAGGTGAGTTTTTTGATGGTACGAGGTTCACCATCCTTGGTGAATGAGACCTCATGGCAGAGAATATGGGTACTCTGAGCAGGAGACCCCGACCTTTTTCGCACCAGCTGGCGAGCATGGCTCTCGGAGCAGCGGATGCTACAGGAACCTGGATCCCTACTGTGGTATAGGACTACATGGAAATCTTTCCTGAAGATGTTTTGGGACTACCTACGAGGCGAGTGATAGAGTTCTGCATGGACTTGTAGCCAGGGACTTCTCTGATATCTTGTGCAACATATCGGATGGCACCCACAGAGCTTTGAGAACTATGAATTCAGTTGGATGACCTTTGTGAGAAGGGATTCATCAAGCCCACTGTGTCCCCCTATGTAGCTCAAGTTCTATTTGTGAAAAGGTTAGATGGGAGTCTACGGCTTTGTGTGGATTATCGCCACCAGAATCAAGCCACGATAAAGAACAAGTACCCTTTTCCGAGGATCGACGACCTCTTTGACCAGTTGCAAGGTGCGAAGTGGTTCTTGAAGATTGATCTTCAATCTGGATACCACCAGTTACGGGTTTGTGAGGCTGATATCTCGAAGGTGGCCTTCCGTTGTCGATATGGGCACTACGAGTTTCGGGTGACTCCCTTTTGTGTGACGAATTCCCCCACTGTCTTCATGGTTTTGATGAACTAGATTTTCTAGCCGTACATGGACCGGTTTGTGGTTGTCTTTATTAACGACATAATCATCTACTTGGTGAAATAGGAGGAGCATGCGGAGCATTTGAGGATGGTACTATACCTACTTTGAGAGCACCAGCAGTACAGGAAGCTCTCGAAGTGCCAGTTCTGGATTCACGAGGATCACATTTTGTGGAATGTCATTACAGAGCATGGTTTGGCTGTGGATCCCACAAATATAGAGGAAGTTCATGTTTGGGAGCCTCCCAAGAATGCATATGAGGAGCGGAGTTTCCTTGGTTTGGCAGGGTACTACAGGAAGATTGTAGAGGACTTCTCTAGGATTGATGCCCCTTTGACAGCATTGACGTGGAAGGGACGACTATTTACCTGGACTGATCACTTCCAGAAGGCCTTCGAGGAGTTGAGGCAGAGACTGACTAGTGCACCGGTGTTGAGGCTGCCAGAGGAGGGCTTTGATTTCGTCATATATTGCGATGCTTCAAGAACTGGGCTCAGGTGCGTGCTGATGTAGCATCGGGAAGTGATTGAATATGGGTCGAGGAAGTTGAGGCCCCATGAGTAGAATTATGTTACTCACGATTTGGATCTAACAGTGGTGGTCTTCGCCTTGAGGCTATGGAGATACTACCTTTTAGTTGAGAATTTTTTGGTCTACTCATTTCACCAGAGCCTCAAGATTATCTTCACTCAGAGGTATTTTAACCTGAGGAAAAGGCGCTGGCTGGAGTTTCTACAGGACTATGATTTCGCGATAGTCTACACTCTGGGGAAGGGAAACGTAGTACCAGATTCCCTTAGCAGGTAGTCCCAGGATCATCTAGTACGGGAAGCTTCAGAGTAGTTGGCTTCAATTTAGCTAACCTTGGTGGAGCAGGAGGATACAACTTGTCTACAGTCGATGGTGTTGACTCCTTTACTCCTCGAGCATGTGAGAGAGTCGCAGCTGGGAGATGACGACAGTGAGGTACAGTGTGATCAGATATCCACGGGTGACGTACCCGATGGGTATTCAGAAGGAGAAAATCACGAGATCCGGTTTTAGGGGCCAGCTTTATTACTAGTGGAGATATGGGAGGAGGTGATGCGAGAGTTCCACACTTATCCCTTGTCCGTACATCCCGGTGTGGGGAATATGTACAGAGACCTTAGGTGGCAGTTTTGGTGGTCTGGCATGAAGCGGATGGTAGCCAAGTTCGTTTCTCTGTGTCTTTCCTGTAAGTAGGTGAACGCAGAGCAAAAATTTCCAGCAGGGTTGTTGCAGCCCCTTGATATCTCGGAGTGGAAGTGGGATGGCGTATCCATGGATTCCGTCACAGGGCTTCCGCGCACAGCAAAGGCCCACAACTCCATTTGCGTGATAGGGGACCAACTCACGAAGTCGGTGCACTTCCTTGCTATCAGGGAGTAGAGATCGGTGGATAGTATGGGCAGTAATATGTCCGAGAGATCGTTCATCTTCATGGAGTACCCTTGACGATTGTCTCCGACCGTGACACGCGGTTTACGTCACGGTTATGGCGAGGCCTGCAGGAGTCATTCAGGACTCAATTGTGGATGAGTACAACTTTTCACCCCCAGACTGATGGGTAGACCAAGCGCAATGTCCAGGTGTTGGAGGATCTTCTTAGGGAATGCGTGTTAGACTTTGGCCGGAGCTAGGAGGATCACCTACCCTTGGTAGAGTTTGCATATAACAACAGTTACCACTCTACTATTGGCATGACACCTTTTGAGGCCCTCTACGCGAGGCCCTGCAGGTTACCCTTGTGCTGGACGGAGATTGGGGAGACCTCTCTCGTGGGCCTAGAGTTGGTGCAGGCAATGACAGAGAAGGTGCAGGTCATTCATGAGCAGATGAGGACGGCTTAGAGCAGACAGAAGTCTTATGCAGACCGACGTCATAGGCCCTTGGAATTTGAGCAGGGAGACCATGTATTTTTGAGATTCTCCCCACAGTGTGGAACACGGAGGTTCGGCCAGGGAGGCAAGCTGTCCCCGAGGTTCATTGGGCCCTTTCAGATTGGGCACCGGGTTGGTGAGGTCGCCTACCGTCTCTCTCTATCCACGCACCTGGAGAGAGTGCATGATGTCTTCTACGTGTCTTAGATGAGGAAATACATGCAAGACCCCACGCACATTGTTGACTGGGGAGAGATGGACATTGAGGACGGAGCCACCTTTGCGGAGCACCCGGTGGTGATTGAGGACCGGTTGGAGCGGACTCTGCGCGGATGGGCCATTCCTTTAGTTCATGTGTTGTGGCACCACAGGAGGTTGCAGGAGAGCACCTGGGAGCGGGAGAGCCAGATGCGGGCTCAGTACCCCGAGCTGTTTTTGTTTTTTTGTTTTTTGGGGATGAAAATCGTGAAGGAGGGAATGATGTAGGAACCCCAGTTTTTTCGCCTGTAAGACTTTGAAAATTTTCTTGATGTTATTCCAGAGCAGGGCGTTCTGACGGCGTGCGATTCCAAGCCCCGGTGTGGCCGGAATAAATTTTGGTGTGTGTTCACACTGGTCAGGCTAAATAAATAGAATAAATCCTGAACGGTAGCTCGAATGGGAAAATTGAGGGCACCATTGAGTCCATAACATGCTATTTACCCTAGGGGGTATAATTTTTGCGGGCGCGGGCTGACTGTGAAAAATGCCCCCATGGGGCATTTTCGTAATTTAGCGGCCTCGGGCGTCGAATTTTTAAACCCTTAAAATTTATGCTAATATTAAAAATCTAAGACCTCTGTTTCACTTAAAACATGGTTTTTACCCTAAAGGCATCACAATCCCGGCCCCAACGAACGTTCTGGTACGGGCCGATGGGCGGGTGGTTAAGTGTGTTTTTCTATTTAAACACCCCCTCCACCCTCTTCACCTCTCCTTCGTTGGTTCTTCCCTAGAGAAAAGGCTCTCAAAAAAGATCCAACCTTTCATCCACCACTCCGGCAAGGAACGGTGGCTTCGGCATCCCAATCGTGAAGCGTCGGGCAACGCCCCTCAAGGTAGGCTCGTGTTTTATCATTTTCATTCTCGCAATCTTCTTTAATTTTGTTTAGTCGCATCGAATTATTTTTAGATCATCAAGATAAGCCCTTGGTTTCATAGTTCTTGAGTTTATCTTCACAAATATCTTTTCGGTTCAGATTTTGGTGTCCCGGGGTGCCCGAGGTGGCCCTAATAAGTTTTCCGGCCAAATACCTCTTTTTCCGGTTGAATCAGGGGGGTCCGGCGAGCTTTGGCGGCAGTGTGGCGCGTTCCAGAAGTGGCAGCGACTCTCTAGGACAGCAGCACAGTGGTGGAATTCTCTACGGCGACGGCTCCAGGTGGCTCCAGGTGGCTCTCCGGGATGGCGGGGTCGCAGCACGTGACCCCGAGCAGGAACCAAGACCCGCTGGACGCGGGTCTTCACGCAGCAAGGATACCGACCATGAAGGTCGATCTACAGAAGGGGGACCGAGGGTCAGTTCTAGTCCGCGTGTCTGAATCGTAGGCTAGCGCTGTGAGCTGGGCCAGCTGGCACGGGCCGGCCCAAACCTGGCGGACCGGTCGGGCAGGCCGGTCCCGTACAAGGGGCTATGTCCCCTACAACTTCGGACAGCCGTAACATTCTCTACAGGTGTCTGTTTTACATTCCGTCTATGGAAGTATAATCCTCAGCTCTAGGAGTAAGTTTTGAGATGATTTTGGGGATTTTTAATCCCTGGTATGGGGGCTCCGTGGTGTGGCACATTCGTTAAGTGTTATGCCGAGATCCTTGTTTTTGTTGGCGTGGACACATCTGATGTCCGATTTGAGCGCAGTCAGCGGTGATGCGACCCTGACGTTGAGGCGGAGATTTCTAGTATGGTTTTGGGTGTTTAAGTTGGAGTTGAGACGTTGGCCCTACGGGTCACCTTTGAGCTTCGTGTAGCGTTTTTGCACCCTTTTCACTAGACGTCCTTTTGAGGAATTTGAGTAGTCATTTCTGCCTGTTTTTTCAAGATCATCGTGATGGAACAGTTTTCCCAATGAGTATCAGATTCTGGGAATGGGCCCCACATAGGCTGGTTATGGTGAATAGTACCATATTCACCGGTTGTCCATTTTGGGGGAGTAAGTAGTCTATCTCACGTGTTTTTTCAAGAGGATTGTAACCGTGAAATCTGTTTGGGCATGTGGAACCTCTTTGGAAATCATGTTAAATGTGGAATCATGGAAAGGTGTTAGATGGAGGTCCCTTTTATGAATTCCAAACCAACACATGGTGGTATTGTTACTGAAACCTGGTGATGTTTGTAGCGGTGCAGGGCTATCGGACCGATTCTGTGTCTACCCTCCAGCAGGGCTGGGAAGTGGGTCACCCGACGACTCTTGAGGGTCTACCCTCCAGTAGGGCTGGGCAATGGGTCACCCATTGTCTTGATCTAGGTCTACCCTCTAGCAGGGCTGGGTAGTGGGTCTCCTGTCGACTTGTTTTGGGTTTACCCTCCAGCAGGGTTGGGTAGTGGGTCACCCGTCGACTTCTTTCAGGTCTACCCTCCAACAGGGTTGGGCAGTGGGTCTCCTGATGATGTATTATGGTTTACCAGCAAGCAGGGCTGGGTAGTGGGTTTCCCGACATCTTTTGTGGTTTACCCTTCAGTAGGGTTGGGCAGTGGGTCACCCATTGGCATTTCAGACTCATCCCTTCTTATGAGGCTAGTCATTGACTTTTCCTCCAGGACAACCAGAGCGGGACCCTAATTGTGCAGATCAGTGGTGTGATAGTTTTAACGTTACCTAAGGACACACAAAGAATAGGGGTATATTCCCCACTGAGACGCGTCCTTGAGACGCAACCTAAAATCATGAAGGCGAGTCAGTGCAGCCCAAAGTGGATAGTATTGAAGTGCGGTGATTGAGCCCCTCTGACTTGGGCTTCCTAGGTGGACGAGACGAGATGCTGGGCTGTGATAATGGTTTTACATGGAACTCATGGAAACTTATCGTGGACTGAGCTTGGAGATGGAGATTCCCTTACACACTCATTTGGGTTTATTTTTGAGCATATATATATATATAATTTCACCCAACTTTTGTTCCCAGTCCTCAAGTTTGTGCCCACTTATTTCTGTTGGGTTGAGCTGCACTCTCTTTACTAAAATTTTCTAATGTTTTTGTTAGTCTACTGCTCACATATTTAGTGTCTCCTTTGTTTCTCCCTTGAGCTTTCGGGGCATCCTACTGAGTATCTTTATACTCACCCCTGCTTGGGCTTTTCCTATACCTGGTGTTCCCTTGCAGACAACGGACAGGTCGATCGTGACTACGGAGGAGCGTAGAGGTCACAGCAGTTGGAGCAGTGTACTGCGGTCGTGCTAGAGTATTCAGGAAAGAGTCTATGCAGTTGTATTTTTTTGTTTACCTATTGCCGGGTTGTGTCATCTTTGTGGATGGGTGTGTGTTTTCCCTTTTTACTTTTCAGTTTACTTGTCAGTACTTCCAACACTTTACTTACTCTTTTTAGTTGTTGATGCATGACTCTGGTTGGGTTATAGCTTCCTGTCTTTTGGTTTCCATTTTACTTTGCACTACTATGTCATGTGGGTTGTGTGTGTGTGAGTATAGGTACTTAGGTGAAGGCATCCCCAGGATTGTTACACCTTCGGTGCTGGTCTCCAGCCTTTAGCCTATGGAGGCAGCCTTGAGGTAGTTGCGGCTTGGGACCGGTAGGGTCAGGTCGTGACAAAAACAACCTAGTTTGGTATCAGGTCTTATAGTAAAATTAACTATTTTTTTGTTCTAAGTCTAAAGTGCACTTCCTCATTAGATTAGACACCCCTCATTCTCTAATTTTCAACAATAGATATATAATGTTTACCTATGGGAAAAAATAGACAATATCCTACTAGATTACCAACAAGATCCCTTTCTATGACTATTTTCCAATTAACCATCTCCATGTAATATTTAATATCGAGAACATATATCTTATATTGAATCTTTGGTCATAAACCTTGCTCAAAGATACATACCTTTAAGGACACACTAGAATCAAATTCTAGGGAAAAACAAACTATGTTCATAAAATTGGTTGCATACTCTGTCATGGAGTGTTTTTCTTACTTCAAGTGGAATAAATTTTTTGTTCTTTCTATTTTGAATAGATGTAGATTTAATTTTTTATTGAAAAATACTCAAAATATTTCCACATAAGCCATTTTTCAGCTTTATTTTGGATATAAAAAACCCGTTGTTTTAATGAATGATCTACCAAAATATAGGTTTCCAACTTAATATTTTTCTTTGTTTGTGTACTAGGAAAATCAATGTTTCTAATGATTCAGTTTTTCCGCACATATACTTTCTCAGGATCAGAATCCACTCAAAAAATAGGTGGGATTTTTTTATAAAACCAAATTAAATGATCCACTTTCCTTAGTTCAAGATTTATATTTCCTTTATCAACAACTTGAAACACATGAAAAATAATTTATACAAGTTTTTGGTTCACCTATGGCTCAGGTGTAACCACATTTTCAATAGCTTATTCCTACAAATTTCTACAGAATATTCCTAGCTCCATTTTTTATAAGTACAACAATTCACCATTTAGACCGTTTCTCTCTAGTAAATAAATGACTAAATAAATTCCAAAAAATTATAAACAATTTTCATCATTATAAGAAACAACCACTACAACCATCATTTCATGAATAATCAACTTAATAATTTTAATTATTTTTGAAAAATCATCAATCAGTAGATGAAAAATGTAGTCCTAGTGGGAATTCTCTTTACTAATGCATGATATTAAATACTTATCATCTATACCCAAGATAACAAGATGAAAAAACCTCTAGAATTTTTCTAGAGAAATTTTGTTCTTGGACATTCAGGTAACTTGAAGTTCAACATAAAAAGGTTACCTATGTCTTTTTATGCTATACATTTCACGTTCTGATAATCTTATCTCCTTAATACCAACCTAACTCATGGAAAAAACAAAACTGATATTATTTTTAACATAACACAAATTAATCATTAGTTTAGAAATAGGTGAAGGTTCTATTGACCTTAGGTGACATCCCCAAGACACCAAATGCAAGACATAAATTCTAAGGGATTAGTAAATCATTAGGGGATTACATTACCTAAATAAAATGTAAGAACCCTATTTTAACATAGTTATGTATCCTTTAATTTTTTATCTAAATATTTACTTCGGACCTAATATGGATTCCTAATGAGTTAGTAAAGGTTCTGAGGGTGTATGGGTCTTGTTCGGAGCTCAGAACCCATCTTTTTGGAGAAAACAGACCTTGCGCAAGGTTTGGAAAATGTGCAGATGATGTTTTTTCATTGAGAGACACTTTGTAAGGTTAGTACAAGGTCATGTGGCCTAACCGTGCAAGATCCCCTTTTCCTAGGTACTCGTGCATGGTTTGCGCACAGTTTGACAAACCGTGTAGACCAAACCATTTGGGAAGAGCCGTCCGGCCGGGTTTGCATACGGTTTGAAAAACCTTGAAGACAAACCATAAATACGCCAATTTTCAGGGTAAATTTTCATTTTCTCCCTTAATGATCTAACTATCCTCCTCCTTCTTCACAACTCATAAACTAGTAGGATTTTCCTCCACTTTCACCAAATTGGATCTGTTTTATGGGAAAATATAGGGATTAAGAGATCTCTTTAATCTAGCATTCGATCGAGCTTATGTTCATCACGTTGGATGCATAATGGTAAGCACTCAAGTCTTATTTAGTCATTAGTTTTCTCTCTTTATCTCAACCTAGATATCATCATGTCAGTATTTTTCACTTTTTCTTAGATATATTCTAATTTGAGGCAAATCAAGGGATATTACCAGAGGAAAAGGATCACACAAAACAAATTTTGGTGGTCTATAACGTATCCCTAATGTTTATTGATTTTGGAATGTTTATGTGGGGACAATGGTTTCGTTGGAAACTGTTTCTTAAATTTACATGCCATGGTTATACTTGTTAGAATTGTATGGTTATGCCCTTCCCAAATATGTGATTAGTTGTTAGTGGTTACACCCACAAATCAATCTGCCTCATGTTGAAGGTTATTCCATAATTGGGTTTTTAGTGTTTTGACATATTTGATCCACTGGTCAGGTGTTCCTTTTCTTGAACTTCCAAAAGGTGCTCTTTCTTATAATAAATGGCTTGCTGTTATTGAGAATTGCATAATGGCATGTACCATGTATGCTCACCACTTGACCCGCCTAAGGTAAGTGCTTCCAAATGATTAATAAATTTGAAATGTGAAATGGAAAGTATACTAAGTATATAACATGATCATAAAAAATGAGATTCAATAAAGGTTACATGTTTGTAGTGCCCCTTGCCTTGTTAATGGAAGGTATTAGAGTGAAACTCTCTAATTGAATGTGCCTTAATGCTTAATTAAGACTTGGTTAAATAGTTGTAACACCACATGGACTATCCACACTAATGGAAGACAAGTCTTTGAAAAATTTATAAATGGTTGAAAATATACTTTAATGATCCACACTAATGGAAGCCAAGACTAGAAAAAAACGAATTATTAAATTATTACAATAACAAATAGAAACCGACTGGCTCGAGATCACCTTGGATTGTGAGAGGAGAATACCTTGGGTATTGGGAACCCCATTCCAATTCAAGGATGTTCTTTTCTTAGGTTGATACCCACCTAGACTTTGGTTCTTGTCTATTCCTCGGATTCCAGGTCTATTACCGTAGGGTCCTTTTCATTATTTTAGGATACCTCAGATACGCTGCTTGGATCCAGCATTGACTAGTAGGTGCTATGGTGAAATCTCATACAGACCTATTTTTTCTTAGCCTCATTTTACCATGGTAAATCTCCTTGGACATGGAAGGATATTTTTTTTAGAATTCCTTGTATTACTCTCTATGGATTACACTCTTACCCCTTAGCTAGACTCAAATACTCTTGAGTTAGAGTTCTGTGAGATTTACGTTACCTTGTTTTTTCCCCTGGAACTCCCTCACTGGATATCATTTCCGTCTTTCCTTGTTATGAATTGGTACCTTCACTACATATAATATCACGAGGTGATGTCAGTGATGGTTATGCCTCACATTACCTATGATCATTAAATGGTAATTACCTGATTACTGAACTGGTTACATGTTGAGACACCAACCAAAGGTTGAATCATGTACTTGGGTATTTAGTTATACTGTATTTCTTTATTTACTTTATATATTCATGATTTCATAGTGATATATTCCATTACATTGGTCGGATGTCATAGACACCGTTTTTGGAGGCCCACTGAGATTTATCTCACACCCTCTTCGAGCGTCCTTTGGTACTCAGAGTAGATTACAAGGTTACGGGTATTGAAAAAGGGAAGAATACATCTTCCAATATTTGATTGTGTGCTATTAAAATTGATCATGATAGCAGATGACTGAGTTGGATCTTGGGATGCTTAGAGTAGTATTTTTTTTCTTTTACCATTAGAAATATTTTATTCCTTTTCTCTTGTATCCATGTTTTCCAGTTTTCTAGTGACGTGGAATTAGATCACCACTGTTACAGTTGACACAATTATTACTATTCATGTTTACCTATTGCATCAGTTTTCTTCTGCTATTTATTTATATCATTTATATTTATTCCACTACTTACTATTCATTTATATTCTTTCCATTGTTCTACACTCTTCTAATGAGGTAATAGTCTTCCCACAGACATAACCTAGGCCCTCGCAGCTATTTGGAAGCCTCTAGAATTCAGTAATTTTCACTTGATGCCATGTGGACCACTGATCTTGAGGCACCCATTAAGTGGCATCCGGGTCTGGGTCATCACAAATTTGTATCAGAGCTAGTTTCTTTTCATTATTTACTATTTTGAGGAAATTGATTGGAGAATACGAATGCTTGGGACTTGGTCATAATCCATGCTTGGGCGTTAAGAACCCATGTTTGGGGTAAAAACCAAGTTTTCTAAATTATAATTTTTGTTCGGATTTTTCCCATTACAGTTGATATTATTTCAACATTGGGTGACACACATGTTTTGTGGTTTTATTGATTATTACTCGTTTGAGAATTTATTTCATCCATATACCAATGATATGAGGTAAAGGATCATTGTTACATGCATCATTATAAGCACCTAGAGTTTACATGTCATGCATATTTCCATGCCATATAGGTGCATTTCACTTCTTTTCATTTATTGATATGCCTGATATTGATGAGTGATGTTTTGATAGTTTCTTGTACTTATACTACTTTTGTGGTTATTTAGTGATTTCTTGTATCAATTAATGAGGTGTATGGGCCCTCATTGGTTAGGATGAGTAATTTACCGAGTCAAGCCATTGTGCTATAAATAAATGGGTGTTGTTTATGGTGATAGGTTTATGGGAACTGATTCATCAGAAATGGATACACATTGTAAAGTGAATCCTAAAAACTAAAATGAATTGGTTTCACATCCTTATCCCACCATGTCATGTTTATGAAAGGTAAAGGATTGAACCTAGAATGTAACTACAAAATGACATGAAACTTATACTTGAGAACTTACCAATACCAGGCCATCTAAGCAGGTAGTTTGGGTAGTATGCCTTCGGAAATGAGTTTTCCTACATTCAATTTCTTCTAGTGATGAAATATTATGCTCTTAAGCTTGTTCTAAGGTGTTCTTGGCATCTATAGACCGATTCCACCACGACGTCCCAGTGTTGTTCACCTAGAAGGTGGTGATGATAGTGCTCAGGAAATGGTGGGCCCTAAGCTGCCAGTCTTACTTCTAGGAGTGCCACTTGAGGCACTGCCTGTTGTACCTGATCTGGGCACTGATTCCCAAGTCCATGATAGTTTCTTACATCTAATGTAGTCTATTCAAGGTGCTCCATGAGTTGTATCTACGAGGGATGACCTAGCCTGCGAGTTCCAGCATCATCATCCTCCTACTATTTTAGGGGATGGTGGTTCTTAGGCTACTGAGTCTTAGCTATAGGCCATGTTGTCAATATTTGACCATCTCAAAACACCAACATATGGAGAGTAAAGCTTGCTACATAAATTCTTCAAAATTCGGACAAGTGTTGGTGGGATGTGATTACCGAGGTCAGTTCTTATCAGCGCATGTTATGGGTTGATTTAAAGACTACCTTTTATGATTAGTTCTTTCCTCAGACATTGAGAGCTGATAGATCCTGAGAGTTCATGAATCTAGAGTAGGGTTATATGTCAGTTATGGAGTATTCAACATGTTTCACTTGTTTACAGTGGTTTTCACCGCTTCTAGCTGGTGATGAGGTTTCTCGTGCTAGAATTTTTGAGGATGGCATTTAGTACGTCATCCGAACTCTGGTGAATGTATTTCTCCTTCCTAAAATTTACGAAATAGTTGACCAGGACCATATCATTCAATGTAACCTGAGGGATGGTGTAAGTACCAGATTTAAATCATTAGTACCATGTCAGGACAGTAGTTCTTCTGGTGGTAGGAAACTTTTCCATGATGTTTCTTGTTATGGAAGTGGAATCCATGATATCTAGTTGATAGTTATGGGTTGTGTCATCAGTGTGGAGAACAAGGGAATAAGAAGCCCTAATGTGATAGAGACCCTATGGAGTGTCAAAAATACGGTCGTATGGGTCATCTTTCTCCTTTATGCAAGACGTTTCCATCAGATTCTAGTGGAAAAGGATTAGAATCTGCTCCACCTATAGGAATAAGTTCATTTCTGTCGCATCAAGTAGAGAGTTAGATTAGCACTGATAGGTCTGGAATGGGGTAAATTCATGGTCATGGTAGTCTGAAACCTGATCAACTATAGTTCCAACAGAGCATTCATGATCTCGGTAGTCTATCTGTTTCACAAGGCTATAGATTAGGTCAGTTTCATGCTTTACAACCGATACCCAAGGATCAGGCTGCATGACCATCTATTGTAAAAGGTACTATTCTATTAGCCTCTACTATTGTCTTTTCTTTTTTTGATACATATGCTTTAAATTCTTTTATTTATGTATCTATTGTGGAATTTCATAGACTAGAGATACAGTATCACTATGGTGTAATGACCCTTGACACACTGTTGTGAATATAGACAGAGGGAATACATCAGTGCAGGAGTTGTCCCTTTGAGGTAGGTAGTTACCCTTTCTTGTGGAATCTATTTTTTCTTGATATTACGTGCGTTGATGTCATTCTTGGTATGGGGTGGTTATTCCACCTTCATGCCTTTGTAGACTATTGTTGCTGAAGGGTTTCTTTTACATCACTAGAAGGCAGTAGTTATCTTTTCAAAGGTGAGTGGGATGTCCAGGCTAGGATAGCTGGACCAAAGCATCTGAGGATATGTGATGTGACCACCCAGATTGAAAATATTTTCATAGAGGATCAGGGTTTTCTTCGAACTTATTTCCCTCCAGTAGTTGATCATTTCAGGGAAGTATTTCTTGATGAATTTTCTGGATTACCTCCTAAGAGTGAGGTATAGTTTATAATTAAACTAGTTCTAAGAGCATATCCAGTGCCCAGTACTCTATTCAGGATGGCACCCACTGAGCTTCTAGAGCTTAAGGGGCAATATAGGACCTAGAGTCCAAAGGATTTTTTTTGACTAGTATATATTCATGGGGTTCACTCGTGATTTTTTCCAAGAATTTGTATGGAACCTTACGTCTATGCATAGATTACAAAAGGTTGAACCAACTAAGATTTACGAACTGGTATCCACTTCCTCAAATAGATGATCTCTTTGACCAGCTCTTAAAGGAAAAGTTGTTCTCTAAGATCAAACTATGATCAGGTTATCATTAAGTGTGAGTCAGACCATCAAACATACCACATACAACTTTTCATAGCAGGTATGGTCTTTCTGAGTATCCCATTTTGTCATTAGGTCTTACGAATGATCCTTCAATTTTCATGTCTTTGATGAATAAGGTTTTCCAACCCAATTTGGACTCTTTTGTCGTGGTATTTTTGTACTATATCTTAGTGTATTATATCACTCATAATGACCATTCCAAACATCTTGATATCATTATGAGTAAACTAATAGGGCATTATATTTATGATAATCTTTCTAAATGAGACTTATGGATCAACAATGTCCGCTTCTTGGGTCATATTATTTCAGAATCATGAGTATCTGTTCACCCTAAAAAGGTTAGTGCAGTAGTTTTCTAGGAGAAACCCGAAAATGTTTTGGATATCAGGAGTTTCTTAGAGATAGATGGATATTGCAGGCATTTAATATAGGACATCTCACATATGTATTCACCTCTTACTGAACATACAAATAAGGTAGTTTAGTTCTTGTGTTAATAATCATGCAATAAATCCTTTCAGGAACTGAAAGGGAGGCTTGTCTTCCCACCGATTCTGATTTTTCCTAATCCTAGAAAAGGTTATATTGTCATTTTCAATGCATCAAGAATTGTCCTAGGAGATGTTTTTATGTAGGAAGACAAAGAAGTTGTGTATGGATATTATTATTTGAGGCCTTATGAGAAATATTACCCGATGAACGACCTTGATTTAGCAGCAATTGTCCATGACTTACATTTCTAGAGACAATATCTATTATGTGAGTGCTTTAGGGTGTATAAAGACCATAGGATCCTCAAGTATATCTTTTCTCAATGTGACTTAAACCTCAGACATTGGAGATGGTTCGAATATCTAAAATCCTTTGATTTTGATCCAACCTATATGACTAGAAAGGGAAATTTGGTCACTGATGCACTAAGTTGGAAAACTCAAATAAAGGTTGTACTAGAAGGAAATGATGAATTGAAGTTAATGAACCTCTTTTATAAAATTAACCAAGAGTTTAATGATAGTCACGAGTATCCTTACCTCTCATCCTTAACAGTTACCTCTTCCCTCCTCGAGAAGGTGAAGAGTATATAATTTTCAAATCCTAAAGGTTTGGTTCACTTTGAGAGTATATCAAGATATAACCCACCTCTATATTGGTCTATGGATAGAGACATTATTATGCTTCTACATTGATGTTTCTGTGTTACTACAGATATGAGAAAGGATTTGATGAAAGAGTCGCACGCTTCTTAGTGGGTAGTCCATCTAGGAATCTAGAATATGTATCGAGATATGAATCCTCGATAGTGGTGGCCTAGAATGAAACATCATATTTTAGGCTTCATCACTAGGTGTTCCACCTGTTATCACATGAAGGCAGAGTACTAGAGACCGGTAGGATTGTTACAGCCACTTTGAGTCCCAAAATGGAAATGGGAATATGTTTCTATGGATTTCATAGTCAACTTACCTATGTTCCTAAGGGGTATAAATTCTATCTGGGTATTCATTGACTGGCTAAAGAAATCATCCCAATTCATTCCTATATGGGATACTTTCTTAGTTAATGAATTGGTAAGACTGTATGTTTGTGAGATCGTGCGACAACATGGGGTTCCACATACTATTGTTTCATATAGGAATTATCGTTTCACTTCACGATTTTTTTAGGCTTTGAAGAAAACTATGGGAACTTAGGTGATTCTAATCATAGTTTTTCACCCTCAGACCAACAGAAAATCAGAATGGAAAATACATTTTCTAGAGGATATGCATTGAGCAAGTGTCCTTGATTTCTGTAGTTATTAGGAGAAGCATATCCCTCCCATCATGTTCCCTTATAATAACAGCTTTTGGGAGAAAATTCAGATGTATCCTTTTGAGACCTTATATGGTAGTAAATTTGATTCACCCATGTATTAGATAGGGGTAAGTGAGGCCTCCCTACTGGGTCCTCATCCCATTTAGGAGACTTAGTCGGCCAAAAAGCATATGAATATTGCTCAGTCTAGATAGAAATATTATGTCGATGGCCTCTTGAGTTTAGGATGGGAATCATGTTATTATTACGTTATCACCTAGGTTGGGGCATAGATAGTTATGGAATTAGGGAAATCGGTCACCTTGTTACGTCAGGACATTTTAAATTATATACAGATTCATGATGGTAGCTTATCAATTGATACTACCTCAGAGGTACCATGTCATGCATGACATCTTTCACATCTCACAGCTTCACCAATATCATACCAACACGTCTCATACCTTTGATCTTGATTAAATGAGTTGGATGTTGATGCTACCTTTGAAAATTATCTAGTACGCATCATTGAATGAAGCACGAAGGTTCTATAAGGCATGTTTTTCCCACTCGTAAGGGTTCCATGGAATCACGGTCAAGTATACTATGAGAATTGGGAGAGGGAATCTGATGTATTTTCCTAGTGGCTAGAGTTGTTCTCAAATAGTGTTTCTTAACGCTTGGAAGGAGAACTCATGGGTGAGTTCTTTTAAGGGGGGAAGACTGTAAGAACCTAGTTTTTCACTAACGTATAGATCCTTTAGTTTTTTGTCTAAATATTTACTTTGGACCTAATATGGATTCCTAATGAGTTAGTAAAGGTTATGGGGGTGTATGGGGCTTGTTCGGAGCTCGAAACCCATATTTTTGGGGAATAACAGACCTTTTGAATTGTTCGGAAAACCATGCTGATGAATTTTTTTTAGAAAGATCCACCTCGCACGGTTGGCACGTGGCCGTGCAGCCTAACCATGTGAGTGCCCCTTTTTCTAGGTACTCGTACGTGGGTTGTGTAGGGTTTGAAGTCCTGTATGGTCCAAACCATTTGGGAAAAGCCTTCCCACAGGGTTTTCACATTATTTGACAAATCGTGTAGACAAACTGCGCACAGGATAATTTTCTTGGTAAAATTCTAGTTTCACCCTTAATGATCTATTAATTCTCCTCCTTCTTCCCAACTCATAAACCAGTGGTATTTTCCTCCATTTTTACCCATTTTGAGATTTTGGAAGGCCAAATCTATGTATCTAGAGATCTCCTTCATCCAATATCCGATTTATCTTTCATTCATCAGGTAGGATATGAAACGGTAAGTACTCGAGTACTCTTTAGCCATTCATTTTCTCTCTTTCTCTCGACCTAGATATCTCCATGTGAACATTGTTTACTTTTTCTTAGATTTACTGTGATCCGAGGAAAATAAAGGGTCA
Source organism: Viscum album (assembly GCA_963277665.1). NCBI lineage: Eukaryota > Viridiplantae > Streptophyta > Magnoliopsida > Santalales > Viscaceae > Viscum > Viscum album. The sequence goes on from OY728157.1 coordinate 829,162,181, forward strand.
ATAATGGAGGAAAAGGATCATAAAACTCTAAAGAGGGTGTTCTATAACTTATCCCTAAAGTTCATTGATTTTGGAATGTTCGTGTGGGACCCATCGGTTTTGTTGGAAACTATTTCTTAAATTTACATGCCATTGTTATACTTGTTTGAATCATATTGTTATTATCTTTACAAACATGTGATTATTTGTTAGTGGTTACAAAAAAAACTCAATCCGCCTCATGTTGTAGGTTATACCATAATTGGGTTTTTGGTGTTTTTACACATTTGAGACACTATTCAGGTGTGCCTTTGCATGACCTTTCTAAAGGTGATCATTCTTATAATAAGTGTATTTTTTAATGAGAATTACATAATCGAATGTACCATGTATGCTCACCTGAACCACCTAAGGTAAGTGATTCCAAATGATTATTAATTGTGAAATGTGAAATGGAAAGTATACTAAGCATATAACTTGTCCTTAACAAATGATATTGAATAAAGGTTACATGTCTGTAGAACACCTCTCCATGTTTATGGAAGGTATTGGTGTAAAGACCCGGAAAATTTATGGAAATTTTTTTTCTTAATTTCTTTGGTATTTTACAAGAACGCAGTTTCTGACGGCACCTGATTCCGAGGCCCGGTGTGCCCGGAATCTTTTTCTAAAGTTTAGCTCGGGTACATTCAGTGAACGAACGAGCGGGTTTTCCTAACTTTTTAACCGGTGCTCGAAATTGAATTCTGAGGGAACCGATGAAACCGCAGCACCAGTGATCGCTTAGGAACACCTTTTTCGAAGGTGCGTTTTCTCGGAAGGAGTTGTTAAAAATGGGAAGAATTAAATTATAGTTGTTTTATAATTATAATTTTATTTTACCACTAGTGGTCTAAGTTTTAGGGAAAATGAAGTAGTGAGGAAGTTGGGGTGGGGCCCACACAAGCCCCCACCTCCTTAAATTTCTTAAAACCCCATTAAACACCCCCTAACATTAATGTGTGACTCATCCTCTCCCCCTCTTAATTACAAGTCAACTCTCTCATTAAATGATTTGATTAAGTTATTCAATGAATTTAATTAAGAGTTTAATTTTGAATTCTTGGGAATTCATGGATTGGGATTAACAAATAAGGGTAAACCATATTTTTATTTTGGGGGTTTTCGTGTGAGAGGAATTGGGAGACAATACTCAAATATTGAGGATTCATCATCTTTTTGTTGGAGAACGCGAAGAACATCAAGACCTCGATGAAGAACACTGTCACCGCAAGGAGCGATTGTCGTGCCTTTCTCCTCCTTCCCACAGCCAGTGTGAGACACCGCCCCACCTTGGAAGATTTCCGTCAATGTGTACGGAGCCTCTCCTCGTGACGTCGTTTTCTGCAACGCATATCGATTGTCAACTCATTATCGAGGTAGGGAATTAAATTGTGAATGTTAATGAACCCATGTTTATTTCCTTCTAAAACAAAGAACGTGGATCAACTAAATATTAAGTTGATCCGTGAAAGAATATGTTTTCGGGTTGGGAATTCTTGATTTTCGGGAAAACCGTAGGGGTTTGTTTTGTTATTAAATGTTCCTTGTCATCCAACGTAAATTCCTTAGCCTCTTGATATCGGATTAACGAGAGGGGGTTGGACCACACGAACATGGCCGACCCTCCTCCCCCTTGATGTTGTGTTTGTCGCAGCACGAACGAAGGTGGCGCGGTGCAACGGCACTGCGCAGAAACAAGGTGGAACACGGCGAAGAAGCGTGGTGCCGTCACGTCGCGTCGTCGAGGCCGAACGAAACGGTGGTCGGAGTCGGGGCCGTAGAGGTGATTCGAAGACTCCGTATTGTGTTGATTTACGTATGGATCAACAGACGATGATGGAACAGTCTGCAATGGTGTTTTGAAGACTTCACAGTGAAGATCAGGTCCTGGGAGGACCGTTGGCGAAGACCGCAGGTAAAGCGGACCACCGGAGCGTGTCCGGTGGTCCATGGAAGACCCTGTCGGTGCGCCGCCAGGAGGGACCGCTGCGGCTTCAGCCACGGTGACAGGTGTCCGGTCCCATGGCACTGCGAAACATGGGGGGGATGCGGTGCCCAGCACCGCGTACACTAGCAGGAGCACCCCCCCCCCCCCCAAGTGGGGTTGCGGTTCCAATCAAGGGGGCAGCCCCCCCCCCCCCTTCGGCTTAAGCTCGGCGCTAGCCGAGCTGGCCGTGCAGGCCGGGCGAGTATGCCCACTGGGTCGGGCCGTTCCCTAATGGGCCGTAAACGGACCAGGTTTGGGTCGACCCGATTCGGGCTGACCCAGGGGGTCTCAGGCCGGGTCGGTCCGGGCCCAAAACCCCCATTTTCAGATCACTTCCGGTATTGTGCCCATATCATGGGCTACGTACCTCTGATCAACGCACCGTTAGTTGAGATGTGATCCTCGGATCGAGACGGTCGTTTCGATATATTACACTCAAGTTTTAAGAGAACTTTGGGTATGGTCAGGTTAGTTTGAACCCGAAACCAACCAGGCCCTTGGAGCGGAAACGCTTATAACATGAGCTCCGGACGTCCGATTGACATGCCGTCAACTTTTTTGGATTCCTCTTGATGAGAATGAACATTTGGTATATTTTTTTTGAGGTTTGGATGCAATTGGATAGTGGTCGGGTTAGATTGAACTCGAAATCCAACCGGGCCCCTAAAACGAAAAAGATGATAACTTTCAGACCGAACGTCCGTTTGACGAACCGTCAGCGGCGTTGGTGGTCACATTGAGAAACGGTCCCTATGAGTATACCCTATGAGAGTCTGTGGTACAGTTGAGATATGGCCGGGTTGGTTCGCACACGAAACCAACCGGTCCCCTGGGACAAAAAGGCTAATAACTCACAGACCGGGCGTCTGATTGACGCGCCGTCTGTTGCGTTGAGACCCCTATGGCGAGGTGGTCCTTTGAGATACTTCTTCATGGGAAGTTGTGATACTTGGAGTATCGACCTGTAGCTCATGGAGCGGACCCTCCCAGAGACGAGCGTACGGAGTACGAAGACTGTGTAGCCGGCTGAGACCTGACGACTGCTTGACCGACTCGACTTGGAGTGAGTCGACTAGCCTAGTGGAAGGAGCACTACTGTGTTTGGGTGCAGACCCACAAAAGATGGAGCGACTGGTAGAAGGCAGCAGACCCGCGGTACTTGACAGTAGGAGTACCACTGCAGGCTATTGGGGGGGTGCACTACTGTGTTTGGGTGACAGACCTCAGCGGAAAGAACTACTGTGTTTGGGTGGCTGGACCGCGGTACTTGATAGGATGAGTACCTCAGCAGTTATAGGTTAGTGAGCAGTACCTCAGAGTTGTGACAGGATCACTGTACTCGACAGATACAGGGCTCTTCAGCAGTTACAGTTTCGATAGTGAAAATCATGGTTTGAGCTGAGTCTATGACCTATGTGTTTACCTCATGATTGAGATGGGTCACTTGATAACTTAGGTATATGTATGGGCATATATCTAAGTAGTGGTTTTCTGTTTATTTCATAACCTTTATGTTTCCTCATGATTGAGATGGGTTACATGATAACTTAGGTATAGGTATGGGCTTATACCTAAGTAAGGGTTATCTGTTGATATTCTGCTTTGTGGTTATCCTTGTTGGATTTAGAGAGACCTTGAGGGTATCAGGGTCCCTACTGAGTATCATATACTCACCCCTGCATGGGCTATGCACGAACCTCGTTGTGTTGGATGCAGACGACAGGTAGTGCTGACAGAGGCCGAGTGTTCGAGGACTCAATGGTACCCGAAGGTGGACCTCACGACGAGCTAGTATCCAGAGGTGGACTTCACGACGAGACGATACTTGTAGGAGGTTTACGGGCGAGAGCATTGTGGAGGCTATCTATACCTACCCTTCAAGTAGGATCCGAGGTGGACGACCTTGGAGCTGCTTCTTTCTTCAAGCTGCTTGTCTTTTCTGTTGTACTTTCATTCAGTTGGGTTTGTATTATGGCCCATATACTTTACCGCACTTTCTTTTGTACTTAGGTTTTTACTTCCGCTTGTACTCTGTGGTGTTTTGTTTACTTTTATAAATGCAATACCTTCCCAGTTATCAAGATTTACACCTTTGGTGCTAGTCTCCAACCCCTGGCCTATGGAAGGTAGGATTGGGGTAGTCATGGCATGGGCCCTGAGGACGGGTCGTGACAATTGGAGTTAACTTCTCTAATTGAATATGTGTTAATGGTTAATTAAGACTTCATTAAATGGTTTCAATGCTACTTGTCATATCCACGCTAATGTAACATAAATCTTGGACTAATAAATAAATGGTTGCAACTCTACTTGACTGATTCACATTAATGGAAGGAAATACTTGAGCCAATGGAATTATTACATGATTACAACCTCAAATAGAAATGGACTAACTCGATCTCACCTTGGATTTTTAGAGAAGAATACTTTAGGTATCAGGAACCCCATTCCGATTCAAGGATGCAGTTTTCTTATATTGATACCCACCTAGATTGTGGTTCTTGTATATTCATCAATACACAATATACTACCATAGGGTCCCTCTCATTATTACAGGATACCTCTGATACACTCCTTGGATCCAGCATTGAATATTAGGGCCATGGTAAAAGCCCATAGGACCCTATCTTGGCTAATCCCCATTTTACCATGTTCGATCACCTTGGACTCGGTAGGTGCCTTTTGTGTAATTCCTTAGATTACACTACTTATATTACACTCTTACCCCTTATCTAGACTCATATACTCTGAAGTTAGAATTCTATGAGATTTGCGTTACCGAAGTTTTTACCCTAGAACTCCCTAAAAGGATATCATTGGCAGGACACCTTATTACATCTTGGTACCTTCACTACTTATACTATCCCGAGGTGATGTCAGTGTTGGCTATGCTTTACTTGACCTATTAACATTAAATGGTAATTACATAATTATTGAACTGGTTACATGTTCAGACACCAGCCAAAGGCTAAATCATGTACTTGTGTGTTTTCTTATATTTTACTAGTTTCTTTAATTAATATATGCATGCATGCACACTACAATATTCCATTACACAAGCTGGATATCATAGACATCGTTGGTGGTGGACCCCAGAGATTTATCTCACACCCTCTCTGGGTGCTTTTTGGGACCCAGAGTAGATTACATGGATACAGGTATAGAGAAAGTGAAGAATACAACTTACAATACTTGATTGTGTGCTGTTATGGTGGATATTGATAGCAGATGATTGATTTGGATCTCAGGATGCTAAGAGTAGTCTTTGTTTTCTTTTACCTTGTGGAACATGTTATTCCTATTGTCTTATAACCCTGTTTTCAAGTTTTTTAGTGATATGGCATTACATCATCATTGTTCCAGTTGACATAGTAATTATTATTCTCATTTATCTGTTTCATCAATTGGATTATTCTTTCTATTTATATCATTTATATTGCTTCTACTTATTACTATTCATTTATATTCCTTATGTTGTGCTAAAATCTGAAAATGAGGGCATAATCTTCCCATAGACACACCCTAGGCCCTCACTGCTAGTTGTAAGCCTCTGGATTTCTAGAATATATGCTTGAGGCCATGTGGCCCATCGGCCTTGGGACACCCCTTAAGTGGCATACGAGCCAGGGTTGTCACATAACACAATACTTGATAAAAAGGAAGAAGAAAAAGCCCAATGACAAGATGTGTGATTGAATAATCACATAACACAATGAAATACCAATACCAAAGAATATTAAAATATAATGGGAAATAGAAATAAATGTGTAAGGGTAAGACTCCAAATACAAAGACATTGGATCTAAAGTTTCACCATCCCATAATGAAAATAAGACACTACCCAACTCCAGCTTCAGTAACTAAACTATGATCTCAAGGATCTCCACTGGAGAAGTATGAAACTTGAACCCTTCATTATATCTTGGTAGAAGACATCTACGAACACACTAAATTTCAAAATCATTGGTTGAGTATAAAAATTATTATGATTTTCCCAAAAACTTCTCACACATAGCACGAGGATGAGAACATTTTAGAACTTTTCATATAAAATAAAGGGTGATAATATTAAAAAATTTGACAAAATAAAATAGTTAAAGAAAGAAGTTTAATGAAATAAATCCTTCCACTTTATCTTTTACTTTATACTTGGCATACCTATTAGATGTTCCGTACTCACAAATACACATGTATATTGAATGAAAATCCCAACACTCATAGGTGTAAATATATCTTTAACCAAGTTGTCATGAGGTGATATTCCCTTGTCCATTTCCAGTTGGCATTGATCACCAAATATCTTTCAAGAAAGCCTCATAAAATTCAATATGAACACACACCACCATGTATTCCAATACCATCATCCATATAAAATTGTTTTCCATATCAAACATTTCTTTTGAATCCCAAATCCTTTTTAAAAAATTTACTATAACATCTCAATAGAATATTTTAAAACTACCCATTTTAAATCAAGTAAAAAATGTGTTTTCCATAAAAATTACTCAACAAATTTTCAGTCCAAGGGAAGATAAATTTGTCAATATTCAATACAAAAAGTTCTAAAACAATGGATTGGGAGGAAATCCACCTATCTCGATTATGATTATCATAAAGGATCCAAGAAAAATATTTAGATAAAACCTCTTCCTCTCATTCCTTTAACGAATTCCAAGGAGATATAATCAACATGAAAACTATACGCATAGATCAAGACTTACCCATCAAACTGTGATTCCACATGAGACAATCCATGAAGATCCAAAAAATGTAATATTGATATCAAAACCATTGATTCCAAAAACATGTGCTCAAAGATTCATTATATAAGAAGTGTAGATGCCAAAAATTGGAAAAAAATCCCTAGTTTAAGATTGTAAGTTGAGAGAAAGAGGAAGAGAAATGTATTAGGATTTATATACACTGACCATAATAATATCACTATACCCAAATGATTTATAGTGTTAATTGAGAATTTATATCATAAATTAATCAAGAGACACATTTTACAAAATACTTATCACCTTGATTATTTTTATAGAAAATCCCATTTTATAACATAAAACCATTTTATGGTGTAAATGGATTTTAATCATAGAAAATCTATCAAAAACTATTTATTTCTTAAATTAACAACTTATGGTGTAAATTATTCCCACAGATTTTTCTAGTAGCTAACTCCTTGTTCTTTTCTCCATTAATACTCGGAAAACTTCCAAAACATTATACAACCAATTCTAAACATGAAATAAAAAATCATAAAATGATGGTTTACCTCAAACCGAGGTTCTACAGGCAATTTAGTTTGGACATTTGTCAGATTGATATCCTAGGTCGGGTTGTTACATAAATTCCAAGAAAATTGGTTCAAGACTATGACAATCAATATTTAAGGAATCAAGGATAATACTTGGTGGTTTTATCATGACTCTAAAAGTCCTCAACCAAAACATATGGTTCAAGGGAAACAATTTAATTTTAGTTATGTTCAATTTTACATGATAAAAAGATAACATTTCACATGTATCATTGAAGAATTTATAAACCAATGGGAAAGATCAGGTCCACCAACCTAGAAACATAGGTAATCCCTTAAGTAAGGTTAGGACAAAATCTCCTCAACCCATCCGAACTCGGTAAAATTCTATCTCTCACCATCCAACCATAAAAGGCCCTAAATTGATCAAATATCAATTTAAGTAATTCTAAAACTATTATAATTAATTTACATAATTAATCCATATTAAGATCAAATTTTCATTATTGAAGAATAATCCATTTGGTAGTGTAACATTGCCAAATTATTGAGCAATGGGGTGTGGATCACTCCTAGTACACCCATACACCACCACCCATCAAATCCATAGCATCCAATATAAATTAATAAATTGATTCCATTCCAAATTAATTGAATAATATAAAATATGGAAATAAATTACCGTAAGATAAATCACATCAAACCTTAATCATTTATTCTCTTGGTACCTCATTAATCCAAGGAGAACCTAATCCCCATAATTTAGACCCAATTCCACCATGCTCTGGTGAAATTATCACCAAAAAACAAGCTCTATCACAAAAAAAAAGATAAAATAAATGGAGGAAGATAAAGAGGATGAAGGGGTGAAAAAATTACCTCGATCAATGAAGAAACCCACTTTAACCCACCTTGGGAAAAGGGATCATCAAAGGGGAGAAGAGGGGAGTCATAGGTGGCTCTCCATTACTGTTTCAACACACCCAAGGAAGTAACCCCAAAGGGGTTTAAAAAGAATAGGGGTGGAAATAAAATTATACCCTCTATTTAAAAATAAATTATAAGATAATTGGGTACTTGGTTCACTTGCACAACCACTCAGTTTCCCAGTGAAGGGAGTGGGTCCCCCCATGACCTTTACTGAGTACCTGATGGCTCACTTCTACCATCGACCTGCATCACCCAACCTCTCAAACCAATTAAACATGATCTAGGCCACTTATACCTAATCTAACATCTTAGAAACATCCTATTAGTTATTTCAATGCATCCATGAATTCTAATTCTCAATCTAAAAACAAAAAACTAAAATTACCCCAATTCCAAACTCATTTGAACTCAAATATCCCAACATGAACTGATATGATCCATTATAATTTCCCAACCATTGAACATATAATCCCCTATAATTCTACACATGTATTTCTCACAAACTCCATAAATCACTGAAACTTTATGCATAGTCTAAAACGAAAGTGATTGTTGGCTAAAACCATGTAGATAACACACCCAAAATAGTAGAATTACTCAACACCCATGAAGCCTCATGCTGATACATGTAACATCATGACTCGAATCACTAAGTCCGAGTAGGAATTCTATAACTTTAGGCATGCCTCCTAATATTTCAAAGGTTACATACTAGCAACAAGGAACTATGGAAGACTATTGGGGAGACTATAACCTTGATCAGACTACGCAATAACAATAAATAACAAAACAAGTAAACAATATACAATCATAGTAAGTAGAAACCAAATATTTACGAAATGTATTAATTCCGAAACATAAGACTCAAACCTAACTAAAAGGAAATAATCACCCACAGGGCTGATCAAGTAAACAAATAAAGAAAACAAAAACGTACAAGGAAAGATTTTTTACTCCAAACATCAACTCATACCGGTCCCGAAACTCATAGTGAGATATCTCACTAGTTGATAAAAATCATCCCTCATACCAACCAATACATACAACAAGTGAGGGATTCTTTGGTACCCTAGTTTAATGGCCACCCGAGTAGGGTGTGAGTACAACTCAGTAGGATATCATCAATATGATTGAGTTCTTGGAAAACAATATAAATGTATACACAAGAAATAAGATCACTAGAAATTAAACACACAAAAAATAACTACACAGACATATCATATAATCACCAAGCACAGAAAAGAAACAAACAACCATGTGATGAGTGTTTATTCATTTACCTAGCCTTTATGAACCTCGGTCGTACATGATATAGCTCTATGATAGAAGTATAGTCATAATAGATGTTGGAGTAATGAAGAAAAATCTATAAGGATAGACTATAAGGCATTGAAACACATGTAACTCGGCATCCATAAGGTATTGATCCAACATGTCACTCAGCATCCTTACAGCATCTAGAAAAAATTCCAGTTGGTGTCCATAAGGAATCAAGAAAACATGAAACTCAAAATTCACATGGTATCAAAACAACATGTCACTCATCATTCACAATCCCTCAGTTCAACATGTCACTCGACTTCCACAAGGTCATCATTACCCAAATCTCATATCATGATTTAGGCCTTTGTGTTATCATTTCCCTACCCTATTCTCAGGACTACCATTTTTATCCTCACAAGATGTGTGCACTCCCCCTCTAGGGGTAGTAATAACAAGATAGTCCACATGTCATCAATGCTAGAACAACACCTTCAAAGGAAACATGATATGTCACACAATATGGAAGATAATGAATATTAGAAGATTATAGCACAAAATATCATTGTGAGTATTATTAGAAACAGTCAATCATAACCAAACATGGAACAACATTCTACATAGAATAATCATGGCATAAATCATCGTAAAGGGTCTCACGAGCTACTCATGAATCCGCATATGAACACTAAAAAGAAGGGTAAACAATTTATTCCAAAAATAAGTATCACATTAATGTAAATGAATGCACATATAATATAATATGGAATATCATCATGATTAATAGTAGTTACAAATGTGATCACAATAAAGCATAGTAAAATAAGAAATCTAATCATAGTCATGGAATAAATCATCATACATGGTCTCATGGAAAACACATTAACACAAAAAAATCTAATTGTGTCCATGTAAATAAATTTACTCTTTATTGATAAATCCTTGACCATTGGTGGTTGGAATCAATCTAGTAAAAAAGGGTCCATATTGGCCTTCAATACTTTGTCCAATTACAATAGGCATGTTCCTTTAATTAATTCATCCTTAAGAATAATTAATTAAATAAAAATTTATAATTTTTAATAAGACATTATGAATATTAGGGTTATTCAACCAAAGTGGAAAACTATATATCTCATGCCAATAAACATTAATAATATTATAACTAAGAGTAAAAGGGACAACCATCCTCAAACGATGTCAAGTACACTCTGAGAAAAGTACACTCACATTATCTGAGTCTTTCAAGTCCATTCATCCACCATCAATCACAATGAGGTCCTAATAATACCCAAGTATTCCAAATATATTAATTACAACTAAATTATAATTAATTAATTGTTTAAAAAGAAATTAAAATTAAAATATATAATTAATACATGGGAAAATAATTATCAGATATCACCGCCTAGCTGGAACAATGACCAACACCGAGTGGAAGTTACATAACATGATCTCAACTTCATTCAATTTAAAATCCCTATAATGCATCAACAAGACATAGACCAATTTAATATAATTAAATTTTAAAATCTATATTAATTCAACTAAGTGACATACCTTCTCTAAAACGATGCGTGAAAACATGAAAACCTTGTATCGAGGTATCCCCTATATAGGATGAGTGAAAATCCAATGAGAACAATCAAATCCACAATACCCAATGGAATCGTCAAAAATCCCTAAAATAAAAATTCCTCAAATCATAAATAACAAAGGGAAAGAAATGAAAAATTATTGAGGAGGAAAATTATATCATTTAACATCATTAAGTAGCACATATAACCACTTGAATCAGAAGAGATTCCATAGAGGGAGGATCTAGAATATTCCTCCCAAGAATTTCATGGTCAATAGATGCTAAGTGTTAATTCCCACTTATTAATTTCAAAAAATCCTAGAAAATTTCTCTGACACCTATCATTACACAATGATTTTTTAGGATCTTCTCCACAGAAATTATTTCACATCATTAAACCCCTAGATCTACCCCATGAATCTACTTCATGTTATTAATACATAATTAATGACATGGATGGGTTGTTTTTCACCTTTTCTATAGTAATGGGCCCCCATAAACTACTTTTATGGCCTCACAAACCTCCAGGTTATAACCCAATTATTCATTCCCTTCCAAAAAACACAATTATAAAATTCTCAAACTCTAATAACCAAGTTCTGATTCATGTATCGCAAAAGAAACTACCCAAAAAAATTGAATGTTAAAATTTCACTAGAAATTTATAAAAAATAATGACATAGGCTATTTAAATCTTCCACCATTTCACTTATCTTCCTCAAGAAGTTGTGGTAGTATGTAAATCATGCATGTCACAACCAAAACTATTTGAAATGAAATTCCATTTTGAATGAATAAATTTCTTATTGATTAATTTAGTCATAGAAAACACATGAACTATATTTCATTTGTTATTTTGGACCATTATAAAATATAGTGGTAATTTTTCAATCTTTATTTAAATATCATTAAGTATCATAACCATTGATATTATATTTGTTCTAGAATTACCATTTATTATTATATCAATTCTACAGTTGTAATTATTTTATAATGTATTTTTAAACATCAATTAACTATTCTTATGATTCTATAGTAATTATGGATCCCATTTTAGTCTCATTAAACCCTTTCATGAACCTTTGTGTATGCCCATTTTGCGGCCAAAATTATCCCCAGATTTCCATGACAAAATTTTATGTTTTGAATACCCATCTCTATTTACACTCAAGGGTATTCATATAGTTGTACTTATCATTCATTTATTACGGAATTCCATGTATCTAACCTAGAAACCTTAATCATGGCATTAAAATTAATGAAAGTCATTCTTATGTTGTACGATATATGTGGAACAAAAATTCATGTACTTGATATGAATGTGACAAGTGGGTCCATAATTACCTCTAATACAATGGGTAATGCATTTATCTCAAAATATACCTTTTATGGTGCATGTTAATTTATCCTAACAACAGTATATTATGATTTCATAGGGGTTAGACATGACTTATGTTTGTGATTTCATGTTTTATATTGTTTCCACATTATTATGTAGCCAATATGTTATCATCTTATATCATTATTCAATGTTCATGTTTATGATTCTCACCCTTTTACGTCACCTTGATATTCCTATTGACTTAAATTGATTACTTTCATGATGTTATTCTTTTTTTATTACCTTACTGGGCTATATAGCTTACCCCTTTCTTATGTACGTCCCCAAGTTATGTCATGTTGTTTTACAAGATCAGCAGAATTTAAGGTCATGTTATGGAATTTTTTTTATAATTTTTTTGTATCCCTATAACACCCAAAGATTTTATGAGATAGATTAATTTTTAATTCTTTAATTTCTTGTGTTGTACGCTACACCAAGATTAGATTACAACAACGTATTAGCTTATTGTAAATGCAACACTATTATTGGATTGTGATACACATAATTTCAAGTTATTTTAATAGAATTCATTACATGTAAGACCAAGTATAAGAGATAATTAAATATTATAACCTATTCATTATAATGGAGGGTATGAATATTATTAACTTTCTTCTAAAAAACTATTTAAATGAGTGTATAAAATAATAAAATAACTCTTTAAAAATTTTATTAGTGAAATATATATATATATATATATATATATGTAATATATTCAATTTATTGTCTAAAATTCATCTTATATGTTTTCTAGACATGATATAAGAACAAATTCAATTTTACAGATAAACTGAGTGTTTTTTCTAAAAATATAGTTTTACCGCCTTTTGATGAAGAACCCATTTTAAATCTAGTTTTTACACTATTAAAAGTTCTTTTTTTTAAAATAAACTTATTATTTGTAACAAGGACCTAAAAATTTACTTCAGTTGAATTTTTTGTTTTGTTTTGATAATATTCATTTTTAATGAATAGTAAAAAATATAGCATTTTAATTTAAAACTACTTTTTCATATGATTTATTTATATAGAAATTCTATCTTTTTAATTTGTTTTAAATTATAATTAGATTTTTTTATCATTTAATCCCATTTTTTTCATTGTAATAAATTTCACTATTAAATTAGATATAAACTCACATCAATCTTTTGGTGGTTTTTATTTAAAAAAACACGTTTTATTGCTTTTACAATGGGATTTAATTTTAAAGTAATTACTGAAAATTAGGTATTTTGTTCTTTGAAAAATGGATTATATATCTGGAATAAATTTTTCCAAATTATTTTAATATGTTTCTTTTATTTTTTTGGATATTATGAACAAAATATACGGTAATTTATATTTACCACAGTTAAAGGTAAATCGGGTAAATTAGGGTGACAAACAGTATGATAAAGATAATTAAATTGTCCTAAAACCTACCAAAATCCTATTTTATGAATTAAAGTCTACAATTATCACATAAGGGTCAGAATTTATTCATTTAATGTAATTTTCTCCATGAACGTGATGGAATATAATTAAAACAAAAGAAAGTGACAACATGTCACTCTCTTATATCTTATAAGTATATTAATTTTAATGTAGTGATAACCTTGATAAAACTTCTAAAAAAAATAGTCTTCAGAAATAAAATAAAATTATCTAATTTATGTAAATTTATTTAATGTTTTTAGATACTAAATAATTACCATAAATATAGGCACAATAATAATACAATAATTATTTTTTTAAGAGAAATATCAAATAAATGATCTTATAAGTAGTAAAATAAATATTATTTGAATTACTTTATGTCATCCATGGTTTTTATTAGTGAATATGAAATGTTATAGGACTATTAAATTCTTTGGTTCTAATTTATATATATTCTTGTATTTTATTTAAATTCATTGAAATGAATAGTTTAAAAATGGACAGTATTGATAGTTTATTAAAATAATATTTTATTAAATTATTTAAAAATCTTTAAAATATTTTAAAATTATAAAAAAAAAATTGATAAGGTCTAAAAGTTAATTAATTTTCCAATTATTAGAAATTGACCCCATATAAGTAAAATTAATAGCCTCTTAATAATTAAAATGTTGTTACCTCAATTAAAATTAGAAGAGAGTAATTGAGGGTAAACAGAAAAGATAAGGTTTAAGATAAAATAAATACATTTATAATTATTATTTTATGAGATTATTTTAAAATATAATCATATTATCCTCTAAATATATCAATTTTTAGCTATTATAATTCTAAAATCAACTTATAATAAAACAACATTTCAAGACTTTCCTAAAGTGCCCCTCCTCTGTAATGACCCTAAATTTTGAATAAATCTTGTTTCCTAATTTTTTGTGTTATTTTATTTTTATTTTTTTATACTCAATAAAACTGTTTCATTTGTTAACATCAGTATAATTAAAATGAGACTTTTGGGTTTTGACTGTTATATGACCATTGGTCAATATTACCGCTGGAAACTAAACGTTTTGATTTTTTGTCTCTAAATATAAGTGATCTTGGTTAATTAATATATAAAGAAGATTAGATGGCCTCACCCAGTAGTCATGGACCGATGGAAGCCCATCTAACAGAACTTGGGAAGGAGGTAGCAACACTAGGCTTTGCTCTGGACAAAATCCAAGCCAAACTTTATCGTGTGAACCTAGAATGGAATCGCCTTCGCGAGAAGTTCAAACTGATAGAAATTACTACTCGTGCGATGTTGGTCGAGCCTCCCTCAGATTCTCTCACCTTAGCACACCATACACATAGGTCCTATGCCGGTGTGATAAGGGGCTATGTAAAAATATAGTAACTTCCTTGTGTAATACTTTGTTTTAAATAAATATTTTGATTTCTTCTTATGATGAAGTTTATGAATTTTCAAATGTCTGGATAAATATAAAATGAATATTTTTGGTGAATTTAAGAGAAAGGATATTTTAAAAAATGTTTATGTAAACCTTAAATAATTAAAAATGTGTAATTATTTTTAAAAAATGGTCTTCTACAATTATGTTCAGTACGAAATTTATAGTCTAATAAGATCAACTTAATTTTTGATGAATAATAAATTATGAATAGTGATTTTATGATTAGGATTAGTAATGTGACCAAATGGGTTAGTAATCTCACTTAAAGAAAGTAATAATATAATCTAGGCACCTTGATTAAGTAATGTGATTCAATAAAATGTTTAAATAACGGTTTCATAAATTATTAGTCAAGTATTAGTTTTTTCAGGTGAATAGTGTTTTTTAATTAAAATTTAAATTAAAAATATTTAGAAAATTATTTTTATAAAATGGATTTCATTTTTGAACTCAGAGCATCGATATTATGTTAAGATAATTTTTGGGGATTTTTCTGGAAAAAATGAATTTTCGGTGAATAGTGTATTTATTTAAAAATTAAATTAAAAATATTTAGAATATTTTTATAAAATAGAGTTCATTTTTGAAATCAGAGCATTATTATTTGGTTAAGTTGAAATTTTGGGATTTTTCTGAGAAAGTTGAATTTTCGATGAATAGTGAAATTATAGTTTTTAAGTTACGGGTGTTTAATGACATCATTAAATGATGTATTAAGTATGTAATCAATATGGTCGACTTATGAATAGTAATATAAGTTATGAGGTGTCCCAAGTGGCCAATACCATGGGAAAATACCATGGGCAAGCCCATGGTTTTTCCAAAACCACCAATGAGGTGTCCCTTGGCCATTAATGCCTTGTCCCCTCACTTTCCCTATAAATACCATGCCATCCTATCATCCATTCGACTCCCAACTCTCCCCAAACGATGCTCTGGTCTCATTAACTCCCAAGGAGTCCTCCCAAGGTTCCCCCAATCCATCAAGGTCCCAAACTTTGAGTTTTAAGAGTTACATTTTAAGGTAAGGGATCAAAACTCTCTCTTTCTTTTCAAATACTCTCTCTTTAGTCATTTCTTTTATGCTCCTTCTTCTTTTGTTAGAGGATGTTCTTTTATATTCCTATTACTTTCCTTTTAATGTTTATATGATGAGAGATCCCCTATTACTCTCATCAATTCGTTTTATGAATTTTTAAGTGGCGTCGTTAGGCTGCCGAAATGTTTGTAACGGATTCTTTCACCCTTCTCATTTTCAAGTTCTATTTTCTTTTCAAGTATTTCAAGTTCCTTTTTATGTTAGGATATTATCTCTATATCTATCATACTGATATTTTATATCCATATGATGAGAGACTCTATTTGATCTCTTAAATTTATTTATTTTATGTTTAAGTGATGCCGTTAGGCTGCCGAATTTTTAAGTGGTTCTTTCACACTTCTGGTTTTCATGATCTATTTTCATGTCAAGTCTTTCAAGTTCCTTTTTATTATTTTGGGGTATGATATCTATATCTATCATACTTATCTTTTATTTTCATATGATGAGAGACCCTATTTGATCTCTTCCATTCATTTTTTTGAAGTTTAAGTGACGCCGTTAGGCTGCCGGATTTTTAAGGGATTCATTCACCCTTCTCATTTTCAAGTTCTATTTTCTGGTCAAGTCTTTCAGGTTCCTTTTTATTATGTTGGGGTATGATATCTATATCTATCATACTGAAAATTTATGTTCATATTATGAGAGACCCTATTTGATCTCGTCAATCCATTTTTGAAGTTTTAAGTGACGTCGTTAGGCTGCCAAATTTTCATAAGAGAAATCTTATTTTTTTGTATTCCTTTCAAGTTCTTAGTTTAATAAGGTATATCATTAAAATTTCATTACCATGTTCTTAAATCCTCTATATTCTGTTCCCCTACTGTTTTATGTATCATTTATGAGTGGGTGACCCATGTCCCTTCTCTTTTCAATGTTTTTTAAAACCATGTATCATAGCCGTTATGCTGTAGAATTTTCGTCTCAAAATATCTTTCTTTTATTTCAAATTATTTTATTTTATTAAGTGAATACTCAATGATCTTTATTCTACAGGGATATTCACATATATATAAAAATTTTCTATTTTAATTCTGGGATTTACATACATGAGACCCACTTTCCTTTTTCCGTGGGTTTAAAGTGACATAAGGATCACGTCTTTAAAGCGGTTTTTTTAAAATGTGATGAATATGAAATGAAACCCGTTTCTTTTATTCTATATGGGGTGTTTATGAAATTTTTGATGATGATATATGTGGCTCACGTGATAATAAAGAAAATTTTAAGGTTGCGCCCTGATAGAGCTCCAATGCATTGGATAAAGACTTAATCTCTAGAGATGACCATTTAGACTGATACCTTGGTGAATAACCTTGGTAATTTTTATTGACATCTTCGAGATGGACATTGGTGAAATGGAAATGATTGTATTTGTAAAATGTTGTAGCCACATCTTCAAGTTATGAAAAACGTTATTTTTATATGCCTCAATATTTCTTTCTCATGCCTTAAAGTTCTTTTCACGACCTTATTGAAGTATCTCAAGTTCACATATAAAATGTTTCTCTTGTTTCCCTTACTGGGCCTTCTGCTCACCCTTTCTTTTGATGTATGTCCCCAGGTTATGAGATGCAGTAATGAACCTAGGATGAACTTAACGAGAAGAATTTCAAGTGTTTAAGAAGAATGTTTTATGTTGTTTTCATGTATTATGTTCCTGGTTTCCAAGACACTAAACCTTAAAGATCCTCAGTTTTGTGTAATGTAATGAAAGTTTATGTTATAAAAAGGCGGGATGCTATAGTTGGTATCAATGGATGGTTTAGTTATTTGTGTAAATTAGGATATGAAAACTTTAGGAAGAACCCTATAAAAAAGATTAAATATAGGAAATCTTCCTGGTATTTTGGTGAGTATTGAGTAAGGGGTTTCCAACAAAATACATCCTTGTCTGGATACGATCAGGTAGAGGTGGCTCTGGCACAGATGTACGTAGGGGTAAAACCCAAAAACACCACATTGAGCTAGACTCGAATGGGAACTGGTACACAAAAACGGGCCTTGCTGCACTCTTGGTTACGACACTCCTGGGGGATATGCTTTGGTAAATTCATAAGCATAGTATGAACCATTATTAAAGGAACAAAGATAAAATAAAATAAAGATTCACATAAGAATATATGATCATGGATGAACTAGATTGGAACCTAGGGGATCACAAGTTAGGGTATACTTTTCTTCTACAAGTTTATCCTTCTATGCTTAAAGTTTCCTTTTAATGATTATTGGCTAAGTATTTAAGCCCCCTAATTATACTTTCTTTTCTTAGTTAATGGCATGAAATGGAAGAACATGTCCCAACAACCAATGTGATAGGAAATGTGATGATTGCCCTTTTAATGTGACATAGATGACGAAAGATCAAGTTAAACATATTGTGATTATACCAAACCAGCTATCAAAAATCACAATTAATAATTGGTACCTAGTTGAATGCCCAAATTCATCAAGGAAGAAAAAGACAAAGTCTCAAGGATGTTCATCTAATAAAGTTGATAAGGGAAAGAAGACCCAGTTTTTTTTTTGCAAAAATTGTGGGAAGAGGCACCAAGGATAATGTCACAAAGGAACCGAGAGATGTTTTAAGTGTGGGAAGATAGGGCATAAAGTAGTCTATTGCATTAAAAAAATGGATAATGTGATGAATGGAGATAAGGTTTGATCTAATGTACCATTTACATTTTTATGTCGTAAATGTGGAGAAGATAGACATTATCCAAGGAAATTCTCTCTTGGAATGGATGAGAAGCATGATGAGCATCAACAATCTTCGAGGACAAGGGAACAATGCATGTCTTATGCTGAGATGGATCATGATGACTGAAGTACAAGTAACTTCTTCGCAATAATTGTCTATGTCATGTTGTATTTTAGTTCGTGCTATATGATTATATCTATTATGTTTTATAAGATCATTCAGTCATTACCTAAGAGGATTTTATATCATTAAGCAAAACATCTATTGTTATGTACCACATGTTGATGCAGTAAAGTTGTTCGTCTTAAAAAATGGTGATTATGGGATTAAAAGATGATTATTATTTTGGAAAACGTTCACTATTTTGGGAACCCTATTTGATTAAGGTAAACAGATTACTACAGTATTTTCTTTGAGGAGTAAAGGTTGACTTATATTTTGAAGAATTGATTAATTTAAGGCGAACTTATAGTAATTTAGGTTACTTATGGAAATGATTAACCTATCTTGGGGAAAATAATTTTAGGTTAGTTACTTTTTTTATAAGATGTTAGGAGTGGTTGATGTTGTTTGGAGATGAACGATAAAGTTTATCTTGGAAGACTATGATATCAAATCCTTCTTGTAATTGGGTTTCAATCATAGTTTGGTTTATTTTGATGAATTTTATGGATAGTTATTTATGGAATTGTCTATGATGAACTTTGGGTAGTACCATGGAACTATAAAGATTTAAAAGTAGTTTTCTTTACTATGGGATTATTTCTTTTTGAAGAGTTGTTTTATCTTACCCTTTCTTTTTTTGTTATAATGTTTAAAGATAGAAGAAATTGATAGTTAATCTTTTGTGGATTACGTGACTCTCAAGAAGTTGATTCTTGTGTTTTGATGAGACCAAGTGTTTTTGAATGCTCATCGCTTGGAGAAAAGATTGGTTTTGGTAGAACCTTTTAAAGGATGAAACTTTACTTGAAGGTAGGTATATTTCCTTATGTTTTTGTTCTATGTAGTAAATGAATTCCTCGAAATTATGAAAAATAACATAAAACAAAAACGTTTTTGGTTTACATTTCCTACTAGGTAATCAAATTCTGTTTACCCACATCATAAGTTTGGGATTTTCTCATGGTGAAATTTCTCCTAATCATGTTTTCTATCACTCTCCCTCTGAACATGGCCCTTTTTTTCTCCTACATGTCCATGTTTTCCTACATGGAATCCTAGTGTGGTTTAACTCAGGTGACCGTTGTACTTCCCTTTCTTTCTTTTAAAGTAATAGTTTTACTGACTCCTTTTACGGTGTGGGACTTTCAATAAAATTTCAAAACCCAATTTTAAAAATTGTGAGGATGAAATTTCTTAAGGGGGGAAGATTGTAACGACCCCAAATTTTGAATATATCTGGTTTCCTAATTTTGTGTGTTATTTTATTTTTATTTTTTTATACTCAATAAAACTGTTTCATTTGTTAACATGAGTATGATTAAAATTTGACCAATGGGTTTTCACTATTATATGACCATTGGTCAATATCACCACTGGAAACTAAATGTTTAGATTTTTTGTCTCTAAATACAAGTGATCTTGGTTAATTAATAAATAAAGAAGATTTGATGGCCTCACCCAGTAGTCTTGGACCGATCAAAGCCCATCTAACAGAACTTGGGAAGGAGGTAGCACCACTGGGATTTTTTTCTGGACCAAACCCAAGACGAACTTCATCGTGTGAAGCTAGAACGGAATCACCTTCGTGAGAAGTTAAAACTAATAGAAATTACTACTCGTGCGATGTTGGCCAAGACTCCCTCTGATTATCTCACCTTAGCACACATTACACTTAGGTTTTATGCTGGTGTGATAAGGGGCTATGTAAGGAGACCGTAACGGCCTTGTGTAATCCTTTATTTTAAATAAAATTTTGATTTCTTCTTATGATGAAGTTTATGAATTTTCAAATGTCTGGATAAATATAGTATGCATATTTTTGGTGAATTTTAGAGAAAGGATATTTTAAAAAATGATTATGTAAACCTTGAATAATTAAAAATGTGTAATGATTTTCAAAAAATGGCCTTCCAAAATTATGTTCAGTACGAAATTTAGAGTCTAATAAGATCAACTTAATTTTTGATGAATAGTAAATTATGAATAGGGATTTTGTGCTTAGGATTAGTAATGTGACCAAATGGATTAGTAATCTCACTTAAAGAAAGTATTAATATAATCTAGGCACCATGATTAAGTAATGTGATTCAATAAAATGGTTAAATAACGATTTCATAAATTATTAGTCAAGTATTAGTTTTTTCAGGTGAATAGTGTTTTTTAATAAAAATTTAAATTAAAAATATTTAGAAAAATATTTTTATAAAATGGATTTCATTTTTGAACTCAGAGCATCGATATTATGTAAAGGTAATTTTTGGGGATTTTTCTAGAAAAAATGAATTTTTGGTCAATAGTGTATTTATTTAAAAATTAAATTAAAAATATTTAGAAAATTATTTTTAAAAAATGGAGGTCATTTTTTAAATCAGAGAATCTATTTTTTGTTAAGGTGAAAATTTGGGATTTTTCTGAGAAAGTTGAATTTTCGATGAATAGTGGAAATATAGTTTTTAAGTTACGGGTGTTTAATGACATCATTAAATGATGTATTAAGTATGTAATCAATATGTTCGACTTATAAATAGTATTATAAGTTATGAGGTGTCCCAAGTGGCCAATACCATGGGAAAATACCATGTGCAAGCCCATGGTTTTTTCAAAACCACCAGTGAGGTGTCCCTTGGCCATTAATGCCTTGTCCTCTCACTTTCTCTATAAATACCAAGCTATACTCTCATCCATTCGACTCCAAACTCTCCCCCAACTATGATCTGGTCTCATTACCTCCAAATGAGTCCTCCAAAGGTTCCCCCAAGCCCTCAATGTTCCAACCACTGAGTTTTAAGAGTTACGTTTTAAGGTAAGGGATCCAAACTCTCTCTTTTTTTTCAAATACTCTCTTTTAAGTCATTTCATTTATGCTCCATGTTATTATGTTAGAGGATGTTATTTTATATTATTCATACTGCCCTTTTCATTTTCAAATGATTATATATCCCCTCTTACTCTCATCATTTCATTTTATGAATGTTTAAGTGGCGTCGTTAGGCTGCCGAAATTTTTGTAACGGATTCTTTCACCCTTCTCATTTTCAAGTTCTATTTTCTTGTCAAGTCTTTCAAGTTACTTTTTATGGTAGGGTGTGATCTCTATATCTATAATACTTATATATATGTTCATATGATGATATACCCTATTTTATCTCTTCAATTGATTTTTTTTAAGTTTAAGTGACGCTGTTAGGCTGCTGAATTTTTAAGTGGTTCTTTCACCCTTCTTGTTTTCAAGATCTATTTTCATGTCAAGTCTTTCAAGTTCCTTTTTATTATTTTGGGGTATGATCACTACATCTATCATACTGAAATTTCATGTTCATATGATGAGAGACCCTATTTTATCTCGTCAATTCATTTTATTGAAGTTTAAGAGATGCTGTTAGGCTGCCGGATTTTTAAGGGATTCATTCACCGTTCTCATTTTCAAGTTCTATTTTGTGGTCAAGTCTTTCAGGTTAATTTTTTTATGTTGGGGTATGATCTATATATCTATCATACTGATCATTTATTTTCATATGATGATATACCCTATTTTATCTCATCAATCCATTTTTGGATGTTTTAAGTGACACCGTTAGGCTGCCGAATTCTCATAAGAGAAATCTTATTTTTTTGTCTTCCTTTCAAGTTCTTCATTTCATATGGTATATCATTCAAGTTTCATTACCATGTTCTTATATTCGTTATATTCTGTTCCCCTACTATTTTATATATCATTTATAAATGTTTGACCCATGTACCCTCTCTTTTAAATGTTTTCTAAAACCATGTATCATAGTCGTTATGCTGCAGAATTTTTGTCTCCAAATGTCTTTCATTTTTTTCAAATTATTTTATTTTATTAAGTGAATACTCAAAGATCATTCTTCTATAGGGGTATTCACGTATATATAAAAATGTTCCTATTTAAATTTTGGGATTTACATACATGATACCCACTTTCCTTTTTCCGTGGGTTTAAAGTGACCTAAGGATCGCGTCTTTAAAGCATTTTTTTAAAATGTGATGACTATGAAATGAAACCCGTTTCTTTTATTCTATATGGGTTGTTTATTAAATTTTTGATGATGATATATGTGGATCACATGATAATAAATTCAAATTTAAGGGTGCTTTCTGATAGCGCTCCAATGCATTGGGTAAAGACTTAATCTCTAGAGATGACCATTTAGACTGATGCCTTGGTGAATAACCTTGGTAATTTTTGTTGACACCTTGGGGATCGACCTTGGTGAAAAGGAAATTATTGTCTTTGTAAAATTTTGTAGCCACATCTTCAAGTTATGAAAACTGTTATTTTTATTTTCCTCATGATTTCTTTCTCATGCCTTAAAGTTCTTTTCATGACCTTATTGAAGTATCTCAAGTTCACATGTAAAATGATTCTCTTGTTTCCCATACAGGACCTTCTGCTCAACCTTTCTTTTGATGTATGTCCCCAAGTTATGAGATGAAGTAATGAACCTAGGATGAACTTATGGTGAATAATTTCAAGTTTTTAAGAAGAATTTTTTTTGTTGTTTTCTTTTATTATGTTCCTGGTATCCAAGACACTAAACCTTAAAGATCCTTAGTTCTGTGTAATGTAATGAAAGATTATGTTATAAAAAGGCGGGATTCTATATCCTCTCTCTTATAAAAGGCCACCACATATACTCACTTAATCACACCTCTCAAGACCATTGGAATTTATAACTTATGCTCAAATAATATACCAAAATACCTTCCTTCCTTCTAGAGACTACACTTTGGGAATAAAACCATTCTAAGGAGACATTTTGTGCAAATCAAAAGGAGATACCCGAAAAGAGGTAATTGTTTTATCACCTATTTAAAAATTAGTTTCTTATTCTACTTTCTATTCTTATGTTATTAATATAATAAAGTAATAAATCATGTATCTTATAAATTTTGATATGTTATTATAATTATAGGACAACCTTATACCTCTTTTTATCAATCCAATGAATAACAATATCACCATGCGTGTGTGCGTACGGCTTACCATCTCCACATCATTGTGTAATTTTTTATTCAATAATACTTAATTTTTATGGATATAATGATGAGTATAATAGAATTTAAATAATAAATATAATGTTAAATTTATTCTGTATAATTAGTATACCATACAATTCCATACTATTTAACCATTAAGTGAATGGTATCGTTGCTTGTGCGTGCGTACGGCCTACCGTCTCCAAGATGAGATGCGATTTATTCTACAAGATATTAATTAAACCATGACTCTATAAATGAATTTAATTAATAAATTATATATATATATATATATTACACTAATATTATTCTTTAAATGACATAACTATAACCTAATAAGTGTAACATGAACTTATCTGATAAAACTAGCATAAGAACATAAAGTAGTTAATATCTGTGTAACAAGTTACAATGAAATGTTACTTGAAAACTAATTATAATATGATCATATATCACATCATAAAAATGTCTATGATTCTGTAATAAATAAATAAAAATATTTAAATCATTATATAGAAGTTTTGGATACAAATGAAGGATATTGGACCTAAGGTAAGGGATAGTTTTTCAATCTCATCATTATCTAGGATTGTTTATACGTAAGTATTTACTGATGTATATTTATTATCCATGTCTATGTTTCCTAAATATTTAATATTATTTATATTATTATATTTTTATTTAATGTCAATTTTACCCATTGGTTAATTTTTATTAAATTGTATGGAAAGAATATTTTATTCGTTTTCCATATGAGGTACTTTTTGATATTTCCGAGTAGAGTACGAGAAGAATGTTTTTTTATCTTATACAGAATGAATGGATTTTTACATCTTAATAATGCCTTATTTCCATGAATTTTCCTCTACACTATTTCATGTTTATTTTCATCTAAAGTTTTTTCTTTTAAAATAACTAGGCATTTTGAGAAAAATAAAACATTTTTTTAGAAGAAAGGATATTTTCCTCAAGCATTAAGTTCTTGTGTTTTATCAAAATTATTTTCCATCAAAGTCAATTCTCTTTAAATAGGGTTATATTTATATCCCTAATATTAATATGATTTGATTTTGAAAAATATATAAGTGTATTTTATATGGATTATGCTATTATGGAATGATGTTTAAGAAACACATTTTATTTCTTGGGTTATGATATGAGGAATGATTTATGTTTTTGTGGAATATGTAAGAATGATTTAATGATGAGATTGGTTGTACCTATATATCCATCCAATTCATTGGGTAGAAAATTATATCTCATATGAAATATATTTCTAAAACAAAAATTAAATCTAGTTCAGTAATGCAGGGCTGAAACAGCATGTAAATCTAGTTCTGAAATATAGGGATAGATCGAGAAGTGAACCCGGTTAAATAATGGACTTTTTCTACTATGATGGTATTGAATATGAGCCTTGTCTAATATAGAAATGATTTTTCTATGCTTATTTTTTTCTACAAGTTCATGGTTTATGTCAATGTTATGTTATCATTGTTAATATCCCTTTATAATTTATGCCTTACAAACTGCTAAGATTTATTTCATGACTCAAGATTTTGATATTCAAAAGTTATGTTCATGTTTTTACAATCATATGTTTATATATTGTTTTATTACCCTTAATGAGCATATAATTTCACCCTTTATTAGGTTTCCATTCTTCAAGTTATAAAGAAATAATTTAATTAGGATTACAAAAGAGGAAGATCTTTATGGGAGATTTTGAATATCTTTCACATGTTTGAAGAATGTATTAAAAGTTTCAAAAGTCACTAAAATATTATAGTCTTCTGGAATGAATTTTTCAAATTTAAGGAATATTCATCTAAAAATATGTAATATTCATAAACATCATAATTGGGTCATTATATTTGTTATCAGACGAAGGGTTTAGTCATCCTTTGGAAACTAGGATGCAAAAACTTTAGAGAGATCCATAGAGATATTTCTAAGGGGTTTCCTAAGGATATGTATAATTATAGGTTACAGTCCTGGAATTATGGAAGCGATCATGAATAACCTATGATTAAATCTTAGATGTTATAGATTGAAAATACACCCCCTTGATTATGTTGTTTTCCTAGTATGATTTTTCCTCTCACACTATACTTTTTGGGTTTTAGAAAATGGATGGTACCTGATGGAACTCTGTTAATGATCAATGCAATGGGAAATGCAATGAATATACTCCTGAAAAATAAAATGTTATGGGATATGGAATGAAAAATCTTCTTACTATACATACACAAGTTATGAATCATTCTGGAGTTCTAAATGATCAGAGAAGGGAACACCATTCTACTGAGTTCATCATGAGGAAACATCCAGCTTCTTTTAGTGGGTCTTCTAGTCCACTTGTTGCTAAACAGCAGATTAGTACCATTGAAAAGATAATTTTTATCCTTTTCTCTTCAGAACATAAAAAATTCATTTTGTTATTATATTATTTTGAAGGTGAAATGAACCAGTGGTGGACTCTAATCAAGAATATGAGGCAATAAGATGAAATTGAATCCATCGAATGGGGCGATTTGAAGAACTTATTTTTAAATAAGTACTTTCCTCATGTTCTTTGAATGAAAATTGAAAAGGAGTTCCTTGAACTTAATAAAAAAGATGATGAATACATTGGTACATATAAGGAAAATTTTATAATATTTTCAATGTATGATTACAACTTTATCATCCAACCAAAAATTAAAGTTGATCGATTCTTTAGTGGCTTAAAACCAAGTATTGTGAGGGTGTTATCTATAATATACATTATTTTCTATCAAGAGATTTTGAATTTTTCAATCATGTTATAAATGTAAGTGGGCATTACATATCAATCTCATGGTTTTGAAAAGAAATGAATGATGGAGTTCAAAGAAAAATCTCAAAACAATTGTGAAAAGAATATGACTGTTTCCTTATGCTCAAATTGTGGAAAAAGACATGGTGGAGAAAGTCTTATAGGGACTAGAAAATTTTTTAAGTGTGGAAGATAATATTATTGGGTAGTTGAGTGCCTAAATAATGAGAAAAAGTTAGCTAATGATGTTAATAGATAAAAGGCTATGGAAAATGCACGACCCACACTTCAATGTTACAAGTTCAAGGAAATGGAGAATTATGATAACCATTCTCCTAATCCAAGGCTGATCAATGATGATATAAATCAACAACCTCTTAATTCCAAAGAAAAATTCAAATCACATGTGATCACCATTGATGATGTTGAGTATAAAAATGAAGTGGTGGAATGATTGATTGTTTATGTAATGGGATTATAGGAAAATGTTATTGAATAACTTTTATGGTATCATGGAATAAGGAAATATCTATATAGTGGTCCACTGTGGTGTTCCACATGTACTTGAAATTATATTCTGAGTGGAACTAGTAACCATGAAAATTTATTGAGGTAATGAGGTGATTTTTTAGGAAATGACATGATTTAGGGAAGGATGACCCTTAATATGAACACAATGCTGAGATAATTATATTTGGATAAAGGTGTGTTGGAGAGAAATAAATAAATTGAAAGATATTAGTTACCCTGGATATAGTTAAGGATTTATTGACATGTGGGTTATGCTATCTTGGATTAATATTATAGCTTTTGGAATTAAGAATAAGAAAACATGCATGTTTTCAATAAGTATATCTGATAGTTCAGTTTGTTACAATGACTCAAAATAATACATGATTAATGTATTCACATGTTTGGAATGTGAAAACCAATTACTAACTTATGATATATGGGAGATAAATTTTAAACCTATTTAGTTCACCTCTTTCTAAAGTTATTGATTTTAAGTTTTTGGATAGATTGTAATGTTATCCAATTATAGATAGTATAATTTATACCCCGGTTGTAGTTTTGTAGATTAATATATTATCTCTCTATAGGTTTAGTTATGCATACCTGATAACCAGTGCTAATAGTTTCTGGAGATATATGGAATGACCAATCATTCTATTTTTGGATCGCACGACTTTCTAACACTTCAGGAATGATAAATTCAACTTTATTTCTTTGAATAAGAGATAAAGTGCAAATTTATCAAGGCACGACCAATGGTGAGATTATACTGAAATAAAGTATGTATTAATTCTAATACAAAATTATTTAACTTTAGGAAACTATTCTTGAAACCAAAAATTTTATCCTAGTACATTTTTATCTGATGAATCAGATGTTCCCTTAAATCATCACAGATTTATGGCTTTTGGGTTGTTAACTTTCTCCAAATCATGTTCTTTAAAACTATCCATCAAAACAAGATGGCTAGATATTTCTTCAACATCCATGTTTTCACTTCCCACCTATGTTCTCATATTTGGAAACCTGATGATGAGTTACATTAGGTAACCATCTTGTTTCTAACTTTCCTTTTAAAAATGAAGTTTTAGTATTCTTTTTATGATGTGGGTATCTATAAAAAAAATTCAAGTATCAATCCTTTTGTTACCTTGATGAATTTTGAAGGGGAAATTCATTTTAAGGGGGGTTGAATGTAACACCCCAATATTTTTTGAGATAGATTCTTTTTAATTTTTTTGATGTCTTGTGTTGTACACTACACCAAGATTAGCTTGCAACACCGTATTAGCTTTTAGTATACAAAATAATATTCTTGGATTCTGTTATGAAAAATTTAAATTTCATTTGATAGAAATAATTTTATGAAATACCGAATACAAGTGATAACTAAATACTATAACCTAGTCATTATGATGGTGGGTATGAATAGTATTAACTTCCTTTTAAAATAACTATTTAAATAAGTGTGCCTATAAAATTATGAAATCACTATTTAAGAATTTTATTAGTAAAATATATATTTAATATATTCAATATAATGTTTAAAATTCATGTTATATGTTTTCTATACATTATATAAGATCAAATTCAATTTTACGGATAAAATGAGCGTTTTTTTAATGCAGTTTTACCACCTTTTGATGGAAAACCCATTTTAAATCTAGTTTTTACACTTTTATAAGTTATTTTTTGACCAAATAAAATTTTTATTTGGAATTAGGAAATAAAAATTTACTTTGGTTGGATTTTTGGTATTATTCTGATAATATTAAATTTTTTAATAAATCATGAAAAATACTGCATTTTATTTTAAAACTGCTTTTTCATCTGATTTATTTATATAGAAAGGTTATCCTTATTATTGGTTTTAAATTATAATTATATTTTGATTTTTCATTTAATACAATTTTGTTCTTTGGAAGTAATTTCACATTGAAATTATATATAACGTACATCAATCTTTTGAGGGTTTTTACTTTAAAAAAACTTATTTTCTCACTTTGACAATGGGATTTAATTTTATGTTAATTAATAAAAATTATGGATTTTGAATTTTGAAAAATTTATTCCATATTTGGAATATGTGGGTCCAAATTTTGTTAATAGGTTACATTTATTTATTTTGGATATTATGAATAGTAACTATGATATTTTTTATTTACCACAGTTAAAGGTAAATCCGATAAATTAGGGTAACAAACAATATGAAAAAGATAATAAAATTAACCTAACACATTCCAAAATCCTATTGGATGAATGAAATTCGACCAATAACAATTAAATTTCTGAATTGATTCATTTAATGTACTTTTTACCGTGAAAGTGGTGTGATTATAATTAAAACAAAATAAATTGACAGTATGTCACTCTCTTATCTCTTATAAGTATAATAATTGTAATGTAGTGTTAAAATTGATAAAAAAATGAAAATAAATAGTTTCCAAAAATTTAGTGAAATTATCTACATCTTATTAATTTATTTAAATTTTTTTGATATTAAATATTTACCATAAATATTGACACAACAGTGATACAATAATTATTCTATTAAGAGAAATATCAAATAAATGATATTATAAATAATAAAATAAATAGTATTTGAAATAATTTATGCCATCCATGATTTTTAGAGGTGAATATAACATGTTTTAAGACTATTATGTTCTTTGTTTTGAATTTATAACTCGTTTTGAATTTTATTTAAATTCAATGAAATGAATAGTCTAAAAATTGAAACTATTGATATTTTATTAATGTAATATTTTATTAAATTATTTATAAATCATAAAAAAGTTTTAAAATTAAAAGGAGGTTTTTATAAGGTCTAAAATTTCATTTATTTTAAAATTATGGGAAACTGACCCTATATAAGTAAACATAAAATCCTATTAATAATTGAAATGTTGTTACCTGAATTAAAATTAAAAGAGAGTAATTATAGGTAAACTAAAAATATAAGGTGTAAAATAAAAATAAATACATGTATAAAAATTATTGGATTTAGATTATTTATAACTATACTCATAATATCCAAAAATATATATCACTTTTGATAGATGATAATTTGAAAATCAATTTATAATAAAATGATATTTCAAGACTTTCTAAAAGTGCCCCTACTCCCTCTTATAAAAGGCCACTACATCTACCCACTTACTCACACCTATCAAGCACCTTTTCTCATCCCAATTATGCTCAAATAATCTCCAAACAAACTTATATTCCTCTTAGAGGCCATAATTTGGTCATAAATCTATTTTTTGTAGACCTTTTTTGTAAATCAAAAGGAGATGCTAGAAAAAGTGGTAATTGTTTTATCACCACTTTCAAAAAAAAATCTTATTATACATCCTATTATTATGTTTTATCTAAATTAAATTAATAAACCCAGTATATTGTAAATGTTTAAATGTTATTATAATTATGTTACAACCTTATACCTCCTTTTATCCATTCTACGAATAACAATTTCACCAGGCGTGCGTATGTACAAATTACTGTCTCAACATTGTGGTGTAATTTGTTATTCAAAAATACTTAATTTGGATATGTATAATAATGATTATAACAGATTTAAATAATGAATATAATATGATAATTATTCTTTATAATTAATATACCATCCAATTCTATACTATTTAACCATTAAGTGAATGGTATCGTCGCTCGTGCGTACGTACGGCCTACCATCTCCACGTTGTGATGCGATTCATTCTACATGATCTTTATTAAAATGTGATTATATACATGAATGGAATGAATAAATATGATATATATTATACTATTAACATTATAAAAATTATATAACTATAACCTAAGAAATGGAACATGTACTTATCCAACAAAACTTGCATAAGAACATAAAGCAGTTAATATCCGAATAATGAGTGACAATGAAATGTTACTAACAAACGAATGATAATATGATCATATATGATATCATAAAAATGACTATGATTTTTCTATATGTCAATAAAATTATTTAAATCATTATATAGGAGGTTAGGATACATACAAAGGATATTGGACCTAAGGTAAGGGAAAATTTCATAATCTCATTATTATCTGGGATTGTCTATCTGAAGTATTTATCGAGGTATATTTATCATACACATAAATGATTACTAAATATATAATTTTATTTATATTCTTCTACTATTTTTTAATTTCAATTTTACCCATTGGTGATTTTTTATTAAACGGTTTGGAAGGACTCTTTCATTTATTTTTTATACGATGTACTTTTTAACCTTTCCTAGTAAAAGTACGATAAGAATGTTTTTATAACTTATACATCCTGAAGTGATTTTTAAATCTTCATAGATCCTTATTTTCATGATGCTTCCTCTACAAGATTTCATGTTTATTTTAAACTAAATTATTTTTTTTAAATTATGTGGTGTTTTGAAAAAATAAAACATTTTCGAAGAAGAAAGCATATTTTTCTCAAGAATTAAGTTCATGTGTCTTATCAAAATTATTTTCCATCTAATATGAATCTTGTTAAATAGGGTTATGTTAATATCCCTACTATTACTATGGTTTTATTTTTTTAATGATGGAATAATATTTTATATGGATTATGTTATTATAGAATGATGTTTTAGAAACTCGTTTTATTTCTTGGGTTATGCTATAGTGAATGGTTTATGTTTTGTGGAAAATTTAATAATGATTTCCTTATGAGATGGGTGGGACTTATATATCCCTCTAATGCATTGAAGGTTCTAGATACAGTAGAATCCTGGTTGGTACGACACCAAATTTTGATTTTTACCATGATCAATGATTATTCAAGGATTAGTACAACAATGAACGCCAGTCTCCATGGAATATAATCAAATATTCAAATAAAAAAGAAAGAGGTCTGAAACCTTTAGAGAGGATCTTGCACATCATGTTTATAATTAATTTATTTAATTTTATGAAGAAAAATAATACTTGGATCTTTGGTATTTTTCTTCATTGATGATGTTGATCATCTGGGATGACCCTTATGGATTATCTCCTTGCGCTTGTAAGGATCCAAACTAAAATCCATCTAGTGGTGATCCACAAGTTCTCTGATGGCCTCTGATCGACATCGCTCATTCTTCGGGTGCTAGCAAGGAAAATCGGGTGTCTTGTGTCGGTCATTCTTGATCACATGTTCTTTGGGCTTGAAGAACGTCTCTTGTTCTTGAGAGGGGAGATAAGAGGATTTGAGAGAGAAATTTTTTGGCTAAAAAATTCTCAATTCACTAGGTGTGTGGTGTGGTATATAGCACAATAGGCGTACTTTTCTATTTATATACATGGAATTTCAGTAAAAATATTTAATTGCATAGAAATAATTAATTACATTCACGAACATAGATAAAACCCATGAATTTAATAATAATACTATGTCATTATTTTTGGTGCCCCAACTTACGATAAACAAAATTAAAATTAAAATTCCACGTCACAAAATAATAGCAATGTTATTTTAATTTGTACCAACTAGTTAAAAAATTATTTACCATATTGAAAATAATTATTTTACTACCAGACCGACCTTGGTCCAATCAAACTCCACTTGCATTTATTGAACACCCGAATAAATAAATAAATAAATTATTCTCTTAAATAAATATTTTATTTACAAACTAGTAAACAAATATTTGTTAAATGTTCAGTAAAATAAATAAATGTATTTTATTTAATTTATGTGATCATTTTAACTTGAATTAAATTATTCCATAGTCTTGAAAATAATATTTACTTCATTAATTAAATTCAAATAGAATTTAACTGAGACCACCAAACACACTTAGTGTGTGACCCTCTAGGATTCATTCTCATTAGCATTAGAAAGGTTTGCCTAAAGTCCAAGAGTACTATCTATTAATGGGTCAAGGAACCTAAGAGAAAGAACGTAAAGTTGCAACAATGACATCCACATATGAATGGTCACTGTGTAATATAATTCCTTTTTTGCAATATCTCATCAAGTAGGTTTCATGATTGTGTGATAAACTTTTATGCATGACACGTCATTCTTTGACTACCTGAAATAAACTCGCCGTTACACCATGGCCAAAGAATTTTGCGTGATGGTTCTATTTCAGTCAAAGGGCCGAGATATCAACTTCTATAAATGGAAGGGACAATTCCTTCCTCAAATTATCCATTAATAACATACCACTTGTGATGCAGCCAACGTACCCAACTTCCTACCAACTATTTATGTGACAGTTTCCATTAGTAAATCAAAGTGTGCAAGTCATGACACATATTAATGATAATCGTAAAGGCTAAAGATCATTACACACACTCATAGATAGAAATATATGATTACACCAAAACATGGGGAATTCCTAATAGTGGGTCTATTCTCATAATCTCTTATCTTGAAGATTACCAAGTATGAACTTCATGAGAGGAAGTCTCATATGATTACGAGTACTTGCACATGATGGTCTACATACTATGTGTTCCATCATAGTATGACATCCAACTGCAGAACTATATTTAAGAATATTGATGTAGCATTTCAAGGTTCTCATCATAGTGGGGAACTGCCATGACCTTATCAATGTAACAAATACTCAAAGACACTATTACATCATAGTCATGTTGAATAATAAACAATATGTAATAATACATTAAGCATCCATGTAATCAAAGTAAATCCAATTAGTTCTGGGACACCAACTCTTACATGCATTGGGTAAATATTTTTATATCATGAGATATACATGGCTGAAACAAAAAGTAAATCTGGTTCATTAATATAGGGCTGAAATGGAATATAAATCTGGTTTAGTAATATAGGTCTAGAATGAGGAGTAAAATCAGTACAGTAATGGAATTTATCCACTATGAGGGTCTTGGATATGAGCCTTGGGTAATATAAAAACGATTTTATATGCTTTTGTGTTTGACAAAATTTCATGTTTTATGCCAATTCTATGTTATCATGGTTAATATTCCATTATGATTTATGCCTTACAAACTACTAATATTTATTTCATGACTCAATATTATGATATTCAAAAGTTATGTTAATGTTTTTACATTCATATGTTAATCTATTATTTTATTACCCTTACTAAGAATCTAAGCTCACCCTTTCTTATGTTTCCATTCTTTATTTTATAAAGATATCATTTAAGTATGAGTACTAAAGGTAAATATCTTCATGGAATATTTTGAAGATCTTTTACAAGTTAGAAGAATGTATTCCATGTTTCATAAGGCACTAAACTATTAAGGTACTCAGGCGTGCAATTGTAAAATGTAATGAATATTCCTATAAAAAAATTAATATTCATATATTCCATTATTAGGTCGTTATAATCGCTATTTCAATTTATTTTGATATGAATCAAATTAAACAAGAACACTAGATTTATATATCTTTTGAAATTGTATTATGTGTATCTTTATGTAATAAATCATAAAATAAAGTGTATAGAAGATATGGATTATCATAGTAGGTATCAAAGCATGGTATAGTTATTTGGGGGGGGGGGGTTAAGATTATAAAACATTATTGAAAACCATAGGGATAAAAAAAACCTAGTAAAAAAACCTTAAATTTTGGTAAATAATATAGTTCTTGGTTTTCTGATATAATAAAACCTTATCTGGATTTTGGAATGTGGATATGACTATGGAATAGTTGTACCTAAGGGTAATAAACCCCAAAAGGGTGCATTTAGAATTAATTTGATCATCACCTGATGCATGACAATGATTATTAAGACTTCAAACCTATCTGGTCACTCCCATGGGATATTCATTGGTTGATAATGTTCTTTTTATAAACAATTTTAATGGGAATAGAAATTCCAATTAATTTTAATGTAAGAAAATAAATAATTGATAACTTATATTGAAACCTAAAAAATCATAGGTTAAGAATATATCATTTATGGATTATCCCTTCAATGTTCCAATTTTTCCTTTATATGGTTAATAATTTGAAAAACTTTATCCCTAATTATCATTTATTTTAGTCAATGGATAAAAATAGGAGGAACCCATTCAAAAACCAATGTCATGACTACCCAAATTAGATGCCCAACCCAATGGGATCAGGATTTGGTAAATTCATGAAAAATCTTTCTCAATTAACTCAAGAATTGAATAGAAACATTAATTATAAGTAAATTCCAAATCCCCCAAAGAAAGTGAGAGTTTTAATTGAGTCCATTATGTGTCAAAGGACTATGAAATTTAGTTTATCTTTTGATACCTTATTCATAGAATAATGGATCAACTCCAGTGAAAATATCTTTCATGTTATTTAATGATATGAGTAATAAAAAGTTGTGTTAGTAGTTTATTGAATGGAGGGAGAATTTTTTTCTATGGTATATATTGATAAATAATATAAATCCCATGAATGAAATCAAATATGAGGTGTGGAAATAATTTAGGATAAAAAATTGATATATAATTTCATCGAACTCTCCACATTATAAGAGAGAAGGTTTTCTTTGGCCTAAAGGAAAAGGAAAATTAATCCATCCGGGTGTATGAGGAAAAATTCACAAGAATTTTAAGATACACCTTCATCTTTTTTAATTTCCCCAAATGTAAATTTTATATCATATTTCTTGGTCTAAATATGAATCTATGAAAATATTTGATGATTTGAGACTTTTACAATAGTGAAGTAATTTTTTTATGTGCCCTCAATGTCAAAATAGAGACTTGTAAATATCCAAGGTCTCATGTGTCTAAAGAGAAGAAGAAAACAGTGGATTTTAATTCATATGAAGTGATATATAAATCTCACAAGGGTAAGAAAGTAAAATATACCATTTTTTAAAAGCTATAGATGAAGTATCTTATAAATTTCTTAAAGGGGACAAGGTGATGCTTTAGGTGTGGAAAGGAATGGAACCTACGTAATGAATGCTAACGGGAGAAACCCCCAATGTGGTGGAATAAAGGAATTATATAGTAAAATATCTATATAATGTTCAATGTTTCAACTTCATGGAAAAAGGAAACTATATAAACCAATGAATTAATCCCAGGATTGTCGATAATAATCAACAAAAAACAACCACTAAGGACTAGAGGGAAAGGGAGAGCATATTCCATCACAATAGCTGAGGTGGATCTTAATAACAAAGTGGTAATAAGTATTCTCTTTATTCATTAAAGGATATAAAATGAACTATTTTATTATGGTTTTACACATTCTTTCATATCATTAATGTTTAGAAGAACTATTAAAACACCACATAAAAATATGGAAGTTGAGTTATTGGTGAACACGGTAAATGGGTCCATTATTACATCCTAAGAATAAAACTTCACCCATATCATTATTTGTGGGTCGAATTTCTTATAAAACCATATGATACTCTATTTAGTGTAATTTTATGCTATTTTGGGTATGTATTAGATTTCCTTATATATAGACAACATAAATTGTTGAGAAAATGAAATCATAATTAGTATCATGAATTGTATTCAAATTCTACATAAGTTAAAGGGGGGTCAATCTAATTTGGAATCATCATATAAATCATGGATATTATTTACTTATGATTAAGTGTATCTAGATAAAATTATTGAGACTAAGGAAAATATCATCATTGATAACATGCCCATTGTAAGTGAATTTGATAATGTGTTTCTCAAACAATTTTATAGTCTTCCTCGAATATGAGAAGTTGAGTTCTCAATAAAATTTATACCCAAATATTTTTCAATATTCAAGACACTATACAGAATTTATATTATTTTATTTTAATAAATAAAGAAGAAACTATATGATAATTTAGATTAAGGTTTTATATGCCCAAGTGATTTATTATGGGGTGTGTTAGTCCTTTTTGTTAAAAAGAAGGATGGGTGAATGAGCCTGTGCATTGATTATCATGAGCTCAACAAGATCATGATAATGAGAAAGTATCCTCTACCTCATATTGAATAATTATTCAATCATCTATATTGAGCCTAGTATTTCTCAAAATTGGATATTTGGTTGGAATATTATCATGTGAAGTTATGAAGGAGAATATCCCCAAGACTACTTTTCACACATGTTAAGGGTGCTATGAGTTCACATTGATTCTAGATTTACTCACTAATTCTATGGTTATCATCATGGGATTAATAAATATAGTATTTGTGGATTACCTTCACAAAATTATGGTAGTCTTTATAAGTGATATTCTTATCTACTATAAGTGAAATGAGGAACATGAGGTTCATATAAATGTGGTACTAAAGGCCTTGAAAAGGGAAGATTTATATGAAATGTATAGAAAATGAAAGTTATGGATAAATAAAGTAACATTCCTAGGGAATGCTATCACCAGTAAAGGGATATATTTCGATCCTTCAAATACAAGGGAAATTTAAGGCTAGAATACACCAATATATATGATAGATATATATAGTTTCCTAGGATTGGATTGGTATTATTGTTGATTTTTGGGAAACTTCTCATTATTATCAAGACCACTAATACATTTAACATGAAAGGGAGTGATTATTTTATGGATTGTTGAATGGGAGGACAGTTTTAAATATTTAAATAAGTGGTTAATAAATAAACATATTCTTATATTACACACAAGTGGGGAAGTATTTTTATCTATAATTATGAATCCAAAAAGGTCTTGAATTTTATACTCATGAAAAAATTACAAATTGATAGTTTATACCTCCCAAAAATTAAAGATCGATGAGTAGAACTACTTGACACATGATCTAGAATTTGATATAGTGATTTTCACATTGAATTTTTTGTGAAATTATCTCTATTGGGTGAATTGTGATAGGTATATATATCATAAAACCATCAAGTATATATTCACTCAAATGGAGCTCAATATGCACCAATTAAGGTAGTTATAATAGATCAGGGACTGTGATTGTTCAATCCATTACCATCCTGGGAAGGAAAAAAATGTGTCATATGCTCGGAGTATAAATGGTGATACAACCATATCCATGATGAGTATTTAAAGGGCTCTAATATTTTTGGAAATGAAAAGTATGGGCATGGAAATCATAAAATATGTTACATCCTACCTTGCTCAAATAACTTCTCAACCATCAATTTTTGAGAGGGTTAAGAAGAAACAAAAGGATAATGAGAAACTATGAAGGAAGGTAGTGAATATTAATAATTAATTCTTTGAAAAATATGTATTTATAATGTTTGAAACCTAGATATTTTTCCAATAAAAACCATAACTAAAGAGGTGACTTCTGTATGATGAATATAGTTCATCCTTATATATTCATTTAGGAATTAATACTATGTATAGAGATTTGAAGAAAAACTTCTAGTGGGATAACATAAAGATGGATAC
This sequence comes from Viscum album, assembly GCA_963277665.1. Lineage (NCBI taxonomy): Eukaryota > Viridiplantae > Streptophyta > Magnoliopsida > Santalales > Viscaceae > Viscum > Viscum album. Next base: position 829,201,053 of record OY728157.1, read on the forward strand.
TGTAGAATCTGTATCTTGATGCTTCGCATTCCAATAAGTCAAGGATGAATGAAAAAAGTCATGGAAATGTGAAAACATGACAATGGATTTGTTGTAGAACTCCCCAAGACATCAAAATGTAAAAATTCCATTTGTGTAGTTGTCGATCATCTTATAAGGAAAATGTATTTCATTAATACAAGAAAGATGTTTTTATAGACCATCTCACTAAGGTATACATAATAGACGTTATAAAACTACATAGAGTACCACCCTCCATTATATCTAATCAAGATCTAAGGCTTACCTTCAGGTTCTGTAGAAACCTTCAAAAATAATTGGATAAATAATAGATTTTTAGTACTGCTTGTCACCCTTAGACAAATGGTAAGTCTAAAAGAACTATTAAAACTCTAGAGGATATTCTGAGATCTTGTTTAATGGATTTCCAAGTATGATGGGATCAAAACCTTCCCCTGGTGGAGTTATCATAAAGCAACACTTTCCATTCTATCATTCAAATTTTAAATTATGGGTCTCTGTATGGGAAGAGGTGTTAGACTTCAATTTGTTTGAATGAAGTTAAAAATAAGAATCTAATGGTGCCTTATCTTATCCAATAGATTATATATAAGGTTCAAATCATTCATTATCATATGAAATTCTTGCAATTTCTAAAGAAAATATTCATAGAAAATCATCAATGAGACTAAGAGTTTGAGATTAGAGAAAAATGTTTACTTTGTACTTCCCCATGAAATAAAGTCATAAGGTTTAGTAAGAAGGTAAATCTTATTCCTAGATACATTGGCTCATTTTAGATCTTTATCATATTATGGTTGTGGACTATAAACTAGAACTTCTACCTAACTTATCTCATGTTTTCACAAACTTGTCAGGGTTCCCTGGTAACCTGATAACCAAGATGACACAGACATGGCCCAAAGGGTGTTCTTGATCTCCACATGTAAGTTACTAGAACTTGTCATCATAAAAAATGAATTTGGGGATGAATTTTCCACAAACATTACAGTATCCTGATAAACAAGTCAGTATGTAAACCAAAGAAAATGCCACAAGGAGTAGTGTATGAGAAGTCAAACTAGTAACAACCAAAAGTACTTTAGAAAAATACTAGAACAATAGGATAAATCCCCAAGCCCCAATAGACTCAACACTTCAATCCCTAAGGATCAATAGCTACTACAACCAAGTGGAACCATTCCCTTGCTTGAACCTGGAAGAAGATAATCTATAAACACTCAAAGGCATGAGTAGGGTGTGAGCTAAAATCCCATTAGGTCTTCACCAAGGATTCCATAAATAGATCTGAATATTTAATTAACCAATTAAATATTTAATGTTTAAATAAATAGGTAATTTAATTTGAAGAATAATTACAATAATTCATGATTTCAATTTCAAATAATGGAAATACTTTAGGAAAATGTCTTTAAAACATTTTATAAAAAACATTTTATATAAATTCTTTAGGCAAGTAAAATATTTTACAGACATTGGTAGAAATTTATATCTTATATATAAGAAACCAAGAAAAATTGTCATCTTCCAAAAGGTACGATAGTTCCAGGCTACCGGATCCTCAGAAATTCGAAGGTGATTGTGGAGATATGTGTATACACATGTCCATCTAACACTCCCTAAAGGAAACTCATCACCATCCCATTAGGGATGTGACTTTCTGCACTATGTTCTGTTTCAGTTGTAAAGTGTCAAAATAGTGTTATCTTAATAACTCTCTAACTACCTAGAATTTCATCTTCTCCAGTAAAATAAATTATGGGAAATTTATTTTAAAACTGTTTAAAAATACAATTCATTCCATTCCCCCATTTCAAAAGTGCTAATTTTCCATTTAAAAACAAAAATACGTTTTTAATCAAAACATTATTTTTCCAAGATAAAACCATTTGGTTTCTATAAAACAATTTTAATCCATTTTCTCAAATAAAACATTAAAATAAATGTCAAATAAAATTGATAAATAAAAATTTGTAATTACTCATGTTTTGATCTAAGGTAAAACTCTAGGGGAATTTTATTTTGGGAAATTACTAGATGGGTCATTCCTTGAACTGAGATTCAAAATGTAATTATGAGAGTTATAACACTTATAAGTGTTGTTTTCAGTCTTCGATGAAGGCTCAAGGAATATTTTGGATTCCTTATTGAGTTTTTGGAGTTCTATACCCAGAAAAATATCAAAGGTTTGGGTGGTATGTGTTGGGCACATAGTTTTTCTGAAATCGTGTGGCCCTAGGAGAAAACTGCGTATCCTAGTTAGAGGATAAGATCTAAAGTGCATGGTATGTACATGGTTTCCCTAAATATGAACATATCTCAGATGGGTAGTTCCACTTCAGCAGTACCTATGCACTATTCATCGCACGTTTGGAGCACTGTTTGGCTAACCATGTGACCCAAACCATGCACAATGTTTTTTAAAGAAATTAAATTAATTAAATTAAAATGAAAATGAAAATAAATTTATTGAGAATAAAAGGAAAATAAATAAATTATTAAATAAAGATATTATTATTAGTATTATTATTATTAAGTTTAATTTTTAATAAAATCTCAAAGGGGTCTCCCCTTACCTATCACACGGTGATCCCCCTCCCTTCTCCCATAGTGCGTGAGGAACCCCTCTCAGCTCCCTCTTCATTTGTTTTTTAACTCATATTCCTTCATATTTATCATTCGATTCATTCAGTTATGTTATTTTGATCCATCTTTCTACTTCTATGGGCCGATTTTTCTCTCCTCATTGCTTGGTTCCATTCAGTTGAACCCTAGGGTTAGCTTTGACCTATTTTTTTTCTTTCATTGTTAGGGCGTGTAGTTCATCTTCCTGGAGTTATTATGTAATTCTTTAGTATCCACTACTGAATTTGAAGAACTTTGGGTATTTTTGGTTCATCCTCTATCAATTTGAGGTTGTTTTTCATCTGCCTTTTCTTTTGGCCCGGATTTAATTTGGATTTTTTAAAATTTAGGGTTCTTAATCATTTTGGTAGTGTGTCTTAGTTATTCTTGGTGTGGGTTCTAGACACCAGAGTTAAAGGTGAATTACATGAGTATGAATAGGTGAGAATATATATATGTAGGTTCCCCCATTTTATATATATTCACCCCTAGTGGAAATAATATTTATGTTGGGTTTAGGTGTGATTCTGTATATATATAAAAAATTCATACATGTGTATGTATAAATGGGTATATAAATATATAAGAATGTATGTAAGGATCCACTTGTATATATTCATGACCATCAGAACATGTAGAAAGGGGATATGCTTAATTATGCTTATGTGAAGGTGCATATTCTCGGAGGCGAGAAAGAGAAGCTCTGAGTGGATGTCACTGAAAACATTAATTGCTGAGGTGTTCATCTTGATCCTCTTCTCTTGAGGTAGGATCCCTTTTCTTTTACACTTTAATTTTAGGAATTCATTAGTTTATATACCTTCACACCTTTATTTAATTATAGTTAGTGATGCATCAGTTTTTTAGTATAATGATTCTTTAATGTGAATTGAATATGACTTTGAAATGATGTTAAATGATTCTAAATGAATTGTTTGGTAAAAATTTCATGTTTTTATAATAAACCCCCTCAATGAGGTTCATTGTATTCAATAAAAAATAATATGTGCATTATCTTTTAGTTTTGTGATTATTCTTAGGAATAATCCCTTTTTTATTTCACCATATGTCATAGTTTCTTGGAATGTTATAAATGAAATGATTTCTTTAATGCAGTGTGATAATTACTTGAATGTCCATTTAAAATGAAAATTTCTTGACAAAAATTAATTTCATGTGTTAAATGCTTGGACTTATGAATTAGTACCTCTTACTGGAGTTATTACAAATGAAATGCTCATGTAATGTCTTTATCTTAGTTCCAAAGTGATACGAGGGGTTCTAAATTAAGGACCCCTTGCATGGACTCTCTTGCCTTTGTTAGAATTACTGATTTTTAGTAATAACATTGGGGGAGACATCAGCTATTCCTAAGATGGGCTCACCAAGTGCTATCAATTTTTTCTATATTTGAGTGACATTAATTCCCTATGGGAGACCCCTTAGATAGGATCTAAGGAACAATGATTTTACTAGGCCTCAAGTGAAACTCGGCCCTGTACGTGTGATACTAGGTACAAACATGGATGCTAATACTAGAATATTTACACCATGCATTGAGTGAAATGTGGGACTTCATTCTTTGGTCACCATGGACAGACTCATTCGCATTGTTCATATGTTCAAACCCTTGGGAGATACTTGAAAAGACCCTTTGGATTTCCATGGATGGGATTATGGAATCTCACTATATCTATAATATATGAATAAATGTTTTATAAATAGTTTCAAACTGAATTAAATACCATTTCAACATTTTAATAAAAATGGATTGAATCTTTGGAAAAAATAAAAATAATGATGTGACCACCAAGACCAAATCACAAGCTTGGGTATAGTCCAACCCCTCATACCTTATTTCAGTTACTTTACCAATGCAGTTCCTCCTAGGTTTGACACGTCGAATTAGGCCGAAAAAGTAATTGGATGGGTGTCTAAGTGAAACCAAGTGAAATGCATGTATTTATTTATTTATTTATTTATTTATTTCTACCTATCATTTATTTACTATAGAACATTGATTAATTTTTATTTCATGAAATTGATTGGGAAATAAACCATGAGTTTCAGCCTATTGATATTTTATCTCACACCATGCTTGGGAACCATTGGTACCAGAGTAGAATTTTTTTCTGCAGGTATTGATAAAGGGTAGTACCCAGCTTCCAATGTTTTTATTTATATTTCTAGGATGGAGTTGGGGTAGAGGATCGAGAAGGTGCTCGATATTCTCATGGAGCTAGTCATTGGGTAGTTATTATTTTTTTTATATTTTATTGTTGATTTTAATTATTACTGCTTTCACTTATGGCATCTTCTATCATACATATATTTTGGTAAATTATAGTTGGCCACTCTTATTCAGTTATTATTTTATTCTCCCATTGTACTTTATTTTATTATTATGCTCATAATTTTGTATATTGATCTTACATATATATGGTTGTTTTAATCTAATATTGAGGGTATATCATCCCCACCATACCACCATTAGACCCTCACTTCTAGTTAGAAACCTCTGGTGTACGGGGAGGAATTCTTGAGGCCATGTGTTGACCAGTCTGACTACCAGTTTAGTAGTCATTTGGGCCATGACATTACGAAGTGGTATCAGAGCTTCATTTTTCTTATTCTTATTGTTATCGGATAGTATATAGGAGACTAGAAACACATAGTAACTTAGTAAATAGTTGTTCCTGAGAGTGATCACCCCACATACAAGAAAAGCCCAAGTGGCCAGGGATAAGATTATTATTCTTTTTGTTAATGTTTTTCCTGTTACAGTTGGTTTTATATCACCTCGATATATTGGATTATTTTCCACATCTTATTAATTTATTGGGTTTATATTAATCTCCCCTAACCTGGTACGATAATGAGAAAAAATTACATGCATCATTATAGGAACATAGGAATTTACAAGTCATGCATATGTCATGCCATGTAAGTTTCATTGTTAGAATACAAGAAATTGTTGATGTGCCTGACATATTTTATTGGAATTTTTTTACATTTCATGTTATTAATTTTGGAAACATATTTATTGTTCACCTTTTTAGGTAATTATTTATCCTTCCATGCTTACTTTACATGTTTGAGTTTATTTAGCGTTCTTGCTTAAAATTTCCATGCTTCTATGATTTCATGTTTGTTTAGCATAGGCTAAACCACTCTAGTTTCAATTAAAGGGGAGTCAAATCCCAGCATGTAAGGTGTATGGGAGCCTTATGGATTGAAAAATTATGACCCAAGAAACCAAACAAGTGGAATTTTACCTTATGTATTTTAATACTTTTATATAAATAGTCAATCTGATAAAATTTACTTTATTCCTAAATAAGTTGGTTTTAGTTAGATGGGATATGCCTTCAACTTGTAAGGTGTATGGATGCTTTATAAATTGAGGTGGTAACCCATAAAACATATCCTTCTATTGTGATACTTTTATTTAGGAATTTCTAAAAATATAAATGTTGTTCAATTTTTGACATTAAATGAATTGGATGCATTGTTGTAGTTTGTAGCATTTTTCTTGGGCTTAATGATCAGTGTGGATAAATTTCTTAAATGAATAACTAGATGAAAGTAAGTCGATTACGTAATTTTTTTAATAAAATTAACCTTTTAAGGGTGTTTTTAAAAATCTAAATTCTTAAAATTCTTGGGATTCTTTTAATTAAACCCAAAGTGGTTAACAGGACCCTAGTGGATCAAATTACCTTTAAAATTCCATGTTCCAAACCCCATGGGGGTAAGTATGTTATACATTGGTTCTAATTAAATTGACCACTTTTGGTGGATTCTTCTTAAAAATACCCACTTTAATTAATAGAATACCTTTTAATCTTCTTTGACCTATTTTTGTGTGAGACCATATAAATAAAAATGAATGGTGTTTAAATGGGTTTATATGACAAGATGGCCTAATTTAAGATGGGATGTTAATTAAATGTGATGTTTAAAAGGAATTTCAATGTATATTTTATAATTTTCCTTGGATTTTTTCCAGACATGGTTACCTGATGCTTTGATTTGTGGCTCATAATAGTTTTATTTAGTCAAAACCATGATATGTTTAAAGAATCAATTGAGTGTTCATTTAATTCCTTTGAATGGAACCTTAATTGGTGATTTGGCCTAACTCTAATGTAAGGTTAGTTTAATTACATCCTTCCTTCCACTATAAAATAGGTGTGTGAGCATTACCCATGGACCTATTTTCCTATAACTTGGGCTTAAGCATTTTTGCCGCTCAAGCTTAGTGACTTTATCTAGTGTGATCCCTTGGTAGGGTCAACTCTTGTTGTTTCGGTTATGGGTTGGTCATTTTAGGTAGAAACCTCATACACTTTGAAGATCTTGTTGGTTTCTTGTAACCAATACCTCTTATGCGGTACTACTTGGGTTTCATAGTCTCGTGTAGGACACTTGGATTCTAAAAAGACGCCCTTTTTTGAGGGGTGGTCATGTTTTGATGATATTTTATTTTTAGTGTCAGGTGACTTGAGAGGTAGTTATCATGTTCTATAGTCATATGGGTAATGTGAATTTTGGATAAATTCTCAGTGTGGACCATTAAATACTTGACTACATAAGGTCATTTTCTCTTAGGTATAGTGTTAAGGATGTATCATTCTTCTTCTGGAACCTTAGAGTAGTATGAAACACTATACGTGGTACCCATCATTTATTAATCGTTTCTTAGACCATTTAAATACAATGATACTCGCTCAAACCTTGATCTGTTACACTTTAAACATCATAAAAATCTAGACAAGAGTGACCAGGGTGTTAATAAATGTCTTGGATCCTCCCACTATTTGGGATGATGTTTTAAAGAGAATAAAGTGTTTGACATGTTGGTTAGTTGTTTTGGATTTTATGCTTAATGACTTGACATGTGGGAATGTAATTAAAATATGAATAATGTATAAATTTAAGGGTGGGTCTAATATAATGCTCTTGAGAGTCTAGTTATATCTCTATATCTCTCTCTTCGGTTTAACACTTGCTGAAGGAATGTTGGGCACCTCTAGGACTCATAGTTGGTAGTTAATGGAGCATGTGTTATGGAATGGGAGACCTTTCTCTATTAATATGATGTTAAGGACTATCCTATGGTGGGGAGCATCATGTCATCTCTAGATGAATGTTTCATTATAAGTAGAAAAAGCATAACCTAGATGACCATTTCAAAATGGTCATACTCACTTAGAAATCTCGATGGATAGTAATACCTTGTTAATTAAATGATTTCTTGATATAATGTTTGTGATTTTCATGGTTGTACATGTAACCTATTCAGACACTATTATTTGGGAATTGGTCATTGTGGTTATGTTGGGTCACCATGGGATGCCTCAAGTGGTGAAGGTACTATGGTCAGGTTGTTAATGCATCAGCAGATGTAGTTGATCTCTTCTAAGTAATTTGGTACAGAAAGCTTCGAAAGTTATTCCCTTTTATTTTTGAAGGGTTGGTTTTGAAATGTATGGGTAACTCTACCCTATTTATGGTGAAAGTGCCTCATATATTTTTGGTGGTCACTCAAATCCTCTTAGTGTACCCTCGACTTTAGGATAACTATGTACCCAATATAGGTATTGTCTGGGTACACTGAGAGAGTGTTGGTCTTATGGAACACTAAATTTTTGATGTCTTTGGGATTTTTTAAGGTGTTTTCTCAGTTTAACACTAGATTTTTGGTTCTTATTAAGGCTTGGTTACTTAGGAGTGATACCTATATTACTGTGAAGGAATTCTGTAGATAGACTATTGGAAACCAATCATTTTCTTTTGACTCAACCTCCTGGAAAATTCCACTTTGGGCTCAGTAAATGATCTGACGTGGACATATTGTCATTGTACCAACATATCACTTGTAAAATGGATTATTGAATTCCATCGTTTAGTTCCCTGGACTCTGGTTTGTCAAATCCAAGGTTGCCTCAAACTTATTCTCGGGCCTGTAGGTTTATGTTTAATGGGTAATGATTCTAGTAGGGATGGATCTGGGTTACACACTTATTTGTGATGAAGCACATTATTTTTAATTTTTATATGATGGTTTGACAATGAAACATCATCGGAATTTAGGAATGAACTTTGTTTAATGTTCTCACTCTATATTCAACGTGCCTTGGATGAAGGCATTGCGGTTTTGTTTGTAATATGTCGGTCATCTAAGTCGATAATCTTTGGAATGGTTATCAAGAGTTATTGATCTTATTTTACCTTTTCTCAATGTAAAAGGTAAGTGGGAAATCATTTCTAGCACTTCATCAAGTGTAAATGAGTGTGCCATGTGTCGACTAGGGAATTTCATAAAAATTTGGCTCAACCTGGATAACTGAGGTTGATGGGTAATCGACCATTTGGTAAGTTCAAAATCACAGTAGGAATGTCGTTAAAACACTCAAGAGAATTATTTGTAGGAAATTATGATGGTGGAGGTATCATGGTTCGTAATTGGACCCTTTATAATGATAAAACATATGGTGGGGAGCACCATTTGTTTGATTCTAAAATAGGTGATGATGTGATCGTGTCTATGTTCGAGCATTAGATCAGGTTTTAACTTCTTAAGTTTCATGATAATATGAAGTGCTAGGGTAATTTGAATAACTTGTGTTTTGGAACAAGGTAAAATGATTGGGGAATTTAATTTTTTTATCAATTACTAGATGGATGTTTCTTTGAAATGAGTTTCATAACATAATTTTGTGAGTTGGAACACTTCTATGTGTTATTTTTAGACTTGGGTGAAAGCAAGAGTTGTTTTCCGGATGTCTCATTGAGTTTTGGGAAAGTCATATCCAGAAAAATCTCAAGGTTTTGGGTGGTATGTGTAGGGTTCATAGTTTGTTTAAAATCATGCATCCCCTAGTAGAAAATTGTTTGGCCTAGTAAAAGTAGCAGATGTGAAGCACATAGGTTGTGCATGGTTTACCCTAATTGTTTTCTTATCCCGCATGGATAGTGCCACTTAGGAAGTACGTATCTACTGTTCATCACATGGTTGGTATACAGTTTGTGTAACCCTGTGACCCAAACCATGCATAGTATTTTCTTAAAAAATTAAAATAATTAAATATAAAAAAAATAAACAAATTGAATAAGAAAATGGAAAATAAAAATAAATAAATGATTAAATATTATTATTATTATTACCATTATTGAGTTTAGGTTTTAAAAAAACCCCAAAGGGGTCTCCCCTTACCTATCATAGGGTGCACCCCCTCACTTACCCCATGGAGTGTGTGGCACCCATCTCTGCTCCCTATTACATATTCATGGCCATGTGTATATGTACATAGGGGCTAGGTGACCTTATGCATATGAAAAGTTGTATATGCATAAAGGAGGGAAAGAACGACTTATAGTGTTCTCCAATGAAAATGTCAAATGTCTAGGTGATCATCTAGATCCTCTTCTCTTGAGGTATGATCCCTTTCCTTTTACCCTTCAAATTCAGGAATTCATTAATTACTCACCCTTCACACCTTTATTTAAAGCTAGATAGTGGTGTATCCTTTTTTTAGAAAAAATGTTTCTTGAATGTGAATTGATTATGACTCTTGATATGATGTCAAATAATTCTAAATGAATTATTTGGTAAAAAATTTCATGTTTTTATAATAAAACCCATTGATGAGGTGCATTGTCTTCAATTGAAAAACAAATTTGTGCATTTCCTTGTAGTTTTTTACTTATGATTAGGCTTAATGTCTTTTTCCTTTCACCACATGCCATAATTTCATGGATTTTTATAAATGAATTAATTTTTTTAGTGCATTGTGCTTATTCCTTGAATGGTCCTTTAAAAAGGAAATTTCTTGACTAAAATGATTTTCATTAATTAAATGCTTGGACATATTAATTGGTCCCTATTGTTTGAATTATTACAATTGAAATGCTTGTGTAATGGATTTATCATAGCGCCGGAGTGATACGAGAGGTTCCTACTTAAGGACCTCATGGAAGGACTCTCATGCCTTTGTTAGAATTGTTGGTGTTTAGTAATTACATTGAGGGAGACATCAGTTATGTATGAGTTGGGATCACAAAAAGTTATCTATTTTTACCTATAAGATAGTGACACCAATTACCTATGGGATATCCCTTAGATAGGATCAAATCCAAAAGGGCTGTACAATGCATTGATTGAGACTTAAGCCCCAATGTACGATACTAGGTTTGGACTCAAAGACTAGTACTTGACTTTTGACATCATGCACTGAGTGACAAGTGTAGCTTCCTTCTTGGGTCACCATAGATGGAATCCTTGGCATTGGTCATTTTTTGATCCCCCGAGAGATACTTGGAAATTCACTTTAGATTTATATGGTCAGGCCCATGGTTTCTCACTATGTCTATAAATGATGAATTAATGTTTTATAAAGAGTTTCAAATTGTATTAAATAGAATCCAAACATTTTAAGAAAAAGAGATTGAATATTTAGAAAAATGTAAATGTAGAGATGTGTCTGCCAAACCTAATTCACAAGTTTGGGTACATTCCGAACCCTTGAACCTTATTTCACATACTTTATTAATGAAATTTCTCTTTGTTTAGACATAACGTCTAAGGATAAAGAAGGTAATTGGATGGGTGTCAATGTGGAACCCAATCAGATGCATGTATTTATATATATTTTTTCTAGAATTTATTTACTATGGAGCACTAATTAATTTATATTGTATGAAATATATTGGGACAGATATCATGGGTGTTGGCTTACTAATATTTAATCTCACACCTTGTTCAAACAATATTGGTACTTGAGTAGACATTATGTTTTAAGGTTTTGATAGAAAGAGGTATCCAGCTTCTAATGTTTTGATTTACATTACTATGATGGATTTGGAGTAGATGAAAGATCGGGTCCTTCATCTACTTTTGGAGATAGTAATTGGGAATTTATTATTTTATTATATTATCTTTATTATTATAATTTTTACTACTATCACCTTTAGCATCATCTATCATACACGCATTGTTGAAAATTGGCATTGGCCACTCTTATTCAATTATTATATTATTCTTCTATTGTACTATATTTTATTATTATACTCCTAATTTTTTATATTGATATTCCTAATATACCTCTATTCTACTTTAAACTTCAGTGTATAGTCTACCCACCATACCACCATTAGACCCTCCCTATTAGTCAGCAACCTCTGGCATGTGGCGAGGGATGCTTGTGGCCATGTGGTGACTGGTTTTACTACTAGTTTAGTAGTCAGTCAGGCTAGGACATTAATAAATTGAACAATTTAAATTCCATAATTTTCCATCAATTTCACAATAACACCCCAATTCAGTGTAATTAGGGGTGTTCTCCAATTTCATGCCAAAATACAACATCACATTAATATCCCCCATCTTAATGGAATTTTGTTTTAAATATGATAATTGAAATAAGTTTAAAATAATTTAAATTAAATAAAAAAATTAAATTTAAATCACTAAATCTATGGTTAATAATATTTTTCCTTCAAATAGAACCACATCCCATTTTCATGGAAATATAAAGCCTGCAACGGAACCCACCAACAAGAATGAGGACACAGAAGATCTACGAACTAAACCTAGAAGCAAGATTCAACAAAACCAATTTTAGATACATCAATCCAAATAGGATCTATCAAACTACAAGGAGGTAAATATAAATATTCGGAGATATAGGTAGGACACTTACCCAACAAGTCACGCTGCAATCCAAACAATGATCAATCGTTGAACAAAGTGGCCCGGAAGGGTTTGAGGGATCCAAATTTCTTGGGGATGGATCTTGGGTTGGAAGAAAGGATTTTTTGAGTCTGAAATAGAATTTTCAGCCAAACAACCTGTTTAAAAACAAAAATAAAAAATTTACATGAAACACACCAAAATTCTAAAGTACAACCTTGTATTCAATAAAATGTATGACACACAACACCATGTGTAAAAAGGGAATATATTAACCTAATACGTTACAATATTTTTAATTTATTAAATAGATATAATATATTATATACATTGAAATGTACACAACATAGACCTTCCTATATTGCTTGTGTCACATGAAAGAGAGACTTTCCATGATATCTTGCGTTACACGCAAGAATGAGTTTCACCGAATAACAATTTATAATTAAAATATTGTTATTTAATATAATATGATATAAACTATCCATTAAATTAATAGTTATCAATATTAATAACTAACTTATAAAAATTATGGTTTTCACCAATATAAAATAAGTTCATTGGAAACCAAATAATGAGAAATGAAAATTAGATCTAATCGGATATAAAAACAATTAATATTATTTATATGCTTCCAAAGGAGTTTGTTTTAATATGAATAATTAATTATAGTTATTTAATGATTTTACTGAAATATATATACTTTATATATTAAATCAAATGTTTTTTATATTCATCCATTAGTTTTTATATGAATCATATAAGAATAAACACAATTTCACACATAAAAACCAATATTTTTATAAAGGTAATTTTACCTCTTATTAATAGAGATCCAGTTTTAAATATGAATTTTGAAAAGATAATTGATATAATATGTCAAAATAAACTTTATATTTGAAATAGAAACATAAAAATTAGGTTAGGGTGAATTTTTATATTTTTTGAAAACATATCATTTTTTAATCAATAGTTAAAAATACTGAATTTTTATTTAAAACTGCATTTTCATATAATTTATTTATAAAGTTAAACTATACTGTTAATTTCTTTAAAAAAATTTAATTATATAATATTTTTATAAATTATTAAAATTTATGTTATTGTAATCAATTTCACTTCGATATTGATTATAAAAACAAATCAATCTTTCAGATGTTTTTACTTTAAAAACACGCACTATCATCCCGCCTGCGGGATGAATTTTAAATTAATTTCTGCCACTTATATGATTGTAATTTTTAAAAATTGACTACATATTTGGAATCAAAATAATTTATAATTTATAATAAGAAAAAAAATCTCCAAAATGATTTGTGAAAGAAATTAAAATTATTTACAATTATTAATGTAAAATTAATCTTAATAAAGGACTAAACCTTTAACATAAAGACCCAAATAACCTATCCACTTTTAAAAAACCCATTTTGTGGCCATAATTAGGCCAAAAAACTTCCATTATTGATTTTTTCTAGTGTTTAAGACTTTTTTTGGTTAAAACATGGGTACACCTAACTTATTTTAAAAAAATATCATGTGATTCCTTTTCCTCCCTTATAAAAGGCCACCAACTCTCCACATTCCTTGCATCTATCAAACCAATTAGATTCGGCCAAGATCTACCAATATATATTACCATCATACCTCCCCTATACCTTTAATCCTCAATTTGGGCACAAATCCATCCATGGAATCCCTTTGATATACACCAAAATGAGTTACTTGATTTTAAGGTAATGCTATCCAACAATCACTTTTCTTTCATTTACTTCTCCACCGCCTAAAATATTATTCTTCCAAGTTCATATAATAACACAAGTATAATAAATATACTGTTATTTTATTTTATTAAGGTTTATACCTACACTAACACCCACATACATCTAATGAGTAACGAACATGTTGTTTATGTGCATGGTGAACTACCAGTTCACAAAATGATGATTGTTCATATTTCCTTTACCAACATTAATGGTTGGCCATTATGATAGAAAGTATGTTTATATATGATATATATGATATTTATTATTTATTAATGATTCTTTAATTCTGTTACAACACATATATTTATACTTTTCATTGTTTTTGTAAAAAGGATAACATCGTTTGTGGAATTGTGGACTACAGCCCCCTCAGAGCAATGTGTTTTATTCACCCTATACATGGAATGTATAAATAATTGTTTAAATTAAACATATGTGACATAGAGAAAAACTATATAATATTAATTAGATAGTAACCTTTCTGTAAATATAATATATATAATTTTATTTATTTCCATTTCACACTTATTAAAAGAGATAACGTCGTTCGTGGATATGTGGACTACCGCATCCTTGACCTGATGTGATTCATTTTTACATCACAATAATTATATATATAAGTATATATGACTAAATTATTTTGTATTTATGATTTAATTTTCATTATTGAAATATATAATTCTATTTACATTTTTTCCAAAACAATCATTGAAAAATGAGAACCGTTACTCACGCGTACATACGGTCTACCATCTTCACGATCGTAATGTTGATTAATTTTTCAAAACCATATTTAATGATTGTTTTTAAGTATAATTAAATTATAAATATTATAAATATTTATTTTTTATTATTCATGAAATGTTATATAATGACCCCTTTGACCATAGTTGACTTATCAAAGTTGTTTTTTACACATAAACCAAACTTGGTCAAAACACATGATGTCAATTTAATTATTTAAGTAGTTGTATACATCATAGTAATAATTGAAATAAAATTAATGATAAACATGAAAAAGGATCCCAAGAAATTATAAAAGTAACATAAGTTTGTTATACAGTAACTTTAATAACATTCACCCAAAAAAATCTTAGGGTAAGGTATTTTAATCTAAATTTACATTCCATTGTGACTTAATTATTGTTATGCACCTAGTTTCTTTTATATGGGGTATATACTTCATTTGAAATATTATTTCATTAATAAATTTATTCTCATGATATTATAAGTTTTGTTTAATATTATTTCTTCATGAGTCATATGATTTAAAATGGTTCAATGTAAAATGGGACACTTTGGGGTGTTTAAAGATTACTTTCCTCAAGACTAATACTAATGATCATTCAATTGAATTTCCATTTGATGAAATAATAATACCCTTGTTCAACATAGAATTTCATTATTATATGGTTATACATTACCATTTTAAAATATTATTACCATTTTTTCATTCTTTAGTACTCAAAATATTTTAGAAAATGTTTTTATGAAAACCCGACATTATTTATCTCTTTAGTCAAGGAACCTGTTTTCTTCCAAAAACCATGTTTTATAAAACTGTTTTCAAAAATGATTTTATAATTATTTATTAAAGTAATTTTTTACCCTTTTATATTTTATCAATTTATCCAAATGAATATTCTTATTTCTTTACCGACAAGGAACTTTTCAAACCTTATTTCTATGAAAAAGTAATGTTCTTTTACCTTATATGGTAAGTACTAATTCACTCATCTCCATTTCATTGAATTTTCCTTTTTATGTTTAAAAGGTTAATTTTAAAGAAAAAAATTTCAATAGTTATTTTCAAATAAAAAGTTTAAAAAAATCATAATAGAATGATATTTTCATCAAGAATGTTTTTAAAATAACATTTTATAGTATTTATATTCATCAACAACAACAACGCGTTATTTTTACTCCACATGGGAGTTTTTGTATTAATACCATCCTTATTCTTACTCTGGATGGTATATTATAGATTTGGGAAAGGATAGTATTCACATAAACTTCCATGATTCATTTTCTAATCCTCTTGAAATATTTAATATTCTATGATCATTGAACATTTAATTTCCCCTAATTATCTATTTCATTTTTCATGGATGTTATAATTTCCTAAACCGTATACCATTTTACAAAGAGTGACTACTTTGAAAATTATTTTCTTATTTTAGTAAATATTGATAATCCTATATTCTTTATTAAATATATATATTTGACAAGTTTTATTGTTTTGGTTATACTATATGATGATTTCATTGGAAAGATAATGATGGGAGGATCCTAGAATTTATATAGCTCCTCGATGCATCGATAGGTTCTCATGAGACAAATAATTTTTATAAATTAAATGAGTTCATATCTGTAGTTTTAAACCATCTTGTGAAAGTTCTTCATGGTATAGGTTTTCATGTGTCTTATAAATTATGTCCATTAAGTAATCATTTCCCTCATTTAGTATTAATTATTATTCATCCCAGAGATTTTGGGTTGACATATCTATAAATACATTTCATTTTAATTTCAATGATTAAATGGGATGAGTTTCAGTTTCTTACCTTTAAATATTTATTTTTCCTTATCTAGTTATTTTATTGGCATATATTTTCATTTAACTTACCTTGTTGTTGATTCACTTAATTTTAAGCCTATTGATTACTTTGAATGTGTGTTCATTTATTTACCCTACCATGTTAACTTATTCTTTTTGATTTTTTATTCCTTACAATATACTTTACCCTTATTGGTCATTTGATATCACCCTTATTATGATTCTTTTCCCTGAAATCCATGACATGTACTATGAAAGATATGTAGTAATTTACTAGATGTATTAAATTTATCCTCGATATTTTTTTTTTGAAGAAATAAATTAAGTTGTAATTAGTGTATTCTTTTCTCATGTATTTATCTGGTTTACGAAGACTACTAAACTATTGGTCCTTTGGGGATTGATTCCCTGTAATCATGCCAATGTAATTAGTAGTAGGCACCGGTTCCAGACTTCTAGTAAGGTAACGATTATGTGGGTATTTCAAGAAATGCATCCCTATCTTGTTACTACAAGTGGATTTAATTATGTCACAGATATACCTAAGAGTAATAAATCCAACAAGGTATTCTGATCCTGAATCAGGGTAACCTGTTACCTGATAATGGGCCTTAATACGCATTGGTTTTGACACTCATAGGGGATATACTTTGGATAAGTCCTATTTTATTTACAAACCATTATGAAAGATTTGAATAAATAAAGAAAATGAATATACAAGGTTAAAAATAAGGTGTTTTAGATTAAAAAAATAAGGTGTCATGATTTAGATATCTTATAGATAATTATACACTTTTCTCACTATGACTATTGTTGATCACACAATTCTTTATAGTTTTAGTCAATGGATGGAACCCAAAGGATTAAAGTTTTCATTGAACATGAATGATAAAGTGGTGAAAATTAGTAAAAAAAATCATGTGTGGATTGGAGGTAAATATGTTATTTTTATGCAAAATCAGTTTTCCCAAAATATGATTAACATTATATACATTTACCAAGTCCCGAACACACAAATAAGAGTAGCATGGAGGTTTCTAAGAGCTTATGTGGTGGAGAAAATAAATAAAAGAAGGATCGATTTATAACATGTGGTATGTGTGGAAGGAGACACCTAGGAAACTGTCTTAATGGATACAGCAAATTATTTTTGTGTGGGAAATAAGGACATAAATTAAAGGATTGTCAAGAAAAAATTGTGAGTATGATTGAAGGAAATGAAGCTCATCTTAATAAATAATTTAAATTAATTTTTCATAATTGTGCACAACCTATAAATTTCCCATGTCAATGCCCTATTATAGAGAGTAAAATCTTGAACAAGGAAAGTTCTATATGAAAATAAGTGGATGAAGTATTTATGTATTAGGTTTGTATTGAAAAACTTTGTTAAAAGGATATTTCAAGGATGTTCATCATATTTATTTTGGAAATTATATTAATTTGGTTCTAGAAAATGAAAACCCATAAGTCGAGTGAAAATAAATCAAATATATCAAGTTCACGGGTCTTAAACCCATGATTGAAGAATGATAAGGGTTTCACACCAACCACTAACCTATGTAATGTCCTCGTTAATTTTTTATTATTTTTAGTTAAACAACTTGAAAATTTAATATTAATGATGAAGCCGTAGTATCACTTTTGAGGATTAGAGATTAATCAATTAACTATATTGGTTTTTAAGATAGTTAGAGACAAATAGTTATAATATTCACTTTTTTATTAGCCTAACGATCCTTTAAAGGTTTCTTTTAGTACTTCAGGAATAAAAAATCATTATTGGTAATTATTTTCTATGAGTAAAGGGATGAATTAGAATTTGATCAAAGTACAACAAAAAGTTATGATTTTTCATATGAAATTGAAACATATCAAGTAAGAAAATTTCATTAAATTCCTAGGAAATAAAATAATTCCTCAACATTAGGAAAAGTATCTTAAAACAAAAAAGTTGTGCTAATACCTTGTTTTTTAATCCATGTCTTCTAAATCCTTGAAGATTTATGTATTTGAGGCCCTGAACTTTATAGTAATCATTTTCTTATTTTCGATTGATGAACTCATTCACTCCCTATAAATATTTACATTTTTACTCCATGTATGTATCTCTACTTTCCACTAATGTTCTCCTCATTAGAGACCATGTTACATGGTAGTTCATGTGACCATTATACTTTCCTTTCTCTCTTTTCTATAGGATGCTTTGCATACTTTTCTCACAATGTGGGATTTCAATATAGAAAATATGAAAAAATATATTTCCAAGATCATGTTTAAAATATGGGGATGTAATTTAATAAAGGTGGGGAGAATGAGACACCCCAAAATTGAAAATTACAACTTTGTATTCAATAGTGTGTATGACAAAAAAC
Source organism: Viscum album (assembly GCA_963277665.1). Taxonomy (NCBI): domain Eukaryota; kingdom Viridiplantae; phylum Streptophyta; class Magnoliopsida; order Santalales; family Viscaceae; genus Viscum; species Viscum album. Next base: position 829,220,088 of record OY728157.1, read on the forward strand.
ACTATGAGTAAAAAGGTAATATATTAACATGATAAATTTCAATATATTTACTATCTTAAATAAATATAATATATTATATATCTTTAAATGAATGTAAGAGTGAACATCCTTGATAGATTATGTTACACACAAGAGCGACCTTTCTTGATATCTTGCATTACATACAAGAATGAGTTTCACCAAATAAGAACATATTATTAAAATATTATTATTTATTATAATATTATATAAAATAGTCAATAAATTAGTAGTTATGAATAGTAATACTTGAACTGTAAAAATTATGGTTTAAAACAATATAAAATGAATTCATTGGCTACCAATTAATGAGAAATTAAAATAAGAACCAATTGGATTTAAAAAGAAATATTATTATTTATAAGCTTCCAAAGGTGTTTTGTATTAATAAGACTAATTAATTATAGTTAATTAATGATTTTATAAAATATATATGTTATACATTAACAAATATATTTTTTATATTCATTCATTAGGTTTTATATGCATAAGATATAAATAAACAAAATTTCACACTTGAAAACCTATATTTTTATAAAGGTAATTCTACTGCATTTTAGTGGAGAACCCATTTTAAATATATAATATGAAACTTTATTTTATATAATTTTTATAAATAGACATTATATTTTAAATATAAATATAAAAATTAGTTTATGGATAATTATTGATATTTTTCAGAAACATATTATTATTTAATGAATAGTTAGAAATACTGAATTTTAATTCAAAACAGCTTTTTCATCTAATTAATTATTGAGGTTAAATTATACATTTAATTGGTTTTAAAATTTAATTAGATAATATTTTTACCAATTAATAAAATTTATTTCATTTTAATAAATTTTACATTGAAATTAATTATAAAAACATAGAAATATTTTGGATGTTTTTACTTTAAAACCCCGCATTGTCATCTCGCCTACAAGATGAATTTTAAATTAATTTCCCCCAATTATATGATTGAAATTTGGAAAAATGGATTAAATATTTTTAGTAATAATAATTTATAATATCTGATAAGAGAAATTTTTTTACCAAAATTATTAGTGAAAGTAATTAAAATTAATTGTAATTATTAAGGTAAAATTAAGCTTAATAAAGGACTGAACCTTTAACTTAAGGGACCAAATTACCTATCCACTTTTCCAAAACCCATTTTATATCCTTAATTTTACCATGAAACTTACATTATATATTTTGGTTGATTTTTTAATACTTTTTTAGGTAAAAACATGGCTACACCTAACTTCTTTTCAAAAATACCAAGTGAGTCATTTTCATCAATTATAAAAGGCCACCACATCTCCCCATTCCTCAAACCTCTAAAACAACTTAGGTGAGGCGAATTTATTCCAATATAGATTCCTAGAATCCATCCCCTATACCTTTAAGCCTCCCTTTGGTCAGAAATCCTTCCAAGTAAACCCTTTGGCACACACCAAAAAGAGTTACCCAATTTTGAGGTAATGCTTTCCAATTATCACTTTTCTTTCATTTACTTCTCAAACACCTAAAACCTTATTCTTATATGTTAATATTATATAAAAATATCCTAAATATAATTTTATGTCGTTTTATTAAAGTTATTTCCTACACTAACACACACATCCATATAATAGATAATGAACATATTGTTTTTGGCACGTTGAACTACCGCCTCACGAAATGATGATTGTTCATTTTTCCATTAACATCATTAATGGTTGTAAATTATGATGGAAAATCTATTTATATATGATATAAATTATATTTATTATTTATTTATTATTTTTTAAATATTTTTCAGCAAATATATTCATTCTTTTTTTTTGTAAAAATGATAACATCATTTGTGGAAGTGTGGACTACTGCCCCCTCAAAGCGATATGATTCATCCACATGATACATGGAATGTATATAGAATGTTTTTAATTGAACATGTGTGACATAGAAAAAATATACATGGCATTAATGACTTAATTATATTTCTATAAATATAATATATATCATTTTCTTTATTACCCTTTCACACACTTTAAAATAGATAATATTGTTCATGGACATGTGGACTACCACCTCCTCAAAATGATGTGATTACTTTTTACATCACAAGAATTATATATATAAGTATATATGAATAAATAATATGTTATTTAAGATATAATTATAATGATTTAATTATATCATTCTACTTACCTTCTTTCCATAATGATCACTAAAAAATTAGAACGTTATACATGCGTACATACAACCTACCGTCTCAATGATCATAATGTTGATTAATTTTTCATAACCACATTTAATGATTATTTTTAAAAGTATAATTTATGAATAAGTATTATAATTATGTCATTATTATTATTCTGTATATGTTATATAATTACTACCTTAACCATAGTTGACCTACCAACGTTTTTTTGACACATAACTTGAATTTGGTCGAAACACCTGATATAAATTTAATTATTAAAGCAGTTGTACACAACATATTAATAATTGAAATAAAATTAATGATAAAAATTAAAATGTTTCTCAATCAGGTATAAAATTAAGAAAAGATTATTATACATGAAGTTTATGTATGTTAACTCGAAAGGAAACTCAATGTAAGGGATTTTCATCTCAATTTACATTCCATTGTTTTTTAATTATTGTTATGCACCAAGTTTATTTTATATAGTGTATATAAATTATTTGAAATTTTATATCATGAATCCATTTATTCTCATGATATTATTATTTATAATATTATTACTTCATAAGGCTTATGATTTAAATTGTTTCAATGTGGTATGTGACACTTTGGGATGTTTACATATTATTTTACACAAGGCTAATACTAATGATCTTTCAATAGAATTTCCATTTGAAGAAATTATGTAACCATTTTTTAATAAACCTTTTAATTATTATCTAGTTATCCATGACCATTTTCAAGTATTGGTATTATTTTTCACTCTTTGGTACTTAAAATTTTTTTGAAAATGTTTTTATGAAAACCCAACTTTATTTCTCTCTTTAGTTAAAGAACTTGTTTTCTTCTAAAAACCATGTTTTATAAAAAAAAATATAAATTTCTTTTAAAATTTTTTCTAATGAAATTTTTATCCTTTTCATCTTTTACTAATTTCTTCAATGGAATATTCTTGTTTCTTTCCCAACAAGGTATTTTTTTCAAACCTTTTTACCTTATAAAAGGAATGTTATTTTACCTCATATGGAAAGTACAGATTTACTCATCATAATTTCATTAAGTTTACCTTTTAAAGTTTAAAAGGTTAATTTGTAAATAAAAAAAATTTCAAAATTGATTTTGAAATAAATTTTTTTTCAAAAGTTTCTTCATAACAAAAGGATGTTTTCCTTAATAATTTTTATAAAGGATTTTTTTATAGTATTTCTATTCATCAACAAAAATAACCCCTAATTTTTACTTCACTTGGAATTTTTTGTGTAGATACCATCCTTATTCTTCCTCTGGAAGGTTTATTATTGATTTGTATATGGAAATAATTCATGTTCACTTCCTTTATTCATTTGTTAGTCTCCATGAAATATCCAATCTTCTATGATCACTGTACATTGAATTTCCTCTAATTATCCATTACATTTTTCATGGATATTATTATTTCCTAAATCATTTACCATTTTACATATGGTGTCTACTTTTATAGTTATTTGATTATTTGAGGAAGTATTGATAATCCCATATTATTTATTCAATATGGATATTTGATAAGTCATTTTATTTCTTTCATTAAATGTGAGAAACTATTTGGATAGGAAATGTTGGGAGGATCTTAGACTTTACATAGCTCCTCGATGCATTTACTAGTTCTCATGAGGCAAATAAGTTGTGAAAATTAAATGAGTTTCCATTCATATTTGTAAACCGTATTTAAAAAAGGTCTTGACAGTATAGTTTATCTTTTTCCTTATACGTGATGTCCATTAAGAAAAAATTTCCCTCATACAGTATCAGTTTTTATTCATCTGTGAGATTTTGCATCGACATATCAATGGATACATTTCATTTTTATTTAAATCATTAAATGGAAAGTGTTTTAGTTTCTTACCTTGACATATTAATTTTTCCTTATCTAGTTATTTTAATGTCATATGTTTTCATTTACTTTCCTTATTGATTATTCAATTAATTTTCACCCTATTGATTACTTTTAATATATGTTAATTTATTTACACTACGATGTTTATTTATTCTTATTGATTCATTATTTCTTCCTTTTTTACTTTTCCCTTACTGATCATTTTACATCACCTTTATTATGTTTATTTCCCTAGGAATCCATAAAGCATACAATGAATGATGTGAAGGGATTAACTAAATGGAATAAAGTTAACCTCGAAGTTATTTGTTTAGAAGAAAAAAATTGTGTTTTAATTAGTGTATTATATTCTCATGTATGTATCTAGTTTACCAAGACTACTAATATCTTGGTCCTTTGAGGCTTGATTATTTTTAATCATGCCAATATAATTAGAAGTTGAAATGAACTATGATCTTCTAGGGTTGGGGTGCTACATTACATGACATGTAACCCAATTGCAAGTCGTATAATTGAAAAATAAAAAAATCACAAAAAAACACATAAAATTTTGTTAAAAAAGAATTTATTATTATTTTATAACATATGCATCATGTAACCACATTAAATGGTGTGTAAATCCCCTGAAGTCTATAGAAAATGCAGGTTTTATATTGAGAATCCAAAAAATCTATTAATTCACAATTATAGGTATCCTCCCAATTCCTTCCCAGCCCTACCCAAACAAATTGAAATGAGAACCAAGATAAGGCTTAAAGTGTACCTATTAGAAATGTAATGGGATTTTACAACCTCCACACCATAAAAAATTTTTGTCCCCAGAAAGAATGTCAATAATATTCCATATCAAAAAGGTGAGGTCATGGCTCTCTCATCAGTTCTGCAAGCTCCCATATCTCATGGTAATATGAATTATGCTTCCATATAACTCGAATAAAAGGTATCTACCTCCCACAAAGTACCCTGGTTTTTTCATCAACTATCTTGAATGAAAATTTAGACATAGATAAATCAAGTTCAATCTCAAGATCATTCCATCTAGAAGCATGAGATAGATTAAATAGATGATTTCATAGTAGAGACACGTGGAATACATTATGTATCGACATCAGTTGTGGTGGAAGTGCTATATAGTAATAAACTTTACCCACATGATCAATGACCTCAAAAGATTATACAAAATTAGGAGAAAGTTTCCATTGCCTCTCATTCCATGGATGACCCAACCAAGGTGAAACTTTCAAGAACACCTGGTCACCAACTAAAAATTCCAATGGTCTGCAATGATGATCAGCATAAGACTTATACAAGATCTGTACTGTCAACATTCTCTGATGAATCAATCAAATCGTCCATGTCTTCTCTTAAACCAATATTAGTCCAACCAAGGAACTTTCACCAATCTATGACGAACATAATAGAGATCGTCAAGGTTAGCCAAACAGGGCCTCAAAAGAAGCCATTCTGATCATGGACTGTTAAATATTTTTTAAATCAAACTCAACCAACACAATACGGTCATCACATAATCCACTAAATTTAAGATCACAAGAATGGATAATATCCTTAAGACATTATATAGCTCTTTATTTTTGACTATCTGAATGTAGATGGTATGTCATACTCAAACAGACCTGAGAACCTGGTGCCTCATAAAGGCCTCTCCAAAAGTGATAAGTGAACCATGGATCCCTATCAAAGACTATAGTAGATGTAACTCCATGTAGACAAAAAATTTATTTCACATAGATATTTCACAACACCTCAACTTTGGTTGTATCATGAATGGGTATAAATTGAGCCAATTTAGTTAGCCTATTAATCAAAACCCATATTTAATTATTATTTCTTTAGGTATGAGGAAACCCAACCATAAAGTTAATAGATACCTCATCCCACTTCCAACTAGAGAGTGGAAGTGGATAATGAAAACCTAAAGGATTCTGGTGCACGACCTTGACTTGATGGAATTTATAACAATGAGGGAAAAATTACGCAATGCCCTCCCCCGTACTTAGCCACTAGAATATAAACTATATATTGTAGAACATCTTTGTGGTTCCTAGGTGCACAACCAACTGTTAATTATGGAAATATCCCATCATATATTTCCATATATATAACATCACAATGAAGTGATTCTAATAACATATAATACAGTTAGTGTAGAACATCCAATTAGCCAACGTATCCCCACTGTAAAGTGAGTATCTAATGTTATAGAACTTATCATCTAACTATTATTCCTAAAGAATCATATCTAGAATAGATGTTATAAATTGAACACTGGCCAAAGTAACCTCGTCCCCTAATTCCTAAACTCTAATATGAAACTATGTAAATAGAGCAATTATGTTCCACTATTCCAATGATTATGTTGTGGCATGGAATGGAATTTTCATTATCAAGGAATTTGTGATGAAATTCCCTTTCCCCAGGGTATAGTCAAATTCAATGCTGAAAACTTTCAGGTACTACACCCAACGCCTCTAGTAGATATTCATATATTTTTTGGAGAAGATTTAACTCAAGCTCTTGTGGTCTGAAACATAGTAAAACGTTATCCATAAAGGTAATTTCATCAACTTTTAAGCATGTTCATCACATCTATAATTTTAAGGTCATGGGTCACATAATTCTTCTCATGTGGCCTAAGGTGGCAAGATCTATAAGAAAAAAATGATTACCTTTCTTAAGAACGTATCCTAAACCTAAATCTGATGCATCATAGAATACCACATAGCCTTACTGACCTCTATAATATTCAACACTAGAACAGTAGTCAAATGAAATTTTAACTCAACAAAATAATTTTGACATCCTTCAACCTAAGAAAACTTTTATCCCTTCTGAGTTAGAGCAGTCATAATAGAATCTAACTTTGAGAAGTCCTTAATGAACTAGTGATAATATCCATCTAGGCTCATGAATCTTCAGATCTCAAAAATATTTTGTGGTTGTTCACATGTCATAATATCCTTTACCTTTTTAGGGTGAACTAAAATACCATGTTCTAAAATGATGTTTCCCAATAATTTCATTTCTTGAATCTAGAATTTATATTTTAAAATATTGACATAAATTTAGTGATTTCTAAATAGGTTCAGGACATCTCATAGATGATTCACATTATCTTACTCCAATTTAGATTAGATAAAGATTTTATCCACAAAGACTACATTTAAAGTATCAATATACTCATGGAAAATCGTGTTCATTAAATCTATGAAACAAATATGACCATTTGTTAAATAAAATTGCTTGAAAAGGTACTCATAATGGAAGTAACTACTCCAAAAAGCAGTTTTTGGAACATAAAATTATTTTATCCTCAATTGATGGTAACCAGATCGAAGGTCAGTCTTCAAGAACAACTTTTACCCTTTTAACTTGTCGAAAACTAGCCTGGGTCGACCCTAAACTGGTCACCCGAGTCGGTCTACAATATGTCCTGAAGGGTGTTCTTTATCCCCTTGGGATGGAAACTAGTGTCGAGAATCAAAACTTAAACACCAGGAATGATTTTTCCCATAAGTAAAACAAAAGAAAATAAACAAAAAACTGACAATAAAATGGAAACTAGCAATGAAAGTAGAGAAAAGAATAAACTGCACATACGTCCATGTGACCTACTACGCCACCAACCAATTCAAAACCAAGCTCTCTCCAAGAGTGATGTGAAACTTGGAGAACATGAAACTGAAAAGATAGAGTAGGCGTAAGCACTGAGATGCTCAGTAAGAATTCCAAAAATAAACCACATCTGATTCACCACCTCTAAAATGAATTCCATTCTTTCTAATTTAAAAATAGAATATATATATATATATATATATATATAATGGTTTCCACTCCTTTAACAAAATAGGTAAAAATATTTTACTTTTAAGAAAACTAACCTTTTACATTTAATTTTTATAAATAAATTCCTAAATTATATAAGTCATTGCAATGAATTATTTCTAAAATGACTAGTACTAAAATAGTTATATATTATAAAAAGAAAAGTAAAAGTATCATGAGATCAAATAAACAAAAGTTCCATAAAAGAAAGCAGAAACATACAAGTATTAAACCATGGGAATTACCTAAACATCCCTATAGAGATACCTGGATGTACTTGGTTCAGAATTAGCTGATTGCATATATTGAATCCCTTAAGTCAATAACCAACTAGCTTCCCTAACCTGTCCTCACTAGTGGCATAGCCCTCCTGGCATAACAACAAATCCAGTGGTACCAACCCGCCTAATCGGAGTTGATCAGCAACCGTCACTCGACCCTATAAAAGATTCCATGAAACCCTTGGTGGTAATAATACTATGTAAGTAGGAGGCCCTCTCACACGTGACTCATCTTACCTTCCATCACCACACTTTCCTACCCCAAACAAAGACACCCTATACGATAACCCATAAAGTGATTTCCCTCTTATATAGGTGCTCTCTAGATATATATAAGTGTGTGTGTGTGTGTGTAAACATTTATATGTCATATCAGCCAAGGTGATAATTTGGTCGTCATGTCACATGAACTTTTAATCCATTTCACAAAGCAATTTAAGTTTCCAATCAGGCATTCACACTTTCAAAGTAACATAAGGTGCCTACCAGGCCATTAATACCATCATTCTGATATACCATATAAATATTCCAAACCAAATTCATTTTGCAAAGACATTTCCAATTCCAGGTTAAAAGCACACACCATACTAAAAAAGCACCAAATAGGCCTCCATGTCATTGAATTATCAAACCATGCTTCAAGGTTCCAAAAAAGTATAGTTTTAAACAACACATTTAACCAAATCCTTTTAGCTTCAAAAGATACAATTCATCACAAGAGAACTTGTAGTAAACTATTTTAAAATACTAGGACACCTTCATAATTTAAAGTAGTTTGTAGATAAGCTTAGTCATGTTATAAAAATTAATGGGAAACCAATATCTAATAGGTTAAATCCATTTCAACAAACACATATACATATCTACATATATAAATATCACATGAATATTTAAACACACTTTTTAAGAATGTTATGCAATCATGGAATTCAAATTAAAGGTGCGGGAAAAGAGGACCTACCTCAAAAGGGAAGTGAATCAAGCTAAGACACTTCAGCTCTTAAATATTTTGATGAAAATCGCCCACACCAGCACACATATACATTCTCATACACATATATATATACCCTCAATCCAATACACATATTCCCCGCACCATGAGGGAATATGTGCAAGGAGATATATATATATATATATATATATATATATATAGACACACACACACACATATACACATACATACCTATGTATGTTTGTGAGTGCACCACCAAGGAACCACCAAAGCTTTAATTAATTTACCTAAAGGTACCAACGTGACTTAGAAACCAAGGAACCATTTAATAGAACGAGGTTTTAAAAAGAAAACTATTTTAAAAGAGTCATTTTCATTCAAGGGAGTATCCATGTGTGCACCTAGTGCACCCATGAATGTTCCAACTTCCAATGGAGCACCCAACCAACAAAAGGACACCCAAAACTATTTTCACAAAACTACCACATGGTTTAAAAACACAGCCAACTACTCACATAATTTAAAGAACAAAAAAATCCCTTAAAACCTTAGAACCCCTTTCCAAAATATTTTACATGTTAAACAAGTCATAGAATTTCTAAACCAAACACACCAAACCAAGATCACAAATAAAAAACTACAATCACACCATAATTAATGCTAAACATTTTAATGAAAACTATCATTTTCCACAAAGCAACCCATTTCAATTTTACACAAACCAAAACCATTACAAGATCTACAATTTAAAAAAAATGTAAACACTATAATAGAATAATTATATATATTATAAAGCTAATAATCTTGTAAAAATGACAATTGAAGAAACACAAGCATCGATTAATTACTCCGGAATGAAATGGGATAAAAATGACTTCCTTAAATCAAGCGTGGATGCGGCCAAACCCTCAACGGATGGGCTAACAGCGTCCCGCAATCCAATTGTGCACCCAAGACAACAATAAAAATGAACCAAAAAATACCTGGGATATTGTGATTTTGAAACGTAAATAAAAAAACTAGAAATAGGAAGAAAACTAATATAGGTGATCTCGAGTTCTCTGTAGGTCAGACGCGCTGGACAAAAGTACGGAAGGAGGGTGAGGGGGGTGTGGTTGCTACTAGAGTAGAGGAGAGGCGGGGGCCAAGGAGGCCTGGTGAGAACTGGGGAGGCCGAAGGTGGCCTTTTCAGAGCATTGATGCTGGAATACAGAGTATAAAAGGGAGAGGCGGCGGTCAGGAGTCGGGTTCTCAAGCGGCGAAGGGTGAGGTGGTGGTCGGGAGTCGGGTGCTGAAACGGAGGGTCGCCTGTCAGGGAAGTCATGCGCGGAGGGCTGAGAGGGGGTGTGGGGTGAGCATGTAGGCAAGGGTCTGGAGGGTGATGTTGGTGGTGATGCTGGGAGGGTTTGCTGGAGCATAGAGGTGTGGTGAGGTGTGGCTGGATGAGGCTGGGGGCCAGGGTAGAGAGACACAGGGAGGGAGATGGGGATCATAGAGCACCGAAGGTAAGGGGAAAGAAGGCAGGTAGTGCTAGGGTTCCCCTTTTTTCATTTTATTATTATTATAATAATAATAATAATAATACCAAAAAATGATTATAATAAAATAAAATCAACAAAATATATAATAAAGGAAAAAAATAATAACCATAAAATTTATAATAATAATCATCATAATAATAAAAATAATAAAAATAAAAATAGTAACAATAATAATGGATTATTAATAATATTAATATTAATTACATTAAAACATTATTATTATTATAATTTAAAAATTTAACTCACTTTATTTACATAAAAATATCTATTTTAATCATTAGACAATTGTGCAGGCACCCGGGCTGACCACGTGGCTACTGCCCACTGTGCAATGACCGCGCATGAGTCTCAAACCCACTAAAATTATTAACCGACCCAAATTTTAAGTTGGGAAATAGCCTCGACCTTGGAAATAGAACCCAAATCCATGAAATAATAAAATAAAAATTAATTTAAAAAGTCAGGTGTGATAATTCTCCCTACCACAGAGACTTTTTACTCCCAGAAAGTCACTAGCCAAACAATAGATAAAACAAGAATCCATGACTAATTGAAACCAAAAGAAACCAAAACACAAGAGAATGGGAGAACATGAGAGGGTTATCCCCACCATAATAACTCAACTATAGAATAAATTTAACACCCAAGCATACTTCCTTGAGAAGGGGGGGATACGGGAACTCCCAACCAATCAAACTAACTTCTATATCACAAGCAAACAACACCTCCGCCAAAACTTGGAACTCTCGGCCCAAACCAAAAATCCCCACCACTAGAGAAAAACCGCAGTGTGGAACTTAACCTAAGTACTAAACCCGAGAATAACTATAAACATCAATTCTTCCGCAGGAACTTACTTCTCCAAACAAACACAGTTAAACAGAGATCAACCCATACAAGGGCCAAACACACTTTTAAGAAAAATGCATGACTCAGATAACCTCATACACACAAACAGAACTGCTTGGATTATATTAAAATGAGTCCATCATAAATTCAAAATAAAAAAAATGAACTTACAACAATGTCAGAACTTTAACAACAGATAAATAAGAATGGAAATACTTTAAATATTCTGCTGCCAACATGGAACACAAAACCAGAACCGAGGATTTACACCCCCAGCAACTCCTGACTGTGCATGAGCATCTCCACAAGACATGTGGCTAGGTCTCTGATGGATGAAGCATCCCCTTCCTCACAATTAGGCATTGGAATCCTCTTGTCACAATGTCTTTTTCAGGAGACGCTTCCTATAAAACTTCTCTAGATGACCCAAACACCCGCAACGATGGCCTGTCTTTAGAGGGATGTGACATGATGGATTTATGTGCCCTAAATTTCCACACTGATGAAACACTATTGAACAGTCCAACTAATTAAAAGATAGAACCACTTTAGAGGACTCTTTAGAAATAGGTCCCTCTGGAACACCCTACTCCCCAAATGTGCAACCTTCATGAGAAAATGGATACCTTGGATTTCCAACTATCTGTGCTTCAGAGACCATGTTAGCTAGGAACACCTCATCCACAAACTTCTTGAAACGATGGTCTTTATAAGGGAGGACATGCTCCTTGTTCTCTGGATGAAGACCCCCAATGAAGAGATAAGTCTTTATAAAATCATGTGATGCTACCTCCAAATAAAAAGAAACCAGTTCTTTGAAATGGTCAACATATGCTTTCATGGTTCGTTAGCCTTATTTAATATGCATGAGATCTTCCCTTTTCTTTATAATCACCTTTCTAGGTATGAACCATCGAATGAAGACAGATTTAAAGACACCCCATGTCATCTAAACTTGCACTAACGGCAGGATGAACAACTCTGATTCATCCAAAGCTGGACCCTCAAACAATCCCAGTACAACTCGAACTCTAACAGGCTTGAGAGTTCCCGAAATCCCTAAAATACAATCGACCTATTCAAACCATATAATGTTATATAATGGGCCCCAATCACTATTAAGGACAGAAAATGTCTGAGAAGGACCAAAAACTATGCATGACCAATTAGAAACCTTGGGGACCTTTCTGGGCAGCATTTTATGAACAACATATAAACCACAAAACTAAAACAAATATCAAGATGAAGAAATATCAATGAGAGCACCTTCATCCAAAAACAATCATCTCAAAAACAAAAAAAAATACAAACATAACCCAAAATTTCCTTTTCATTTTAGATTTCAAAATTTTTTTCTTCCAAGTCCACTTTCCAAAAAACCAAACCCACTTTTCAAACAAAATTCAATTTCCAAAAATCATTTTTTCTTTTTAAAATCACTTAAGAATAAAAAGGTAAAGCCTTTAATTCCACGTACACACCCCAGTAATCCCATGAACTATTGCACATGACTTCATCTTCATTCATCTGAATTCATCTATACACACCAACATGCACTTCCCATGCATTCCCTAACATGTGAAAACGTTCATAAAGATTAACTGATGTTTCACCCAAACCATTTCTCTACCAATTCCAAGACAACGCTAGATTTTTAGACCAAGAGATTTCGATTTTGAAACCCATTTTTATGAATCCAAAACAATTTAAAAGAAATCATTCTCTTTTAAAAAACCCTTTTCCATTTTCAAAAGTGCACGTACACCAACCAAAACAAAGACAACACTCAACATGAATCAAACTACTAGAGGGAGGGGCTAGTATTCATTGTTAACCTATAGACATGGTAGTGGGTCATGCCCCAAGTAAGCATAAAAAACTAGGAGGAAATTAAACCGTGTACTTAGAATCCACATGAGTCACTACTCTATGTGAAATCACGATGTAACATCGGCTTTCCTACATTGTCATACCTCAATACAAAACAAAACAGAAAGAGACAAGAACTCAATTATTTGACTACCCCTGGCGACTCGAGGTTCAGAACAAGAGAGTGTTCGTCAAGCCCTTCCTGTACCTACCTCTTGAGTCCCGGTAGTCCTAATATCCATCTACTGGACACCCCAAATTACAAGGACTTCCTTTAATAACATTTTTTCATGAACCATCCTGGGTTGACCATGAACCGTCACCTGATCTGGTCTGTGACATGTCCCAATGTGTGTTCCCGATCCACACGGGATGGCAACTAGTTTCGGGTATCAAAACCTAATCGATGAGAATGATTTTTCCCATAAATAAAACACAAGAAGATAAAAAAACTGAAAATAAAATGGAGACTAGCAGCAAAATGGGAGAAAATAATAAACCACTCATACCTCCATGTGACCTACTAGGTCACCAATCAACTTAGAACTAAGCTTTCTCCAAGAGTGATGTGAAATTTGGAGAACCTAAAACTGAAAAGATAGAGTAGGCATGAGCACTGAGATGATTATTAGGAATGCCAAAAATAAACCATGTCTGATGCCCCACCTCTAAAATGAAGTCCATTCATACTAAAGTAAAAATATGATATAAAAATAAGAAATATGGTTTTCCACTCCTTTAAAAACTATTTCACAATATTTTGCTTTTAATAAAATGCCCCGTTTTCTATTTCATTTTTTTAAGTCAATTTCTAAAATATATAAATCATTACAATGAATTATTTTAGAAAATGACTAGTGCCAAAACATTTCTATATTATAAAAATAAATGTAAAAGTTTCATGAGATCAAATAACCAAAATTTTCATAAAATAAATTAGGAACATACAAGTATGAAACCATGGGAATTCTATAAACACCCCTAGAGTGATCCCTGGATGTACTCAGTTCCGAACTACCTGTCAGCATATGGTGAATCCCCTAAGTCAATAACCAAATAGCTTCCCTAACCTTGACTCACTAGTGTCACAACCCGCATGACCTAACAAAAAATCCAGGGGTACCAATCCATCTAATTGGGATTTATTAGCAACCATCACTCGGCCCTCTAAAAGATGCCCAATAACCCATGGTTGTAATAATACTCTGTAAGTAGGATCCCCTCACACACGTGACTCATCTTATCTTCTGTCACCACACTTGACTACCCCAAACATGGACACCCTATATGATAACCCATAAAGGTATATCCCTTCTATATAAGTTCCTTATATATATATATATATATATATATTTGTGTGTGTGCGTGTGAGTGTGTGTGTGTGTGTGTGTATAAACATGTACATGTCATATCAGCCAAAGTGCTAACCGGGCCATCACATCACATGAATTTTTAAACCATATCACAAATCAATTTCAGATTCCTACCAGGTGTTCACACTTTCTATGTAACATAAGGTTCCAACTGGGCCTTTAATACCGTCATTCCATTATACCATAAAAATTTTCCAAACCAAATAAATTTCACAATTCCATTCCCAATTCTAGGTTAAATTCACGCAACATACTTAAAAAGTGCCAAACATGCCTTCATGTCATTGAATTATCAAACCACACTTCATGGTGACAAACTAGTTAGGTTTTAAACAACACATTTAATCAAATCCTTTTAGTTTCACAAGATACACTTCACAACTAGAGATATTTTAGTAAACTATATTAAATTACTAAGACACCTTCAAAATTTAATGCAGTTTGTAAACAAACTTAGACAAGTTATAAAAATTAATGGGAAACCAATCTCAAAGAGGTGAAATCTATTTCACCAAACATATATACATATCTACATATATAAATATCACATGAATATGTAAGCATGGTTTTTAAAAATGTTAAGCAATCTTGGAATTTAAATTAAAGGCGCGTGTAGGGAGGACCTATCTCAAAAAGGAAGTGGATCAAGACGAGACACTTTAGATCTTGATTCTTTTGATGAAAATCACTCACACCATAAGAAACATACATTCTCATACATAAATATATATATAAACCCTTAATCCAATGCCCATATTGTCTACAACATGAGGTAATATGTGTAGGGATGATATATATATACATATACACATACATACCTATGTATGTGTGTGCGCGCACCACCAAAGAACCACCAAATATTTAATTAATTAACATTGATGGACCAACACCACTTAGAAACTAAAGAACCATTTAAGATAAAAAGGTTATAAAATAAAATTATTTTAAAGGTGTCATTTTCATTCGAGGGAACATCCATGTGTTCACCTAATGCACCCACAGATGTGCCGACTTCTAATGAAACACCCAACCACCAAAAGGACACCAAATACTATTTTCACGAAACCACCACTTCCTTTAAAACCACAACCAACTACTCAAATAATTTAAATAACATAAAACAAGCCCCTTGAAACCATATAACCCCTTTCAAAAACATTTTACACGTTAAACAAGTCAAAGAATTACTAAACCAAACACACCTAACCAAGTACACAAATAATCAACTGCTATCACAACATAATTAATCATAAAAATTTTAATGAAACCCATCATTTTCCACAAAACAACATATTTCTATTTTACACACACCAAAACCATTAAAAGATCTATTATTAAAAAATTCAAAAAAAAATTTAAACACCATCATCGACTAATTAGATATATTATAAAGATGTGAATCAAGTAAAAAATGTTAACTTAAGAAATAGAAGAAACGATTAATTGCTTCGGAATAGAATGGGATGAAAATTCCTACCTCAAATCAAGTGTGGATGCAACCAAACCCTCAATAGATGGCCTAAAAACATCTCGTAGTCCAATTACTCAACTGATACAACTAGAAAAACACACCAAACTATACCCAGGATGTTAGGATTTTGACACTTAAATAAAAACACTAGATATTGGAAGAAAACTACCATAGGTGAGGTCAAGTTCACCAGAGGTCGGACACACTGGCCAAAAGTGCGGAAGGAGGGTGAGGGGGGTGCGGTTGCTGTCGGAGGAGAGGAGAGGCGAGGGTCAAGGTGTCCTGGTGATAACCGAGGAGGCTAAAGGTGGCCCTACCATAGTGTAAAGGCTGGAAGCCGGAGCGGCCAAGGGTGAGGTGGCAGTCAAGAGTCAGGTGTTGGAGCAGTGATGAGAAATACGACAATCAAGAGTAGGGTACCGGAATGAAGGTCCACCTACTGGGGGGTTGCACATGGAGGGCCGTAAGGGGGTGAGGGGTGAGCACGGAGGCAGGGCACTAGAGGGAGCAGGGTGGTGACACAGGTAGGGGATGTTGGAGTGAAGAGGCATGGTGAGGCGAGGCTGGCTAAGGCTGGGGTGCCTGGGTGCAGAGCTGCATGAAGGGAGATGGGGATCGTGGCGCACCGAAGGTAAGGGGGGAAGGGGGTCTAGGAAGTTCTAGGGTTCTCTTTTTTCATTTTATTATGATAATACTAATAATAATAATAATAATAATAATAATATCAAAACCAAAAAAAAATTATGATAAAATAATAACAAAAAAATAATAATAAAGATAAAAATAATAACAATAAAAGTTATAATAATCATAATCATAATAATACAAAAAAATAAAAATAAAAATAGTTACAATAATAATTCCTTATTAATAATATTACTATTAATTATGTAACGACATTATTATTATTACAATTTAAACATATAACCCACTTTATTTAAAGAAAACATTATTTATTTTAATCATTAGATAATTGCGTGGGCACCTGGGGTGACCATGCGGCTACCGCCAACCATGCGGCGACCGCTCATGAGTATTAAACCCACTTAAATTATTAAAAGACAAATATTTTAAGCCGAGACCTAGCCCGGACCTTGTCATGAGAACTTGAAGCCAAGAAATAATAAAATAAAAATTAATTGAAAGAGTTGTGTTTGACACAACTAATAAAATAGATCATAAATATGTGGAAATGGATATTTATTCTTTACCATAACATGATGGATTTTTTGGTAATCAACACATAGGCAGATTAAACCATCAAATTTCTTAAAAATTAGAATCGGCGCCACCCAAGGTGACACACTTGGGCACATAAATCCTTTATCTAAAAGATAATCCAATTGATTCTTCAACTATTTCATTTCTGCTAGTTTCATACAGTAAGAAATAATAAAAACTAGTTGAGTAACAGGAACTAAATAAATAAAAAACACTACCTATGTTACCAGTAGTAGAGTAGATAATTCATAAGAAAAGATGCAAGTAAATTTGTTGAAAATTGGAGGGATATCACTACTCAAATATTTCCAAACCAGATCAAAATAAAAAATAGATATCACTTTCCCCAACTCTGGATAAGAATGACCAACTCTGCTCAACCTTGGGTCCAATTCTCCTTTCAATACATGACACACACCATCAGGTGTAGTGAAGGAGACCAATAAAATATAAAAATAAATATAGGGTTTATTTTCAATGAGACAATCCATCATAAAAATGAATTCAAGATATTTCATGTTGCGCACACTCTCGCGTGTCGTTGGGCGCATGTGACAAACTAAAATTTCTAACCTACTTACTACTTAGGATAGTGTCAAGATAGGGTCGAACCATAGGGAGGCCTTATGTTGTGTTCGGTGATCTAAAAAAATTAACTAAACAAAAACACACACAAGATCAAGATAACTCATTTGGTGATGTTCAAGTGGAGAGAGTGAGAATTGGTGTGTGAGGAAATGAGGGTAAGCTAGTGAGTGCAAAGGGAGTAGACAGAGCAGCGAGAGAAGTTCTGGTGTAAACAACCTATAGATGAGTAGGGGGAGAGTCCACTGGCCGATTCGATACTAAGTAGCCTTATTCATGCACTAATTTTTTAAAAATAAGGATCTGATTAAAAGTAACTGGCCAGATTTGTTGTCTGATCAGTTTGTGAGGAAATAAGTATTACAGTTCTTCAACTGTAACAATCATTATATCCAATGGTGATGATGGTTAGAAATCACTGGACTTAACTTTTCAGTTGATTTTAGTATGTCTCTCTCATTCAAGAATAACCCAATTGTCAGTGAGTTCCTCAAATTGAAACAGTTTACATTATGGGGAAAACAAGATTGGTTTTCACTCGATGTTGTTGTTTTGAAAATAAACTCATCTGTAAACAATGAGAGAGACAATTCAATAAAATGTTGCGGTATATGAATAAGACTAAACAAATCAAATCAACCAACTTATTCACGCCAAAGGAATTTAGCTGGACATAGTGGTTGGTTTTAATTCAAAAATAGGGTAATAAATAATGAATTTCATGTTAAATTGATTTGTAGAAAAATAGAGCACAATGAAAAGAAAATTATTCCTCTCCCTGCATGATCTCCTGAAGTTTTAAATTCTTGCTGCTCGATGGTGGATGTGATATTGGAATGCGGTCAATTTCCGGACCTAGGAATCGAGTTGTGAAATTCTCTGACTCGGTACTCCAATGTTCTCGCAAGGAAAATGTTGTATGTTACTCTTGCTCTGCTCCCCCCAGTCTTGATCAAAGCCTTGCTGCTTTGTCTCTATTTTCCACCTCTTGTCCTGAAAGAATTTTCACTAATGCTCTTGCTTTGATGGATAGATCATTGCCTCTCCCGCCTCCCGCGCATTCATCACCCAGTCGAAGTCTCTAAAATCTCCCCTGAGGAGTTCCCTGGCCTCCATGTGTAGCTTTCATTGTGCTTCTCCTCCCGCACTTTTCACCGGAGCAGTTTCTCTTAACCGAATGAAAAACATGTGCACGTGGCAAGCTAATTTCTTCCCTGGAAATAGTAGATCCATGTGGCGTGATTTTATGTGCAGGTCACGATATTTTTAGTGAACTCTATGTTAGTGCAAACAACCCCTTCAATGAAACAACAACAAACTCACATGAGCCCAATAAAAAGTAACTTCTATGTATAACTAAATAAATTTATAAACTATATATTAATATTATTGCTTAAATTTAATAATAAAAACTTATTAATATATATATATTATAATACATAAATTATTAGCAATATATATTTAATAACTATTTTATTTAATTAATCCATATATTATTATAATATATAAAAGCCTACATTCTATTTATTATTATACCTATTATTATTATTATATTGTATATGAAATATATATTATATTATATATATATATTTTATATTTTATAAGAAAATATAATTAAAACTAAAAAAGAAGAAATAAAAAATGAAAAGAAAGGAGGAGTGGTGGTCTGGTTCCTGCGAAGTTAAGGGGGAGAGGAGGAGGGCGACGGGGTTTAGGGCTGGGGAGGCGGCGGCTGTTCGAAGAGTTGGTGTGGCGGCTCCACGGAGGTCCGACCAGTGGAACAAGAGAGGATGGCAAGGCCAGGTGTTGCGGGACTAGGGTTTCAGTGCACAAGGGGTCAGTTCTTCAGCCTATTGGTGAATAGGAGTGATGCCGGTGGTGTGGAACAGGAAGGATAGGTCGAAGAAAGTAATGGCTCGGCTTGGGTTCAGGTGTACTGCAACGGATTTGTTGTGTGGTCGCGGGGCTCGGATGGGGTGTGGCACTAGGTTAGTCTAGATTACGATTCAGTTTGAAGTGGACTTGGGTTTTGGATCTTGAGTTCTGGTTTTGATTTGTTCACTAGATATGTTCTTGAAATTCCATGATTCTTCGGCTTTGTTGTGTCAGTTTCTATTATGCTGTTGTGGGTTGGTTTCTATGGACTGATAGGTTTGTAATGATGTTGCTCTGATTTTGAACTATTTTTGTTGTGTTGCTGGTGCAGGAAGTAGATATAAGAGAAAATGTGCTGCGGTGGTGACAGTGTACAGTGTGAACCAAGGACGCACAGTAGATGTGAAATGGAAACGGTGAGACCGGTTCGAGAAATGGTGGCACTGTTTATACTGAGAACGATGAGACAATGAAGTTTGGGGTTGAAATGGTGAGACAGTCACCATGATGAAATGGTGAGATGGGTGAAGAAATGAAATGGTGGCTGGGTAGAGGAGAGTGAAGCGGTGTGTGGGGGCACTGGTGGCACCTTGATGGAAACAGTGTGACGTGCCACCGTGAGTACCTACAAATTAAAAAGAACAGATTAAATAAATTAATTATTTAATAATCCTAAAATTATATTAATCAATTAATAAATTAAATTAAATAGAACGGAATTGAAAAATAAATAAATAATACATATTTAAATACTAAAATTAATAATACTTTATTTAAAAAAATGAATTTATTTGGGTTTGATAATTTAAAACACATTAAAATAATATGGTTACTTTCTTATATTGATTAACCAATTAATTAAAAATCCATTTAAATTAAAGAATAAAAATATTAATTGAATAAGATTAAATTTTCAAAAATAATTAACTTATTAAAAGACTAACAACTAAAATGAGTTATTTATTTATGATTTAAAAATAAAGAATTAATTAATTTAATAAATGAATTAATAAACTAACTAGAATGAAAAATTATAAAAATAAAAGAATAAATAAATAAAAGTCTAATTCATAAGACTAAATTAATATAGGATTTATTTAAAATGACACTAATGCACATTAAAAGCATGTTTTAAACTAAAAACTAATTATTCTACATAGCAAGTACAAAAACACAACAATTATCAAATACTTACTAAAAACAATCATTTTGGTATAAGAAAGTCAATAAAAATACAAAAAGTATGTGGCAAAGACTGTGAAAACACTACCACATTAATCCCCCCCCACACTTAAAACGTTGTTTGTCCTCAAACAAGCACATTCCTTTGACTTTAAAAAAGAATGATTTTTAGTGAGTTTCAGCTCAAAAAGTGCATGATTGAACTAAAACATCAAGAGAAGCAGGACTAAACAATGGGTCAGGCTATCCAAAGGTGTTCAAAAATAATGTCATGCCTAGCTTCAAAAAACCCACTGGAAGTCAACAGCCTCACAAATTCATACATTGTCAAGTATGTCATGCCTCTTATGTATATTCATTAACTGCCCTACTTCACCATCTAATTCAAGTACTGATTCAAGGAGTGTTGACAGGTTATATGAAGTGGAATTTAAAACTTAACCAATAGCACCTTCCATTCTCACCATCCCCTAGGTTCCAAAAATTAAATTCCATTAATTTCATCACTTTATTGACTCAACTCAAATGAAAATTAACCATATCAATTGCTCCCTTCTTCATCTGGTTTCAAAATTATCCTCACCTTAATGAGTTCATTTTTGAAAAGGGAACTTTATTTTAATCTTTCCCATCCATATTCCATGTACAGAGCACTATGCATAGCACATATTAAAATTGAAATTGGATTTATTTATTCAAAGAGACGCACCCAGTGCACCTTGTCTTAGATACTCACCATGGTATCCCATTTTCCCATTTTACTCCAGTTACAAATGACTTAACCAATAAACAATTGAGTTGACTTACCAAAGGGATTGAATATTATTTAATAAGAATGTGAGCCCCATGGGTTCCAGTGAGAATATCAAGTTACTCCAAGTCATGATCCTCATCCCACAAAACCTATCCTTTCACACTCCCATCCTCAGTTCCTAAACAGAAAGGCTCATAAAGAGAGTGAACGATTGTACTCACCAATCATTCATACTTAACAGATTCTGACTAAGTGCCACTCTCAACATCCAGTAAATAGTTATCCCCTAAACAGGACAAAAATTAAGTACCATTGAACCTCCAATGACCATCAAGTGATAAAATAATTTGAAAAAATTCAAAGGAATTTTGAACCATTTTTTTGAAAAAAATTTGACCATTTTTTAACAAACACAAACTCAAGTTCAAAAGGCGGGAATTCAACAAGAAACTAGAATGACCCCTCTCTCCCACACTTAAAACCCAACATTGTCCCCAATGTTGTATTCTAAGGTGGAAGATAGTTTATGTTCAAAACAGATGGAAATTTTAGTTGAAAAGGGATATGGAGCGGTATCAATGAAGTTCAAAAAATTTCTTTACCACACAATAAGTGAAAGAAAATAAAAACAAAAACAAAAAAACAACCTTGTCAACCATCACTAGAAACCAAGTGTATTTTAATTCCTAAACTTTTCATTATTTGAATTTTTTAAAGAGAAAACAAAAGATTGTATCAATTTACTTCAAATAGTTTCATGATTTGTAGTGATGTGCAGCAGCAACATAATGAAATTGAAAGTAGTGGGTGGAAGCATGTTTCCGAAAATCAGCTCAAAATACATTTTCAACTCTCTAGATACTAGCAGCTAAACACCCGTGCAAGAAAACACAATTAATTTTTATAGATTATGGGAGGTCCCCCACACATAGATCACAGTGAAGATTAAGCAAGTAATTGAATGTTAAAAAGGGAAGAACAACACTTCCCAGAATTTTTGGACCTTTAGCAGTGGCTTTTATCAACAGATCCTCTTCAACGGCACTGGGTTGATACTCTTCTTCATTAACCTGTAGGTTAAAATAAATTAAATAAGATTTCATAGTTTTAAGTTCAAGATAAGTAACTCAATAGATTGAGTAGAGAGAAATGTTATCCATATGAGGCAGTGGATTTCTCCCTCAGAGTTTCTTGGAAAAGTTTCTAGTAGCAACAACTCTCTATAAAACAATAACAGATCATGAATCACCATCAAAAAGTTAAGAAATTGATCCAGAGAACAAGAAGTAGGGATTTCCTTTATTAATGAACAAAAATAAAAGGGAAAAAATAATAAACCATGGGTTAATTCCCATTAATCACTGAGTTTATAGTCCTTAGTTAGACTTGAATCAACTCATTCTTCCAATAGAGAGATGGCAGCCAAGCCCTTTGTATTCCCTTCAAAGAAGTGATTTATTCTTTTACCATTGACTAAGAAAGGTCGATTATATCCTCCAACCATCTCAAAAACTCCATTAACCAAAACTTGAACAATGGTAAAGGGTCATGGCCATTTGGACTTCAACTTTCCTGGAAACAACTTCAATCTAGAATTGAAAAGTAGGACCCTCTCACCAACCTTGAAATTATTATTTTGAATGATTGAGTCATGAAAATACTTTGTTCTTTATTTATAAATTTCATCATTCTCATAGGACTCTCTTAAATCCTCATCTAGCTCACTCATCTCTAGTATTCTCCTCTCACCATAAGACTTAAAATCAAAGTTAAGTGCCTTCACTGCCTAGTATGATATCTATTGTAACTCAATAGGTAGATGACATGTTTTCTCAAAGAGTAGACTATATGGTGACATCACTATAGGAGTATTATAATAAGTTCGGTAGTCCTAAAGGGCCTCATACATCTTCCTTGACTAGTATTTTATAGAGCTAGACACTGTTTTCTCTAAAATATGTTTGAGCTCTCTGTTTGAAACATCTGTTTGCCCACTGGACTGTGGGTGGTAAGTAGTGCATGTCCTATATGAGCACCCATACTTTTCCATCAAACATTTGAACTTATAATTCTTGAAGGGAGTCCCATTATCAGTGATGAATGATAGAGGCACACCAAATCTGGAAAAGATGTTTTTCTTGATGAATTTTACAACACTAGCAGCAGAACTGCCAGGCAAAGCTACTGCGTCAACCCACCTGGACACATAGTCCACAACAACTAAAATGTATTCATTATCATAAGAATATGGGAATGGTCCCATGAAGTCCAATCCCCACACATCAAATATTTCAACTTCCAGGATACCTTTTTGGGGTAATTCCTATCCTCTTCCAACATTTCCCAACATTTGACATTTCTCACAACTAATAACCAGACTCCTAGCATCTTTAAATAGTGTGGCTAGTAGAATCCAGCTTGTAGGACCTTTTGAGCAGTCCATTCTCTTCCATGATGGCCACACCAAGGTGGTGAATATGATCTCTCAAGAATGGTAAAATCTCATCCTCAACCACACATCTTATCAGAATCCCATCAGCACACCTCCTAAAGAGAATATGGTCATCTCAAAAATAATATTTTAGTTCAGATATAAACATCTTCCTATAATTGTGTGAGAGATCCATGGGGATGAATCCAGCTTCCAAAAATTTGGCATAGTCTAAAAACCAAGCAGACTGTTGCACAGAGGAAGCAAACAATTTTTCATCAGGGAAAGAAGAATTGATCTTTTTTAGTTACTTACTTGGGGAATTGGGAAATCAGGACAAGTGATCTTCAATTACATTCTCATCCCCTTTCTTATCCTTAATCACTAAATAAAACTCTTGTAGCTGCGAATTCCACCTTATGATTCTGGATTTTGAGTCCTTTTTAACGAGCAAATACTTAAGGGTTGAATGATCTTCGAAAATTATGATCCTTGATCCGATCAAATACTGCCTGAACTTTTCCAAAGAAAACATCACAGTAGCCAACTCCTTTTTAGTGGTAGAATAAGTCTTCTGAGCATCATCTAATAGATTTATTTCATGTTAAATAAAATGAATTTTCTTTTCCTTCCTTTGTCCTAACACAAATACTACTGAAAAGTCACAAGCATCACACATAACCTCAAAGGGAAGCTTCCACTCAGGAGCAGTGATTACAGGTGAAGTAGTCAACTTATCCTTAAGCAAATTAAAGGCCTCTATACATGTCTCATTGAAGACAAAGGGTGTGTCCTTAACTAGCAGGGAGCACAGGGGTCTAGTAACCTTATAAATGTTATTGATGAACCTCCTGTAGAACCCAGCATGACCCAAAAAACTTCTAATTCCTTTGAAATTTTCAGGTGGTTGAAACATTTGTATGACCTCAATTTCATAATTATCAACCTCTATCCCCTTCTTAGAAACCTTAAGTCCCAATATTATGCCTTCAGTGGACATGAATTGGAACTTTTCCTAGTTTAAGACTAAGTTGGTCTCTTGGAACCTTTCTAAAACTAGTTCTAGGTTTTTTCGACAGTTCTCAAAGTTATTTCCCATAACAGAAAAATAATCCATGAAAACATTAATTATCCTTTCAATCATGTCTGAAAAAATTTCCATCATGCACCTCTGAAAAGTGGTAGGAGCACCACACAAGACAAAGGGCATCTTCCAGTATGCAAATGTCCCAAATGGATAGGTGATGGTGGTTTTCTCTTGGTCCTCAGGTGCAATGGAAATATAGTTGTAACCAAAATAACCATCAAGAAAGTAGAAGAATTCATTGTCTTACAATCTCTCTAACATTTTATCACAAAATGGCATGGGGAAGTGACCATTTCTTGTGGTAGCATTCAATTTTCTGTAGTCTATAGAGACTCTCCATTTATTCACTACACTTGTTTGGATTTTCTCATTCCTTTCATTAGTGACCACTATCACTCCACTCTTTTTGGGTACCACCTGGACAGCACTGACCTAGGGGCTATCAAAAATAAGAAAAATTATTCCAGCATCAAGCAACCTAATTACTTCTTCTCTCACAAATTCCTTCATGTTGGTGTTGAGTCTTTTTTAGGCTTTTACTCTGGGCTTACACTCTGGTTCCATTGGAATTTTATGCATGAAAAAGGCTGGACTTATCCCCTTGATATCAGAAATAGACCAACCTATGAAAGACTTGTACTTATTCAAAACAGAAATAAGATTTTTCTCTTAACCCACTTTCATGTTGGATTAAATGATCATAGGAATGATGGGATTGTCTTCTAAAAAGAATATTTGAGTTGTTCAGGGAGGTGCTTGAGTTCAAGTGTGGGTGGTGACTGGATTAAGGGAAGACACTTGGGCCTAGGTGGACCAAGGTCTTCATGCTGCCTCTTGAAGAAGGTAGTAGAAAAGGCCTTTTCCTTAGTGATAGATCTTCCAAAAGATATCTCTTCAAACTTATACTCCTCGCTTAGGGTAAAAAGGTGCTCCAAAATAAACTCATCTATGTTCCCCAAGAATTATCCATCATATTCATCAACAAATTATCTCTCCTTACTTGAGATAATCCCCATAAAAGAGGCAGCATGGATTTCGGGTTCACTATTGATTTTAGCTATCATTCTCATAAACTCTTATTCATCCTTATCATCACTACTCTCAACAACTAACATCTCATATTTTGGAAAAATTGGGTGGGTGGTTTTTTGGATTTTTTTAAACACATTGAATTCTTATTTCTGTTCACCCAAATTGAAAATTAGTTTCCCCTTAGACACATCTATCACTGCTCCCACTGTGGCCAAGAAGGGCCTACCAAACATGATCGGAACCTCCTAGTAACACTCCATATCAAGGATAAGAAATTTATCAGGAAAAAATAGTTTTCCTACTCCCACTAACAGATCATCGACCCTACCCACCGGATTAGTAATGGACCAACAGCAAGTTGTAACACAATAGTGGTGGTTTGAGGAACTCCTAATCTCAGGTGTTGAAACAGTGATAGTGGAATCAGATTAATACTAGCACCCAGATCACTCAAACAATTGAACTTTACACCTCTATCTACAGATGTTCAAGGGATGACCAAGCTTCGAGGGTCCTAAAGTTTAGGAGGTATACTATTCGGAAATACTGAACTACACTCCTCTGTTAAGATATAGGTGTCAAATTCTTCCAATGTCTTTTTGTTTGAACAGATTTTCTTGAGTGATTTTAGATATGAAGGGCTTTGAATCAATGCTACCATGAATGCAATATCAATGTTCAGCTTATTAACCACTTTCAAAAATTTCAACAGTTTAGAATCATGAATTGGTTTCTTAATTATTTGTGGGAAGGGGATTGTAGGGGGAAAATTCCCCACAATTGGGGCATCTCTACAGCTTCTTCTTCAAAAAAAAATTTCCCTTTATTTTCTTTGTTTTTCATGCGATTTTCTTTGGGTTTTTTAGTTGGAATAGCAGGGACTGGAGGGATTCCGGTGGTGCTGTCTAGTTTTCTAGATTCAGGTTCTTTCAGTTTTGAGTTTCCATCTTCATCAAGTTTCTCATTTTTGACATTTTGGGGTTCTTTCTTAGGCTCTTGGTTAGTTTGGAGACCACTTTTGGTGGTTATAGCCATGGAATTCTCCCTATGATTTGCTTCAGTGGTTCCGAGCAACATACCCTTTTCTCTATTACTAGCATCCCTAGCCAACTACCCCATCTGAATTTCCAAGTTCTTTATTCTAGCATCCATTTGAACTTTATCAAAATAAATTTTGGCCTTTTGTTCATCAAAACTCCCTATCAATAGAACATGTAGCTTACCTCATCTTTTGAGTTGGATGAATCAGACATAGGTTGGGTTTGTGGTTGGAATTACTACCTAGGAGGCTGCAGAAATCCAGGAGGGGAAGTAGGTCGGAGGACTCCCTGCTCCCTCCATGACATGTTCGGATGGTTCCTATAACCCTGATTGTAGTTTTTGGAAAAAAGGATCTTCCCTATGCTGCATCTGAGGTCCATAGCCAGCAAATCTGGCACTCTCGTGAGGGTGGACAGGAAAATCAAAGTTTGTACAACAGGTTTGATAATGGCCATACATGCCACAGTATGGGAACTTCTCCTTAAGGATTTGATGTGGGTTCTCATTAAAGAACCCAGTATCTTGGGATTCAGCTTAAGGATCAGGGGAGGTTTCCTTTCCCACAATGGTTCTCCTCTTAGAGCATTTGTGCTGGTAATTTTTAGTTAAGGTGTTAATGATCTATTTGAGCTCCTCAGCAGTCCTATCACTAAAGTCTCCTCTAGAAGGCTGATCCACCATGGTTTGGTGGTAAGGGGTGAGACTATTATATAATGTGTACATGAGGAATTGGGGTGTACATTGATGGTTTGTACACTACCTAAGAAAACCTCTAAACCTATCCCAGGCTTCATGAAACAGTTCTCCTTCATCCTGAAGGAATCCAGTTATTTTGTGCCTAATTTCAGATATCAACTGCCTAGGATTGAATTTCATTGTAAAGGCATTGTAAACTTGATCCTAGTTGATAAAGATTTCTTCTTATAACTATTTTAACCAATACCTAGCATTTCCCATGAGGCAGAAGGGTAACACTCTCAGTTTAAGCTCTTCCTCAGTGAGAACCCTAAGTGGTAGCTACTAGACACTACAATAGAAGGATCTAATTAAGTCAAGAGAGTCTTCACTAGGAATTCCATTGAATGTAGGCAGTTGACTAAGTATAGATTGCTTGATCTCATAATTCCAAGACCAAGACCATGAATAGAGTATAATGCATGAAGGGTTGTTAGATGTTGAAGGAAACAAGAACTCTCTCAAACTATGCCTCTCAGCTATGTCATTCCCAGGTTGGTTCATCATTCCAGGTCGGTTCAAATTCTCAGGAAGTGGGTTGTACAAGTTTTCATTTCTGTTATCTTCCATTTTTCCCTTTTCTTTGTTCTTTTTCACTTTCTTAAGGTTCTTATCAATTTCAGAATTACCAGGTACTAATTGTATAGACTTAGACCAGGTTTTCATGCAGAAGGTTCACAATTTTTTTCACTTTTTTTTCTTTTTGTAGATTTTTTTGATTTTTTTTATTTTTTTTATATGTGAATTTTTGTTTGGTTTTTTTATTACACCAATGCTCCCTAGCAATGGAGAAAAAATTTTCATGCTCGCACATCGTTGGGCTTGAGAAACCAACTATAATTTATAACCTACTTACTACTTAGGCCAGTGGAAAGACAGGGTCAAACCACAGGGACGCCTTATGTTGTGTTTGGTGATCTAGAAAAAATAAACTAAACAAAAATAAACACAATAACAAGCTAACATAGTTGGTGATGGTGAAGTGGAGAGAGTGATAATTGGTTTTTTATGAAATGAGGGTAATCTAGTGAGTGTGAAGGGAGTAGACAGAGCAGTAAGAGAAGTTTTGGTGTAAACAACCAATAGATGAGTAGGGGGAGAGTCCACTAGCCGATTCGATACTGCTTAGCCTTGTTCATGAACTAAAGTTTTAAAAATATGGATCTGACTAAAATTAACTGGCCAGATTTGTCTTCTGGTCAGTTTGTGATGAAATAACTATTACGGGTATTCAACTATAACATTCGTTCTATCGAATGGTGATGAAGGTCAGAAATCACAGGACTCAAATTTTTAGTTAAGTTTAGTATGTCTCTCTCATTCGATCATAACTCACTTGTTAGTGAGTTCTTCAAATTGAAACAGTTTTCATTAAGGTACAAAGAATATCGGTTTTCACTCGATATTGTTGTTTTGAAAATAAACTCGTCTGTAAACAATGAGAGATACAACCCAATAAAATGTTGCAGTGGAAGACTAAAGAATTCAACTCATCCAGTTTATTCCTATTGAAGGAATTTACCTGGACATAGTGGTTGGTTTTAATGCAACAATAGGGTAAGAAATAATGAATTTCATGTTAAATTGAGTTATAGAAAAATAGAGCACAAGGAAAAGAAAATCCTTCGTCTCCCTGCTTGATCTACTGAAGTTCTAAATTCCTACTGCTCGATGGTGGATGCGATGCTGGAATAAGCTCAATGTCCTGCCCTGGGAATAGAGGTGTGAAATTCTCAGACTTGGTAGTCCAATCTGCTCACAAAGAAAATGTTGTATATTACTCTTGCTCTGCTCCCCCCAGTCTTGATCAATGCCTCGCTGCTTTGTCTCGAGTTTTGTAGAGACCCGAAGCCTAACGTACATGGACATTACATTACTTTAGCGGAATACTTAATACATAACAAAAACAGACACACAAGGATCATAATAGTTTAGTGTCTTTGGAAACTTGGAACGTAATCTTATAATAGTTGTGAAAGATATTCAACATATCCCATAAAGATCTTTTTTTTAACTTGAATCCTTTCTTTATGGCCTGGGGAAAAGAAAACATAAAAGGGTGAGCTCAAATGCTAAGTAAGGGTAAACAAAATAAATATCAATCATGTCATATTCATAAGAACATATATTTTTGTAAATCTTAACCTACAAAAGAGATCATAATTTCATAACATGGGATAATTCATAGTAGTGAAATGTAATCCCAATAATCATAACTTAAAACATGAAACTTTGTGGAATACACACAAAATCATAGAGAATCATTTCTTATTAGTCAAAACTCATTGCCAATACTATCTTAGTGGACAAAGTCCATTTCTGAACCGAGTCACCCTCATTTCAGTCCTGTTTCACTAAACCGGTATAACCTACCATTCTATCCATGTCTATCTCATGAGATATAAAATCTTTACCTAATGCATTGGAGGGAGATATAGGTCCCACCCATCTCATAATGATACCATTCTTATGTGTTCCACAAAATCATAAATCATACATCATTGCATAACCCATGTAATAAAAATGGTATTCTTAAACAACATGACATCATAAAACAATTCATATAAGATAAAGGAATTCATAAAAATAATTCCATCACAACATAATCAAATCAATGTAATAATAATAGGGATAGAAACAGAACCCTATATTATCTTAGATGGAAAATAATATTGATAAAACACTTGAACTCTATTCTTGAGGAAAATATCCTTTCTACTTTAAAAATTTTTTCCTTTCATAACATTTCATACAATTTTAAACTAAAATAAGTTGATTAAAAATAAACTTGAAAACTTGTAAATTAATCTTCTTGGAAATAATGTTTTAAAAATCCATTCATTCCGTATAAGTTAAAAAAACATTCTTCTCGTACCTTTGTCGGAAAAGTCAAAAAGTACCTCGTATAAAAAACGACAAAAGATTCCTTTCATATCGTTTATTAAAAACTCACCGAAGGGTAAAATTGGATTTAAACAATTTTAGTTGGATGGAAATAATATTACATATTCAGGAAACATGGATGTGGATGATAAAATACACCCAGTAAATACCAAAGTATAAACAATCTCAAATAAAAATGAGATTGTGATATTCCCCTTACCTTAGGTCTGATTCGCTTTGTAAGTGTCCGAACCTCATGTATAATGATTTAAATAATGTCATTGACTTATTAAAGAATCATATTCATTGTTATTATATCATATATGGTTCCCTTATGACTTTATATTACCCGTTCTTTTGTAAATTCATGTTAAAGTAGTGTTTTGGGTAAAATCGTCTCATTTGTCGTTTGTGTTTTAACTTGTAATTATTCATATGATTACTTAGATCATGAATAATTAAATATAGAATGTAAAACATGATTTATATATAATAAATATTCAGAATATACATATATATAATGGATCGATAAATGGAAATAAATACACCGTTCATAGAGACGGTAGGTCGTACGTACGCATGAACGCTGTTTTCGTTTCATTATTGAATTGAGTGGTATTAAGTAGATGACATAAATATATATACATAAATCCAGTATCATTATTATGTCATATATTTCATTATTATTCATTATATATACTTTATGATCATTCATGTATGGTTATCATAGAAAATGAATCTCATCACGTCGTGGAGACAGTAGTCTGTACGTACGCACGAGCGATGATATCATTCTCATGATCGTGGAATTGTGTTGGAGTGTATGTATACTATTTCAGAATCAATATCACTTTACAATAATCATATATAGTTATTATGTACACTATTATACCCATCCAAGTAAGGTGGTGGTGGAAAATAGATTACACCACGGCGTGGAGACCGTATTCCGTACGTACGCATGCGCGGTGATTTCGTTTTCCGTAGGATGGATATATGGTGAAATAAGGTTGTTTCATAATTATAATAACATATAAGTATATAAGTGATACTGATTTTATTACTTCATAATGAAACAACCTAAGAAGAAGAAGTGGAAGATGAAATAAAGATGAAAGAATCGGTAACGAACATTACCTCTTCTTTGAAGCGCCTCTTTGAGTCCTCCACTTAAGGCACTAAAATTGGTCTTTGAGGAAGACCAGAACCTCTAGGATGTTTCTAGGGAAGTGGAGAAGGGAATTTGTCAGGGTTTGGCCAAGCTTGAAGGCTCAAAGTGGTGTGAGGAAGAGACGGAGGAGGTGCCCTTTTATAAGGGAGGAGAGGAGCACCTTTGGAATAACTAAAAATATTATTTTATTATAAAGTCAAATTCGGTTTTTAATAGCTCCGAATTTATATATCTCGAAGATAAGGTGGTTAGGGGTCAAAATCCTCCCATCCAATATAATTTAGACAAGTTTAGGTATCAATTTTAACCTTATCATTTAGATTTAACTTTAAGTTAGAAAATTTAACTTTCACTGTGTCTTCTTGTTTTCTTACACTATAAGGTTAATAAACTTACTATATCAAGCCAAACGAACCACAAGTTGTTTATTATTAATATATATAACCTTATCTAAGTCATTTTGCCGAACCTTAGATTTTTAGGATAAAATATCAATTAATAATATAATATTTGTTTTTAAAAACTATTTTATGTCAGTTTTGACACTATTTAGTAATTGATTTTTGTGAAAATCATAACAGAATGATTAGCTCGAAACAAGTTAATTAAATCAATAATAACATGTCATATTAATCTATAAAATTAGTGTAATTCATAAAAAGTATCAAATTACATTTATTTGGGTATTTATAACATCAATTATGTCAATATTTCATTAATAAGATAATTACTGCATCATAGTTGTGTCATAAATAAAATAAATTATTTAATGTCTAAAAATTACAAATAAAATACCATTATGTAGGAAATCGTTTTATATTTCTACTGAATATTTATAGTCGAATTTATCTTATGTATAACCCCATATTAAAAATGATTTACTTATTAAACTTTGATTTTAACTATTTTAACCCTTCTTTAAATAAATTAATAATAAATATCCTAATCTAATCC
The DNA here is from genome assembly GCA_963277665.1 of Viscum album. NCBI lineage: Eukaryota > Viridiplantae > Streptophyta > Magnoliopsida > Santalales > Viscaceae > Viscum > Viscum album. The sequence continues at coordinate 829,253,285 of OY728157.1, forward strand.
AAGTGGGCCGATATGGTCATATTTTATTCCTAAGGTTGTTTTTGGTCGAATTACACTTGTCCAATAGAATTAGGACATGTGTTAAGGTAATAGTAATATCATTTTTACCCTTAATTGCCCTATTTACTTTTAACCGTGGTAAAAAAAGTAAAAAGTTACTATTCACCAAAAATTATTTTCGTCTCATTGAACCACATTTTACTTACTGACATCAACCGTGTTTCTCGGATTTTTGAAATTCCACTCACAGAAGCGGTAAAATTAAGTTTTATGAAAAATTCAGTTTTTTAACTACCACTTAGTGGTTTCACTATTCATCAAAAATCGAAAGTTTTCAAAAAAATACAAAAAATTATGCCTAAGGTATATTTGATATTATGATTTCAAAAATGATGTTTATTTTACCAAATTCAAAACATATTAGTTACATTAACTAATTAAAAAATTAATTCCCGTCGTCAAAACAAATATCGTGTTTTTAAGACATAATAACTATCAAAATATTGACACTTGTTTATGTCTGGTTTAAATGTGAAATTACATCCAATGAACAAAATTGTATTAAATTGTAAAAATATATTCTAAATATACTTTAAAACCACTCAAATTAATAATTTATCACTATAAATTATTTCGATTAAAAAAGTTGTTTTTAATTAAAATTTAGTAATTTTCACTATTCATCAAAATATAAAAGTAATCCGAAAAGTACCAAAATTTCACCCTAAGCTAATTTCGATATTCCGAATTCAAAAATGAAGTCCATTTTGAAAAATAAAATTTTCAAAATTTTAAAAACTGGTTATTACTATTCATAACGGCTAGTTTTAATAATATTTTAATAGCATATTGTTGTTTAGTGAAACTCGTTATTGCGTAGTACACACGCTATCGAGGAAGGTCGTGATTGCATGTAATGCAAGGAAAGTCAAGGATGTGTGTTGTGAAAGCTCCTTTTGGTGCAGCGTACAACACAAGACATTAAGGAAATTAAAAAGAATATTTTTCATAAAAACTCGAGGTGTTACATTCTACCCCCCCTTAAAATGAATTTCTCCCTCGAAATTCGTCGGGGTTATAAATGGTTTACTACTCAAAAATTTCTTTAATAGAAACCCACATCATAAAAAGGAATACCAAAACCAATCTTTAAAAACAAAAGTATAAAATGAAACGGTTACCCAAATAAACTAATCGCTGGGTTTCCACATAGGTGAAAATATGGATATTGAAGAGAAATCTAACCATCATGTTCTGATGGAGAGTGGTAGACAACATGGCTATGGAAAATCCAGCAATCACAAATCCATAAATTTGTGATGATCTAAGGTACCATCTGATTCATCAGATATAAAGGCACTAGGACAACATTTTTGGTTTTCAAGATCATCTCCCTAAAGTTGATGAAATTGGAATTAGAATAAATACTTTCGTGATTTTGGTATAGTCTCACCTTTGGTCATTCTTTAGACAATTTCCACTTCATCTCTTAAAGAAATGAAGTTGAATTTGTCATTCGTGATGTGTTAGCAGATCATGTTATAGAATGAGGGGTCATTCCATCTGTCTCAAACAAAAGGTTTGAAAAGTTAGCAAAAAATACGTAAGTCCATCTATAGTGAGATTAATTGTATATAGTTCCTAAAATGGACTTATACTTCTTATATAATACTGTTTAATATAATAAAACTAGTTTCTACTAAACAGGGACTTCCTGTAGGCCAGTGGTAGGCGATAAAGGTCAGTCGCACTTCGGTTGTGGGTTCGATTCCCACAGCGTTGTCCGACGCGATGGGCCGTCACCCGTCCTGCAGGTTGTCCTTTTTCTAAAGCTATATTACTATAACATCCCATCAACAATATCGAAAAAAGTTCTATCCTTAAACAATAATAACTTATGTCTAACATAATCCATTCTAATCTCTAGGCTTATCTAAAATACTTCGGCCCAAGCTCATAGTATAAAGAAAACGATTACTTGAAATGTCATCAACCAAGCATGTGAATACCATAATTTATCCCCCATATATCTTATTGCTCACATTCCAATCATGTGAATACCTTAATCATGTATTCTCTTAAAAAAATGAATACCCATTGATCCTTAGTGAAAACATGAGTGCTTTCAAAAGTTAACTCTTTCCACATACCAAAACCCCAAAATTCTATATACTCAAACCATGATATAACTATTTCCTTATATCAGTCATGAGCTCATGAATACTATCAAACATTTAATTTTCTCCTTATCCCTTAATTATGCACATATCATCTACTTCCCAAAAATATCTGAATAACCTTTCATGGATACCAGTACCATTAATCATACACTTTAAAAACTCAAGGAAAGACAACAGTGTAACAACCCTTATATTTCTCTTTATTCCATAGTACCATGCGATTACTTATACAACATTACACATGATAAACATGTAATCATTCAACTACATTCTTAAACCATTGACCGAGTTTCAACAATTCTTTCATCTCACATATCATTTTTATTCTCTTCATCATCATCAACATAAATACTACCCATACAACCATACTGATTCTCTTCATGAGACTTTCCCTTAGGGCATTGGTTTTCATAATGCCCATACATTCCACATTTAAAACATTTAACCATTGTTGATGTCGTAGCAATACCATTATCCTCATCCCTGGTGTTAACTGAACCATTTCCTTTTCACTTACTGGCTTTGTGTCCTTCTTTTCCACACCCAAAGCATCTTCCAGTTCCTTTTAAACATTCTCCTTGATGCCTCTTCCCACATTATTTACATAGGGGAAATTGTACTTTCTTTCCTCTATGATCATCATGAAACTCCATCTTTCTCTTATTAGCCGAGTCAGGAAACTTAAAAAAAATTACTTTATTGATCATATTATGTGATTGCTGATTCGGCATAATAATGATGTTTGGACTTCCAAATCCCATTTCATTTGGTTTCTCCTGAATAATATCATTCCATTGTCCATCATATCCTCTAATATCGTGATTCATCTTGTTTCCAGCCATTTTCTAAAACCCAAAGAGAATAGTGTGAGAGGAAAAATCATAATAAAGGGGGAGTAACTTCAATATCTAACATCTTTGTTTTAATCTAATATCATTACCATAGTTCTAGGACTATATCCTATACGTATACTTATCCTTAGGGACATCCCTAGACATACCATAGAAATATATCTAGGGATCTCACTAACGTTTTCACATCCTAGTTTCCAAAGGTTGACTAAACTTTTCCACTGATACCAACTGTAGAGACCCGAAGCCTGACGTACATGGACATTACATTACATTAGCATAATACTAAATACATAACAAAAACAGACACACAAGGATCGTAATAGTTTAGTGTCTTTGGAAACATGGAACGTAATCTTCTAATTGTAGTGAAAGATCTTCAACATCTCCCATAAAGATCTTTTTTTAACCTAAATCCTTTCTTTATGGCCTGGGGAAAAGAAAACATAAAAGGGTGAGCTAAAATGCTCAGTAAGGGTAAACAAAAGAAATATCAATCACATCATATTCATAAGAACATATCTTTTTGGAAATCTTAACCAGCAAAAGAGATCATAATTTCATAACATGGGATAAATCATAGTAGTGAAATGTAATCCCAATAATCATAACTTAAAACAAGAAACTTTTTGGCATACACACATAATCATAGAGAATCATTTCTTATTAGTCAAGACTCATTGCCAAGACTATCTTAGTGGACAAAGTCCATTTCTGAACCGAGTCACCCTCGTTTCAGTCCTGTTTCACTGAACCGGTGTAACCTACCATTCTAGCCATGTCTATCTCATGAGATATAAAATATTTACCCAATGCATTGGAGGTAGATATAGGTCCCACCCATCTCATAATGATACCATTCTTATGTGTGCCACAAAATCATAAATCATACATCATTGCATAACCCATGTAATAAAAATGGGATTCTTAAACAACAAGACATCATAAAACAATTCATATAAGATAAAGGAATTCATAAAAATAATTCCATCACAACATAATCAAATAAATGTAATAATAATAGGGATAGAAACAGAACCCTATATTATCTTAGATGGAAAATAATTTTGATAAAACCCTTGAACTCCATTCTTGAGGAAAATATCCTTTCAACTTTAAAAACATTTTCCTTTCTTAACATGTCATACAATTTTAAACTAAAATAAGTTGATTAAAAATAAACTTGAAAACATTTAAATTAATCTTCTCGGAAATAATGTTTTAAAAATCCATTTATGTCGTATAAGTTAAAAAAACATTCTTCTCGTACCTTTGTCAGAAAAGTCAAAAAGTACCTCGTATGAAAAACGAAAAAAGATTCCTTTCATATCCTTTACTAAAAACTCACCGAAGGGTAAAATTGGATTTAAACAATTATAAGTGGATGGAAATAATATTACATATTGAGGAAAAATTGATGTGGATGATAAAATACACCCTAGTAAATACCAAAGTATAAACAATCTCGGATTAAAATGAGATTGTCATATTTCCCTTACCTTAGGTCCGATTCACTTCGTAAGTGTACGAACCTCCTGTATAATGATTTAAATAATGTCATTGACTTATTACAGAATCATATTCATTGTTATTATATCATATATGGTTCACTTATGACTTTATATTACCCGTTATTTTTAAATTCATGTTAAAATGGTGTTTTGGGTAAAATCGTCTCCTTTGTCGTTCGTGTTTTAACTTATAATTATTCATATGATTACTTAGATCATGATTACTTAAATACAGAATGTAAAACATGATTTATATATAATATATATTCAGAATATACATATATATAATTGATCGATAAATGGAAAGAAATACACCGTTCATGGAGACGGTAGGCCGTACGTACGCATGAATGTTGTTTTCGTTTCTTTATTGAATTGAGTGGAATTAAGAAGATGACATAAATATATATACATAAATACAGTATCATTATTATTTCATATATTTCATTATTATTCATTATATATACTTTATGATCATTCATGTATGGTTATCAGGGAGAATGAATCTCATCGCGTCGTGGAGACGGTAGTCTGTATGTATGCACGAGCGATGATATCGTTTTCATGATCGTGGAATTGTATTGGAGTGTATGTATACTATTTCAGAATTAGTATAACTTTAAAATAATCATATATAGTTATTATTTACACCATTATACCCATCCAAGTAAGGTTGTGGTGGAAAATAGATTACACAACGGCGTGGAGACGTTATTCCGTACGTACGCACGCGCGGTGATTTCGTTTTCCATAGGATGGATAGATGGTGAAATAAGGTTTTTTCATAATTATAATAATATATCAGTATATAAGTGATACTTATTTTATTACTTCATAATGAAACAACCTAAGAAGATGAATTGGAAGAAGAAATAAAGATGAAAGAATCGGTAACAGACATTACCTCTTCTTTGAAGCGCCTCTTTGAGTCCTCCACTTAGGGCACTAAAATTGATCTTTGAGGAAGAACAGAACCTCTAGGATGTTTCTAGGGAAGTGTAGAAAGGAATTTTGCAGGGTTTGTCCGAGCTTGAAGGCTCAAAGTGTTGTGAGGAAGAGAGGGAGGAGGTGCCCGTTTAGAATGGAGGAGAGGGGCACCTTTGGAATAACTAAAAATATTATTTTATTATAAAGTCAAATTCGGTTTTTAATAGCTCTAAATTGATATATCTAGAAGATAAGGTGGGTAGGGGTAAAAATCCTCTCATACAATAGAATTTAGACAAGTTTAGGTATCAATTTTAACCTTATCATTTAGATTTAACTTTAAGTTAGATAATTTAACTTTCACCATGTCTTCTTGTTTTCTTACACTATAAGGTTAATAAACTTACTATATCAAGCAAAAAGAACCCCAAGTTGTTTATTATTAATATATATAACCTTATCTAAGTCATTTGGCCGATCATTAGATTTTTATGAATAAAATAACAATTAATAATATAATATTTGTTTTTAAAAACAATTTTATGTCAATTTTGACACTATTTAGTAATTTATTTTTTTAAAAATCATAACAGAATTATTACCTCGAACCAAGTTAATTAAATCCATAATAACATGTCATATTAACCTAGAAAAATATTTTAATTCATAAAAAGTCTCAAATTTCATTTATTTGGGTATTTATAACATCAATTATGTCAATATTTCATTAATAAGATAATTACTGCATCATCGTTGTGTCATAAATAAATTAAATTATTTAATGTCTAAAAATTACAAATAAAATACCATTATGTAGGATATAGTTTTATCTTTCTACTGAATATTTATAGTAAAATTTATCTTATGTATAACCCCATATTAAAAATGATTTACTTATTAAACTTTGATTTTAACTATTTTAACCATTCTTTAAATAAATTAATAATAAATATACTAATCTAATCCAAGTGGGCCTATATGGTCATATTTTATTCCCAAGGTTGTTTTTGGTCGAATTACACTTGTCCAATAGAATTAGGACATGTGTTAGGGTAATAGTAATATCATTTTTACCCTTAATTTCCCTATTTACTTTTAACCGTGGTAAAAAAAGTAAAAAGTTACAATTCACCAAAAATTATTTTCATCTCATTGAACCACATTTTACTTACTGAAATCAACCGTGTCTCTCGTATTTTTTAAATTCCACTCACAGAAGCAGTAAAATTATGTTTTATGAAAAATTCAGTTTTTTAACTACCACTTAGTGGTTTCACTATTCATCAAAAATCGAATGTTTTCAGAAAAATAAAAAAAAATTAGGCCTAATCTATATTTGATATTATGATTTCAAAAATGATGTTTACTTTCCCAAATTTAAAACATATCAGTTACATTAACTAATTAAAAAATTAATTCCCGTCGTCAAAACAAATAGCGTGTTTTTAAGAGATAATAACTATCAAAATATTGACACTTGTTTATATCTGGTTTAAATGTGAAATTACATTCAATGAACCACATTGTATTAAATTGTAAAAATATATTCTAAATATACTTTAAAACCACTCAAATTAATAATTTATCACTATTAATTATTTGGATTAAAAAAGTTATTTTTAATTAAAATTTAATAATTTTCACTATTCATCAAAATATGAATGTTATCCGAAAAGTACCAAAATTTCACCCTAAGATAATTTCGATATTCCGAATTCAAAAATAAAGTCAATTTTGAAAAATAAAATTTTCAAAAATTTAAAAAGTGGTTATTACTATTCATAACGGCTAGTTTTAATAATATTTTAATAGCATATTGTTTAGTGAAACTCTTTATTGCATAGTACACACACTATCGAGGATGGTCGTGATTGCGTGTAATGCAAGGCAAGTAAAGGATGCATGTTGTGAAATCTCCTTTTGGTGTAGCGTAAAACACAAGACATTCATTAAATTAGAAAGAATATTTTTCATAAAATCTCGGGGTGTTACAAGTTTCCCCCTCTTGTCTTAAACGAATTTCCTCCAATTCTCCTGCTCCGTTGGATAGATCAATTCCTCTCCTACCTCCTGCGCATTCATCACCCAGTATAAGTCTCTGGAATCTCCCCCGAGGAGTTCCATGGCCTCCATGTGTAGCTTTCGCTGTGCTGCTCCTCCCGTGGTTTTCACCGGAGCATTTTCTCTTAACCGAATGAAAATGATGCGCATGTGGTGAGCTAATTTATTCCCTGGAAATAGCAGACCCATGTGGCGTGCTTTTATGTGCACATCACGATCTTTTTAGTGAACTCTATGTACGTGCAAACAACCCCTATAATGAAACAACAATAAACGCATGTGAGACAAATAAAAACCAACTTCTTTGTGTAACTAAATATATTTATAAACTATATATTAATATTACTGCTTAAATTTAATAATTACAACTTATTAATATATATATTTATTATAATACCTCAATTATTAGTAATATATATTTAATAACTATTTTAATTAATTAATACATATATTAGTATAATGTATAAAAACATATATTTTATTTATTATTATTCTTATTAATATTATTATATTGTACATGAAATATATATTATATTATATATATATATATATTATATTTTATAATAAAATAGAATTAAAACGAAAAAATAAGAAATAAAAAATGAAAAGAAAGTAGGAGTGGGTGTCTAGTACGTGTGAAGTGAAGGGGTAGAAGAGGAGGGTGATGGGGTTTAGAGCTGGGGAGGTGGCGTCGGTTCGAAGAGTTGGTGCGGAAACTCTGGGGAGGTCTGGCCAACAGTGAAGGAGAGGATGGCGAGGACAGGGGTTGCGGGACTAGGGTTTCAGTGCACAGGGGGTCAGTTCTGCGGCCTATTGGTGAATAGGAGTAATTCCGGCGGAGTGGAACAGGAAGGATGGACCGGAGAAGGTGATGGATTGTCTTGGGTCCAGGTTTAGTGCAGCGGATTTGCTGTGTGGTCATTGGGCTCGGACGGGCTTTGGTGCCAGGTTAGTCTGGATTGCGTTTTTGTTTGGAGGGGACTTGTTTTTTGGATCTTGGGTTCTAATTTTGATTTGTTCACTTGACATGTTCTTTAAATTCCATGATTCTTCAGCTTTGTTGTGTCTGTTGTTGTTATGCTGTTGCGGGTTATTTTCTATGGACTGATAGGTTTGTAATGATGCTGCACTTATTTTGAACTATTGTTGATGTGTTGCTGCCGCGGGAAGTAGATGTAGGAGAAAAGGTGCAGCGGTGGTGACGGTGTGCATTGTGAAGCAATGAGGCACCGTAGATGTGAAATTGAAATGGTGAGACCGGTTCAAGAAATGGTAGCACCTTTTATCCTGAAAACGGTGAGACGGTGAAGTGTGGGGTAGAAACGGTGAGATAGTCACAGTGATGAAATGGTGAGACAGGTGAAGAAATGAAACCGTGGTTGGGTAGAGGAGAGTGAAGCGGTGTGTAGGGGGACCGGTGGCACCGTGATGGAAACGGTGTGACGTGCCACCATGAGTACCTGCAAATTAAAAAGAACCGATTAAATAAATTAATAATTTAAGAAACCTAAAATTATATTAATTAATAATAAATTAAAATAAATAGAATGGAATTGAAAAATAAATAAATAATACAAAGTTAAATAATAAAATTAATAATACTTTATTTAAAAGAATGAATTTATTTGGGTTTAATAATTTAAGACACATTAAAATAATACTATTACTTTCTTAGATTGATAAACCAATTAATTAAAAAACTAATTAAATTAAAGAATAAAAATATTAATTGAATAAGATTAAATTTTCAAAACTAATTAACTTATTAAAAGACTAAAATAAAAAATGATTTATTTATTTAAAATTTAAAAAATAATTAATTAATTAATTTAATAAATTAATTAATAAACTAACTAGAATGAAAATTATAAGAATAAAAGAATAAATAAAGAAAATTATAATTCGCAATAATAAATTAACATAAGACTTATTGAAAATGATGCTAATTCACATTAAAATGCATGTTTTAAACAAAAAACTGATTATTGTATACAACAAGTAAAAAAACACAATACTTATCAAATACTTACTAAAAAATCATTTTGGTATAAAAACGTCAATAAAAATACATAAAGGATGTGGCAAAGAGAGTGAAAACACTTCCATATCATTGAGAACCGTAAAATCCAAGAAATATTGACATCTGATAGAGAGAAAATACAAACAAGAATATAAAGACCCTTCTCTCTTTATACCAACGGGTGTAGTAATATTCATTATATAAGATAAAAGAAATTTAGAAATATTTAAGAGATTAAAAATATGGGTTGAAATAAATTAATGATATGTAAAAACATCAAATAAAATAATCACTAATGATAAAGCTATAGTGATGGTACCACTCATGGTCACTAGACTTGTATCTACTTCCTCGGGAGACTCTTACACTGTGTAAAGAAACATTGTTCTGAAATCCTGTGGATGGAACCCTTTTATACATAAAAAATCTAATTGGAAGATAGTTTTAGAAGGATCTAATGATTTATTTCCACTATGAGGAGTGGAATATATATGGAATAACTTTTATAGGTAACCCAAAAATCCACAGAAACCAAGAATCTTGGGTGCCTCAGTGAAAACCCTCATTGAATTCCCTGGATTTCCATGCTAGTAAAAAATAAAAGGACCTTTTTCAATCACAATTGGTGGTTCATAAAAAACCTGGTGTTGAGAACCACAACAAGAATCATCATTCTTTTTCTTTCCCTTATATTAAAACACACTACCACTAGGAGAATAAGAAACTCCCATCAACCTTGACTTTCCATCTAGGTACATTTTTACCATCACTTCTGTATCCAAAAAATCAGAATAAAGGGGATGATTAATCAAGAAACCTATAGAAAAAATATTTTATCTATATCCCAACTCTATCCATCAAGCCTTCATATTCTCATTTGATACTATTTTAGGTGAAAACTGCACTAGCGCAGTGAAACAGTTTTCATACTTTGTCATAGTTTTTTTAGACTGCTCAAGTTTGAAGAACTCTATAGAATTGGATAACACCATTGAATGTGGATATAATCGGTTGCTAAAAAGTACCATGAAGTAATTACACTCCAATCCCCCATGTTTCCTCATTGTCACCATCATGTCCCACTATCTCATTCTCAGATCCTTTAGCAAGAAGGTGGTACACCTCACATTGATTTATTTAGGTGTCTCCAATAATGAAAACAAGTGCTCAATATTGATCACCCATTCCTCATCCATTTTTGGATCATTAAATCCATGGAACACTAGTTAATTATGGAGAATAAACTCTTGATAATGATCTTGGAGAACATCCCTCCGAGTTTCCATGGATGGATCTTGAATGGGAACTAATTCAAGTTCATATCCTAGAGCTTTGACAGTATGCACAATCACCTCAACCAGGCTTAGGCCCACTAGATGATTTGATCACTGAAGTTCGACATTATATTCCACCAAGATCTGATTCACATGTCTTCTTGTAGGAATGATTCTACACAACATCAGTAGACAACAAAGTTGACATCATATTATCACTCAAATAGAGAAATATGGGGAAGTTAATCCCAATAGATGACAACAATATTTGGATTTAAATCTATCCAAATCCAAAGTATAGAAAAGTTAGGAACTAATCCTCAAAAAATATTTCCCTAACCACCCGTAGTGACTTAAGTTTCATTATAGTGAGAGATATCCAGACACTCAATCACAACTACCTCCTAGGTCGCAAAAAAAATATTCAGTTGCATACTGACGTTACAAAAAGATGAAAAACTTGAACCTCTGATGACACTTTTTCAAGAACCATCTTGGGTAACTTGGTTACCTGATGACTCTACTGACACTAAAATGGACCAAAGGGAATTACTGATCCCCATAGGGTAGATACTATCATCTGGCTTCCTACAAAATTAAAGTGGGAATGAATTTTCCACAAACATTGTGGAAGCATGATAAACAAGTCAGTATGCATACAAAATAAAATCACCATAGATATTAGTGTACCCGAATTCAAATAGATAACAACCCAAATTACTACAGAAAAGTACAAGAAAACATGATAAAAAATCAAGTCCCAACGAAATCAACTCTCCAAGACCCAACAATCAACAAATACTACCACTAAGTGGTGCATTACCATTGCTCTAACCTGGTAGAGGATAATCTACAAACACTTGAATGAAAAGGTCAGTTGTGATATAAAAGACCAATAGGGTCTCTCACAGGATTCCCAAAATATATTCCAACATTTAATTAACTAATTAGAGATTTCAATTTTAAATAAACAAGTTTTGTAGTTCAAAGAATAATTATAACAATTATTGATTTACATTTCAAATGATGGAAATACATTAAATGAATGGATTAATAAATATTTTATATAAAACATTTTATATAAATTCTTTAAGAATGTAAAATATTTTCAAAACACTGGAACACATTTATATCTTATATATAAACAAGATATTAACATGGTCATCTGTCGAAAGTTATGATAGTTCCAAGGTACAAGATCCCCACACACTCGAAGGTGATCACAGAAATATGTGTATATACACGTCCCTATGACACATGACAAAGGTGAATCATCATTAGCCCATTGGGGATGTGACCTTATACACTATGTTTTGTTTCAGTTGTAAAGAACCAAAATACTGATATCCCAATAACTCACAAAATACCTTGGTATGCATGTGCTCTAGTAAAATCAGTTATGGGGAAAAATTAAAACTACTTAAAAATAAATTTTATCCCATTCCCCCATATTAAAAGTTCATATTTTACATTTAGGAACTAAAATAAATTTTTAATCAAAACATTTCTTTTTCTAAGATAAAACCTTCAGGTTTCTATAAAAACCATTTTAATCCATTTTCTCAAATACAACTTTGAAATCAATTTAAAAAAAATCATAATTTAAATTCAACAGTTTAAATTCCACAATTTTCCATTAATTTCACAATCACACCCTAATTCAATATAATTAGGGGTTTTCCATAATTTCATTCCAAAATATTACTTGAAATTCAAATCCTCCAATTCAATGGAATTGGGTTTTCAATAAAAAAATTGAAATCAATTTCAAGTAATTGAATTTAAATCAAACAATTTAATTTAAATCGATCAGTTTAAGGATAATAAAATTTGACCATCAAAATAGAGACACCTACCTTTTTCATGGAAACACTAAGCCCGCAATAGGACCCTCTAATAAGAATGAAGGCACATAAGATCTAGGAACACAACCTAGAAAAAAGATTCAAAAAATAGGGTTTAGATCCATCAATCCCAATATTATCTAACAAAAAAATAGGAGGTAAAGAGAAATAGACATATATATAGGAAGAACACTTACCAGGTAAGTCACACCACAATCACAAAATCAATCAATAGATGAACTAAATGACTCAGAAGGGTTTGATGGCTCCAAAATCACCTGGGGATGGATCTTGGGTTGATAAAAAGATATTATGGAGAGTATGAAATATAATTTTCATCCAAAATTCCTATTTAAAAACAAAAAAACATGACTTTACATTTCATTTAACTCAATTACACTTCATGTAATTGATAAATCCGAAAAGACCCAAAAAACCCTTCTCCTTTTGTTAAAAATGGATTTATTATTATTTTAGAACTTAAGCATCATGTAACCACATTACAAGGCAGGAAAATTCCCAGAAGGCTACAGAACAAGTAAGTTTTATTTTGAAAATACAATAAATCTATGACTTCACCATTATAGGTATCCTCTTAATTCCTTCTTGGCCTAACCCAGACAAACGTAATGGAAAACAATAATAAGGATTAAAACACACCTATCATAAAGGTAATGGGATGTTACAAATTAAATGATTAGTTCCATATATCCCTCTAAGTTAAGTATATACCAGACCCCTCACACGTACTAAATCATGAGGTGATGCCTTTAGAGAATTTCCTTTCATATATGGAGTAGCAGGTGAATATATTAGATTATAGAGAAAGATTTCTACGAAATAAAATAACTCACCTGGTCAAAGTTTTTTGGTAGAACCACAATTTTTATTAGGTGACCTGGGAACAAAAAGAGGTGATAAAACCAAATTACCCCTATCATTTCTAGTGTAAAAAATGAAAATTTTAAAGGAGATATTTATGAAGAGGGGAATAATGTAATGAACCAAACCTTTATAAATGTAATTACCTTATAAATGAATTAATTAATTATTGAGTAATATAGTTATAGAAAAAAATAAACTAAGTTTCTTTGTTTATTTTGAACAATTATAAAGTATTTCCATAATTTTTATATCAATAATAATATACCATTAAACATCATAACTATTTATATTATAGCCATTCTATAGTGACCATTAATGTTAATATATATAAAGGGTTATGATAAGTACTAATTGACACAGACGAAATAAGTGATGGTCTTGAAAAATAGCCTAGAACTTGTAGTTACTTTATTACATTGGTTCATGATATAATTTTTTACATCCCAAGGACCAAATAATTTAGTAGTCTTGGAAAACTATATATATACTTGAGTTTCACCATACATTTGAAAGCACAAAACTGGATTTATATTCTTTTTTCATTCCTAGAAAAAAATTAAATTAATGATAAAATATTTAATTGAATATATAATATAAAAATATCATTAAAATCATTCATAAATATTAACATGTTTAATTTATTATGATAAAAATTTATTCCATTCATAAAAAAAAATTCATAAAAAACATCTAATTTATTTTGAAAATGATTTTTACTTTAATTTATTTTCAATTGAAAACTAAAAAATTTATTTTATACATGTGTAAACCATATATAATTCATCATTTAGTTAGTCTTATTCATACTCTCCAACTCAATGGCTAAGTGATCATGATTAAATAATATTTTAATAGAAAATCACAGTTTTTTTAATCTCGGTGTTTTTTGTAAGGCAAGATATCGAAGAAATTAAATTTATTAATTAGGAATATATTATAAAATATCATGGTGTTACATTCCAACCCACATAAAATGAAATTAACCCTTGAAATTTTTTACTCTAATCCTAACACATGAGGATGCTTCTACCTCATCAGATCCCCAAGTTCCCATGTAGCTTCCTCAAATTGACGGTTTCTCTACAAAACTTTGACCAAGTGAGTTGTCTTATTTCATATCACCTTATACCTATGATCAATAATATACATTATTTGTTCCCAATAAGAAAGATATTTATCCATTATTATGACCTCTGAGATCAGTACATGTGAAGGATCACTTATGTACTTTCTCGTGAGAGACACATAGAACCCCTCATAAACTTGATAGAGATTTGGTGGAAGCATCAATCAAAAATTTACAATCCAGATATGATAAAAAAATCAAAGGGGTTGATATACCTAGGTCTTAGATTTACCTTCTTTTAAAATCTAATCACCCTCTTCCAGTGTGATATTCATAGGAATACCTTATCATCAACTTCAAACTCTTGATCTTTCTGATGATTGTCAGTGTTACATTTTATCAAATTTTAGATTCTCTTATATGTTACTAAATGGATATATATTTATTTGAAATTTCCATAACTAAGTCATTTTCAAATATATTGTTTTATTTACTTTATTCCAGTACATTCAAGTTATAAACTTCTTATCATAGAGGGATTTGTAAGGAACCATCAAAAAACTTGAGTGAAAAATATATTTATAATAAAATTACACCAGAGGAAGGTATTGATTATAACCACCATTTAAATATATAGAGAAAAATATCAAAATACCTTCTGTTGTTTTAATTTTCCTATTATACTAACCATCTATATAAGGATAATAATCAGTTTGGAAAATCTACTATGTTTCCCTAAAGAATTTTCCATAACTTCAAGGTAAACCTAGAATCCCAATTAGATAATATAGAATGTGGCACTCCATACAACCTTGCAACTTTCTTGAAATAAATTTTGGAAGGTTGATCAAGAGAGAAGTATTTTCTGATGGTAATGAAGTGCACTGACTTTGTAAGGGGATCAACTAGAACCCATATAGCATTAAAACCTTTAAAATATTTGTGGATTATGATGACAAAATCCATGGTTAGGTTTCCCCATTTTTATTTGGGTTTAGGTAATGGTTTTAACAACCCCTTATAGATCTATCTCTCAACCTTAACTTCCTGACATATCAAGAATTTAGAAAAAAATTCTACAATATCTCTCCTCATCTTATCCCATTAAAAATACTCTTTCAAATCTTATACATATGCATACTTCCAAGTTTAATAATGAATGAACAACTATGATCTTTATCCAATATCTCCTTCTTAAAAGATAGTATGTATTAGACACATACAAGATTCTTGAACCTTATCATTACATCAAAATCAAGGTTGAGATCAAGAATATTTCTCACCTTCTTTTATAACTCCACAGCATCCTTCTTCCCCTCTTTAATCCTCAAATGTATATATAGTTGTACAGTCATTTGAAAAAGATACGATTTCTCCCCTTCCTTCAATATTTCAAGATATATAATTTGAAAGTCTTAACATATTAGATCTTTCATGATACTCGTCGTAGATAATCTAGTATGATCTTTTAAACTTGTATAATATTCCTCCTTTTTCATTTTCCTAGGGTGGTAATGTATCGAACAGCTATAGACTTTAATCAGATCCAATTGTATTCTTTATCTTATATTCACCTCTTTCAATGTGAAAAAATAATCTAAAATTTTATTATTAATATATATATCACAAATTTCTCTATAAATATAATGCCTCGATATCTTTAATAAAATAATTTCAGTAGCTAACTCCAAATCATGAGTTGTGTAATTTTGATCATAGACCTTTAGTTGGCATGAGTCATAAGATATCACCATAAAATTTTTCATTAGGACATATCAAAATCCATTCTTTGATGAATCACTATAAATTACAAATACTTCTCCAATATGGGGTCATGTAAACACTAATTAACAGACTAACCTTCTCTTTAGATCCTTGAATTTTTTCTAACATTCATTTGTCCAAAGTAACTTGTCTCCTTTTAGAGTTAACTTAGTGAGTTGGTCATATAACCATAAGAAATTATTTAATACCATAAAAACCAAGGAACTTATGTATATTAGTTACCATGGTTTTTCTATGACAATTTTCAATAACTTTTATCTTTGATGGATTTATAGATATTTCCTTAAATGAGATTATGTTACCCAAAAATGGAACTTTTTGTAGAAAAAATTCACACTTGGTAAATTTTTCATTAATATTTTCCTTCCTTAGGTTATTTTGTATAATCCTCAAGTGACATTCACACTCTTACATATTATTTGAATATTTAATAATATCATCTATAAAATCTACCACAAAATGATCAAGGTTGTCTCTAAAGACTCTATTCATTAAATATATAAAGATATTAGTGTAATTAGTAAGACCCAAGGGAATAACAATAAATTCATAATATTTAGACATAAATCAAATTGTTTTCTTGGGTATTACCCCTTATTAACCATCAATTGATAATATCAATAATGAAGGATATTCTTGGAAAATTATCGAGCTATGTGCAATTGATCAAACAAGTCATAAGTATGTAGAAGAGGCTATATGTTATTGATAGTGATCAAGTTAATTTTTTGATAATCAATATAGAGGCGCATTGATCTATATTTCGACATAACAAAAAGAAATAGTTCCCCCCAAGGTGACACACTTGGATGACTTAATCCCTTTTTAATATTCTTCTAGTGTTATTTCTTCATTTCTTGAAAATCAATTAGATCCATTCTATATGTTTTGAAAAAGGTGTATCACTAGGTATGAGTTCTATTAAAAAATCAACTTCATGATTCAACACAATATTAGGAAACTATTTTGGAAATACATTGAAAACCTCCAACACAATAGGCATATCATTGATATTGATTTCTATCAAACCATATGAGATAAACACCACTTTTAAATAGGAATCAATACTCCTATAATGGATGTGATTTCCATTGGAAGTTCATTTTTAACATCACAATAATATGTGATCATATATTAGTTTAGAATATAAAATTCTCCTTACCTTTATCTACAATTGATGTTGAATTTATGCATAAAAAATCCATTGATGCCAATGATAACATCAAATTAGACTATAAGGAGAATGAAAATATTTACAGGAATCACATTTCTATAAAATTAAATCAATGAGGAACTGTGGACTTGGGATTTGACCATTTTACAATTTAGATTTTTCATTTCTAAATCAATATATAATCATTAAGGAGGTGATGTGATACCCTTAGAAAGTTATTCGGATATAAAATAGTGGCTAAAACCAGAATCAAAAAAAAATTCTAGGGTGAATGAAAAGTATACCTTTAACCTCATCATTAGGAACAACCACATTGGTTTTTATAATATAATAATATTTTCATTATCCCCTTGAATTATTTTGAGGAAAGTTTACATGAAACTTAGGGAACTAGTTGGAATAGTTCCCCATCTATTTATAGTTAAAGAATTATACTTTGATGGATTCTCCATTACATTTTCATTCATGGTCATGATGTCCTTTTCTCTACACATGAATAAAACTAATTTTCTTTTTAGTCTTGAACTTAGTTGTTTCATTCTACAAGTATCACATATTGGAAAATTCTTATTTCTCTTCTTCCCCTTATCCATTTTTTCTCTATCATCCTCTTATTCTCTTGATTTCCATTAAATCCATAAGACTTGGAGAATTAATTCTATTTCCTGATAGAACGTATTTTTATATCATTATGTGATGAGAATATTTCGGAGACAAGTTTCCTTCAAAAATTTAGATTATTCCCGTCAAAGGAATGGTAAATATTTTTTTAAGATTTCATATGCAGTCCTAAGCATGGTTTCTAACACTGTAAAGTTAGATTCATAATTAGAAACATTTTCCTCTTCCTTTTTTCTCAAACTCAATAATTTTCTCTCCATATACACCCATTTTTTGAGTGTAAAATATTTTTCTAAGAAAAGTTCCTTTAAATCATTCTATTTTATGCTTGTTACTTCCTCCTCATCCTTATTTTTTTTAATCAATTACCGCCATTGATCTACATCTGTTGAGAGATGATAAATTACCATGATATAATTATCATTTTAATTACATCACAAAGTAAAACATATCTTCTCTAGGGAACTTATCCATTTCATACCTACACATTGATTTGTATTCACATTGAATGATGCAGGTTGATAGTGCATGAAGCAGTCTAACATTGTTACACAACATTGTGGATCAGAAAGTTGCTCCATACGTACAAGTTTATTGGTCATAATGTAAGTCATATGCCCCAATAAAGTTATAATTTTTTTATATCTAGATGTATCTCCAAATCCAGCATTATTATCTTTCCCGAGAGGAAAATACCTTTATGGATTATGTGTATTGATACCGTTTCTATTCCTTCTACTGCAAACCATTTATAAATAATGGTACACACTATATAAGATCATACAATTTTGAAACATAGTGTATAATTAAAAATATAGTTAAACACTAAACATATATTGAAATAATTATGAATATATAATATCATAATCATGAAAATGGTTTCTTTGGGAATATTCTAAAATTTAGTCATAAGGTTTTGTTCCCTAATCTATGTGTTCCTAAATCTACTTCCCAAGGTTTCTACAAAACATGATTGTATACCAACTATAAAAACCCCAACACTAGTAGCCTATAACTAATGGTTACTTTATTGAATTGGTACAAGATACAAGTTATAGGATTCCAAAGGAATTAATAGTTTAGTAAACTTGGAAACCCAAATACATACTTGGGTTTCACATTACATTGGAAAGCATAGAACTGAATTTATATTATTTTCTCATTTCTATAATAATTATTAGATGAAGTATTAAAAAATTTATTGAATATATAATATATAAATTTAATTAAAATAATTCACTAAAAGAGATAAGTTTAATTTATTATGATAAAGACACATTGTTTCCATAAAAATAGTTTTTCAGAAAAACAACGCCTTTATTTTCAATATGATTTTTATTTTCATTCCTTATCAATTTAAAACTAATGAATTTATTTTATAAATGTTTAAACCATATATGTTTCATAATTTATTTAGTTTTATTCATACCCACCATATTAATGGTTAGATGATGACTTTTATATAATATTTTAATATAAAAATATGCTTCGTTTAAACTCAGTGTTTCATGGAACGCAAAAAATAAAAGTAATAAAATTTATTAAAGAGGAATATATTATAAAATATTATGGTGTTACAAAAAATTCCCACTAATGATCAATGTAACTAATTCATTTTTGGTGAATAAATTCCCATGTAAAATCCTGAGGACCCCACATGATGAATTTGAACCATGGAACATTAAAAAAGAATACCTAGTTTAATTAGAATCGACACTCAACATCTACTTGTTTCCAACAATAATTGCTTGTAGTATTTGAATTAAAACACCTCTAGATAATCCACATGCACTTAAAAAGGATATTGGAGTGTCAACCATCATATTTTGATCGATATTACAGAGATATCACACCCCTTTATCATCTCGACGATCACAAAAGTGATGCTCCTTTTATTTTTGAAGGAGTGCTTGGTCCAGTTTCATAGACTGAGATGATCTCTCCATTTAAATTGAGAGAGGGGAGAGAGGATATTATTTCTTGAATATTTAATAGTTTCATATGATATCATCTCTCTCCATATAAATATGGTGAGTTAATAAAATTACCTAGAAAGGGTCCCCAACCCATGAATATTTATTTATCACTATAAACTGTAAATGAAATCTTTTGACTACTTCCCTTATTAATAAATATCATTTCTATTTTTATAAAATTCTTGTAATATAATAAATATATAATGTGATAAAATCATGCCACTAGCTTGACTCTATATTCCCGAAAATATTAAATGAAACATCATATTAAAATAATATTGATTCATATAATATTTTTCCATGTATTTACTTTAATACTTGTAAATAAATTTAATAAATAAATTTAATTCATATTATTATAAACATGAAGACTATGAATTTATTTATTTCTTGGTGATCGTATATCCTTGGACATATCATGGACCATGTAGTGAGGCCCACAATGTCCTAAACTCTTATTAATTAGAATAGGGTACACTTTTGAATATGTTATTGTGTGTGACCCTCTAGGGCCTTATCTAGACAGCATTGAAAACTATTCACATACCAGGAGCAGAGTTTAGAAACCCAAAAAGGTCCCTAAATAGATAATAAGTAGTAATAGCAATGAAAACCTTCTTACAAACATTCTCAGTGTAATATAATATCTTTGTCTCATGATATCTCATAAAGAAGGATGTAGACTTT
The DNA here is from genome assembly GCA_963277665.1 of Viscum album. Lineage (NCBI taxonomy): Eukaryota > Viridiplantae > Streptophyta > Magnoliopsida > Santalales > Viscaceae > Viscum > Viscum album. Next base: position 829,274,147 of record OY728157.1, read on the forward strand.
GTGTCTTCATAATTCCTTTATTTACTATTCATTGACCATATTGGATGGACTTACCATCTTCTACCATGAAATGGATTTAGTAAAGATAATACCATCCTAGTCAATTAGGCCCCAAATATTACTTCCTCAACTCAGAACTGAAAATGTATATCTTGATCATTCAATAAATTTCATACCACCAAAGACAAACCCAAAACAAGCTAACTCACCACAACTTTAATGTCTTAGATTTTTTCTAACATCAAAGTATGCAATTTAATGGTACACAATGATAATGATCTCAATTCAGGAGACTAATACACATGATTACATATATAAACAATCAATGACACCTAAACCTTTGGATGTTCCTATTATCAGTTCAATTTTCATGATCTTATATACTATAGATCACCAGGTGTGTGCTTCATGAAAATAAGTCTCAATGATTATGATCCATTAGAACCAGATAGTCATACATCATCTTTTTTCAGTAATAATTATGTATCTAGATCATATGAAATATGTTTAAGATTAATATAATAGTATATCAAGGTTCTCATTATAGCCTGGGAATAGCTTTGACATTTGGATGTGATAAATAATCTATGGACACTACCATGAGAATAGTATATGTCTAAATATAAACACTATTATGGTAAACAAACATCATGTATAACTCACTGTATAGATGGTATGGTAATTGAAAAGTATTGTTCAGGTTAGGTCTACGGTACCCACTATTACAACACTCCCACTTGCACTAGATCCAAATTTATAACCACACTTCTTAGCTCTCACATAATATCATTTTTCTACTAAGATATGGATTTATTCATGGACCTACCACATATCTAAAGTGTGTCTATTCTATTATCTGTGACTTCACTTCGTTGAGTAAGACTTCTCAAGATACGATATACATGAGTGTATTCCTTTTTTCACTATAATAACTTGACATATTGGATATTACCAGTATAATAATTATCATCATGAAAAAAATTTACTTACTAGGTGTGATTCTAGGAACTATAAAAAATTATTTCATATTTTACACAACTTTGTCTTCTAGGGAATCTACAACACACTTGGTATTTTTAGATATGGATACCACTAGCTTGAATGAGATTTTATTACTCATTAACTTAGATTTAATACCATGTTATATCTTATTGATTCAAATTAAGGATAGTTTTTGTCCCCTAAAAACAAGTATCCCTTCCTCTAAAAGTACAAGGAACATATCACTTATACTTTCTCAAGTAAAATTGGATAGTTTTGAATGCTTCCCATATAGTTCTATTTGATATTACTAATATTTTCCTACCATAGAATAGTTTTTGGAAATGTCACATTTTGAATATAGCATGTAATATGTGATTGATCCATCACATAAGGGTTTGGAATTCAAATCACCACATTAATCTCTTTGTATTCCCCATACAAGCTTCTGGGAGATATTTATTCTATAGGACATTGGTAACAATTATCTCTCGAATTGTTTCAACGTGTATTTTTTAAAATACCTTGTCAGAATGTGTATTATTGACTTAGTTTAAGAAACCAATATATCTTCCTCAATATATCACACCCCATAAAATGTAGTTTCCTACTTTAAGTCAATATCTAGATAGTTAATTTCATTCTTATCATAGCTAATATTAAACCAATAGTTATTTTCCATAAGTTACCAAACATATTTTATTTATATAACTATGGTTCTCCATCTATACTATTATATACACATGAAAAAAATCATTACACATTAATATTCTTTGATCTTATTATTTACTTGAATCCAAAACTCAGTTTCAGTATCTTGTACCCATTATTAGAATTCTATGGTTTCACCATCCTTTTATAGTTGCATCATATAAATATCTTCTATAATTGGTAGTCGTGACATCCAATGCGCAATAAAATTATCATAGAAAGTAGCTATGATAATTAAAATTCAAATGAATTTGGGTATAATAACTTGATATTACCGATCAGGCCTCATTGGTGCCACACTTATACCACCCATGTATAGTCTCACTTGAATACCCACCACAGTATTCAAAATAATAATCCCTTATACTTTGATACATGGAATCCATTATTTAATTTTAATTAATCATATCAGTCTTATCTTGTTTCCATTTACTCTTAACTTGTAGGATTTATTATTTTCAATGAATAATTTATCACCAGTCATGGTGAATGTAAAACCATTACCATGGTTTTATCCTTAATATGTACTATGTGTCTCTGTAATATTCCTTCCAACAATATCTATTGTAACTTTTTCCTCTCCAAAATATATGTGCATCAACAACAATGACAAAAATGAAGTCAATATTTTCCCCATTGTCTCAAATTGATATGTGCACCATTTTAATGAAATATAGTCTAGCACATGACTATAACTTTTATATATTATAGATTTATTTAATTCCTTATAAAATTATTGGATAATTACTATAGATGAATAATTTTTTTTCTTCATGCAAGTGTGTTTATATCCTTAACAAACACTTTGCATCTACACATATGTTCTTTGGGAATAATGGATTTATATCATACTATAACTCATATGATATCCATTTTTTCATTATATCAAGCATATAGTTATGGGATAATGTTGTTATTTTTGAATCATGTCTTTAAAATAATGGAATTTTCTACAATGAACATTAATATTTACATTGATTCTCATTTTACATACATTATGACTCTGATATGTTTAAAGAAATGTGAATTTACAAATTACTCCATTCTATATTATAATTATCAATTATTGCATGAAATAATTATCACGTATCCTCCTTATTCACATCATTACACTGATTCATATAAAGAAATGTGCATCTAGTAATCCCACCATTCTATATTCTAATGATCAATAAATTCTTAGTCAGTGTATTATTTTTCACACGGGCCCAAAGAAACTCCTATCTTATAAACATGCCTATTTCATACATCACTTTTCCATTCCTTAAAACACTTAAAGGAATTTTATGAAGTATATTTACCACCAAATTATCCAAATAATAGTTCACACTCTCTATCTAAAATAATTTCCAAATCTTATGGCCTACCTTTATTTATAAAGGTTTATTTGTCCAAAACTATATAAGTACATGTGAAAAAAATACCTAAGGTATTTAACTATAAATATTCTAAAACCATACTAGTTATATCCTTGACAAAAAATTACTTTTTTCTTGACAAATAATTGTCTTTCCAGAACATGGTATTACTAAGTCTTACATTTTATAATCATCGGGTATTACTAATGATTCGAGAATTAATGAAATTTTAGTTTAGTGTAAATTATCACAAACAACATTAATTCTAGGATATAATATTGTCATCCTATGTCCACCACAAGAGATAAAAAAATTTCTAACATTTAACAAAAGTTAAACTGGAATCATTAATTTTGGAAATTAGAAGTTGTGTACTTCTCACCACTGACTTTGGAATCACCCTTTATCAGTCGCTTGGAGATTCCACTTTCCTTATTAGAACATTTATATTCTTATATGGTTTCTATATTAAAATACACATATGTGATATAAATATTATATTCAATACAAAATAATTAAAATAGAAACATTACATAAAATTGATGGATATACCTAAATAATAAGTGATTACTTTCTTATTCAATTCAATTCATTGTATTTAAACTTTTATAGACTTATTTCATGACATGTGAAGAAAATAACCTCTTATTTAATTACAATTTTATTTTATATACATTATAAAGGTTATTTTGACATCATTACTTCCATTTAAATTTTTTTTCGTTTCTTTCAACTTGTTCATAATAAGAACTAAAGATTAAACCTTCTTTAAGTTATCATTTTCATGGTGAACGTAACTCAAAAGGTAATGAATCATTTTCTCCATTATGTTCAATTTTTAATTGTAAATGAAAATTGTGTAAGTCGATGAAAATGATATAATAATTTTATCCATTTAAAATTTATGATTCAACTTTCAATTCACATGTATCCAGTGTAAATATCAACTTATTCATATCTGCTTCAATTTATCCTCCTAAGATTCTCAAAGTTGAGAAAACATGTAAAATCATCCATGTACAAATGTTGTATCCACAAATCACTTCATAAATTGATGATATAATTGTTATGTACACATATAAATAATAATACATGATTCACTTCTAAGAATATTTGATACCCTCCCTTTTTGAGGTGTCTTAGTAGGTATTTGAGGCTCAAGCACCTAGAATTTATTATATATTATAACTATGTGCAAGCACATGTACTACTCTTGGAGACTCATTCTAATGAGGATATAAATTTCATAAAATATTAATTTCAATATATTTTTTTTATTACATTTCATTTTCTAAAAAAACAAATTCTTTTAGATTATTACTTTTATCTTGATTATAAATTTTACATTACTGATTAATTAAATCATTAAATGTCTCCCACTATATTATCAAACTCTAGTTGACCTCATTACCAAAATCGAGATACTATGTCTTTTGATTATTCTAGTAGAAATGATCCTTGAAACAGCTTCTTGTATTCTATAATTTGTGGCTACACCACTAATATGAGTATTTCAAGGTGGATGTTTGACTGACCAACCACATTAACTCACAGATCTTTGATCTACTGAGTGAAGTCTTTTCTTCCAAAATCATAAACTTCATTTACTAAATGCTTGACTCTAAAGAAGAAACTAGAAATCTATGACTACTTTTTTACTACCATAATTATTTAAGTCAACCCATCTTTCTCATAAGAAAATCCTAGTAGTGGGAGACACCCTAAAATAGTGGTGATGAGAAGCTCGTACACATAGTTGTGTTCAAATTCAAAAGATGATATCCATTTGTGATTTAATATTTCTATGAGGGTTTTTATTATTTATTTATGAATGAAATCATTTTCTATATGATATGAATGTATTATGTGATCACACTAACAAATGAATATTAAATAAATAGAATAACATTCATCTCATCTAAGATTTATTTAATCTTTGAATTTTATGTTTATTTTTTTATGTGATTGTGTAATCCTGAAAACATACACATTTATAAAAATAATAAATAGTTCCTAAATTATATAAACTAACTGATTGGTATTTAGAATCTATTATTGGTTAATCGATTTAAACTCAATGTACTAACTAAAACCTAGGGGTATAATAAATGATTTTTCTTTGACTCTTATTATAGCTGACACCTAGATAAAATGAAAAAACAGATCATCCAGAATATCACCTTATCTCAGTGCGGTCCACATTTTATAATATTACCATCTATTTTGTTATAATGCGTAAATAATCACACATAGATAGGGTGGTCTTAGGAGTGAATAATGAGGATAAATAATGTGTATTTGGTTGTGCATACCCTTATATATATAATTATGAATATTGATGATGTGAATACCATCTAAATAATTAATTAATTACAAACAATATAATAAATGGTAATTAAATAATTAAATAAATTAAATTCCAAACATAAATGGGTATTTATTTTCTCAGTATAAGTCAGAAAACAATTAAATGTGTAAAAATTTAATTTTTAAAATTAATTTATGTTGAGGGTGTTATTTGAATTAAAATAATTCTATTAGAAAAAATAATTCAAATAAAACCATCACTTGGTCTAACATTTAATTTTAAATATATATTTTTAAAAATTATAACTTATTTTTAAATATATACATATATATATATATACATATTTATATGTAATATATACATATAAATGTTTCTCCCCAGGCCCATGTGTGGCCCAGAATACCCCTATTAGGGATATAAGGACCCAACCCGACCTAAATTGGGGCATACGGGTCAGGAAGAACCTATCTCAGTCTATATTGGGTCAGAAAGAACACACCCTTATGATTTTTGGTTGGGTCCCTTGTATTTTTCCCATGTAGAGGGGTTCCACACACAATGCAAGAGTCATGATAGAAGGGTGTTGCATCCTAGGGGCCCGCAGTGAGCCTAGCGATGACAATCGGATGAGTGGAGGCTAGGGTAGGGAGGAGTTTTTTGCAAGGGTTTGGCCTAGGGTATGGAAAATCTTGCTAAGGATAATAGTTGGGTTTAAGCGGAGTTTGGCTATAGTGGCACTGTCCAGGATCAGGAAAAAATTCAGAATGTTTTTTTTAGTTGTAGGCGATCAACAGTGATGATCAGGTAGCTTATGACAAGTGGTCATCATGGTGTAGGAGGTGGGTGTCCAAGACGACACGGTGGTGGATGTAATCCATGGGAATAGGTGTTGGTAGAGGGAAAATACCATGGCCCAGTGGGGTGGAGGGTGGTCCCTTCATTTAGATTTTTTAATATTTATCCATGGTATGATTTTAAAAAGGTTCATTTTTTTATTTAATTCCACAGTAGGTGTCACATTTTATTAGGTCTCCTCCCTTTTTTAAAAATTTTTTGGGCTACTTCCAAACCCTTTTTTTAATTAAACTTTTCATGCATTTTCACAAACCCTATAGATTAAGATTTTAGAAAAAAAGTACAATATATATATATAATGTTGTGAATCAATTACCCTACAAGAAATTTCTATTACGGCCACTGGGCACCGAAATATGTCCAGAAAACTAGGGGTCACTAAAAAAATTTATCGTCGACTATCTTTGGGTAAATTTTAACATATATATATTCACACACATTCCAAAAATGTTTGGAATCAATTATCCATTCTGAAATCCCTATCCTTGCCACCAGTCACCAAAATCTGGCCAGAAAACCAAGGGGTCACCAGAAATTGTTATCATCAACATCCTTAGGGAAAATTTTAACATATATATATATACATTATCCAAATTATACCCACCAAATATTAAATTTAAATCCATATTAAAAAAAATTAACGGACGTAACTTGGACATATAATATCGTATTGAAACACCATCTACGACGTTGGGAACATAATTATTCCATCTACACAAATTTAATGCTAACTTAATTTTTCCTTGTCTTAAATAATAAGACACACACTTTGATACCAATTTAAGGTGTGGGATGTGCAGTGGAAGCCTATGGTCAAATGATTTAATATATTTCACTAGGAATCGATGTAATTACATCATCATCGGTGAAGCTAGGCCTTAATAAAATCATGAGGATGATGTATAAAGAGTTTTAATCCTAAAAAAATTAATATTACCTCATTCAATCAAAATCCACACTCTACATCTGTTCATTTACGATGACCTTTTCTTTAAGGATCTGAAGTAGATCACCACTAGATCATCCATACACACTTAAAATGTATTTGGAAGCATCTATCATCAAATTTTGAGTCCTAGTGTGGAGATATGATGATGCCTTCTTTGTCTCGATGATCACTGCATCAATATTCTTTTGATCCCTGAAGGAGTGGTTGGTTTAATTTCTTTGACTAAGATATTATCTCTCTAGTAAGTAAGAGAGGATATTGTGGCTCTCATTTCATGCATGGTAAATATTCTCATGTGAGATCCACTCTCCATCTATATATAGTGAGTTAATAAAATTGCACAAAAAGGGTCCTCGACCCCCCAAATATTTATAACTCCTAATAAACCATAAATGACAACTTATGACAGCTCTGCTGAGTCATAAATATCACAGGTATTTTTATCACATACATTTAATATAATAAATATATTATGTGATAAAAGTGATCCAATAACTCAAATCAATATTCCCGTAAATATTAACCAATCCTTCAATATAAAAAAAATATTCATTCAAATAACGTTTTTCTATGTATTTACTTTAATACTTATAGATAAATATAACAATTATTCTAAACTTGGATAGTTTGCAATTATTTATTCATTGGAAATCATATATCCTTATACATATCCCAAACCTAATTATGGGTCCCACCATGTCCTAAACTTTTATTCATTATAATAGGGTAGGATTTTGAATATGATATCATGTGTGACTCTATAGGACCTTATCTCAATAGTAGTGAATATTATTAATAGGCCATGAGTAGAGTCTAGCAACCCATAAGTGCCCCTAAACAGATAAAAGTAGTCATAGCAATGAAAACCTTACTATAAAAATGATCTATTTACTATAATCTCTCTGTATCGTGATATCTCATAAATAAGGATGTAAACTTATTGTAATCATCCTACCTTTATTTATTGTTAATTAAACATACAAGATGGACTTACTTTCTTCTACCATGGCCATTGATTTAGTGAATGTAATACCATCCTGATCAACTGGTCTCAATATATCACTTCCTCAACTCCAAAGTGAAAAATTCAATCTTGATCATTCAACCAATGTCATACCACTAAAGACGCACCAAACACAACCTAACTATCCACAACTTCAATTTCATGGTTTTTTCCTTACATTAAAGTACATTATCGAATGGTACACATTGATAGTGATCACATGTTGGGAGACGAATACACATGTTCATAGATAGATAAATCCAATGAAACCTGAAACATGTGGCATTTTTATTGGTCAGTCAGTCCTCATGATATCATCTTCTCAAGATATCTAAGTGTGAAATTCATGAGAAGAAGTATCAATACTTATGAGCCCCCAACACATTATAGTCAGGCATCATCTGTGACTATTCAAAAATATTTATCTATACTATATGACATATGTTTAAGATTAATTTCATAGTATCTCATAATTCTTATTATATCCTAGGAACTACTATAACCTTTTGATATGAAAAATAATCTATGGACATTACCATGAAAATAGTGGAAATAGAAATATCCACACTATTATAGTAATTGAACATCAATTATTACTCATGGTATACATGTTATGGTAATCAAAAATTATTATTTAAGTTGGGTCTAGGGAACCCCCTATTATAAAAATAAAAATGCGTTATGTATCTAGAACCTAGTAGTATGAGTCAATATATTTTATTTTTATTAAAGTAATTATAATATTTATCCCTTTAATTCTAGACTTATATAAATGATTATATAATGGGTATGATAAAAATTATATTTTGATACAAAGAAACTAAATTTGTATTTTTTGGAAATATTTTTTTTCAATTAAAATATACGTTTTTTATAAATTTAATTATTATGAAAGAAATTTTATTTTCATTAAATAGTTTTATATAAATGAAAATATAATTTAATGAAGTTCAATGTAATTTTTATAGGAATCAGAAAGTTACTAGTGTCATAAAAACTAGCATTTTATAGTAAATAAGGATTTTTATTTTAAAGTGTAAATTATCATATTTTAAAAATTAATTTTGAAAATTTTATATTATTTATGAAATCAAGATTTCAATATTATCACATTTTGAATTTTTCATAATGATCTAAGAGTCGGTTTTTTGGGTAAAAATTAAATACTGTATAAATATATAGAATTTATTATAACATCATAGTAGCCCAAAATTGATGTAATAAATACTATAAAAAGAATAAAAAACCAAAAATGGATTTCCCCTTTAAAATAATGTGTTTTTGAATTTATTTTATTAATTATGAAAACCTATAAATTATCCTCCAAACACAATATTATTTTTAATGTTTTAGAAACAATTTTTTATTAACATGACTCACTTTTACATCATCAATGGTATTATTTTAATGTGTTCGGTTCATATACTAAAAAAATATTAAAAACAACTCCTATTTGGGGAAACCATAGGAAAAAACCATGGGATGTTTTTTGGTTTTAATTATTTTATCACTTAAAGTCTAAAATCTATGTTTAGAAATTAATAAAGAATTATCTTATCTTTTTCTATAAATACCATCCCTGCCTATAATTCCCCTTCACTAAAAACAGAATAAGCATGAATTTATTCTTTCTATACCACTCTCAATCCCTATAAATGTGCTCCAAATATCTCAAGAGGTTCCTCTAAATATTTTAGAATCTCCCTCTCAAGATAAGGGATTCTCTTATCTATCTTTTTATTTAATTACATTCTTTGTACTAAACCTTTTGATTTCCAATTTCTCATGTTGATGTTTATTTTTACACATAAAATTACTATATTTATGATTAATTTGTAATTAGATACCACATTTCACTCTCATTAAACCCTTCCATGAACCTTAATGTACACCTGTTATGTTGCAGAACTTATCCTGTGATTTTCCATGCCAAAATTTTGTGTTGTGAATACCCATACCAATTTAAACTCAAGGGTATTTACCTAGTTGTACCTATAATTTATTGATTAGTCAGTTCCACGTATGTAACCCACATTCTGTAGTCATGGGATTAAAATTCTTGAAATACATTATTATGTTGTATGATCTATGTGACATACAAATGCCTGTATGTGATATGAATGTGATGGGTGAGAATAAAATTATATATCACTACAATGAATTGGGTAATGTTCATATCTCATGATATTCCATGTATGTTGAATGATTGGTTATCCTAACAACACTATATTATGATTTATTAATAGTTATCATTGACTTATTCATAGGATCTCATGTTTTATGTTGTTTCCACAATCTTATCTTGCCTTGATGTTATCATCTTATATCACACTTCTATCTTCATGTTTATAATTATCACCCTTTTATGTCACCATGATATTATAATTGACTAACATGTATTACTTTTATCAAGTTATTATTTTATTTTTACCTCACTGGGATTTATATCTCACCCCTTTCTTATGTACATCCTTAGGTTATCTCGTGTTGTTTTATAGGATCAATGGAATTTATGGTCATGTCATGGAATTTTTTAATAATGTTGTTATATCCTTATTTTGAGTTATTTTTTTATGTATCTAATTACCTAAAAAAACTAGAACTATTAATATTTTGTGGTTTTATTATGTGTATATTTATGTAATAAATCATGAAATAAATTGTATAAATGATATGGGTTGTCATAACGCCTCCTAATCTGCAATGATCATCAACCTAAAGGGTTTCTATGTTCCATACCTAAGAACCAACTCACTGGCTCAAGGTTGTGATAATTTCAAAATGTCCATCACAATTCCACTCCATTACTATAAGTTCATTGTCATAAATCGAACCACAAGCTTGTTGTTTTGAGATATCAAAACTATGATCACTGAACTCATCTAACACAACACATCATGGTGTACCTAAATTATTCTTCCTGAAGAATCAAGGAACTCCCCATAATATTAATCACCATAAAAAATCAGATTTAGGATTCCCAACGACACACCCAGGGTGGTTTAGGTCCATCATAGTAGATCAAATGAAATTCACACGTTAGAGAGTCGATACCCAAAACTCATTCATGATTCCAAACAAATTCAATGAGTCTACACTAACCAAATGCAACCCAATCACACTAACCTTTTCATAAATGTCTCATCCATTTCTTGGCACCTCATTTATACCTTATATTATGATCTCAATGTGTTTTCCAACACTTCAATTATATTCATTCAGAAAACACTTGTCGATACTCTTCTATCCATATTTTTAAAAAGGTACCTAGACTAAACAACCAAGACTCCATGAATCCATCGATCACAATGAATTAATCCTTTAATGAATAGTGAAATTGGTCCCACATACTTTCCAAAGTTTGAACCAACTTTTCTATAATTTTTTCCCAATTGATTCAACATCCAATTGCACCAAAAACAAGGCTCAAAACTTTGCGTCAGTGCACCAATGTTTTGACTCACTCTCAGTCTATACTAAATCTTCCCTAAGTCGAAATACCACATCTAGTTTTGATTCAAAAAAACATATGAATATCACATCAATAAATCATCTCTAAACCATATACCATCATGTCCACTATACATTGGTCTTGTAGATTCGTTTTGATCATCTAATGTTAAGTCTTACACATGACCACAACCCTTACCAAAAGATATTCCACTTCATAGGAAATTGGGTAAATGATACCCAAAATAGGAGTATCTTTATAGTCACCATGTGGTTCTTACATCATTTTACACATACTCCAAATAATACATCATTGAACAAAATTACTATATGTAACCATCCATTCAACTGATTTCCAATAAAAACACCACGCACAACGTGTACATGGATTTCTCAGAACATAGTCCACTACATCCAATGATCCATTCACTATTTCTATTACATCCTATATAATCTAAGTAATGGGTTATAACCTACACCCAAATGGGTATTTTATCCACACACAAGATGTTATTTCTGACATCGACATCCCCGCCAATGACAAAATCAGGTTTAAGGCACAACGGTACCTCAGTCGATTTTCAATATCATCTTCCACCATAGAGACAACTCTACAAGCATTAACTACCTGGACACAAAACATACCAGATTTTAATATAAAGGGTGACCTTTAATTAAATAAATTAGTGCCCAAGCACCTATAGATCTTTCGGGTCCATCTATAGAACCTAAACATTCTCATCAATCCACTCACCACACTACTTCCATCAGATCAACCAACTCCAGACACAACCATTTGTGTGAACTCTCATGAACCAAGAATTTACTAGAAAGGTATTAAAAACCACATGTTTCTCAACATGGAGTGATTAAACCATGAGTCACATACCTCCAATATGGACTCACATGCCTATTTAGTTTTCTACAAATCAAGGAACCAGCTCTACCAAAACCTGAACACTCTCACTATTACATTTTTGAAAATGAAACTCCTTGTTATAAAGATTCATAGAGCACCTCCTAACACATAGGTTCTAGTTCAATCCATTGATCATTAACCCATTATCTAACCTCTATAGGTTTCACCACCTATGATCTCCACTCAGTGTCCAAAGAAATTTACATTCTAAGATAATAGACCATGAAACTCCTAGTCCTGCCATCGATACCAAAATCCTAAATGCACTCAAAAACAAAACCTTTAGTCATGAATACTAGAAATTTTGGTGATCTATACTTATGAGTTTCAAGGAATCTTAAAAAACCTTCCTTTAATCCTTTTAAATGATACTTTCATGAACATGGAATTTTCTTCAAAAAAAATTCTTAAGTAACCTTGACTCTCCCTTCACAAGGAATATCCTCACTCAGGTTACAACCAATCAGTATGAGGTGTCAACTTTCCAGTAAACATTTTCACACTCTTTAAGTCCATAAGGACTTGAAAAAAACTATTGAAATGTTTTAACTAGGGTCACAACCACCATAAATTCTTCTAGATAAAAATCTCCATATTTTTCAAGATGGATTCACCATTGACTAACCACATCGAGATGTCATAGACACCTGGTTTGGTTAAACAGAATACTATTGGGTGCTAGATGGATATATCCATATAGTCTATAGTTGAAACCATAATTAAACCAAAATATATAGTGGATAATCATATTAGTTTATTTACTAATTCAAAAAACACCTGACAATATCCAAAAAAGTGAACCACCTCATCTGTGCTCATAGAAACTACATGATCTCTACCATTTTTGTTGTCTTTATCATCGTTATCGTCATTGTCACATAGGTTCACCACACAGTAGTCTCACATATCCTAATATAAAAAGTATACATACATAGGGGTTTATCTAAAATAGTGTCATACAGAACTCATATGGGAGACCATAGTACAAGTTACTAAAACAAAGTAGTTGAATCCTCTATTGTCAATACAATCACACACAAGCAACATACATGTTATATAAAACCTACATGTCAAATATGATCCATGTGAAAGCACTTGTTGAAAATACAAGAGTCAAATCCATATAAAATCATGAACCAAAACAAACATGTACATCACATGATCTGAAATGACATATAACCATGATAGTGTAAACCAAGATCTTCATTCCCATTCCTAGGTTACTTGGACTTTCCTTGAAAATAGTGTTAGTGATGTTTTGGACTGAGTTTCATCACAATATATGGAACAATCCTACATTTTTTTATCTATTGAATCCCTAAAATACAACAAAAAAATTTTGTGCTCTAATACTATTTTTTAACATCCCAACCTAAATCACTAGGTCTAGTCCAGAATACAACATGACCCCAGGCATGCCTCTCTGCATTCCAGTGGCTTCCAACTATTAGTGAATGTATAAGGTGGAATCGTGGGGAGACTATAATATCAATTAGAGTATATGATAATAATAAATAACTAACATTTAAACAGTATACAATTAGATTAAGTGAAAAAAAAATACATGAAAACCGTATAAATATTGAAAAAAATACTCAAACCTAAGTGCAAGGATACAATCACCCATCGGGTCAATCACATATAGAAATATATAAAATGAAAAATTGAGAGGAAGTCTTAGATACTCTTATCCTCAGATAATGCAAGTATCCAAACTCATACATAGATATCATACTAGTTACTCAAATTTGAGCCTCATCCCAACCTGTACTTGCAACAAGTGAGAGGGAATCGGGTACCCAAGTTTCATGGATTCCCAAACAGGGTGTTAGTATATCTCAGTAGGGTAATGAAAATGTGTTCCAATACCCGAACGATAATATGAAATGTGTGTTCATGTGATAAGTTCAAAAAAATTAAATAGGAAAAACATAACTGCATAATCATATCATATAATCACCATAAACACACAAGTAATAAACAACTATGTGTTGAGTGGTCATGCAAATTCCAAGAAACCACGAAACCTGGCCATACTTTCATTGACTCCCTACTGAAAGGATAATCATAATATATTTTTGAATAATCTAGACCCATCCACAAGGTTGGTTCATAGGGAATTGAGTCATGTGTCACCTATAATACTCAATGCATTGAGTCAACACATCACTTAGAATCCATACGACCTTGAGACAACATGTCACTCAGATTCTACAAGTCATCAAGAAAAAATGCCACTTGTAATCTATGTAGCATCAAGAAAACATTTCACTCAACATCTGTAAGGAATCAAGTGAAGATGTCACTCGACTTCTACAAGGTTTTTGTGCCCCAAATCTGAATTCATAGGTCAAGCCTCCAGGTCATAATGACCCTAACCTATGCTCAATTCAACTATCGGCATCATTATTAGTCATGTGTACTCCATATATAAGAGTAGTCATAACATGATGGTCCACCCATAGTTAATACCATAACAACACCTCCAATGGAAACATGATATATCACATAATAGAGTAGAGTATACATATAACTAGAGTATAGAACAACATATCATTAAAAGTATTAATAGTGACTTACAATAATCCCCAAACATGGCATAACAATCTATATGATATACTCGAGGAATAAAGTGGAATAATGGGTCCCATGAGATATATCCACACCCACATGTTATCATTAACAAGAAGGGTTAAAAAATTTCCAAAACAAGTATCACACCAATTCAAAAGAGTGAACATATAACAAAGTTTGGCATATCATAATGATTCATAGCATCTACACATCCGATCAAAATAAAACATGGTAAAATAGGAACTTTAAGAATACTCATGTTCTAAATAATCATACATGGTCTAATGGGAAACACACACATACACAAAACAAATTAAGGTGTCTGTGTAAATAAAGGAACTCATTAGTGGCCAAACCATAGTCATTAGCAACCGACATAAAGCTAGTTCACAAGGGTTCATCGTGGCCATTGGAACTTTGTCCAATTACATTAGGAATTTTCATTTAATTAATTAAGGATTAGGAATAATTAAATAATTAATCTTTATTATTTATTAATAACACATTATGAATTTAAGGTTCATTGATCCAAAGTGGTGAATCTCGTATCTCATGCCAATAAACATGCATAATATAATAGGGTGGAGTACATAGGACCACCTACTTCAAACAAAGTCAACTCCCATCAGAGAAAATCCCACCCACATTTTCTGAGTCTTTCATCCATCATCGATTATTATTTGGTTATACTCTTTCCCAATAATTACAAATTAATTAATTGTTTACAAGGAAACTCGCATTCAAAGGAGAAATGCATACTTCCCAAAAGAATTACCCAATATCACCACCTAGTTGGAACTATGACAAACCATCCATTGAAGTTTCTTAACACACCCCCAACTTCATTCCAACAAAAATACTTATTGTGAATAAATAACACATATATAAATTTAATATAATTAAAATAAAAAATCTAGAATAATTCAATTGGGTGATACAACTTCACCGAAATAACATGAAATGACATGTTTACCACGTCTTAGGTTCTCCTCTATCTATGATAATAAAAACACCCATCATACATAGTTAATTAAATGATACCCAGTGAAATATTAAAAAAACAACTAAAATGAAAATTCTCAAAATTAGTAATAGTGGGGGAAATGAAATGAAGGAGGGAGGAGGAACATCCCATCATTTGATGTTGATGAATCAAACCTAGAACCAACTGAATCATAGTAGATACAAGGGGCAAATTATTTTGATGATCCCTTATGTATGCATCATATTTATATTATGAAAAGTGATTCCAAGGCCCTCTTTTTAATTAAAAAAAGCCCAGAAATTCCATGACATAACACCAGGAATCGCATTGTATTTTTTAAATCTTTTCTCACTAACCCAGCTTTTATGTCTTGAAGCCCCTAGGGCCACCCTATGAATATATTTCACCTCATGAATATACTATTTATGAATTTAATGGATTGTTACTATGCCTTTTGTGTTCTTGGGCCCCCAAACACTCATCTATAAGCCTCTTGAACCCCTAGGTCATCACCTCAGCCTAGATCCCCATTCCAAAACACAATTATTAAATTGCTTAAACTCTCATAATTTAGTGTAAATTCTTGGTTCTCAAAATTAACTACCTAGCAGAACTAAAAATTCATATTTCTCTATGAATTTACAACTAGTAATGGAATAGGATGTTACACTACCCTTCCTCAACACTGATAGTCACCTAAAAAACATGTGTATATCCATATCAGAGCTATAGATATAGATTGTGCATGAGAAGAACTATTAGAACATTACTGTACTAACTAACCTTAAAACCCCTCGATATCTTTAGTATTACAACTTCATCTAATTCCAATAACTATTTAACATTTATCCACTCCTAATAGAAATATTGGAATTATAAAATGTCAACATTGTTCATCCAAGATAAACATCACCAATCTATACCAACCCACCACATGTCAGGCACCACTCTTTAGTGGATCCAAAACATCTAGGTTTCCAACCTATATTCTCACATATAATACCATCCAAAACATAAATCCTTATCCTATTACACATGGATTCATGATCCCCTTGAGTATCAACATTCACTGACCTAGTCCTCTAACTAATCTAATTCTTTAATTACCTACATTCATTCACCAGACACTCTAACCTAATCTATTTCCATAATCTAGTACCAGAATCTAGTGTGCTCCCGTGATGTGTGTGTGTGTGTGTTTATATATATATTAAATCTCCTAAGTGTTTAATTGTATTTATTATCAATATTATAATATGTTTTTAGTGAATTAACGTGTTTTAGGTTCTGTCTTAGATTTCATCACATGGATAGACTGAAGACAAATCAGTAAGTAATTTCGAATGTTTTCATGTTTTTATCTAAGGAAATAAATAAAATTGTAGTTTAATTAAGTTAAACTAGTCTAAAACATTTTTGAAGTGTTTGTGAGTTGTTTGATAATTATTTGAGTTAATTTGGATTCATTCTAAGATGATTTGAATAAATTTTCAAATTATTTTCTAGAGTTGAAAATTACAAAGCCCTAAAGTCACCTAGAGTCTCCTATGACTTTAGAATGTATTTTATAAGACTTCATGATTTTAATATGACTTCATATTCATTTCTTATGACTTAAAATTTCTTATATGACTTTATATGTTTTTTTTATGACTTCATAAGATAAGTTGTAAGACTTATAAAAACTTATGAATTGGATAAACATTATTCATATGACTTATAAATTCATATAAATAGAATTTCGTAGGAATTCATATAGAATAATATAACTTCAATACATAGGAATTTATTAGGGTGAAAATATATGAGAAAAATTGATGAAGGAAGAACCATTTGAGGATGAAGATGATATAGCTAAGATCAGAGAATCCATGTCATGGGGAAGGAATTGATACATGTACAATGGGAAGGATACTCACACTATGACATTGTGTATTTTATATGTCTGTTTTGGTGGGTGTTTTATATTCTAAGTTTACCAATGAAAAAAATACTCATTTATTTCATGGTACATATTGTGTTCAATTTCATGATACTCGCATAAAATATGAGTTTTGAGATTCAAAATAGGGAAGAATGCATCATGGTCTTCTCTATGTGACCATTTTGAGAGTCCCTAGAAACTAAAAGAGAACCAAGGTCCATTATGGGTATCTTCATGCCATAGGTTATGTTGTGCTACTACATGATTCATGAAAACATGTAAAAAAATTAAATACCTATGGGATTTTTGGAGAATATTAACCCATGTTATTTTAATGAGAAAGGAACCCACATGATACTTAAATATTAAAAAGAAATATTTTTCTTGAAATTTAAATGAGTTTGAATGAGAACTAAAATCATGATTTATGATTGACCGATTTGAATGATAGGTTTACACTTGCAAATGAAGATTGAGGATTTTCCATATTTTGATTATGGAAATTATTATTCATGATATTTTGAATAGAAAATGTTGGTATTGGTGAAAACTGTGTAATGAATATTGAGAGAGATCATGATCACTCTAAAATTGTATTCTGATGAGAGATGAATGGGTTTGAATATAGGGGATCTTTTAGTGATGATAAAGAATCACTACCTGGGTATTCAAAAAGAAGAGGTAGATCTAGATCAATAAAGATCTACAGAGAGTTTCAAGGCTAGTATTTTTATCACCATTATCGCCTGATGAGTTTCATGATGGTTTTATACACAAGTGAACCAAATACTATACACTTATTGAGGAATACCATATCAAGTTTTGTAGAAGAAACCTGAACCCTGAAAAAATTATGTATGATTTCAGATCAAATAGTTATTATAACTAGGGAGTATAACCAGTTGTGTGAAAAAGGGTTTATGGTTAACATGTATAATCAATTATGAGAAGAGAAATTAGGGACTGATTTGTATGAAAAATTATGTATAGAAGGAACATAACGGACTTTATGTTTATTATAAAATAGTTTTCTATTCTGTAACTTATTGTATTTAAAATCGTTAATATGTAATTAGGGTGTTTAACCAGTCACATGAAGGAGTATATCTTTAAGGGAAAACCATATAAATATTCTGTGTTTCTCTCTCTCTTATTATTATTGAACATGAGATTCATATATGATAAATAATTGAGTGGATCAAGAAAATTAATAGTTTCAAGAGGTTGAATTAAAATTTTGTAAAATAAGACCATTGATTCTACCCCCAACCCCTCTTAGAGGTCAATCGATCTTAGTGATTCATAATTCTTATGAAAGAAAATCTCTAGGTTCCCTCTAAAAATCCAATTAGTTGATGTGTCTAAGAATAGAGAATCAAAAAAATATCTTAATAGTTATAATATTCTTGTGTTTTATAGAAATAACTATGATAACTAGAGGAATATTATGTTTCCCTACCTCTTATATTTTTTCTTAGAAGTAAGTGATACTGCAATAATTGATTTTCTACCCATTACTGAAAGTGCTATTATAGAAATTTTTGATAATAGGAATATAGAGAATGATGGGAAAGCACAAAATTCAATATTTATGTCTCTTTTATAAATAGTGTACACAAAAGTGATGCGGATTCAAACTACAAATAAGATATAAGAAAAATTATGTATAATTTATGAAAGAAATGTAAAAGTCAAGGATTCCAAACATCAAGTATAGAAGAGTATAGGATTCAATCTAGGGTTTTGGTAAGAATATATTGGATTATATCAATGTTAGAAAAATTTATAGGGAATATTCTAGATTGTTTTAGTCAAAAAATATCATCCTTGGAATATAGATAACATATTATAGTTGATTAGATACATAATATTATCATTTAATTTGTGATCATAAATGGAAAATCTTTCAAGAAGAAAATAGATTATGATATAGCATTTTAATCCATGAGAAAAGGAAAAGTAAAAGTAGATTAAGATATAGGAGAAAGTGGATTAGATGATGATGATGAGTTTGATGATTACTTTAACAAAATTATTGTTATTAAATCAAAGAGATTTAAGAAGTGAAAATGTAAAGTAAAAAAGGTAATAATTTTTTTATATGTTTTAATTCTGATGATTTTGGTCATATATAAAAATATTTCAAAAATATGTAGGTTAATGAATTTAATCAAATGAGAAGGATGTTAAAATAAGAAAATAGAAAAATAATAATAATAAAAAGAATCATTCTAACAGATTAATAAGAAGTGTTAGGATAAAGAAATAGAAAGATGAATCATCTAGTTATTCAGATGATGAAGTTAGTTTCATTGTTTATATTGAAAAATCATTTGATTCATGAATCCATGATGATCATGGAGAAGAAAGGTAGGAATTTGAGTGGGATATAAAAGGAAATTTGTAATCTTGTATTGAGTAGATTACATAGATCAAGAAAGAAAAGATGAATCTACTAAAGGATAAAAAAAGTTGGATGAAGACAAAGAGGATGTGGTTATAAAGTTGTAGCACATGTTAATGTGATCAAGAAGTAAAATCTTATAGAATATTAATAAGAGAATATTATTGAAGATCTTGATGAGAAGTTGGTTGTGAGGGAATAACTAGCTTAGACACAATCTATATGCCTTATTGTACAAAATGATATGAAAAAAGTTAGATAATACTTCAATAATTATATTGAGATTAAAATGAAATCTTCCCAAGCTGGTGAAATGAGGTGTTCCCATAGGGAAGAAACATATGCAACTATTTTTCAAAAGTAAAATTTGTTATCTCTAACAATATAGGTGATATAGGTAAGGAATAATTTATCTGGACTAAGACAGATATTGAGTGGTAATATTCCATAAAAAGGTAAGGAAATAATATTCTAAGGAAACAAATGCCTATTAGAAAAAATAAGACTTATAATTTTATTGGATAACAACATAAAAATTATGGATGTATTACTTATCAAAATGGAAGATCCAATTTCAAAGGTTTTTACTAATTTTGTTGTAGGTATGGACACAAATCATGTTATTCTTAGTTCAATTTTTTATTTCTAGGAAATAGGAAAGAACCAAGGGGAGTTTTGGAGACAAAGTGAGGAATAATTTTTACAAGAATTTTTTTAAACAAAACCTCAAAAAATCTAACCACTTTGATCATATTTGAATGTTTATAAGAGATGTGTTGTAACAATCTAAGATTTTAAAATATTAAAATCATATTTGATAGTGTGTATGACATGAAAAAACAAGAATATAAGGTGATATAATATCCTGGGAATTTATAATATATTTATTATTAAATAAATTCAATCACTTTGATATCCTGTAATGCTTGCAACACCAAGTTTGAATGAAATGTGATACTCTATTAAAATATTATTATTTAAGCATTACCATTATAACCTACCCATTAAATTAAAGGGAATAAATAGTAATAAATTAATTATTAAAATTATATGTTTTATAAATGTATAGAAAAATAAAATTTATATATATTTATTAGAGAAAAAATTAGAACTATTTGAAAGAAAAATAAATATTTTCTAAACAACAGTATTTTTCTAAAAGGCAGTTTAGTCTCACTTTGTACACATAATTTATAATTAATTTTTACTGATTTTAGAAAAATTATTTGAAATAATAAACTTTAATTTTAAAATAATAATATAAAAAATATATTAGGGTTAATTTTTGGGATTTTTCTGAAAAGATTCATTTTTGATGAATAAGGAAAAAACTAAATTATAATTGAAAACTTCCTATTTTTTTAAATTATTAATACTGTTAAATTATATTTAAAATAAATTTTAAATTAATATTATTCAAATTATACATCTATTAATGCAACTTAGGTCATTTGAATATTTTTTATTTTGAGTTTTAATATAAAAATTTTGTAAACTTCTGAACATTTTCTCATTAAAAACCAGCTTTCTCGTTGCATCTACAGGGTTAATTTTAAATTACATTTACCAATTATGTGAATTATATTTTAAAAAATGGAATAAATATTTGGAATAATAATAATTTATAGTACCTAATAAGTTAATTTCAATTTTTTACAGTAATTAATAGTAAAAACAACAAAAATTATTTACCACTATTAAGGTAAAAAATTGATTTATTGGAGTCTTAAACTAAATATATATGTGTTAAAATGACCTAAAAAATTATATATAATTTATAATATGTCCATATTTATACCTTATAATGTTTTATTATTTATAATAATCCATTTTTAACCTTTTGTCAAGTGAAAAACATGTGTACACATTTTTCTTTTTAAAAATTAGAAGTGTGTCACTCACCTCACTTATAAAAGTCCACCCACTCTCCTCTCATATTAACTACTTAAAACAATATTATTTAATCCAATACCTACCCAAATAACTTATGAAATTCACTTATCACATCCTAGAAACATTATTATTTTCATAAATATATCCTAGGAAGTATTTTGGGGAACACCTAAGGAAGTTACCCAAAGAATAGGTAACGTTCTTCAATAAGAGTTTTTATTTTATTTCTTCTTCCACCTCCTTAAATTATTATTTAAACATGATGATATAATAATATAAATGTATTAAATATATTTATATGTTTTTATGTTAAGTTTATTCCATGAAACTTTCACCACTTTTATCAAATGGGTTACAAATTCAACATTTATGTGTATGGCGGACTACCGTCTCGCGAACCGATGTCATTCATTTTTTCCATTACTACCTATCATGGTTTGGTATGATGATGTATATAAAGTATATATATTATATTTATAACATAATTATACCTATTGAGTCATTATATCATATATTAATCTTAAATTTTCATTCTATAGGGGATACGATAACATCACTTATGTGTACGGAGGACTACAGCCTCACAAAGCAATGTGATTCATTTTCCACTAGCACATTACATGGAAGGTAATAAGGATAATTTTAATAAATATTTGTAATATAAGTGAACTAATTATTGTATTAATGGAATATTTATCATTCTTAAAAGATAATATATCATTTTCTCTCTTATATAAAAAATGATAATGTTGTTCGTGTATGTGTGGACTACCACCTTCACGCAGCGATGTGAATATTTTTTCATAACCACACCACATGGATGATATATATATATAAGTATATTTAAATAAGTAATGTGTTATATATGATATTATTATAATTATTTAAATATACAATGTTACTTAAATTATTTCCCAAATGATCATTGAAAAATAGAAATGTTACTCAGGCGTATGTAATGAAAGTTATCTCCATGATGGTATAATAGTTCATTTTTCATTACCATATTTCATGATTGGTTTTAGAATTATAATTTATGCATAAATATGATGATTATATGATGAATATTATTCGGTATATGTTTATATAATGTCCTCTTTGACCATATTCAACCTACCAAATTCATTTTTTATACCTAAACGAAATATCATTGAAACATCTGACATAAACTTAGTTGATTAAAAAATAATATATA
Source organism: Viscum album (assembly GCA_963277665.1). Lineage (NCBI taxonomy): Eukaryota > Viridiplantae > Streptophyta > Magnoliopsida > Santalales > Viscaceae > Viscum > Viscum album. Next base: position 829,297,656 of record OY728157.1, read on the forward strand.
ACATGGTAATAATTGAAATAAAATAATTATTAAACTTTAAAAGGTTATTAAATAAATAAGTAATTAACATTATTTTATTATTCAATAAGATAAATAACATACATGATGATTTGGACTCAAGGTAAGGCTTTCTCGTCTCACATTAACTTTCGTGAGACATACGCCGTATTCATCACTTAATTGTTTTGTGTGGTTTATATAGTTACTTTTTTTATATATTATAATTAAATAATTTAACTTCATGGTATTTAATTTTTCATTTTAAGTTATTTATTTAATGGTGCTTATGATACAAAAGTTACCAAATTGGTCAGGGTTTATTTCATAATCGCATCCTTATTCAAGATTATGTTTATTTAAGTTTAAATTGAGGAATTACATACTATTTATATCATAAAATAAATATATTTTCTTCACATATAATATTCATGAACCTTTTCAAGTAATATTATCATTTTCCAAATCTTTGGTATATAAAATTATTAAGAAAATATTTTTAATAAAATCTAACTTTATTTCTCTCTTAGATCAAAATTCATTTTTCATAAAAACCAATGTTTTATAAAAATATTTTCAAAAATGTTTTTAAAATTTTAAAAATGATTTTTTATATAAAATTTTACACATTTTTAGTTTTTATAAAAAAAATCAAGGAATCTTCATGTCATTTTCAAAACAATGCATGTATGGATTGTACTAAAAATGTGAATGAAATATATGTTTTAACTTGTATGGAATGAACCAAATTTTATTCAGTCATGACCATTCAATGTTTTAAAACTTATTTTAAATAATTTCAAGATGATTTTAAAAGAAAATTATTTTCAAATTTTTTTGTGAACTTTTTTTTATAAAAGGTGATTTTCAGAATACAAAGGTTATTTTCCTAATAATGTTTTTGACGTTTTTTTATGCCATTTCTATTTATCAATGACGTCAAAAATAAATTTTACTAATGACCCACTAGTGATATTATATATTCATATCATCCTTATGCATTATTTGGATTCTTTATGATCATTTTGATATGGGATGTACCAGTTTGATACCATTCATATTACTCTGGATGGTTTATTATTATGTTTATTAATTGAGGTAATTTTTAACATTTTTTATACTATCTTTTCATTAAGAATGTTTATTTTGATTATGTTTAACCCCTTTCATATGAGGTATGCATTAGACTTAGTAATTTATGGTCAGGGCCCACTGTATCCCCTCGATTCATCGGTAGGTATCATGAGACAAAGTGGATTGGCTTTTGGTTCTGGAATTACCCATTTATATAGATGTCTAGGTATAAGTCCTAGATGGTATTATATTTCCTAGAAAAAATCATCAATGGTATGTTTTATAAATCTATCATTATGCATTCCATATTTATGAATTCATTTATTGATATCCCATGTGATTGTTCAATTAGTAGTAATATCCATGGTTAAGTTTCATTCTCATGTGATTATTTATATGAAATTGTCATAA